>OY970758.1:5276814-7749108 GCA_963853795.1 Xestia rhomboidea | reverse complement strand
TCTCATCCGCCAGCTTCACCTTGTACTCGTAGTTGGGAGGCCTTTGTTGCTGTTGATTACGATGCTTTTTTTAAATAACATTATACGCGTTTATTACACCGTATAGGGTTTGGAAAATGCTAGTGGATTGTTTGCTAAAGTTCCGTCTTCTCTGGTCAACGAAATTTGGTTACAAGACCGTGTTTATTTTAGGTAGATTTCGTCAAAAAAAATCTACCTATTGGTCTTGCACCTAAAGTCGGGTTTTCCGAAAATTTCACCAAAACTTTTCAAAAAACTTGTCAAAACTTTTTTTCGAAAATCAGTTTTTGGGCTATAACTTTTTTCCTTTGGAAATTTTTTGAACCGTTTAAAATTTTTATCATTCCGAGTAAGAATACGGACAACTTTTAAATTTCAACTTTTTTGATGCATCCTCTAACTTGGGGAGGGGGTTGAAAATTCCAAATTTTTTGGAAAAAAAGTTTCATCTCCGAAACGGTTAACATTTTTACTTTTTTTTTAAAGCAAATTGTTTCTCTCAAACTCTACAATTTTTAATTTTAAAGTTTAGCAATAAAACTTATAATTTTCGAAATAAAAAATTATAACTTAAAAATTGAGGGTGTTTCCATGCTAAACTCTTATGGCTGGGTTTTAAAATTTATGATAACCATTTTTCAGCTGTAAAACCATCATCTGCCCGTTAATTAAAGATTTTAAACATGAACAAAAAAATTATGGGTGGAACCTTCTTCGAAATCTACCTCCTCCTGCGGCTTGCCGAAGGGATTCTTTTAAACTGGCTTTTTCCCGCGGCTTCGCTCGCGTTTGGGCGTATACACGTAGAACGCTGGTTGTCAGCGCTGGCAAGTTGGCGCCGATAACAGTTAGAGAGTCCTCGATACTAAACCTAGTTCGATAAGAGTCCCAGATGATATATAATTAGCCACGTTATTAATGGGGAACACGAAACGATGCTGCAATGCAAAAAACCTGGCGGCGCTATTAAAAAAAAACGATTTTTAGATCATTCTAAAAATCGTTTTTATTTTAACAATGCCTCAGTTTTTTGCATTGCAGCACCCCTATCTCCGTTTCTGTGCACCTGACAACGTATATGCAAAATTTTAGGATGATCTTTCGTTCTGTGGTTCAGGTTGCGAGCTCGAGCGCTGTACGGATCACCGACGTCACTTCAGATCCGCATATAGTTGTTGCGTTCCTATTCTCGTCGTTAAAAAACGTAAATAGTCTTTTAGCATCCTGAATCGACACCATCATGAGCCTCGATATTGTTTGAGGAAAAGGTAATGACCGCTATTACATGCTGAAACGCAGATGTATAGAACTCTAGCATATGCCCGAGGCTTCGCCCGCGTGGAGTTCAATAATTTTCCCACGGAATCATACTACCAGGATCAAAACCAGCCTACGTGTTAATCCAGATTATAAGCTATCTTGATACTAAATTTCATCCAAATCTATTCAGCCGTTTGAGCTTGAAGGAGTAACAAACAAACATACACACACATATACAATCTAAACTTATATTGTCACTTACGGGATATCTTCCGTGATTATTTAGTATTTTGAGCTCCCGATATTCAAACACATGGTACATATACAAACTTTCGCCTTTATAATATTAATGTGATAGTAGTTGTGACGTACCTTCTCCTGTGACTTGCTGTGCACGTGCCGGTTGCGGATGGGCGAGGGGCCACGCCGCTTGTCGTACGGCTCGAACCGACCCTTACTGAGAGACTCATGCCTATCCCTGGAACAAAAGCTCATTCAAACAAATGTGTAACACATAGATATAACGGCCTCTTCACATACAGAGAAGGGATGCTCATTGATCACTTCGCATTATCAAGGCGGAATGGCGATTAAACAGATAAGTCCATGGTAATGGGAAATGGGAACATGGGAACACTCCATGGTACTTGAATATAAATGTTTTGTTATTATTATTATCATAATCATTTCAGCCGAAAGACGTCCACTGCCTAACATAGGCCTCCCCCAAGTGTCGCCACGTTGACCGGTCCCGTGCGACTCGCATCCAGCGGATTCCCGCAACCTTCACCAGGTCATCGGTCCACCTAGTGGGAGGCCTTCCAACGCAACGTCTTCCGGTTCGCGGTCGCCACTTCAGAACTTTTCGGCCCCATCGGCCATCCGTTCTGCGAGCAATGTGCCCTGCCCACTGCCACTTAAATTTGGCAATTCTTCGGGATACGTCGGTAACCTTGGTTCTCTTGCGGATGTCTACATTTCTGATTCGATCACGCAAGGAAACTCTAAAACTACGCAACGGATTTTGATGCGGGTTTTTTTTAATAGATAGAGTGATTCAAGAGGAAGGTTTTAGTATATAATTTGCGGGCGGGCGAAGCCGCGGGCATCAGCTAGTAATGAATAAACCCAATGACACTTTTTACCCGGCCCGAATCGAACCCAGAACCCTCGCTCGGCAGTCGAGCTTGTGAAAGTTACCAAACCGAACTTAAATATGATCACATCTTCCTGGTACGTGCTGTACACATTTTTGGAAAACACTTTAGAAGTTTAGTTACCTTGAAATTCGCCTGTCTCTGCCGAGATCCCGCCGGTCGTGTTCAGCTTCGTCGCTGATGTCAGACAGCGACTCCACAGAGCCCGGGCGCCGCTCCTGCCGACCCGCCGGCCGCTATAGTCACATTATACGTAGAATCAAGTAAAATACTTTACTAACGGTGCTTGAAGCTAATTGATTGATTTAGGAACATGAAATAGTGTAGTCTGTCTCAGTGCCAAGCCGCATTAATAGATTTATATTTCATTCAATTGCCATTGGATTTTTAAATCTCCAGATTAAAAACGGGCCAACCAATGTCCGAATCGAGCCGACCACTGACTAATATCTATTCGTTCTAAAAGTTTTGTTTAACAACACTGTTTTCCTAAACTTGACAGTACAGCGTCCATAAGATACTATTATAACGAATCTAAGTAGTCAAACACTACAATTTATACTGGGTTGTTTTCTACTCCGGTCACGCAATTTAAAATTACCCAACCGACCCCTGCGTAACCCATCGACAATACATGTTTTAAATACACTTTAACACCGAGTTACATAACCCTTACATATGCGAGCGAATTGGAATATATCGGTGGTTCTGGTGCCTCGATATTTAGGGGGAGCGCGGCCCTCGGTGCCGGTGGAGCGGCCCTCGGACCCGGTGGAGCGGCCCTCGGACCCGGTGGAGCGGCCCTCGGACCCGGTGAATCGGCCCTCGGACCCGGTGGAGCGGCCCTCGGACCCGGTGGAGCGGCCAAGCTGGTCGCAGCGGGGTTCAGCTCCACGGGCACTGCGCCGTCGCTCCTCTCGAACATCAGGGGAGACGCCGTCAAATCTATTTGATTGACTACTGTAACCGACTCGGGAAAAACCGCCGGTACTGGGTTATTTGGTTGCAGCAGCAGCTGCTTGGCGAGCATAAACGCGTAGCGGTTCGGCGAGTAGCAGCGATGGCGAGGGCGGTTGCGAGGACGGGTGCGCTTCCTGCGGGCCGCGCCCTCCGCGCCCACCGTACGGGACGCCATCAAATCCACTTGTTGGACAACGTCCGGATCCTACGACAACGGGTATCCCTATCTATAGTCTGTTCAGAAAAGGTTGGGTCGCGTGATACACACCAAATCCACTGACAAGACAAATCCAATAAAAAAAAGAGAGAAAAGAAATCGAGTAAGGTAGGTGTCACGCAAACCATGATCGAATGAACAGAGTATTTGTGCAGCTTGTGTTTTAGTAATTGCTAAAATATCTGAACGCCGCACATGACATATCGGGAATTTTATATTTTCGTCTACGATTACAATACAACAATAAATAATTCTGAATGGCAAGACAACAGATTAACGATATTAAAATAACAAAAACAGAAAAACGCTAAGAAAATAGACAGAAACATCGATAGGAAACGCAGAATTACACGTGGCGTCGGCCATCAGTGCTATCAAGCGCCCCAAAACATAACAATAATTGTATCGTATTTACTCCCCGGAAGTGGGTATCACTGTATTGAGTCGTACGCGTTGCTTACAGTTTAAATCAATATTTTAAAACAACTATACCTTCGAAACTTGATCGTAAATTGGCATGGCACTGAGACAAGAATAGGCATGACGACAGTATCAAAAAATTGCAAATCTATTTAGTCCGTCAGTTAGAGTATTGGAAATTAATGGACACGTATTTTTTGTTTTTGTAAATCAATGAATATTGACAAAGATAAAACGCATCAAAACTCGGGAGTGGGCTCGTGACGTCAGAACTAGCTAAAAATTATACCATGGCGTGACGTATTGAGATTTTAAAAGCGTCGTATCTTCGTCAATTTTGGTTTACGTAACAAAAGAAAAAACACGTGTCAAATATTTTTTGATAATCTAAGTGACGGACTAATTAGTTTTTTTGTCGTCTCGCCTATTGGTGCTGACTTATTATTAAAAATATAGCTTCATTCAATGTAAGCAATATTAGTAGGAATTTGATACACAACACATAGATGTATTGGTACCATTCCCAACAAACAATAATGTTATCACTAGAGGCCGGATTTTACGCAACTTCAAATGGTCGAAATATGCAACAAAAACGCAAAATATGCATCAAATTTTAATTAGTAATACAAAATAATGAATTATTGAAAATTAAAAAAAAAATAGAATACAATAAAACTAAATAAATTAGTCAAAACGAGATTTTATAATTGTTTATTATTTGTAAATTATTATTCTACATCCACTGAGGTCACTATTCAAATTGAGGTTCTTTATTTGTATAGGTACTTCTAACAAATTATTGAATATTTCTAGTTAGATACAGAAATTAAAAAAGGACACAGGTACAAATAATGCAATATCAACTAAATATGGTACTGTGTTAATTTAGTGCCCAGCATGACCTGACTCTGCTTAAAAAAAAAAGGAAATAGTGACCAGGAAATGTAGGCACTGACTATACTATGTATGCTGCAAATGAGAAATTAGTTAAATGTATACTAAACTGTGAATTTACTATAGTCTGCGCCAGATAAGTAGGAATTAAAGGTCATTGCTCTTTCCTTAATTTCTCTGCGTAGGTACCCCGACAATACACTATGAATCGTTTTTTATTACTAGAAAAAGTCAAGGATCACGATAAAGGTAGTTTCGGGACCAGTTTATGTCATTATTTCTGTTTTCGGAATTATGTATATGAATAAATGCATGCGGGTTAATGACCTTTATTTACTACTTATCTGGCGCAGACTATAGGCTATTATGCTTACTAGGCTTTACTGGTTAGTATTAGTAGTAGCTTGGAATTGGGTAGATGACACCATACCTAACACAATAATTCTAAGACACCAATCTCTAAAAAAAAACGTTATTTTGGGCCAGAAAACCAGATTTATTTTCAATTAATTGCCAAATTAGATTTTTAGTTGCTTTTGGTGCGTTCGAGTAGACACTATTAACGCTATCAACGCTAACGCTGTCAACTCCCGTTCGAGAAGCCTTAGCAGCGTTAGCGAAAAGAAGCTCCCCGAACGACTTTTACAGTGAACTGCAGTGACACTTGACAGCTGATTACGAATGACAACTCTATTGTTGTTTTGTTTGTTTTCGTCTTGCTTTCGACTAATTTTATTTTATTTTATATGATGCAAACTGAAAGACTTAATATAATAGCAGTTGTGACAAGTGTCCTGCAGGAAATAATAGATACCCGCTCGATTAGCGCTGTCTAGTTGACAGTGTCAAGGTTAACGCTGTCGGCACATCACCTCGAGAGAAATAGTGTTGGTAGCGTGAAGTAATGACGTAATGTGTGACGTCACGGCAGTGTTGATAGCGCGCAACAGTAGCTTCTCGAACGGGCGACAGCGCTAAATAGCGCTAAAAGTGAGCTACTCGAACGCACCATTTGAAATCAATAAATAGTGAGTCATTGAGTTGACAAAATAATGACGTCACAGCGTGCTATTGCCATACAATGAGAGAACCGCGTTTTGACAGCTCTTATAAAGTATGTCAATTGATTGGTGTGTCATCTACCCTATTGACTGACGGCTATGCTAGTAAATCCGTTAGTGTACATTTGTGTGCTTAAAGAATAAATTTTGTTTTGTAAAACTGCAATAGTTTATTTATTTACTATAAAACTCGATTGACATCGGCAAACATTATAAGCGTCATATATACACGTAACAGGAAAGCCATTACTGGCAGAAGATATGACAACTTTCGTTTGTTCTACGTGAATCGAGTTAATAGTTTATTATAAAGGATAGCGTCCTTACCGAAAAATTATTGAACAGCGGTCTCGCCGGCGCGGCCACGACGGGCGGAGAAGGCTCTCTCTTGTCTCTGAAAAATAAGAGACTATTAACTAAGGAATCCCCGTTAGCTGAGGTGATGTCTGAGCCCCTGAGGTACAGTCGTGGCATTTCCGCCTGATCGGTTATTTTTTTTTTTCGCTTAAATCATGCGGAGGCCGGAGCGACGCCCCTTTAAAGTTTAGACCTAGCAAAATAACATATAACTCTCGTTTGGCGTGTGTCGTCAGTACGCTCGGCCGATCGGTATCTTTTCATTCATTATTTCTATACAAAGTTAACGGGGCGGGGCTAGAGAGCGTTTTTATGTTGTAAGTGCAAGCAAAAATTAGCTTGATGCTAGAGGTGATCAGGCGGGAGTGTCCTCGATGCAGTATTTTATTAGTACGTGCGAGATGCGGAGGGGTGTCGCTCGCCAGTGGTCGAACCATTCTTTTCAGTCATTTTACGTCTGATAACCCAACAGCAACTTTATTTTGAAGGGAATAAAGATGAACGTGATTTTAATAGTGATGCCAAGTCACAAGTATAATAACTGTGAAAGGACGCAACTTTCACGATATGTCGAGAACTAATAAGTACTTTAAATTATTAAATAGATTATCCCCGAATACTGAAACGTCACTCAAAATTTAAGGGCTGCTTAACATTTGAGCAGCTCCTAAACTTTAAATTTCGTATGGCCAAACGTCAGTTTTGAGTGTCTATTAAATTTAAGTGCTACTTAAATTTTGAGTGACGTTTCAGTATTCGGGGGTATAAGTGTTAAAAATTCTTACTTTGTCAATTTTTTTGGTTTAATTTCTTCATCTGTAACAAAACGAAAATTAGTTAGTCTTCTCTTGTACAAGTAGAAAACGGTTGAGATATAAAAGTTTTTGAAAAAATGTTTTTTTACTAGGATTTCCTGTAGGCTTTCAGGTTATCGTTAATAAATAAACGTTTTTTTTTTTTTTTACTTTTATTAAAATAAAAAAAAATAAAATAAGGGTTATCTATCAACATTAAATAAATAAAATAAATATCGCTGCACATTACACACAGCGCTATCTAGCGCCACACTAAGCAACGAGGCTTGTGTCGTGAACACCAGATAGTTGATATACTACATAGATAATTTTTGTTTGTAAATACATGCTTATTATACATATAAACATCCATGACTCAGAAACAAATGTCCATGCTCATCACACAAACATTTGGTCCTACCGGGATTCGAACCCGAGACCCAACGAACGTAAGGCAGCCTCACTACCGCTGCGCCATTCGGGTCGTCAAACGAACGCGTATACAAAGTTACGTGTCCGTCCTATTAACCGTTGAGGGGTTCTTTCGTGAGGAGGCCATCCTGGCTGCAGGTTCAAGTCATGTCTGTCACCATGTATTGTCACCAGAACCAAACAAATGTAAAAAATGTCAACACAATCGATTGAGGAGAACAACCTTATTCACAACGCTTCGATTCGACTCCGTACCGAATCGAATGTCTAAGATATCGAAGATGTCCTTTTTTTTTTTTTTCGGATGGGAAATCATCAAATGACTTCTCCCGCTCTGGGCTGAGCAGGAGGGAGTGTCAGACTTTTACTGACTAAAACCCATCCATGTTCCTTCACCGCCCTTTGTGTTCCGGGGCCACGGTATCTCTTTCGAATAGTCCCGCAGCCCCGGCAGGCTTCGGTCCTTGCGGACCCCTTCACTATTGCTGACTCTCTTTGAGGCGCGCGTGGAACACGAACGCGCCGTCGACACGGCCTGTCGTCATGAGACGAACGGACGGCGAGCTAGCCCATAGCTCCCCGTCCACAGGCCCGCGCCTACGGTGGCCGGAAGCCACCACGTGGCCCCCGACGCCCGGGGCGTCTCCCGCGGCGGCCGGGACGTGAGGATCTCTCCCTGTCCTGTTCCGCCACCTCCTTCGCTAGCATGACTGCTTCGCAGAAGGAGGTGACGGCGTCCCATTCCGTCTCGCTCCGGACCATGGATTGAACCAAGGCCGGGAGCGAGAGGTCGCCGCCGCCAATCGCCGTTACGAGGACACGGCGGTGCTCCGCCCAAGCGGGGCACACCTCCACCGTGTGCTCCACCGTGTCCTCCGGTCGATCCTCACAATGGTGACACCCGGGCGTCTCCTCCCGCCCGATTCGGTGCAGGAACTTACCGAAGCATCCGTGTCCGGTAAGAACCTGCGTCAGGCGGAAGGTGAGGACGCCGTGGCGTCTCTCCAGCCACTCCTCAAAGAGGGGACTTATCGCCACTATTGTGGCGTGCCCTGCACGGGGTTGCGATAGTCGCTCTCTCCATGTCGCCATGAGATCCCGCCGGAAGTCCGTCCGCTGAGCGACAATTTGCCGCGGCAGCGGAGTTTCCCCCCGGCGTAGCGCCTCCGCGCGCCACTCATGTAGGCGCGCGAGGACTATTGCCTCCAGATCCCATGATCGAAGATGTCCTTCAAACGCAATTCACAAATCCGAAACCGAATAATTTTGACACTTCAATTCGATATGAAGACTCGAATCTTTCCGACAGCTGTTTGCTGTCGGGAGTCATATCGAACATAAATAAACTAAGAAATTCTAGCTTATTTCAGTGAAATAAAAAGACTGTAAACCTTTTAAACACTGCCTGAAGTAAGTAAATGAAGTTTTATTATTGTATTGATCGTATTTCATTGATGTATCCGCATTTACATAAATTAAAAGTGTGAAATGTGATATTCGTTCTAGAAAGTCGTCATGGCCTTGCATGAAGGCAAACATTTTCTGCCGCTGCTCGATAGACACTCTTTTCTGGAATTATGCATTTTCACGTGTTATTGCTTTAAGCAAATAGCAAGAATTGTGTAATACTGATATCAAATACTTACAGCCATTTTTCCTTTAGGTATAAAGTTAAAAAGAAAACTACGGTTTACTCGGAAGATATCACATAAAATTCAAAACACTTTTTCCGCGTTTTGGCAGTTTGACAGACGGCTGTTTACAAAGCAGGTTTATTCGAAATAAAGTTTATTTTGGTTAAAATAAAATCATTTTGTATCGTTTGCTGTCTATTAAGTTACTAGCTGTATATTCCCTATTTTAACGGAACGAAATATTCAAATAAACCAATTTTATTTACTACTTTAAATTTTCTACCACGATTATCTATTTACTACCATTTTGTAGCGTTCCCCATAAACACAACGGTCTGTCGGATAGAAAAAAACGTTTTCGTTCGGATCTGTGAATAGCGTTATGACAGTTCTTCGGCTCGGAAATGAGATTGTCGAATACGGTTCCTTACCGACACGGAATCGAATCGAAGCGTTGTGAATAAGGCTGCTGGTCTGAAATTCAGTTGCAAGATTTGACCAATTCAAACTAACTAACCAACCAACTAATTAACAAGGCAAGTTAAATACAAGCTTACAAAAAGAGGTTCAGATGCTGTCAAGTTCCTTAAATTATCTGAACTGTGTGTATTCCTATTTTTTTTCTGTATTATATTTTTGTTTATGCCTGTAACTAATTAATCGCAATAATATGTATGTAACAAAAAAACACTAAGCAAAAACTTACTGGATTTAGATAGAGAGTCAATCAGTCCAGTGTCTACAACTTCGACGAAGGTAGCTCCATCCTTCTCAGAATAGTGATGGCTTCGGAACACCCACTCATGGATTTGCACCCTGAAACAATTTATTTGCTCTATAAGACTTGCCACGCTGAAATAAATACGTGTGTTAGCGTAAACATTAGGAACTCGTGGTTAAATAATAACAGCCGCTCGGGTCTATCGCTAGGTTAAGCCGTGCTTGCCTAGGTTGCTCTGTGGATTGGTGACCACCCAATACATACCGAGTTGCTCCGTGCCTTGGAAAGCACGTTAAGCCGTTGGTCCCGGCTGCCATTTGTAGATCTTTTTTTTTGGGGTGGGAAATTTGGCCCCCAATATCTTCGTAACTATAAGGTATGGTGTAGAACAAAAAAATTATCGCAATGACGGGGAGAACAAGTGCCTTTCGGGTTCGTTAAGAGGTTTTTTACCCCCTTTAGAGTAGTAAAAAGTTGCACAACTATAGGTTCGGCTAAATCGGTAGGTACGGACAATAGTGGACGCGCCTTCAGAAACCGGACTGTGACAGAAGGTTCTGTCAGTGTCCGTTGTTTGCAGCTTGTCCGCAATCTGTCCGTACCAGCTTCTTCCAAAAAATATTTGATGTTGCGAGAAACATTGTTTACCAAAGTTTTTCTCAGCTTTTGTGTTACAATGGTACTGAGACACTCACTTGTCTTTCTCATATTCCTCCTTGTCGATGTTGACGGGTAGCTTGCGGCCGTACTTGTCCTCGATGCGCTGCGCCAGTCGGTTCATGATGACGTTGACGCCCTCGCGGTACTTGAGCTGCGCGCGGTACGGCGTCAGCAGGCCGCACGCCTGCGGGAAGTGACGCACCTGGGACGAACGAGGTCATTTGTTATTGCGAAAGTTTCAGTTGTCAAACACTGTTTTAAGCTTAAAGTTTACGCAAAATATATTGCTGGGAAACAATTATCTTTTTGGGGGTGAAAAATCATGTTTTACGGTAAAACTCAATGTACCGCACTCAAAACATTGTGCTGGTGGATGAATTGAATAGTACGGGGGCGTGGAGGTGTTTAAAGTAAAAATCGTACAATAATAACATGTATTTAAAAAAAAAACCTGTGGAAAAGTTGGTACTTTGACCCCTAATGTCTCCGTAACTAGAAGGTTCCCAGGTATGGTCTAGTCTAGAACAAAAAAAAAATATCGCAAAGACGGGGAGGACAAGTGCCTTTCGGCTTCGTTAAGAGACTTTTTACACCGTTTATACTTACGAGGTAGTTGAACCGGTGCCAGAAGCAGGTCATGTGGTTGATGATGGTGCGCGGGTGGCCCTGCTTGGTGCACAGCGTGCACATGTACGTGGGCTCGTAGTGCGACTGCTCCGGCGGGTGCTCGATCAGGTACTCCACGCCCAGCAGCGGGGCCCTGCCGATACAACGTGCATCAGCCAACAAGCATACGGCATCACCATCATCCTGCCTTTGTCCCTAAGGGGCCGTCTCCACGAGCGAGAGAATCGCGGCGATATTTTCTTTTAGAAATACGTTGAATCGCCACGATTCGCTCGCTCGTGGAGACGGCCCCTTATTGCTTGGGGTCGGCACAACACGTTTTTTTCTACCATTCTCCCCTGTCAGCCATTACGCTATCATTTACTCCTTTTTCTTTTATATCATTCCTCACACAATCTATCCATCTTTTCTTTGACCCTTCTCTCCCTCTCCATCCATCAACATTCATAATCAACCAATGAAGCAGCGAAAAGGCGCACGCGGCTGCATTTTTGCTCATGCCAGCGCAAAGACAGTGAACACTTAAGGCGTGGAGCCTTAAGTGTTCACTCACGGAATAGGGACGCATTATCGCAATAAAGCATGCGATATTATCGAGCGATAATAACGCGCCTGTGTGCCGTGGTAGAGCCTTTTTAGAAATTCAAGTAAATCTTTGCGTTTATCTTTGTTACTCACTTGACGGCATCCAGGGAGTCCTGGATGTGGCAGGTGACAGTCCTGTACTTGTTGTACTTTTTGTCCAAGTCCGATGGGTTCCTATTGTGGTGGTCTACCTCCTCCGACATCCTCTGAAGAACTCTTTCAGTCGCTGTAAGGAGATATGCTAGATAATATAATAATAATATGTTTATTCAAGAAAATGTCACAGAAATACCAAATATCTTTTAGGCTATATTTATCACTACGCAAAAGAATTAAACATCTGTAGCCGAACTAGGCAAAAGCCTGTATTTCGGCTATCAGTGCCAATCCCCTCAAATAATTTATAATTAATGGCAGCCATCAAGCAGAAATGTTAACCTTAGTGGGTTATAATCAAGCAACAAGCGATAAGGTTATAGTTAGTTCTTATAATTACGCCAATTCAGGGTTAAGCTCGTCTTTGTGCATAAGTTGTAATATTGCAATTTCTGTGTTTTTTAAATTAGATTTTGGTGTGTACAATTAAGAAAGTCAAGTAAAGACGTGGTTGATTTTAACAAGACAAGGTAGTAATCGGTATGACCCTACTAATCATAGTAAAGTGTGCACTTACCGCCACTCTTGGCCGCAGTATGGTTGTACGGATGATCGTCAAAGATGCTATTGGGCCAGACGTTTCGCATCGCCAGCTTGATCTTGTGTTTCTTCCCCGATAAATGAGTCTGAAAGAAAAAAAAAACAATATGAGTAAAAGGCGTCTTAGATTGTAGACAGGGTCAATATTTTTACTGGATTTTGAGTTCAATGGTGATCAGAGATAGTAAAATGCTGAAATTCTGAAATGTTGTTAATTTTGAGAAGCGACTGAAATAACGGTATTCGTAATTAGATCCTGTCAGAAATTGCGCTTATGATACCTAAACAGTATGGTGTAGTGAGGTCTCACCTGCAGGATGCTCTCGCCGCTGCAGACGGCGGCGCACGGGTAGCACAGGTAGATCCACTTGCCCGAGATGTCGCGGCCGCGCCGCTCCACCATACACCGCGAGTTGCCATCCTCCAGCCGGATCTTCAAACTGTACAGGTGCTCTTGGAACTCGTACTCCGCCTACAAAAAACAACCTCAACCATCACTATCATATAACGCATCCGTCACAAGTACAAGCCAGTGCAACCACTGACCAAAAACCCGTCAATTCGACAAAATAATCGAAAAGTTTAAACCGATCCGCCCTATTATGTGGGATAAACCAAAACAAATAAAACAGTTCACAATGTTATTTTTATTCGTTTATTGAACGTATTTTTATTTTTAAGTTATTTTTCACTATGCTATACTTACCTGTGTACCGTGCCACGGAGAAATAAAATGTAAACGTTTCACACGTTTACTGTGAGATACGGATAACAATGAACTCAATGAGAGGAAAACGTAACGTAACACAACGCGGAAAAGTTTATGATAAGCACAAATTAAATTTATTTTCTTATTTTCCGATACCATAATATAGGCTTTAGCTTTTCAAAGAACGACGTTTTGTGTGTCAATGGAAGTTTCCCATGAATTTCCTATGGACACGTTAAATAAACTGCAAGATAATCTAGAGACCGACAACTGCCTCACTCAGCTGGTGGTGGTGGAAGCCAGAAGAAACCTTGTTATACTTTCACATTAAATAAAATGCAATGTGCCACAAAGAAAATTCTTTATAAAATTGGCTCGTTATCGACCGTCGAAGTCGTCGCAGAAAAGTTTGTTTAAACACGGTATGCTTTCCTGAATTAAGTTAAGAAAGCACAGCAACAAAAAAAAATGCCTGTACACATTTCTTTTTTCACTAGAACTCTACAGACTAATTTGCAGATTAACACTGCTTAATAATATATATATGAATCCTAAGCTTCGATCAATAATAGATCCTAACCCATGTTTTAATGAATATCCTTCACCAGTCTTATAACCTTAAGAGATATTTTGGTATTTCTACAACATTTCACTTCATCCATCAATCCATGTTATTAATATAAATCCAAATGTAACTTTGCCTGTCAACTTTTTCCACCTTCGGCTGAACGGATTCCGATTAAGGTTTACACATAAGTTTTGGTCTACCCATGTGTCAATGGATACGTTTAGGATACAAAGGATACGTTTGTTATCTCGGTAGTTAAGGTGGAATTGATTCCAAAAGCAAGGCAAAATAAATAATTGTTTCACTGACTTTTTTGCCACCGACTTCCGAAAGTTATTTTCCACATTTAGTGTTCTTTTTTTTTTGAGAGTCAGTTATTTTTTTTTTCAAAAATAACTGACTCTCAAAAAAAAAGAACATATGCATATTTTACACTTTTTAATCTGACTCAAAATCTTGTCAAGTATCAATTTTACATTATAACTAGAAGTTATAAGAACATCATCCACATAAACGATGACGAATATTATAGACATAGAGGATAACTCATGAAATACCGAAGAAAAGTTTAAAGTGAGCCGTTTAGGGGGAAAAGGGGGAGGAGGGCGTCGAGCCGAACCTCATATATTATTATATATACAGTGTGTTAGTTTAAACGAGGGACATATTCAAACCCGCAATAGTGCATGCTTACATGATACTAATAAAAATATGAACAAAAAAAAAACACTGATAAATAACAGATAGAACCATACCAAAAATTTCGCAAAAGTCTCGCAACGTGTATACACCCTTGCGCCTAACGCAGAACATGTGCGCGGGTCAATGACTTTTAGGTATAATCCATTTTCCCTTTAATACTTTAAACCTGGCTTACGACAGGCAAAATTATCTAACTACTGCTACTAGGTACTGACCGAATGTTCGCAGAATCGACGGAATCTGGCGGTTGGGAAACATCTCTCAGTACAAATCAATAGCTCCTCGCACACTTTCATTAGATAACAAGTAGGCATGAACCACTTCCCAATATTCTTCACTGGAATATTGATAAGACGTCATTTTTGGTTATTCGAGAACACGCACACTTATCGCGAAGTAACGCGTAACGTAAGGGGTTGTTTACGCGATACCCGGAAGCGCACATGCGGAGTTAGCGGCGCGCGCGCCTAGACTGGCTGGGGTCAGCGCGGGGTGGCGCGGGAGTGTGCCCTGTCGGTACATCGGAGACAACACAAAGGAAAGGGGCGGGGTTTGCGCACGAGCTTCCTTTTCGGCAGAATCGCCGCGTGATTATTTTACTGTTTACAAGTTCACTTCTTGCGCGCGCTCAGTGTCCATGAATAGTGTATTTTATTGGACAATTACGTCACAAATTAAGGTTATATTTTTTTTACATATTTGGGACGAGAATCGAATACTGAATACCTTCCCTCAATATGTCCCTCGTTTAACCTAACACACTGTATATTTGCCGATACCCCCTCTCTCCCTCGAGAGCCAACCTAGTATCTAGTATCGGCAAATATCACGTATTTTTTCCCCGCAAGAACTAGTGTAAAATTGTTTTAAAACTAGGTTTAAGTTAACATGTTTTTCCACTAAAATACAGCTAAATCCTACCCAATATTCAATAAAAATTTTGTTTTTAAATAAATCGAACGCAATCAAGCACAGATTAACAGTATTTACACTACACATTTGGATAAAACTCACGAGATTAAGGGGAGGGGGGGGGTGAGGGGGTCATGTCAAATCTCAGGACATGTCAACAAAGGGGGAGGGAGGTTCGAAACATTGCTAAAATGGCCTCACGTAATAAGGGGCAAGGGGGCATATGGTGAGTTCTGCCGCATTATAATTCCTATTTATCTTCCTTAAACTATATTAAAAATGGGGAAATAATAAAGCTTCCGAAAAACAAATTTACTTCCAACGATCTGTGGTGGACTGTAATACTAAGATGTGTTAAAATGAATTACCGATAAAATAATACAAAATTAACCGAAAAAAATGTTGTATTTAACAAACAAACATGAGCTTATTCAAATTACAAGTCTACGATAAAAAATAAACTAAATTTCCAAAACAAATACCAAACTTCCGAAAAAAATACCCAACTTCCGAAAAAAATACTAAGGTTCTGTCTAGTTTTCTTAAGCTTAACTTAGGATGTAAGAGCGAGCCAAGCAAGCTCGGGACTTGGGGCACTCAACTCCAGGCAGGTTAAGTTCAAAGGAAAGGAATAGGAGCTCCACGTAGCGGGGCTACGTCGACTACGCCTTATTACAACATTTTGATATTTATCTTGACGTTGATTTTATTCCTGTTTTATTTATTTTATAGGTTAATTCTAAAAATATAATAGGTAAATGATGAAAATGATAAGCTGTATATAATATTACGTCAGCAAATGCTGTATTGATTTTCGGAATTTTCGGTATTTTATTCGGTCGTTTCTTTGTCCTTTCAGCTGTCGGAAAATTAGTATATGATATGAAGCAGTAAATTTAATATTTTGAGTATGCTCATATTTTTTTTTTACCCTTGTCTCTCTATCTTCCATTTGCGTACTTGCAACTTGAAAAACAGTAATCTGCTATTTTTTTAATTCATTTCATTCAAGCAAAAGATGCTTCAGGCACAGCTAACATTGTAAACTTCTCTTAACTTTCTCACTTACCTCATAACATAGAACAATATTATTTTGTTTGTTACTAAAATAATGTATAGCTATGAAGAAAGCATTTCACAAATAAAAAAACCGGCCAAGTGCGGGTCGGGCCACGCGAAGTATAGGGTTCCGTAGTAGTATTCAAGCAACTACTTCATCTTAGTCACTTTAAAGGATTTATTCTAAGGATTTTGTATTTGGTACAAAATTATCCAACACCCAAGTTCAACGACTATTACTGCTAAACTAATAAAGTTATCTTAACTGCTATAGTTTTCCTTTAAAGTTCATGAAATGCACTTTCATCGTGATTTTTTCCAGATTTTTCAAACCAGCAGTTTAGCTTTTAGAGGGGGGGGGGACGCCCTACTGGAACAAAAAATTGCACTTAAGTTCAATATTTCGTAAATGAAGCATTATATCGAAAAGTAGTACTAGCAACCCCTAAGTCATTTTAAAAAACCTATTCAACTATACCGCACACGAAGGGGTAGACGACGAAAAAAAGATTCATCCCCTCTTCACATGTAGGGGAGCTACCCTAAAGACAATTATTTTTCTTTTTTTTATTTTACCACTTTGTCGGCGTTATTGATTACACCTCTACAAAATTACAGCTTTCTAGTACTAACGGTCTCTTAGCAAAACCTCGGACAGACAGACGGACATGGCAAAACTATAAAGGTTCCTTGGCTCCTTGTCCTTGGACTACGGAACCCTAAAAAAAAGTAAGACGACTAACACCATATTCTCTAAAAAACTATAAATTAATTATTGTGGTGATATGAGTTCTTTCCTGAATAAAAAGTTTCTTTCCGTACGCAAAATACGCGCTTGGACGTGGAGTTGCGGATAGAAGCCCATTATACTAAAGTTTATTTTTTGTTTGAATGCACTCATCTCTGGGATGTTTTTGCATTTAATAGGTTAATTTTTGAGGAAGAGCAAACAGAAAATCAGCAGGTGAAATGGCGGGGTACATAGCTGTATAAGCTTCATAGATTTAGTTGAAAAAGATTCTTTCATATACTCAGAGGCTGAACCATTGTATGTAACAATGTTATGTTAAAATTACAGGATAAAATGTAGAAAATATATATTTTTTTGCAGCTTATTATGAATAGTTGCATCCTTGTTTGGTCTAATATACGCAAGCGCGTCAGCTGAGCATAAGGGCCTGGTCATTTATTGAAGTTAGTTAATAGCATGCAGTTTCAATAGTATTAAATGATATTTGAGAGCTAGACTGTTTTTTTCCTAACCATACACTTGCTGTGTAGTAATTAATTTTGAATGTATAAAATACCTTAGGATTAAAAAGGGGAAATAGGAATATTTCAATATTAAGCTGTCATTACTGTAGCAAGGGGTGCTCTTTAGTGTCTCAATTGAGGATAATAAACGGTTGAAATTACAATTAAGATTTATTTTAGATTAATTACTTAAGTATTATATTTATCTAATAAGTTAAAAAACAATATTTACCTTGGTACAAGACGATTCATCTCGCTCCGGTTTCTTAGGTACTTCAGTGACAGAATCCTGATACCCCTCTGCCCCTGGTGGGCAATCTGGAAGGTCCATCTTGAAGCACTACACTTGGTAGTTTATGACCAGAAAATGGTCATAAACTATTGTCACAATTCTTAAAGAAATTCTTCTTTCTTCCGAGTCTTGATTCACGCACAACTGTAACGCAAACCATTTGATATCAAACTAAATGGCCATATTTAGTATTATTAAAAAATCTTGATTAAAAATAAATTAATACTTACAACCATCCAATGTGATGTATACTTACATGTAACGAAGATGTTTCTAAGCACTCTGCTATTTGACTGAGCACATCAAATGTGCGTAGTTGTGACTGATATGATATAATTTTCAAAATCACACAAATAAGTTATTGATACATTATCATACCTTTCTAACAAAAGAATATTCATTGATCACAGATTTACAAATAGCCTACCCAATTCCTAAGTCTAAGCAGTTTCACGTATTGCTTAGTCATTGATGAAAAAGGCAAACATAATGATCATAATCATACACAGCAGACCTCAACAGCAATTCAGATACATTGTCCATTTGAAACGTGGATTTTTGTGTGTGAAGTCATATTTTTATCACCAGATTGTATAACTTTAGGGACAACTGTATTTTCCAAATACAATTTTTTACATTATTAATCAAACATAAAAAGTCTCTAATACTAACTTGTTTGAATTATAGTTCTGGATATTCTAGAGATCTTTGTTGTAGACAGCATTATATAGCTACAAATAATATAGTTGCACTTACCAGTTACAATAAAACGCTTTAATGAGTAACCGAAAATTTAGTACTTAGCAAATAATTAGCTAGAATTGGAACTTAGCTTCATTAAAACGAGAAGTTTTGAGCCCATAATTTGTTTTTATTTCAACAGTTGAAAATTACGCTTTCCGATGGAAATTATGGTTTCAGTCCATTTTTTTTTAAATTAATTGTTATGTCTAAAATAATGCATTTATCGCTTATGTAATATACCGTATTCTTATTTGTATTTGAGTTACAAAATTATTGTGTACTGACCTTTTGAAGCAGATGAAACGATGAATTCTGTCAATTGTTTACAGAACCAGAATCTGTTTTTGCATTACCAAAAATGAATTCATCTTGTGTTTACTGTAGTATAGGCTAACCTTCTCAATATAGTGAAATAAAACCGTCATGAGAAAATTGTAAAATCTATTGATTTACAATACACTCACGCTCTTTCTTGCACCAACCAACTATCAAGTTGAAATCCATACAATTTGAAATGTCTCCTTCCTTTGCATGAATAAAAAGAGGCAGCAATATAGAATGTCCCGGTTTCTCCTCTTGAAGGTTGAAACATAATATTTTGTTAAAGTACATGAAATATCCATTTAATTTAGTCGCGTAATAGTACCTAGTGGCAACGCCATAGACAAGAACAGCAAATGTCATAACCGACGAGTCTTTGTCTATGATATTAGTTTCCTTTTCCGGTTATGGATATGGATTGATCAAGGAAATTATATACTAACTGGAATGAGTACGAACAAAATACTAAAAAAATAAAAAAAACTCTATCCCAAGAGTTTAGTGTTTAAATTTGTACAACGGATTCAATAGAAGAGGATAAAAAAAACAAACGTTCCGAGCGAGAAACCAACAAGGGTGGATGGTATCTCTGTTTTGCCTTGTCACCGAGCGATGTAAACAATATGGCCATACATTTCTCGTTGAAGTCATATAAGTACTTTTAATTGTATATAAGTGAAATAATCAGCTCTAAATATGGTAAAATTGTGTTGTGTGAAGGGGTGTAGTAGTAAGGTTTTGCTGGATGTGGAATTTCGGTTTTTAGGGAAGTTTTTAACTTTGGTTGTTTATTACGACTAGGGTTACGAAGTTTTAGATTGACAAACGGGAAATATCCAAATAAATTAAGTAAGTAAGTTCGAAATTTCGAACACCGTTGTCGTACATAGTAATCAAAAGTATATTATATAAATTAGAAACATCGGACATCGCACATGGTTTCGGTAGTACCTAGTTTGCTTTTTAAATACAAATATTGAAAAGAAAAGAGTCCGCCGCACCATGCCATGTCCTAAGGATTTTTCCATGCTTCTCCAGCAAAAGAATCCATTTGGCGAGCTGCGAGAGAAAATGAATGGTTTCGGAATGTAAAATAAATATTGGCTAATGTTACTAAACATTATAGGTAAACAGTCATAGCTTGAATATGCGATTTTCTATGTCTGAAAAAATATTAACGGAGTCCTCGAATCCCCGAACACAAATGTCGTCTGGATAGACAGGTTGCAAAATGGATAATTTGCAACTGGACGGTAAAGACATACATTTAAGTTAACATAAAAAGTTAATGATATCCACTCTTGAAGCTATTTCGCCTAGAATGCTATTGAGTTGCAGGTCATCATAATTAAATAATAAAATAACAGCTACTCTTAAACTGTCTCAAGAGTTAGTATGATTTTTGGACACCCTATTAGAAAGAGACAACATCCACTCTTGAAGCTTTCTCGCTCGGAAAGTTTTTAGCTTGCCCGTCCTCATTCCAGTTAGTATATAAGTTTCTTGGGATTGATTTACTACACTCACGCTCTGTACTTTTACCTTTTGTTACGTCAACATAATTATAATAATAAGTTAAAAAAAGAACTGCAAATATCAAACGACGCAATACAATAATTTAATTTAAGCCGTTCGGGGTTGAAACACTAGGGCCATGGGGTCCGAGTATCCACTTAATTTTGTCTAGAGTTATTTGTTACTTTGTTTAGAGTTATTTGCCAAAAAGCAGAATGATCAAATGTATTTTAGTATGGTTTTTACTCGTTCAAATATTTTTTTAGAGATAAGTTCGTGATTTCTTTGTATCGAGTCAAATTAGATGTATTATGTTTTCAAAACACTATCATACTAGCATAAATCCTGAAGAATATCATATATTTTCTGGTTTTGTTTATTGCAGTGAATCATATGCTTTTTTGCATTTGCCCCCTGCTATCTTTCCTAGAGACTTAAGATTTTTAAAAGTTTCAAATACACTTCCTCGAAAACGGGTTCATAGCGCATTAGATAAGGTTCAATATGCAATATATTTCACACGTGTGCGTTTCTGTTTTCATATTTCCGCAAGTGTGCTGGAAAAAAATCCAAAGATAATAATAACTAGTGTAAAACAAAGTCGCTTTCTCTGTCCCTATATCCCTATGTATGCTTAGATCTTTAAAACTGCGCAACGGATTTTGATGCGGGTTTTTTTAATAGATAGAGTGATTCAAGAGGAAGGTTTTAGTTTATAATTTGCGGGCGGGCGAAGCCACGGGCATTAGCTAGTACTATATAATACGAAGTTCAAGTCGGTTCAATGCCTATAGTCGGAGGTGTATTTTTTTAATTTCGTCAAAGCAATGTGCGTCATTACGGCGTTGGTACTTAAATATTTTTTGAATATTCAAATAGAGTTACAAAATAGAATATCATATTATTTAAAACTAATATTTACTTTTATAAAATACACAAACTATGTTTTAAAAAAACACTGTTTTTTAAAACGTCGTTTGCTTCTCCTTCAACCTGGCGAAAGCAAAGCGCGGAAAAAAAAAAGGAAATTAAAATCATAGTCTAATAATTCATGACAAAAATATTTTTCATTCTTATAACATATATATCTTCAAAAGTGTATATAGGTATTGAACAACGTCGTTTGATACACGTGGACATTTGTTATTGCAGTTCTCGGCTCAACTATCACCCTCGTCTAAGGATCGTTGGTTAATTCCGCCTCGAACGAACTAACAAACTTTCTCCACTTGTATCAAAATCTACTATTCTTGCTTGATACTGAAACTAATATTTTAAGGCTAAAAATGAGCCTTTGAGAACTCGTAATTACCGCTGTACCTATACTTACACTGGTGCAAAAAGTTACTTTTTACCCAACTGCGGTGAACCCCAAAAGTTTATGTGTTTGACCTGTATGTATGTATGTATGTATGTCCCTCGTAACTCCTCAACGGATGAAGGGATTTGGATAGATTATAATTGTCGTTCGATTTTTCTTGATGGCGCGAGTGTCACTACATTATAATAAAAAAACAAATAAAAATCGTGGATTTGGGGTGCCTTATTGTGGAAAGAAAAAAACAAGTTCAGCATCAAGCTTCGGTTAAAGTGGATGCTCCAGGATGGCCCGCGAAATTCAAATTTTCTTGGGTTTTTTTGCAATTTGCAGGTCAGCGTCAGGTTGTATGTTGATTAAAATATGATTCGCGGCTGTAACGCGTATGTAGTTACAGAATTATAATCATCAAAATCATCAATAAAACCCTCCAAGCGCATACAGTGCAGGAATGAATTTGACCTTGAAAAAGTCATTCCTGCACCGTAACTACATACGTGTTACAGCCGCGAATCATATTTTAATCAACATACAACCTGACACTGACCTGTAAATTGCAAAAAAAATCATAAGAAAATTTGAATTTCGCGGGCTTCCCTGGAGCATCCACCATAAGGTGAATGCGCCATTTCACTTAAATACAATAAAAAGTACGTTAAATGACTTCAACGCGAAAATGTATCGGCCATATTGTTTACATCGGTGACAAGGCAAGACAGAGACACCATCCACCTTTGTCGGTTTCTCGCTCGGAACGTTTTTTTTTTCTTTTCTATTGAATCCATTGTAAAAATTTAAACTCTAAACTTTTGAGATAGTTTTTTTTTTTTTAGCATCTTGTTCGTAGGTACTCGTTCCAGTTAGTATATAATTTCCGTGGGTCATACATAATATGAAACTAACCTTTTGACTATTAATTGATAGACACTGAGCCCAGTTACTATAATTTCAAGCTGTCAACAGAGATACGTAATAGCCCTACAGGAGACAGGACATATTGACTGCAACAGTCGGGCGGGACCCAAGACTAAAATCATTACATCCAAATCCATTAGGGTGGATGCTCCAATCAGCCCGCGAAATTCAAATTTTCTTACGTTTTTTGCAATTTGCAGGCCAGTGCGAGGTTGTATGTTGATTAAAATTTTGCTCACGACTGTAAGACCTATGTAGTTATAGAATTATAATCATCAAAATCATCAATACAACCCTCCAAGCGCATTTTTGTTCCAGTATTTCATAGAAGATAAACTGCTGGCTTGAAAAATCTGGATAAATTCATGATGATAGTTCATTACATGAACTTCAAAGGAAAACTATAGCAGTTAAGATAACTTTATTAGTTTAGCAGTTATAGTCGTTGAACTTGGATAATGGATAATTTTGTACCAAATACAAAATCCTTAGAATAAATCCTTTAAAGTGACTAACATGAAGTATTTGCTTGTTTATAACGGGTAAAGACTTCCATTGAAAAACAAAAACCAAAAAAAAAAAACGTAATAAATTTTCATAAGTTTCACAAAGCTGCCGCTAGATGGCGCTGTACCAACGGGTTTGTCGGCGTGACTAGCTACGTCGAGACGTCCTGCCTGTCCTGTGCAATGACTCGGGAAGCTCCACTGAGGCCCCGGAGGGTCTAAGTACCTATGTTAAAGAATGGTCACCTATCCACAAACTAACCTCGGCAAGCGTAGCGTAACCTAAATCGGTCGAACCGTGCGTCTGTTATTTACTTAGGTACCCACAAGCCACATCGTCTCACTCATCGGTCTCATGCGGCTTGCCTAATGTTGAGACTTCTAATATCCTGACTAAAGATAAAAGTCCATACAACTGCGTGCGGTCCGTACCTAAGTAGGTATAGCCGATTGAGCAACCATCGCATTACGATCAGTTGTTTTTGTGATCGTCTTAGTTTCGGCTCCGAAGGTCTGTAATAGGTACTTCAGCTGTTGATCATCGGCCCTAGAGTTACACATGCCTTAGTATTCGAGCCCTAAATTGGTCTTCCGTTTCTGGTAAGAAAGTAGGTAGGTTACCTACTCATTGTCGCCAATTTTAGCAAGGAACATGAAATATATAACGTTTTTTTTATTATAATTTTATGTAACGACTAGCTGATGCCCGCGGCTTCGCCCGCCCGCAATTATATACTAATTATATTTACCTGTATTAGATACGAAGTATATGTAGCAACTTTAAAAGGTTACACTTCATTGGATTTGATTGTATAAATGAATTATGAATTATTATGTAATTTTAAACACAAAACCCTCTTTTTTGCGTCTCTGCATGAGATTTAAAAAAATGCTGAAACAGGTATTTCTTTATTTTTATGAATAAGTATTTATTCTGAGTTTCATGATTCTAGAACAATCTAAATTTTTTTTTTCATACAATCTTTACCCCCCCATTTGACCCCCTTTTTCCAAAAAAATCCAAAATTTCTATAGCCTATATGTTATTCTGAATGTATTTAAATAGATTTGTGAACATTTCAACAATATCGGTTCAGTAGTTTTTACGTGATGCGCGGTCAAACAAACAAACAAACAAAAAAATTTAAAATGGTTTTAATATCTTCAGTTACTTATTTTAAGTCACCCTGGCTGTTTTTTTTTTTTAATCTTCAATGTACAGATTTTTTGGTCTCAGCGATTTTATTATATGTATAGATACTTTAGTATTTTTAGTGATTTCAAATGATGATGATAGTCAAAATTTGCACTGTGACCGTAGTCTAAGCGTGCTCTCTGCTATAACTTACACCGGTAAAAGAATACCTCCACTGCTTGCGGCAAGCAAAACCGGCTCTAAAGTGAAGCGGTTAATTGGCACAAAAAGTGTTCCGTATTAATATGTCAATTTTGTTATTATTTTTTCATGAACCGTGTGCGGTCTTTTCACAGTTATGCCCCCGGCAGGTGTTTGATAACTACCTATTAATAATACCTATGCGTTATCTTGCCAGAGTTTTATCCCTAGTACAGAATGTGAGCGAATCCTACTAATAGTAGGTAACTGGGTATCGCGAGAAGAAAGTCAAGCAACAATCTTCAATTCACGAATGTAAATGTAAACATCAGTTATGTTATCCTAATTTATGGAGGTGTTCAGTATGTTCGGTCAAGAATCTGAAATCTCAAGAATCTCATCAAGTAAGTATAGCATGTAGTACTTCAGTACGTTGTACCGTACGGTACTGACAACAATGCAACATATAAAACAATTCGCACAAATTCGCCGAGGGCATTCACCGAAAAGTTCGGGGTCTCAATGCTAATTAGCCACGAAGATTAGCCCAAGCGCCTCGGTGGACCCGAAGCCGTAACCCGTGGTCAGCGGAGCGCCTCACAACTGCGGACAACATGCGTGCTAACGGACGCGTGCTAAGTTTTCGTTTGGCGAGCGTGATCTTGCGCGCCGCTTCTATTTACGTGTGCATCACAATGACTACATCATCAGAGTACGGAGTTCCAATAGAAATAAAATTATGGGATACTGGAAGAACGCCTTTAGCTCATATGGTCGATGTAACAAACGAATTTGGTTTGAAAGTGCTTGCAGAACACAACTTTTTAAATGATAACAACATCGCGTTCTCGCCGTATGGACTAATGGGGATCATGGTGGCCCTGTACGAGGGTGTGGATGGAGAAGCCTCGTATCAGATCCAGCGCGGGATGCAGCTGCCTTGGAACAGGAATGTCATGAGGATAGGCTTTAGAGATATACATCGCACTTTAAAAGTAAGTAATAAAAAAAAATATAGAATCATATTAATCAACGAATATTATCTAAAGAATCTACGAATATTTAATTACCTATTTATTAGTGAGAAATTGAAAGTGGTGATTCAGTTGTGTGTTGAAGTTTTCAGTTAGATTTACTTAACGCAAAAGTTATGTGCCCATCGGTATCATAGATCTATGATAGGGCCGTTATAGTAGGTTGAAGTCGTAAAATCCCGTTGAAATAAAAGCATATTGTGAGTGTGACCCGCCAAATAAACAAATCGTTAGGAACTCTCACCGGTGCTATTGTTTTGTTTTGATCTGTGACTAAATTGTGCCCAACTCATTTGTAACTTTAGGAAGTACGGTCAGGTTTAACAATTGTTCCGATCACATAATATCCCTTTCGTTTTCAGCCGTGAACTTAAACACGATGAGCTAAAGTAGTCTCCTAAGCTATAATAGGCTACATAAAAGAAATACATTACCTACCTATTTATAACTTTCTTTAAAAAATACTGTGATATGCCTACCTATAGCCCCTACAGGGTTTATACTTGTCCGGTGGTAGATACTGATCTACCACCGGACAAATAACTTCTATTATCCCGAGGTCTCAAACGCGGCTTGAGTGAGGGTGAAAGCGCGAGCGCCCCTGCCCCCTAGCAGTAGCTAGAGCGAGTTGGACAGGCACTATGTTATTTTGAAAGTCTGACCTGTTATTAGACCTCTCTGACTGCTGTAAATTGATAAATTCCTATTTCAACCAATGACTTGGCTTCGCGAGATATTCCTCTTAGTTCCAATAGTAGGTAGTGTAGAGATAACTATAACTCTAACGATAGTTAAAAGCAAGGCTTGATCAGTGTGAGCTTTTCGATCGCGATTTAACACACAAATCCAATAAGATATGTACCCATTAGACATACTTTCGCTAGACCGGTATTGGTATTCGAACTCATGTTGTCTTTGCTACGCGTCCTACAAATTCCCCTTGTATTACAAATCCTAGTTGAAAGTATGTTGGAGTGTCTTAATCTATATATATATACCTTGTCATGTAATGGGTACAATTTTGGCTAAATGACGATATTTCTAAAGTGCCAACTGCTGATCCGATACCAATACAAAATGAAAGTAATGTTAATAATTTCAGACTTATTTCGTACCGGAAGAGGGATTTCTGGCGGGGTTAGCGTTGAACAATGAAAATGTCACTTTCAACGAGCCATACAAAAAGATTCTACGGTTTTATGGTTTCGATTTAGAAAACGATCAGTTGCCGACACTTGCACCAGAAACTAACAGCACTTCAAATAACACGAATTCAGCGACGACAACCATGACTCCTGCAGGGTCCAGTGATGCTACCACAATGACTGTAGCAATGACGGCAGAAAGTAAACCAGCTCGAGAAGATGCAAGTACTACTCCCCCGACCAGAGAAGAAACTACTAGTACAATCAATCCAAATGCGGAAACAATAAGCACGATAGATATAAGAGGAGCAACATCGACCACTGCGAACCCATCAGCCGCACCAAACGCAGAGAGCACGCCCATGAGCACTGTCACCACAACAGAAACAACCAGCGAAATAACTACAGAGACTACAACACAAATAACGACCACATCGCCGATGCCGGAGACTACCACGCAGGCTCCATCCCCTGAGACAGAACCGACCACCACGACAGTAGCGCCAAGCACGGCGGCTGAAACGGAACCAGTTTCAATGAGTTCCCAAGTCACAAATGCCTTAACAAATGAGCCGACCACAAACAACGAAGTAGATTCGTCTTCAACTCTTGAAACTAGCACAGTGCCAGCGACTACTCTTGATGGAACATCCGCTACAGCGCAGCCTAGCACGCCTGATGCTACTAGCACAGCACAAACCACTCTGACTGATATGACGCAAACACCATCATCAACTATCGATAGTTCTACAATAACATCAACGTTGACGGAGAACACCCCAACAGAGAGTGTGATGACTACAATGACTGAAACACAGCCAACAGAACAAATGTCTACTATGACTTTGGATGTCATGACGACCACATTAAATTCCGTTACACCAGCTAATGAATCCACGCTAGAGACTCTTGAACGAAAGAAGAAGTCGATAGTGGATTTTATATTCACAAATCCTCCGTATATAGACGACTATTTGTATTACAGAGCTTATGAAATTGGTTCGGATGCGTCTAATCCGAGCTTTGATGACCAAATGTTCTTAGCGAATGGATTGAGAAGTGTTCAGGTGAGTCCTCAAACTATTACGTTTTATTATTATTAATACCATAACTGACAGTCAAGTTTATATATTGTTGGGAATATTTACATAAGTAAGTAAAATATAATGGTGATAGGTGCTGCCACAGCTTATCCTACCACTTGACTACAATACAGCTCTCTGCTTTAGCTAAATTAAATAATTTAGCTAAATCATAGAACATTTGGTACGCTCTTGCACCACATCATTAAAATCGCTAGTTCGTGAATCGCGCATCCTAGCGACATTGTAAATACCCTTGTTATAATGGTTAGCGTAACAACACAATTTGCATTATAAATTCGCCACAGCATTGCTTTTCATTATTCAAATTGATGATGGGTCAATTATTTTCAACAGGTCACGTATATGAAATACGACACAGTGCTGGAGCACGCCTATCTGCCACATTTGGAGGCCTCGGCCTTAAGACTGCCTTTAGACAGCGATCGTTACTATTTGCTGGTGGTGCTGCCTACTCGGGGCGGCTCGCCGGAGCTTGGGCGGCTGCTGTCCCGAATGGCGCGAGAGTCCGACTTGTCGGACATCTATTCGGTGTTGCGGCCGCGTCGTGTGAAGGGAATTGTGCCGAGCTTCACTGTTAAAGGTCATGTGACCTTAACTACAGATTTACAGAAGGTAACAACTAATTTTATCTCGTGTTACCAAAAACAGGAATTTAATACTTATGTAAATTTTTTGGTGCATTTTGTAACGCCCTAAATCAAAAAAGTACGCAAAACAATTCGTTTTTGACCTAGTTTCGGCCACTGTGTAACAAAAAAAAAATAGAGATTATGGCGCGCTCTATTAACATTTTAATTCGTTTTGTGTGCTAGTATTTACATAAGTACACCTAATAAGTACCTACGCACGATGACACGATGATGATAGGTACCTAACACAAAAAGTTGCTCGTGGAAATAGGTAGGTACTACTTAGAACTTAACTAAAATAAAAAGCTAAGAATTAAACTAATGAAAGCTACGCTAATACCTATAAGATTGTTAAAATTCATATACTTAATACGTACAGCTACCTATCTAACGTAGGTCTGTACTTCTGTAGGTATTATGATTTTTTTTTACAATTTTATGCATTTTGTACCTTCATTGCGATAAGATCACATATTTTATCGTTGCCTACTTAATTTTTGGCATTCAAGCCAGCTGAAGGTTTTTTGACAATAGACTTGTTTCGTTAGATGAATATCTAATTGCAGCTTGGGATTAGAGACGTTTTTGAGCCTCGACAGCGCGACTTCACGCTCATGACGAGGCAGCCGGGCGTGTACGTGCGAAGCATTGAACAGGCAGTGTCCGTTGCTATACGCAAGTACCGGCCCGACGACCAGAAGAAAAATAGTAAGTATCCAACAGCTAACAAAGGAACAAAGCACCTGAGTAGTTTATAAACCCGATAGACCTCTGTATGAAAAATATGTCTGATTATATGTTTAAACGGAGGCGTGGTAACGAGGCCCGGGCCCACCAACGCCGTTCCGGCTTGATCCATTTAATTGGCTAGTCGGCTGGACATGCCGTGGCCGTGTGTGCGTCATGTGCGTGTGTGGTCACCCGCAACGCAACTCGCAAGACTGGGGTCACTCTTCGCCGTCACGGCCCGACGCGCCCTCATACGCCCGCCGCCGGAAAATCCTTGAGTGACATTGATTTTCCACGATTAATTGAACTGACAACCGTGTAGAACACACATTCATCATTATATTGTAGAAGATCTAAGCTGTATTCCGACCAGCAGCAGCAGGGCCACTTGTACTATTATTACGAAACCGTTGCAATATTATAATCGGCGCTCTATATACACATTCTTATATGCTTACAACGCGCGAAGACAGATTTCGTGTCCTCGTTTTCCGGCACAGGGGCTGAGATAATTGTTACCAAAAGAGTGCGAAGCTGAAGTGTCAACTGGCGAGAGCAGGCTGGCCGCATCCATTGTCTCGCGGTGGTGGCGCAACGCGGCGACACGCGCATTTGCGTCCATTGATGCGCGGGCGCACTGCTCTCCGTGTGCCATCGACAATTAGGAAAATCACCCGCTGCAACATTAATGCGACCTCAATGCTTAATCGCGAGATGAAAATGATGATTTGCAGATAGTCCGTCATTTCAATTACATAAATGAGTTTAACTGAAAAAATCACGAGATGATTATTTCCGGTGGCTACAGTTGGCTTATTCTGTTTCGATTGTTATGATAAGAGCCCCGTATTAGCATTGCAAGGACGTTCATTACGAAATAAATAAATAACATTATTTTTGCAGATAAGTACGTTTAACTTGTAAAGATACCTACGTTTGAGCATAATATTTTTGTAAGTACCTACCTTAAGTTATTCTAAATGAAAACGAGTGGAAAACCGGCCAAGTGCGTGTCCGGCCACGCGCAGTGTAAGGTTCCGTAGTAGCCCGTTATCACATGATAATTTATTACGGTTTAGATTTTGTTAGTTACATTAGAAATTGTTTAGATTTTGTTAGTTAATTAGATTTTGTTTTTCAATACACTCTTTACCCGTTATAAACAAGCAACTACTTCATCTTAGTCACTTTTAAGGATTTATTCTAAGGTACCAAATACAAAACGTATTTGTTACAAAATTATCCAACACCCAAGTTCAACGACTATAACTGCTAAACTAATAAAGTTATCTTAACCGATAAATTTTTCTCTTTAAATTTCATGAAATACCATTAACAAATTTCTTCTTCTTCTTTACGTGTCGATGGGCTTAAATTGTGTTAGACCAGTATGTAGCCACCAGCACAGCTCTTTCATTTGCTTCAATAAGATCTTGATAGGTGCACGTCGTTGTGCAAGATGGGCAGGACAGGAGGTGGAGCATATCCTGCAGAGGGGCTCCACACTGGCAATCTATTTCGGATGAATCGAGGATACCCCATTTAGGATTCTCACTGACGAGCGGCACGTTGCGAACTGCAGCCGTCGCCACCTGTCGACGGCTGCCGTCGACGCTTGTAGTTGTGGTGTCGGCGGCTGCCGCCGGCGCGTCGACGCCAAGCTGTCGCCCTATTCCCCCACCCGTTGCCGTATTATCTCAAAAATGACCGACACTCAGTCTCCATAAAACCGCACTTTAGAGTACCTACCTAAAGACCACTATACTGAATCTGATGCTGCTATTAGCGTGACCACCTGCTGGGAAGACCGTCTCTCGAGATCCTCGAGGGCGGCGAGCAGGTCGACTTACCCATCGAGGACAGTAAGCGTTGAACTGCGCGCCTGTGATAACAATTTGATATTGATATCAGTGCCACTGAAAAGGCGATTTTCCTGGTACAAGTTTTAGGTACTTTTACCACTGGTTGCATTGTAACATTATAGCCTCACGTAGCTTTTGCTATTGTTTCAGGGTACGTGTCAAGTCGTGATCCCGTCGTATTCTCGGCCACCTACCCGTTCCTGTACTTCGTGATGGACGCCAACATCCACGTAGCGCTCATGGCCGGCAAAATGGTGGACCCGCTCAATTCTAGGATATTATAGTCATGCTCAAACATCTGCTTGTTTCATTTCTGATCCTTTGAGCAATCATTTAGTTTTAGATGGATTAATGTTTTATGTCGTGACGAAAGTTTTGAGATACTGAGGTTCTAAGCGACAGAAAAGGATAGAATCATTGAAAATATTCCTCCATGCTGATAGATGTGGCGCAACCTGTTGTGATACCATGTCATGACTCGTCTGTACAAAATCGAATCTTGGACTGTAACGGTACATTACAGCCGAATGCATCCGGTGAGGCAGCGCCTCTACAGCACAAGCCGTAACAATGCTCGCCACCTTTGCAAAGCGAATACGGATAGGTACTCCTTGCTTCCAGGTGAACAGATAATGTATCACTACTACAAGTGTAAAGGCTGAAACCCACCGCTGCGCACGGAGAGTCCGCACGTCTGTTAAGCTTCGCTTTGCAAGAACCCACGGACAAGCTATGCATGAATTGACGTCATTAGTACATGCGTGGCTTGCTCGAATAAGGCGCTCACATAGCTCAACGCTAAGTACGCGGTACCTACACGCTATACCGGGCCTTGGAAAAAAACGTGTAGCCTCTCCGTGCGCCGCGTGGGCCATCCACGTGTACTGCACTGGAAACGTAGACCCACATTGCCAAACAAATGAATCCACGCAGCTAACGTGCGCCGCGTGCCCATGCACAGCGGTGGGTTTGCGCCTTTATTCGAGCAAGCCACGCATGTACTAATGACGTAATTTCATGCATAGCGAGTCCATCGAAAGAATTTAGTTAGAGAGTTCATTCGATCTAGCTCTTGGACTATATTTATTTATTTAAACTTCATGTACAATAGTGGTACAAAGGCGGACTTAATGCCACAAGACATTCTCTACTTTCCTTCTATTCTTTAACCTTTGGGTTAAATAGGAAAACATATAGTGATAGGGTAAAAAAAAATGTCAAAAAACTAACTTCTTGGAAACGAGAATTTACTACACCTATACCGTATATACTATTATACCTTACTCATTCAAAACAACTCACTCTCATCTCATTCTAAAGTGTGACTTAGACTAAATCGGCGATAAATTGCGACTATTTGGCGCCAAAATATGGGAGAAAACAGATCTTCGTTAGGTATGCCCGCTAGTTTTCTATACATATAATAAAATCGTTGAGACCAAAATATCTGTACATTGAAGATTAAAAAAAAAAACCGACCAGGGTGACTTAAAATAAGTAACTGAACATATTAAAACCATTTTTTAAATTTTTGTTTGTTTGTTTGTCTGTTTGTTTGACCGCGCATCACGTAAAAACTACTGAACCGATATTGTTGAAATGTTCACAAATCTATTTAAATATATTCAGAATAACATTTAGGCTATAGAAATTTTGGCTTTTTTTGGAAAAAGGGGGTGAAAAGGGGGGGTAAAGTTTGTATGAAAAAAAATTTTTAGATTGTTCTAGAATCATGAAACTCAGAAAAAATACTAATTAATAAAAATAAAGAAATACCTGTTTTAGCATTTTTTTTAAATCTCATCTAGAGACGCAAAAAAGAGGGTTATGTGTTTAAAATTAATAAACTTCAAACACCTATACAATCAAAACCAATGAAGAGTAACCTTTTAAAGTTGCTACATATACTTCATATCTAATACAGGTAAATATAATTTCTCAGTTTTCTTGAAATTTGATTTTTGAGGCGAATACGCACAAAATAGCGGAACTCGAGAAAATCAGCTTTCCTCGGTACGAAATGTTTGTGCGCGCAAACAAAACTACTGCAGGGATTTCTTTAAAGGCTTCTTCAATATTTATGCTATATATATTATCACGCTACTTCCTTAAGGGGGTAGGCAATTTAACATTATGTCCGAATACTTCAATTGTTTGACGTTTCAGTCCTGTCGTAAGTACCTACATGAGAACGGCTATTTGTAGCTTATGTCAACGAAGTAAATAGCCTAGCGGTATCATGACCGCCTTGCAAACTACGGGGTTGGGTTCAAACCCGCATCATTATTTTCACTCTTTGTGATTTGTTTAATTTTTTTTTGATGCTGTTAGATTGCCTATATTTTTTTTTGTATTCAAATTGTTTGCATTTCTATATTTCTTATTTTTTCGTGAAATATTTTTCCAAAAAGTAATAGAGAAGTATGGAAGAAGAATACAATCATGCTGCGCCGACCCCAAATAAATTGGGATAAGGGCAGGAGTATAATGATGATTTCTCCAAAAAGTAGTATAGCGAACGGAAGCCTGATAAATTCGCGTGTTCTAGCCGTGCAAGAACCATGCTGTGCTATTCGCAATAATCAGTAATCCATACGCAGTTTACGTAGATTATATTTACAGCTATATTGTTATTGGCCTCATTCCATGCATCTTGGTGAGAATTTAAGACCTGCCTGGACTGTCATCGAAGGTCTGACAGGTGGAGACAAAAGTCAGTTGCAAGAGGTCCGGAACAGTTTGCAGAAGCTATATCGTGTTTGGGCTCATTTCATGGACCTTGATGAAAACTTTAAACTTAGCTAGAGTATGACTTTCATCGAAGGTCGACGATGGAGACGGAAGGCAGTTGCCGGTCGCAGGTCATCAAGAGTTTACAGCATCTATATCGTGTTTGGGCTCATTTTATGCACCATGATGAAAACTTTCGACCTAGCTGAAGTATGACTATCATCGAGTGTCTAAGGATGATAACGTAAGGCTGTCGAGGGAAGCCCTTATTTGGAAAAACAGAATATTTTGGCGATTAATGCAAATATTTCAGAGAAATTAAATTGTTACCTACTTGAATCTATACTGTAATATTATAAAGCTGAAGAGTTTGTTTGGTTGGTTGAACGCGCTAATTTCAGGAACTACTGGTTCGAGTTGAAAGTATCTATTACTGTTTGATAGCCCATTAATCAGGGAAGGCAACAACGAACAACAACGTTACAACGTTTATATAAAATCACGCTACAATCAACAGGAGCAGAGCATCAATGAAAAATGTTGCAAAAAAGGAAAAAAGAAATCGTTTTGAGATCTTTCGTTGCGTGCGCTGCGTAAACGGTTAAAGTTACGCAACAATCGTGTATGACGGAAAAAGTTCTATAAAAATCCGCGATAGCATTATTAATTATGTCTATCTTTTAAGGGTGTCTCACACTCTCTCTAACCATCTCTCTGTCACTCTTATATGACGCAGACGAAGTTAAGCGGGTCAGCTAGTTAAGATATAAATGTGGCCAAGCTGGAAGATACACATTTACACCATGTCATGTACTTATAAATATCTGCATAACTAAAATGAAGAAATTCGACATTTTTCCGCTGGTAGTACGCACACCCCAGAAGATCGGTCACCTAAAGACCCATAAATCTTTTGAACCAGTGACCGACAAATTCTGATATTTGGCGACAAATTTCGACTAATTTTTTGTGTTATCAAAATTAAATCCCTGATGGTGGCCGACCCAGTGACAATGAAACATTCATCTATCTATCATGAGGATTATGTTTCCGCACTTAGTCCTTAAAGTGGACCATTATGCGTGAGCCATGGTGGTCCAGAAGCAGATCAAACTTCCCGGTCTTCTCAGGGCATCCGCAAGGGATCTTGGTGTTCCCAGGGTCTCCTCGCGAATCTTGGTAACGCCGGTGCACTCAAGGAGCACATGCGCCACCGTTTCATCCCCGCCTCCATGCATGCTCTGCACAGGAGACTGTCATTGATTCCTAGGGTGTGGAAGTGTTTATTCAGTGAACAGTGTCCAGTGATGGTCTCCGCCACCAGTCGTAGGCTATCTTTGTCCAGGCGCAGAAGGCGCCTGGTCAGATTTGTATCCAGGGATGGCAAAGCTTCCTTGGATTGCCTACACCCTGGTGTCGAGGTCCACCATTTCTCCGCTTGTATTCGAGTGTGATCCTCTAACTAACCAGTTTTTTAGCTGCTTAAAAGGAATGGGCACAATGGGCTTGGGTCCGCAGGGTTTTGTGCTGGATACTCATCTGGCAAGTTCATTGGCCGCATCGTTCCCAAGTAATCCACTGTGACCTTTGATCCATTCTAGTGTTACCGTGTTGTGGGTTAGTACCGTGATTCATTCTAGGGCATTATGGCATTCTAGTATTATTCTCTTTGGGGATTGAAGAACTGAGGCACTGTCGGAGAGTATTCGAATATTGGTATCCATATCCACCCTGGCGTCTATAGCGGGTGCCGTTTGGATAATACCTACACACTCCGCTTGGTAAACAGAGTTGACCATTCCAAGGGGTTTGGGTATTTTAATGTTTAGGTCGTCGGAAAACACCCAGAAACCTGGCCCCGGTCCCGTCGTCGGTTTTTGATCCATCAGTGTAGATTTTTAGCTCTTTTGCACCTGAGTAGTCACACAACTCCGCTGTGAGCTCTATGCTGTAGTGTTTCTGGAAGCAGTGGATCTTCAGGGTTCTGTCGCTGTGTGATGCCATCATGGGCTGTTTGATTGCTTCTTCACTGATGCATGTGTGTTTAATTCTGGAATCGTTACTTAGGGTGCCGGCGGATACTTCGAGCCTGAAAGTCGCTATAGCCGCCTCCTCTCTTACGACGAGGTGTAGAGGTGGTAGCCACAGCATCACATGAAAGACAGCAGTGGGTGAAGTTCTCATGCTGCCGGTGATTGCTACGCAGGCAAATCTTTGTAGTTTCTCGAGATCCTTTTGGGTTGTACTTAAGGATTGTCCTGGGCCACCAATTTAACTAATGAGCCAGAAGGTTGGACGATTTAATCACTCCCGACCCGTGGTACAACTGCGATGTCCAACTGGTTGTACTACGGAGAAGTAAATTTACCCATGGTTCAACTCTTTTTTCTGATATTTATGATTATGACCCGTGGTACAACGGTGGAATGATGTCCAACTGGTTGGACCACGGGGATAGGATGATCGTGTAAAACAAATGAACGTCTAAAACAAATGACTATCGTTAAGTGATCTGACAACGATTGCGATTGTAATAACCTCCTTCTTTTTTAAGTCGGTTAAAAAATGGGTGCAAGTGATTGGTGCAATAAAGATGTTAATGAAGTGAAATAATAAACATTTATTTATTGAAAATATTTTTTTGAGGAATCTATACTAATATTATAAAGAGATAAAATTTGTAAGTTTGTATGTAGGAGGTAATATCTGGAACTACTGGTTCAAAATGAATAATTCTTTTTGTATTGCATCCAATATGAGCTGTCGCTCATCTATCGAGGAATGCTATAGGCTATATAACATTACGCTACGATCCACGAAAAATTAATGGAATTAATTAATTAATTTTTAATTATAATAAAAATGGAAACTGACTTTTTTATTTAATTTACAACAGGGTTTCAAAGTGGCTGCCTTTGACAGCAAAATACCTTGCATTGCACTTCAGCATTGATAGATAACCTTTTCCTGTTTATTACCAGTAGTTGTTCCATAGATACATTCAATTCCCAGAAGTACAACTAGTTGGACCAAGGAAAGAACAACTCACTCGAGTGGAACCATTGGTAAAGATATTTCCCCATAGAACAACCAGTTGAACCATGGGTAAATTTACTTCTCCGTAGTACAACCAGTTGGACATCGCAGTTGTACCACGGGTCGGGAGTGGATTTAATGATTGGTCGGATAACTGTGGTGTATAGCCAGTACCTACCTAGGTGATTTTGCGGCTTATGCCCCGAGCAGTCTCTTACATTGCCATAAGGCTATACTGGCTTTTGTGGTGATGTTATCAGTGTGTGTTTTGCCCAGTTGAGGTGTTTGTCCAAAAAGATACCCAGGTATTTTGGTTTCAGTCGATAGGCTTAGGGTGGTCCCAAAGAAGCTAGGTTATTGTAGAGTTGCCAACTTCCTTTTCTTTGTGAAGAACGAGTTCAGTTTTGGTAGGGTTCACTGCTAGTTTGTATTCCTTGCACCAGTCTTCTACTATCCTCAAGGCTTGGGGCATAAGGTTGCATAGTGTTTTCGTGTGTGCCGTTTATTATTATGGTCAGGTAATCAGCATAGCCCACCGTGTAGTAGCCTCTGCTATTGAGACGCTAGATGAGGCTGTCTACTACGAGCTTCTATAGTAGTGGTGAGAAGTCGCCACCTTGAGGGCAGCCCCTCGCCACTATGGCTCTAGTGGCGTCGTTCACTAACTTGTACAGCTCTGTCTGAGCATATTTGTGATCCATCCTTGCAGGGTCGAGTCGACGCCGTTCCTCGAGAGCTGCGTTGATGTTATGGAAGATGGTTTTGTCAAAAGCGCCTTCTATGTCAATGAAGACAGCTAGTGAAGAGCATTTGTGGTCCACTGAACATTCAATCTTGGAGATCACACTATGTAGTGCAGATTCTGTTGTCGACTGCTGTCAATGACACGTTATGAGCAGCTTTTTGTATAAATAACGGCCGGGGGGAGGTAGGGGGGGAAGACTACGAAATCAAAGAGAATAATAATTTTTTACATTTATTTCTACATCATACAACTCACTTCGCCTTCTTAGATTTGATCTTTCTTAAGTAGAACTCGAGTTCCTTGCCTTCCAGGATGTAACCGTCAGCACGGCCGCACTGGCCTGGCCGACTGGCCACACATGCTGCAAATAACACAATCATCTTAATAATCATACTCTACTTAGGAAAGAAGCATTTATTTATTTTATGAAATTCTCAGAGTAACTATGACAGTATAGATCATACAACTATTAGACTGTTCCCAAAACGGTACCAGTCCATGACGCAGTTTCAAAACTTCTCGATCACATCATTGAGGTAGGCAAGTTGTTATTAACTGTTTTTACAAAATTAGACTACCATAAATAAATCTACTAAAGAAGTTTTCCTATGGAATGAATATATCTTTAATTAACTTAATATCTAATGCTACCTAGGGGAAAAGACCATTTATTTACTACTGTAATTAAAATATTAATGAATCTTACCTAACAAACGTCCAGTATGGAACTGCTCTTCCAACGCACCCTCGACCTTTGAGAGACGTTGCCTTGCCAGGTACTTCTTGGCAGTCTTCTGGCTGCGTTTCTTGTTGATGATGGCATCTTCCGCCTCAGTCTATCACAATATAATATCATTAGTTTACAAATACTATTTAAAGTTGTTTATTACAATGATGGTGCACCTCAGTTTTTGCAAAAATCACTGTTCAGTCATCTGACACGCAAACGATCATCATTTGGCTATGCAAAAAAATTACTAGTTATAAACTAACCAAACAGGGGCAAAAACCATCAGAAGTACTCAATTTAGCATCAGCAATATCCAACTATCAGTGACTTCTAGAGCCACTTATTTTGTTTGAACAAAAGGTTAAGATAAAGACCCACTTTATCACAAACCAATATTTCAGTTATAAAGGCTTCAAATTTCAGATTGAAAGTAACAGTAATAGAAATAAGTGTCCATCATACATAAAATGTGTCTGTGAAGTATCTCTGAAACCTATACAGAATCTTAACCTACACAGTTGATAACGGAACCTAGTGGTTAAGTAGAGTAATTTTATTATGCTCACCAGTTTGGCACCCTTCCTCCTTCCAAGTGGCAGCAGGTAGTGGGACTCAAACCACTGCCTAAAGGGGGTGGCATCCACCACAACAATGGCGTTCTTCACCAGTGTCTTGGTACGCACCAACTCATTGTTGGAAGCATTGTACACCACATCAATGATACGGGACTTGCGGGTGGAGCCTGCAATAGAATTAGGTCAACATTGTTCCTCACACTATTCATATTATATATACATCACAATAACTACTGGCACATGATTGAAAATACTCACATTCTGATCCCCATGAGAAATTTCCAGTGTCTAAACGCAATGCACGATATTTCGCGTTACCACCGCGAGAGCGCACCAAGTGAATGCGCTGGGGGCCAAGCTGCAAAACAATCACATAGAATTATTAAGACTTTTATTTCGTAATTCAAGTTAGCACTTCCATAATATTATGTACAGAAGGAAAGAGTTTTAGAACAAAATGTAAATGAAGGAGTGATGGATACTAGCATCCAACACATGGTGGAAATAAATAACACAACTTGTCAAAATAGGTTATGTTTCGAGGTGCTCACCTTTGTGTTGGCAGCCGGGCGACCCAACTCATACTTCCTCTTCTTACGGATGGGCGCACGCTTGCCGCCCGTAGCTCTCCGTTTATGCCAATGATCACGACTGATACCTGTACCACACAAACATCATCATTTCTGACATACAACACTTCACCGACAACCCATTCTTGTTATCACAATCTGGCGATTCACAGTGTTTAACACAAAATATAAACAGAACTTGGTTCACTGATTAATTCACAATATTGTGAGCTACATGATTTCTATGAAAGAGAGACCACGATGGAGATATTTTCTGATAAAATTTATTTTATCACAAACTAAAGTTACTCACCCATCTTGGCTGGGTCGGAAAAGAAAAGATTGTTTGACAGACGGAACTTCTATACCTTCACTACTCTGTAGTCTATGGTCTATACGCGACGTGAAAATCGCTTTCAGACAGGCTTTTTAGTACACTCCGATATTATATTACAAAGACGAAAAAGATTAATATTATGTTTTCTTCGAAAGTTCTTGTAGTAAATTGTTACAAAGAAATAATCTTTCGAAGACATTAAACTATTCTTTTGAGTCGGAATATAAAGGACTGCGTCCACAAGGCGCCCCTTTGAAATAGTTATAAACTTCACTTAAAAGCAAAATTTCAGCTTAGATATTAACGCAAAACATAATTATCTAACTATGATCTAGAATTTTACTTATATTACTCCAAAAAATACATCAGACACAGTTCGCAGACGTTCAATCACGGCAAAAAACAAATGCAATACAAAAGAATTCTAATGCCAGCTATTTGAATTAAGAATTGAAGTGAGGAACTGTAATCTATTTTTTCGAGTTATAATACTTTTTGCAGGAAAAAATTGCGCTCTCTTTTATGAGACAAAAATATAAGGTCGAATGGTAGGGGCGGGATTTTCACGATGTAAATCATAGTTACACTCACAGCGGTTGCCAGAACTTTCCAAACTTTGATGGGGACCTAAATGTAAATAAACAAAATAATTATACAGATCTAAATCACTTCTGTGAGCTGTGTGTTTATAAAACAAAATACCTACCTCTGATAATCGAACTGTGGTAGCAAGTGTGGCAACTTCCAATTCGAAAACGGACGAACTGGAAGAATGGTGTAGGTAATTAGAGCCGTATCCAGGGATTCATTTCGGGGGGTTTTAACCTAATAAAAATGCAGTATGGCGCGGATGGGAGGGGGAATCATTGGTAAACTACTAGACAAGAAAAGCAATTTGGAGGAACAACCTAAAAAATATAAGTTACGAATATTATTTAATAATATTATCTATTCTAGGGAGTTATTTATAGCACTGGACAGTTCTCACGAACATGGACGCCAGGATTATTTCCAAGGCGATGCATCGTTATTTCTACGAAAACAGTTATAGGGTTGTATTGATGATTTTAATGATGATAACTCCGTAAAACCATATTTATTGCGTTCGCGACTCATATTTTAATCAAAACATACAAAAAAATTTCGCGGGCTACCTAAGCGCATTAGTTTGTAAAGTACCTAAAGCTTCATCATCATTCACAGCCAGAATCAATTTTTTTCACCCAGTGCTGGGTATAGGCCTCTCTTTTCTTATGTCAATAATATCCATCCTGTGCCATTCATCATCAGTAATTTATCCTGATGGCCAAGTGGAAAAAGTAAAGTTTTCAGAATAAGAGTATGCAAGAGCCCAAGCGAAACCTTTGAAAATTCTGTCTTCTCTCCTCGGATAGGATATGTTCCTATTTGGGTCATACACACAGAAAAGACAGTATTGGCTGACAATTTATACAGAATTGAGAAAGAATAGGGTGTTTTAGTGAGCAAAGCGAGGGACGGGGTTGCACCTCGCGTTGCTAATGACGAATTTTCCACTGACGTTTGTCACAACGCTTCAGTTTTTAACAATCAATGATATTCTATCAATATCATTGATATCAATAGATGGCGCTGATTAGCTTTGGGAATATTTTTTTAAACGGCGTTCTAGTAAAATCCAATCAAAAAGAATTTACTACATAAATCATGATCTGTCGAATGACCAATTTGGTCGAGACGCCATTGTTTAACTATTGTGTCCACTTCGTGGACAGATCATGGGGTAATAGATTATAGGTCAATGGTAAAATCTTTTAGCAGGGCAAAAAAAAACTTTCCTAGACACATGTCAACTGTAAACATTGAGCTATTACTACTACGTATAGAGAAGACACCGAGAACAAAATCTGTGCTCCGTTCAACTGCTGTCAGCTGGCAGCAATTTACTCAGTCGCTAGCTCGCCACAGCATTATTTAAACGGGGTTAGCCGCCCCCAACGCGCCCCGCACTGCGCACAGTGTTTCTTCGCGCTGTCTTCTCTAGACGTAGTAGTAATAGCTCAATTATTACTGTAAAGAACCTTTTTCCTGTCAAACATTTTTAACCTATAGTCTATTGTTCTTTTGCATCATTGAACTGAACTACAAGTTTTTGTTTTATTTATTTTATTAACCAATTTATGTACACACTGAATATAAAAAAGTAGAGAGGAACAGAAAATAATACAAAGGTGATGCTTATTTCCAAAGAAATCTCTTCCAGCATACCTGCGAAAGGAGATACTAAAAAGAGATGTAGACATAGTGTGTAAAAACGAAAAAGAAAATGGACTACATAGAACAGATAACTATTTTAAATATAATATACAATACATACCTACTCATAACTACAAATAAAAACATATGACAATACTATAAATACAATAAAGTAACTACTAATATATACTTATGCAATTATGATGAAATGGATAGGTTGTTCTTTCACTCTTCTCTTGAAAACTGCAACAGTTTGGCAGTCCCTAATGTCAGGCGGAAGTGAATTCCACAACCGTACGGCGTGGACAGTGAAGGAGTAGGAGTAGAAGTCGGTAGAGTGGGGAGGGGATTTGAGGAGGTTCCTAAGATGCGTCCTGCAAGGTGCATCAGAGGGACGAGAGTAGGAAAACCGTTCTCGCAGATAGGATGGCGTTTTAGGGTTGTGAAGGATGTTAAATAGCTGACACAATATCCGAGAGTTCCTGCGAAGTCGGATTGGGAGCCACTTGAGCATTTTGCGAAAATTAGAAACGTGATCATATTTTTTAACATTAAAAACGAAACGAATACAAATGTTTTGCAAGCGTTCAAGTTTATTTAAAAGCTCCTCGGTGGCATTCAAATAACAGGCATCGGCGTAATCAATAATGGGTTGAATGAGAGTTTGCGCGAGGGAGATTTTGGTGTTCAATGGCAAGAAGCTCTGGAGGCATTTCAATGAGTGGAACGTGTAGTGCACTTTGAGACTAACTTCAGCAAACGTGGGCAGTCCAAGATAAATAGGAATCCATTGTCACCCCCAGGTTTTTAGCCTTAATTGCGTAATCAATCTGAACTCCATTCAGCCTGAGCGGAGACAGCGACGCAACGTCGAGCGTATTCCGCATATACCTGCCGCCAATGATCAAAGCCTGAGATTTCCTAGGATTGATCTGCAGCCCAAAGGACCGCGACCACTCACTAATCAAATCCAGATCCTTGTTCATGGCAGACACGGCGACTTCCACGTCTTCCCTTAAGAAATGATGGTAAAGCTGCAGGTCGTCTGCATAGAGATGGAAGAAGGAAGAAATGACTCTGGTGACAGAATTAATGAAAATAGAGAAGAGAAGAGGAGAGAGAACGCCACCCTGCGGCACACCCACGCTAAGAGGGCACCAATCAGAGGAAGACTCATCAAGACGAACACGCTGCGAGCGGCCTTTAAGGAGTCAAACCAACCAATAGAGGAAGAGGAGAAATTGAGAGATTTAAGAATCCCCAGAAGGATTTCGAAATCAACAGAGTTAAAGGCGCTACTAAAGTCTAGAAGTACAAGTAAGGTAAGCGACTTGTGGTCCATAGCCCAGCGAATATCGTCAGTAACCTTTAAAAGAGCCGTTACAGTGCTATGGCCAGGACGAAAACCAGAGAAATCGGAAGTAATGCGGGAAGGATAGGAGAAATCATTCTTAAACAAATGTCGTCATTATCAACAGCAGAGGTCGAGATAGCAGAAATATATTTTTTGACCTCAATCTCACTCACAGGCCTTAATTCAAAGGAAGAACATTGCGGCAAAGGCAAACAGGAAAGTTTATTTAAAGTAGCCGACTTGACGTGCGGATCCAACGTAACAGGGGAAAGTGAGAAATGTTTGTTAAGAGCACACACGTCAGTGTCGCTACCAGAACAAGTTTTTGCATGGTTTTTGCTATTGTTCTTCTGAGGGTTTTTGCGTTATATCTAATCTCCTGGTGCGTCGAGTCAAGCTTAGGTTCCTCCGTACTTCAGTTAAGGCTATGTGGACCTAAAAACGAGCCATTTTATTATTCGCAAGTTTGATCAGCGCCATCTAGTTTGTTCATAAAAAGCACTGGAAAATTCCCCATTCCAACTTATAACATAGCTTCACGCACTCGCCTAATGAATTAGTTTGAAAAATATTGTGTCCATCCAAAACTAATACAGAAAATTCAATTGTTTTGCACATCACTCATTTCACGTCAACAAATGAACGACATCGTCGTCGATCATTTGTTTATGGTATAGGTCCAAGGAACTTATATACTAACTGGAATGGGGAAGAACAAAATGCTAAAAAATAAAAAATAAACTATCTCAAAAGCCTAGAGTTTAAATTTGTACAATGGATTCAATAAAAAAAAAACGTTCCAAGCGAGAAACCAACATTCTCATCATCAACATCTGTCTTGCCTTGTCACCGATACCGACAATATGGCCGATATGTTTTCGCGTTGAAGTCATTTATGTACTTTTTATTGTATTTAAGTGAAGTAATCCGCTTTAAATATGGTAAAATTGTGTTGTGTGAAGGGGTGTAGTAGTAAAGGTATGCTGGATGTGGAATTTCGTTTTTCAAGGAATTTTTGTAACTTTTTTTGTTTACGACTAGGGTTACCAATGTTTTAGATTGAAAAACAGGAAAAATCCAAATAAATTAAGTAAGTAAGTTCGAAGTTTCGAACATCGTTGTCGTACATAGTAATCAAAAGTATATTTTATAAATTAGATACATCGGACATCGCACATGGTGTCGGTAGTACCTAGTTATACAAATATTGAGAGAAAAAAGAAAAGAGTCCGCCGCACCGTGCCGTGCCATGCCGGTCCTAAGGATTTTTCCATGCTTCTCCAGCAAAAGAATATAGCTGGCGAGCTGCTAGTGAAAATGAATGGTTTCGGAATATGAAATAAATATTGGCGAAAGTTACTAAAACATTATAGGTAGACAGTCATAGCAAGAATATGCGATTTTCTTTGTCTGAATAAATATATAATACTAACGGAGTCCTCGAATCCCCGAATACAAAAGTCGTCTGGATAGACAGGTTGCAAAATGGATAATTTCAACTAAACGGTACAGACATACATTTAAGTAACAAAAAAAGTCAAAGTTGCAGGTCATCATCATTAAATAATAAATAACAGCTACTCTGTAACTGTCTCAAAAGTTAGTATGATTATTGGACACCCTATTAGAAAGAGACAACATCCACTCTCGAAGCTTTCTCGCTTCGTATGTTTTATGGGTTGCCCATACTCATTCCAGTTAGTATATAAGTTTCTTGTCTGGGTCTTGCTTGGGTTCAGTTATTCAGTCTGTTCATAACTTGCATTCATTCATAGAGCATCAAATCAATCATATAACATTCAATTCATTCATTCATTCCTACAACGAAAGCAAAGCATTTTGCCGGAATTGCATTGCACCGAATTTTCTCTTTTTTTGCTTGATTGCTTTTGTGTAACTGTACGGTTGGTGTGATTTTGAGTTAATGAAAGTGTTTGCCAGCAAGATTTATCTTCAGTAATGTCTTCAGATTTTTATATACGTTACTATGTTGGTCATAAGGGAAAATTTGGCCATGAATTTTTAGAATTCGAATTCCGCCCTGATGGCAAACTCCGGTATGCAAATAATTCCAACTACAAAAATGATACAATGATTCGTAAAGAAGCATACGTACATCCTTGTGTAATGGAAGAGCTAAAAAGAATCATTGTTGATTCAGAAATAATGCATGAAGACGACCGTTTGTGGCCACAACCAGACAGAGTGGGAAGACAGGTACCTATTATAATAAATAAACTTTGTTACTAGTTGAGTAAAGCACTACTTCTAGTAGGTACTGCTAAAGTAATAAAAGCGTAATATAAGTTTTTTCTGAAATATTTACATAAAAAGCCATGAAATTGACAATTTTAGAAACTTAGGTTATATTTTTGTTCGGGCCATTGCCAACAGTATTCTGTAAATCGTTTATGTTGTAGAAGCATTTTTTACTGGCATAGTGCAACTAATAGCTTAATTTAATCATTTATACTTTTATGTGAAATCTCTAAAATTCCTTCTTTCTCTCATTTGTCCATCATTTTTGTTATTCATCATTTGTGTTTGTTTTCCTTACAGGAGTTGGAGATAGTCATAGGTGAAGAACATATTTCTTTCACCACATCTAAAACTGGATCACTAGTGGATGTGAATCAGTCTCGTGATCCTGAAGGACTCCGTGGTTTCTACTACTTAGTTCAAGATCTCAAATGCCTGGTATTCTCCCTCATCGGTCTCCACTTTAAGATCAAACCAATTTAAGCAGTTTATCTAATGTATTTTAAGTGAAATAAAAATTTATAATAATTTTGCTTTTTAATTTTTACACAGCCTGATGCTACACTGGGAAAACCTTAATATATAGATTATTATTTTAAGGACCGAGTCACATCGGAATGGCAGCGGCCGGCAGCGACGCGGCGAGCACTTTCAGTGTGAAATAATTTTAAATATCTACATACTTAAAAGGCCAGTATCACTTGAAAAGGACGCGAGGCCGTCCGCGGTGACGTGAGCGGCCGCGCGCTACGTGCGTCTTGTCTGTAAACTAGTCAAGAGGAGACTAGGCGCGTGGGGTCTGGAGGTCGCGCGAGTCCGCCAGCAGCGACCGACGCCGGGGGCCGCTGCCATTCCGGTGTGACTCGGCCCTAATACAAAAAAGATACAAAAACTTTATCGCCAAAAATTTAACAAAAAGGCTTCACTGTGGCCCCAAAGTAGGCAAAGCCTGTATATCTTGGGCACCAATACAGATTGTGGGAAAAAATTGTTCTTTTGACTGCCATTGTCACATACCGTGACAAGTAAGCATGTGCCCTGTATGCCAATCTACACAAATATATGACAAAATGGTAGTTGAAATTGTGGCTTGAAACACGCATCCAGCTAGGTTATCAATCCAATATTCAAAACAACAAATAAATACATCTTTAATGGGTCAGATTTGTAAGTGGGGCAACTTTTTTTCACTTTATTTAATTGCAAAAATAAATGAAACTGCAAGCATTTTTTCTTGCCCAAACGGGGAACCGAACTGCCTACCTTACTCAAATGCAAAAAAGATCATCCTGTACTTTTATGTCGCGAATCTGACAATTGGTTAATCATGTTATAGGATTAATTTTGCTTCTTTTAACAAATCCTAAATATCTGATATTACCTAGTCACTAATGCACGGCCGCATTGGTCACAAGTTTCTGCCATCGCAGCGTCTGCGGCCAATGGTTCGGAGTGGCCACCAGTAACGGTCGCACCGTTGGTACCTGCCGCACACTGGGCCACCCGCAGGGACCACCTACGATTGCATCGGCAGTTATTCGGTATGTAGTATTTTTAACCGACTTCAAAAAAGGGGAGGTTCTCAATTCGATTGGTATTTTTTTTATGTATGTACACCGAGTACGCAGAGATTTATGATCCGATTTACGTGATTCTTCTTTAGTTTGATGCGGAATAATTTCTATTTGGTCCCATAAAATAAAACATAGTTTGGCCCAGTAGTTTTCATTTTATGAACCTTTTTTTTACTTCAGTCGTGTGGTCTAGAGCACACTCGTTTCATGTAACTTTGTTCACCGATTTCTCCCCCATTTGTGGAGCGATTCTCAAAATTCTTGAAAGAGTATACTCCTGAGGTAGTACCCGTAGTACCATTTAAATTTGCTGCTGCTTTATACTGATCATAGAGAGATATACAATAGAACTCTTCAAAAATATACGCAGATGTGTACAGTACACCCAGATTTCGACAGTTTATAGTATGTTAAGTTCCATTTATTGGAGTTATGCCTAATGCCATGACATGTATTGATATCAATGTAAAATAAATGTATAGAGAATATTTGTATAGGATACTAGCTGTTGCCCGCGGCTTCGCACGCGTGAAGTTCGGTAACTGTCCCACGGCTCATACTAAAGGGATAAATAGTATCCTACATGTTAATCCAGGTTATAAACTATCTATGTGCCAAATTTCATAATGATCACAATTATTATCATCACTATGACGATCACCACCATTATCACAATCATTATCACAATTACCATCATTATATCACAATCACCATCACAGTCATTATCACAATCACCATCATTGTCACAATCACAATCACTATCATCATCACCATCATCATGACTATCACAATCACTATGACCACAGTCACTGTCACAATCACTATCACAATCATTATCATCGTAATCACAATCATCATCATCACAATCACAATCTTCATCATCACAATCATCATCATCGTAATCACAATCATTATCATCGTAATCACAATCATCACAATAAATCACAAAGAAGTCGAATCCATCATCTTCTGGAACTCAAAATAAATGCCATATTCGTAATCAGCACCCCTGATAATCTCGGTATCGACACCCATAATGATTTTTAAACATTTCAACCCCATCGCACCCCAACAGGGGATGATGGTATTTCAGGTCCGCCATATTTAATCTTAAAATCGTTGTTTTTGCAATACACCTGACCAGATACACCATACAAACTATACCCATGTTGATTTTCAGACTTTGTCACCCCATTTCCCCCTCTTAGGGGTTGAATTCTGAAAAAACCTGAAACCCGTTACTACTCATTTATCTATAGGAGCACTCCTGTGAAGTTTCGAATAAAATAGTCTAACTAATCTGGTTTTCCCATACAAACTTTGGAGCCCCGTTTAAGCCCCTTATGGGTTGAATTTTGAAAAATCCTTTCTTAGTGCACCCCTAGACCACTTAAGGAACCTACTTGCCAAATTTGGAATCTGTAGACCCAGCGGTTTAGACTGTGCGTTGATAGATGAGTCAGTCAGTCAGTCAGTTTCTTCTTTTAAGTATTTAGATTACCTACAACTACAAGTAAAAATGGGAAAAAAAACTTTTTTGCAAAAAATAAAACCTGGGCAATGCGATTGATTTTTTTGTCATCGACTTCTGAAGCTTGACCTTTGTTTGCTCAGATCAACAAAAAAGCCTTTTTTTGTTGATCTGAGTTTGTTTGATTGATTTGGTATTTTTGTCACCGAGGTCACCGGCTTCTGAAGCCAGCTGAAGCTAAAGTTATTTTTCACTTTTACTTTTTCGTGATTTTTTTTTTGTTTGTTTTTTCTTTTAGTCAGTTTTATTTTTTGCTAAAAAGTTTGATTTTATACTACACATTCAATCCTATTTATAAAAATAAAATTCAAATATCTATAGAATCTCGAATCTCTGAGGCCATAAAACAGGAGGCATACTGATACAAACAAAAGTTATTTTATTTTACCCTGGCAAGACACAAACGGCAAAAAATAACAACTGAAAGTTGAAATGTTTACTTTCTGTGGATTATTTGACAACTAAATTGCGTTCCTTTTTACACAACAATTTGCAAACCAAACACAAATAAAAAAAATATTAATAAAAATCAAGAGGTAAGGTAAAGTCTCAATAGGAATTTTATTTATTAGATTTGAATATAATGGAAGACGTGCTCATTGTCTTCTTTATATACTTTCTAGTAACTTATCAGAGTTAACTCTACATAATCTGCCGAAATATTTCATACTCTGGATTATTTTGAATGATGGGTGATTTTATTCAAAATTCTTGACTTATTACTAAAATCTCATGGTAATTGGCACCATAATTACTTTTTTATTTAATTAAATACTTGTAGAGGAACGCGTCTGGCATTATGTATTTATGTTTATAGTATAGTTTTGCGCGTTGCGCGCGCATCGCATCTGCCCGACCGACCGATTATGGCGGACAGGCAGTGAAGAATGTTTGTCGTCTTTTCTAAATCAGAAAGTATCGACAGCAGCCAATGGCATAAACCGGGTTTTTTGTAAAAATTGTACATTGTAAATAGTTCTGTGTACATATAGTAATTATATTTGTGCTCGTTTTGTTTAGAAATTCTGTGAATAGTGTATTATTTTGAGTGTTTGTTCAGTTCAGTTTTCGACGCCGACTAATAGCTATATCCTAACGTTAGTACATTAGTAAAACCCATATAACTTCTAAATTCGTCAATCTAGTAATTTTGTATCCTAGAAATCATTGATTTCACTTCTTGTCTTTGTTTCGATCCGTCAAGGAGACCGTTGCAGTAGGTGCAATATTTTGGTTTCCTTTAGCGGCTGTCATCGTGCTTTGATTAAACTACTGTCATTACAAAGACAAAAAGACAGATTTAGTCGCCAAATGTATTCAATATCGAGATCTGGTTGCTGTATTTAGTCATTTGATCATGTAAATCGGTTTACTTGCACATCTGGCTGTATTATTATTATTGGACGTAGCGCTAGTGTCTATAGAGAGTAGATCGCGAGACATTTTGTGTTTACGGTTACGAAGGATCGAAGTGTTGTGAAACTGAATGCTCGAACCCCACGGTAGCCCAATGAAGTGGCCGGGAACGGGGGAAGAAGACGCGGGCGAAGCAGCTTTGCAGGGCACGCGCGCTTCCCAGGCCCGAACCCAGGACGATGCTACAGTGCATTACGTGTTCCAGCGAGAACCACAGGAGGGCGAGCTGCCCTCGCTAGCGCCCAAGCAGCGTTGGGCCGTTGGAGACGACACTATTGTTGAGGTTGGTTGACATTTCGATCATTAGTCATTTTGTAACAATATAACCTAAAATTGCCAATTTACATGTATATGTTTTTGATAATCTCAAGACTTGTACTAATTATTAAATTAACATGAAAACATTGGTTGCTAAAACCAATGTTTTTATGTTATTGATAGTGAAATGAATTCTTATTCAAAGTTTATTTACTATCATTTCAGAACCAAGATAAATGGAAGAATACCAATCCTATGACCATGAACAATATGCACCAGCAAGCTCAAGTGCAACTTAAAAATTCGCAAGCAAGTCAACAGCAGTACATTAACCAGGCTATTGCTTCATCAGTTGGAACACTAGCTATGAATCCTTCAGTGATTGGGAGTCACCCGGCTCATTTGACCACCAACATGGTACATACCCAGTTGGCTCCATTGCAAAATCCAACACTTGGAAACAATTTGATCCAGAACAGTGCAGTGATGATGCCACAGTTGCAAGGCATGCAAAATGCTCCTCAGTTGGGACAGCAAGGGTTGTATGACATTCATCAGCATCATGGCAATCCTATGCAAGCTATGAATGGTATTGGAAAGAACACAGAACACCTCATGTATTTGAGCCAAGCTGGCATGCTGGCCCCTGGAACCAATCAGTATCTTCAACAAGGACAAAACCAACTTGGTCTAACACCAGTTGCTGCTATCAGGAACCAGGTAAGAAGTGCATAAATTTTGTTTACTAGTTAGACAGCATGATTGTGTTTTTGCATGAAGTTATGTGCAGTGCAGTAATACCTTCGTTTAGTTCTGTTCACTGTAAGAATTTGCATGATTAGTGTATTGCCTATCTATTCACAGGGCAGAATATATATTTGAGGTAATAAATCACAACCTAATAAATGATCTAAATATCAAGTATTTATATGCAAATGATTTTTCATGTTCCATGTTTTATAGAAAGTGATTATTTGAATGATTCATTTGTCGTGATATTCCCTAAATTTGAAAGATGTGAATGTATTTGATAATGATAGATTAAATTTTTCCAAACAAAAGTAACATGCTTGTATTTCCTGAATGGTTATGCATACAATACAAAACTACTACTAGCTACTTTAAATTAACAATAAGCTTACATTACTGAGGCTCATTCATTATTTTGATTACTGAATTTGTAAAATTGCTTTGGGCTTAGTTAAAATGTACATTATGGAATTGTAACACATTCATTCAGACTAGGGAGACTTCTTTGTTTATTATTCTCAGTTCATGTCTTGGTCACTATGTATTTTGAAGAAAATATTGTCTGGATACATCATGCTGTTTCACATATTTCTTTCTTCTTTTTCTTTTGCTTTGATCCTACTAGTAGACTGGCCAAGTAGTATTTATTGTAGACTAGGCATTAACACTTTGTATTATTTTGCCACACCTATTACAAATAAGCATGATTCAGAGAATGATCAAAATGTACTGCTTATTGATTATATCCAGCATTTTAGTTTTATTGTAGTACTACTAATTGTGTAAATAATAATTACATGAGATTAGAAATAAAAGGCTTTATAAGTTTATTATAAAGCCTTTTATTTCTTTATTTTATTTTGTTGTCAGTACAGCAGACTAGAATGGGATATCTGTGATCTATGTTCAAGATTAGTGAACTTATGTTTTGTGGATCTCTGGCACACAAATCACATGTGAAGGTTGTGCACCACAGCAACCATGATTTTCTTGTGCCACCAACTTAATTTGTAGTATAAAGAAGTGAGACGTATTCAATTAGCATTAGTACTTCCCTAAATAAAGACAGTAGTATTATGCTAGAAAATGGCCTAAAATTAAAGGTAAAACATAAAAAAAACCAGCTAAGTGCGAGTCGAACTCGCGCATGAAGGGTTCCGTACCATCAGATTAGGGGAGCCTCCTTTATTCATTTTTTTATTATTTGTTGTTATCGCGGCAAAAGAAACTGCTATAATTATACATTTAAGTATTATATTGTTGTAAATCTCAATAGCAACTCCATAACATTTTGATAAGAAACACAATATTGTGAATAACAATGTTTTTGATACAAAATTTATTTTGTTTATATATATTTTTTTTTGTTTTTCGTTTTTTACTGGGAATGGGATTTCCATCAGTATTTCTGTAAACCTCCATCTGAGTTTAATAATTATGCATGTAATAAGTGTGGGTTGGTGTAAAGGGTAAAAAGTAAAGGGGGTAAAGTTGACTCATTGAACCACAATTAAACACAACTGCTCAACATAATGTTACAGATAAGACAACTACCCTAGACCCAGAAGTTATTCCACTAAACTGAATAGACGCCAATATTATGTAAACAAAACAAAAATAACAGCAAGTCACGTCATAAGTTTGATACAATATATCTCCAATAGAATTGGGAGAAGGTGATCCAATGAGGCATTCAAAGAAGCTTTTGAATCACCTTCCTTTGTAAATAAAAATTGTTTATTATAAAAGGGTCTATTATATAGCTTAATTTGGCGTGCCATGCCATTTCGTAATTATAAAAGCAACTATTCTTAAATGTGCATGCATACAGTCACACTATAGTGTGTGTATGAAAGCTTCTCACATTCAGTCACGATACGAATTCCTCAAAGTCTTGATCATGTGGCTCTAAAGGTCTGTCGGGCCTCTCTTAATACTACATTGCCCAACCAAACTCAGGACTTGGTGGAACCAAACTAAGGACGACACTTAGTAGTTCCATTATCAACTACTCCATACCAATGAACCACTTTTTATTTTAAACTACCTATCTGTGCACTGTTTTAGACTTTCACGGTTTTTCAGTACACTTAAAGTACTTACGGGATGATATCCGTGATTTTGTTTTTGTTTGATGAGCTCCCGAAAAAGAAAAGAAAAGAAAGAGACTCAAAGACACTGAGACTCTAAGAAAGAGGGTAGACAGATTTGTCTGCTCATAATAAATAATTTTCGTCCCACCCGCATACCTCTTCAGTATTCCCGCGATCATGATGCTTGCAACAGCGTCGAAATATCGGGAGCTCATCAAACAAAAACAAAATCACGGATATCATCCCGTAAGTACCTATCTCTGACCCGCGACCTACGTCTGCGTGAAATTATTATATAAGTACCTACTACTAGCTTTCGCTCGCGTAGAGTTCGATAACAGTCCCACGGGATCATACTACCGGGATAATGTGTTAATCCAGGTTATAAAACTATCTGTGTGCTAAACATTCAAATCCGTTCAACATCCTCACAAACTTTCGCATTTATAATATTAACTAGTTTGCGTGGGTGCGCGTGTTTGGTGTTTTTGAGAAGTATTTCTTACCCTTATAAAATTTTGAGAATCCATAGGCATTAAATAAATTGGAAAATCCGTTAGAATTACCCCTAAATCAGTTTGAGAACCCTTAAGAACCCCTAAAACATTTGAGAAGTATAAAAAACCTTACCCTAAGGTTTGTTTGTCGTCGTCCCTGAGTTACGCTTCACCCACTCAACCTTCGTTACGCTACGGAGGTCGGCGCCTCGCTTCGCTCGCCACCTCCCCCCTTCGCTCCGCTCAAGACCTACCTACCACCGGACAGGTTTCGACGCCTACTATAATATTTGTTCAAACACCTGGCTGACCTGGCCACGGTGGCTATCTCTAACCGTTATGAAGTTACAGCCCTTTGAATTTTAGGTGAGGTTGGGGAGAGGAGCTTCACCCACTCAACCGTCGTAAGCAGGTTCGCTCCATTTAGGACCTACCTACCCCCGGAAAGCTTTAAATTTTAGGGGAGGGAGGGGAGGGTATAAAAATTTCAACGCCCCTCAATAATAAAGTATAGTAAAAATCAAAATACCGCTAAGTGTCCTAGTTTCCGAGATACGATGGGGGGAGGGGTGAAGGGGAGAAGAGGGGCGAGTTTAAAAAAATGATTTTGACTAACAATCTGCCCCTTTATACGAATCTGAAAAAAAAAATGTTCCAAGTCTCTTAACTTCCGAGATCCGCCTAAAGGGGGTGAGAAGGGGGCAAAGGGGGCAACTTTGAAAACTGGTTTTTACTTTTCCGAGCCTCCTCTATACGAATCTGAAAAAAAAATTGTTCTCATTCTCTTGGTTTCCGAGATACGATAGGGATGGGCGTGAAAAGGGGGGGTTTGGGATTTTTCCCATAGGTTTTAGAGTTAGTTGTTTACGAATCTGTAAAAATATACCCCCCTCCCCATCCACCATCTGGGAGAACAATGATGTCAGTGAGTGAGTCAGCCAGTGGTAATTTAGCTTTAGATGTATAGTATAAAGTAGAATTAGTAGGATTACTTCCTTATTTGGATCGTATTTTGTTAAAAATTTCAAGGGTTTTAATTTTTGTTTGCACAGAACCCTAATCGTTTTTCTAGCAGCCAGCAATAAGTCCCGTCAAAATCGGTCCAGCCGTATCAGAGATTAGCTGGAACAAACAAACAAACAGACAGACAGACATTTTGTCATAGGTACTGTTTTTCATTATGCATTCAGTATAAAGTTGTTATTTTTAAATTACAAACAGACATGCACTACAATTTTATGTATTTGTTTAGTTCTGTGCTCATTCCGTATTGTGAACTCGTCGCAAGCGTAAGGTTTGATTCCTTCCTCATTTTGGTTTTCACCAACTTCTACCTCCGGCTTTACCGCCGTAGACGATACCCATGTATATGGAGGAAGTACACTCATATATACACACTTGTACATTATAATATCTCCTGCGTACGAGGCTCGTCTCAGTGCAGATTGGCCACCGTGACCTAAATTGAGTCGAATCAAATAAAAAATATCGTAGTGTCGTTCAAGGCTTGTTCTGATCTTAATAATTGAATAATTAGTAAAAAATGAATAAAATATCACGAACCACCCTGAAGTACAAACATTCGTCCTGTCTTTTATGCAGCGTATACTTCGTAAAACTTCACTGGTGATGTACCGGTTTGAACGGTATGCCAGTGTTTTAACAAGCACATGAGACATTTCATCGTTTCACTGCTGCTTACGCCATTGTACTTGTTAGAGCAATAACTAGCTTGCACTGCGTGACTATTCGTGACAAATTATTTTTTGGAAGACATGTATCAAGCCTCCTATTTGTCTATTATCACGAACGTCACGGGAGTAGGTAGGAGGTAGGGTAGGAGCGTAAATACCAATAACCCAAATTTGAATTTGTTATAGATTTACGCGCCACAAAATTCATAATTGTTTTTGTCAAATCTCTGTCGAGTAGGATGAACTCGGTGGGAGATCCTTATCCCATGATCTGTCCACGAAGTAGACACAATAGTTAAACAATGGCGTCTCGACCAAATTGGTAATTTGACAGATGATCTATACTGTGAGCTACTTTTGTTTTCCCAGAAAGCTTTTAAACACCACCCCAATCCCAGTTTTAGTTTGCCTCATAATGCTCGACAGTCGAGTTCAAAACTAACTGCTTTTACGACATTTGATCGGGTGTTATCATGCATTATCTAGATCGCCAAATACAAGCATACTGTGCCGTTTAAGGTGATAGAAATGTCGCTCTGAAAATCATGAATGCAGAATTAATGTGATATTTCAAAGCACAGTCACGAAAAAAAAATCCCCTTAAACAGATCGTATATATCCCTAAACAAAAGAATCAGTGCTGCTGGTTCTGTGGATGATTATAAAATACTAGTCGTAGTCGCCGTTATTTTGCCGTCATCGAATTTTTCAAACTTATGAAGTATATGGAGATGGGTTATGTGAGTAATTATGTATAAGACAAGGGTGTGAATGGTAGCGTGACGGTTGACAGGGGGAGAATGGAAGAAGAAATCGTGTTGCGTCGACTCTAATTAACATGCGACAAGGGCAGGAAGATGGTGACAAATAGTAACAATAATATGCGATTGATTCGAAAGTAGGAGCATGTGGCAAGAAAAGTGTTGAATGAGAATATGCAGACCAAAGAATATGTAGTCTGGATTGTGTGAAAGACTATGACCAAGACGGAGGTTAATTCTGAGGCTATACTAATGTAAGTATGCAAGAAAAAGATGAACTGCGTCGACTCTTAATAAATTAGGATATAGGTGACAGGACCAATATTTCATCAGTTATATTATCTCCCATTAACGCTCAATTGTGTACGTTGTGAAAGGTGGCTATGGCGAACCTTTAGCAAGTAACCGGGAACACGTTCAAACACCGGGGTGCTACTGAGAAATTACTAATGAAAAGTAAATCCTAGAACACTATAGTCCGATCTTGGTCAATCCGGCAAATCGGACCCAAAACTCCGCTTGCGAACGCTCCGCCGACTAAGCATGCACATGAAAATAATTAAGCTAAAACGGTACCTACATCATATTCTAACTAAACAATTTGCTGAAAGAACTTTCGACAACCGTTCTTGTACCATCATCAAATTGAGCTTACAAGCGTTTGGAAGCACAAAGCTATTCAAACGACTTCAAAAAGCAGGAAGGAAGTATCGTGGAACATAGAAGTTTTTCATCCTTTCCTGCTGCCGGATAGTCTGATCTCAATCTAGTTGATTTACCCGGTGGAAAATAGTGCAAATGCATGGGTAAAGCTGTATCAAAGTACATACACGCTATAACACACCACTAACGTAAATATTATTAGACACAGAACATGATACAAACGTGTCTGCAATTCCACATAGTATGATATGGAGCCGTTTTTGTTCAGGCCTCGTACGACGCGATGAAAATCTACGTACCTTAACGCCGTTGTTATATTTTGCCTGTTTTAGAAATCAGGAAGTGGACCCTTGCCCGTAGCTGGGTTCCAATCTGAAACTTCAAACATAGCTTTCATGTTCTCATGGTGCCCTACACACGCGGGTATAATTTTTTTTTGTGCTGAATATGCTTGCTGAGGAACTCTTTGGATTCCCATTCTAGTACGGGTCTGTACTAAATATACCTGATTGTATGAAACTGGCCAGGTAGCTTTATTCGAGTATGCTTTGTCGAGCGACTACGTGTGAAAGATTTCATACTAACCTGGCATATTAAATACAAAATGCTCCTAACCGAGACCGCGCCCTCCTACTCCCTCCCTGGGCAGTACTGAGCGTGAGAAAAGCATGGTACCAAAGTCAGTAAAATATCAAGGCGCTTCTACTGCGCAGGTCCCACCCTGTCTTACCTCTGTGGTATGGAAACTCGCTTCCCGCGCCCCCCATGCGTTCCTTGAATGACACGTCGTCATCGTATCGTTTCTCGCGGTATCGGGTTTCGCAATTATTTGGACAACTGTACTGTTGACTGATATTCTGAGGAAGCTAGGGTTCGAAAGCCTTATCATAACATGTATCCAGTTATCACCATAAACTCGCCCAGTAGCACTACGCAAAATAAATCTGCATACTATCTTACTTGCTGAGGGTTGGCGGAGGGTTTTTTTTATTTCATTTTCCACATCAACCGTCTATGCTGCTATCATGTGGTCCTAAGGATACTTCCGTAAAATAATCAAATTACTTGTTTTGTACCAATATGTATACTCGTTCAATATGTTGGGCATAAAGGTCGTGTGTAAAAAGACTCTTAACGAAGCCGAAAGGCAGTTCTTCTCCTCATCATTGTGATCATTTTTCAGGGTTCCGTACCTCAAAAGGTTAAAAAAGGAACCCTTGTAAGATCACTTTCTTGTCCGTCTGTCACCACCGATTTTCTCAGGAACGTGTGGACCTAGCAAGTTGAAATTTATACCAGATACTGGTTATATGTCTGGTCTATTGTCCCTATTAGGTGTATAAAAATCAAGGTCCTGAGTCAACATGATAAACAGATATAGGCAAATTTAGATTTTCGCGAAAACTTGTAGATAAGTATCAAAATTTACCTTGCTTTTAACCAAAATTGTCAATTCTAGGTCAACCAGAAGTACCTAGGTTTTGGGTCGACAACCTATATGGTAGAACTTCCCGTTGACATAGAATCACGAATCGAATCACGAAATTTGGCGAGAAGCAATGTCTTACAGTACATTTAAAGAAAAATCTGAAAGCCGTAAATATGTAGTTAAATTACAAAAAAAAATCGATTTTACTATTACAAACTTATTATTCGCGGTTGGTGCAATAGCCGTTTCATGGGATCGAACAGCAAAGTTAAGTTTGTCCTTTAGAAAGTTTGAACGGAACCCTCTGCGCGCGAGTCCGACTCGCTCTTGGCCGGTTTTTTAATGTATGAACTTTATACACCTCTATGCGGATACGGCTTTATATATCTCTTTATACACTATTCAATCCATCCACCAGCACAATGTTTTGAATGCTTTACATTGAGTTTTACCGTGAAACGCGATTTCTCATTCCAAAAAAAGAGTCTTTTCCCAGCAATTGTTTTTGCGTAGAGTTACTTAATTTTATGTACAGAACGGAAGGGTCTGTTTACACCCTGTATAAAAATCTTTCATAGAAACATGTTTCAAAATAACACTACATTGTTCCTCATTTTTATAATTCCTGTATTCCGTTCCAAATCCGCGGATTAGTAATTCAAATCACACTACCGCTTTGAGGAATATTATTAATATGAGCACTTCCGGAAAGCCATAGACTAAAATCGTTCCTCAAATCAAAAGAACGCGCCTCCAGAAGTTTAGGTTCTATGGTTACCCCGTTTTGGTTTGCACGCCATCTATCAGAAGTGAATATTAAACTTTGCTCCGTGCGACGCTCCCTTGTATGGGGAATTTTAACGCAGGCGCTGTGGTCGGCGTACGTCCTTTGTTCGAAACAAGTCAACATTGTATTATTTGAGTTTGGATCTTTCTAGTGTTATTTCGCAGCCTAAGAACATTTTAGTGTAAGAAATGTGCTTTTTAATTGTTGTGGTTAGTGTATATGTCATATAGAACTAGTGTTTCACGTAAAAAGTGTTCTTTTCTCACGATAAGCTTTCGTTGTAGTACATGACTGAGCTTTAGGCGGATTGTACGCATGAAACCCTTGAGCAACTTTTTTTTCGAATCTGATGTTAAGGATATGGGCCCCGACATGGTGAGTTTTATGGTTTTATATAGTAGAATATACAAGTTGGTTTCAGTTTTAAGTCATGAAGTTAGTTAATTCCTGGTTTTTTCGCGCAACAGGTCCGTTTTTGTTTTGTTTACTTGTCACCGGCGTCCGCCATTTCTGATTCGGAATTTGTTCACCGGTTTAGATACTTAAGTTTTTTTGGGGATGTAGCGTGGGAAGTCGAACTTCTATGAAGTATTAGGTATGTGGATGCTATCATAATAATATCTTTCAGTCATTGATTTTATAACAATGTTCGTATGGTTTCACAAGTTCGGTCTGTTATTGTCGCCATTGAAGCGACAACGGTGTGACCAATTAATTACCCATGTACTGCTCTTTTCTTTCTTATTTACAATGTTAGTAAGTACCAATTCAAAGAAATCCTGTTTATTTTGTAAACAGTTTCAGGTTATCAATGACAATAGAAAACAATATTTTTGTGAAAAATTACGTTGATATTACTCTTGATAAATTGACATTGAACTGTTTCAGTCTTCAATGAAAATAGTTTTTTTCAACTAAGTAATCAAATTCTCTAAAATAAGTACTCACAGTCCTTATGTTGAGGTGTAGAACTTTAATCCGACTCAGCGTAATGTAACTGTAAATGTGCATAATATAAAGCTCTCAATTTTATCAACTTTTTTCTTCAACCAATATTATTTTTTGATAGATTCATCAAATTCTAACTTAATTGGCAGAATGCATGAATGAAGCTGCAGTAGGTAGTTTTGTGACCTATCTAATTCAACAGAATGACAAATTATAGTTGAGATTTCTAACTCATTCATGTAACGAATTGATTGAAAATTTATCTGACTAATTATTCTGCTCAAGGATAAAATATAATGCATTGCCTTGCACATTTAAATCTGCACTTGTATTGTCATGGTAAGTATATCTGCAAATGTAGTATAATCTCAATACTATTTTGGAAATTATCATCTTGCTTGTGGATTTACTTGAACATTAAATACTTTTTTATTGAAATAATACTTCTATAATAATAAAGCCCGAATTTACTTGCTACAATGTTAATTCAAGGAAATATATTTTATTAGTATATCCATCTTGTGTTCCTTTCCTTCACTACATGTTATGATAATAATAAGTGACAAGGCATGCATAAATTAATACAGAAGCCTACCTGTACATACCTAAGTAATAGTCAGGTCAGGTTACATCTTGATAGCACTGCATCAAATTATTATTAACTTAAATAAACAGCACTAATAGATATTACAGCACTTACTTAATAAAAATAGCTGTATTTGTGAATCATGAAATATTGAGTGTGGTGTGTGCCTGCGCCTGCCCCCACATGAAAATACAATTTGTTAAAAATAAACCCTGTCTGATCCAAAAGGTGCATACTTAGTACATTATTCTGCACCCCACACAGAAATTACTCATTGGTATTTTTTTTTTAAATCAGCTGTTTTCTACTAAAGTCCAATACTTACCTCCAAATACTGAAACGTCACTCAAAATTTAAGGGCTGCTTAACATTTGAGCAGCTCCTAAACTTTAAATTTTGTATGGCCAAACGTCACTTTTGAGAATCTGTTAAATATAAGTGCTACTTAAATTTTGAGTGACGTTTCAGTATTCGGGGGATAGACAATCAAAATGTATGGAACAGCTGATTTTTTAAAAACTATTGAATAAAAATTTTGTTTCCACTGAAACAAGTTCTAAACCAGACAGTAATGACTACATGTCCTTTAACATTGTCAATCAATATTGGATTTTCATAGGCAACCAACATTTTTGCGATATTGAATGAAAAAACAGAAATTTGCTGCAATAAAGCTAATGCACATGCACAAAAGTATGCAGGTAGTTTGGTTGCCATAACAACTTCTGAGTAAATGTTGCAAAAGCATGTAAGCTACAAGCAAAACTTTGTGCAAGATATATTTGTGTATTCATGCTTTAGTTGCTGTTTTGTATCCATGTATCCCTAGACTGAGAAGCGTAGTAAGCCTTTAATAGAATTATACTAAGTATAGGCACTGTAGGTGTTGCAAAATAAATGTTTAGTCTGCTTTCTCAATGGTAGTGTGTTGTTGAGCCTATGCTGACCCTTGCACAGATGTCTGCTCAACAAGGCTCAATGTTAGATTGCCTACTTGTAATTTTTTTTATCTCTTTATATGTATGTGCATGTCTTTAGAAGATCTAGGTCCATTAGAACCATATAAAACACTCATTGCTTATAACACAAACATTTAAATTTGTTATTAGCATGTATTTTTAGGTTAAGATATAATTTATCTATGGGTCTTTGTTACCTAAAATAAATGGTTTATTATTATCTCCTTTATTCATTATGTCACATATTTTTAACATTTTTAAATATTTCTATAAAACACTATAAGAAAACATTTAAAAATATAAAAAATAGTAGCCCACTAGCGCTGGGAACAGGGTCCGAGCAGCCGGTGGTCAGTGCTCTTGAGAGAGGAACCTCCTAAGAATACGTGCCGTGTCCAGAAGTACTGCTTTCCAAATCAAGCCCTTGATCCAGCTGCCAAGCGAGAGCCTCCTAAGATGTTGGTCGAGGCTCTTGGCTATTAATGGTTTATTATTATTTAAAACATCATTCTGTCTTGCCTATTCTCTCTTTAATTACTTGAGAGAATGATGTTTTATCTCTTAACTTTAAATTTATACCTTTTACACCTATGTTTAGCAAATAAAAAACTAGACTTTAAATATGATTATTACTGAAAAAAAAATGGTGGTGCAAGTGGGTATTGATACCTCATAATCAATCATTGTTATTAACTCTCATTATCATCCTAGTTTGTTTGATCTTACTTTTATTGCAAAGTTAATAATATGGCACATTAAACATTTGATCATCTACACCCACATTTGGATACCTATGGATTTTGGACTAACAAGTAACAAACATGTGTAAATGTAAAAGCTTGTTGAAATAACTTATCTATTGCTGCATAATTGCTACTGCTAAATCGTGTATGTTGAAAAAGTCAGTTCATAAAGTCCGTCACATCTAAAACACTGACTTGTAAAAAAAAAACTAGAAAATTCTAACCACCGATTTATACAATGATCATAATGGAAAATCTATCTGGTCACACACCATTATGTGTATGGCTGTACTTTTAATAAAACCTCCAATGACTCAAACATTGGTTTTGAATTTTGGTTAATTTTTTTAGATGGGTTTGGTAACTATTATCGTACAAAAAACTAGAGCTAGTTAGTAGCCTCATTTAGCTTAGCTAATGCATGTAACATACATACATAAAATACTTATTATATCATTCCTAAATGTTTTATTGGACGAAAATCTGAGATGTATACAGACTCAATCAGCTTTTCCAGTATTTTATTCCTAATTGTATTTTGAACAAGCAATATATAATTCCACTGTTTTCATTGCTTCGGTTTATGAATTTATTAGAAACTGTTTTATCGTTTTTAGATTGCACCTGCTGCAAAAAAACTATGGGACAAAGGCCCCGGCGCTGGCGGCGACAGCAAGGGCCCTCCCCACCTGCCGCCGCTACAGTTGAACCCTGAGCAGATGTGGCGTGATCCGACCTGGTCCGCCCAAGGTTCGTTACTCTTCTACACTTTTCTTATATCATCGGAAGGTATGACGATACTGTTATGCTAATCTAAAACATTATCCCTGTTTTTTTTTTATTGACCCTTACAAAACATCTGATTAGAATCTATTATTTTAGCAGATTAAGAAAACAATATTCAAATATTAAATTCCTTTCGTCAGATATCTCTTTTTCTAAGTTTGTATAGAAATCCTGCCATCATGGTTATTTGTTTTACAAAATTGGTATTATTATAGCTGTGGAACACAATGTGGGCGTGCCAATGATGGGCACGCGACGCGGTGTCGCGTTCCCCGGCGGCGATGCCGGCAGCATTCTGTCACCCCGTGACTCGGCCGGACTCGGCGTCAAAATGGTCGAATATGTACTTGGAGGATCTCCTACAGGTATGATCTGCGCCAAAGTTTAAATTCTGTGTAATCTGTCGCCAGTCCCTGCTTTAACAGTAGAATCATGTTAAAGACTAATTAAAAGTTTAAAAAGTCATATTAAAATGTACATTGTTGGTTTATATTACAATAATTATGTTCGCAAACTTAATTGAGATTTTACTCACTATGAAGATAATAATATCCATTGTATACCACTTTGTTACAGTTTCATCAAGAATTAATTATTCACATCTCGTAGAAGCAGGTGGCGTAGCTACTGGCGGAGGTGAAAAGGTACCCGGAGTGGTCGCAGGATTACGAGGCATGGTCCTTGAGGAGCGTCCTGAAGACAAGTCAGCCTCTCCATTCGAAAAGGACTTGCACGAAATGCATGAACATGGATCTCTACCTAATGGACTACATAATGGACAAGAAGATGACAAAGCTTTCAAGTAAGTATTTGATTGGAAGTGGAACGAAATTATTCCTTCTCGTTTGATGTAAATTGCAGGTTTAAATATCTGAAACGAAATTCCTTGTGATTACTCGAATACTTCAAATACTCCGTACTTTTTCCCTTTTTGACTCACATCTTATAAAGTTAGTACCAATAACGCAAAATTAAAGTTATTTAAATAAATGGGCTATATTAGAGACATGTCAAGGAAAACGAAAAAAATTCAAAACAATGTATGTAGGTAGGTGTCTTGTTGTTTGGCAGGAAAACTAATCATAATTTAAAAGTTTTTATCTTAATGTCAGCTTTTACAACTTTAATTCATGTGAGTAACTTTGATGCGGTTTCGTAATTTATCGATTAGTGATATTAGTATGCAAAAGACGTGATAATTGAGATGTAGAAGTCTGTTAGTAACAAACCTTCAGAAGCCGCAAACTCGGGGAAGGTTTAATCTGCATTCGAATTAAGAAGCCAATGTACTTAATTCACAAAAACCGATAAATAAATCGCTGTACAAATGTCAAATCTAATCTATATCAATACACAAATTACTACGAGTCGTCGATACGTAAGATCGTCGCGAAGGCCATCGGGTGGCGAGTGCGAAACTGTTCGGCGCATGACGGAGGTACCGAGCGAGGTAGCGACAGCGGGTGTGCGTGCGGCGGCGGGTCTGGCGGGCAATAACCGCGCGCGTGGATCATGGCCTCTGTCAATGCCACTCGCCGCTCGCCGCACAACCTGCGCGAGTGCGCGCCCGCACGGTCGGGACACTCCATGTATTATCTAGCGTCGAGCGCCCCGCTCGCTATGATTCACACGGTAGACAGATTTCCTCTGATAAAGCTGTCTGTGGCGTTTGAGAAGCGATCAAAACTGGCTGTTACCTAAGTTTATTGATAAGTTTTGTAATCTTAAATCCCCTTGTACAGTAACGAGCTATGAAATAAATACACATAATACACTTAGCCAAATTCTAAAGCAATTTTCTAGTGATATAATGGTTCTACTTTGAGATAAGACCTATTTCGTAATAGTACACGGAGAAAAAAATATTCTACTAAACTACCAGAACGACTTGTAAATCCTAATCTAGTGAACAGAAACAATATATGGTTATGTTTATTAGAATTACTTATATGGATAAATATGCATATTGTAGTGCATGCGGAAAAAATCTGGTAAAAAAGTTTAGTGTGCGAAACATGTTAGACGGTATCAATTATTGATTATTTAGTGAAAATTACGATCTAAACTTGGTATTGAACACTACTATTTTATGGTAGCGTTTAACAGAATAATCGTTCTTTTCAGCGGTATTTTTTATATAATACAGGTCGTATTGTTATGTTTATCAGAATTTCTTATATGGATAAACATTCATTTTGTAGTGCATGCGGATCAAATCTTGTAAAATGTTTAGTGTATGAAACTTGTTAGACGGTATCAATTATTAATTAATTAGTGAAGATTAAGATCTAAACTTGGTATTGAACACTACTTACGCACTGGTTACGTCTACCAGAATAATCGTTCAGTGCACTGGATTTTTTTTTAATGATACAAGGCATTTTTTTGCCTTTAAAAGAAAGAAATCATTTACAACAAAATCAATCATTTCCAATAAAAGACTTATTCTGGTCGGGCTTACGCTACAATACTTTAGATAAAACAGTAAAAATATGTTTACATAAAAAAATATTTTGTAATGCCAACTTTAAACATGCCAACCGCCTCCACTCCACCCGTTCGCTGCCAGGCTGCCACAGTCACAGCACTGATCGCACACGCGTTTTCCCAAGTACATTTCTTCAAATGCCTCTAACCAGTTTAGTTGCGACAGATTGGATTTACCTACTTAGATCTAATAATTTTGCAATTAGATCGGACTTAAAGTTGTCGGACCATCTATAAAATAGACGACAACAAACAACCTACTGGAATCCAGAGGATTATCTCAATACGTTGAAAAGTTTGCCGGTAAGTCGTCCATTGATCTATCCTATTACATTTATTATACTTAACAATTTCTAAGACCCTAAGCATATTTCAGTAACTAGGTACCTACATAGACCATTTCAGTAACTTGTGTCAGTACTTATACATTTTAGTAACTTACTTAGTTAGGTATATTTGGGCAAACCATTTGGTCCGAGCAGAGAAAGAGACGTGTGGAAAAAAGTTTTATAATTTTGCTGAAGGTTTCCTTACACACAGACCAATTTAGTGAAATAGGTATGCTTTTATCTATCTATTCAGTCCGATGGTAAGCAGGTACTTAGTTAAGCCTCCTGTATATTACGCCAATCCTTCCGTTACGTTGCCAGCCAGGCCCATCTTCCGTCATTTCTTGTACCCAGTCCATCTCTAATTCAGACTTGTTATCGGCATACCTATCTACCTATCTACGTCGAAGAGCGACGTGTGGCGTTCTATATTTACTAAAAATATAAAACTAAGTACATTTATTTTCAGCTAATAGCATCGATTTAAATACATTGGGGCTGCTTACTGCAGATCTCATAAAATAATTAATTGGCTCAGTCGGTGACCGTATTAAATTCACAAAAAATCTGCTAGCAGGGAACGAATTGACAAATTCACTTGAAGTAAGTACACTAATACTTTACCCCATTCTTATAAACATTACATAACTTAAAGCTCTGTTTAGAGTATCTTTTGTCAAGAGTTTAGACAGATTTTCATATGACAGACCGTTAATTGTACTTATGTTATAACAAAATCAAAACATACATTTTCGAAGCAACGCAGTTGTATATAACTGGCCTCCCCGCTCAGCTTGTAGTAGCTCTCTTTTCTGCGCTGGAGGTTGTGGGTTCGATCCCCACCGAGGGCAAACATTTGTGTGATGAACATAGAACTTTGTTCTGTCTTTGTTCTGTTTTTTTTATTTTTTTTCACAAAGCGCTATCTAATAGCCCCGAACTAAGCAAAGCTTACTTTGCTTAGTTTTGGGGCTATTAGATAGCGCTAGCGCTAGATGACCCCATTATTTACTATCTAATCCTGACTTAAATTTTTCCTTGTGTTGTATTACAGGAATACCCTAATAATGATGTCCTCGAGAAACAAGCCATCAATGATAATAACAATAATGTTGATGTATTGAGCAAAAAACAAAGAAACATTCAACTGACTGCCCCATCAACATCTGCCACACTGGAAACTTCCAGTGATTTGTCTTCCTCTCCAAAACCTATGATTTTTTGCACCATACTCAAGTTAGGTTATAAAAAGTCTGTGATAGACAATGTTAAAAGTAATATAATGCACAACCTTAGTTGTAATCTTAGGATAGTTGTTACAGTTACAATTGGGTTACGGTAAAAGGGACCCATTATACGAGAAATATGGTTATCATATAGAAGTTGATTCTTTACCTAAGTTTGCTTTAATTGAAAAAGGGCCCTACTAAAAATAAAACCTAAATATTTGATTATTTTTATTGTTTTATTTCAGTTGTAGCATTTGTTATTTCGTTTTTAGCCTCTTCAGACTTTCGGTGAGCATGTTGTCACAGCTCCATACTAATAGGTTTTAAAGTGGACCAACCTTAAAAAACCATTGTATGACACGTTTGCTCCGGCTATTCGCTGCCGGAAAAAAACTGAAGAAGCTGAAAACGAGTGTAATTTCAGCAACCCAGTATAATGCAGGGCATAATATTTTCCGGTTATGTAAACCAGAAAATATTGTTGCTATTACAACAGGTTGAGTAAACCTAAATAATGCTTTTTTGAAGTTACAATAAATTCTGGTAGATAATACACTAAATAATATTCAGTATAGTGATATATTCTAGTTGCCCTCACAAAACATTCTGTTTGTGGTGACCTTCCTTTTTTTGATGGTTAACATACCTGGTAGGTAGTCTTTACACAAAAAAATAGAGTAATGAGAACAAATTCTTTTGGTTCATATTAAATATTGCTTTGTTGGCTAAAATAAAGTGTAGCAGTGAGCTCTACTATAGTATTTTGCGTACAGCACACATTTTCTGATAAAGTTCACCGAAAATTAGGTTTAAAATACCAAAATATTCACGATAAAGGGAACTAGATAATATTAGCAACGTTTACAATGTGAATAGTTGTCACGTATACTAATAAACTTTCTAGTAAACTTCACAACATTCTGGTAAATGAAACTAGACTTTTTTCTCAGTGTATGGTCCGATATACTTCACTAGTTGGAAGTTGCCGCCTGTATATAATATACATTTCATTGACATAACATGCCCTTTAATTTAAATTAAAACAAGATTGAATAATCGTGACGTCTCACCAAAGGCGAATCAGTCTGAAGTATACAAAGAGGTATCAGTAGATAAACAATTCGTCATCTCTAGCCTTTTTCAACTATGTTGGGACCGCCTGCCAGTCAAACCGGATGCAGTAGATATAAAGGGTGTAAAACGCCTCTTAACGAAGCCGAAAGTCACTTGTTCTCCTCATCATTGTGATATTTTTTTGTACTACACCATACCTGGGAATGGAACCTTCTAGTTACGGAGATATTGGGGGTCAAAGTTCCAACCATTTGACAACTTTTTTTTTAAATACAAGTTTTTAATGTAAGATTTTTAAACACCTCCACGACCCCCGTACTATTCAATCCATCCATCAGCAATCCATCAGCACAATGTTTTGAGTGCGTTACAAAAAAAGTCGATTCCCAGCAATAATTTTTGCGTAAAGTTACTTAGTTTGATGTACAGTTTAGGTATGCTTGGTTGACGGCTTCGTGATGAGAGGTGGTTTACACCCTGTGTGATTAAATGATGTAAAACTTATTGATGAACTGGGGGCCTAAAATGGCCGCGTTAGCAGAATCATAATAGGATAATAATACGAATTACGTTACTGTTCGTACAATCTTAACACAATATTATTAACCGCGTCTGTGTCCAATTTAAGAATTTTAACTTGATTCATATTTTGTCATAATTATTATGATTCTGCTAAAGTGGCCATTTTAGGCCCCCCAGCAACCAAGAGTAACAATAAAAGCAACTTTTGACAATGTTGTACCCCTGCCATAATTCATCACGTGCAATTCCTCCCACGGTCCAGTACGGATTGGTGGAAAATATAATAATCACTAACTAGTATATTGGCTGGTTTCATTCTTGCCGTAATCCCCCAGATATGGTACCCAATTCCCGTTTTTTTAAACGCCACTCTTGCTGAATTTGTTGTGATTTCAGAGCGATCGTTATAATGTCGAATACATTATGAGGATCGCTCGTTATGATTATGAACAGATGTATGAACGGAGTAAAAGGAGCACGTAAGGGTCATAGCAGAGGTGGCGTTTTGTAGTTTGTGCCTTCCCCCGTGGATTTTGTTTATGGTATATTATAGTGCGGTGGTCTGGTTCCGCAGCCGCACGCCGGGCTCGCGCCAGCCGTCGCCGGCGGAGGAGGAGGGCCCGCGCAACGGCGACGCGCAAGCCTTCCCGCTGCTGCCGCCGCACGCCATGCCGCAGCCGCAGCCGCAGCAGATGCACCATCTGCCGCATCTCTCGCATCCACAGGTAACTGCCTGCTTACTCATTAACTCTATATTTTCTTACAAGTTATTTTGCATTATACACGCCATAAACTTGATCATCGAACTCGGAACGATTGGGACTGTTTTTTTTAAATACCTAAATAAAAATTTTTTTCGTGTGTAAAATAACAATCAAAAATAAAATATAAAATGACGAAAATATAAATTTATAATATACTTTTTTTTTATTTAAAAAAAAAACAGTCCCAATCGATACGAGTTCGATGATCGAGTTTATGGCTTTCGGTTCCAGAACGACCAAAAATTAACAGTGTATAAAACCCTCTAGGCATTTACTCCGCCTTTTTACGGTTTTATTTATCTATGCATGATTTATTAATAAAAATACTTATTCATTAAAGGAGACTACATTTAATTTCACTTCTTTGTAACTCTTCGTTTTCTTTTATTTAAAAATTATTAGTTTACACAACACCGATGAGGAAGGCTGGTCAAAGCTGATTGTAGATGGCGCGTCCATAGCTCAGACCCAATCTGACCAATGAGGTCAAACTATTTTGAAATATAAAATGACATTGACTGATTTTCAACCAATGACGATGTTTGGTTCATGCGATGCTAGCGCCATTAGTTCCACCAGTTGCCCACCCCATTAATAACACGGATTTCAAATGTTTCTATTTTGAAAATCGAATCAGTGCAAGTCAAGAGTGTGTTAACGAAAAAAGGGTGTTCTTAGTTCAATGTCTCTACTAGATATACTGAGTGATAGTGTGTTATTAATGGTCTTTGTTGTTAATCTCATTTATTACGTCTATTTCAGCATCATCCAGGAATGTTAGGTGTTGCCCCTCTGCAGGGTCTGCCGCACCCACAACACCCACAAATTCACCCTGGTTAGTAACAAATTGATAGAATATTATTTGCATGAGCACTATGGTTAACAGAGTAAAAAAACACTATTATTTATTTTCAGGTATGACATTGAACGACTCTATGAATCAACACATTGAACTCGTTTTACAAATGGAGCAGCATCCACAATTCGACAACAACAGTTTTGCAAGTACACAGCAGGTTAGTTTTAAAATATTTCTGAAGTACTTATGATGGTAAAAAAATTGCCAAATCTTGTCAAGATTGTGAGTTAGAGACATATAAAAAGATTACTTTTTCGAACCAATAAATAGAAAGAAAGAAATATCGTGGAGAAAGTACTGATAGGAAAATCATTATCTATTTTTTAATAAATCACACCTACTTTACTGCCTTCACAGTGGAATTTCGTGTGAAGAGAATTGTGCATTTGTGCATGTTTAGGATAGTCCTGTGTATCTATGTTGCTATGTAAAAGCAAACGACCAAAATTGATGCCTTTAAATTTCGGCGGTCACCTACGAAACTTGTAAGAGAATACATATCAAGCGAAATTTTGTATGGTGGCAAAGCTCAAAACTCGGTCCAGACTATGTTATGATGGCTGTAGTACACTCTCGCCGAGACACTCCGAGGTAGGGCGAGTGCAAGAGTGTACAGCCAAGCGAGGAACACGAGCGCTCCTATGTAGTCTCGCACTTGCCCTGCCTCGGAGTGTCTGCGAGAGACAGCCACCTGTAAATCGGTTTATACAAGGTGAATATTCGTCATATGCTCATTTGAGCTAAATTCGAAACTATGGGTAGTTAGCAAAGTGTCATGCAGGCTGGTTTTGATACACTTTTTTAGCATGCTCATATTAACTCAAATGTAACTTGACGCTCTTGCGGGACTTGCCGGACTGCGCGACTTGCGGGACTGACCATTCTAAATCCCGCTGGATCCTCCAGGTATTTACAGGATGGGATCCCGGAGGGTGCTGCAATACTTCGTAGATAAATCATAAAAGAGTACCAAATTGATCGAAATTGGTGAAAGTCCTGACATAAATAAAATAAACATTATTAACTTAAACTTGTCAAGGACAATTAACCATTACCTATTATTTAAAGCGTCTTAAGACGAGCTAAAGTAGGGCACGCCACAATAGTGGCGATAAGTCCCCTCTTGGAGGAGTGGCTTGAGAGGCGCCACGGCGTCCTCACCTTCCGCCTGACGCAGGTCCTCACCGGACACGGTTGTTTCGGGAGGTTCCTGCACCGAATCGGGCGGGAGGAGACGCCCGGGTGTTACCACTGTGAGGATCGACCGGAGGACACGGTGGCGCACACTGTGGAGGTGTGCCCCGCTGGGGCGGAGCACCGCTGTGTCCTCGAAGCGGCGATCGGCGGCGGCGACCTCTCGCGTCCGGCCCTGGTTCAATCCATGGTCCGGAGCGTGATGGAATGGGAAGCCGTCGCCCCTTCTGCGAAGCAGTCATGCTAGCGAAGGAAGTGGCGGAACGTGAGAGAGAGAGAACGTCACGTCCCAGCCGGCGCGGGAGACGCTCCGGACGTCGGGGGCCAAGTGGTGGCCCGTCGAAGTTTTAATAGTTTCATCGGCTAAACGTTCCTGACCTTGCAAACTAGGTTAGTTAGCAGCAGAAATTGCTCTTTCTGCTTCCTCACTAATAGGAACAACTACCGTTTTGTCTGTTCTCAGTCCCGCAAATCCCGCGCAGGAACCCGGTATTGCATTTTCTATTGACAGCATATCGAATGCATCATCCACTATCATCAATGACACGCTTCAAAGATTCGCGATTTTCTTAGACAGTATGTACTTGTCGAATAGGCGAGACGACAAAAAAAAATCTAATAAGTCCGTCACTTAGATTATCAAACAATATTTGACCCGTGCTTCTTGAAAAATTGACGAAGATACGACGCTTTTAAAATTCACAATACGTCACGATATGTTATAATTTTTAGCTAGTTCTGACGTCACGAGCCCCCACTCCCGAGTTTTGATGCGTTTTATCTTTGTCAATATTAAAAATACGTGTCTAAATCTGATCTATCTGTCTAAATAGATCTGCAATATTTTGATACTGTCGTCATGCCTATCATGCGTCATTTATATAAGTTAATACTAAAACAGGCTTGCTCTCTGTGGGAGGAAGTGTGATAAAGACCAAGCAGGCGCAGGCGAGAAATCATAGACATCAACTTCCAATTTCGAATCGAAGCGTTTGTGAATACGGGGCAGATTGGTGTCACATGGCTTCGAATTTTCGGTTCTAAGACATGCCGTTTCCTCCTTCACTGTTTTGTGTGCAGTGGTTATAAAATGTTAGCCTGGGTTCGAACACACTTCATATACAACACGTAATTCGGAGCCTTTACCGCTGCTCTTCTATATTCTCGTCATGCACAGCGAATATTTAACAGACAAAAGCTGTTAGCCAGAATTCCTATCAGCAACTACCTCTAAAATAATCATCAGCCTAGCCTTTTTCCAACATATGATGGGGTCGGCTTTCAGTCTAACCGAATGCAGCTGAATACATTTTACACGGAGCTACTGCATAATTGTCTGACCTCTACACCACAGATGTAGTGCGGGGTAATGCGATACCCCTACTTTGGTTAGACTGGTTGTCAGACTTGCGGGCCGGGCCCTGGCTATCTGGAACATTTACCCAAGATTTACAAATAACAGCCGAGACCAATGGCTTTCCGAGGCGCGGAGGAAAGTCGGCAGTTAATGAATGGTCACCAGTCCACGGACCGACCTAAGCAAGCCTGGCTTAACCTTAAAGATCGACTTACGCAGCTGTTATTATTTATCCACGAGCTCCTCTACTCCTCCTCCAACATGCTTAAAAATACGAGCCTAAGCCGAAACTGAGGTACACAAGCACTTTATTTCAAGTTACGTAATGCCCTTGACTTGTATTGTATTTCGGGCTGTTGTCCGGATCTCCACGTCTAAGGGCTTGTACACAAAACAGCGATGCGACGTCGCAACGCAGAAAACTGGTTGGTTAACAGACAGTTGTTGTACTTCTAACGATGCGACGTCGTATCGCATCGCAATATTGTGTACAAGCCCTAAAATGCGTATTTTGCGTACGTAAAACGTAAAACTTCACTTAGTTTAGTTTTAGGTTTTACGTACGCAAAATACGCATTTTGTGTGTTTACAATGTGTGTGTACAATGCACTGAAAGTAGAAAATATCGTTGATTCCTGTAAGGCTGTTCTGTTTAGGTTTATACTCATTTAATTTTCAAATTCAATCTTCCAATAAAGTAATATTTTTTATAATTAGAATATATTAGATTGTTGTATTTAAGTCGGTGTAAGTAATAAGCACACGTTGCGCAGTACGGAGGCGGGCCGGGCGGGCCGGGCGGGGTGGGCGGCGGCGCGTCGGGCGGCGGCGGCGTGGCGGGGCAGGGCGGCGGGCTCGTCAACGGCGCCTCCGTGGTGCAGCAGGCGCCCGACTCCTCGCAGCACCACCAGCCCTTCGACGTGCAGGTCAGTCACTAGCGAGACGAGATTACCCGCCCATTCATTATTGCAGCTCAATGAGATTAAAGGCGCTCCTTGACCCCAGAGCATTCCCCTGTAATGTAACAAATCAAGATTTGATTTTGTACAGAAATAAATAATTGCTACAAATTGAATCGTTACAGGTTGCGCACTGTGATGCTCGGTTCTCCTCAATCATTGATGAATTGCTCCAATCTGAACTGTTATGTTTCAGGCGAATACTTCCGGTGGGGGAAGCGCCTTAATAAAGAGCTGTCACACAGGAACCTGTGACAGATTTACAAAAACAATAAATATTCCGGTCGCGTGCATACACCACAAATGTTTTATACTTTTCTTCTCTTCTCTTTTCTTTCTTTTTTTTGTATCTATCCTTTTGGATTGATCTGCGGATCCGAGCCTTAAGAGGAAACACAAGGGCCGTTTTTCCATACAAACATAGTCCCCTGGTTAATGCGTAGAGAAATATTGGCTTTTCCAAAAAATCTATGACCACTATTGGCATGTCCCTATGTTTTCTTGTTTTTCGTAAATGATTTATTAAAAGAGATATGAACCTTTAAAAACCTAAAAAATTGGCCAGATTTTCCGCTGTGTTCAAACATCCTGAAAACAAATTTGACTAGATTATATAAAAAAGAACGTAGAACGTAGGAACACGGCTAAAACCTTTTTTTAATGAAAAAAGTAGTTTAATCGGCCGAGTTTTGGAGAAGTTATCACGGTTATCATTGGTATTTTCTGCTGTTGTCTCTCGCTCTGTGCGCGCTCGTTTGGGCACTGCGCGACAGCAATACATTTTACAAATACCAATTTCTTAATTCTCTCGCCTTTTTCTTGTCCTCCTAAGGCTCTTGAGAAATCAATTAATATATAAAATAAGCGGTACGATTACTTTAGAACCAACTTTAGAATAGCAAAATAAAATAGTCAAGTGCAAGTCGGACCATACACAATTAAAGGTTCCGTAGCGGGGATGTATATTTACTCATAAGAAATATTGATTTCGTTGACCACAAAATAAGTTCGTTTTTTTTAAAGTATTCCCGAAAAAACTAAAACAAAATTAGTTTTTTGTTTTTGTTAATCCCGAAAAAATACCGCCCTACATTGGCGGGGTATTTGGAGGCAAAGATCACTCAAGACACAAAATTATCCACTTTTCTTGGCCACCTGACACTTTAGTTTAGGGTACTAATATCCCTGGTTTTTCTTTAGTGTCCACTACCAACAAAACGAATCCCGCACTCCACTTATTGTGCACCACATCCTACTTCCTACTAATATTATAAATGCGAAACTTTGTGAGTATGGATGTTTTTTATTCGTTTACGCAAAAACTACTGAATGATCTGGATGAAATTTTGCACACAGGTAGTGTATAACCTAGATTAAAACATAGAATACTTTTTATCCCGGTAGTAAGATCCCATGGAACAATGATCGAACTTTAGGCGGATTAAGCCGCTGGCAGAAGCTAGTGGACTATATTTTCTTATTAACGGCGCCGGCGCTTGTTGAACCTCGATTGTGTGTAGGTAGGGTGAGTACACTTCCGGGGCTGCGGGACTATTCGAAAGAGATACCGTGGCCCCGGAACACAAAGGGCGAGGAAGGAACATGGATGGGTTTTAGTCAGTAAAAGTCTGACACTCCCTCCTGCTCCGCCCAGAGCGGGAGAAGTCATTTGATGATTTCCCATCCTAAAAAAAAAAAGGGTGAGTACACTTGAAAAATGGCGATAGGGTGACAATGCCACTTACCTGGTTTAGGCCCGCCCTTTCATCTATATAGTGCAACTAGTCTGCAAATAAAATGGTTATTTAGTATGCGACGCACGGTTTTTGCCATTTGTCTGCGGAACCCTAATAAGCATCTGTTCACACATTTTTGTTAGGGCAATTTTCCTCTACTTTTTTAGGGTTCCGTACCCAAAGGGTAAAAACGGTACACTATTACTTACGGCCGGTTTCTGAATTGAGAATTTAACGTTGAGAACGTCTTAAGCACGACCTAAGTATGACTTAAAAATATTTTTGTTTTTTTAATTAATTTTAAATTTGAGCATTCGAGTTTGAGAATTCTCAAATTTGACAGTTTAGAACATCAACTAGTGCTTATCTCGAAATTTGCGTTTCTGAACACGATTGACAGTACTCAAATCCCGCTCAATACAAACTTAAACGTTTGACAGTTGAGTAGCCCAATCTGCGCACTTAAATCGTACTCAACCTGCTTATTGCTAAATAAATTGAGTTATTGTGGCTAAAAACATGCCGATATCTCATTATCATCGATGGAGGAGCCGGAGCCTCAAATACGACAACCACGGAGACGAAGAGTGGCAAGAAATCGTCCATTTTTTTTTGTAACCCGCGATGATGTGCAATTTAAAGATCGGTTTAGATTCACAAAATAAAACAACATTTACCATCTGGTAGAATACAACGGAACATAACCTACAAACGATTGACTTATTGAGTAATGACAAAATACGTTTCGTTCTTCACAAACGCATTTTAATATTTATTCACAATAACAGTAAATCGACCATAAACTTATAAAATTTATTCTCAATCTGATGTAACATAATAGTATCTAACTTCTAGAATGAATTTCACAATTTATATGTATATGCAAATTTTTAATCCAAATCACTTTACTAATAAATACCGTTTTTTTTTTCTTGTAATGGAACGTCTAACAGCCGGTTTCTGAATTGAGTATTTTAGTGGAAGTAGTTGATGAGTACTTAAGAATCCTGCGTTTCATTCGTCATAATCAGATTTGCTCAAACGGCTTTTAGTTGAGTTTTGCTCTAGCTATACTTAGACGTTCCATTACGAGAAAAAAAACCGGTATTTATTAGTAAAGTGATTTGGTTTCAAAATTTGCATATATAAATTGTGAAATTCATTCTAGAAGTTAGATACTATTATGTTACATCAGATTGAGAATAAATTTTATGGTCGATTTACTGTTATTGTGAATAAATATTAAAATGCGTTTGTGAAGAACGAAATGTATTTTGTCATTACTCAATAAGTCAATCGTTTGTAGGTTATGTTCCGTTGTATTCTACCAAATGGTAAATGTTGTTTTATTTTATAACATCAAACAAACAAATTAAGATTCCTTTGTGAATCTAAACCGATCTTTAAATTGCACATCATCGAGGGTTACAAAAAAAATTGGACGATTTCTTGCCACTCTTCGTCTCTCCGTGGTTGTCGCATTTGAGGCTCCGGCTCCTCCATCGATGATAATGAGATATCGACATGTTTTTAGCCACACTAACTCGATTTATTTAGCAATAAGCAGGTTGAGTACGATTTAAGTCCGCAGATTGGGCTACTCAACTGTCAAACGTTTAAGTTTGTATTGAGCGGGATTTGAGTACTGTCAATTGTGTTCAGAAACACAAATTTCGATATAAGCACTAGTTGATGGTCTAAACTGTCAAATTTGAGAATTCTCAAACTCGAATGCTCAAATTAAACTTAAACTTAATTCAAAAACAAAAATATTTTTAAGTCATACTTAGGTCGTGCTTAAGACGTTCTCAACGTTAAATTCTCAATTCAGAAACCGGCCGTTAGTATAACTAGAGAAAAACTCAACTAAAAGCCGTTTGAGCAAATCTGATTATGACGAATGAAACGCAGGATTCTTAAGTACTCATTAACTACTTGAGCAAAACTCAACTGAGTTCCACTAAAATGCTCAATTCAGAAACCGGCTGTTAGACTCCACTTTCCGTCCGTCCTTCTGTCTGTCTGTCACCAGGCCGTATCTCATGAACCGTGATAGCTAGACATTGCAATTTTCAGAGATGATGTATTTCTGTTGCCGCTATAACAACAAATACAATACACATATACAAACGCTATAAGAAAAATATATGATATTCTTCAGGAAATATGCTAGTATGATAGTGTTTTGAAAAGACATTGCAATTTTCAGAGATGATGTATTTTTGTTGCCGCGCTATAACAACAAATACAATACACATATACAAACGCTATAAGAAAAATATATGATATTCTTCAGGAAATATGCTAGTATGATAGTGTTTTGAAAACATAATACAACTAATTTTACTCGATAAAAAAAATCACGAACTTATCTCTAAAAAATTCTTTTAACGAGTAAAAACCATACTAAAATACATGCGATCATTCTGATTTTTTGGCAAATAATTCTACAATCAACATATTAGCATGGTAGTGTTTTATTTTTGTAATCCAATCAATGGATTTTTTCTAAATCGCAAAAAAACCACTCATTTTGCATTATTCAGCCTGCAGTGACTGACGTAACAACCACTTTGTAGTGCAAGCTGATTAGAACTTTATTGTAACAGTATTTCAAACGAAGTTTGAACCACCACAAATAGAGTAGCTAATTGTAGTCGCCTTAAAAGAAATATTTAAAGGGAGCTCCCATACAACAATTGGTCGTTTTCCCATACAACAAATTGCCGTTTTGTCTAATGTTGTATAGATATTGGTACGGAACACTTCGTGCGCGAGTCCGACTCGCACTTGGCCGATTTTTCTTGTTTACAATCGTATCGTATCGTTGTTACAATGGTTGCCAGTTAAACCAGTGCCCAGTGAGCACAATATAAACCTGAAGGCTTGTATTACTTGCGTAATTAATTTTCATGTTTTAAATTCTCCCTGTAAGTTTATTGGCAAAATCTAACTATTGTTCCTTCAAGTTGCTGACACACTTCCAAGACCGACAGGTACTTTCGTGGATGTTTTTTTATAATTTCTTTCGTATATGCATCTCTTGCCTGATTTGCTTTTATATTCTCTTCCAATAACTAGTAATACCCCTAGTTCTGTAAAACGATAAGTCAGTTTCTAGTTATACTACCAAATCATTCCAACGCTTGCGTGCGCTTTTTATAAGCAGTATACTCCAGTTCCTAGTTTTCAAAGCGTTGCTGTCAGGGAATTGCAACTTTCTATCTTTTCTATCAAGAGTATTTGCAAACCACATACATCATAAGCTATAAATAAATACAACATATCTGTGCCTTGGAAGAACAGGTCAAAATGGGCCGTCCTACTTCTTCTGTTTTTATTTTTTTATGTGCACACAAAATACTTTACAGGAGAATTTATTAACATAGACGAGCACAATGGTACTGCTTATTTCTTAAGAAATTTCTTCCAGCAGGCCTGCGAGAGGAAAATTGTTGTTGTTTTTTGTTTGTTTCTTCAAATAGGTGACAGGATTATTTCATGGAAGCAAATCAAACGAAGCTTCTACGGGTTAGTAAATCGCAGAATTTAGCGACAGACTGCTAAACAATCGTCCACGTAAATTTTCAAGCATGAATTCAAATAGAAAAATAGATTTACAAAACAAAACATACTTTTCTCGTTTCTTGTTTGCGAAATAGAAATACCTACTGATAAAAATTGAAATGTTCGTGAACTAATTTTGGTGTTTCGGAAAACGTTTCCATTGAGTTGAGTTGCATGGAAACCAGTCGTGTAACTGCGATCTGTCAAAGCGATTGGGTTGGGTGGCTTCGCCGCTCCGGTTTGCATTCTCAGCCGTTTTCCATATCGGTATAATTTAAGTTAGACCCTGTCTAAAAACAGTGGCAGTGGTTGGGGAAGTATCGGTCGTGCTTGTCCTATTACAACTTCGCTTTCTAACCAGTATACATACCTACCAAATATTATCTGACCTTTGTTTAGATAAATATATTCTTGCGCAACTTCGGAGGGCCATTCCTTAGTCGTGGACCGGTCTCGGCTCGGCGTGTTCATTAAACTAGACCTTGGTCTTATCCAAGTGCATGTCGAAACCGATACGTCTGTGTTCTTCTATTAAATTATGCTTGTTATGTTTAATCTCATTGGTTGGATTTATTTTCCTTATAACACTGTTTGGATAGTGTGTTAAACCGTACTTTTCTGGTTGTTTGTTGTTTAAGTCCGCCTTTGTACATTATGTGCATAAAGTTTTAATAAATAAATAAAACTGCTGCGAATAACGATCCTAGTCAAGATGAAAACATGATTGAAAAAAGATAGTTACCAGGCCCGGAGGGTGTATGTATGTATAGAGGTTAGAAATCACCCCCTTAGTGGATGAAACGGAGTAGAAGGGGTTCTAGTCTGCGCAATGGGGTGTGTTAACTGAGATGATGTCTTTTTGTTTCATCTTCAGTGGCTTATAGGCATCGCGTTGAGTCAATATAAATCATGAAACTACTAAATGTGAGACTTAAAGATTAATCTTTTACACTTAACAATTTTTTACGTAAAAGAGTACCTACGGTGTGAAGATACGACTACATTGGCACAATGTCATTTTCTCACATTAAAGAATTTTCCAGTTAGCTGGTTACCTATTCGCTCCTGTGGCTCGTTGTAGCGGTCACAAGTAGATTAACGCAGTAACTACTTCCTCCAATGTTGAACAGCATTCCGAGTTTGCTTCAAACAAGGTTTCTGCAGCTCTAGACTAAAATACTCCATAATATGTACATCATTTATTATGTATTTAAGATTCAAGTTTTTAATTTTTACATGGGCAGCACTTCGGCCTTCTCACTAAAACAGATATTATGACAGCCTCTACTTTACCAGAACATTTTCTTAAATTCTAAGAACCTAGCTGTCTTTCAACTGAAATTCTTGTGCCTGAGGTTTCCAATATAAAAAGGAAATTCGCAAAGCACTTGGCAATATTACACGTCAATATAAAAAACAGCGTATCTCAGGTCATGTGTCGTGCCGTGAGAGTAGGCTGACAATAGTAAAGAACGCGTCGACTTTTTATAGACGCACTTTATTCAGAGAACCATGGGAAATCTATGATAATGTAATGATATTCAGTCATTCAGAAATGACTAAATCCCAATTACTCAATACCAAACGACATGCCTGTGGCTCGACATGTCTGTGTGGTTAGTTGAATCATGTTTTAAAAAACACATTGAATGCTCTCAATTAATCGGAGTACAGATTACTACTGAATCTTATAACATTATTTATGCAAAATTGCCTAACGGATGGGCAGGCAGACGATCTAAAGACGAAGTCTCATTCATAAGATCTTTCGTCCTGCACTTATGGAAATTGCATGGCTTGATTGACCACCATAGTTCCGTTTATAACTTGTTTGGCAGATAGGATGTTTCCACCCGGAGATCGTTATACAAACAATTAATAATATGTACAATATACTTATATCAAAATTATGAAGTGTTTGGCATTGGCAATGTCTACAATTGCGGAAAGTCCTCGCATACTATTTACTTGGCGATTTCTAGTCTAATAGGAATAAGTCATAATTGCCACCAGTCGACTAGTTTCATCTCCTTCATTATCGCTCATAGTAGGTAATATAGGATGTCATTTATACGGAACATAGGTAGTTATTTTAGATTTTCTCATAAACCTGTTGTAACTACTTTTGATATGGTTTTTTAATACCATTTATCTTTCAACCCAACCTGCACGATAGTCATCGGAGTAATCAACAAAAAAAACATAATAAAAAAGGGGTTAAAATTAGCAATAACTAAATTAGCCCCCCACAAAAAACAAACAGGGCAAAAGGGGGTACAAAATTGCATTTGATCTTGATTTTTGCATTAGTTATTTGCATATTTTCATTTATGTGAACTAGTTATCGATTTCTTACATAGTTAATATTGTTAGCAAGTACGTCAAGGTACGTAAGTCATCAGTGAAAACAATCATACGTGGAGCATCAAATAATTTCTATAATGACCATCGCAAATACTCAAATCTCTCGCTTTAAAGTCAGCGGACGCCAGCGGATTAAACGGTATTTTCGGGGTTATTGCCTCACCAAGCACTTATTGTAAGTCAAATACACGTCGTATTTTTTCAATTTTAAAATTTTTACTGTTACCAACATCCCAGACATATTTATCTATTTCGTTTTATACATTGAATATTTGAGATTTCACGTCGGTAGCATGCGAGCAACATAAAATGCGTATTTACTCCCACAGTATTGACGTCGTTAGAAATAATTGTCCACACAATTATTATTCATGGTGGACTGCAGTTGTTGTATTACCATAACAGGTGTGTAAGGCAGCGTGTTATTACGCTACGTTTGGTGCATTGCATTGTCGCATACGCGCCTGGCAGTGTAGCTGAGTGTAGATAGGTGGCGCGGTTACCGTTAGTCCGTGGAGCGTCGCGACGCGTGCCCCGCTAACGAGCGCCTATCTCCGGCCCTGTTCCCACGCCGCTAGACGACGAGGAAGTAATAAACCTAGACCTTAACTGCACACACCATTACCGATTGTAACGGCTCACATGTGTGATAGAATCTTCATGATCACACTGTGCCATCGACCGACAATGCGATGTATCAATAATGTCTTATCGAATTGGCGTGCCGTCACGCGGCTGGGGACTCCTATCATAACCGCCGCCTAGTGGTTATGGCGTGCTACAAATTTTTACATCCATAGGTATTGAATGAGCAAGCTTGAGAAAAGTTCGGGTTATACATTTATATCCATGCAAAAACATATCCAAACGTAACCCAAAACATATCTAAATTCCGATTTCTGTTTCAAGCACACAACTTTTTGGAGTTTACGAATACGCTGCCTAGTTGGTCTCATACATATAATATAGGGTTCTCAGATAAAGGTCCTCTTCAATATATGACACGGGCTAATGAGCGAATTACCCTGACGTTTAATGACTATGTATCCAGTTATCTTTGAAATGGAAACAGTTTAAAGGCTTCAGCAATTTTCCTTCTGTTGAAATAGCAATTAAATAAAGGTTAACTAGATTCACTGAATTCTTTTTAATCTCAATTGTAATTTTAATAATATTACACAAGTGTAACAATGATAGTTTGATGAGCTCACAATGTCGTGAATCATTCAATTTCACGGATTACAAGTTAAATGAAACTGTTTCAAATGAATTCGATCGTAAAGATTTCCTCTCTAGAGTATTTGCAAAATTCTTCAAACTTTCAGTATTTTAAATTGCTTTGTTAACGAAACAATTTACACTTCTAAACAAGAGTGCAGGGTCATTGAACTGCTAGCGACAATTTAGCAAGCTAGCAGCAGCTAACTGTATTGTTCCAAGCCTGCAATCCGTGTGAAAACTGCAATGTGGGTTATAGCACGGCTATGTGAGACAATATAGCGTGCCAGTGTTCATAGACTTGCTGAACTCATGTCACTTTCCGCTCCAGAAAAAATCACGCCAATTTGACTAAATCTTCATAATTTTTAAGTAATTGTGTTCACTAAGATGTTGATAATATCTTAAAATTTCAGTATAGATGTACATAATTAACGGACGTTCACTTGACTATTCATTACTGGCAATTAATTCCCGCGGGTTGCGCTCCGCGGCGCTGAGATCGACCTCGTGGGAAATTAAACTGTGCACGGGCCGTCTTGCGCCGCCCGCCGCCTCTTGCCCGGCCTCGCCGCCCCTACTCCACATCCACATATGAACACTTTCTCTTGCTGATTTCCCGATTTTTCCACGTGCGCTTAACGACGGTGGAAGCAAACGCTTTCAACATAATGAACTAATTGACGAAGACATTATATTTTCCATTGTCTTAGAACCTACGAGATAATTGTATACTTCACGTTCTTAGATTACTACAGTTTTTCAGTGAATGGGCATGTAGGCCATCAAATATGTAGACACGTATTGAAATTAGTTAGCTGGCTCGTTGCTAGTTGCGAGCCCATGTGAGTGGCTCATTAAATATGGAGCTGTAATCAGTGTGGTGCTCGTAGAGTCCTCTCGTACCTCGCACCTCTCGGCCTCGCAACCGCACGTTCATTGTACTGTTTTTGATACATCCTCCCCATTTTCTAACCAACATCTACAGGGTGAATGATTCAAGTTTATGTGGGAGGCCAAATCCTAAACTATAAGAAATAAAGGAAAATGCGCTAGTAAAGAAAAATACCTTAGCTCTGAACAAAAAGATCATCGAAAAAAAATATTCCGCACATATTAGGCTATTTTTGCACTATCCGATTAAGTCCCTAATAAGGATCAAATTCTTAAACATAAACTCACTTTGTGTAGATAGTCTTTTATAAGCAAATACTCCAAACGGAATAAGTTCAATAAAATAAAGTTAATAAGCCAAATAAACTAAAATGCATACTGTACAAGTACACCCTAGCGATTATTAATTATACATGCAAAAGTGTTTGTTAACTTAATTACTCTACTACATTCCATAACTTTGCACATGAATAGACCTGTGTTTCTGATTAACACGGATTTTCGTCCTGTACAACCAAACAGTTCATAAAGAAATCTAAGGTGACTGGACTGATTGAAACACAGAAACTGGCTTAATCTACAATTACTGTATTTTTGTTAATAAGCGTTGCAATTGAAATCGTGTTTTATTGAGTGTTATCGTGACGACGCTTTCATTTGCCTTGTGTTGTCGGAAGGGGCACGCAGTTGAATGTTGCAATGAGGTAAACTGCCGCCGCGAATCGGATCGGAATCGCTCAGCCGCGCCCGATTGCGCCGCCACGCATCACCGACCGCGGAGAAATTGAAGTATACGGACCGCTAGAATACCCAGCTCGGCTAGCAACCACTTGCGAAACTTCTCGCCGCTTAATTGTCCCGCACTTGCTAAGCCAAAATTGCGGGAATTCATCGTAACGTTAACTTCGATGCGCACGAATACTCGTCGAGTGGAGAGCGACCGAATAATTACATAATTTTAAAAGTTAATAAGTAATGAGCTTTGTTATATGTAGTCGACGCGAACGCGGTGGTGTTTGTACAAAGAACGATCTCAGTAAGCCTGAGGGCGCTCGGCATAAGCTGGCCGTGTCGTCCGGGCCGCGGTTATGAGATTATTCTCGCTTTGACGGCCCGCCTCGTCCGCACTCCGCATGCACCGGGTTGCGCTTTTAGGTTTTACTCGCCTAGCTTACATTTAAAAACCTAATTAGCTATTTCATGACTTACGCTTCTTTGCATTTTCTTGTTAAACAGATAATTGAATCCACATGGTCAGCGCGATAGAATGATTGTGAATAACAGTTGAACAATAAATAATGTCTATGTGTGACGAGATAACCCAGTAAATCTCACTAGCTGTAACCCGCAACCTTTCGGACGCGTGTAATTATTATTATAAAAATATTACTTCCCTATTTGAATCGGATTTTGTTAACAATTTCAAGGGTTTGTTTCATGGAACCCAATTTTTTTTTTCAAAAGTAGAAGTAGCCTAAGTTACTTCTTCTTGTAACATCAGCTATCTGCTAGTAAAAGTCCCGTCAAAATCGGTCCAGCTATTTCGGAGATTAACCGTTTTTTGTACCGTATACATATACTTTCACATGCATTCAATAAAAAGCTGTTATTTTTAAATTGTAAACAGACACTTCAATTTTAATTATTTGTATGGATAAATGTCTCATCATGTCTTTATTGACATAAGTAATAGTGCCTAATCGAGGCAAAGTAATAAATAACAAAACTGAACGATTAGCGATGCGGGGCTAGAAGCGAGAGCGATAATTTGTTCAGCACCGCCACACCGGAGATAACAGTCGCCTTATTGCCGGCGCCGCGCCTCCGCCCGCTAACTAACGCTTATTAAACTTCAACAACGCTCCCGCTGATCACTTCACCTTCTTGTTTACTCTCTAAACTTAGATTAATCGTTCGCCTGGCCTCGCACGTACAGCTATTTATCTTGGGGAATAAAAAGTAGCTACTCTTTTTTCCACCTTGCTTTAAATTTAGTTAACATAATCTAAAACATCAAACCGCTTAATAAATCTAGACTTACAATAAAACAGATCTATTGACTTAATGCTAACGCAGTGAATATACTTACAGCACGTAACGTCGTATTACGTACACATTTTGGCTTTACGTGCAAGGAGCGAATGGTGAAATAGATTATCATATAAACAACCAGCTCGTTGGGAATTTGCGATCGAATCGTGTTCCGTGAATGTCAATTTAAATACAAGATTTTCTAAAATCAGTAACACTACTCACTAGTATAAATGTGTAGCAATTATAATCGAAACAGAGCAAAAGGTCCTTTAATTGACCGCCTAGGGCCCTAGGTTCATGCATGTGTGGGTTAGCGATGGATAATTTTACCCAAAATAGCAAAATAGGGACTCGTCCTCCAAGAGCATAAGAACACTGTCTGGAGTTAGCGCTTTCCGATTGCCATAACCTTACCCTAGAAGTACGAGTGAAAAGGTTACTTCTGGGCATGCTTGCATCACTACGATGCTATGCTGTTAACCCCTGAGTGCATTGCACGACTTCTATTCATCCTTTTTCTCTAATTTCTTGAAGCTTTATTATTTATTCTTTGTAGAATCATTTTGCACAACTTCGTCAACACGAAACTGCAGTTTTTGCTTTAACGAACAATCAAAATTTATGTAATCGATCTGATTAGCGATTGATTTCTTTCGTCAATCATTAGAGTGGAACGTAGAGAAAAATTGAGACGTTTGTTTTTCTTTCATTACTTTAAATACGGAAGTATCATGTTTCAATGGCTAATCTTAAAGCGACGATTTTAATGTTCAAGTTGAGACCAATATACCAACATCTCCAAACGAGTGTGGAAAAAGTGAATTGTCTTGTCATTAAATAATTTACTTCTTAGATCTTCATTAAACTGTAGCGCTAGGATTACAGGCAAATTAGGTGTCTGTACATTAAAAAAAAAGCTACTTCAGTAACTGTTTTATTCATGTTGTTTTTTATTTACATTGTACTCGGACAGTTATACTCATTCAAGCCAAAAATATTATGATAACGGCATCTATCATTTAATTGTGACATGTGGAGTAGTATCGACCATTAGGTTTTATGGTATAAGTGATATTGTTCGCGCCAGGTAAATTGCCACTTTACAAAAGTTGTGATTTATGTTCGGCTTTGAAAGTGTACGATGCGAGCTATGTGAAGAAACAAAGGAAGTCATTTAACCGCCCGCGAGACAGTCACGCGACCGACGACGTGCACAGTGCGGTCTCCGCTATCTATTGTTTTATTTCATGTTACTACCCCTTTTGATAATTCACTCGGTTGTTATTTTGACTTTCGATCTTATACTCCGCTAGAGTTAGTACGTTTTGTCCCTGACATAAACGGCGTACTTCATTTGCGCATGGTAGTAAAATATAATTATAATTAATAACGAGGCGGTCTCACAGCACGGGCTGTTGACTCAGGGGTGAGTCGCAAACTCCGGTGAAACATTGGCTCCACCGTCAAGGTAGCAACACGCACAATGGCCACTATGTTTGCTCGCCTCGGCCGTGTTGTGCTGTTGTGTCGTTTTGGTATAGCCATGAGCGATCGCCACCTAGTGTTGTGGCCAGAAACGTGATTAAATTTACAGCGACATCAATATTTTATGCGTGTTTACTGAGCCGTTGCCTATTTATGCTAACTCATATTTACTACCTCTGTTATCAATTGTTTAATTTCATCTCAATGTTCTAGTGTAAGTAAATTATAAAATCCTTATTTACTTTCTCCTGTTTCCAAGGAATTGGCTATATCAAGTCTTAAGAGATTTTTCTAATTTTGTTTCATCAAAATTAAAATCATAACGTACTATTTATTGTGTCATAACACCTTCATTCGTGAGACCAATGACTGATGAAAGGTTTTTTTTTCTTAACTATTCTTAATGGTCCAGGCATCGACAAAATGGAGTGAGCTTCTAAAACGACCAATATCACCTAGAAACCACTTTATACATATTTGTAGCAGATTTCACAAAAGGATTTGTTGCCGCCAACCCGCGGCCACAGCGAGGCTTTTCGTTGTCACCATTGGCACATCCCGGCTTAATGTACAAACCCAGATTAATGAGATGAGCCTTGCTCTGCCCGCTACCCTGTGCCTGTCTCTCGACTTACATTTTATGAATGACTGTGCGTTTTGTTTGACGTTAAGAGAGCCATGAAATATCTACTCGTGTCTAAATTTTAAACGACTAACTATTGCATAATTTCCGCCTTACCCCTGTTTTATTGAAAATCATTATAATACATCGCGTGTTTGAGTGAAATGATTATTCTAGATATCGAGTAGTATTTTCAAAGCAGCCACGTATAGTCAGGGAGAAGCCGCACTGTCCAAGTTATTTGCACGTAAGTTGCGTGTTCAAGTTGCTGTTTTTCTATACATGACCATTTGTGAACAAGTTAGTTGTTAACAGAATTGGGGACGGAAGTTTTCAATAGGCACGTACAGATTTAACACGTTTCAATTCACGTGTTGTATTAAACTGGATTGAAGGATCGAATTATTTAGGGTAGGTTTCATCGATATCCCTCCCCTGTTGGCAGTTAAACTTACAACAGAGTAAAGTATAAAATAAATATCGATACGTTTTTGTTGTAAATATAGAGCAAAATTAACTATTTATTTAATTTGACATCAGTTTCCGGTTTACCAATTAATTAACAGCTACCGGTACCGGCTAAGTTACTTTCGTATTCTTCTTTAGACGGGGGAATATAATGGCTTTGTTTAGACTCCAGAAATCCCAAAACATTACAATGTTTTTATTTTTTTTGGTCCATCACCTTTGATATTACCGTTAAACGTGTTTGTTCATTAAATCTAAACGGTCAAGGTTTCCATAATTTGACTTGACCCCGTTCCATCCACAATAGGTATATTTTTTATTTGAATTTGTTTATTTGTTGCCAATGGTTTTTGCTCAATGTGTTTCAATTTCCTACACAATCTTTTCCCCAATATGTGAAAATGAAATTGTGAATGATTTATGTGACTTCATTTCACATACATAACGTCGTTTTCGACACTGACTGTTAGTATTGCAACGTAGATTTATAGCTATTAACATAATAAGACCAGGCGTTGTCTGCGACTTTCATTACAGTGAAAATCGGTCAAGCAAGGACAGGATTTGCTGAATTTCTTATGGCGTTTTTTTTTTGTGATATACTTCCAAAATATTGTAGGGTCTTCCTTCACTGTGCCCATTGTATTGTTGTCGCCCTCCAAGGCATTTCGTTTTGCGTAGTTAAGCGACACGATTCACCGATTGTGACATTTAAAGTTCACACTGATATTTGCAATGGGGTTTGAAGAGCCCCTTGACGATCCGTGACGGCGACGTCGACGAGCTTATTTTTTGTAACGATTTATTTGGCTGTTTGTATATCATTAGCGTTAACAATGAACATTTTACCAACTGCAAAATGCGCACTTGTTAGGTTTGGTTAAAGGCTTGCAGACCGTTAAGCCAGGGAATACAATCGCACTAATTCAGTCGTGGCTTCAGATCTGCGCCGCCTAATTAGCTGAGCGTTTGCGCGACTCCCGTGCAGCCGGTCAAAGGATTCGCCGCTCATTACGCGCGTAGCCAACATCCCGGTCAACCTGAAACTGTCTCTGCTTTTAACTAACTGCGTTTTATAAAGATTTGACGGCCCGAATTAAAGTTTTGTAAAAGTTTTAGAATCAAATTTAATTTATGGCAAAAGAAAACTTGGCTAGGGCAAGGTAGTCACGGAACAGACACAAGCGGGCAGTGCGATGCGATGTTCGCGGAAGGCGCGATAAGATCGCGTGAGAGGCGGGCACGCGGGTACGCTCTGGCGCGCCGCCCTACAAACAGGGTTGCCTAATAAATATCAAGAAGCTGAAGATATAGCAAATTCAAAAGAGGCCAATTTCACAACTCTTTTTAATTTTCTATTATTAACCAAGTCGAAACCGTTTTAGGAAAGACGATCACAATTAACCTAGCAACAATCTAGTCATTCTTACATTTGCAGTCCTGCGACTTACCCTCAACAGTCGTAGGCTGCAACCTTTACCCAAACAAAATCACATAATTTTGCTCAAAGTCTCAGACTGCGCTGGAAATTTGGGTTGCAAGACCAGATTTTGAGGTTTGACGTAGTTTTACGGCAACCCTGGGCTCGCGCCACTCTCTGCTGGACGATTCGTCACGCTGCGTTAATGGTCGCGCAGCACGCCACACTTGACTATCTGCTTGCACCGCTATTTTCGTTCTAGTTATCGATTCGTAACACACAATGCACACTAAAAACGATTTATTGTAAAACTTAACTAATCGTTATATTGCAAAAAGTTTACAAAACTAAACTGAAAACCAAAATTTTAAACGGATCGTAATAATTAAGGTAAACTAGTTTATTGCTAGCACGTTGCATTGCATTTAATTTTGTGTAAACGAAATCTATTACAATTTTACACAAGCCAATCCTGCAACGCTGAAGGCTACAAGCACAGCTATACAAGCGTTTCAGTATTCAAGTTTTCAGTTTCAGTGTCTCTTTACATATTTTTTGTAAGAGGTTCTCGCGCTGTTTACGTTATAAAAATATCTCTAGGGTCAAAACGTTCTCGATGTCTGAATACTAGCGACTTCTTTTTGTTACGTTTCTAATTGGTTTCAGATTCAGTCGTAATTCAAACTTTATAGTATCCTTTGTCGTCGATCATATAACCAAATTTTGAACAATAAAATGTTATCTGATTTAACTACGACAACTTATCGTATAACCGTCACATATTTAATGGAAGTATAATTATCTACTATAATACCATATTATGATATAATAATAGGCAAATTAGTTCATAACTTGAAATAAAACTGAATATCGAAGCAACGGATTCAACATAAAGATATTATCTTGAAATCGCTAAAAAAGAAAACCTTAAAATAAAACTTCAATGAACTGAAATCATACAGTTAAAAGGAAGGGATGTAGTGGGCAATACTCATCATTTTTAGTTGAATTGATAAATAAATGTAAGTAATGTAACCACATGTGGTTTTGCTGTTGTAACATAATATGGGGGCGTAAACAGGCCGGCAGATGGTCGCCGGCCGTACAACAGGCATAATGGCACTGATTAAACTTAATTAACTGAAGCCATTTACACGCGGTGGGGATAGGGCGCGTCGTGCTCCCACCGTCACACATCATGCCGTGCGTGTCGCCACGACGCCGCGCGACTCTTGCGTTACCGCCACCCAACGCAACGCAATGTAAGGCATCGGTCACTGACATCACTTAGACTGTTCCTCCTGTAGTATTAATGTAACAACAGTAATACGGCACTGCCACTCGCGATAACTATAATGTCAAGCCAATTAATATGTTTGTCAACCTTGTTGTTCACAATGCCAATATGCAAACAAGCGTATAGGTACCGACTACCGATTCATTTTTGTATGTTAAAACATCTTTTAGTTCATTACGAATGTATCCAGGTCGGACTCGCCTAGGGAGTTGGAAAGTTAGGGGGTCAGGCAGCGCTAGTGATGGGATCGGCGTCGGTGGGGCTTCTGCAGCGGCCGCGGGCCGACACGGAGCGGGAGCGTCGCGGGCCGCTCGACGCCGCCCGCGAGATTTATCGCGCGGCCGCACGCAGCTGGCGCATTGCCCATCGCCCTCGCGCCCTTTTATCACCGAGTAAAACACGCCCGTCGCGTTAATTTGTTTGTTCTGACGCGGTCGAGCTAATGAATCGCCCCGAGCTGGACCCGTGTCCACGCGCGACCCGCTCTGAATTAAACGTTTACACCCTTAAATTGGTACGGGACCTGTAAATAAATCGTTAATCACGCTATTTGATATTCATTGCTAAGATTTTATTGATGTTCTAACGAACATTTGATTCCTAATATACAACAACTAATGAAAGAGGTGCTGGAGCGTGGAGATTGGTGTATAAGTGAAAAGAGACCCAGCAGTGTTGATGATGATATCAAAGCATGATGAATAAGATGATGATTAAAGCACAAGGTGCCTGTACTAAGTCAACCTACTACACATACTTTAACCAATAACATAACATCTATATACATTGTGGAAGAAAAAAAGCAAATTTTGTGACGGAATTAATTTACAATACATAATTCACGAGCATCTCTCAGATCAAGTATTGTAAATTAACTGAAGAGTGATGGATGTATCATGAAAGCAATTCAGCCCTCTCTGTATTTCGACAGACATACTCGGTTTAAATGTGGCATCAAAAGTAGGTGATGTCTAATAAATATGTTGAGCTCACTGATTTAGCGCGAGTGAATCAGCATCGCTCAGGTGAGGTCGCATTCCGGCGCGCGCCGCCCTACCTGCGCGCCAGAAATACTCCCGCGCACCGCCCGCCCGAACCAACACTACTACTCATTTTATTTTCGGCAGACACTCGCTATTTGCACAAGCATTCCTGGATTTGATAGCTTTTGTTATTGCGGAAACTATAACATTACATAATTATTTAAAATGAATTACTCTCCATCAGCGTCAAATTGACTATTTCTTATATATGAAAAGCTTTCGTCCTTGACACAGCAAGAAGGTAATTAAATAATCTAACATACATGTTTACCCAAAAAGTGGTTATTATTTATACGATGTTAATAAGGGACATATAGGTGAAAAGACTGGTCACATTATTTTCCCTTCAGGGCTGGGCTTACGCAGTTATGAAGAAGATAACTAAGACGTCGCTGCTGTGCTCTTAGGTTAACCGCTACTTTCATTTTCATTTTTGATGAATATTAAATTATCAGTTCGATCTAAATATAAATGTATTAAATTCATGAACGTATTAGGTACCGTTGCTTATTTCACTGTAAACATTTATTTCGTCTTGCCGGGTTCACCACTTAATTAGGTGCTGCTCGTAAAACTGTCTTCCTCATCTTATATTTACCGCGTTTGCCCTTTTTATTATCCGATTACATGGGCCGCGCGGTTTGCAAAGCGTTTTCCTACGCGAGGGGAGCAGTTTCATTTGTTTCTTCAGAAATTACTTCAGACTGCCGTCTCACACAGCGCGAAACGCGTCCCTTTGTAGAAAGTGAAACGACTCGCTTCCAACAGGCACGTTAACGTTATAATTAGCTAAGATTATTGTCGCACTCGCTGCTAGTGTCAAATCAGGTAATTAATGTTCACACCGATATGATTGCGGTTGGTCAGGGGCTTATCAGGACGCCCGTTGGGAGATGCTCACGCCGCGGTGTACAGATAATGGAACTTCGCTTATTCATTTCATTGCAGGCGTAGGTATGTAGAGCGGTTAATAAATAAAGCGTTCGCAGTTTAATGTTTGTAATGTGGATGCGCAAATATGAACCTACATACATATTTCATGATCGGCTGAAGCGATGCGGATGGTGTCGGTCGAGGAATAGCGTGGCGTTGCAATTAGCAGGGCACTCGACGCGTTCCCCGCAAACCATGGCACGGAGTCCACTCGTGTGTCGTCGCGCAAATTAAAACGCGACACTCGACCCGATCGCGTCCTCAAACTGCAATTCGTTCATCGAATGAATCGTTTAAACAACTAAGTAAAAAACAACTCGTTGGTAGTTAACGGTATCGTATTTCATGAATTAATCAGACAAATGAGTCTTTCATCTGAACGTTTGTAAACACTTTCTACTATCATTGACATTCGTCGTTACGGCTAATCAGAAGCGCGAAAACCTGACATCAGGTCTTACCGAGGGGTACCGTCCTCGTCGTGTTTCCCAGTTACTTGGTCGTGGAGGTCAGATAAATCGTCGAGATCGTGAGATCGTTACACTTAATACTGGTATTAGAGATTAGTTTGGAAAAGGCTTGGCAGGTGGTCATCATTGTGAAACTTGCTTTTTCAGTAATGAACTAATAAGGCTTGAACTAAAGATAAACGGGTTTTCTTTGTAAGTGTTATTAAATTATTTGACGCGTGATAAGTGATGAAAACCATAAAACTTTAAAATTAATTGAGCGGGTTCATAATAATCTGTGAACAATTTCAAAAGCTCATATAGGGTAAAACTAATCGCAAATCCTAGATAAATAAGCTTCGTTGTCCTTTTTGTATAATTGGTTCGACAGACTAAATACATAATTAAACAAAACCACTATCTTTTCGAACGGGGCTGTATATAGCAACTTGTTGGGTTGGGCGTAAGACAGTAAGACTAAGAGATTTGTGGTTGGGCCCGGTCGGTTCGGAGGTGTTCCCACGGGCGCGCCTCTTCGTAATTGAGAGCGCCCGCGGGCCGATAATTGTGCTCGCGCGAACCGACCGCGCCTGAACCTTCTCGATGCCGCGTAAATCATGCCCGTTACTCTCCATTACCTCATAATATCAAATTGACTTGCGAGGATTTTTGCCTCATCCTCTGGCTTTTGTTTCTCTGCGCAGTTGTATTTATTTATAAGATATTGGTTGCAGTAGAATTCCCTAAGGAACTTGAAGAAAAGTTGGAAGCTTTTAAACTTCAGCTTGTAATCAGATAGGCTAGGACTTTTAACAAGTCTTCTCCCATCATTCTTAGAATTATTAATCTAACTAAACCCGTTTTATTTCGTAAAATTACCAGTCTTGATACATATAGATTTGTATTTTCTTAAAATATTTAACTAAAGTTCCAAATTGAAAAAAAAAAAAAAACCGCCCAAGTGCATGTCGGGCCACGCGCAGTGTAGGGTTCTGTAGTAGCCCGTTATCACAATATAGAACGAACCCGTTGGTACAGCGCCATCTAGCGGCAGCTTTGTGAAACTTATGATAATTTATTATGTTTTTTTAGTTTTTTTTTTTTAGATTTTGTTTTTCAATGTGTCTTTACCCGTTATAAACAAGCAACTACTTCATCTTAGTCACTTTAAAGGATTTATTCTAAGAATTTTGTATTTGGTACAAAATTATCCAACACCCAAGTTCAACGACTATTACTGCTAAACTAATAAAGTTATCTTAACCGCAATAATTTTCCTTTAAAGTTCATGAAATGCACTATCATCATGAATTTTTCCAGATTTTTTTAAGCCAGCTGTTAAGCTTTTATAGGGGGCGGACGCCCTACTGGAACAAAAATGTGCACTTTAAAGTTTAATGTTCGTAAATGAAGCATTAAATCAAAAAGTAGTATTAGCAATCCCTAAATCATTTTATAAGAGCTATTCAACGATGGGGTAGAGACGACGAAAAAAAAAAATTCATCCCCACTTCAAATGTAGGGGAGCGCCACCCTAAAAAAAATATGTTTTACCACTTTGTCGGCGTTATTGATATACACACCTCTACAAAATTACAGCTTTCTAGTACTAACGGTCTGTTAGCAAAACCTCGGACAGACAGACGGACATGACGAAACTATAGGTAAGGGTTCCTGTCAGGACTACGGAACCTGAAAACGATTTAAAATGTGTTTTTTTTGTCATGTTACTACTTCAGTACGTATATTGTACACAATGTACTACATTGCAGCAATGCTCAGCAGAGATTTGTGTCGTCAGCTTGAATAAGGGAGGATCTCCACTCTTAAACGAGTGCTTGTCTATTGTACACTAAAAGAAAGTGATACTTACACCTCTTGAACAACTGACATTATAAAAACACTGATATTATTGAGTACCTGCTCTACTACATACAACGATATGATTATAACGTTATGCTGCCAAATTGCTAATTTTAGTTTACTCAGCTTTAAAAAGCCCTGTTTTGTTCATATTAGGATGTCGAGGGTTACACCACTTGTCACGACAAGGACGTCAATGTAGTAAAGACATGCGAGCTTTTTAAACAAACTTTATCTGTCTATAAAACAGAAAGAAGGTGTGCGATAAAACGATCGCGTGACTTAGCCTCGTGCCGGAGCGTCTGTGAATGCCTTGATTAGACGAGACAACAAAATATAAAAACAACAGTTAAAACTGATGTCTTTTTTCGATTGACTCAAGCGTACTGTTATTGGAAGCATATTGACTTGATAACAGATGCTAGAAGGACGTAATCTGTAAGCTGCATTGAAGTCGTGAATCGTAAGTGTGCCAGAGCAGGTGGTACCAAGTGGTTAGCTGGCACTATGAGCTTATCGGCGTGACGTCAGTCCAGGGGCGGTGCCGACGTAGAGGCATGTAGATCGCGAAATTGATTGCATGTTATCTGATGGGGCACGGGTTCTTCGCTAGCGTTTAATACGGGCGTCCGCCGCTAGGCACGCGATCCTTTTGACAGGAGAGCGTCCGTGCCCCAACCCCTTCGATTGTGGTAATTACCGCCCCACAGCCGTGTGCAGCGGCGATGTCGCGCGCGCTCCTGGATACCACCCGGTAATTACCGCCTACGATTTAACCATATTCGCAATACGTTCTTGACTTAATAACACACAAGATATCTACCAAACGGATGCATTCGATCTCCGGGTCATGTAGTGTAATTGGAGATTTTCCACTAAGAAATGGTCACGCAGTCGGGTCTCAATTTGTGCAACAGTTTAAGATATAGGATTATACCCCTTACGCTATTTGTCAGTACAAGCCCTGCAATCAGGCAAGTACACCCATATGACAACTTCAACTCAACTTCAGTCTTCAACTTGCCATCGGCTCAAGTCGCTTATAGAAAATTGAATTTCATTGAGAAAAGCGACTTGTCTGTGTCGTTTAAAACTGTATCAAGTCCATTGAAACATCCCCTGAAACTAGGCTCGGCGAAATGGCAAAACGAACGCAGCAGTCCGTAAAGATGAAGGCTAGCCATCAAAATCTCGAAGATACTAGCTACGACCAACAGCAGCACCTTATTCAAATATCCAAAGCTTAGATCTGTAGAGCAAATTTGCAGACCATGACAGCTGTTAAAATTTTGTAGCCAGTTATAAGCTTAGAAGGCTTCAATATTAGAAATCTAGCTCCAGAAAAAAATACATATAAACCCTAAATAAAAATAGTTCTTCGAACGAAAATAATTGTCTTTTTTTTTGTTTCCAGTCGATCATTAATTGAAGTGTCGATGTAGCGACACGAATTTAAACGTTAGTTGAGTTTGGGAGGGTGAGTGCGGTTTTCTCGCACTTTGATTGGCGGTAGCGAGCGCGGGCGGGCCGAGCGGGACTCGTGGCGCGTCCGAGTTGCGCTAATTGCCCCGCGCAATATAGAAACAATGACAAAACTTAGGACCGCTTCGGCCGTCGCCGACCCTCGACGTCTCGCTCTTTTATTTAAAATTCACTTACCCGCCTCGCAGATTGTTATTCAGCCAAGTTCCGTCAGACGTTATGAAAACAAGAATAAACTTAATTACATTCCTATTTTAAGTATAACTTTACACAATTATTACAACAACGGTCCGTTAAAATGTTTTTTCTTGCCATGGAGCATTCGATAGGCTAGTACTTAAAACCGAAACACAGAACAGTCTGATTACCTTAGTAAACATCCACATGGAGAGGCGGGGTGGGTAGTCGCGGTAATTGATTGTGACATTTGATGGACATACACCAAGCGTAAACTGAGCCACTAGGGACTACATTTAACTAACATCGACTCCACATGCACGTTATGTACGAAGCTACTATAGATGTGGCCTGTCTAATTATTATGCAGGTAACAATATAAATGGTTGCAACAGAACAGTATTCTTGCAATAAAAATGTGTACTAAAACAATATGAACAAACAACCGTTATGGGTTTGGTCATTGGTGAAAGTTAAACAATAAAAGTGTGTTTTAGTTAAAATATTAATTAATTGGCATTACTTGATTATATTATATGATTGGTTCATAGGTACCTACTTGGGCAGTGTTGTTGACATGGCCACAAAACAAACTCACCTAGCCTAACGTCAAGCTTACCTCTGTAAACTAAGCCCGCCCTAAACTTTTAAGGTACGTCTAATAACGCAAGCAATTTGTGGGTCTCCCCTTGTTTGCATTCTTGCTTTACCTACTAAGGTGATTTGATGATTTTGACTTATTCAACTTGTTGGGATTGTGTTGACCCTAGTGGAACAGTCTACTCCGCTTCCAAGAATTATTAATGACTTACATCCAGATTGTAACATTTGCACAGCTTCTTTCGTACAATTTTAAAGCAACCCTTGTGCGGCGGGCCTACCTTAGCGCAAAATATTTATTTCTTTAAAAGTTCGTCTGGTCTATTTTCAAACAGAAACGCTTAATCAAAAATATTGAATGAACGGGCAACGGCTTCATCGTACCGATATTAAAGCTCGGTTTCACTGTCATCGAGTGAAACTACGAACATTTCTCTCGCGAAAGCCACGTTACCAGTCTGCTATGTACTGAGACCTACCTCTGGGAAATATGACTTAAGGTATTATACTATAAAATAGAGTAAAATAATCGTTACAGCTGTAGTCGCAGTCTTGTTATCTAAATAGTAGTAGTAGTAAATGTGCAAAAACATAACCTTAACCCTGTCTTTGTTTTCTTGCACTGTAATAGTATAATTTTTCCCATATTAATAATATCAGAGTCAGATTGGACCACTCCACTATGCTTTGTGTTAGGTATTAACGATAAGCATAAGTCTTATTTTTTCATGTTTCAAAAACTAAAGCATTCCAATAAGACAAAAGCCTTAAAGAAATAACTCAATAAAAATGAAAGATGAATTTTATATGAAGTAGCAGCAGTCGTAATTTTAGTAACGCGGCATATAAAGATAATGGTCACATATGGAGAGGTCGCAGTTATTGCTAAGTGATATTGATTGGCGGTGGTGAGGTCGCGCCTTCGCTCTTCGGAAGAGCACGCGAGGTGAGAGAGATGTTTTTATTCGTCCGACACGTCCACGGCCGCTCGTCTCGACGATGTGTCGTCCTCCCACGGGACACTGGCCTTACTTCCGAACGGAGATATTTATAGCCGCCCCAGAAGCCGCTGTTACCTAATGTAACGTTTTATGGTGGCCCTTATTACGGTTACCAGACCTGTAGTCTATACCTTGCATTCGTGCTTCTTCTCTGAAATTTTATTTATTCAATCGATCCAGATAAATATTTCGTTTGGTTTTCCTACTCAAATAAGTAGCGATAGTGCTACATAGCCTTCCTCCAAATAGCTAGCAGCGGTCACTAGCGGCTCGCAAAAATGCCATGTCGAAGATATTCTTTGCAGCAATCGTAAATTGGGCAGGTCCCCGGGGTACGCCACGGCCGCCTCCAGTGCCGCATACGCTAATCGTAGGCGGCCACCCGCCGCGCCGCCACCGCCTGTGCTCGCGCCTCGCTTTCCTCTGTGTGCCGCGTCGTAATGGCCGCGAGAAAGCCTCTTTTGTTACGCTAGCGATTTGTTATATCTCGCCGCGCTTTTCCGAGATATACCTGCTTTGACTCGCGTAATTGTTCTTTCGAATCGGTGGTTTTGTTGTGTATAAAATGCTTTGTCACATAAATCTGTTAAGTTGCCCTTTATAGGCGGTATATACTTGGTTTCATTGTTAATAATCCACATTCATTAGCATACCGTTGTATCGATTTAGAAATGAGTCATCTTGTTTTCTTCTTAAGTACCTTCTTAAATAAATTAAGAAAGATAAATTAAAGAATTCGACAAAGAAAAAGATTTCTTTTGGAATCTAGTTGGTTGTCATGACAGCTTGAGTTAGTTCAAGTATATTATGTGTTAGGTGCGAAGCCGTACTCGCCACGCTTGGCTGCGTCTCCGGCCGTTCAACTTGCTGTTGTGCTCGGTTTGCAGTTTGCTGCTCGAGAACCGTCACTTCCTACATTCCTCTAACGACACATGTTGCTACTCATAACAGTATCTACTTCAAGATAATTGTTAATTTCTCTAAGTCAGAGAAAAGAGAAATCTGGCATTAATATTACGGTCACATTAATGAACTTGATTCGTGCCTATAAACGTTGTATTTATTATTTAGTTTAAATATTAAACCGGTAACTTATATATGTTGGCGATGGTCGCGATGGAATCACCGACAACTTTGTTATGAAGGGCACAAAAAATCCCCTGACTAAGTTATATGTAAAACGAAAGAACTGAACGTCTGCTGCAATTATGATACAAGACATGTAAAAAACAAGGGTTTGATATAATTTTTTAAATTATTTCTTCCATTATAAGTTCTTATTTATAAAGCAAGAAACAAGTCTAAATCAAAATTCTTAGAGACATCGCACCTAGCCAAATAATGATATAGCCCCGTGACATACTTTGCTGTGTGACAATTTTCGCCGTAAGGGGTTGTTCTCTAGCTCACGATGACTCGGCGACCGCTCGTTACTGTCTCACCTGTCCTACACGAAACATCCCCTACACACACGCTTGATGTTTCCACTAATGATCTCGTGTCAACATATTTTTTTAATAAACCCATAAATATTAGTTTTTTCTGCTTAGCAATCTAATCCTGTAACGCAATGCTTAGCGACTAATTACTTAGCCGCCTCTGTATGCACGCAACAACACAGTATCTGCAGCTTTATTTTTACATTGTGGTAGCAAATATGCATATGATGTAAATAGACTTTTTACTTCGGCGCCACTATTCATCCCAGTTCATTGTTCTTCGAAATTGCTCTCCGCTGAGAATAGTGCTTTTGGGTCTAGCTGTTAGTTGCCTTTTTTCACCGACAATATGTGTACCTAAACAATCTAAAGATATTTTCACTATGTGGCCTTTAATAAACTTCGTGAGATTCTAGAGAGTTCTGTTTCCAATACATGTGCAATTGTGCATTTAACAATACTGACTGTGAAAAAACCACAGACAAAATTTAAGAAATATTCACATCTATTCACTATGAAGGCAGAAGTAGAGAACCACATGTGCTAAGATTATTACGTCCTCTGCTTTTCCTCGTTGATTCGTCTGGCACATGTACATGCTGTTTGCATCAATTTCTCAACCTAATATTAAGTATTCTACACCCAAATTCGTTTCGTACCAGCAACCATGTCATTTTCATGACGGTAAAGAGTACATCAGGATATTCTTTAAAGTGTTAAAAACAATAGTGTTCTTAGTGCTTAATTAAACATTTGATGAATAATGCAGTGTATTCATAATGTACACAAACGCAGAAATAAATATTGCGTTCAAAAAAGAATACGTTTTCAGAGTTGGTTTTACATGTTATAAAGTGCATATTTTGCGATCAGCAGTTTTATCTGCATTCGCAAATAGATAGCCGATAGAATGATGAAGTGTGTTTAGCTGTATCTAGTTGTTTACTCGACAGCGGTAAAAGGTTTGCGAGTCCCTCGCGGCGCGGGCCCGCTTGTTTTCATTTCGTTATTTACTTTTAATTTGGCAGCAAGCGGATGATGCGGTGGGTGGGGGCGTGTCGTGTGAATAATTGAGCCGACACAGAGTCGAGTGTCGGACCGTCCGTGCACTCGGCGGAGGAGGCCTGGTCGTGACCATAAGTCATACGTAAACGTGACACAAATTGACATTTCACATTGTCAACAACAATACAGGGTGTAAACCACCTCATCACGAAGCCGTCAAACAAGCATTTTGTACATCAAACTAAGTAATTTTAAGCAAAAGTATTGCTGGGAAACGACTTTTTTTTTGGGTGAAAAATCATGTTTTTTTGGTAGAACTCAATGTAACGCACTCAAAACATTGTGCTGGTGGATGGATTTGAATAGTACGGCGGTCGTGGAGGTGTTCAAAGTAAAAATCTTACATTAAAAACTGTATTGAAAAAAAGTTGTCAAAAAGTTGGAACTTTGACCCCCCAATATCTCCGTAACTAGAAGGTTTCCAGGTATAGTGTAGAATAAAAAAATGATCGCAATGACGAGGAGAACGTGCCCTTCGGCTTCGTTAAGAGGTGTTTTACACCCTTTATATTATATTTAAAAACAAATGAAACTACATGTAATAGCTGATTTAAAATATTGAGGTCATGGTTCGCTCTAGAACCTCTAGAACCCGGATTTCGTCCTCAAGTCTCATGTCAAATATAACCCTGTACTAACCATTAGGTCAGCTCAAACTGATTTTTAAACTTTATTACTGAACAATAACAAAATTTCCTTCCCTATGTTATTTTCTAATATGTTTTTAAGTTTCATTAGTGGCTGTCGAAAAAAGAACCAATTTTGGTCATTGACTTTTCAAGATAACTCCAGAAGTAAATGCTGAAGAGTTGCTCAATGGGTAACCACGTGTTAAGTAAGCACACCATCCCGCCCCCCTCCCCCCACTTAGAAATATTAAATCGGCAATTTAAAAAAAAGCTGTTCCATACATTTTTACCGTGTAGGCATTATTGCACTTTAGGAGGAAACTGTTGATTTTTACTTGTCCCTCCCAACCTGTATATCTTTCTTACTAGATACTGTATCATATGACATTGCATTACCAATTGTAGAGACCAAAGAATTACAAAGTTCATTTAAAATGTTTAATTTAAAAATGCAGTGGAAAAGAAAGTTAATTACGTTCGCTAGAATGACAGTCGCTGTCCGGATGGACTACTTCCTAAAATCCTTTGAATTGTGGAATAATTGATGATGCAGATCTCTTCCATTTGTGTTTGTGCTTATTTTATACTAATTCTTGTTGCTTTCTTAATTCATTATAGTTATTACATTACTGTTCCAGAATTGGGGAAACAAATGTTTTTTTTTTAAGTTTTTAGTGTTAATTTTCACAAATTGGCAATGAAGATACTTGTAAAAAAAAAATCACTGCTCTCTGTATGACTTTTTATCTCTCAGTTTCTTTGAACAGATAGTTTAACCCTTAAACATTTTCAAAATTCACAAAAGAGCAGTAGTATATGGTCCGAATTCAATCTAAGCTCAATTATATACGTATCGCTCAAAGAAAGTGAACTTTTTCCACACATATTTTGCTGATTTGTAACATCATCTTGTTTGTAAGCGTTTTATGTAAATGAAAACCGCGTTTTCGAGGTCGGGGGTGCGACGACGACGTAGCTCGCGTGCTGTAAAACATTAGGTCGCTGACTAGGAGTTCACGGGGGGCTGGCTTATTGTCTCGCGTCTATTAATACCAGTGTTTATGGCAAATTAATTTCTGCGGCATACACATTCTACTTCTTAGATGTGCCGCTGCCTCGACTATTAATAAAGGTTATTGGGATTCTTTGTAACTTAACTTTACTCGTGTCTTTCTTTTCAATTTCATCCTTATGTACTTTTGTTAGTTTATTCTTTGGGTAAAATAATATTTTTAAGTGTGACACTTTCCCAAACGCGGCATAGGACCGATAGAATCGAAATATTTTTCCAAGTTTTATCATTGCTTCGAAATATCTCTAGGGAACAGTCTTATAAATTGGATTCAACTTTGAATCACGCACTTCGATGACATTTTGTTTTCGCAGAGTTTTGTTTTGGGAAAAGTTATTTAAAGAATTGTATATCCTAATTATCGCTAAGGTTTGTTCCTGCGAGTTCAAACCAAGTTGCCTATGGACCGTTAATTATTGAGAGTTCGTTAATTGTTTGGAAGTCGTTGTTGTTTAGAGCCGGAATGTTTGAATTATTGAAAGAAGGAGGGGCTTTAGAATATTGGTCACGTGGCGAATAGAACGACGCCTCGTGCATCGCTAACTCGCTTGAACTCATTTTCAGGACCTTATTCAGCGGTTTCTATTGTCTTGCCTTAATTGCTTACCGTTTAACGGCTGTTTTCTATACAGCTAGCATTTCAGGAGAATGTTCTTTTTTATTATTAATATAAGTAATCATTTCCAATGTACGTGGCATTTGTATATTTTTATGTGGGAATTGGATCCGGTTGTCACTATATTTGAGAGTTGGAAAAGTGGGACGAAAGTAGTCTGCAAAGCTTTGTAGATGCAGGGCGACCGCTGCAGCAACGGTGTTTGTTGACGAGTCTGTAGGCGGCGCGAGAGGGGCGCGGGTGGCGCGGCCCGCGGCAGGTGCGCGCCGCGCCAGTTCCGCGACTCTCGCCGCTCGGATGCCACGTACCTTGAGAGAGACATGTAGCTCCGACCCGTGCTTACCGGCTGTGAAGTGACTTCAGTGTTGTGTTTTGAAACTTGAAGTGAAAATACTGTTAGTACTATGGTGGTGTTAGAAGGCGGCGGGGCCCTGCTCGAGCCGGCGCTCGCACTGGACGGTGCAGCCGCCGCATGCCTAGAGCGCGCGTATGCACAAGCGGATGTTTCGCTAAAACTTTTACCTAAACGTTATATCAATTTACACCAGTGGTTATCGCCAGTGACGACGTCTGTCACAGCCGCCGCTGCTGCTGGAAAGGATCTTAAACTGCAAATTGTAAGAGCTTTTCCTTTAAGTTATTAATATGTCATTGTTTATTTACCAGTACAGTACGTACGACATTGTTTATTTACTATCTAGAAGGTGTTCGTTATTTTGGTCTCCCAAAACCCTGGTTATTAACTAGCTACCGATGTTCAATCGCTCAATTATTTTGCACTGTGACCTTTGACATTCAGAAAGTGCGAGCTTTTCAATACGAGGAAATAATAGATCAGTTTTGAGTTGGCTATTTTTACTTTCCATAGACATAATCCATATGAATTTGATAACACAAAATGAATTCTAACATATCTACATGTTTGTAAAGCCTTAGTTTGTTTACTTGTTGTATTAATGCTATTATCATCACTTAGTGTTGTTTGTCCAGATTTTCTTTAGTATCGTCACTCGTGATGTTCTTTTAATCCACCCAAATAATTCGCTTTATTTCATATGAAGCTTTAGTTTAAACTTAACGTAGCCTTAAAAGTGTCTGAAGAGAAGATAAGATTATTTGATACCATTGTAAGTTTTAAGTTAACACAGGGTTTAACTTAAGATTTATTGAATTAAACAAGACAAGTAACTTATAGCTTGTATGATTGAAATCGCGAGAAATCTGTTTTTCCGAAAACAAATTATATGTGGGATTGTAAACCCGTTGTTTTTCCGCGTTTCCACAGTTAAAACCGTTCATAAAGATGTGTGAAACACCCTTTTCAGGTTTTCAGTTACTTCAATGACACCCTAGTTGGATTTAAAACAAGAAGCTTATTCATAGTCATGCTATTATTATTATTCAAATTTGACTTAATAAATGGCGTTAAAACCACACATATTTATTTTGACTCTTCAATTATAATAAAAAAGATTTTCATCATCCGATTAATTCCAAAGACTTATGATTATCACCAAGTTAATTGCTTCACTACTTCACGTTCAACTATACTTTCCTTTAATTTCCACCTAATTAGGTGTTTCGTTGTTCGAAATAGCACTCCTTTAATACGGTTATCACGTTAAGCCTGGTTTATAGTAAGTTACACAGTTTTCACATATTAATTGATCGATGACTGAAATTTGGAAATGCATCTCTCTTTGCAACTACCGGAGAAAAATAATATTGTCTAATATTTATATTAAACATAAACAGATTTACAGAAAGATGAGTTGGTGGAGGTAGCTGTATTTTCAGTCGCTACTAAATGGAATCGAATAATTCATTCAACAATATGACAGTCTAAAAAGTGATCCATATCCGTCTCTTATCAATAGCTTTTATATCCACTGATCGATTGAAAATTAAATTTAAGAGCTTTCTTTGTTTTCCATATTTTATTGTTATACAGCAAACATTTAGACGCAAAAGATATTTTTTAAAGTAGTAAATATGATTGATCTGATTCTATTGTTATTATAATAATTTAGTCCAGTAGGTGGCCACTCTAATTACGTATTCAGTAGACCAGTGGCCTGCTTGAATGCAGTCCACTGCGATGCACACTGGATTTTTATATGTATAATAAGTATGTACAAACAAAAAGTATATATGTAGCATATCAACTATCTGGTGTCCATGACAAGCCTCGTTCCTTAGTGTATCACTAAATGGCGCTGTGTGTAATGTCCAGGGATATATTTATTTTACTGCTATTGATAGCTCAGTTAAATAGTCAATGCTTAAAATACACCTAGCATGCTAAATTGATCTTCACTAAATTAATGAATAACAAATATGAATCATCGCAAAAAAGAAAACAAAGTCTGAGATGGTTTTTTCTAAGATTTTAAAAATATTTACACAATTCTAAAGTAGGTTTGACTGGTTTAATTTGCTAGTTACAGCAACTAATTTTTCAATTTCAAACAATAATGTTTGATACCGAAATACTTTGAAAACAGTCTTTTCTTAAATATCTCGACTGCTAAAACACACTCTCTAAACTCTCTAGTACAAAATAGTTTGTCCTTGCAGACCTGGGTACGTATTTTGTGTGTGCACCTTGTGCCCAGGTTGGAGGCTTTCTGATGACTCGATGTAGAATTGAAGAGGTTTATGAGCTGTCGCAAAATTTCAGACTCACGCAGCTCATTCTAAGCCGCTGGCCAGTGAATTATAATTGTGCTTTGGGTGACCGTGGGTGATTCTGTAGTCCTCTCGATGAGACTTGCTATAAGTTCCCCGAATTTTTAGTGGCGAAATGCCAGTCAGTGTATACGTGTCATTTAGAGCTGTCCACTAATTTTACATAGACAGAGAGACAAAAATTGCCGTTCCATCTGCTGGATATTAGAAGACAATGTCGGATCAGATAAAATGATGTTCCATGTTGGCATCGCAACTGGTTCCACCACCATAGTTGACCATAGCGTTCCGGAGCTATATAGTGCTAAGATTTGACCATGTGAATTTATTTATTATACATTTATCCGAACATAATTATTACAACAAAACGACACGCTCAGCATGTTCGTAGCTCCGTAGCGCCGTAGCGCGTAGACTGAGTTGCGACGCTAAACGTAGTAACCAAACGTACACATATCGAGTCTCACTATACGTACTTACGTATGTATTCCATTTTAGGAAAATCACGACTTAGAAGAGAAACCTTTGAAAAAGCGACACTTGTAAAAAACTTCAAACGATTTTCTTTCTCAATCTTTTCATAAATTGAGTGATATTTTCTTAAATCTTTGCAAATGGAATCTCATCTAGATGTACCTTTCCAAAGATTTATTCCTCATCCTTGTAAAAAAAAACATTTGAGAATTATGTATTTATTTTAATTTATGAAAGAAAAAAGTTATTTTAGGTCATATGATATGTACCAGTAATAAAATGAGATAGAGTAGCCAGTGTAGCCAACTAGACACGGTTGATGTAGCCGCGATTCCCGTGCGTTCAACGCAGACGCGGTGGGCCGCCCGCCGCCGGCCATATCGCTAAGCCCGATCTCTCCGTATTCATCGCTGCGCCCGGAAATCGCTAAATGTAGAGATACTCCGACCAACCGCCTTACCTCCTAGCTTTTTGAAAGTTCACATTTACCGTGGAAAACTTACATTACACAAATTGGATAGTCTTTGTATTTCAATGTTATTCATAGCGGCTCCCTTGTACGAACACCGGTGGAGTAAAATTCGACTAATAGATAACTCGAAAGATTTAAGATAGAAATTATTTCATGAAACGAGTTCGAGAAAATCACGTGTAGCTTGTCTACGATTCTACGGCTACGGCGTAGGCAGGGTGTGCGTACAAGTTGGTTCTCCGCAGCGCTCGTTTATTTGCGACTTCCTAGCTCTTTTGTTATGCTCTGTCGCTTGTGTCTGCTTTGAAAAATTGTAATGCAGCCGCATTGTAGACGCGAGCTGCTGCGATTGTGCACGTAAACGACGACCTACCTACGTGTACCACACCCTCAAATTTATGTTCTAGGGAATCACTGTGATCTAAACTTCACTCGATACAATGCCATTAGGTTCGTGTGAACGCACTGGATCTTGTAGATTTATTAATTTAATAAATATATCGCTTTGTCGCCACACGTTACGTTTATTTCAATTACATCTTTATTACACATTATTAACAGCCAACAATTAAGAAAAAATATCAGCAACGAATAGTTTAAGCTAAGTTCTTTCAAAAAAAGGGTCTTAAGGAGTAGAGAAAGGATAGAATAAACTATTGCAATGATGACAGTATGGCACCTATACGGTCAAAATGTGATTTAGTTTATGATTCAAGTTTTGTACAAATAAATGTTTATAAAAATAATATACTAAATGAAACGGCCGATATTTAGTAGTTCCGTCAAGATGACCTTTACACCGTGTATACAAAAAGATCACATACTAAAATAAATACCTAGTCAATATTGTTACAATGTCCAGGAGACTAATCTTCTAGAGATAAATATTAAAGTAAAACAAAAAAACCTACGATTGTTTGGCACAACAGGTTACTGGAACTTGTCCGTCAGCTACAAAACAAGCATTTTCAGTAAAATTTTCCTAAAAGAATCTTTTGTTAATAGATTTAATAAATATCTAGAGAGGACTATAAATAAGTAGTTAATACGAAAATATGCGTATCAAGTATCAATTAAAAACTTAATATAAACTTAACTTAAGCTTATTTGCATGACATACTCGTTACCTTGAAACAAATAACATTAGCATCAATAAATCCCATAAGAATATACGCAGTTTGAATCCATAAAACATACATCATAGATCATGGGTAACACAATCTCATTCTTTTACCGTGTAAAGTTTGATAGCGTTAATTTGCATTAGGCTTAGTGTGTAGCGTGTGTACATACATATGTGCAGGTGCTACGAAGTACACAAAGACGGTGTAGCGAAGGCGAGGGCGGGCGGAGCACGAGCTGTGGAATACATTAGCCGCCACCAGCGGTGTTGGCGTTCGTACGCCATAATATATTTCACTGGCGGTCATTTTCGACAATTAACCACATAAAATAAGTGAAATTATGCATGCGGCCGACGACGGCGTATATCACGTCCAGTTACGGGCCACGATACCTAACTACATTCATTATTCAAAGAAATGTTTCGCTCGACCAGGTCGCGTCCGGAAGCGCCGGCTCTGTTCGTGTGATTGATGGAGACTTCTTTATTTTTAGTCTTTTTGTGTTTAATGCAGTGTTTGTTCATAAACAATAAGTTGCTTGCTTGTTTCATCTTTTGACAGCAGGGCATTACAGCCGTTGTTCTATACCAAAGCTATTGTTTAGACTGCGAGAAAATCGATTACCTACGTTACAAAATTAAATTTTAACGTCGATTTGGGAGTGCTCCATCATTTAGCTTATGTTTGCAAAACAAACACGTGAAGGAACTTACATTCCATTTCCAAGCATGCGAGTCCTAAATACCTCTCGTATAAGCCTTTACTTCAACCGGACCTCTCAAACCGTCGGATTCATTTTCTCTTGCAATTTCCTACAATTTCCGGACAGCGTTTGGTACGTTGATGTGCTGGAAAATTATTTTCATGTAAATCTTACTTGTGCCTACACTCGGCGCGTGATAAACGTATAGGCGGTGGGGTTCACCTTGAGTTTTACAAATATTTACAAAATTATCTTTGCATAAAATGTTACTAAAAAGGAGTGTTAACGTTAAACTTAAATAATAAAATGTGATCGGTGTTTCAAGTTCAAGCACGAGATCAACGTCCTGCTGTCGGCGTCGCGGCCCGGTTGCGTAACGCAACTAGGCCGCGCTCGACGCGCATGCATGCCTCGTGCGTGAGCCTCCGACGCTTCTCGCTGTTTGACTTGCTATCGAACAAACTTGTTCAGTCATTTGCATTAGATTGATCGGTTTTACATACTAGATTCACTACTATTGCTGGATTTTTTAAAGTAGGTATAGTCTTTTCATATCAGGCGAAGTCATTGTCGTTTCTCGGATCCATAGTTGTGAAGCTCTCGAAACCTTGAAAATAATACTATGAGACTAAAATAAAATCACTGATGTATTTATAATATCATTGACACATGATTCCTGTGAGCCAGAGTGGCCTGCACAATAGCCCACATATGATTGGAGCTCCCGCAAGCATTACCTTGAGGTGTGCGTGAGTCAGCAGACGGCACGATCGCACCGGTGTGACGGCAGCAGGTCGAGAATAGCGTGCGGTCTATTTAGGACTCCTCTCTGTTTGTTTGCCAGCGAAATGTGTCATTGTTAACTAATTTAAGTAACAACCACTGCCAGCTGTTACGACACCGATGTGTAGATGCGGTTCACAGACGAACTTCGACATGCTTATTAATCACCTTGTGATTCTGAGACCAATCATCTGCTGGCGACAGATATTAGTAACAAAACATTCATCCACTAACAGCTAACATACAAGTTACATACCGAGTCCAATGTTCATGATTCACGAGCCTTGGTAACGGTAAATTTTTTGACTGGTTTTATTGCTTTCTCATGCTCACCAAAAAATGTATTTTATACGTAGCCATTCCGTTACAATTTGCGTATTAAAGTGTTCCATATTAAACTTATGAGCAATAAATGTGACAGTCTACTTCTTTGATTAAAGTTTTCTTACTTTTCCTCATTTAAATAAGCAATCTATATGCACAGAGCGTTAGTGCCCATTACGAGCTCAATAATGAAACTCTTTAATTTTTTAGTGAGGTAGGCAAAGTTAATAATTAATTAATTAATATGAGTACCGTCGGTGCTGTCATTTCGATAACCAGCGACATTATCGCTGGAGAGTTACGTAAACATCAGAATGTAAAACACGATACCGTTTAGCCAGTTAATTAATTGCCGTGACCGGGACTCTGGAGCGGGAGCGAGCGGCGGTCGTCGCGAGCTTGTTATGGAAATAATGAGTGCGACCGCTGCGCAGCCAGCCACCCGCCTCTGCACAAGTTGCTCGGCGCTTCCCGCTTCCGAGCCTACCTCCACTTTTATTGTTACCATCGGATCCTAGATGTTTTACGACTTTCTCCGACTACGCGGAATTATTGCCCGTGTTTACCACAACTGTATTTTGTCAGGATTGGTGTTTTTTTTTTGTTTTTTTTTATTAATTAATTTACTTGTTTTAAATTGACTGAACATACGTGGTCAATCTGTGACTACTTAATGCCCGATTGAACTGAAAGCTATCACAGTTCCAGGTATTCATTGCAGTAAAGCTCTATTTTCTCTATTATCAACTTTCAGTTTTTCTTAATTAATTTGTTAGACGAAAGAAACAAGACAAGAATTTCTCAGGCAGTCAAGCGCCTTAGGAGCCCATTTCTTCCATGGCTAATATGACATGAAATAAAACATTTCCGTTTGGCGCATGGGTTTATTGGGGTCGTGTGATTGAGGTAACCTGCGACGAGACGTGTCACTTGATTTAATTAAGAGCCGCTTTACCGCCCGTTCCTCCAAGCTAAAGCTTTATACGGCGCCCCGGTTAATTTCGAACAGAGTCATTCTGCTAGAGATTTATTTCAATATTGAACACGTCTTAACGTTGCTGGTATCCACGTGCCACCTTCTACGTTCTCGTCTGTTACCTCCTTTGTGTCATATTTAATTAAATAAATACATCGTTATTACAAGTTTTTTTCTGTACTTACTAGAAACTTTTAACGAGGTTAGCATTTTTTTACCATTATTTTTGTATCAGATAACAAGAAAAGGGGTACAATGACTAACGCAAGGTGGAATCTCGTAAATCCGCTAGTGATTGCATCGTTTAGTCCAAATAGTCCTCGTATTTCAACTCAGGATCTCTGACTTACAATTTAATAAATGGAGTCAATTTGTAAGCTGGACCCCGTGTTTTCACCTCTACCTCTTCTCTGTTGGCTCTTTTGAGTATCTTTTTTTTATTTTCGAGTTAGTTATTGTAATTAATGTAAACGGTCTTTAAAAATTACCCAATTGTTAGTTTTGTTTTCAGTATTACAGTGGATATACAAACGAAACTATATGAAGGAGTGTATCAGATATATGTATACATTAAAATGTAAAACTATTACTAAAAACCTTTTTTTTTTTCATATTTTCTGAATTGATCCCACACAGTGAAGTGTTCAATTTCATTAGCACTACACTTCCTTTAAGTATGTCTCTAACACTGTAGACCAGAAGGTACTGCTAAATCAAACATGCTACTTTCTCTTTGGATACGGCATTATTGATTTTCTGTTGCTATTTACAACTTCGTTTCACTTCAATTCGTTGTTGTTTTATGGTGAAATTGACACTTTTTTTGCATCTTATTTGCATGAAGTATTTTACCGCTGTCTTAAATTTAAGGTAAATCTTTAGTAGAAAGTTAGTTACGCGATTTCAAATAAAAAGTAAAGTTATTTGGGGTTCCGTGGTAGATATGAGCGCCGCGCCGCCGTCGCCGTGAATTCATGTCGGCGCGCCGCCGCCGAGTGCAGCGCGCGGCGCGCCGTCGCGTCGCGACGAGTCGCAACTTGCTTTTTCGCCGCCCGACGTGCCGCACAACGCACCGCGCGACGCGCCGCATCTCCGTAATTAGTTAGCCTAGTCGCTTCGCCACACTCGTCGCTAACGCAGTCGAGTCGAATATTTTACCGAGTAAACGTGTATTGTTATGTGGTGTTAACAACAAACAAAATATATGATACAAACCTGTTGGCCATTAGCCAACAGGTTTGTCGATCCCGCTAATATCTGTCGACATGTTAGATAGATTATAAGAAGGCCTATGACTCGGTGCCACATACGTGGCTCATGAGGGTGCTGGAGTTGTACAAAATAGATGCAACCCTACGCGTCTCCCTTGAGTCATGTATGGGGCAATGGAAGACAGTCCTTCGATATCCAGGATGTCGACAGATCCAGGGGAGCGATGAGCCTGTATGGATTAAGCGGGGAATATTCCAGGGCGACAGTCCACTTTGGTTCTGTTTAGCTCTGAATCCTCTAAGCACTTTGCTGGAGAATTCAGGCCTAGGCTGCCGGTTGAAGAAAGATGGTCAGGTTATATCTCACCTGCTTTACATGGATGATCTGAAACTCTTTGCCCCCAACAAATTGCGACTGATGGAGCTACTTAAAGTAACTGAAACTTTTAGTAGCGCAATCAGGATGGAATTTGGTGTGGACAAATGTGCAGTCATGTATGCAAAGCGAGGGGAGATTATGGAATCCGAGGGACTTCAGCTCTCGGACTCCATACACCTAAGATCTCTTTCCCCATCCGAAAGCTATAAGTATTTGGGTATGTCGGAAGCGTTAGGCATTAACGTAACTGACATGAAGCAATCGTTGAGGGGGCGCTTCTTCGGTCGCCTGAAGAAGGTATTAAATAGCCTGCTTTCAGGGGGGAACAAGGTGCGCGCCTTCAATGGTTGGGTCATGCCGGTTTTAATGTACTCTTTTGGCATACTCAAATGGACTCAGACCGAAGAGAAGAGTAGAAGAGTTCGTACATTGCTGGCCGAAAACCGGATGCATCACCCACGATCATCGGTGATGAGACTGTACATCCCGCGGAAGTGCGGAGTTCGAGGCTTTTTAAACGCAAAGACCCTCCACAACCGCGAGGTGTGCAGTCTCAGAGAATATTTTTTAAAAGCCGAGGTGGGTATGCACCGAGATGTGGTCGCAGTGGACAAGGGCCTCACCCCGCTGTCCATGGCTAAAGAGAACTGGCGCAAACCTGAAGTACTTATCACCGATGACCGCAAGGAAGTATGGCAAGGGAAAGAACTTCACAGGCGCTTCTATACCGGCTCTTCATGGGCCCGATGTGGATTTTCTAGCGTCCGTGTCCTGCTTACGTTTCGGCGACCTCTTTGGGGAAACTGAAGGTTTTGTCTGTGTGACTTCGTACCGGAAATACATTATGAAGGACGGGACGGTTGACGTATGTCGGGCATGCCACCTTCCGGGTGAGTCCATCAGACATATTATTATTTCTGGTTGTTCTCGTCTGATTAATGGCGAGTACTTGCACGGGCACAACCAAGTAGCCAGGATTATACACCAGCAACTTGCCTTGAAATATAAACTTCTGGAATCTGTGGTACCGTACTACAAGTATGTGCCCAACCCAGTTCTAGAGAAAGACCATGTCACGCTGGGATCGGTCTATCATTACTGACAGGACTATTGTCGCCATAAGCTTGACATAGTGGTGATAGACCGATCAGCGCGCCGCGTAATGATAATCGTTGTTACCATTCCGCATGACGAGAACCTCGTGAAAGCTGAGAAAGAGAAACAAATAAAATATCTCGACTTGGCACACGAGGTTCGCGACATGTGCAATATGAACTCGGTTATCATTGTGCCGATTGTCGTGACGGCCAATGGCCTTATAGCCAAGAGCTTCGATGAGCATCTATCGAAGCTCTCTTTAGGCGGTTGGATCAAGGGCCTGGTTCAGAAGGCAGTACTCCTCGATACGGCTCGCATTGTGAGGAGGTTCCTGTCTTTGCAGCCCTAACCACTGGTGGCTTAGACCATGCTCTCGACATCGGTGGACTACTATTTTTTTTATATTTTTAAATGTTTTTATTATTATTATATTTTTATGTTTTTTACAAGAAATATTTAAAAATGTAAATAATAAGATCAAAGATGAACAAAATATAAGATACTAATTAAATACTTATATTTTCGATTTTTTTAAATAGTTTTTCTTACTTAAATAGACAGTGCTTTAGTCAAAAAAAATCTGTTTCACTTCAACACAAAATGCTGAAATTATTATTTTTCAGTAAACGTGATCTCCAATTATTATTTAGAAGACTGTAAACTTTTTTTGTAACTACAATATGGTTTCTTTGAAGAAAAAAACTAAGGCCCCACGGCCGGCCATGCCACGCCGCCGCCGCAGAATTGGCCATCGGCGCTCATATCTATAATCCGTGGGCATGCTTAAAAGTTGATCAAAAGACGCTTGCTGGTGAAGTACATTTTAGGAACCCATATTGTAAAATCATGCATTTTCTCTAGTTACCTTCATTGTACAATGAAAATATTGTTTTTGATAAATATCTCATAACAAGTGAAATAATCCTAGACTAATCTTTTACTATGTGATCAATCTAATACCAATAGCTGGTTGTACAACAACATTTCTATTGTGCAACTAGTCAGACAAGTTCAGGTAAAAAAACAGTTTTTACTGGTAAAGGAGATCATTTGTTATTAAATTACATGGCGCCCTTGTGCCTGAGACGGACTCGGACTTGACGTATTTTTATATTTTGTGAATAGAAAAAGTATAAAAGATGTAATTAGCCTGAATTTTGCAAATTTCCTCTGTTGGCATCTAATGCGCTACTCGTGTTGGCCGTCATCACGCGTCGCGGGAGAAGTTCGTTATTAATTCACCGCCTTTCAACTTGGACACTTTTACTCGCTTAAGGCTTTACTTTTCGTGGATGATAGGCACCAACAGAAACTTGAGCGTGTGTCGCGTCAAGTCGCATGTTATCTGATTGTATGTGCTATTCGCCAAAATTATCCTTATTCCATACGAATGCTGCTGCTTCTATTATTAAAACAATAACCTACTCCGTTTTGCAATTTTGTATAGATTCGTAACAGGTCGTAAACTTTTTCTATCAAGTATTCGATACTAATAAAAATGCATAATGTTGGCGTTATTGAATCGTCTGCGTCTCTTGATAATTGCAGCGGGTTCTATTGACGATTTTAAAATTAAAATGCATACGTTCTTGGTGATTATGGTGGTCCACAATCGGCAATCACATGGTGACCAAAAAGCGGCCACGCGATGTTGATTGTGACATTGTCTGATGCGGGTGGGGCGCCGTACGCCCGTGCCGCCCGCGCTGTGCGGGCCGGCGGCGCAGGGCGCGCGGCGTGGCGCATCGCGACTGCCACCCGCATTTGTGATGCAAATTGTTGCGCCCGCCGCAGCGCCTGTGCTTCGCACCTTACCTGCTGCAACCACTGTAATTATTGTGAAAAATATTCATTTGTCGCTTTTAGACCCTCATTATCATAATGCCGCATTTTGTTAACACGACTTTAAACTGCTTTTCGCTATTTGGCTACCTATTCTCATATCTATGCATCGGTGGGTCTATCCTTATTATTTCTTTTGTAAACTGATACCTGTGTCTACCGTCGAGCCCGTTAGCTATAATCGCGGGAATTCAATAGCTAACTGAACTGGCTGCAAGAACTTCGTGTGAAGTTTCGTGAGAACCTAGAGCAGCTCGGCAATCGAATGAACGTTATCATATTTCAAACGGTTTCGCAAAACGAATAAATAAGAACGGAGGCAAGAAGCGTGCGGTGAAACCGAGTCAAAGCGTGGGTATTAGAAACGCTCCGATTACCACGCTGAGACAAGACGCTGCCGCAGCCGCCACGTCCCTCCATGAGGGGGAGGGCTTGAATAGCTTCTTTCATTGTTATACCAAACATGCATGCAACATGCTTTGGAGTGACTAGATCATATCTCCGAAAAAAATATTTCCTGCAATAGTGGGCCAGTAGAAATTAGCGCAACTTAAAATTTGTCGCTTGTAGTTTTGAACCTAGGCAAGCACTTAACTTATGTAAATTATTTCATATCGTCTGCATTCAATACGGTAAAAGAAAATTCATGAGGAAACTGGCATGTCTTAAGGGCAAAAATCCGAAGACGTCTGACATTCAGTAACCCGTACTAGGCCGGTCCGCAAGTTGGCTACGAGTTACGACCGACTTCTTCTCCAAAGAGGCCTGTGTCATAGCAGTGGGAACGTAGTTTGCTTATTGAGCTGTATCTATCCTTGATCCTGATGGTCTTCCGTTAGTTTAAGACATATTATGCATTATTTTGAAAAGACATTATTTCTTGTCATTGACCCTCTCGATTGATGCTATCGGGTTTGTCGATTCGCGGCGGGAACCATAACGTATGCAAAAGACTTTAAAAGCAATCATACTATTAAAAATACGGCATCTTTCCATAATTAAGATTTGCTATGAACAATATTTTACTCCTAAGGAAAATTGAGAGATAGTAAAGTTCAAAGCCTTTACTTATGTAGGTATTATCTGTCTGGTCGATCTCATTCTGGTCAGTTTGGTTTCATTTATTTGTGATTACTTTTTTTTGGCGATAATCACTTTTGCGATTTTCATTTTTACACGCTCTGCCGCCGGGTATGAAAGTTTTCATATGTACCTGCAGATTTCACTCGATTTGCCCCGAAATTCGCTGCCTAGACGGCAGCCTATATAAGATTATACATAATTATTATGTAGTGCTAAGTGTAGTAAACTTGGCGACTTCGTTAAATTACGTTGACGAATCTCTTTACACTAGCAACTAATTTACACGAAACAATTCATATTTTATTAACACCACAATATGAGTATTTGTTGCCATGGCGCCATAGCATAGGTTATTATCTAAATAATCCTGAACACAATAGCAGTTTATGTGTAAGATTCTGTAATGAAATTAATGTAGGTTATAGCTGAATGAAAGGTGACGAGGTGGCAGTGTCGGACACGGGTACCGCTGCTGGCTTGACCGCGTTCCACTAACGGTACTCACTCCGGAGTGTTTCTCGGCGCGTGGCACACTTCATGCGTACATTCACCTCGCCCATCTCGCTGTCTCCGCATCGCCTGCGTAACGGCACACTATCCTTGACTCCTTCATTAATCCCTACTATTACTTTCTTTGTTATATTTTGATTGAACACTATCCTAAACGACATTAAATAAAAGGTTTAGGGCTTTTGGGATAACAATAACTGGCTCGGAATAATTATATCTCAGATATAACATTAAAAAAAACTGCTGAGCACGTACTAACCTTACTTGAGATACTATAAAATTAGCTGGCCAATTATTTCTCATTCGTGCTTATGTATCCGTAACAAAAAGGTTTTTCTAGCGTAAAGCTAGCTTTACTAATGAATTTGGATCTGAATACCGTTAGAGGTTGTCGAACTTTATGCGCTTGACGAATAAAAACATACCTCTCAACTGAGACTAATAAAACTTGGAAACTCTTAGGTTTTCGAAAGTTACCGTCTTATACTGCGGCAGATAACAAATTTTAATTAATTAGCTAATTTCTTTTACTATGAGTCTTGCTCTAGCAGACCAATTTCTGCACTTATTTTGTTACCAAACCATCGTAACCAATTATTTTATGGTTTGTGAAATAGTGATTGTAATGGTATACATAGAAATTAATAAGCCAAAATATTCACTAATTCATTAATTGCATAATAGCCGGTATGTGCCTCCCAACCTTGCATGCATTAGCGCACAGGTATGACTGTTTCTGTTAAGACAGAGTTTGTGTTCTTGATGTATTCCGGTTGTCCCTACTATCTTAATGCTTCCACCCTGGAACATTTACAAAATCCGGCCCGGTTCCTAGCTTTTATTGGGACTGCATGCGTATGATTTGGATGAACGTCACAAAATAGTGGTAAAAGCTACCTATTTCTCCAAGAAAGTAATATTGGCCTCAATCACTAAGCCCTTTCTAAAATAAAAATTATTTAACTGTGATAACAGGAGAATTACGAAGCTATTTCGCTGTCCCTCTACCACGTCAAGCGGCATAATTAGATTGACTTTGCTCACTCTCCTTTCGTTTATTTTCTGAAAATGAGCTTTCTGTTTTAATATCTTAGGAAAATTTTGTTTTGCTTATCCGTGAAACAAACTTTCAATCGGACTATATTCGTTTTAAGCAAAGTAATAAGTACAGCGTCATCTTATGCAAAATATACACTAATATGTATAGTATCTATTTCAAAATCTAATATAAATTAATATCTCCTAAATTTCTTACCCGAATTAGTTTAGAGCCATATCCGTAGTTTGCTAAGCAAGTGGGGGTAGCAGTAAAAGCCCGGAGGTCGTTGCGTTAAGGGTTCAGTTAGCGCGAAATTGGAGTGAAGGTGCGACCCATGTCCTAACGTGCCACTTCATTATGTGGCCTCGTTGCCCGCCTATGTCCATGCCATCACTCTATGTGATATGCCTAGCGATATACCACAGTCTACTATGAGATACCTGTATCATTTTCCATAATTATGATGTATTTTAAAGTACACAATTACAAATGTTTTTTATGTCATAGATGCTCTTTAGTACGCAGACAGCTGTTTTAAATTAAGTATATTTACTACGTTTTATCACGAAGAAACATACTTTTCCTATAGGTATGAATGGCTCAAAATTAAAGTGTATGAAGGTGAATTATTGGTTTTAGGAGAATAATTCCTGCACAGTTATAAAACGCCGCCCGTTTCTTGCGTGCGTGTGATTACATTGCCGTGTAATATATTCACATTTTCACCACCTTCGCATCCTTAATGTTTCGTTTCCTTCTTTGTTTACAGTGTTCCATTGCGCTGCTGCTATTTAATTTCTTTGTGTGTGGTGAAAAGTTGCGCTGTAAACACGTATTGTTGTAATAGTATTTCAGTAGTCTAAGTAGACTAAAATAACTTAGTACTTTATCTATTTCGGCGTAAGATAACAGATGTACACTTTCCGGAACTTCGTGCACGGTACGGCCTATGAGCTGGCGAAACGACTCTGCTACTTTACTCGTCTGCCAAATCGCCTCTATCGTGTGTCACTTACCAACTGATTTCTTTGGGACTTTGCCAGCGAATTGCAAACATAAATTACCTCTAGCAACCTAATTATTACGTGTTTATATACAAATCAAGATAAGCTCTGTCAAATTTTGTTATTTTCTACCCACTGTCTTAGTGTTGTAATATATCTGGAGTGATTGGACAAACGAAGAGCAAAATAATAGTCGAGAATTGACATAACCATTTCAATATCGCTTGACCAAACCTAAAATTCTTGTGTGAGTAAATAAAAGAGTCTGTCGATGTGAAACGTTGTGCATACAGATTACGCTGTAATCAACGCGTGTAGTGCAAGCCTTACCTCGGCCGCATGACCAACTTACTGTATCACACGTGCATTTCGGTCATTGATTTAGGACCATTACCATTCAGATCATCTAGTGGCTATTGTTCACCTGAACTTAGGATCACGCTGTTATTACGAAATTTACAGGTAACGACGATAATAAACTTGCATTGCAACACATCGCGAGCGATACTTTCCTTTAAGACGTATCCTGCGTTGAACAAAAAATATTAGAATAGCTACATATCTTTTTGTGTGCACCAAACTAAACTGTCCTGATTTCTTCAAGAAATTCTGTGCAGTCCCAAGATTATTGCTTGTAAAAGAGAAAGTCACCGCAAAGTGGCCACGCACGTTACTTGAGAAACGAAAACAAATTCCTGTAACCCTTTTTGCTTGCTACTTTAAGTAGATCTCAATTATACTTTCTATAGTAGTGTCGATGTGCTAAGAATTTATGTTACATATTTATGCGGTTTGCGTCAAGCTTATTTACTCACACTCGTAGCCTGGTGACTTAACCGAGCTCGGCCCCGAGGACGTGTCTGACTGAAGCAAGCGGTTACTTTAACTGTGGCCAACTGATCCCTTTAAGTCCTCAAGCTGTTATTCGTCTTGAAATCTGCCTTATAAGAATTCCTCTAAAACTTTTGTCATCTTCAAAAAGCTGGGTTGCGTTCTCTTATCCCTTAAACAGCGGGTCTGGCTTTAAATGGGGTAAAAATGTTATTTTTTTGTAGCCTAAATATAAATGTGTGATACAGATAATAACTTGTATAGGGTGAGTTGTGAGGGAGCGACAGCTAGGTGTGGCTCCGGAGCCGTCGTCGATGCGATGCCGGTGATGGTGTTTTTACGATTGGGGTGCGCCGTGGCGCGGGCGCGCCTGCTAATTTTGATAAAAGCTCCGTTCGACCGCACCCGGCTACCGTCGTCACCACTGCGACCAATAAATACCCGTCCATAACCGCAAACGTAGATATACTTATAGACACGTAATGCTGATACTAAAGTTTCTCATTGATCTGACCTTCCATCAAATATAAATGAATTGATAAATAATAATAACCTCATATTGTCAAAACAGAGAACTTTTGACGTCACCTTCGGTGTCTCTAGGTCTGTCAGTGTGAGCAGTTTCCACTACAAAAGCAATAATCAACATTTTAAAGAATTTTTGCTTTTACCAAAAATGACTTTAAGAGTGCCTTTTTTGGTAAATATTAGAAAACACAAATGGAAAATACTTAAAACAACTTAAAATGGTTTGATACTGTGGCACGTAATAGTTTTTTCTCGAAATCGATATTTGGCAAGTACTACTTAATGCATTTGTTATTAGAAGGGCAGAAAGGGTAGATCCTGCTCTCCTGGCTTGGCTAGATTAAGTCAGGATAATGGAAAATTATGCTTTACTGTTGCATCGCTTAGCCCAACTTAAGAATTGAAGTGCATTTTATTTTGTAGTGATATTATGATATTTTTTATCTGCGCCGTACTGAATCCAGTTAGTCCCATTCAATGTAAGAGGCTGCATACATGATTGATTGTCGCCAAACGATATAGTTCCGAATTCTGGTCGGAAATGGTTGATTTAATATTGGTATTGGTGGTTGGCATGTGGTTGGATAATGTTTGGAATGTTGACAGGTGACTTGTTATTGGTGTTGCGTTGTGGTGATGGATGATTATCAGATAGATAGTGTGAAAGGGCAGAGAATTATGACGTTATCTTGTTTTGGATAGTTCTTGCTGCCGAAATAGACAAACATTCTTATGAATGGCAACTGCATCAACGTCGCAGTCAAAATGAGTTAAATTGTAACAAATCCATAAAACAATAAGATTCATTTGTACCTCTTCTTTTATTAATTTACTCGTTTATATTGTAAATATTTACAAAAATGATTTGTATTTATCTTATAACTCTTTGGAAGACTTGGTTGGAGTCCTCAAGGCTTTGTGTGAGAGGCTTTTCTGTGTCATTCTGGTTCAGACGCGATACGGTAGAAGCACCAGGGTAGCCCGCGAAATTCAAATTTACTAACTTTTTTTACTTAAGGGGACTACAGGAGCTAAACGCGAGTTTTAAAATGCAAAAAAGCATATGATTCACTGCAATAAACAGAACCAGAAAAATATATGATATTCTTCAGGATATATGCTAGTATGATAGTGTTTTGAAAATATAATACAACTAATTTTACTCAATAAAAAAAAATCACGAACGTATCTCTAAAAATTTCTTTTAACGAGTAAAATCCATACTCAAATACATGCGATCATTCTGATTTTTTGGCAAATAATTCTACAAGCAACATATTAGCATGATAATGGTGTAGATTCTGTTGTGCACAAACTAAACTTAATTTAGGCTATTGCTATCTTTTACTAAAAGGCAGTGCGAGAAAAGGACGGCTATAGCTATGAACTAAGTTAGAGATGTCAAACTAGTTTATGCCTGGCGCTTCACCGTGTGTTTAGTCGACATGTTTTTACTTGCACCCTTCATTTGTATAGAAATATTAGTTCCAACTAAATTTGACAGCTCTAAATTACGTCCATCTCTTTCTCGTTTTATTAGAGAGAAAAAGATAGCAATAGCCTAAATTAAGTTTAGTTTGTGCACAACAGAATCGACACCAGTATTTTATTTTTTTAGTCCAATCAATAGATTTTTTGTAAATCTCAAAAAAAACCACTCATTTCCGCACTATTCGGCCCGCAGTGACTGACGTAACAACCACTTTGTAGTGCAAGCTGATTAGAACTTTATTCTAACAGTATTTCAAACGAAGTTTGAACCACCACAATTAGAGTTGCTAATTTAGCTCCTGTAGTCGCCTTAACCCCGTTTATTAACTATTTCATGAGTGAAAAAGTCTGTGTGGTTTTATGGTTTAATGAACTAAGAGGGTTGTGTTGATGATTTTAATAATTATAATTCTGTAACCACATACGTGGTACTTGCGCGAATCATATTTTCATCAACATACAACCTGACACTGACCTGCAAATTGCAAAAAACGTAAGAAAATTTCAATTTAGCGGGCTACCCTGGAGCATTAATTTCCATTCCAACACCTTAATTTCCATCTGAATGGAACTTGCACCGATTGCCCGCATATCCTCTTGATGACTTTCCCCACTAATGTAACTATGGTCATCCAGTACGACAATTTTTAACTAAATTTAATTATTAACAGATATGTGGTCATTATCGAATTATGGCGTAACAGCATGCTCCGTTGGGGTTGGTGTGTTAAATGAGAGTTGACTTATTCAAGTGATGTTAGATCCGATGTCTCAGATTAGACAAAATAAATGAATGCGTTTAGTTTCACGCACGTTTTTTCTATTATTCAAGAGAAGTCGTAATCAGTCGGCTGTTACAAGACACTGTGATCATCATGTGCGAGTTAGTGTCGTACCGGCACATATCTCTGCCAACGCCGCATTTTGTCTTTTGATTTTTGGGCACCGCGAAGATTGAACTTCTTTAAACAGCACGTACGTAACAGACTTGTTAAACTTACCTACATTTTTCACCAAATCGATTGTAAAAAATTGTATTAGTTTTAGGGATGTATCGAATCATTCATTCTTTTTACGTAAAAATGTAGTGTTATAAATTTGGTTTCTAATCGATTGAGAAACAATGTTCTCTGTAGTTAGGTACTAGGAGTTAGGTCCACTACTAGTAGTGAACTGGTGGCAGGTTGAAAATCTTATTTTATATGAACTAACGATTGCTTTCTTCTTTTTTAATTACCTGTTACATGATTAACAATGCTTTCCACCACCATTCCGTAGATCAATAAAGCTAGAGTATGAAATTAATGTACGGTAGTTTGATGCCCCAGCCAGTGATCGCATTACGTAGTTTATAAGGTGCTCTGAAACAAAGCCTACGTGAAGAAAGTTCCAAGGTAAAGATCAAAGAAAACAGAAGGGGTCTTCGTGAACAGCCAGCAGATTAATTGCGTAACGTACTCGCAATACTTACTAATGCAATTCGTTATGACAAATACAATAATGAAGCAATGGATTACTACTACAAGAAGATTACTTGAAAAAGCTTCAAATTGTGAGTGAATGTTTGTTACACAATTATAGTGCTGTTTTAAATTGGGTCAGACTAGACTTATTTAAAACGAACACAATAAGTTTAGGTCATTTCTTGGAAGCTAATAAAATAAACACAATCATGTTTTAGCACTGTGTAGCCATGTGAGTAATTTATAGACTACGACAATCCGTACCAGTTTATCTCTATTGTTTTTTTTTTCTTGTTTGAGTTTCTTTGAAAATAATTACAATTTTAATATAATATCAATAAAAAAATTCCAAGGAGAAATTTGGGTAGGGCGGCGACGATGTGGGCGTGTCTATGCTCCGCCCAGTTGAGCCACGCCCTCGCCCTTTGCCACCTTTTCGCTGAAAATCTGAAAACGCTGTTTCGTGTAGGTATTCAATCAACTAAGTAATCAGGATTAAAATGGAACCTTTGTTTTTGGCAAACACTCACTCGTACAAACCGCAAACGTCCAATGTAGGTTCCGACTTGAATTCAACAGTAAAAAAAAAACAAATATGGCTCTCTATTTTAAAAAAGAATGCACAAAAAGGATGCATTATTTAAGCGCCTGTATTTTTCGCTTCAAAAATGTATTGTGTAGACATTAAACAGCGTTGATCTTATTAGAAAGAAAACTTTTTTAAAATTAGAAATTGGGCGTTTCCAAACCTATTTTCGAAGTCAGCTGGATCTGCTACTCAAAGTCGTTCCAAAAAAATGATAGCATCAGTGCGATGAAAATTGATTACATTCGGCTGTTGATAAGAAAAGAAATGAACGTTGTCGGGGTCGCAGCCCGCGGGGCAGATAAACTCGTTACAGCAAGATACGCCACCGACGGCATTACAGAGCGGCGGTGGCAGCCGCACGCCAGGGCCCACGGTATCCCTGTAATCTCGTTGTACACTCCCGACCCCGGCGTTTCCGATTCCTTCCCAAATTACCTTTTCTTCTTTCTTGATCGACAATCTAATTCGTTACAACATAAAACGTTTTTCTCTCAATTTACGATGCTCTTCGCTATTTGGAAAACAACGGCAGTATCTACCAAGACATTAAACTGGGAGGCGTTGGGTTTGCATGAAACACGTAGCACCACCTCGACGCCGCTAAAAGCTTCTTGTTGACGTAGCGTTCGATTCAAGAGGCATGAACTACGTCTTGTCCTTGTAATTGATTGCTTTGTCGCGTAATTTGTTTGTCGACGCTGCCGGGCGGAGCGTGCGATTCTCACGGGAGCACTGAAGCGCTCGTCCTCTCGTCATCTTCCTCGTAAATAATAAATGGCAAACGACGGCGGCGACCGCTCGCCGTGTGCCTATCGCCTGAGAGCCTCCGCGCCACCACGCCTGACGCCACCACTCGCGTGCCCACTCCGTGAGTCAGCACCCACATGTCTCTGTACCGTTGATGAATCGCTTCACTTTACCCCAGGTCCCGTACACATAATATATTATAATTAAAAAATAATTCAAAAGCAATCAATTACAATCGGATTGCTATTTTAATAATTCTGAACCGAGATAAAAAAAGGATTCATGGTACATTACTGTGGTAGTTTTGTAAAAATCAAATAGCGTATCGCAACATCGTGGCGGGCTGAGCCGCACTGGCGTCCGGGTTGAGCTGAGCACGATCGCGCGTTCCCTCACTAATAACCCCGTAATTGGTATCGAAGCTCGCCGCAGCCGGATTACTGAACGTCTAATTGAATGCGAGACGCTTACTCGCCGCCCGCACCGCCTCCTCCACTGCCACCAGTGCCACCTTGCAGTGACACAGTAGTTGGTACGACTTCATTTTGTTGCGGTCAAGTTAGTCTGTTTGTGCACGTGTACAGGCCGCGCTTATCGTCTCCCACCGTTCAATTACAGCGTCTCGGTGAATTAAATTGCCGTGGAATCGGGACGAAGCCGCACCAGGAGATCAAACGTTACTCCCCCCGACGAATAAGACTTTAGATCTACCCGTGACGGCTACGCAAACTTTACGACGTTAGATAATCATTTCATGTCAATTAGCTAATGAAAAATAAAATAGGCTTGGTTAATGTACTAGCACCGTAATTAAAATTATGGTGATGATTCGTTGGCATCTGTTTTAAGTCTTTAGTATGTATCTTCATTAATTAATGCAATTTAATTAGAACGTATAGCACGCTATACCTGATCAATGAAGGTCTGAGGAATGAAGACGATTTGTCTATATTTTATCGGATGGACATGAAATGTTTTTTTTTTTTTTTTATATATATGTTCACCATTTTTTCTTTGAAATCTGTATGATAAGTTAGTATGAGCTTGTGGCTGAATAATAACAGTTTCACGAGTCGGATGTTAAAGGGTTAAGCCGCGCCGCTTGCCAAGGTTGTCTGTGGATGGGAAACCATCATTACATACCGTGCTTCTTCCGCGCCTCGAAAAGCACGTTAAGCCGGTCCTGGCTGTCTTTAGTAGAATTTTCCAAAACTCCTTATTTTCTTGAAGCTAAAGATGGTCTTGCTATTACAACAATACAACGTCTTGTATCTAAGTACATATATTTAATTTCATTCTGGGCACGGCCACATGATTGGTCATACAAATAATTATGAAAACTTAATGAACAAATCTGCTTTTATGTGAAATTCTCTTGTAAATGTCGTTTATTAAAACGTCGGATGCGGGCGCGGGCGGCTGCACGGGTGCGTGCGAGCGCGTGGCGCTCCGCTCACTGTGTTTACACCGATCGCGCTCAGTCAAAAAGGCCTGGAACAGCGCCAACTAATCTCCTCTCAACAGGTAGATAGAGTCCACACGTTCCTAATGACATCACACTCTGGATCTATTTCACTCTGATTCACTTCATTCAAAATATTACGACTAGATGCGTTACCCAAATACCTCTATTTAAATAGCAGCAATGCATAGCTGTGCAACATAAATACATTTTCTATATACTACTTATTTCTATCCCTTTATTGGATCAATGTACGAGTCATAGATATACAGGCTGGATTTAATGAGATGGGGAAGGAGATAATAATATATATTTATTAAAATTCGCACGAAAAATACAAGTTAAATCTTAAAAATAATGTTGGTATAACAGAGTTCGATGCCTGTACTAGGTTAAACCTGTATTACAGGCGGCATGTTTCTACTAAATACTATTTGGACAATGGATTTCTTAACAATATAAAACATAATATTGAAATAAGTTAGTATGGGTTAATATATTATATACCTAATGTACCTAAACGCTACTAAATGATACAAACAAAAATTAATAATTAAGGTCACACATGTATATAAATCTAAGGAAAACAGTTTGTAGCACTTATTTGACTAATACTTAATAATATATATTTTTTTTTACTAATATGATTGTCAGCAGTATTAAACAAGTAAACATTGCAAAAAAACACTGTCAAGGTATTTTTGTTGCGAGCGACAATTTGCTTAGACAGCGAAAGATCAACCGATGTCTGGCTTGGAGTATGACGCACTAGGTGCCCTCATAATCGACGGAGTTAATATATCGGTGTTCCGTTATTTTTCTAGCAGGGCATTCAGCGTCTCCCGTTTTGTGGTCACAGGGCTTTTTAAAGCGGGAGAAAGTCGCGCATCTCGGAATGTCAGTTTTCTTCGCACATTCGGACATCATATGACCTGCGTCACCGCAGTGACCACATGTAGAAACTAGCTCTCTGCAAGATTTGGCTGCATGGCCATACTGCTGGCATTTATAGCACCTCCGTAACTAACGTGAAGTCCCTGACAGGACATGATGTCCAATTTATAAAAATCCTAGATTAAGGTATTAAAATTTTTCGTATGTTGGTCGCAACTTCAATAACGAAGTTACAGGTCGCAGCCTCTTTCCAGATTTGTGGCTTAATTTTACCAAGGTCAAAAAGGATTCTAGGGACACCGCTGGTAACTTGTCGGCTCGAAAATGCACTTGAAGACCTCATTTTCAGCCAAGGAAGTCGGCACTCCTACAACCACGATCCGAGGTTTGCGCTTGTTGGGTTCGTCGGCGGTAAGTCCAGATGTAGAGAGCTGGACTGCGTTCTTCAACTTATCGGCGTCGTGTTTCGTCTCGGTACTTATTATTACGCCACCATTTTTCGTTTTTCGGACACCACGTACTTGCAGCTTCATTTGCTCGGGCCGTATGATTTTTTGCACCAGTTCTTTGGTTTCGTCACTGGTTTTCAACTTATTATTTGGATAGATGGCGACAGAACTTAAGTGATTGGGTCGAACGAAATGGTTTGATCCCCTTTTCACCATATCGGCAAAAGAAGAATTTCCCGCAGAACTAGAATCCGGTATTGTCTGCTTGAGCTCCGAGATATGTTCTGTAAGGTCGCGCTGTTGTTTAAGGGCATCGATCGTGTTATCCGCGTGAATAGCTTTTTGTTTTAGCGACTGGTATAGGACTGCCATTTGTGACGTAGGTACCAGATTCGACTTTACGGTTTGAAATCTTCATCTTCTGATCGGTGTTCAGTTTCCCATCCATAGTAATAGAGCAAACTTCATCCAGGTACTGCTGGATCTGGGCCATTTATCCTTGGATTTCGGGCGTTGAAGCAAAGACAACGGCCGTGGCCGACTGCGACGGCGAGCTGGAGGGTTGCACCGGCCTCTTTGGATTACAGGGGCTGTTTTCCATTTTGTTAGTTTTATTCAACTTCACTATTTCGTGTCCATTATTCACTAAAACTACACACTAAGCAAGCTTACTTTATGCATTACGATAGTAATACCTGCACGAAAGGAGGTCAATATTATTAAAGTATTAATTAATTAAATATTGCTAATGAGCACGGCTGTCCGCTGCGAGTGCGCGAAATCGAAAAAGAAGGTAGGAAGGAAGGAAGGTAAGGGCATGTACCTTTTATCTTTGAAGCTGCAGGAAACTTCCTTAGAAGACAGTCCTAAGCTTGATGAGTAACTGCCAACTGAATTAACACATTTTGGGGGAAAAGTGGTAGAGTCAACCTAGAAAACGTTTTATTTATGGCTCCAATAGATGCAATCCTGCAGACTCGAGACTTACATGAGTTTTGAGTACTTAAACAGTAAGAAATCGCAAAATAACATGTCGCATACCATATAATATGTACATAAGGTACATCAATAAAATAATCAGGTGCTTCATACATTTAAGTTCATGTCATCATCATCATAGCCGAAAGCCGTCCACTGCTGGACATAGGCCTCCCCCAAGTGTCGCTGCATTGACCGGTCCCGTGCGACTCGCATCCAGCGGATTCCCGCAGCCTTCACCAGGTCATCGGTCCACCTAGTGGGAGGCCTTCCAACGCAACGTCTTCCGGTTCGCGGTCGCCACTCTAAAACTTTTCGGCCCCATCGGCCATCCGTTCTGCGAGCAATGTGCCCTGCCCACTGCCACTTAAGTTTGGCAATTCTTCGGGCTACGTCGGTAACCTTGGTTCTCTTGCTTGATGTCTTCATTTCTGATTCGACCACGCAAGGAAACTCCGAGCAGCCCTCTCCATTGCCCTTTGGGTGACTTAAAGCCTTCTGATGAGGCTCAATGTGAGCGACCACGTTTCGGTTCCGTATGTGATCACTGGCAACACACACTGGTCATAGACTTTCGTCTTGAGACACTGCGGTAATTTGGACGAGAAGATACTACGCAACTTCCCGAACGCTGCCCAGCCGAGTCGGATTCGACGATTGACCTCTTTCTCGAAGTTAGACCTACCTAACTGGTCCGTTTATCCTAGGTATACATAATCGTCTACAACTTCGAGTGTAGTGCACAACAACAATTCATATCATCCGACAATATTTAGGGCAAAGCTTCTGCATAGTACGAGTAAAATATTTTCTCCTCCAGTTCAAATACCACCGAAAGGGAAACTTTGAAATTTCTTTTTCATATTTATTATGTACTGGTCGGTCAAAATCAGCGGCCGATAAAACGCTTTGATGTGAACGCAGCCTAAGGGGAATTCAGTAGTTTCAGTCGCTTCCCGAATCCCATCATTGTCACCCAGCCTGCATTAATTTTTGTGCTAGATGTTAAAATGAGCATATTTTTTTAATAACTGGATTAGATTAAGAATGCCATGGGCCACGCCACGTGCATTGGACAGCACACAGCCTGTTATTAACTTTTTAAACGATTGTGTTAATTAGCGCACTTCACGAGGAGTCGCCCTGGAGCGCTGCACCGCGTTGTGCCGAGCAAAAAACAATAAACGATACGTTCCGCTATTAATTAAACCGCTATACGATGCACGATTGCTTCACCAATAACCGTTCCGGATAGGCAAATGCAATTTAAATATCTGTTTTGAGTCCCTACGCTAATTAAAGTAAACTGTATTCAACGTAAACAAGTTGCCAAATAGAAAGTCGCATCTGTTAATAGTTTATGTTGTTGCGGAGATTAGTGCGGGTAGTACTTTTATACCGAAACAGCGTGTGACGGGAGCTTGAAAAGCACGCAGCACAGAAGGCGGCTATATCTTGCCAAATACTGACTCCACGGTGGAAAACGAAAACGCAGCAATATCTCCAGTTAAGCTTTCTTAATTACTAATAACATTGAAAGTTTATAGAATTTGGTAACATGTTTTATTTATTATTATAAAAGTAAAAAATGAAACCCTAGATAAACATAAAAGTTATGGAGCTATTGGAGGTTAAAGTTCCAACATTTTTTACCTCAATTGCATAAATAAGTAACTTACACGTTTTCCTTGCACGGGATGCTCATGACGCGTTTATCCTATAAAAATTTTGTACATCATAAGTTCGAAAAGTGGGTTACCTCTTCTTTACAATGGTTTTCTTTTTGTTACAGCAATTGTTCCGGTCTCAGCAAGCAGCGGCAGCGGGCGGCCAGGCGGCGGCAGCGCAGCTGCAGCTCCTGCAACAACAACAGCAGCAGTTTCAACTACAACAACAGTTAGCCGCCCAGCAGGCTTTTACACAAGCGCCGTACGTTATCAACGCGGGGCAGGAGGGTGCGCCGTATGTGAGCGCACTAATAGCGGGCGTACCGCCGTATTATGGCGTCGCCGCGCCGTGGGGCGTATACCCCGGGCTCGTGGCGCAGCCCGCGCAGCAGCAGGCACAACAGCCGCGCCGGCCGCTCACTCCGCAGCAAGGAGAGCAGCAAGTGAACGGCCAGGGACAGTATGTGATCCCCTACTACGACCCCGGCTCGCTAGTGATGGGCGGGCGCAACGGTACCCCCATGCGCCTGGTGTCGCCGGGCGGCGTGCTGGCGCCGCGCCAGTACGCGCCCGCGCCCGCGCACCCCGCCGCCTCCGCCGCGCCGCCGCAGGCCGCGCAGCCGCAGCAACAGCAGCCTGGTAAGAACTCTAAAGCCAACACCCGTTATTTAATTGGAAGTCCACTTGACACTCACTGTTGCAGCTTTTTATTAACTATTCTGAAGTATATAGTCCTTGTTATTAATGTTGCCTAGGATTTAATTTACGACGTAAAACTCAAACTCAAATCATTTATTTCAATTAGACCATTACGGCACTTTTAAATGTCGAAAATACAAAAAAAGCAAAGCTACAGTCACAGTCACAAGGCATAATAACTTGAGAAAGTACTGTAGTTGTCCATTCCCTAACGTAGATCTCTATGGAGAAGAACGGGCAAGAAACTCCATGGACACTCTTTTAAATCAAAATATTGTTACAAAATCTTGGTTACATCATTCATGTTGTAGTCATCATTCGTAGTAGGTACTCTTAAGCCGATACCCCACTTGATGCCTGTTACTAATAACAAAAAAGGTGCAAAAGTGGCTGTAATCTCTTCCTACCAGTTTTGAACAGTACTGGGAAATTACCTAGTTAACCAGAGAAAGATCATGTGCCCATCAGTAATTTAAATTCTGCTAAATTAAATTATACTCAGGCCAAAATAATCAAAATAAATTCTTTGATGATTGATATTTTTTTCAAGATCGTAGTGTTTGTAGGTATTCAGTATGTCAAGTTTAAAAAAAAGCTGATTTGGCAACTCTTAAGCCCTTAAAAAATTGATGCCACGTAAAGCGTAAGCCAAAACTAATGACAACGACCGAAATTAATAATGAATCCCAGTCCTAATTAAAAGCCCGCTCAACGCACATGTTGCAGCACTGCACCGGATAAGCTTCGTCTCAACTCGAACCGATTACCATTATTTCTTTAAAACTCCATACTGCAACGCACTCTTCTAACCATCGTAACAGCATTGCCATGTATGTATGTACATCAGCAAATAAAAACAAAAAGGCGTCCCGTTTTACCCTAAAAATTATATGAGGTGATGCCGGTTCTGTGCAATACTTAAACGCATGCTCTATGAGCATAAGTAATTTATTTCAGAACAATATACATTGTGTATAGTTGCTGCCAGTTAAGATCGCAATAGCGTTCATTGACCCACCTACATTTGTAAAGTTATTTACGAAATCCAAAAATAAGCCTGTCTTGAATCGTCATCTATCGTGATCTTCAACATTTTTTTCTAACGAAAAACGATACATGGTTCATTTGTTTTGGTTCGTACGAAGAGATATTAGGGAAAGGGCAATGACCGCTATTGCGATCTTAACTGGCAGCAACTATAGAAAATTTGTACAATAAAACAGTACCATTCGAACATAACAATCGAAAACAAACGTGTCAAAGATAGTAAAAATATAGCTTAAATGTTTACAATTAGTTTAGGCTGGTTTTAATTTCGGGCGTTAAATGTATCAGTAAGAGCCTTACCACACTAGCGGATTATGAGCGAATTCGTTACGCGCCCGCAACGAATTCGCTGCGCGCCCGCTCCGCTTTGAATCCGCTCGCAATCCGCTAGTGTGATAAGGCTCTAAACTCTGGCACGCATATTATGTTAGTGTCACTAGCACTTATCACATAATTATGATAAGTCATTAAAAATCTGAAACAGTGAGTTGGTCAAGAATATATTTGTCTATGTACATAAACTCATATTTACATTCAATATCAACTTAATACTAAAACATTGCGCATGGCGTGATACGATATATTCTCTGTAGACAATTAGACAAATTTTATAATAAAATTAATTAATTAATCACATACAGATAATTAATTACTTATGTAGAACCGACAGAAATTAATTCATCTCAATAATTATTTTACTTTCAGTAACCTGTAGTTTTTTTTAAATAGTTGCTACTGAATTAAGAAAGTAATAATGTAGATAAACACTGACGTCTTAAAAGCACACAATATCTTATTTTAGAATATAATGTCAGTCTGTTGCTTGATAAAGTTTTTGCCTGCTGAACTTATAACATTATTATATATTTATCTAGTGTATTTAATTAATAAGCCGATTTTCATTTTTATACTCTGTCTATTAACTGTATATATGTAATCCATACTTTCTACGATAAGACGTATATTTTTTGTATAGCTATTGACTTGATACTCGTGGTAATTGTAATTACTTAATGTTTGAATGCTTCAAGGTAGAGGTAATAGTGCGCGATAATAATGTGCCATCCCTTTTCCTTATTTTGATATCATTGGTGACTTATAGCTCGGAATGATACCTCACAAATATAATACAAAACAACGTCCAGGTATCCTATAAGACGAAGTGGATATGTCAGGCTTACTTAGGCTGTGCCTCATTTGGCGAACAGTGAGCGGCTGCCTGTTTGTTTCCACTTCGCCTTTATATTCTAAAATTAAATGTGAGTGTCCATACAGCGCGTACTGTACAAAGTTTGCTGTGTTTCGCTTGCCAACGCATTCAGTAAGCGGGCGATTTAGCTACGCCGCCGGCGGCGGCGACCGGCCTTCTTTTGCAAGAGTTCGCCAGCGCTTCGCGGCTAATTGCCTACAGTTCGGTGTTCACTCGACATTAAGTTTATAACCGATTCGCCACTCAATCAGTCAGCGGCTGACTGTTCGCTGAGGACACAACCTTAAAGCTAATCTAAACGACGTTAAGATATCAGTTTTGTTTTGTACCCAGATGAGATGTCTGTGTCAACTTGTCATTTTGTTTGCAATCTCATTCGACTTAAGCAAATGGGCATGAAAATCGAAACCGAGGCTCGAAAGTTACCTTTAGTTGTGATTTCCAACATATTTTTTTAAATATGCAAAATTAATTAAATTAATTTTGTATGCGGCGTGAATAGGCGAGACGATAAAAAAAATCTAATTAGTACGTCAGTTAGATTATCAAAAAAATATTGACCCGTGTTTTTTCTTTTGTTACGTAAACCAAAAATGACGAAGATATGGCGCTTTTAAAATTCTCAATACGTCACGCCTAGGTATAATTTTTAGCTAGTTCTGACGTCACGAGCCCCCACTCCCGAGTTTTGATGCGTTTTATCTGTCAATATTCATTGATTTACAAAAACAAAGAATACGTGTCCATTAATTTCCAATACTCTTAACTGACGGACTAAACAGATTTGCAATTTTGTTATACTGTCGTCACGCCTATTTAAACATCCAGTCAGAAATAGTGAAAAGTAATATTATTAGTAATAACTTCATGAGCTAATAAATAAGAGAAAATTAAATCTGCTTTATCAGATTTTAAAAAAATGTTTACGGATTCAATTTAGCAAGTTTTCTCGCAAGTGAAAGTGAGTAAAATATTTTAATTCCTCATGTTTTTAAATACAAACCCATTGCGCATCTTAAATATATTATTAAACCATAAACCGCATTTCATGTATCATACTCAAAAATACGATGTACCTAACTGGAATACATGGTGTATCACTTTCAAAATGTTGTATTTTCTAACACGATTTTACTAAGGTTTGGTGTAAATATATTTGCCGAGTTATTTTTGAATATATTTTATTGTAACTGGTTGTCATTGAAAACTTCGATCATCAACTATTATGTTGCGTCATTTACATCGGCCAAGCTGGATAAAGGTGGTTGTTATTTAACAGCAAACAGGTTCTATCACAAGAGTGACGGGGTCGAGTTCATATCATACACACCATATTATGTCATCTCGTAAATAAGTACCTACTTCGGATCGGAACCAGTACATGCTTGTAGGGCGCGCCGACAGCGCGGACGGCTCCCGCGCCGACGCGCCCGGTAGGCCCGGACACTGGAGCGCGGAGGTATGTCCTGTTGCAGGCGGCGCCACTTCGGCTCGGCGCGACTCGCTGGAGTTCGGCGGCGGCGGGCCGGCCGCGGCGCTGCAGGAGTACGCGGCGCGCAAGTGGGGCCCCTCGCCGCTGTCGCCGCCGCTGGGCGCCGCGCTGGGGCCCGTGGGGCTGCGGCCCGTGTCGGCCGCGCCCGGCGCCGAGACCGCCAAGTACAGGTGCCCGCACTGCCCGCCCCGCTCGCACGACTGTTGCCGCTCCCTTTCCCGTCGCAGAACTTCATCTTGTATGAAGCCGAGACATCCTCGCAAATTCAGTCTGCGATGTCCCGTTTGCATGCACGCTATTCAGTCTCAAATTAAAGCTGATAGCTTCGAGAGCGCTCGAGCGCGCGTCATGCAGATGTTTCAACAGAACTATCTTATCGCCGGTGAATAATACCAGATGGACCAAAATCCGATATTCTAGAACGCGATACGCTCACGCATTTACAAACAGAGGAAAGATGTTAGTCGTGGATTACGATGCAGCCGAAACGACAATAGAAGCGACGCGATCGGGTGCATGGTGACGGTTTGAGCGGGACACTTGTATATTGTAAATAATTGTATGCCATCGTTGTTTATATGACACCGCTGTCTTTAATTTTGTACAGATCTGCCGATGGCGGCATTTTGAGCATGTTCGTTTAATTACTTAAAACTCCTGCCCTTTGAGAGTGGCCGTTTCCTTGAATAGCGAAATATTTTTCTTTCAGAGCTGTGAGCAGTTTAGCGCAAGGTCTGACATCAAATGGAATGTTTGGATCTTCGTCATCACTCCTCAGCAAACTGAGCGGAGTAGGAACTATATCAGGTCTGTACCACGCGCCATTATCATTCACCAACCCTTGTACATTTTGTAAATAGTTTGTATTTTATGTATAAAATATAATAAATAATACTGTATGTTAACACATCACTTATTTTTACGGCGGTGCATCAATTCAGACGGGTTAGGTAACGGTCGATATAAGATAATAAGTTCGGTCTAGGTCTGCGTTACGTTAAAGAACGAGTGATAAAAACCAACATAACACAACGTTTCGTTATAATAAGGTCTAGTGATACGTTAACAGTTTATTTACATTCCTATGGCAATATTTGCTATATAAATTATGGCGAATTCATATTAATGACACCCATAGGAATTACTCTATCCGTCTATCGGGAAAAGTTTATCAAATGTGTGTTTTATGTTTACAGAGCTGGTGGGCGGCGGCGTGGGTGTGGGTGGCGTGAACGTAGGCGTGGGTGGCGTGGGCGGCGTGGGCGCGCTGGTGGGCGACAAGCCGCCCGCCGGCCGCTCGCGCCTGCTCGAGGACTTCCGCAACAACCGCTTCCCTAACCTGCAGCTGAGAGAACTCGCCAACCACATTGTAGAATTTTCACAGGATCAGCATGGTTCTAGGTAACATATTTTAAAAATAAGATACATAAATCAACTACAACATTTTTTTTGTGGTGTTATATGCTAAGCTTTGCTATGCAAGGAAGACATTTGTTGTCTTCCGTAACCCGTGATCTGTCCACGAATTAGACACAATAGTTAAACATGGCGTCTCGACCAAATTGGTGATTTGACTGATCATGATTTATCTTGCTAGTTTTCCATCTCAGTTCTTAATAGGGTAACTACACCCGTGCACCAAACATTACCAAACTTATCACACAATGAATTTGTAACATGTTAATAAGTTATCGTTTTTATTATTTTCCCAGGTTTATTCAACAGAAATTAGAAAGGGCCACAGTTCAAGAAAAACAAATGGTGTTTAATGAAATAATCGGCGCTGCGTATAGTCTAATGACAGATGTTTTCGGAAACTATGTTATACAAAAATTCTTTGAGTTTGGAACTACAGAACAGAAAACCACATTGGCACAAAAGGTAAGACTATTGATTCACTCACAGCTAGGGCCGAGTAAGAGCTAAGTAGGACTACTTGTAACTGAATTTAACAAGTACTTAATCTTAGGAGTTTATCGATGGATGGTTAAAAATTATGAATATTAATTTTTCTCTTTATCACCATAAGGTTGACTGGTATAAAAGTCCTCATGCATAAAGGTAGAAGCTCCACAGTAGCCCTTTGATGACTATTTCATAAGAAATAGTCATTCAATACAGTTACATGAACTTAGAGGGTTGCATTGATGATTTTAATGATTATAATTCTGTAACTACATACGTGTTACGGCCGCGAATCATATTTTCATCAACATACAACCTGACACTGACCCTGCAAATTACAAAAAACGTAAGAAAATTTGAATTTCGCGTGCTACCGTGGGGATTTCACCATAAGGTGACAGTAGTGGACATGATTTCTATCAAAATTTCGGGGAGTTTTAAACATGATATCGTTTTGTCTCATTATTAATTTTGTCTGTGCGGAAACAGCAAAATAAAAAGCCATTAAAAAGTTACGAGCTACCAAAGAGTCGTTTTTATTGCCAATTTTAACGCAACTGGGCGTAAATTAGTAACAAAAGAAGTGTCAAATTTCTAAAACAAAGTCAGTACCGACAAAGCACAACTATAGAAGAATGCAAAAAAAAAATTGTAATTGATATCAATTATATATTTTTTTTTTAATCGAGTTTTATGAAAAAACACTGCATATATATGCAGTGTTTTTTCATAAAACTCGATTTTCCAAAGGCCTTTTCGTTTTTTTTTACGCGCGCTTTTTATCGTGCATCTCACTGAACTCACTCTGTCGGGCGCGATGCTAGGTGAGACAGCGCACCTTTTGGCCACGCCCACCATTGAGTTCGAGCCCGCGACTAGCTAGTGTCACCTAAGTCTACCTTTTTTCAGTATTTTATTTTATTGTGATTTATGCATCAATTTTTATTAATAAATAAACTGTCCTTAAAATCGTATCATATTCCACGCACGGCTCATATTACTATTTTCGCGGCACTGTAATCAGTAATGTTAATCATTGGTAATAATTAAAAGCAGTAGAATGTTAGTGCCTCGTATAAGTTGTTGATAACGTGCAGGTGCGCGGGCACGTGCTGAACCTGGCGCTGCAGATGTACGGCTGCCGCGTCATCCAGAAGGCGCTGGAGTCCATCCCGGCCGAGCAGCAGCAGGAGGTGGTGCACGAGCTCGACGGACATGTGCTCAAGTGCGTCAAGGACCAGAACGGGAACCACGTGGTTAGTATACCAGGGTTTTTATAATGAACATCGCTATATTGGCGTCCTTTGAAAAAGCCCCATTAAAGGAAGCTGTCTCTAGAGCAAACCCAGCAAACTTGCGTATGGACATCGGTGGCGGTCCACCGATGTCCATACACAAATAAATCATATTCAGACGTTTTCCCAAACATGTTTTAGATCAAATGGATTCCTTTTTGTCTTTTGGGGTAACCACCACGATTTGAATGGTTGGACTATACTTTCATTGATGTGTTTGTCTTAACTCACACCACTTATTGAATCATAAAATGAAGAACGAGCCGTCCATACACCATGAATTTTATTTTCAGGTGCAAAAATGTATCGAATGCGTGGAGCCCAATGCTCTGCATTTCATAATCGCCGCGTTCGCGGGCCAAGTATACGCGCTTTCGACGCACCCGTACGGCTGCCGCGTCATCCAGCGCATCCTGGAGCACTGCACGCCCGAGCAGACCGCGCCCGTGCTCTCCGAGCTACATGCGCACACCGACCAGCTCATACAGGTAACATTAAAAGTGAACGCACACTTAACCGCGCCGAAAGAAACATTTTCTCATCCGTATAACGTTATCTATTCGTCCGATTCCACGCGGATAAGTGTGCGAGGTTTTATAGGATTTCATACAATTAATTCTAAAATTCGATTCTTTCGGCTCTTTCGCTTCCTTCGGCTCTGTTAAGTGTGCGTTCACCTTAAGCCAGTTAACTTGCTGGAAGTTCTCGGAACAGGTGTAAATCCAAAGGTTTTCCCAGTCAAACTCTCTTGCGTCATCGTAATAAAAAATCACCATTATTAAATGAAAATTATTATAAAAAAAGACTTGTTGGATTGAAAAAGACATCTTATATTCTTCTTCAAAAAAAGCCCCCAATTTATAAACTAGGTATATGTGACAAAGGAAACAGTTATAAGATGTTATTTGATCGGCAGGACCAGTACGGCAATTACGTGGTGCAGCACGTGCTGGAGCACGGCGCGGCCGAGGACCGCTCGCGCCTGGTGGCCGGCGTGCGCGGCAAGGTGCTGCAGCTGTCGCAGCACAAGTTCGCGTCCAACGTCGTGGAGAAGTGCGTCAGCCACGCCACGCGCAACGAGCGCGCGCTGCTCATCGACGAGCTGTGCGGCTTTAACGACAAGTGCGTGCACGTACCGACCTAATCCTTACGTTTCGTTTGAACGCCTCGTTAGCTGCTATTACTATAACGAACCGTGTGTGTTCACAGTGCTCTCCATGTGATGATGAAGGATCAGTACGCCAACTACGTGGTTCAGAAGATGATCGACGTGGCGGAGCCGACGCAGCGCAAGGTTCTGATGCACAAGATCCGACCGCACATCGGCTCGCTCCGCAAGTACACGTACGGCAAGCACATAATCGCGAAGCTCGAGAAGTTCTTCATGAAGGCGCCGGAGCTGGGGCCCATCGGTCCTCCGCCTCCTAACCCTGTGCTGTAGTCTGTGTAAAGTATTAAACGTCCGCGGGTGTAGGCTGATGCGACGGCGCGGGTATCGCCCGCCTATTATAAATTTTGTGAATATTTGCGATTGTACATTTGTAACTATAGAGCTCGCCGCTCGGCCCCGCCCTGCGCGGCCGGCTGGCGGGCGCGGCCCCTGTACATACGTAGCGGCAGACTGATGTACAGAACGATACGATTTACTGTATACTGTAACAATAGTTGTACAGCGTCGACGCCGACTCCGGTGCTCGGCCGTCGCGTCACCGCGGCGTAGCGTTTATTGCGTTTCTAGCTCTTAAGTGTTCTAGTATTATTCGTTGTTCGTATGAATCTATGTATAAATATTTGAACGTCTCTCATTCTCGTGTAATTTATGAATCGAAGGAAAGCGGCGGTTTAATGGACCCCGGCGTTTCCATAATTTTAGCTCGTTGTAGATTTACTATTAGCTGGGCTAGGGGACCTTGAATCTTCTAAAGCGATAAAGAGATGCCGCAGGCAGTTCTGGACAATCGGCACTATAGTCGTGATTATTATATTATTATTTTGTACTATTCTTCAAGTCAAGCTCTCGTTTAAGTTATAAACCGGCTTTAAAATCGTACATAGCTTATCTCGTTTAGTGCCGGAGTGTATAGTTCGTCGATTATAATTTTGTGAAAATGATATTTTTGTATATTTTTATGTAATTAATTTAAGTTATTTAGTTAATGAGTCTCCGAAAATGATCGGAGCAAGCGCTTACGAGTGGGCGATGCTTATGTTAGTGTGTAGGCGCAGCAGTGTCCCGCGCTGCGCATAGGTTATAGTGATGATTGTAAAGTCCTGTACTGATAGTTGTAGTCCCGAGGTCTACCTTGCCGGTTGCACGTCACAAGCGTAGCTACTCCTCATTCCCCCTGTGTAATTAATTTTTATAGGAAGCGTAGTTTCCTACGTCACCTCAAGATTTTTTACGTTTAGATGTAATTGAAAATAAAATTATTGTATATGGCTGTACAAAAATGTTAACAAAATGATTTGTAAAACCCGTATGTGATGGAATAAGTCGAGGCGTCGAGAGCGGCGACGTGTGACTGATCGCGGCTCTGTACGTCGCGTCTTGTAGGTTGTACTAGATAACATTTATATGATGATCCATCTATTTAGACATTAATTATAATAAAGCATTTCTGTAATAATATTACAAAGAATCTGTTGTTTTAATTATTACTATACAGGATGTAAACAACCTCATCATGTAGCCGTCAACCAAGCATTCTGTCAAAAAATATTGCTGGGAAACGACTTTTTTTGGGTGAAAAAAATCGTGTTTTGTGGTAAAACTTAATGTAACGCGCTCAACACATTGTGCTGATGGATGAATTGAATAAAACGGGGGTCGTGGAGGTGTCTAAATTAAAAATCTTATACACACATACATGTATTTAAAAAAAAAACTTTTCCAAACGTAACTTACTCTTAACCCCATTAGCTAGATAAGGTGTAGAACAAAACAATGATTGCAATGACGGGGAAAATAAGTGCCTTTCGGTTTCGAAAGGTTTTTACACCCTTTATATACACACACCTTCAATAGCTAGACATGTATTGAGTTCTTTGTTTCGAATAAGTCTGGACTTGGTAATCTTTGCCAAAAAATTGGTACTGCTCCTGGAGGGTCATAAGAACAACATAGGTAGTAAAGATAGGATCAGCTCGAGACCAGAAGATTTTCTCGACTAGAACGTTGGCAGCATCACTGTTACTGACCACTTCCTACCCACTTCCGCTCACACTCGCGTCCTCGCATTCTTCTCTCAGCCACGAACGCGACTTTTGGCCGAAGAACTTTTGATCAGGAAGAGGTCGCGCAACCGGGCATTTGACCAATGGTCATGCGACATGTCGTGGTCGTGGCCTCGTAATGCGTGAGGTCTTTAACGGCCGATATCGATAACAACCTTCCGTGTTACCTGTGTAAGTTACTGTGGCTGCTAGTTATACATTAGATACACTGAATGCTGATCTAATGAAGCATTAGATGCATGCACACGGTGCGTTGCGGTGGCTTGCTGCGCCGGAAGTGTGACTGACACTGGCTTGGCCACCATCAGGGATTTATAATTTTGATAACACAAAATTAAATTAAAATAAAATTAGAAGTAGTTCTAACTTGCATTATAGGTTTAAGTGCTGTAAGGTCGTGACATCCGAACATTAGGGCTTTATTCATACTATCTACATTTTCTTCGATATCGTATCAGTGGTTAGCATAAAGAATGGGACCTCTACGAAGCCTCCGTATAAGAGAACTGCGTGGCCGCGCGGTTCTCCATGTGCGGACCGCGCGGCCATGAATATTGGATCTACGAATTTGCAACTTTCATTGTTGGTGTTTTACAAATTCCTTCGTAATGTTGACGTAGTCGTTTTTTTTTCTACGACACTGGCCGAGCAGTCGAAACGGACACCATTTTTGGCACCGGTGGCCTAATACCTACAGAGTTTCCTCCGTGCCTCAAGCATTTTAAGCCGTTGGTCCCGGCTGTCATTTGTAGATCTTTGACAGTCGTAATAGTACAATACCGCACAAATTAAATATGAGAAGTTTTGATGAAAATGAATACATACATATACCACCATTATATATTCATTACAATAGGTGCCTCTGAAGTATTACCTGTTTTATAAATAGTTCCGTCTTTCCTAAAAACTTGACAGGTTTAACTTGCGTAGTAACCTAGAAATTAATAATAAAGCTCGTTATACATAAACCTACTGAAGTGGTAGCATACCTACAACAATAAATAAAAATGCGAAATGATAAACTTTCACATTTTAAGACGAGACAAGTCAGAGCTAAGGGGTGTGTAGCACGATGCACTGGTCAGGACACAGGACAGTGAGACACCATCTATAGACTTGAACAAAGGAGACAAAGTTATTCTATTTTTCTGAGGAAAATAAATGCAAACATTTGAATATTTGTATGTAGGTACCTACATCAAAAAATTAAGCTCCGGCGTCGGCGTCGCCACGAATATGTTGTTCATGATGATGTACATATTATTTATGCCTATAAAAACGGTACATATTAATGAAATTTCTGGCGATTCTGGTTTTTTTTGGCCATCTTTTTTGGAATTGTGGTACACCATTGTGTAGACCTGCCAGTTATATAATGACGTATTTTTTTAATGATATTAGTTATCTTTTTTATTTGAATGCCGCCTAAATAGTAGTTGCAGCAGGTTCCGTTTCGATTCTTTTGATGAGAAGTGTAGAAACAAAATCAAACACATGAACCGTTTAAAGTAGGTATGCTTATACTTTATTGAAGATCGTTACAGCTAAATCCCATGCTATAAAACAAAAATAATTTCATAGAATTTTAATTTACATCTATTTATCTTCGACTTTCTCCTTGTCCTTGGTCTTAGGTTTGACACTACGTTCTCGATCGCGAGATGTTCGCTCGCGGTCTCGGGAACGGTCCCGCTCGCGTTCCCGCGGAGAGCGCTCCCGATCCCGCGAACGTTCACGCTGGCGCGGCGAACGAGACCTCGATTTGTGACGACGAGACCTCGAACGAGATCGCTCCCGTCTGTATGATCTGTAAATGAAAAAAAAGTTAATTTGTTACAATACGCTTCTAAGCAAATAATAAATAATATTGCATCTCTTTTTAAAAACAGTAACACATAAGTAATATTAAAAAATATTCAAGATGAATTCGAGGTTTTTTTACTTACTTTTCTCTTATCCTGTCGGGTTTGATAGAACGAGACCGCTCTCGTTCCCTGTCTCTATCTCTTTCCTCCTGTGAAACATAAAACAAAATTAGTAAGAGTAAACTTGTTAAATCACACCAAAAAAACCAGAAACAATGTAGACTACAGACTCACCTCATCCCTTCTATCGCGGTCGCGCCTGTCGCGGTCGTCTCTCTCCCGTATGCGGTCTCTGTCGCGGTCCCGTTCGCGTTCCCGCTCGTGCACGTGCGGCGGCGGGTGCGGGCGGTACGGCGACACGTACGGCGGCGCCGCCATCATGTGCGGTGGCGCGATGTGCGGCGGGCCCAGCGGCTGCCCCATGCTTATCGGTGGACCCACGGGCGGGCCCATCGGGCCTGGGGTTAGCTCCTTTATTTCACTTGGCGCCCAGCCACTCGGTTCAGGGTGACCTGCAAAGAGTAATATAGCAGAATTTTTTTTCGCGAATCAGGGTTTGGTCCACTTTTTTTTTTTTGTTGGATGGGTAATCATCAAATGACTCCTCCCGCTCTGGGCGGAGCAGGAGGGAGTGTCAGACTTATACTGACTAAAACCCATCCATGTTCCTTCATCGTAAAAGTTGTTCATAATGATGAGTACAATGACCGGTCAAAGTATCGATATCGTCCGGAAACACGTAGTATTTCAGTCATTCGTTTATTTTGTGTTATTAAACAGTAAGATCTACCTAGATACCTAGAAAATAAGAATTCGTGTATTATCGTTTCTGCCAAACAATCAGATCTGTATGGAACCGTGACTGCCCTCCGCGGTAACCCTTGTTTTTTTTTAACTTACCCCAAGGTTCTTCGTAGGGAGCATGAGGCGGTGGGGGGTAGTAGTGTTCACCGGGCGGGGGGCCGAAGTAGTCCGGCGCTCCCATCTCACGCTGGTGACCACTGCGCCCGTACTCCCGCCGTTCAGCAGTCATCACCTGGACCGAAAATTTAAATATTTAATTTAATAATTTATTTCCCAAAAATCGGTACAGTCTGCTACAAACTTATAATAGGCATGGCTTACAATTTAGGGATTAATAGCGAAACTAAAGGAGAAACAATTTGCAGTAGTCAATCTGACGTCCTGGCTAGGTTACGCAGTAACCAGTATTAAGGCACGGCAGGCCAGGTGGACACAAATCAAACTCAAACTCAAAGCATTTATTTCAATTAGACCATTACGGCACTTTTGAATGACAAAAATACAAAAAAGCAAAGCTACAGTCACAGACACAAGGCATAATAACTTGAGAAAGTACTGTAGTATTGTAGTTGTTGTAGTTGAAGTACAAAACGTAAATTAACACTTCTTCATTGATTGACATTTAACTTGTTTTGTTTTTTTTAAATATTTATTTGTGCTAATGAAAAAGCTTGAAATATAAACTTAGATACTGATTTAGATAACTTACCTGTATAGTGTTTTCTCTAGCTTGATAATTATTTGACATTGGTGGTGGCATCATTTCATCATTTCTCGGACCTAAATAAAAAAAGCCTGATGTTAGTAGTCTTTTTTAAATTCATGAAGTGCAAATACAAGACAAATCTACTACCATATAATTATATACATATATACTTTTTTAGAGCTAAATGTTCCTTTAAACATTTGGCCCTAAATAAGCAAGCCAGCTGAGGGGAGAACACCCACAAAATAAAATTTGGAAGAAGGCAGCACCCATTTGAATATTATTAAAATGGAATGGTTGCTTCCAACATTTATTTAATTTTAAATGTGCTTTTTTTAAGCTTTTCAGTTTTTTTAACTCAGTCGGGTTTTTAGTATAGGCATGACGACAGTATCAAAAAATTGCAAATCTATTTAGTCCGTCAGTTAGAGTATTGGAAATTAATGAACACGTATTTTTTGTTTTTGTAAATCAATGAATATTGACAAAAGATAAAACGCATCAAAACTCGGGAGTGGGGGGCTCGTGACGTCAGAACTAGCTAAAAATTATACCTAGGCGTGACGTATTGAGAATTTTAAAAGCGTCATATCTTCGTCAATTTTGGTTTACATAACAAATATCGTCAAATATTTTTTGATAATCTAACTGACGGACTAATTAGATTTTTTTGTCGTCTCGACTATTTTATAACATTTTTTAATTTCCATTTTTTGTTTGGTGATTTGAAAGGTTAAACAGACGTTATGACTTTTGACACGATTTGTCATTTTACTTTTAAGATATAATAATTTGTACTTCTTGATTCTTTACACTAGGCCTGCATAGTGGATTATGGCAATTATGGCCCAAACTCTCCTATAAGGAAGAAGTCCAAGTCACCACGATGGTAATATGTATTAGAGAGATTTTGTAGGTACATCTTTGTTGATTACCAGGCGGTCTCCGGAGGTCGGGCGGTGGCGCACGGGGAGGCGCGCCCGGGTGCAGACCCACGCCCGCCTCGTTGACTCGCATGCGCCGCTGTCGTTCGCAGTACGCGCTCCACGTCACCTCGTTGAAACCATAGTTGAAATAATCTGAAAAATATATATTGTGTTGTTGTGAAGCCAATTAGATACCAGGCCCAAGATTTTAGTTTTTGGTAGCCACTAGTTTACGACTAGGTGGCAGTTGGAATCGAAGAGAATGTGATGAAGCCATGGCATGGATTGAATAAGTCTCCCACCATTTTTCTTTATTTGATTCTTTTAATAAAAAAATATTATTATTAAAAATGCTTTTTTCGTAATAAATGTCTCAATCTTGACCTCCAAATGAATGAGCTCATGAATGAGCAACTAGCTCATTCATGAAGACGACTTCATTTCCGAACTCTGTTAAGATACACGCGAACATACAGGGGAACACAGAACCACTTTTACAAATGCCTAGTTCGGTTGCAGTGGCTACATCCACATATTAGAAATTAATACTGCCAAACTATTTTTCTGTAAACTTGAAAAAAATAATTTTATGAAAAATTACAAAGTTTTTTGAGTAATAATTTTATTATTATTCCTTTATTTATATTTTTACAAATTAACTACATTTTTAAATATTCCTTACGAAAAAAAATATAAAAACATTTAAAAATATAAAAAATTGTAGCCCACCGGTATCGGGAACAAGGTCCAAGCTACCGGCGGTCAGGTCTCCAGAAAGAGGAACCTCCTAACAATACGAGCCGTGTCCAGGAGTACCGCTTTCTGAATCAAGCCCTTGATCCAGCTGCCTGATGAGAGCCTCCTCAGGTATTGATCGAGGCTTTTGGCAATTAAGCCATGGGCTGATACGACTATCGGCACAATGATCGCTGAGTCCACATCCCACATGTCGACAACCTCGCGAGCCAAGTCAAGATACTTGATTAGTTTATCTTTCTCGGCTTTCACGAGGTTCCCATCATGCCATGCCGTTATGTCAACAATCATTGCGCGCCGTTCTGATCGATCCACCATTACTATATCAGGCCTATTGGATAGTCCTGTCAGTTATGATGGATTGATCCCAGTACAATGTGATACTGCCATTATCGAGAACTGGGTCGGGCACATACCTATAGTAAGGCACTTCCGATTCCACAAGGTTGTATTTTAGAGCAAGTTGCTGATGGATAATCCTGGCTACAAGGTTGTGCCTATGCAAGTACTCTCCGTTAGCTAGATGAGAACACCCGGAGACAATTTTAAGGATTGATACGCCTGGACGGTGACATGCCCGACATATGTCAACCGTGCCATCCTTCACAATAAATCTCCGGTAGTTAATCGTCATCATAACTTCATCCATTATTGCACAGACAAAACTTTCGGTTTCTCCGAATAGGTCTCCGGAACGTAGCCAGGCTAAGGAGCTTCACGGACGCTTTTTCCGGGATGTAGACCTATCAGCGTCCGTGAAGGTCCTTACTCTGCCATACCTCCATGCGGTCGTTAGTGTCAAGCACAGGAGGTTTGCGCCAGTTCTCTTTAGCCAAGCAGAGCGGGGTGAGGCCCTTGTTCATCGCGACCACATCTCGATGCATTCCCACATCGGCTCCTAGGAAATATTCCCTGAGGTTGCATATCTCGCGATTGTGGAGAGTCTTAGCATTTTAAAAGCCACGACCCCCACACTTCCGCGGGATATACAGTCTCATAACCGAAGAACGTTAAAGGCACGCACCTTATCCCATGATCTGTCCACGAAATAGACACAGTAGTTAAACAATGGCGTCTCGACCAAATTGGTCATTTGACAGATCATGATTTATTTCCACCTGTTAAAAGACTATTAAATACTTTTTTTAGGCGGACAAAGAAGCGCTCCTTCAACGATTGCTTCATGTCAGCAACGTTGATGCCCAGTGCTTCCGACATACTCAAATACTTATAGGTTTCGGTTGCTGAGAGGGATCTAAGAGTTATGGAATTCGAGAGCTCAGGTTCCCACAAATTCCACAATCTCCCCTCGCTTTACATGCATGACTGCACATTTGTCCACACCAAATTCCATCTTGATGGCGCTACTGAAAGTTTCAGTTACCTTCAGTAGTTCCATCAGCCGCAAATCGTTAGTTTTAGGTCATCCATGTAAAGGAGGTGAGATATAACCTGACCATCTTTCCGCAACCGATAGCCTAAACCTCAATCCTCCAGCAGTGTGCTAAGAGGATTCAAGGTTAAGCAGAACCAAAGTGGACTCAAACTATCGCCCTGAAATATACCTCGCTCTATCCTTATCAGCTCACTATCCCTCTGAATTTGCCGACATCCTGGATAGCGAAGGACTGTCCTCCATTGCCCTATACACGACATCAGGAAAGTGGGCAGAGTTCCATCAACTTTATACAACTCTAGCACTCTCATGAGTCATGTATGTGGCACCGAGTCATAGGCCTTCTTATAGTGTTCCAACATGTCGACAGATCCTTTCGGGAACGGCGAACCTGTTGACTAATAGCCATATCAATGAGGAGTAGCTACTGTCACAGGACCCGTTCGTACATCCATTTTGAGAAGCCGACATGACAGTATTGTCATCTATATGTTTGCTAATTTTAGTTCTCAAAATGGATGTAAGAATTTTATAGACTGTCAGGACACAGATGATCGGTCTATAATTTTTAGGTTCCGCAGTACTACCCGATTTATGGAGCAGGTGGGTTATACCTGTCGTTGGGAACTCTGGCAGTGACCCTGACTCTAAGACTGACTAGAACAGGGTCGCCAGGCGAGTGTGCGACCTTGTGAACCATTTTATCCAGAAGTTGTGCAGCCCATCCGGCCCAGGAGATTTTCAGTTAGGCAACGGACGGACTGCACGAGCTACATCTTCTGGGCTTATAGTAATTGCCCCCATTTCTGATACTGGATTGCACGCTCGCTCAATCACCCGAGTCCATTCACCCTCAGCATAGCTGACAGGCACCAACCAGATGCTGCTCCAGAACAAACACATTGCATCATCATCCGGCCACGCACAATAGTCCACTTTAGGGACTAAGTGCGGAAACCTAAACCCGCATGATGATCATCATCCGGCAGGTGTGTGTCAGCCACACCTTGGTTCGATCGCTCCCAAGCCCTATAAACCCACCTTTCATCTCTTTGGAATGTGCGATTCTGAGTGTATCGGTCCACCCGACGCTTATACCTACGAATACAGTTTGCCCATGCATACACTTTCTGCTTATTAGTACTTTTACAAATGTGGTTTAAATGACTTATTACAAATATGTACCAGATATGTCAGCCCCAGGCTTGTTCCATGGTTTGTCTTCAATGGTGTCAATGTTGAACTCAAGTGCAGGCACTCCATTGATGCTTCCTGGTCCATCCAAGTCTTCTAATGTTACTTTTCCACCGGTGGTTGTGCCACTGCGAGGTTTTTCTGCAGCACCAGCGGCTACTAGACCTACACCACGCTGAGAAGAATAGTTTTGGAATATCACACATTGATTTTCAGCCTCTCCATAGACAACATTTACAAGGTAAATAACGCAATGAGCATTTTGTAACTCATCCCAGCTGAATAATCACAAGCTGAAAGTATAATTTTGATAATTAATGGAATTTTGTAAACATAATTTTAGGGACAACTTATGCCTATAGTCTGCAAACCTGATTCAGTTCAGGTTTTTTATGTTGCCCTCCATAAACAGAACCCTTTTCAACTTTAATTAGCTTGGCAAGAAGATTAGCCTACTTACTTTTATAGCGAGACTAGCGTAAGATTGAGGTCCCGATTTGATCTCCCCAATAGTGACTTTGATGTCATCACTGTCATCCGAATCTGATTCTCCGTTGTTCTGACTGTCGGCGTCTCCGTTCCGGTCATCGCCTTCGCGCGCAACCTCCGCGAAATGTTCGTCATTGAAGTGAGAGTCATCATTATTCGCCTCGTTATCCTCCTGATCTTTTTCTTCGCCTTCCTGCAAGTGACAAGCTTGTAAACACTGTTGTTTTAGTACAAAAATATTATAATAATTCAGACTTAAAATCAAAATTTCATACATAGGTACTGTTTAATAACGAGCGTTAACAAATACAGTTGAAACAGTTAAACTTTCGATCAAACATTGTTATAGGTTATGTTTTACTTACTGTTGCGGCGTCGACTGTATTAGTCTGTTGCTGTTCTTTTTCAGTACCTTCAGTAGGTTTATCCAATGCCTGATCTGGATTTGATTCACCATACAACCAGCTATCATCATTTTCATCTCCAGGCGCCGTTTCTACGGCCGCGGCTGCCATTTTTATTTTGCTTTGTACCTACCTAGTCTAGTTTTGCTGTTTTGTTTGACAGACGCTTGATGGAACGAGTTGACAAATGGGTGCGTTCCGAGTCACGACAAAAATTCAAAATCGCAGTCACTACTTAACTAGCGCGTCAAAACCATGATTACAAACTGCAGAAAAACGTGACTAGAGTATTACTATACTCTTTGTTTTTAACAGAGGCTGTGTTGAGACCGCTACACTCAACACCGCCGCGCGCCAGCGGCAGTGAACGAGGGGTCGTGCGGGGACAGCGGGGAATCAGCCAGACGACGTGCGACGGCCGAGCGCGGGCCCCCGCACCACACCAGTCAGCGACCGAGTTCTTAATGTTCGTTTACAACCGAACGTTGCTTTAATTTTAATTCCATTCCTCAATACAGGTATCTTGTTATTCAGTCCACAACGTTTCATTTTGCTTGCTCCACCACGACATATCGTCGCGATCTGGCTGTATATGTCTTTCTATAAGTACAGTCGTGGTCTTTTCCGCCTGATCAGTTAATTTTTTTTTCGCTTAAATCATGCGGAGGCGCCGAGCCACTCCACCTTAAACTTTAGGCCTATTAGGAAAGCGTCAACTTTGGCGCGCAAAATAACAATAACTCTCGTTTGGCATGTGTCGCCGATCGGTATTTTTTTCATTAATTATTTATTATAAAGTCAACGGGGCGGGGATAGAGAGCGTTTCTATGTTTTAAGTGCAAGCAAAAATAAGCTTAGTAGTGATCAGGCGGGAGTGTCCTCGATAGTACTTCGTTTTGAAAGCGGTTACATTTAAATAGTAAAATTATAATTTATGAGATAACAAAATGTACTAAAACAAGGGTTTTTCTCAAAAACTCAGAGGTATTTGAAACTTTGTCATTTTTATGTTATTTTACGGTTTTTAATCGTGATGATAGTCAGACTACAACATTGTTGAGACACATTCTCGGAACGGAACGGAACATGTGTTTTTTCTGTGGACAAATGCCTTTTGTCGAATAATCGACTACAATCGAGTAGTAATGTAGGTACGTGGCTTATGATAAAGTAGGTTTGTGCATGCAGTATTTTGTTAAAGACCATAGCCTTTTCTTGCTCTTTTTCCTTAGGAAGAGTATGAAGCCTCCATTCTGATAAATAAGATAAAACCTTTAGAATAAATGGTTATATTCAGCAAAATACAAAGAAAAAGATTAAAGTCGTATTGACAGAATGACAATTTCAAATTAACAGTTTTATTCTTTAACCATAGAAACTCCAATGAGTTTCTATATCACCACATTCTTCCAGGCTTAAAAGAGAACGATTCAGTTTAGAACGTAGTCTCCGTAGCGGACTGGAAGCCTTCGATTTCTAGTAGACCTTCGTTGAACAGTAGCTGGATTTTCAGTAGCCGTGTGATCGGTTTCTACCGTTAAATGATCTGTCAACTGTTGCTGTTCCTCTTCTTCGATCATACTTCGAGAATCGTAGAAGTCGTCTTCATTAGTGTCGACGGAATCTCGGGTCTCATTTAGTACTTCAGGCGTTTCCTGGATAGGGCACGCCACGATAGTGGCGGTAAGTCCCCTCTTTGAGGAGTGGCTGGAGAGACGCCACGGCGTCCTCACCTTCCACCTGACGCAGGTTCTTACCGGACACGGATGTTTCGGTAAGTTCCTGCACCGAATCGGGCGGGAGGAGACGCCCGGGTGTTTCCATTGTGAGGATCGACCGGAGGACACGGTGGAGCACACGGTGGAGGTGTGCCCTGCTTGGGTGGAGCACCGCCGTGTCCTCGAGGTGTCGATCGGCGGCGGCGACCTCTCGCTCCCGGCCCTGGTTCGTGCCATGGTCCGGAGCGAGACGGAATTGGACGCCGTCACCTTCTTCTGCGAAGCAGTCATGCTAGCGAAGGAGGTGGCGGAACGTGAGAGGGAGATATCCTCACGTCCCGGCCGCCGCGGGAGACGCCCCGGGCGTCGGGGGCCACGTGGTGGCTTCCGGCCACCGTAGGCGCGGGCCTGTGGACGGGGAGCTATGGGCTAGCTCGCCGTCCGTCCGTCTCATGACGACAGGCCGTGTCGACGGCGCGTATGTGTTCCACGCGCGCCTCAAAGAGAGTCAGCAATAGGGAAGGGGTCCGCAAGGGCCGAAGCCTGCCGGGGCTGCGGGACTATTCGAAAGAGATACCGTGGTCCCGGAACACAAAGGGCGATGAAGGAACATGGATGGGTCTAGTCAGTAAAAGTCTGACACTCCCTCCCGCTCCGCCCAGAGCGGGAGAAGTCATTTGATGATTTCCCATCCAAAAAAAAAAAAAAAAAGGCGTTTCCTGGATTATCTCACTATCTTGTCCTAATGGTGCCAAGTGTCGATTAGAGATAGTTGTTTCTCGACCATCTGCAAGACGCACATAAGAATAATCTGGATTTACATGAAGTAACGTCACTTCCTCAACGACTGGTTGATATTTATTATTACGGTTAAATTTTCGCATTAGCACATGTTCTGATTCTGTCAACCAAGTAGGTATAGAGACTCCATTCGATGATCGTCTAGTATGCGTAAACATCCGTTCATGTGGCGTACAATGAGTAGCTGTACACAGCAAAGACCGTATCGAATGTAACGCTTGAGGAAGAACTTGTTCCCAATTTTCTATTGCTAGATTACGTGAACGTAAAGCCAATTGTATTGATTTCCATAGAGTTCCATTAAAACGTTCTACTTGGCCATTTCCTCTTGGATTGTACGGAGTGGTTCTACGAAGCAATGCCTCGTGAATTCAAGAAATTCTTTACTTCTGCCGATACGAATGAAGTTCCTCGATCCGAATGAAGGTAAAATGACATGCCGAACAACATAAATATCTCATTCAAATGTTTTATAACCGTTGTAGAACTCATATCAGCGCACGGGAACGCAAACGGGAAACGTGAATATTCATCGATTACAGTCAATATATATTTATTTCTTGGATTAGATGGTACAGGTCCTTTGAAGTCAATGCTTAATCTTTCCATAGGTGAAGTCGCTTTTATTAAGATTGGATCTGTTAAGTCAGATCTATAGAATTTCGGTTTTATTTCGGAACATATCCGACAGCTAGGAATTAGTCATATTCCTAATTTCTTCAGTAGAATAAGGCAAATTTTTAGACTTTACCCAGTGATTCATGCGCATTATTCCTGGGTGACACAAAGCCTCATGCAATGAAATTAGTTTCTCAGTTCGTACCGGTACCGAAGCACAAACTCGCGAAAGCGCGTCAGCCACATCATTCTGCTTTCCGGGACGGTACACTATGTCGTACTTGAAAAGTGCTAAGTCCAAGCGCCATCGCTGTATTTTCTCATTCTTTATTTTGCTTGTCAGTTTATTATCAAACATGAATGATACAGATCTTTGGTCAGTAATGAGACGAAATGATTTGCCAATGAGAAAATGACGCCATTTCCTTAGCGATTCCACTATAGCGTAAGCTTCTTTTTCTATAGCTGAGTGGTTAAGTTCGCTATTATTTAGCATTCTGGAAAAAAATGCAACAGGTCGATTGCATTGTGACAAGGTAGCTGCGATGGAATGATTGGATGCATCTGTTTCCACAGTGAATGGTGCATTGTGATCGATAGCGTGAACAGCTGATTTTGTAATATCAGATTTTAGTCTTTCGAACCTTTGGACTAATTCACTTTTCAATGGAAATATTTGTGTATAAGCGAGAGCATGAACTCTTTCTGAGAAATTTGGGATCCATTTGCTATAATGTGCAAACATTCCTATTGTTCTTCTCAGTGATGGCATATCGCATGGTGGTGGCAAACTCAAAAGTGGCCTTAAGCGTTCCTCATCTGGCTTAATAACGTGGTTCACTACATTGTATCCCAAAATATTAATAGAATTTTGGGAAAACTTACTCTTTTCTTTATTGAGAGTTAAGCCATATTTTTGAGCTGCTGCTAAAAATCTCTTAAGGTTTTCATCATGTTCCTCCTGATTTATTCCACATACCGTGATGTCATCTAAATACGCATACGTTCCTTTAAGTTCTTCTTTGCGAATGACCCAATCTCTTTGGAAACTTGAGACTCCGTTAGTGACACCAAATGGAATACGCCGAAATTGGTAAAGATTTCCAAGTGCTTCAAAAGCAGTAAAGTGACGCTCCTTTGGCAGAATCGGGACTTGATGATATGCGCTTTGTAAGTCTATAGCGCTAAACACACGATATTTTGAAATCTGTGACACCATTTCTTCTATATTTGGAAGTGGGTATGCATCTAAATGTGCATGTATCTATTTATTGTTCGAGAATAATCGATAACGAGACGTTTCTTATGATTAGTATTCTGTGAAATGAGGACTTGAGCTCTCCAGGGTGACATACTTTCTTCAATAATTCCTTCAGCCAAAAGTTTTCTTATTTCATCTCCAATAAACTTTTTATCATCCTCACTGTATCTTCGAGATTTTATGGCGACAGGCTTGCATTCGGGAGAAACATTCAAAAACAAAGGCACAGCAGGTACAGATGCCGCAGCAACACTGCATACCTTAATTGGATCTTTTGATCCTCCAAAAGAGAACTCAAGTGAAGAATGCTTCTCTAGTATGTCATGACCAATAATAAGATCAGCGCACAGGTTTTTTACAATAAGTAAATTCAGACCTTCATAATTATGATCTCCAATTTTAGCCGAGACGCAGGTTTGTCCCTCTACTTGAGATGTCAGTGTAGTTGAAGCCATTGGAATCGTTTGGTTACAATGTCTCTTCTTTAATCGACACAATTTAAAGAAAGCTTCATTCATAAAGCTGATAGAACTGCCCGTATCAATTAATGCTTGGGCACGAATTCCCTGGATGTAAGCTGTTACAGTTGCTTTCTTAAGAGAATCCGGTGATGCTGCTACAATACATGCAGAACTGTTATTATTTGTATCTTGCTTATCTAGAACCGCAACAGTATTAAGTTTCTTGCTACGGCATACATTAGCATAGTGTCCCTTCTTATCGCAAATCTAGCAGTTGGCATCGACAGCTGGACAATCCTTTCTAGGATGCACACGCCCTCCACAGAAGAAACACTTTCGCTTAGTAAACGCTGCTGCTATAGGTTCTTTGTCTTCTTTTAAACTTTGAACAGCACTTAAATATGAAGTATTGTAGTTCTGTGAGCTCAATTCCGCCATTTCCAACGACAAGGCCTGAGTGTAGGCTTGGTCGAGTGTTAATGACAGATTTTCAAGTAATCGTTGTCTAATTTTGTTTGACTTGATGCCAGAAATAAATGCATCTCTTATACTATCATGTGTATTCGTTTCGGCATCCACTTTTTCAAATTTGCAGTCTTTTGCCATCAATTTTAGTACCTGAATATATGCATCGATATTTTCTTCACTCTGTTGCTTTCTTGTTGCCAGCATATGTCTAGCGTAAATAATATTTTTCTGTTTGATAAAAAATTTATTGAGTGTGTTAATAGCTACTTCATAAGTGGTGCACTCACTGATAAACGAGTAAATTCGAGCGGATACATGATTTATGAGTAAGTCTAGGATAATTTTACTATCTTTTTCGCAATGTGACAAAAAACTTTCGAATGTCTTCTTCCAGTGTTCCCAATCCTTTGAGGCGGAGCTGTCAGACGGATCAATGTCTAGTTTTTCGGGTCGTAAGAATCTCTCCATTTTATTTAGAACATTTTGCTGATTAAATTGATAAATAAGATAAAACCTTTAGAATAAATGGTTTTAATCAGCAAAATACAAAGAAAAAGATTAAAGTCGTATTGACAGAATGACAATTTCAAATTAACAGTTTTATTCTTTAAAGAGTTCATCTACTTACTGATAATTTGGTGGTTTTATTGTAAACCCTAACTAGTGTTTCTAGTGAACATTAAGCATTACGTTACGTTGATTGGGAAAATTTTAAACCATAAAATGTTGACCGTTAAGTTCTAAATCGAATGAGAAAATTTGAAATTGCCGGTCCTTGGACTCGCGCTCAAAAACAGATAGCATAGGGAGCGGTACGCACGACGAGGAACATGACGAATAATGTTGCCAAACTACATCTTTGCCTCCTTTCCTCGCCACTTCCCATGCCACTCGTTTGAAGCCTGTACAAAGGGTCAAAGCCAGCGTAAGCAGTATTGTCTCAACCGACGCCATTGTACAACTGACGAGGAGTCTCTGACCAAAACGCGAAAGCTACAAGCGACTACAGCGCGTCTGTATCGCTGTATCTGCGCGTATACGCGTAGTAGACGCGCGTTTCATGATCGCCCCGTATGCTTAGGTTACAAGGTTGATTTTTATTCTCATTTGAAGCGCATATACGCGCGTCGTCTGCGCGTGCTAGGGGCCTTATATATTGTAGTCTGCGCCAACGCGTGTGAATAGACACGCAACATCGCGCTCGCATCCCCCGCGAGCCCCATCGACTCGTACCCAAAAGACCGTACTGTAAGACCTATGTAGTTACAGAATTATAATCATCAATACAACCCTCCCAAGTTCATAAAGGTCTAGGAATTACTTTGACCTTGAAAAAGTAATTCCCTAAGGAAAATGCATTACAAAAAATGTGTTGCAACTTGCAAATAATCTGTACCTAGGCAACATAGGCTAAAACCGTATGCACGCAGTTAGAAAAAAAAATACATATGAAACAATACTTTTTAATTTCAGCAGCTTTAAATAAATAAATAATTTATAAAAAATATCATTAAGCAACATAGACGTAATTTTCCATGGACAGTAATTAGTCAAGCCCATTCCTTCTTCGTGGGAACAGCTTTTGTTCAGCCTGTTCCACTTTCTGGGCCACGTTGGCCAGTTGTTCGGACGCATCGGAAGCCGCTGCGCCGCACGTTTCTGCCAGTTCTTGGACACCTTGAGATACCTGCAGATATTGATGATCACATGTTAACTGCAAATGGTTTATTTTAATTTAAGGCCTAATCAAACTTAAATGTCGGGAATAAATAAAGACTACCTATGCTTTGACGACATGTATAAACTTTTCCATTCTTACTCAATTTCACCAATTTCGAATATAATAGAAAATGCTTCTACTCCAGAAGCATTTTCTATTATATTCGAAATGAAACGTATTGACTTTTACAACTGATTCGGGCCTCCTTACGGCGAAATCACATTTGCAGCATTGATTCGCATTAAGCTGGGTGGTTTTGGCCACACTCCGGCGTCTCGAGTCAAAGGCTGCAAAAGATGGCTACCACCAGCTTCAATCGGATTATAAAGAATACTACAATCAATCAATTTAAATTCGCTAAACAATTCATGGAGCGCACGGCGCAACACATTGACCCCCCTCCATCTCCTCGGGCCCCTAACCATTATTTCCGTTTATCCATCTGCACGTGCAGCTGATTAGTTGGAATAAGCCAAGTTAAGATGCATTCGAATGTGTAAGCATCCATTTCCTTGAACAAGCATAATTTCTCATATGTTGCGAATCCAGGATCTCGTGCTCAATAGTCGCTCTTTGTACAAAATAACGAAAAGTTCTGGAGTGGCGACCGCGAACCGGAAGACGTTGCGTTGGAAGGCCTCCCACTAGGTGGACCGATGACCTGGTGAAGTTTGCGGGAATCCGCTGGATGCGAGTCGCACGGGACCGGTCAGTGGACGTCTTGCGGCTGAATTGATGATGATGATACAAAATAACCTATTTCCATAGATAAAATGCGAATCGAGGCTGACAGGTGTGATTTCACCATTACCCCACCATTGCCTGTGTTAGGAGACTCTGCTCTTCCATGAAGTAAGAAATGAGTGATAAAATGAAGAAAACAGTATTGCTTACAGCGTCAGCTTCGACCTTCGTTTCAGCGGCGGCAGCTTGCATGTTGTTCACTACTTCTTGCATCTGAGCCGCATGCTGAATGGGTTCAGACTCGAGCACTGGACCTGCCTGAAATAAGCAAGAAAATTACATTAATACAACTTCATCATCATCATCAGCCTATTAATGTTCCCACTGCTGGAACACAAGCCTCCTTCCTCTCTATGAGAGGGAATAGGCTATAATCCACGCGGACCCAGTGCCGATTGGTAGATGTCACATGTCTTCGATATTTTGGTTCTAGGACATGCCGGTTTCCTCAATACAACTTAATTTTCTAAGATAGAAGGGCTTGTGTGGTGTCATATTAGCTTGTCAAAGTCACGTGTTATCCTCACTCTAACTTTTAAAACAGAGTTATACTCTATATTTCAGTCATGGATTATACATATTTCATGTAACAAATTAAATATACACCAATTCTGACTGAAAAAGATCCTTTTCACAAAAATTTGATACTTGGATCAATCTATTAAACCTCCCTGGTCATCTAACATGCAACATGAAATGTTTGGCTTAACCCATGATCTGTCCACGAAGTAGCCACAATAGTTAAACAATGGCGTCTCGACCAAATAGGGAATATGCATGAAATACAAAACTTTTTTTAATTATGAAAAATGCCTTGTATTGGCGCATAAAAACATTATGGTACACTTGTTCAAGTTTCGCTAATACATCACTTTTTTTACAATTTACTGTTTTATGTAGCATGTTTTTGGTGAAACGGAACGCACTGTCAAAACACTCCGTCCTCGATAAGGCCGGTATTGACGTCAAAGTTTGTGTCAAAACACTTTTATTTGAAAAGTGCTAAAAGTTTCACTAAAATTTCATTATAATATTGTTATTGCAATTTTTAATTGTTTAAAGCACATACAATTGGTTTAAAATAATTAGATGAAATGAAGATGAAGCCAAAAAAATTACGATGTAAACAAGGCAGATTGTAGATAATGACGTCACATCATGCCCGCGACAGCTACGGACTTTTGAACTGTCGTAGAAAATTGCAGGAGTTAATATTATGTTTGTGCGACAAGCAGTAGTTGAACTTAACTTTTAATATTTTTCTTGGGTTGATAGTACTGTGTTTTATTTATTTAAGTGGAGAAAAAATTACGTGCATATCTTATATTATCCTTATTGGTCATTCAACAGATCATGATTTATGATAATTTCTGCTGATTCCTGGGCAAATTAGAAAGAAAGAAAGAAAATTTAAAATACAAAATTTCACAAAATAAATAAACAAACAAAACTAATAATGCCAAAAGAGCCTCAGCTCAGCTCCAGGTAGCAACACAAGGTTTACCAGCTGACGCTGATTTTCAGCTGCATCCTTCGATCAATAATAGTACTAGATTCCCGATAAGCGCTTCAAAAACGGCTAGAAAAATAAGACCACAAATACTTTTGTGGTCTTATTTCAAATTAGTATGGTCCAATCATAACCAACATGAAGACGTCAAAGCGCCGCAGTGCGCGTTCAAAAACAGTGTAAATAACCACCGTAACACCAAGGTTTTGGAAGGAATATCTTATTTTTGGTAAGTATACAACATGTAACATAATTAACGCACATCCTGAAATTACTTTGTTCAGAATCGTTTACTGAATCGATTTCTATGATTTTTAATATAGGTAATTTTTTATCCCAAAAATAATTAACGCTACTTAATTTATAGTCACACTACCCCTGTATAGTCCAAGCAAACTGAAATAGACCGTAACTCAAGGCAATCAGACTTTTAAAAGTGCAGTTTTATTTGTATTAATACAAATTCCACCATTCAATACAAAATAAAGAAAAATGAACCTTATTTCAAGCAAGTTAAGTCTTTACAAAAACAGTTGAAGTAAACTTGGCGATTTAACCACACGCACACACTTACAGACACTGGATACAAAGGAAACAATAGTTACCCATACCAACAAAATGCGAAATTTGTCATTCTTGTCTTCGTTCCCTTTCTCGTGCAAATTAAAAACCTGGGATAGAGCGAGATAGCCACCGGGCGGCGCCGGCGGCGCCTACAATCAAAGCTAACTTAAATAAATGTAAACAATATTTAGTCACGCGCTAACTTCCGTACAGTGTACTTATGCAAATAGTTTTTCGCGCGCGCTTTCTTTGCAATAATTGACACAAAATGTTCAGTGAAATGGTGACTAATGGTGAGGATTGTGGCACGGTGCAGTGTGGTGATAATGTGGTTCTAGCTGGCAGAACATTCAAGTCAACCAAAGGTATGGTACAAGAGTAGACCGCAGGGTAGGACTATGTTAGCTGCTACTTCGTGGCCATGGAACCGTCCGAACACAGCCATCGACAGGGGAGCCGATTGGCGTACACGTACTCGTTTTCAAAACGAAATATGGGATTAATTCGATGAGAATCCCCAATCAGCTGATTTGACGACTTTTTTTGTGGGGACGTATTAAATCGTTAGTTTATTTAAAAAAATAGGATAGTGTACGCTTTTGATAAAAAATGACGAAGTGCTTTCTAAATAAAAACATCAATTAAGAAAACAGGCATTAAAATGTATTGAAGTTTTCTATTGAAGTTGAGTCGAGCGACGACGCGACGTTAACAGCTGTCTCGAACGCGAGCGAATACCTACAAGGCTAGCAAGACTCACACAGTCGCATACGTAGGTATGAGACCTACGTATGCGACTGTGTGCGTTCGTTGATTTGTACTGTGACTACAACATTCTTCCGGAATTAGGAAAACTAATTTATTAAATAATCATTGCTTATACATGTTTAATTAAAAATTCAGTGCATGTATTATGATTATAACATAATAAACTAATTGGGGTGTCTGAGGGTGTTCGTTAATTACGTTACATGTTGTATATTATCATGTATTTTTCACAAAATAAAAACAGAATTAAATAGTAAATATAAATAAATTATCTAATATTATAATTGTTTGGCCAATGTTTGCTACAACGCACCAACTATTGTATCAAACATCGACTGTTCTTGAACAGGGAATGCATGGAGTAGTGTTGTTATTTTATAATGTTATTTTTGTTTGTAGATTTCCTTGTGACCCATTTCGCTGTGCAGAAAGAGGAGAAGATATGTACAACCCTTTTAAAAAAGATAATTCATTTTGACAGATTCGGAAACACGCAAAGGCGTGGATTATTAAAAACAGCGGTTCCCAAATAGCACGTAATTATTATAAAGTATTAAAATAGTTGGTGTAAGATAACGTTTCATTTACGTACGATAAGATGACTTTTTTTTAGATTCACGGACCATAGAAGATAATTGAAAGATTTATCAAATCAGGTTTTGTAAAAATATTTATCAGATGAAACTATTTAATTAAATACGTAGGTATTTTTAAAATGTAATAGCGGTAATGTAAAAAAGTCTCTACTACTTTTTTGAGTCGGTCAAACATATTTGCCACCGTACAAAACAAAACTAAAAAAAAAAATTCGGCAACTCTACGTCTTTCAATACTTTCTGTGTTCTGAGCATTGAAATGTGACACCAAGAACTACTTCTAGTTCCACAATAGAATAAGCATGAAATTGTAAACAAAAGTGTTTTAACCTTATTATTTAGACTTTAAGTTTTATTTTAGAATAAATAGTTTTGTACTGATGACTTTTTAGTTTCAAGCGACTTTTTAAATTTATTCCTTTTATCCTTTCTCCGATGGAAGGACTTAAACAAATACGTTTTGCAATGGTAATTAAACTTTATGTGTAAGTTTTAAGGTTTATAATAAACTGTAGTTATTGATATTATTGAACTTTTTTCCAAGAAACATAGATGTTTACGTGTGTGCAAACGTGGCCATTTTTGTTCCTGATCCTTAATCTAGTACTATTATTGATCGAAGGCTGCATCCCACGAGTGCTATACGCTTGACAACATAAACAAACACATATTAAAGTCTTAAATGTTTTGCACAAATACCAACTAAAAATAAAATGTTACATAAAAAGGTACATTATAAACAATAACAAAAAGTAAAAATCGAGAAAAGTATAAAATTGTTAACAATAATAAAATTGAGAACAAATACACTAAGAATTTGAGGACAAATACACTAAGAAACAATAATAAAAGTAAAAATAATAGAATGTATAAAATTAATAACATCGGTAAAATTTAATAGGTGACGAATTAAAATTGATGAAATTAAAAAAAAAAAAAATAGAATTGATAACAATGCTAAAATTAAGAGATGCACGAGATTGTAATAATGATATACTTGATATACCTAATTGATAAAAACATTGATGAAAATTGTTTAAAATTGATTCACCAAGAAACAATAGGTAACTAAAATGAAAAAACCGGCCAAGAGCGAGTCGGACTCGCGCACCGAGGGTTCCGTACAAACTTTTTAAAGGACAAACTTAACTTTGCTGTTCGATCCCTAGAAACGGCTATTGCTCAAACCGCAAATAATAAGTTCGTAATAGTAAAATCGCTTTTTTTGTTAACTAAAAAGTCGAAAATTACGGTAATTTTTTTTTCGCGAAAATCTAATTTTGCCCATATCTTTTTATTGTGTTGACTTGATTTTTGTACACCTAATAGGGACTATAGACCTCAGGATATGGTACAAATTTCAACTTGCTAGGTCCACCTGTTCCTGAGAAAATCGGTGGTGACAGACGGACAAGAAAGTGATCTTATAAGGGTTCCGTTTTTCCTTTTAAGGTACGTACGGAACCCTAGGCATATGATAAAATCGAAAATTTTATAAAATTCATAACAAAAATATATTTGATGACATACACCAGCGGTCGGCAACACGCGGCCCGTGAATGTTTGTAAATAAGTTATAATTATCAAAATAAATGTATGAACGAACCGCAATCGACCGTATAGTGTGGATCCAGCCGATGACATCGTGTTTTATGTGCCTGTGGTGCCCAAAATAGTTAAATAAAAACTTCAAGGGACACCCGGATGGAACGAAGTTCCTTTCGATTAATTAGTGAAGGAATTGTAATAACATATTATTTTTTTCATAGCAAAACATTTAACCACGTGTTTCCCACCCCCTCACCCCACGCACGGGTCGACCTCACCTCTGCCGATTCGTGTCTCTAACTTGCGGACGCAATTAAATCCGTCGTTTATATTGATAAAAACTTATATTATTATTTGCGATATACGGTATCACTATAAGCGATGAAATGTAATAGCCCTGCTGGCCTGCCTCGGGCCAGCAGGGCTATTACGTATCTTTCTGATATCCAGTGAATATCAAGATTCGGTTCTACACCGAACGTTGATGACAACCGTGAATGTCATAATGTTGGACACTCATCACACTGAATGGATATCACTTTACGGTGACTAACAGGGTCATACATAATACGAAACTAACCTTTTGACCGTTAATTGATGGACACTGAGCCCAGTTACTATCATTTCGAGCTATCAACAGAGATACGTAATAGCCCTACAGGTGCAGTTTACGTCTAGCTTTCAATTTTAGAATGTTATGCTCATTTAAGAAGGGTATAACACACAATGTAATACACATTCACAAGAGACTATTGTCTAAACTGTGAGGCCCAGAACAGAGCTGTGAGTTTACACTTACAGAGAGTGCAAAAAAGGAATTACTGATGTTTCTGAAATGTCACAATTTCATAGAAGTGCTTAGTTACCTGCAAAAAGACATTCAAATATTTACGAGAGATAGATGGAACAAGACAAAGAATTGTATCCAATAGTGAATATGCAAGAAATACAAATCACTTTTTATTTATTTAAAATGCCTTGTATTGGCGCGTTTATACATTGTGGTAAGCTTGTTTTTTATCTTTCATTGACTTGAATACATAGATTAGATTAATCTATATAATAACCCGGATCTTGAAACTTGAGCATTACGGTTTAGGTAAACTTGCGCTCAGTTTAGTAAAATCGTATTTGAATGATAGACAGCAGCAGGTACAAATAAATGGTGTCAATTCAATGGGTTTAAAAGTAAAAATGGGTGTACCACAAGGTTCGATATTGGGTCCCTTCCTCTTTTTAGTATATATTAATGACCTACCCCGTTTATTTAACAACCATCCGCATATGGTGTTGTTTGCTGACGATACTTCTTTAATATTTAGGATAAACAGACGTGCCACTGATCTTGACGACGTAAATAACGCCCTACTGCAGGTCCATAATTGGTTTACCGCTAATAATTTAGTACTAAATGGGAAAAAAACTAAGTGCATTAGATTTGCTCTACCAAATGTCAAAAGTAGTGATTGTGACATAATATTGAATCAAGAGAAACTAGAATTTGTCGATAAAACGGTTTTCTTGGGAATCACGCTCGACTCAAGGTTACAATGGGGTCCTCATTTAACATCTCTTGCAGGACGGCTGAGTTCAGCTGCATATGCTGTTAGAAAAATCCGTCAATTTACTGATATTGATACCGCGAGGCAGTCTATTTTAGTTATTTTCATAGTATTATGTCATACGGTATTTTACTATGGGGACGGGCTGCAGACATCGAGTCTATATTTATTCTGCAGAAAAGAGCCATCAGAGCCATATATGAATTACGTAGACGCGATTCTCTAAGAGAACTGTTTAAGGAAATTAATATCATGACAGTACCTTGTCAATACATCTATGAAAACATCATGTACGTTAGGAAAAATCTGCATTTATTCAGTAAAAGAGGTGACAGACACCACTATAACACTAGAAATAGGGACCAACTAGTTCAGCCAGGTTACAGGCTTGCTAAAGTAGATTCATCTTTCATGGGGTACTGTTTGAAATGTTACAATAAAATACCTCCCCACATTCTTCAACTGAATGAGACGAAATTTAAATCTTGTATAAAACGCACACTATGTAGGCAAGCATATTATAAGTTGGGGGATTACATTGATGATAAAAATGCTTGGCTAAATGCTGGTCCTGCTCCACAACCATAGGGGCAAACTAATTGAATGTACTGGTCGGGCATTATTTGAGTCTATCGACACGCAAAGAAGAAGAATTGATTCCCATGTTAATGTATTGTGGAAGCTGCAGAAGATTGTAAAAATATACCCACTTGCATTGTATAGATTCCGGTTTTTAGTATTATATAATTGCATAGCACATGTGTGAGTACTTTGTACTGTTCAGCCACCACTTACATTTAGTTATCTTTCATTGACTTGAATATGCCTTGGTGGCTGAGAGAATGTCATGCTCACTCAAATGTCTCGCTGATGGTGGCGGGTGTGTCGGGTCATTTGGTTCCCTTAAATATGGTCGAGTTGAATGGCGCCGATACATGCGTCATGTTCGTGAACGGGCGCTGTCAGTTGGGACTGGTCATCTCTTAGCTGCCACGGTTCGTTCATTTTAATTACTTTATTTTTTAATTTATTATTTTACTCTGGACGCTCTTAATGTGCACGTCTTTCTACATCGTTCTCACATATGTATAATCTCAACATGAATGATGTAACCAAGATTTTGTAACAATATTTTGATTTAAAAGAGTGTCCATGGAGTTTCTTGCCCGTTCTTCTCCATAGAGATCTACGTTAGGGAATGGGCAACTACAGTACTTTCTCAAGTTATTATGCCTTGTGACTGTGACTGTAGCTTTGCTTTTTTGTATTTTCGACATTCAAAAGTGTCGTAATGGTCTAATTGAAATAAATGATTTGAGTTTGAGTTTGTATAAGTTTCTAAAACATCATTTATTTTACTATGTTTTCTTTTATGTAGCATGTTTTTGGTGAAACGGACACACTCTCAAAACGCGTCGTCCTCGACAATGCCGGTAGTGACGTTAAAGTCTATGTGTCAAAAAAAACACTCTTATTTTAAAAGTAGTTAAAGTTTTACTAAGATTTTTTATTTTATTTTTATAATATCGTTATCGCAATTTTTATTTTATTATAGCACATACAATTAGTAAAATTACTTTAAAAGGCCAAAAAATTAGATTTAAACAAGGCAGATTGAGGTAAATGACGTCACATCATGCCCGCAACAGTCACGGACGTTTGAACTGTCATAGAAAATTGCAGGAGTTTTATAGTATTTTTGAGTGGCAAGCAATAGTTGAACTTAACTTTTAATACTCTTCTTGGGTTGATAACACTGGATTTTAAGAAAAAATTACATGCATATTCCTTATACTTGATACTACTTTGTAACAAATTGGTGTGTCTAGTGTCTGACAGACCAAGTGTGGTCAGGGTGTCCGGTAGCATTTGTGTGTCAAAAATAAATAAATATTGCTGGACATTACACACAGCGCCATCTAGTGCCACACTAAGCAATGAGGCTTGTGTCGTGGACACCAGATAGTTGATATACTACATAGATACTTGTTTTGTTTGTAAATACATACTTATTATACTTACAAACTTCCAAGACTCGGAAACAAATGTCCGTGCTCATCACACAAACATTTGCTCCTACCAGGATTCGAACCCGGGACCCTAAGAACGTAAGGCGGCCTTACTGCTGCTGCGCCATTCGGGTCGACAAAATAAAAAAAATGTTCAAAAATTTTTTTTTTATAATAATATTTCCAATGTCTGCTCTTTATGTCTTTTAAATCAAGTTTCTTTAGTTACCTGTTTGCAGCGGTGCATGCAGTGGCAGTGATGTTTCAGGACAGGCTCTGCAGCAGCAACTTCATGCATGTGCATTTCATTCTGCTGCATCTGAAAAGCAAACACTGTGATTATAAGAGGAAGCGCAGACAACAGACATTTTTGTACACTATAAAGATCTACTGATGGAAAGGATCCTACTGATCGCCTTAAAGCAGACAAAAAAAACACATCAGTCACACAAAATTTGTTGCAGTCTTGTACACACAAAATGTCTGTTGACTGCACTGCCCCTTATTATGCTTTATTTTACCATTTACGCAATGTTAAACAGTCTTTTAAAATGAGAGGTTTCTTATAGAATTAATTTTAAAATGTTACAACATTTTAAATAATAAATCAGTTTTTCTCCCACAATATTCATGCCATAAGTTTATTCTAAACAACATTGGACTCATGCATACATTTAAATCAGAATAAACAAGTAGGCTTCATGTCTCAAAACCAAAAGTAAATAATTATATCAATATGAGTCATCCTCTTTCTGGCTTATAAACCAGAATATAAACATAAAAAGTACGTTTTATAATAGAAAACTTTAAACCGCAACTTTCACGTCAATTCACATAATTTATTATCAAAACTTCAACGTTATTAATGAAGTAGCTATGAAAACGTCTTACATTTTCAACAAAATTCGGATCAGTGTAGTTGTTCAATTCAGAGGCCATATTCATGGCTTCATTGAGTTTCTCATGTCCAGCAGTTGCATTGTTGATAGCTTGAGCAGTATTCAACAAATTGGCGTTCGCAGTGTCTCCTTGTTGCCCATCAATTGGGGCATTCGCAGCCAGACCAAGTTTAGCTTCCAATTGTTCAATTCTGTTCTGTAAAATTGAAATGGGATCCATTTTTCGGTAGGCAGCAGTCACTGATTAAAAAGTAAATAAAATAATAATTCTGATCTAATAAAATAAATGAATATCGCAGTTTTCGAATACGAATGCTATTCTAATTTCGTTTGACATTACGTCAACGAAGCGCGTCAAAATATGAATGAATATGACAAGACCGTTCTGCTGTTCCGCACCTTTTTATTGGATAGGTAGCTAGTGTGACTATGTTTGTGTTGTTTGTTTTTAATTATGCAGTGGAACAGTTTGTGTCTTGCATAATTTGTTTTGCTTTTCTTCACTTCTAATAGTTTTAGTTTCACTTGTATCTCCTAGAGCCCTAGTTTTTGAATCAAAGCGAAAGTAAAAACGTTGGTTTATCTAACTCGGTTTCTGGTTTCCAAACGAAATAATTTCGGACAAAACCAAAAAAAAACCTTTTTGTTTTGTCAGTGTACTGTCACACTAGTGTTACTGCCGTAGGTAGGCAGTGTTGCCACCTAAGCCCTTTTCGGGCTAGATCTAGCACTTTTTACTGTTGGTATACTCGTTTTTTCATAGATTAGCCCGAAAAGAGCAATCTAGCCCTTTTCAAGCGATACGAAAACTTCGCACTGCGATTACCAAGTTATGAAACATTGCGCGCCATGTAGTATAGATTTAGTCAGTTCACACTTTATAATCACATAGTTAAGTATATTATGGTTTTGTTATGTGTAAATGTTTTGACGTCTGCTTTGGCAGATATGATTTTAGAAGATTCTGATGAAGACTCTGATTTTTAACAATTTAGTATACTTAATTAGATTTTGCACTTTCGATGTGATATACTAATAAACGTAGCGTGAGCTTTAAGGTTCCGTCGTTCGACTAGTCCACACTTATCCCGGGCAGCGAGTGCACGTACCCTTGATTACTTTAATTATTACGTTTCAAACCTGTTCAACAATTTTTAACCCTTTGTATTTATATTTTTAGCCCTTTTGATGGCAACATTTGCTAAATCTAGCTCATTCCAGCTTGTCAGACTGCCCCTTTTCAAAAACCAAGGTGGCAACACTGGCCGTAGGTGTCAATGTCAAGTAACTGTATTGTGTTTATTGATAAATGTACAATTTATTTTAACTATTCTATTTTCGAAAGAAATAATTATTAAAAATGGATGAAGAGTTAGGTGGACTGACGGAGGATGATTTCGTGATACCGCCAGTTAAATATGAGTGTTAGTATTTGTGTTTAAGCTAACAAGTTACTTTAACAAAATTAATTGTAACACACATGTAGATTTATGATAACAAATTGAGTAAATTCTTGTATATTTATGGTATTTTCTTCTATTACAGACTTGGACCATACAGCTGATGTGCAGTAAGTATAATACTAATCATTTTGCATTTAAACTTATTTTGTTTAGAACATGATGCAACAATAAGTTCAAGTCGTAATCTGTTAAATTATCTATTACTAAGAACTTGATTTAATTATGTGCTGTGTACCTAAAGTGGATAAATTCACTTCAAAGTTAAGTAATCTTCTTTTTATAAATTCTAGATTTATGAAAAATAGTTTTCCTGATAGGTTATTGCACAAGTATTTTGATGATGCATCATTCATTTATTTTTAATCTTCCTGTTATTATTTATGTACAACAATTCTGTTCAGTTCTGTTCTTCTTAAGATTTCTTAAGCTATTTCTTTAGAAATTGAAAAACAATCTCTTCAATTATAGCGGGCTTGGGAACCCGAGGCCAATAGGCCCTCAACAGGGACCCTGCTGCCGATGGAAATGCGTCACGCATTCGATGGACGCAGTGACACATGAATGACAATGTGATGTGCAGATATAATGGGCTACAAACAATAAACCTTACAGCATTCTGATGTTAGATGTCAATGTCAACGATTGTTGGATCAGGTACATGTTATTCAACATAATATTAAGTTGGATGATGCTACACTTGATAGGCTGCACTCAGAAATGCTGAATAGCCATGCCACCATCCCCCTCCCATCCGAGAATATCACACATGTGTCTGCCATGTAACTATTGCGGGCAAATCAGCGTGCAGGAAAAGGAAGACAGGGCTATATCTGGAGATAACCTGTGCTATATGGAATTGAGTAGAGCTCTGGAGGATGCGATTCGTGAATATCGGCTTACGTAGCCTGATCTTAGGACAAGGTTACCACATTTGCCCATGAATAAAAAAAATAGAGCACTTGTGTGTGCCCTGCATGCACTGCTATCAAACTATACTGAAAGCAGCACAAACCTTTGCGGTAAACACTCAATGTGTATTGCCATGGCTGTTGCGGCATCTTCTGTAGTCAATTTCAAATTTCCAAACAATAAATAAATAAATAACACGTGTCACAGAGCGCATCGACTTCCTTCCGAAAGTTTACCGTATCCGTCGGTATATGCAAAGAGTGGATCGATACACTCAAAACTGCATGTTCTAGAGTGACGAAAGGTATATAGGACATGGGAGCGGCCTGTTCCCATTAACAGGAGTGACTAACGCGCATCTGCTGGATAACGACGCCACGAGTGCTTTTTTGCGAAGCAATTGGTCGGTGCCCGTCACCCTAAAGGTGATTGGATAGGTGTGGTTGAGCGAGCGTGTAAGTCAATACCAGAAATGGAGGTCACTTCTATTAGTCAGCTGGACGTGGCCCGTGTAGTCCGTCCATTACCATACTGGAAATCTCTCGCATTTCCAGTCGTCCTTAGAGACTGGGTCGCTACCAACGTTCTTTTCGGCAGGAGTTACCCACCTACTCCAAAAGCTGGGTAGTACTACAGAACCTAAAACTATAGACCAATTACGTGTTTACAGACGGTCTATAAAGTTTTTACATCCATCCTGAGAGCAAAAAAAGTTCATATTGATAGCAATTCAAATATCAGTCTTTCTCCCAGAATGAATGTGGAAATGGGACCCGCGGTACTAAGGAGCTGTTCCTTATTGACATGGCCGTAAGTCAAAAAGTTCGTCGATCCCGAAGGATCTGGATATTTATAGATTGGACAGATTTTAAGAAGGCTTATAATTCAATACCACATAGTCATAAGTGCCGTGCCGGATTGGCGAGGAATATTTCAGGGTGACAGTTTGAGTCCGCTTTGGTTTTGCTTATCTTTGAATCCTCTGAGCACACTGCTGGAAAATTCAGATCTAGGCACCGGTTGAGGAGAGGTGGTCAGGTTATATCTCACCTCCTTTACATGAATGACTTGAAAATGTTTGCCCCCAGCAATTTGCGACTGATGAGTGATGCCACTCAATTTAACTGAAAATTTTAGTAGCGCCATCAGGATGGAATTTGGTGTAAACAAATGTGCAGTCATGTATGTAAAGCGAGGGGAGATTATGGAATCTGTGGGAATTCAACACTCGGATTCCATATTCCGTCCTTAAATCCCTCTCCTCAACTGAGACCTACAAGTATTTGAGTATGTCAGAAGCATTAAGTATCAATGCTGCCGACATGAAGTAATATTTGAAGGAGCGGTTTTTAAATAGTAGTGTGGGTCATGCTGGTTTGAGTATTCTTTCGGCATACTTAAATGGACTCAGATAGAACTTGACGCCATGGATAGGTAGGTCTGCACTCTGCACACTGCTGACCGCAAATCGTATGCATCACCCACAATTATCGAGAGATTTTATAACCCGCGGAAGTGTAGAGGTCGTTTTTAAGAAGCCACTTGTGGAAGTGGCAGTGGAATACTTCCTTAAAGCCTACGCGGGGATGCTCCGAGATGTAGTCTCTGTGGACAAGGGCCTCACCCTGTCCCGCTGTCCTTGGATAACGACAACTGGTGCAAATCCTTAATATTGGATACTAATGACCGCGGGGAGGTATGGCAGAGCTTTTTCGGGCCCTTCACGGGTCTGACGTAGATAATGGATGAAGTTATCACAATGAATAGTTATCGGAAATACATTGTCAAAGACGATACGGTTGACATCTGTCGGGCATGCCACCGTCCTGGTGATTCGATCCGACATTGTTTCCGGTTGTTCTCGTCTTTCTAACGGCGATTACTTGCACAGACACAATCTAGTAGCTGGAATTATCCACTAGCAACTTGCCTACTACAACTTTACAAGTAAGTATGTGCTCGACCCAGCTCTCGAGAACGGTTATGCTACATCGTATTGGGAACAACCAATCATCACCTACAAGACTATTTTAGCAAATAAGCTTGATATTGTGGTGACTGGTGATAGATCGCCGAGAGCGGCGTGCAATGATTGTTGACATCAACCTGACCGTTTTTTTTTCGGATGGGAAATCATCATATGACTCCTCCCGCTCTGGGCGGAGCAGGAGGGAGTGTCAGACTTTTACTGACTAAAACCCATCCATGTTCCTTCATCGTCCTTTGTGTTCCGGGGCCGCGGTATCTCTTTCGAATAGTCCCGCAGCCCCGGCAGGCATCGGCCCTTGCGGACCACTTCTGTTTTGCTGACTCTGTTTGAGGCGCGCGTGAAACACGAACGCGCCGTCGACACGGCCTGTCGTCATGAGACGGACGGACGGCGAGCTAGCCCATAGCTCCCTGTCCAAAGGCCCGCGCCTACGGTGGCCGGGGGCCACCACGTGACCCTTTTCGGCCGGGGCGTCTCCCGCGGCGGTCGGGACGTGTGGATCTCTCCCTCTCACGTTCCGCCACCTCCTTCGCTAGCATGACTGCTTCGCAGAAGGACGTGACGGCGTGGTCCCATTCCGTCTCGCTCCGGACCATGGATTGAACCAGGGCCTGGAGCGAGAGGTTGCCGCCGCCGATCGCCGCTTCGAGGACACGGCGGTGCTCCGCCCAAGCGGGGCACACCTCCACGGTGTGCTCCACCGTGTCCTCCGGTCGATCCTCACAATGGTAGCACCCGGGCGTTTCCTCCCGCCCGATTCGGTGCAGGAACCTCCCGAAACAACCGTGTCCGGTGAGGCGGAGGAGGCGGACCTGCGTCAGGCGGAAGGTGAGGACGCCGTGGCGTCTCTCCAGCCACTCCTCAAAGAGGGGACTTATCGCCACTATTGTGGCTTGCCCTACATCACTGATCCTCATGGCGAGATTGAGAAAAAATCAAGTATCTGGCGGCTGGGTCAAGGGCTTGATTCAGAAAGCTGTCACTTGGACACGGCACTCATAGTGAGCAGGTTCCTCTCTCTGGAGCCCTGACCACCGGCAGCCTGGACCTTGTTCCTGATCGGCATCAGGAGCAAGGTCCATGGGCTACAATTTTTACCAGGTTTTGTATTTTAAAATGTAAAATAAATATGTACGGTAAAAATAATTAATGAAAATAAAATTTAAAAAAACAGTTTGCATATTACTTTATTTTTTTAATTCTAAGAATATTCAATGTTAACAATTTCAGGCTACACGCATGGGGCAACACCCTGAAGGAAGCATTTGAGCAGTGCGGCATGGCTATGTTTGCGTACATGACAGAAATGCCTTATGTCCAGATCGAAGAAGTGCATACAATAGAAGCAAACGCGGATGATCTGATGGGCCTCCTGTACCACTTCCTTGATGAACTATTGTTTCTATTCTCCGTTGAACCGTTCCTAATCTGTAAGAAGTTAGTGATCACAGAGTTTAATACACAAGAATTCAGGATAATCTGTAAGTGTTACGGTGAAGAGTTTCAACTGGGCAAGCATCCGCAGGGTAGCGAAGTAAAGGCTATCACTTACTCAGCCATGCAGATTGTAGATGAACCTAAGGATAATAAGTATGAAGTATTTGTTATTATTGATATTTGATAATTATATTTTTGTTGAATACTTCCTTGGTTTTCTGTTAAACACACTGGTATTTATCTTTTTATGGCACATGCTTATCATGTCTATTAAATATTTAAGTAAAGGAAGTTATAATTATGCTGGGCATTTAGTAGTTGTAGAAATGATGAAACAAATCATTAGTTAAGTTAAACAAATATTAATGTTGAGAATATCCATAACTTGACTGTCTTATTAATTTCATGAGCAAATTTGCTGATACTGGTTAGTGTCAGAACTACTGGACCCATAAAGATATTTGATATTTAGAAAATAACAAAATACACTACCTTTTTGCTACTATTTGATACTTAACTTTAAGAAATTTTTTCTAGTACCTATGCCAAAAAAAAAATGGAAAAATTATATGATAAGGTTATTAGCTTATAACTTAGTTAGGACTACCGGGATAAAAAGTCCTATACTATGTTTAAATCCAGGTTATAAACTATCTGTGTGCAAAATTTCATCCAAATCCGTTCAGTAGGTTTTGCGTGAAAGAATAACAAACATCCGTACATCCTAACTTTCGCATTTATAATATTATTATATTATGATAAGGATAAGTAGGATATATCTCCTTTTTTATCTCTACTATATTTATTTTTTGTCGTTCTGTTTGTCTGCCTCGTTGGTCTAGTAGTCGCAAGCGCGACTGTTGAACGTGAGGGCCAAGGGCCTGGGCCCAAGTCAAACTTTCCGATAAGAAATTCAATAGCAGCCACAGACTGGATTTGCACCCGGTTGATGGCAATAGGCTCACCTGAACATGAGACAAATATTACTGGCAGGTACACTTCTACCTAACCCTTCAGGATGAGCCTTTATCCTCAACTGCTCTTGGCCCATGTGGTCCCTATAGTTATTGCAACCGTCGTCATCATTGGTGCCCTTGCTCCTCCTTTATCTCCTATATCGGCTTCCTCCCGAATCGCGCTAATTTTCGAGTGAACTAAAGCAATGAGGGTTTTTCGGATTTTATCTGACACCAGATGTCACTACGTAGGCGTCTGGTGAAACTTGCCGAAATTTCATCGTATTTGGATTGTTTTACCATATCAATATGGATTACGGACAAAGAAAAGTAGCTGAACTAAAGATTAACCTTCCTAGTACTGCAAAAGTCAATGGTACAAGGAAAAACTTAATGAAAGGTCACTATGCGGCCACATTAATAAAAGGTAACTTATGCGGCACGACACTGAGGCATTTTATTAATGATTTATAAGATAATTAAATGAAAAAATAATCGTAAACAACAAGAAACTCGTGTATTTTGATAGATGTTTAGACCTTACGCCAGTGCTGCCACCTTGTGGTTTGATCATTTCAGAAAACCCTCAGTCATCAAATATTGTGTTGGGTTTGGGTAGAACACTGATCCGTGATGCCTATTTGTTTGATACTGGCTGCTGCCCGCGAACTTCGTCTGCGTGAAATAATTAAATACTATAGTGTTGCTGCCAGTTAAGATCGCAAAAGAGGTCATTGACCTACCTACATTTGTATTATAGTTCTTAACTTTGAAATCCAAAAATAAGCCTTGTCAAGTCTTGAATCGTCATCTATCGTGATCTTCAACATTTTTTCTAATGAAAAACGATACATGGTTCAATTGTTTTGTTTCGTAGGAAGAGATATCAGGAAAAGGGCAATGACCGCTATTGCGATCTTAACTGGCACCAACTATACTGGGAAGTCGAATTTAATTATTTCACGCAGACGTCGTCATATTTCAATCGAATTTTGTTAACAATTTCAAGGGTTTTAATTTATTTTGAACCCTAATCCTTTTTTCTAAAATAAAAATAGTTGTCTTTTGCTTGATATGGAAGGAAGTGAAAGTTTTGTTTTTCTTACACCTTCCTCTATTTTTTCCGGAGACTAGTTCCTCCGGGATTTCGAGCTCCATTGCCTCTACGCTTTCCTGGCCTGGCTTTAAGGAGTTGCAGTGATTGTGAATAGTGTGTCGGGCTTGTCCAAAAAAAAGCCAGTCTTCGAGATTGTTGCGAGTGGGACCGAGATATAGTGTAACGGATCCAGATAAAGTTAGCCTAATATTTCCTAAGACATCGGGGTCCAGTAGTTACAACAAAATAGCGTAATACTAAAATATCGAACGTGACAACCATGTTGTCGGCATTAAGTACCACAAAAACTCGGAAAAATAACAACGTTTATCAATTTTTTCCTAAAATTCGAGTAGTCACTGTCCTTGGTAGGTAGATACTTCAATATTTAGATATCGGCTCTACCCTTTGTTAAAAAACCGGCCAAGTGCGTGTCGGGCCACGCGCAGTGTAGGGTTCCGTAGCAGCCCGTTCAATTTTAGATTTTGTTTTTCAAAGCAAGTCTTTACCTGTTATAAACAAGCAACTACTTCATCTTAGTCACTCTTTATTAAAGGATTTATTCTAAGGATTTTGTATTTGGTACAAAATTATCCAACACCCAAGTTCAACGACTATTACTGCTAAACTAATAAAGTTATCTTAACCGCTATAGTTTTCCTTCAAAGTTCATAAAATGCACTATCATCATGAATTTCTCTAGATTTTTCAAGCCAGCAGTTTAGCTTTTAGAGGGGGGGACGCCCTACTGGAACAAAGATTTGCACTTTAAAGTTTAATTTTTCGTAAATGGAGCATTAAATCGAAAAATAGTAGTGGCAACCCCTAAGTCATTTTAAAAGACACTTCAACACTTCGATATTTCAACGACACCCCACACGATGGGGTAGTTGAAAGAAAATCATCCCCACTTCACATGTAGGGGAGCTACCCTAAAAAAATATTTTTTAAATGTTAATTTACCGTTTTGTCGGCGTAATTGATTTATGCACCCCTACAAAATTACAGCTTTCTAGTACTAACAGTCTCTTAGCAAAACCTCGGACAGACAGACGGACATGACGAAACTATAATATAGTTATTACACTAGGGATGATATCCGTGATTTTCCTTTGTTGTTTTTTTCTTTGTTCTTTAAGTGTAGTGAAAAACCGTGAAAGTCTAAAACAGTGTATAAGGGTTCCTTGTTAGGACTACGGAACTCTAAAAAGGTAGTCAGATCATGGTGGTACCTACAGTTACGTACATAGAAGGGTGAAACACCAATTCCCTCAAATCACACTTCTGGTGGGTCGATTATTTTTTCCAGGAAATTGTTTCAGGAATAATTGATCTATTAGGGTATATAGTTTTGAACGTACATTTATCTCCCAGTTTTTCAAACATCTCAGGGTGAGATTTGGTAAATTTACATATTTCCTCAATATAAATACCTGTTAATGTAAGTATTCTAAGTTTTTTTGTAGATCTTTGAAAGTCGTTACAGTTAGTCTGGCCCGTAAGTCTGACTAATAATCTAGCCTAATGTTCCTATCTATAGACGACGTCCATAAAAAGATGCCGCAACTGAGAAGATACTGCAAATCTGTCGAAGCTGGCTACGTGCTACGCCAAAAACTACGATGCTACGAGATTTTGGCGTAGCTCGTAGCACATTGGTGGAATCATGTACAAAATACGGCATAACTACTTTTGGTAATATTTAGCCGCTGACCAGTGAGTTCTTTTGGCCTCTAAGTAAAACGCAGTGCACCCTTAGCCTTAGGACAACATGGTAAATATTCGCATTGAAAAAGTCCTCTAAGTTGTTTCATGTTATATTTAGATACAGGTAGGTATGTATAGCTCTAGGAAACTATTTCTCGTAGCAAGCCTTTTGAAGTTCAAAGAGTATCTAGCTAAGAGACCATCGTCAATTTTAAAACACTACAGATACTTGCTGGATAAGGGCTTTCACACACTATAGACAAGACTGTCTTTAGACAGAATATTGCTAAAGGGAATACATAGTCTGTCTCGCTCGCACTAGTACTAGGGTAATTGTCTGTGTAAAGACAGTCTTGTCTATAGTGTGCGAAAGCTCTAACATTACAGGGATACCCAAAAAAATGGGTAGGTAGCCATTAGGGCATTAATGTTGGGAAAGTTGCATTATGTTACTTATTGCAAGAACAGCTGTACGTACTGAAATCTAAAACGCATGTGATTTGAGAGCATGAGCCATGAGGTTTTACTTAGGTAAGAAGAAGACCAAAGAGAAGAAACTGCGATCGATAATACCTACTTTAATAGCTAGAACGTTGCGACCCGTACAGTACCTACCTACCTACAGCTCTGTGACTCTGTCGTTTGCCTCATTTAAGTCCTGGAACTTGCAGGAAGCTGTACCTACATGACGCGACGGGCACGACAAAAGATATCGCGGCATATCCTGGGACGGGGTTCCACACTTATACTGACTTTGGGATGTGTCGATGAACGATGAAAGGTACCTACCCTAAGGAGCGTGCCGCCGAGTACATCGTCCATGCTACCCCGTGCGATAGCACTCTCGCTGTAACTCGCTCAGCAAGTGACGGTTCTGAGCGACGGAAAAAGGATTAGGAGCATGGAAAAATGCGATTCCGTGCTGATAGATGCCCGGGCAGCCGGGCTACGAGGCTAGTTTTTCAAGCTAGTTCTCTACTAAACTCTCCTGGCTTGCTGTTCTGGCTTGGAACATGCTAGTTCGCTGTTTACATGGAGGCTAAATTATTTTAAGCTAGTACTTTGCAGTGACCGAGGTGACCACACGTCCAAAATGAACTACATGAGAAAAAAAACACTATTCGATTGAGACAGTTTTTTTTTCTTGTGAACCTGCTCCAGACCAGGTTGATTAGATTTTTTATTGATTAGAGCGTATTATCAAGAACTGACAAAAATTTAAATTTTTAGTCGTTTCTTGAGAATACGTTTGCTCTTAAATTTAAAGGCTACCGCACACTATAGACAAGACTGTCTTTAGACAGACAATTACCCACCCTCACATTTTTTGCAGTGCTGAATCACGTTTAGACGTGTTTATAACTTGGAAGGGTGGCGTGGCGTTCCACAGACATTCAATTCATTATTATTATATATATTATATATTATTAAGTCATTTAAAAAGACCTATTCGACGATACCCCACAGGAAGGGGTAGACGACGGAAAAAAAAAATCATCCCCACTTCACATGTAGTGGAGCTACCGTAAAAAATATATATTCCAAAATTTTATTTTACCACTTTGTCGGCATTATTGATATAGGTACACACCTCTACAAAATTACAGCTTTCTAGTACTAACGGTCTCTAAGCAAAACCTCGGACAGACAGACAGACGGACATAGCGAAACTATAAGGTTCCTTGTCAGGTCTACGGAACCCTAAAAACACGTCGCGTTTTGTTTGTTTTTCTAAAAACAAACAAAACTCGTGGTTCCTGCTTACTAGCCAACTGAGAACTAGCTTCGCCAGCCACATGGAGCTAGGACACATACACAGGCAACAATGGTAGGGGGCGCGACTAGCCTAGAAATAGAACTCCATCTATTAAAAACTGTAATGGCTTGTAAACTAGCTTACTAACTTACTAGCTTAGAAATGAAGCTAGTTTTGTCTACACGAAGCCAGAAGTACTAGCTTGCTAGCTTACTGACACGCTTGAAAAACTAGCCTCGTATAACCCAGGCAATATAGATTGACTACGATAACTCAGTCTGATGTAAACCATGATTTCAAAAATAGGTAATAAATAATAGCTTATCAAATCATTCATATATACTGGCCTGCAAAAATAAGTATCACACTTTTAAAATTGCAATAACTTTTTAAGTACACAAGATATACTTTCGAAACAAAAAGGACTCGAAAAATAGTTTAATTTTGTCTATAGTTTCAAAGAAAGCTGATAAAAATTGCTTCATAACGTTTTCTTCTTTTATAGTACATTATGATATAAGTGCGGTAAGTTGAAAATTACAGCCGAGGCGATATTTTGCTTGCCCGAGCTGTAGGCGAGGGCGATAATAAAGCAGAGGCTGTAATTATCAAAGCGCACGTATGTCATACGACGTTTTATAACATATTTGCGAGGAAATAAATAAAATAAATAAAAATAATACAGCGAAAAGAAAAAGCGCGCGAAATAATTTTTACTTGTTCACAAATTAGCGAGGCGCGCGCATCAGCGCTTTTTTTTTTAGGCAAAGACACAAAAAACAGCCAGTATTACTAATAAAGTAAATTAATATTTTTGTTTTTTTTTTTATTATATTTCATCTCCCAAAGTTAATTTTATTCATAAAATGTTGACCACTTTTCTGACATAAAAACTCTTTGCTAAGATTTAAAAAAGTATAAACCGTGCATTTTTTTTACAGTACAAGTACGTAATGAGATACATTACGATATTGAAATTGGTGAAATAAGAGACCCCATACGAGCAAATGTGTTATAAAATCTTTAACTTCTATAGTTTAGGAAAAATAGAAATTTTAAAAGTGTAGTACTTATTTTTGCAGGTCAGTGTATTTTAGATTTTCCTGCCTTTAAATTTTCTATAATTTCGTTCTGTATTTTTTACTGGCTGCTCTACCTACTTTTAAAGCATCAATGATTATACAAAATGTTTCTAAAATTGCGCCAATTCTGTAACATCGTCACTGCCTTGCTAGCATTGCCAAGTTTTTTTTCAACACTGATTACCTGTACCTACCTGAGTAGTAACATTATGTATTACGTTTATTGTCTTTTCACCAAGTCGGTTTCGGTGGCTGCATTGTGCATTTACAGTTGGTTAAAAATTGGGGCTAAATATAATCAATTGAAGACAGACACACCCAAATGAACTTAACACCTTCAAAGAAGAACGCCTCGAGCGACGTAAAAAATACCTACCTACATTACCTGCATAACGAGGGGGACAGTTTTATCCGACGCCGAGATTAAAAGAAGGGTCATAGAATGCGCGAAAAAAAAAACAATAGGGTAGGTATCTACGTCTTCGAAGAGAAAGAATAGATGGTAAGTAGAGGAGAGTGTGTTCTTAGATGCTGCTAGGTATAAAACTTGGGGTAATAACAAAATTATCTGGAAGTTACCAGATACATCTGTGTCGACTGTCGGTATTCAACAGACGATGAATTTGTTGAACCTCATACAACAATAAATAGCAAAGCAGGAAGGTTACCATGCCATAGAGAGCCCCTGTATTATAGTGTTTTGTAGACCTATAGCAGCGAACCATCAAAGATTTATCGGATTTACCTGAATAGAAAATACCACGCTCTCATGGATGAGAAGATTGCTTGGTGGAAAAAACGATAGTGCTTATAGTGCCAGTCCAACAAATTCAGACAGCTAATCTTTCAAAGGTAACAGGAAAAGAACCACACGTTGGAAGATGCTTTCATTTAGAATCGACCAATACAGACTCCTGAGAAATACCACTGTACCTAAATCCGAGAGTTCAACTGATGTAAGTAAGCATGGAAATAAATCCTGCATCCTCATTTAATGGACTCATCGAGGCGTCGATTAAGCTAATGAAAGAGCCGCTCCAGCAGATCATTCGCAAAAGCGGCTTTCGACCCTTCAGATACACCTAACCTACTTTTTACAGATTTATTTGCCTACATCTAATCTAACAAGATAACGTTTACAACGGCTATAGCTGCCTGCACAGGCAATGGACCAGCAGCATTCATCATCATCGTCATCAGCCTACAGCACTCCACTGCTGGACATAGGCCTCCTCAATAGCACGTCACTCAACTCAATTCTCAGCAACTCCAACAACAACCAACTGCATTAATTGGATAAAATTCCAGGCTGCTCCGAAGTTTCTCATCGGGCCATGCTATAACTTTATAGGTACTTATTATTAAAACTGATGGGGCTGTTTAGGTATGAACGAAGCTCTATCGGACAAACATAGGTGGATACTTAAGGCATTATGCACGGTGCGTCGTGTAGTAGAAGAGAAGAAGACAGCTTGTGCTCCCAGACCAAGTGGTCTGCCTATCTACTTGTTTAAATCCTGTGCCAAAAAACCACATTTGCACGAACATAATTGGGCCCCTAATAAAATAATTCTAATCGTTCTTGACGAACAGCAATCAGTCTTATCAAAATCAAAAGCATTTATTTCAAGTAAGCCAGTTACAGGCACTTTTGAATTGTCGAAACAAATATGGAAAATTAATTGTAGCTACAGTCCCAGTCACAAAACATAAAAACTGTGAAAGTACTGTAGTTGCCCATTCCCTAGCGTAGGTAGATCTCTATGGAGAAGAACTTACTTAGAACGGAAATACCTAGGTAAGCATTTAAAATACCACGCAAGAGTGAAGAGCGTAAACGAAAGTAGATAACCTCGCATGTTATTTTAGTTGATGCAAGAGAAAGTTAAAATAACTATGTTTTCAAAATAAAAAATGTAATTATTATTCAATGAAAACTTCAACCGATTCCTTCCACTCTACTTTCGAAATTACAACCGTCTTTGTATAATTAATTTAATAATAAAAAGAAATAAACGTTCCCAAAGCAAAATGTTCTACCTTATTTCTAAACTAAATATTAAAATGTAAAACTATTTCCTTATTTGTTAATTTTATCGCGATTTTAATGTATTTCTGAACGATTCTTGTCTATGATAGAGATGTATCTTTCACTATACGTATAGTCATTTCCGCTTTGTTCGCGGTTTCACTGATATCCGTATCCTTTAATAAGGATGCTTGAATAACTTATAAAATCAAATCCAATCAAATACATTTATTTATAAATCATATCCAGTAACAAAATTAGCACTATTATTTTAAGCATAAAACATAAACTGAATTCTCTTTAAATAATTTTCACCTTTTTCTAGTAAACAATCAAAACAATGTAAGGTTTATTTGGTACCCAACTCCGGGAATCAGATTTGTGTGGTAATAACTGGCGCAAGATAAAAATATTGTTATAGTTCATTTGTTTCTTGTGTACTTTTCGAGAGGTTTGAATAAACAAAACAACCCAATCAAATTTTTAGCAAGTAAAAACTATTCTACTTATTTTCCATACGCCTTACCGATTGAAATACCAACGAAACTCATTTTATTTATCTTATTGGTTTGATTTCAATGAACTTATTTACTGTTGTTATTCACAAAAAAAAAGTGTAAGTTCGTTCAAGCAAAGTGCGTCAATTAATATAACATGCAGCCACGAAATCCCTGACCTAAGTTTCTCATTCTTTAACTAATTTCTGTCTTGTACTGGACCTAATGTACGAAATTTAAGATGAAGATTTTATTTCTATAGGTAGTCTGTTTCTTGGCTTCAATGTAAAATTCTGGTTGAAGTGTAGACGTGTTTTGTCAAATTATCATGGTCAAGATCTGATAGATCTCGCTTGCTTAATTGTTGTTGTTGATTTTAACGAACCGTTTGGAAAAGTAAATCCTTATATTTATTTTATCAATCTCGGGTCCGTAAAGTAGTAACTATTCATAAAATAATACAGTGAAATATTCAGAAAAGTAAGACAAAACTTAATCAACAATAGCAACTTTTCAAATAAAATAACATAACTCGCGCCGCTACAAAATGCTAACAAACGGCTATGGAGACGCATCGCTTCTCTAAACCGGTCGAACAATGGAAATTCAAAAATTCGTTATATTTTTTATGGCTTCTTCAACGAGGGGAGGAATTTGGATCGCGAAGCGGCGTTCGCTAGGGGTTGCTCGCTCGGTCGCTTCGCGCCTGCGCACGTAGTTCGCGCCACTGCTACGTCGCTTGCAAGCCAGATGTTCTGAAAAGCTTCCTGTCGCCGTTTCAATGCTCCGCATTTTTATCTAATAAGTTATTGTAAAATGTGGACTAGGACCTTTTTATTATTTTCTTTTATGAGTGAAGTAATCAGTGAATAAATATCATGTGTATTGGATAAACTGTGTGTAGTAACTTAAAATTATCGAGCGTCTCGATGTCCACGAGTTCACTCGGGACCAACAAAGCGGCGGACATTTTATTTTGAGTACTCGATAATGTAGCGTTCGCGTCGAAAACATTAATGTCGTTTTATGGTTATAAATTCGGATATCGTTCGCTTACACCTTTTGTAAGTATTGTTATTTCATAGTGGGTATTTTGTGCGTAATCCTTGAAAGTGTACACTTAGGTTTAGAAGCGGTTATGCCCAGGTACCACCGCTAGGTTGTCGATATTTTGGGGAAAATGTCGTTGAAAAAAGTGACGTAAGCAAAACTGGACAGCTGGAAGTGTTGCCTTGGACCTTTTGTATTACATCCAGTCTGCTAAACTTGCTATCGACCCACTCCGCTTCGGAGGCTTCTCGTTCGTGATTTCCGCGCGCGCGGCACCCCTAACCTCTTCACTAATTGAATTGTGATGATTATGATGCGTTACTGTAGGAATACTAGATGTTCAATGGTTCTAACATGTTATTTTTGTTAATTAACAGCGATGCCGAGAGGGGTGAAGCGAGGGCCGGCGGAGGGCGAGGCCGAGGTGGTGGTACGCGCTGCTGTTTCTCCTTCGCATACCACGTTACTGGACGATAGCCCTAGCCAGCCCATCAGCTATCACCTGCTCGACCACGGCTATGGCGCCACGCCACAGCATCAGATACGGCGCGAGGCGCCAACGGCACCGCCGAAGACGTCTGAAGTAAGTTCCCCATTAAATTTAGTTTGGTACATCAGGGACTGAGAATTCAACATGAACTGGTTGAATTGGTGACATTAAACACTCGCAGGTTTAATTAGAGTACTACCATTTATTTAAATTCATCAGGTTTACTTTGATTGTCAAAGTATTTGGAAGTAGCGGGTTAACTAATGGACTGCAGAATCATGAAAAAGGCTGAAACATAGTATGGAATGGTAATTCATTTCTAAGCTGTACTGAACGGTATTCTGTATCCTACAAACTTGATCCATGGGGATTTCTCAACAAAAAAGCATATTGATTGCTAATGATGCTGATTGTTTGTGATGTGGCAATCGAGAGGATGTGGTAACAGTTGTGGTTTATGTTGTAATGCTGATATCACATATTATTGCGGTATTCAATCCAGTTAATATTAAATTAATAAAATATGTCAATGAGACTATAAATTTCATTTGTTGGGACTATCAAAATTGTTCTTTTTGGGATTGATAACATTTGTGTTTTTTCACTCTTTTCTATTGAACTGATTAGTAAAGTCATTCTTGATAACAGGTTCACAGGTACTACTTGGATACTTATTACTAGCATAGACTGCACTTGTTCTATTTAAGTGATTTAAAACATTCCAGTTCAAATTACAAAAAGTCATCATCATTGACAATTTTATGCAAATTGTACATTGGACTTAGTATTACATCATTGGGAGTTTCTTTATGTGATTTGAAAGATACTTGTGATTAAGAAGGAATGTTACTTTTCAATAAATAAAATTAGGTACAGTATGTAACAATAATATGAATAAAATGTTAAGTCATTGAGTTGGAAAGATCTTTCCAAAACATACTTATATTTTTACTTAGATCTCAAAGAGAAAATTTCTATTTGCATTGGGATTTTAAAATAGTCTATCTCTGACATCTCATGGGCTCCTAAAGCAGATTAGTGATCTTGTGTCTTCAGAACTTCAAACAATGTTGTTTTGTTGACATATTGCAAAAATATCTAATACTTATAAGTTGTCTTGTATTCTGTAATCATTTGAACATTCTCAATTAGATGAGCCATTGACTCATAATAAGCATGTAAGAGTTTTGACTTTAAGGTTAGGTTAATGAAAGTCTTAAATAAGTTACTCAGTTTGGAAAATAGAAGTAAAAGATTTAACTTGGAAGTGCAATAGGAGGACTGTTTCAGTATCTTTCACTAATTGAAAGTATCATGTCATTCGAGATATATATCTAAGAAACTGATGAGTATGGGTGCAACATTGGCCATAACCCATGGCAAGCAACAATGCTACAACAATTCAATGATTTATGTATTTATTATTGCACATTTTCCTTAATGTTTAATTAATCACATTACTAGCTTATGTTTTATTGTACATGGTACATAATTTTCATTAAAAGTCTGCCATAGCTTGTTAGTAATAATAAGCATGGTTTTAGAAACAGGACTGAACTTGATGAGCTCTAAAATAATAATAATGAGGTCATTGGTGTCTGTGGGGTCATTGAACTGAGCCAACAGAATTCTGGAGGTTCAAAAAGATGATAATAATATTATAGGACAGAATCTTCTACTGAATTTTAATTGCAGTGCAAAGGGTTTACAGCAATGTTACTGCTAATAATTTTATGTACCTTTATTTAAGGTTGAAGAAAATGTTATTTTTGCAACTTATCTAAGATTATTTTTATCAACAGCAGAATGGTTTCTCTCCCAATATTATCTCATGTGGTACTTATGGTTCATTTCATTTTAATGCATAGAGACTTGTTTATTAAGACCATAATTAACCAAGATAACATATTTAATGCAAGTAATACTACTCTACTACCTTTTATCGTTTATTATCAATCCACATTGCAACTAATTATTGAAAACGCATTGAAGATTATTTTACTAATGTCGTAAAACATATTTAAAAAAATATAAATAATAGTAAAAGAAAAATTCCGTATAATAATTTACGGTCAAAAATAATGCAAAAATATAACGTAAAATTCCGCAATTTGTAATCTTTGCGACAAATCAAAATGGCGGATCCTAGACAACATAATTTCGAGTGTGTAACGGCAGCGGTACACTGAAAATGTTTAGTCGATGGGACCCTACGCGGGACAGGGGTTCGGACCAATCGCGGGACCGACGCTTTCGACTGCATGAATATTTTCTCCGACCCACTCATTCAACGGCACGCATCAGACGCATCATCGAAAGTTTACTAATCTTATCTTTCAAACTGATTAATGTAATTATTTGGATTTATTTGTTTTGTTTTATAATAATTCCATAAAGTTAACACCAATATTTTCGCGGGTTTTTTTAATGATATTGCATCGAGCGAGTGTAGTAACACTGGTCCGTTTCATTGAAGATTAGGCCTAGTTCACATGAACTAATAGTTTCGAGAAATACGATTTAATTGTTTTGATAGGCGTTCGGTTCACACATTTCATTCAGGAAAAAGTACGTTAGTATGGTGCCTCATTTTTATAGATAACGCAGTCTCGATAAGTCTGTCACTGGATTTGTAACGGTACCTATTCAACTAGTTCAAAGAGATTACAAATGGATTTGATTATTAATTTACAAATGCCAAGTAGTACCTATGTTTTCCTTGCCTTTGATTCCGTAGATCTAAGATTATTTTAGATCTTCGAAATCAAAAGAAACTAATAAGTATCCTTATTACGTCGAGCACGCTTTACAACATATTGAACGGTTGTACAGTGCCTGTACTACCTATTAGGTAAACGTGTGTCGGTTATTCGAAGCGAAAAAAACAAAATGGCGGACGCTTCACGCCAAATTTGAGCGATGCCTCTAATAGCTTAGCCAAACTTTTTTAATCGCCATTCATAAACATTAAATGCTTGTGACCGCAAAAGATAAATAAAGCCATTACAGAATCCCCAAAAATTCAATAATATACCATAGGTACCGATCGACAATTCTGAATGCGCATTTATATATTCATTTGAAGGGTCTGGGTAGTCCAAGTTTGCATTTAATTGATTCAAGTTTTAAAACACCCCATATTTTGTGTTTCATTGAAAGAAGGCGGTTGAAAATCGCGCGTATAGACAGACCCACCCATGAAATTTTATTTCTAAACCCTTTTTACCCGACTGCGCCAGAAGGAGGGTTATTTGACGTTCTTGAATATTATTGGCTGTACAAAGGATGATGCGCATTATGAGACGATCTATTACGTTATGTTCCGGATGACCGTTATTGTTTTACTCGTCTCTTAGTCTAAGAGAACTAAAAGAAAATTTATGAGGCATGTATGATTTATGTTTAAGGCGGTAGGTACGTTGCATGCAGACTTCATGATAAACTATTTTTCATGAAAGTCAGCTGGAGGTATAACCTTAAACTTGGCCGTTACGTGTCGAGCGAATACAAGAATAGCGAGCGGCAAGTGTACTGGAGACACATATGTTCGCAGTATATCATGTGAAGTGGCGTTCACCCGCACCCGGCCATGTGGCTCCAGCACTAGGAGGTCACGTGGCCAGGTACTTACTTCCTGTCATCACACTTGTATTGCACATTTTCGGTCATTGTCCTTAACGTCTCCTGCGAACTTTGATCTCTCGCCAAGAATAAGGGCACCCTTTTCATAAAGATTTGGGATGATTTAATTTATCAAACGGGATAATAGTTTTTTTTGCTCGTATCAAGTTAATGTAATTTATTCGATCCGTACCGGTTGTATAATTATTATTACGCGGTGTACGTTTAGGGCTGTATTGATGATGCGAGCGGGATTGTGCAGACAGAAGGGATGTTTTGTCTGCCTAGACGGCGAGCCCCGTGTCACATCTGCTCTGGTTTGCTTGCGCTGCGCAGAGCGGCACAAAGACGGGACCCACAAATCCGGCAAATTAACAATAGCGTCTACTTCTCTATTAATAATAATAACACAGATATTTCGAGATAAGAAATTGCCATTCTTTCGCCAGAGGTCCCTTCCGAGAGCTCGGCTTTTGTGTTGATTCTAATTTATGTCATGTATTGTTGTTACGCGTACCCTCCCCACACTTCCTTTTAAGGGCTTTGGCCCCGTTGCCTGTCGAAATTGAATTTGTTGCAGGAGCTTATTGAGAATGCCTCGTGCATCTTCCATTTTGCTCTCCGTGACTATTTCGGTGTGCTCTGTTCTTTTACTTTCGTAAAAATAAATTTATAAGACGCTTAGTCATAATTTGCCGATAATTATCATTGTCGCTATTAATTAACACGGGGTCAACGAACAGTTTAGAAAATGAGAACAGTTGTCATAAAATGGTCCGTTAAAGTGTTAGGAGTGTGAAGTATGCTCTTTAGTTCTTGTGGTGTAGTGAGTGATGCTCAATTGAAGAGATTAACAATGACTTTGTGTTAAGAGTGAGCTGTAGTTTATCATGACTACATGATGTGTACAGCCCGGTTTACATTGCGACACTTGCACTATTGAGTGTTTTTGTTTCTTTTAGTGTGAACAACGATTGCGTTTAGTTGGTCTGAACTTTGCTTAAAAGTGGGTGGGGAGTATGTTGTAACAATATTGTGTCATGAGTGACTTATTTACCACAAATAAGGTGACGACACTGTGAAGCTTTTAGTGATTTTTAAGTGCAAAGTGGAAGTTATGGGGGTGAGTTAATGGATACATGGTCAATGTAAATTATGGTCATAACCTCATAACCAAAATGCTGTAGGTAACAGTGATGACACTGAACAATAAAATAGACTCGCATTAATGTCTAGATAAAGGCTGTACGTGAGAATACGTTATTTGTTTAATTAGCAGGTGCAGACGCGTACCTATGTAATTAAGTGCCTATCTACAATAATGTAAATAGATATCGAATCTCGTCCGTTTCTTGTTCGCTGACGTCACCAAAGCTAGCTACATCATAAAACATTACTACATTGTTCATTAACTTCTTTCTACGTATTTTTAATCGATAAACAGGCCGCAATATTCCATGAATTCCGTGTTCTAAATTAAAAGGTTATTGATAAAAACTACGTATGCACCTATCTTGGCACTTAAAACTTTTTATGCCAAAGGTTATTTCCATGTAACAAAGTATATTTTAATAAAACAATGTTAGCCGATTCAAATTATCTCTCTCTGATACATTGCCATGCCATGTCTACCTGTTTCCTGAGAGGTTTCTAAAAAAGTTTACTGGTTTATGTTATTTATTGAACGTTATTTAAAATAAAATGGAACATTCAAACCCATCCATCCACTCTGCAGTTTCATGATTGCATGGCAAGAACTAATAGGGAAGCCGTGAGCAAAAGCTGCCAGTTTAATTCACGGAATGCATTAAAAACGTGTTAGCTAATGCATTGCAAAAACTTGTGCAAATGTAAATCACAAAGCATTTCTAATTTAACCGTCTGCCGCATTTTTATTTGCGGTTGTCATTTGAGGTTGCGCCAAAACTAGGTGTCAAAAAGGTTTTAAGCCCGGGACGGATAGCTGCAATAATTCCATAAATATGCAATGCATTTTGCAAAACGTGAGTGAGAAGCATGCCTTATGCAATTTGAATGACTGTCTTGCATGTCAAGTTCCACTTAAATGGCAAAAGTATATTACTATGCTATAATTTGAAGTTACGACTTAAAACATGCACGTTGAGACGCGCTAAAACCTAGAACCTACATCCACACTTAAGGTGGAAGCTCCACGGTAGCCCGCGAAATTTAAATTTACTTACGTTTTTTGCAATTTGCAGGTCAGTGTCAGGTTGTATGTTGATTATAAAATCATCAAACATTCATATTCAGTTCATGTAACTGTCAAGAATGACTTTTTCATGAAATAGTCATTCTTGACAGTTACATGAACTTAGAGGGTTGTATTGATGATTTTAATGATGATAATTCTGTAACTACTTACGTCTTGCAGCCGCGAATCATATTTTAATCAACATACAACCTGACACTGGCCTGCAAATTGCAAAAAACGTAAGAAAATTTGAATTTCGCGTGCTACCCTGGAGCATCCACCTTAAACCAGTCTGCACATACACGTACACACAAATAGCGTTTTGTTCCGTATAGATGGACTGGTATTCGTACTTGTCTTAAGCAGTGCGTGGTTATCTGAGATTTGCCCCAAATACTTCCGAGTTATTCAGACTTCAGCCTCCTATACGCACGTTTCTATTTCTATTCATTTGCGGTAATGATTTGATTGCTATCTAGATATAGATACACGCTAAGAAGAAAAAATGAATGCCTACAACAAAAACTGACAAAACAGCCTTCAGTATAATTAGAAGATTCTGTTATGTGCATTTATTTGAGCACGCATAGCGAAAAATGACATAGTGTCATCGTTTCCGCTCGGCCTGTTACTGTTCAGTCTGTGGTCTGTTTAAAGACTTCCAGACCAGCAGACACAACCTCGTGTCTATATACCAAGCCCCTGCAGTTCCACTACTGAGCAAAAGTCTCCTCCATAACCACACTTTAAAAGGACAATCGCAGAAACGGCACCCTTACAACTTGACGCTTAAACCCCGCCATCTTCTTAGCGCTGTATGTATGCTGACACCTTGACAGCTATTATGACAGTTGCTGGGGTCTGGGGCTCTGGGCTCGTCCATGTGAAGTTAACATGTAAATGTTGCTTGCCTACCTCGAATCACTCGGCGCGTAATGCGACGTGTCGCTTACCTTGTGACATTTCAGCTTGTATACTCAACTAATGCGCCGAAATGGTGTAACAAAATACTGTCGGGCAGCTATCCCAGAACTTTGGATAACTGCCACACACTCACATAGAGGAAGCCTTAGTCCTCACAGTGCTCTCTAAAGGGGATGGCAACTGTGAAAACTAATGGCGCTAGCATAGTTCCAAGCATCGTCATTGGTAGACAATCTGGTAATGTCATTTTATATTTCAAAATGGCTTGACCTCATTGGTCAGATTAGGAACAAACTATGCTAGCGCCATCTGCTTTCAGCTTTCACCGGCCAACCCCATTGAATTGTAAAAGGAAACTATGTTACTAAAGTAATTCGTGTTACCAATCGGAACATATAGTAGCTTGAATTTATGTTATCAAAGGTTCCATACTTACCCCTTTATAACATTCGTGATTTCGCTTGTCTCCAGGCGGTGAAAAGAAGACTGAACTTAAGTGAGAGCAGTTCCGGCAGTCAGGGTCACGTGGTGCCCATGAAAGCCGATTTCAAGACGCCCAAACAGAAACGCGTGAAAGTTCTCACGCCTTACAGTCGACCGTCCAGTTCCATGAAAAAGTACACCGAACGTTCCAGGTACTTGTCTCAGTGAGAGGTAAATTTCCAGTTTAGAGAGTAGCTTTTCTGTAGTTATAGCGGCTCGCCCGAGTAAAGCTGGCCCAAGTTGCCGTGAAAATAGTGCTGAAATCGGCCGGGCAGCTGTTGCAAGCTACTTGTGGCTACAGAACATATAGGCGTGGTCGAAAACGTAATAGAAGTGGCACTGAAGATAGAAGACAAAGGAAATTGACGACATACAGGTCATTAACAAAGCTGCAGCAATAAAATTTACGTTCTCAAGGATAATTGCGAACTACATTGACAAACGTAGGTAGTAAACAAGCAAAAATGAACCGCCCCCTGGCCTCCACGGTGGCGAAAACGAAACCACTAGTCGCTTCGCAACAACCAATGTGTCCAAGCAATATTTGTTACGAGGCTTCAGGAAATCGGCCAGAAGACGTCCACTCTCACCTACATAGCAAGGAACCTGCTTCTGGTTTACGTCTTTGTGATGATGGAAACCGAAGTAAATCAAAGGAATCAACAGCAAGTTACTCCAGTAGAAGAAAAACTAGAATATTTAATACCAACATACTATATTTTTGTTCTAATAGTTATATTGTTTGTTTCAGGTTTGACACATCATTAGGTTTACTCACAAAAAAGTTCGTTGCGTTGCTAAAGTCCTCGCCCAACGGCGTGCTTGACTTGAACATAGCGGCAGAACATTTATCGGTCCAAAAACGTCGTATCTACGACATCACAAACGTTCTAGAGGGTATAGGAATATTAGAGAAGAGATCCAAAAATAATATACAATGGAAATATGGTAAGTTTGAGCTTTCAACTAGTAAATAAAGGCTACATTTTATTGTTGTGTTGATTTTAGAAATTTAGAGATAGATTGTAACTTTTTTTGAAAATTTTCTTTCATGGTATGAGCGTTTTTCTACAAGGTGAATGAAAAGCATTCAATTGCTGATCTTAATAACTTCATACTTTTGAACTAGACCACAATAGATTTCATCGTTCTAAATATGCTATTGCTGAAAAGTTAAGAAAGCTAGAAAAGAAACAACAAACGGATGGACAAGATATCCGATTTTATCATGGTGCTTGGAGTGTTCTGTAAGAAGGGCTAAGACATTGGCGAAATATACTTTGTTGGAGTTCAATCCACTTCTGCAAGACAATAATACATGTTGATACGAATCGCTGATATTACGAAAGATGAACAGATTGTTTATAATAATTTGCATAATACAGTTATTTGTTACCTGGTCGTTCGAATCGCCAGCTATTTATATTGTTTCTTGTTACTGTCAATCAACTGTTAGAAAGAGGAGGCTTATGGACCGGCGGAATGGTGACCACAGGGTGTTTTCAAAGTACGAGACATTATTGTCTATGTAAATGTTCGCTTTATTCTAAACATGCAAGTTGTTTGGTTACTGTGCCACCTGTTGGTCGTCCCAGTAGAATATGTTGGACGTGCATGAATTATGGAAGCTGGACTACTTATCCTTACCACAGATTCGAAAGGTAATTTGGTTATCAAAATTGCAGATTTTTGATCGTTTTGTGATGCAGTAAAGGTGGCATGCAACAAGTGTGTTATTGCTCTATTTTTGGTACTCACACAGATAGTGGAAGCTAAAGCTAGAAAACCTGAGTTCGATTCTCAGGACCAATAGTGATTTTTGTTACGACGCTCTTAGTAGCGGTTTGAAGGTGCTTTAAATTGCATCTGAAGAAGCTTTGAATATGAACTGTTCATTCGTGACAATTTCCTACAACAATAATTCACAAAGTAATGCTTCCTCTCTGCTCCATGTGAGAGGGAATGGGCTGTTTTACAATAACTAATTTAGTGATAAAAAGCTTGGCTATCAGCAAGGCCGGTAGCACGGCTGACGGTCTAAAGGTGCGTGGGGTTGAGTGCAGGACCGGGCGGTGCGGGCGGGGCGGGCGGGCCGGGCGGCGAGGCGGCGCGCGCGCGGCGGCTGCGGCGCGAGGTGCGCGGGCTGGCGGCGCACGAGGCGCGCGTGTGCCGCGCGGTGGGCGTGGCGGAGCAGGCGCTGAGCGCGCTGTCGGCGGGCCACGGCGCGCGCGCCTACATCACGTACGCCGACCTGCGCTCCATCCGGGACTTCCGCAACCAGACCGTCATACCCATCAAGGCGCCGCCCGACACGCGGCTCAGTGTTAGTTCACCTCTTTATACTTATCTTTCTTACGCCCCTCGCTTTTTGATCTAGCTCTCGACGAAGTACTCATAACGTCATCGTATAACTCGAGAAAGTACACAAAAACACGCCTGGTAAAAAAAATACAGAACCTCTAAGTTGCCTCACTTCTACTATATTTAACTTTATTAAGTTCAAAATTAGTGTAATACCAAATGCATATGATATTATTTACAATCTTTACAGGTGCCCCATCCTGACGAGAAAGGTTTCATGATACATTTGAAATCTATGTCGGGAGAAATCGAAGTCTACCTCTGTCCAAAAGAACGTCCTCCTTCGCCTGCGTCGTGTAAGTTCAAATATTTAGAATTTCAGAGTGTTAAATGCACATGACGACTTCATTGGTACTGCATTGGAAAAGAAAGTATTCGTATTTCTAGATTTCTGTGATCTATCCCCGAAGATGAGGAGAGAGCTAGCTGCTTGAGTAATTACTAAGCAAAACGCGCAAGCAGTGGGTGAGCCATTTCTCGAAGTTATCTGTAATTAAGCAACCAAGTTTCCTGCAAACGTGACCACGCACTTTATCTGCGCCCGTTTGCCATCATTTAGCTGAAAGACGTCCACTGCTGGACACAGGACTCTGACAAGCACCGCCACAACGATCAATCTTGTGCTTACCGCTTCAAGTGGGTTCCTATAACCGTTACCAAGTCGTCGGACCACTTGGAGACCACTGTATTCGTCAACTCTCTGGATGACTCTCTTTGCGCAATCAAGCGACAATATGTGTTGGTTGTTACAAGTCGTCTAATGTGAATTATGTTTGTAGCGACCGGCCAGTTACCGGCAGACCCGCTACTGGAAGACAACAAAGCTCTGCTGGCGCCGCTCATTGCGCTGCTGCAGTCCAAGCCCTCCACCTCCATCACCGCCGACTTCACGTGAGTTTGTACTACTTACATTATAATGTTAGTAAAAAGTTGAAGATCTCGGGAGAAATAGGCCGACCCCATCCAAAGTTTTACTCAGGCCTATGTCGGATTGTGGCTGCCTACGACACACCTCAGGGATCTTATTGCTGTATATTTTGAGATTATTTATTTGATATTACTTCAATTTAGAGCCCATAAAGACACGAGTCTTACGCGCCATAGTTTCACCAACTTGGACAGACCAATGCTGTTAGTCATAGAAGAGGATATCGTTTATCACAGGAAATAAGTGTCTTCGCATTATGCGACCCATTTCACAGGAACCTGCACTGAACATTCAGTTTTCATGACTTGTGGCTGTACATACCGAGCGGTCAACACTGCAAAAGACTGTTTGATCTGGAGACTTGTTGTATGTTGAACTATGAAGAAGTAGAAGAAATGTAACGTGTGTTATTTCTGTGCAGGACGCCAATAAAACGGGAGCCAATGAGCTCGTGTTCGTCGTCGTCGTCGTCATCGATGACGGTGTGCACGCCGTGCGTCACGGACCCCACGCTGCCGCTGGGCGCGGCGCTGGCCACGCCGCACTCCAGCCACACGCCGCACACCCCGCACTCTCCGCACACCCCGCACACGGCACACACCAGCCATCACGACACCCTCCAAACTCCTGACAGTCAGTATCTTTCTCTACTATTACGAATAGCTGGCGATAAACTTGTACCATCTCATCAAGGATCTTTTGATTGTCAGAAACCTACAACTATTACTTGAAACATAATCGTTGGTGTTACACCACATGTCAATAAATAAGGCTTGTGTTAAAATAAACATTTTTAGCTACATTACCAGGTCCATGGTAATAAATGCTGATGATTAAATATTTCGAGTACATCATTAGTAAGATCATCGACCTCGCCAGTTTATTTTCCAACTTAAATGAGTACCTAATCCACAGGTGGCGGCGCGCGGGGTCGTCTGCGGAACGCGTTGATAGCGGACAGCGACGACTTCGCGCCCATCATGGGCGGTGGACGCTTCCAGCTGCAGACAGAGGACCAGGAGTCAGGTACGACATGTAGCTCACACTCATACACACTCAACACAAGATCATACCGAGCGGACTGGATAGCGGACAGTGGACTGACAGATAATCTACTGAAAATGGTCAGACTTCGGGTTTCCGCAGCCTGCCTCCCGGCCCGCTCGGGTTGACCGCACTGTATCAGGGGGTCTACTGGCACCTTTTAAAGCAGTATTATTTCAATCTCGCTTCAGCTGTAAGTCCTGTATAGGTCCATCTTGATTATTCTGCTATAGTGGTGGTACATTCCCTGGTCTAAAAAACGTATTGATCGCCAGAGTCGCAAACAGAAGACTGGTCCCACCATGCCCAACTCAATTTAGTCATGAAAAGATGGCAATGGTGGTGTGCTGGAAGCAGTCGTGACTTGACTTCTGTTTTTGATTATTGTGGTCAAAGGTCTGCTCGGTTCCTTTATCATTTCCGGTTTACGGTTAAAACTAATATACTCATTGAGACCATTCAATGAAAGTTATTACTTGAACATCAACACTGTTTTAGAAATAAAATGCATCTTCTACCAATAGGGAATATGCACGCAATTTTTTCTTCACTTAAATCAATAAAATACAGTACTATCAACCCAAGAAAAGTATTAAAAGTTAAGTTCAACTACTGCTTGTCGCACAAAAATAATATTAAACTCCTGCAATTTTCTACGACAGTTCAAACGTCCGTAGCTGTCGCGGGCATGATGTGACGTCATTATCCACAATCTGCCTTGTTTACATCTAATTTTTTCGACTTTAATCAAATAATTTTACAAATTGTATGTGCTCTAGTCAAGTAAAAATTGCAATAACAATATTATAATAAAATGTTAGTGAAACTTTTAGCACTTTTCAAATAAAAGTGTTTTTTTGACACAATGAACTTTGACGTCAATACCGGCCTTATCGTGGACGGAGTGTTTTGACAATGCGTTCCGTTTCACCAAAAACACGCTACATAAAACAGTAAATTGTAAAATAAGTGATGTATTAGAAACTTATAAGTGTACCACAATGTTTTTATGCGCCAATACAAGGCATTTTTCATAAATAAAAAGAGTTTTGTATTTCATGCATATTCCCTATTGAAGCATTTTTTATGTTTGAGGATGCGTTTCACTTTTACACACAGGAACTGAGCCCCAAAAAGTTGATGTATGTAGTATTTCATGCTAGTTTGATACCTTAAATTGAACGCCCGTGACAACAGTCACTTTGCTTTTATTATTAATTGGTATCATTTGCATTATTATCTAGATTATTTTATAAGATAACTTATAATCAAAATGCAATAACCGATAAAGGTAACCCCCAATTTGATTCAATTCAGTGTTGTCTAATCTTATGGTTACAATATGTCAACAAGACATTTTGATGACAATTTTGGTGAACCAATCTCAGAAACTAACATAAAAATTGAGAGCAACTGATCGCTGATAAGAAACTGTGCGCCGATAATCAGTCTCTGATGACGATCAGATCCTTCTGATGGCTGTCAATTTTTATAAAAATGTTTGGCATTGGCTCAACAAAATGACAAATAAAATAAGTCGTCATTGAGATTTTACAGCAAAATATTACCGGGAGTTCTTTTCGCCAGTTCAATATTAAGGTATCAATCCAACCAAACTAAAATAATCATGTTCAATGACAGTCTAACCTTAACTTATATTTCACCAAGTCATGGGTACGCTAAGTCACGCTATAGGCAGGCGGAATCGTCGAGAGCGCGTCTCGTGGCTAGTACTTTGGGTGTGAAGTGTGTCGTAGTCACATCACAGTCAGAGTTCTAGCTACGCGGCCGCGCGGACCGGCGCGAGGACTCACCACATTAGATATAAGTCATACGGCAGCGGGATTCACTAGGTTGGTTGTTTATTTAAGTGCCGACGCACTTAAAAACGGTGTGAGACTAATATACACGCTAAAACTAAGGAAATATCCGCAGTATTTATGTTGCAACGTCGCAATGCTTTTGTGTGTCGGCTAACTGATTCACTGTGTACGGAAACACGATCGACTGAAGTTTAATATTTTACTAGATCTAGTAATAACTTATCACTTGCTGAAGCTCACTTTCAAGTTACATGACACCTAGAAGAAGAAAAGACTTCTCATGCAACGACTGGAAGTATTCACGGAATTTTCTTATATTTTATTATTTCCTTTTAATTTTTATATTTATTTTTCATCTTTTTTTTTTTTCATAATGTGGAAAATTCCGTGACTACTTCCAATCTTTGGATGAGAAGTCTTTTCTTCTTCTAGGTTCGACGAAGAGGTCTTTTCACACTAGTCAATCGTGTTTCCGAATATTGTCACATAATATAAATCCAGTTACGAATGTGTCATCATGTTACATACCGCCGACACGCATGCTTCCATCACTGTGCTCACGTCATCATCATAAATGCTTCACTAACTGTAATACCTGTCTCGATACTATGAGTCTATGACAGTAAGAGGAAGGAATTGTGTTACCTCTTCCTGCCTCTCAAATTGTGTATGTGGTTTTTGAATCTGTATTAAAACAGGCTCTGTCAAGCACTAGACTAAATCGTAAGCTAATTGCTATCTTACATGCAGCCAAACAAGCAATAGACGATAGAAAACCCGAGTTGTTGAATTAGGTCGTACTAACCCATAGAAACAGGCTAAAGTTTTACGTAACTTGAACAGCATCGCGAAAGTTTCTACGTCTATTTCGGCCTGTTAGTGGAAGGTAGCAAAAGTTTCGTTTAATTTTGCTGGTGCTCGACAGTAATTAATATTAACACTGTAACAGAAATGATTTTATCCCATATGATTTGGCCCCTAAGAAGACACTATGATGCTCAGTTTTTCGTCATTTCTGTCACAGTGTCATCATAACTAATTGTTGAATTCATGAAAATATTGTTTTGTCTCGGATATGGATTCAATCGGTTTTGTATTGTGTAAATAATTTGCTGCGATTCCTATTAACATTCCCACAGATTTCTGAAATATCAATAATGAAGTGTTTGTATAAAAGCGCGAATATCTTTTAAAGTCTTTATTGTAAATATGTCTACTTGGTGCATGCTCACATCGCGTCACGGGCAATCTGCTTAAAGTTGGCAAGCGTTTTCATGTGAGGAAACACAAATAGTGGTCGAGATCCTATACTATAGTCATATCGAAAGTTTTTATTTATTTAAATGACTTGTTTGAAGAGATTTGGCAGTGGGACACTTAAAGTTTACACCCACTAGTCAATAACATGTTGTAACAGTATCGTTACCTCGTGGATGTCGATGTGAGCGTTCCCCAGCGGAGAGCTTACAGCGGTTCATGATCGGTTCAGCGGGCTCGTCGGTCGCGGTGTTTCGGGAGACGGGAGGGCGGCCGCGAGCTGTATCCCGTGTGGCTCCAGTGCTCCGTGTAGCACCATGGGATTCAGCTCACGGACGCTCGCCACTAACAGCCAACTCATCTACTAACTCCACAGACAACCATCGCCAATGTAACAACGCTCTCATGTCTAACTATGTTTGCACTGTGTTCTAACCTTCGGGAAACGTCGTTGCATTCATTCATCTCTCACAACTAAGCCATTTCATCAGGTTATTGGGTTATGCTTCCACTAAACCTCACCAGTCACAAGATAAATCAAACGACATTTTTCGAAGACCTTACTCATTTTGAATAGAAACCACCACCATTACAGTAAATTTTAGACTTGATTTCTGTTTAGATATTCGAAATGAGTGAATCAATTCTAAAATTACAAGTAAAATACCTTTAACTATTTTCGTTTGAAAACTTTTACTTACACGCAATATTCATACAACGCGCTCGCTTTCCATCACTTACGCATAATTGTCAAACTTCAATAAATTTGAGACGAATCCCGAATTTCGTCAAGAACGCGGGCTGATTCACACGTAGACAAATACAGCACCTGTATTACAAAACAGGTGCTGTGGTATTTGTCTTTTTGTTTGTTTGAGTCCAACATAAAGCCATCGTTCAACGAATGCGTGCGTGTTGCAGGAAGTATTGCACATTTTTTCCTTCGCCTCTGCTTCGCCTGTCAAAATCCAATAACGCTTGCTCTTTATGTCCGTCTGACTGTTTGTACAGATTTTGCAGGTGATGTCGGGGCGGGGAACGTGTTTGAAACTAATTTTGTAAATAATTCATTTGTAAACTGTTTGTTTGGTAATGACGTGGGCACACGTGGTATTCTTGTATTAAGGAGTATGAAATATATTAGGCGCGCTCAGGTCATTCATTGTCTGTTCGGGTTTATCACTAATAAACACTCTTTAGCTTACTGATAATATAATCGGTTTATGGAACTTGTGCGCGCCTACTCTTACTGATATTTTGTTACTTTTTCGACTCTCATCATGTGATTTTTATAATAATGTTGATCATTGTCAATTTATACAAAATGTAATCATGGTTGTGTGTAGTCTTTTTGGTGTGCATTTGCGATATTATGAGAATAACAACGTAATCGCAGAATTATGACACCATACTGACATGGATGTTGTCCCGTGGCATTTCAGAACCGCTGGAGTTGGAGCCGTTCCTGGCGCTGGAGCCGCCCATGTCGGCGACGGACTACGGGTTCTGCCTCGACCACGACGAGGGCCTGTCGGAGCTGTTCGACTTCGAGTTCTAGTGGCGCGCGCCTGCGTGGCCGCGTCGCGCCCGCGTCGTGCGAGTAGTGCGAGCAGTGCGGAGTTGTACGAGCTGCGGACTGTACTCGGCTCGACCTCACGCCAACTGTTTAGGGTACCGAATGGCGGCTGCAGGCGAGTTGTGACAACCGCTCCAGGTGTTGGGACAGGTGCGACCCGTTCCCGAGCCTTGAACATTTGACGTGAGGGCGGGATGACTGGAGTCTTGTTTACAGAACACTCTCACGGTTTACTTACGTTGTGCTTCTGATTGTGTTGCGGGCAACATTGTGTTGAGCTTTTAGCTTTTATCGTAGGTGAAACAATACCTTGTAGAGGCGTGCGCTATTGCTCCAATAACGTAGGCCGATTGACTGGACAGAGAAGCGCTAAGATAACTTGAGCAATACCTAATGCCATTAACTAAACTAGTGTTTTTGATGAATATTTTTAAAGTTTATTTCGTTACGTCGCGTATGATAATGATGCCATTCTATTTACGGGTATAACACTATCATCATGTTGGACTTGTTTTTGTTTATCCGAACACTGCTTTCGACTAGACTAAGAAATCATTGTGTTTACTTATTTGTCTCGAGGTAAACGGACGCTCAAAGGCTCATGCATGTGAAAACATGTATAATGCATGTGTGACGTTGAGCACGGCTTTAGTACTTGTGGGACATAGAACTTGAAATTTGTCTCACAATAAATTATAAGTAGGTAATGAGTAGCTCACACAAGCTGCATTCTTGAGTTCTGCGGATTTTATTCATTTTTCAGAGTTGGATCACAATGCATCCGAGCTAATACAAATGTGAAACTTAAGGATTACGCCGCAGCTTGTGTGCAAGCTACAAGCAATATAAATAAACTGACAAGTCAAGTAAAATATGAGAGTGTTCTGTAAAAGCAATAATGTGTGGTTATGAACATTGAACATCGCACTCTTAGTTAGTTATTGAAATTGATTGCAACGTAAATTATTTAGTTGGATTATTTGTGACGTAGATGTCGAATATTTAACTAATGCTCGTTCTGTGGGACTGCAGCCGGCGCGTGCTGTTATGATACGATAGTTTAAAGCAGATCACTGAGGTTCCGGCTTTAACTGAGAATGTTGCTGGAGTCAAGTAACTTTATGTAGAATAATTCGTTATAACAAATTTTAGAAAAAGCAACAGGTAATTGTACCAAGTATCTATTAATTTGACCGGAGTTTTGTAACATTCTCAGTTATCGCCAGGTTTATAGACACATCAGTTTACTAAACACCGTTAACAACAACAGGCAGCCTCAAACAACCCAATCTGACAAACATGGTGCTAATTTCATTTCTTCATCTCTACCTGTCGGCTGCAGTCCTACATTACTGTTTAATAAACTGAACGCTTATAATGAAAATGTTCCTTGAAGTTTCTAATTGATTTGTTTATGTTATTGGCATGTTGCGTTGAGTGCCGACGACCACTGCTTGTGCACCACTGTCAGCGGACACGTGGTCTGTACCCGATGTGGGCGCATACTACAGATACAATGCCTTAAGACTTTATAGAACTTTGTAAATATTACACATGCCAAGTTTTTTATGCGATCTCTAATAGTATGTTTTTCACATGTACGTAGGAGAATGAAACTAGAATTTGCAGTATGCGTCCGTGCACACATGTTGCGAGCACATAGTATAGGTTGTGTCGTGTCGCAGAGTGTGGAGCGGCCGGCTCGCGCGCTCGCGGTCTCGTGCGTTCGTGCGCTCGTGTGCTCGTGCGCTCGTGTGCTCGTGATCTCGTGCGCTCGTGTGCTCGTGCGTTCGTGTGCTCGTGCGCTCGTGTGCTCGTGATCTCGTGCGCTCGTGTGCTCGTGCGCTCGTGCGCTCTCGAGCGGATGTGCTCGCCCGCTGCGCGCTCGTGTACATAGTGTCGCTCAAATCAGAGGGGCGCGGGCGGGCGCGCCGTGTACATATTACACACTAATGAACGGTGATATCTTAGCGGCCTTCGATTTTACTTGTAAAGCTAGCTCTAGTGTTCCATACGTCATACGTTCACGTTAGGGCTGTCGTTTGCGTATTGCACGTTGTTCCGTTATCAATATAACTGATTTGCCAAATATTTAGTTACTACCTGAGTTTGTCATTTTAGTTTCATTATGGGTTCGTTTAGTTGTCATTGTAAATAGTGGAGGCAGTGCGGGCGCGCGGCAAACGTCAACATTATGATTTCGATAAATATAATTTTGAATGTTTAAGTACAAAGTGCGATACCGCGATAGCCGTCTTACCGTAATGTAAGTACATTACTCGAACTCGTTGGCACGCCTCCGCTCTGCCGTTTTTGAATAGTGTACAGCACAAATGTCATTGTAAAAAAACCTATTAATAAGTGCATATCAAAATAATTTTAATGTTAGTGTTAATTTGGAGAAGTGTGTGAGCGGCTTAAGTGAGGGAGGCGCGGAGTGTCAGACACAGGCAGGCGGAACCTGGTTGCAATACTAGTGCACGTAGTACGAACGAGGGCGAAATCATTGTTTTAACGTTTACTTTTCTCATTACATTAGTTACATTCCGTGCCCTTGTAACAACAAACACAAGATCCCGCGTCTTCCAGGCATTTGTACATATTTAGATTTTGATGCATTCACGAGATTAGACTGAGAACGTGGATTTAAAATATCACGTTACTCGATCAACAACAATAACTGCACGTCGCTGTACGCAAACTGTTCGCGTCAGAGACGTCCATCACAAGGGCGCGGAACTACTCGCCACCGAGTGTGAACACGTCCGCCAGACTACCCGCTAATAGTATTCAATCACTAATATGTTTATTTATATCATTATTTGCGTAATAGGTAAGCTTATGTTCCGCGATACGATTGTATTCCACCACTGTTGTGCTAAATCGTTTTTAATGAACTGAAATCTTAATACAAATGAATTTTTAACAATTTTTCGTTTCAAGATCGTTATCATTAAGTTTTATTTCAGTTTGATAGGATTTTATTTTTTTCGTTTTATTATTGTTTCCGTACAAAGCAAACTCTGTTGAATACCTTTTTGAAATCATACCTTTGGAACAGAATTTGCTTTTAGCGGCTTTCGTGAATTAGTACCTAATTCTAAAGTGAAATTGAGTTCTGTAGGATACTTTAGTTACCTCATGACATGTTCCTTAAACATCGTTGAAAATCGCTAGAAATGTAATATTATCAAGTTTGTTGATATACCATTTTGCTACTGCGCAGTGAACTATCCCTTGATAGTCGCTGATCATTGGTACCTGAGTGTCGATTTTTAAGGAACACGTAGGTTGCTAGTCACCTATATAATCATTTTGTTCGGCATAACGCTGCATCGCGCGAGAGGTGGCGTTTTAATTTTAAATTAAATTGTTTACGACACAAATTCTGGGGCCAAACGTACGAGAAAAAGAAGTACAAATTATTAACAAAAATTTTCTCGTAATTTAGTTTAGGATTTACGCTACTTCCATTGTTGACATCGATCGATGTTTTGTTCTTAACGAATGATTTAGTAAAATCATAAGTAGCCATTATAATGAGCACGCATTACTTCGTGTAACGTCAGCTCAGGTTTACTCTTCATTTTTCATCCAGAGCTTTGTAACTTATTGGAATTATTTATTGTAGTCGCGCATGTCTGAAATCAGTAATCTATATTATTTGATGTTATGTTACTTATGTAATTCAGGCAGTCTCTTGAGTGCTATTTATTAAGCGTCCGTTTTGCGATATAATTGTTTCAAATGACTAAATCTACCAAGAGGTAGGTCACAAGGGTACATCATTTCCGTAAAACGACACTTTATATTTACCTCTCTGGTAGACTGCCGTCTAAATCAATCTGGTAATTTGTTAAGATAACCTCATAATGTTAATTACGCTTATGCAATAGCTGTCAGTATTTTTATAGTCGATTCAATTTTAATACATTGGAATATACTCCTTACCGTGTTTCCACTCCGCGTCGATAGTTTGATGAGATCTCAAGTTAGTTGTTGGTATTGTTTGTCTAAGTTATGTGTGGGACTATCGACGTGGGGCGCTACTGTTACAACGATTTTAGTCCGTACATAATAACGTCAGCTCGACGGTCCACAGGGTCCTAATGTAGTATTTCAATACAGACAATATTAAAGTTAATTGGAACTTCACATTGAGGAGCGACGCGCGACGTAAGCCCGTTGTCTTCACACGTGTCATGCGGGATACACAGATATCACTGGTAGTATTCTATCTTAGTTTCTGTCTGTAGATGTACTTATTTTTTTATGTATAAATCTGCGAGGTAGCCTAGTGTGAACATTGTCGATGAACGGGTTGTAACTAGACAAGTTTCTGTTTGCTCGTAGATGCAAACGATCGATGTTAGATGAAATCGAGACTTTTCGACGGCATGTTTTTGTGTAATACTTTATCTGGTTTTTAATGTAACAAATTGAAGGTGCAATGTTATAAATATGTATTTATAGAGTGTGTGAGCGCGGGAGGGACGCGGGGGGAGCGGAGGGACGCTCGGAGTAACGATACGCTTGTTTGCGCCATTTGTTGTTGGTGTGAGGCCTGTTTGATTTGTATTCATTTGTGTTGAAAGACTGAGGTTGATTATTCCAGTTTCGACGAACGTGCGAGTTATTTGTTGATTGAATTTAAATATAAAGTCATATATATAGTTAGGTTATATTTTTTAATAAATATAATATTGAGATATGTAATATATTCCGGTCTTTTCTTTCGGCTTGTCCTGCACCCAAAAACTAAATTAAATTCGCGAGTTGAATATTGATGACTAGTTTATTTTATAGTGTATCTGTGTGAAAACAAATGAATGCCAAGTGTTGATGACTGAATATGACTACAATGAAGTGACCCCTTAATAAAGGGTGGAAAACACCTCTTAACGAAGCTGAAAGGCACTTGTTTTCCTCGTCATTGCGATCATTTTTTTTTTGTTCTACACCATACCTGGGAACCTTCTAGTTACGGAGATATTGCGGGGGGGTCAAAGTTCCAACTTTTTTTAAATACTAGTTTTTAATGAAATATTTTTACTTTAATCCATCCAGCAGTACAATGTTTTGAGTGCGTTACATTGAGTTCTACCAAAAATCATGATTTTTCACCCCAAAAAAGTCTTTCCCAGCAATAATTTTTGCGTAAAGTTACTTAGTATGATGTACAGAATGCTTGGTTTACGGCTTCGTGATGAGGTGCTTTACAGCCTGTATAAGGTGATGATTATTCTACCTTAAACAACGTTCATATTTACAAACTGGCACTTATAAAATTCAACACTTATGAAGTAAGTTTATACTTTAAAAGTATGACGACAACATCAGTCTCTTATAAAGTTGTCAATGGGGAAGTCCTTGAAGGAATGACTCCAGATGTCTGTGAAGGCTGTGCTGACCAGGTCGTTGATGAGCGGCCTGATGACTGCGAAGCCTGGCTTCCAGGTGGCGTTGATGAGACGGTCCAGCATGCGCTCTGAAATAACAACCTGTGTGCTTCATTTCTATTTGGGCATCGCAGAGTTAACTGGTCATCAAAATTAAAAATTCCACTTTGTACCACTCTGGCACTGGTGAGAGAAATTGGTTTGGCAAAGCGGAGTAATCCTATGCTTCTAAAAAGAGGAAAAAACATTGCCACAAAACAAGCAATGGTGCAATGACGCAGTTTTATGCAGACGCAGTCTTTAGTAAACTGATCCCGCGGGTCCCAAATGAGCGGGATCAATTTACTAAAGAGCCCGATTACCATCTTCCATAGAATACATAACAGTGCAAACTAAAATCATGCAAGGTGCGAGTCTACTCACTACCTACCCTAAAAAGACAGTCGTGTCTAAAAGTATCTTACGCATATAAGTACCAAGTATTCCGTTGCCCCTGACTAAGTTGCCGACGTGGATCTCCATGTCCCCGATATGATCGACTTCTACGTGCACATCTACTCCAGTGCCGTTTCGTTTGATGCGTGTCGTTTGGGAATAGTCCCGGAGTGTCATGTTCCAGGTACCGGAGCGTAGGACGCCTAGGCCGAATGCATCACCCTGTAAAATGAAAGTGTTGTAAGTATTTAGTAGATCGGGTCGACCTATTTAGGCATCAAATCGAATGTAGGTATATTTAACCGGCCGGCTGTAACCATAGACCACGCACTGTTGCCTACTGCCTGTTGTTTCATCTAGTTAGGTACCGCATGGTTACCGGGTGCTATTTAGACAAAATTGTGTGGAAAAAAAAAAGCTTGGGATCATTCCAACTTGAGGTCAGTCAACTATTATATTATTATCTCTGCTTCGGTGGAGTCCAGGCTATATAGCCTGGACTCCACCGAAGCAGAGATAAGACGACAGTAGAGATGTGTCATAAACTACTAATAGACTTTCGTCATTTATACTTCTCGTCTCCGCTTAGCTTTAGTGGAAACGGTTGAGCAGAGAGGAGAAGACATGTCCCATATTTGTTTAGGCCAGTTTCGCACTCTGCGGCAGCGCACAGCGAAGTCGAAGAAGATGGTGGTATGCGGCGAGTTTGGTAGGTATTAGCAATGATCTGAGGTAGAGACGTTTTACCGACGTCAGCGTGGCAATGCAAACACAAGCTGATCAGCTTGTGTGACCTCAGTCCGTCCAGTGCGACGCGAACTGATGTTTAAGCGGGAGTTTGGTGTATGAAAATAAACAAATATGGCAAATTGTGTGTTCAGAAAGTGCAATACTTATACTGGGCCGGCTGTAAAAATCAATAAGGACGTATCTTTTCATTTGTTAGTACTGTTTAGTCTATTTAAAATGGAAAATTATAAATTTTATTTTACTCAAAAATCACTTCCGCGCTGTTGCCGCTTTGACACCTACATGAATGAAACAAGTAGTGCGTTGCATATGAGTGACAGAGAGCACCAGATAATGGCGTCCGGTGTAGTCAAGTCGAACGACGCGTTCGAATATCGCCATGTTTTTATTTCTTTATAATGAGTATGGCGTCTCTATTGGTAAAATCTCATTGGGTATTAGTTGTAATTTTTACACTAATTCACATTCACAGTGCCTAATAAGCTGAGTAGCAAGTACCTGCAAGCAGTGCCGGATTAACCCCGTAGGTGAAGTAGCAATTGCCACGGGCCCCGCGCTATCGGGGGCCCCGCGAATTCAAACCCGCCCACCGCTGTTGGGGATTTAAACCCCCCCGAAATCTCGGACAACTATAGAAAAACCACCCTGTTCCAGGCGAAATATTACAATTGTCGAGCTCGCTTCGCTTGATAACACATCCTATTCTTAGTTACTCAATTCAATTTATGTTGTCAGATTTACTCTAATACTTTTCTGAATTAATGAGCAAAAAGAACCTAATTTCAGGGCTGTAAACATTTTTGAGCTCGGTTCGCTCGCTTGTACATTCTCTTGTTTCTAAAATATATCCTACCTAGGTGGAGTGCAAAAATTTTCGTACGTTCTTTGCTTTCACGAGATTTGTTTTTATAAATTGGCAGAATTCATTATATTTTTTTTATAATTTAGAGGTGAATGTTAAAATTTTCGAGCTCGCTGCGTTCGCTCTTCAATACTTTTCTGTATGAGTCGACAAAGTTAGTCCTTGCTTATAGTTATGGTCAAACGACAGTTTTCTATGTAATTCCTAATTTCCTTTCTTTTTTTTTAGTCATTGGTTTATCCCCCTATTTGCTTTTTTTCATTTAGGGTAGGTAAGACCCCCAAATCAAATTCCTGGCTACGGCCGTACCACAATTCCTACAATGGACAAATGGCCGATGGATAGTGTGTGGTATTAAACAAGCTAAGTTAGTACCTACCTACTTAAATATAAAATTTTAACATATTACTAAAAATAGCAACGGGCACACCGAAAATTATTTTGCAAAATATATTTTGGATTTTACACTCTCTGGCAGATCAAGGGCCCCTCGATAGAATTTGCTACGGGCCCCGTGCTTGCTTAATCCGGCACTGCCAGCAAGCGTGAGTGTCGTGTGAAGTTTAGATAATAGCACATTCACAAAATAATGTGTCATAGGAAGGTCGATTCGATTAGGCCGAATTGTATCCGCTAATTATTTAGATTTAGAGGTAAACCTTGGCTAGATCCGAGTATAAATGACCTAGGATGGGAACGTGCCCTCGGGCCAAAGGAGGCCTCTTAATTTAATTTATTATTGATTTATAGCATGTTGACTGTAATTTACCTTGAACTCGTAGTCACCGTTCAGCCATTTTTCGGGGAAGTACTGTGAGTAAACTATACGCTGGTTCTCCCAGTCGGTTCTGTAACAAGTAATTGAATATTTTAACAATCAACTAAGGTACTGGTCTGTAGGTACACTACTAAGTATGTCATGTTGATAAAATGCGGATATGCTTGACTGACATGATCAATAAGGCGCTGTTGGTTAACTTTTTTAAAATTGCCTGTGGAAATTTTATTGAAAAATCGTTAGTTCCAACAATGGCCACGCGCCAAAAGAACTATGTAGGACTAATCCTATGGAGACAGGACTTCTAAACTCACTTGTATTTAGTGACAGTAGAGTGCGACCATCCTCTTTCGTACACGCTGGTCAGTGTGAGCGTGTATCCGATCCCGTTGATAGCGCGCGCCTGTTTGATCTCTCGCGCGAAGTGAGGGTCAAATGGAGCCACGCCCATCTCTGGAATGCCTGAAATATGTGTTGATTTTGCTAGATTTTGTGATCACTGTCCATTGATTGCCAAGCTCACCTTCTAACCAAAGCGATCACACGAACATGAAACTGTTATTCGCTTTGGTTAGGACGACGCCTATGTGCCTATTCATTTAAGAAAAAGTGAATGGAGGATAATGCACTTATCAGAATTTTCCATTAAAGATTTTGTAGGTTTAAGGTTGTACCCAAAGGTTGTTGATAAACATGTTTCGCCATCATCAAGGCCTACTGTTAATATCAGCTCATGTTAATTCCGCTCCACCCATTTTTATTTTCAAGCTTTTATGCCTAGAGACATCAAAAATAGTTTTAAGAAAATAGTACATTTTGATACAAGTGGAGAAAGTTTGTTAACTGCAATAACTAATGTCTACGTGTATCAAACGACGTTTTTCAATATACTTTTGAAGATAGGTATAAAATAAAAGAACGAAAAATGTTTTTGTCATAAATTAATAGGAGATTAAGATTTTAATTTTATTTTTTTCCGTGCTTTGCTTTCACCACGTTGAAGGAGAAGCAAAGGTATAAAGCCGTTTTAGAGCCTAATATAAAAAATAGTTTATTTTTTTGTATTTTCGATTTTAGAACACAAATAAATGTTTATTTATCTATAAAAGTAAATATTAATTTTAAATAATTATGTTAATCTAAGGTATTCTAGTTATAAACACAATTTGAATATTCAAAAAATATTTACGCCGTAAAGACGCATAATGCTTTGCTGAAATTAAAAAAAAAAAAAAAACATTCACCTCCGTCCGACTATAGGAATTGAACCTATTTGAACTTCGTATAAATATATTATGTTACCTGTGGATTTTTTCCCGCACACGTGCGGTAAAGATAAAGAAAAGGCACGTGTGTGAAATACATTGCATGTTGAACCTAATCGTAGTGTGATAAGAACCCGTTTTCGAGGAAGTGTATTGAAAAATAACTTTCATAGTTGTTATTAGTCATTACTTAAACTTGTAAGTATATGCAGTCAAGCGGACAAGACCTTTGAATATGACCATATTCAAAGTTAGAGTAGTTTGTGTGCAAAGATCATAGATTGGGCAAGTGCATCACAAATACATCATATCTCTACCTACTTGTAGGTACTTGAATAAAAACGTACAAACAAAAGGAGTGTGTCTTACTTACCTATTTTGAAATAGGGTCGCACCTTGTTAAATGCTCTCTTTATGCAGCCATCGAAGTCTGCGGATGTTTTCTTACACGCTGCAAATATTCTTTCTGAAACATGATAAGTTAGGCATTGGATAAAAGTTTCGCGAAAGCGAAATCTACCCCTAATCTAGGCGGGATAGGTAACCGTAAACTCTAAAATATGTAACATATACGTGTAACGTTGTGTACCTAAGTAGTTACAATCTACTTACAGTTTGTGTTTCGCAATATAAACCTTAGATTACTATAACCGAGGTTTTGACCACATAACCACAAGACTTTTGTGAATTCAATGAGTGACCCTGGTAAAGATATTAAGACTATTAAGTTCGGATTCGAGTGAACTGTTAAAAAATAACCTATTATTGATTTCTATATAATTTATGTGTTTATACTTACCTAAGTATGGATTAAAGATAAGTAAAATCACGTTAAATATGTTTTTTCCGAGTTCTAAAGCATCTGGCAGAAAATTCCGATAACGGGAAGTATGGCTGAAGAGTGCCATGAATTAAAGGAATGATTTTGAAACCAACTTTGGCGGATTACAGTATGATGGTCAAATTCTTCAGCAACATTACCTACTCGGTAAGTTTCAAAAGAAAAGGAACATCATTTGGGTGGATTTCAAACAAAATTCTGCAACATCTGGTTTCAATAAAACCCTGGCCAGCATTCTCTAGATTCTTCTGCGTACATCGCGTTCAGGAGATCACTAAACTCGAACAAACCGATACAATTGAATGCGCATCCCACTTTTTACAGTGACAGTGTTTAAATTACTAACTTTAAACAATATTCCCTGCAACAGCACTCAGACTTTAAGAAAACCGGCCAAGTGCGTGTCGGGCCACGCGCAGTGTAGGGTTCCGTTGTAGCCCGTTATATTTTAGTTTTTTTTTTTCAATGCAAGTCTTCACCCGTTATAAACAAGCAACCACTTCATCTTAGTCACGTTATAGGATTTATTCTAAGGATTTTGTTTTTGGTACTGCTAAACTAATAAAGTTATCTTAACCGCTATAGTTTTCCTTTATAGTTCATGAAATGCACTATCATCATGAATTCACCAGATTTTTCAAGCCAGCAGTTTAGCTTTTAAAGGGGGGGGGGCAGACGACGAAAAAAATAATCATTCCCACTTCACATGTACGAGAGCTACCCTAAACAAATATTTTCCACAATTTTATTTTACCACTTAGTCGGCGTTATTGACATATACACTCGAGAGCAATGAATCCGGGTCACTTAAAGAATCCTAAAAATCTCGTAAGATATGTGGAAGAAATCCTCAATGATCACGTTGGTCCATTTATGGTCAATTTAGGTGAGGATGCTATATTTATGCATGACAATGCCCGACCTCATACAGGTAGGATTGTGAATGACTACCTTCAAGAGATGAACATTACTCGTATGGAGTGGCCAGCGCGCAGCCCGGATATCAACCCGATCGAGCATGCTTGGGACGAGCTAGGCAGATGCGTAAAACAACGAAACCCTCCCCCAATCACGCTTCGTGAGCTCAAAATTGCTCTCACAGAGGAATGGGAGAATATTCCCCAAAATCGTATAAGGAACTTGGTGTACAGCATGCCAAACCGCGTAAACGCAGTAATGGAAGCACGAGGAGGCAATACGAAGTATTAAAATTCAAGAAAATCGTAATAAAGTTCAAAAATTTCATGTTTCCTATTTTTGTTTTAAGGAGAGATCAGCAGTTTTTTTCTTTATGTAATTTTGTGTTAATAAAATGTATGGTGACTCATATTTTTTTTACTTTCATTTAAGGAGTATTACATTGTCTATTAAATACAATTTATTGCATTAACCTATCATTTTTAGTTTCCGAGATTTTTAACATTCTTTAAGTGACCCGGATTCATTGCTCTCGAGTGTACACACCTCTACAAAATTACAGCTGTCTAGTACTAACGATCTCTTAGCAAAACCTTGGACAGACAGACAGACGGACATGGCGAAACTATAAGGGTTCCTTGTCAGGACTACGGAACCCTAAAAATACATGATAGCACCTGATATCTGAAAATTGGCCGTCGGCATTAGTTAGCAGGTACAGCAGTTGCAGCCTACTCGATGCCACACATTTTGTTAATCAGTAAATAACTAAGGATCTTGGACTATTCAGGGACTGAGATAGTTGTCCACGACTGCAAATGGCTGTAAAGAGGTTTACATAGATGAAAAACCAAAATTACATAGAATAGCTAAATAACAGATCTAATGTTAGACTTGGCTGCCAAATTGTTTTTTTTTTTTTTTATAACACATTTGCTCGTAAAGGGTCTCTTATTTCACGAATTTCAAAATCGTATTGTATCTCATTACCTACTTTTGCGTTATTGTAATGTAAAACGCACGGATTATCGAGATGCTCCGTCTAAAACGAACGGTACTTTTTTAAATCTTGGCAAAGAGTTTTTATGTCAGAAAAGTGGTCAACATTTTATGAATAAAATTAACTTTGGGAGATGAAATATAATAAACAAACATTTACTTTAATTTAATTAATTTTGACAATAAATTACAACCATTTTTCTGTATCAAAACAACAAAAATATTAATTTACTTTATTAGTAATAGTGGAAGTTTTTTGTGTCTTTGCCTTAAAAAAAGCGCTGTTCGCGCGCCTCGCTAATTTGTGAACAAGTAAAAATTATTCCGCGCGCTTTTTCTTTTCGCTGTGCTGTTTTTATTTGTTTTATTTATTTCCTCGCAAATATGTTATAAAACGTCGTATGACATACGTGCGCTTTGATAATTACAGCCTCTGCTTTTTTATAGCCCTCGCCTACGGCTCGGGTTAGCAATATTGCCTCGGCTGTAATTTTCAACTTACCGCACTTATATCATAATGTACTATTACAAACATTTGTACGCTCTCTGGCATAACTTAGCGCACTCTTTATTGCCTTGATACCATTATTATTGTACCTATGTTAAACAAATGAATAAATGACTTATGACTTATGTAAGTATTACAAAGTATTCCCCCATATCGATATTACATTGCTCGTCTAAAAATAGACGCATTGCAAAATGAAACGCAAACAACATTCTTTATCAAAAAATTCGACACCAAACCGAATCATTGCCAAATGCATAACTGGGACAGATTGCAGTTATCATCGCGAGAAACAATCTGCGAGTGTAATTTAACAATATTGTGGATTTTAATTAACATACCTGACTAAGGCCTTCGCACATTACCTACACAAACTCGACCTCAACCGGGGGCCTAAAATGGCCACAAAGTGACAGTAAAATTCTGCGTCTGTGACCATTTTAAAAATTTTCACTTAATTCATATTATTATTTATTTGTTCACAAAGCCACCAAATCCCAATTAAAATAGATAATTAATTAAAATAATCTTAACATTTTTTTTTAATAGGAGAACCTATTATGATTCTGCTAAACTGACACAGTGAGGCATTGAAATGTGACCTCAATGTCGTGTTGCTAACTGTAGAATTCTCAACATTTACTTCAAAGAAATGATTAATGTACTTTGCTGAATTTCATGTTCTATGCTGGACCGAAACGTTATTAGACTGGTGTAGAGTCTGGGTAATGTGCGAAGACATTGATATAAGTAGGTAGATTGCCTCGTTGGTCTAGTGGTGGCAGCCGCTTCTGCTGAGTATGGGGTTCTGGGTTCGATCAGAGTCCCGGTCGGGCAGAGTGTTATTGGATTTATAATTAAGAATATTTCAGCAGCAGCCAGCTGAGTCTGGATTTGTGACCGATTGATGACCAAAGGCTTACCCTCTATTACCCGCACGGGACTTAAAACATAACTCATGAAATGAGGATAGGTATACGGTACTGTTCTGTAAGTACACCTCTGCAGTCGTGGTGTTATGATATTATTAGCATTCCAGCACATGCCAATGTATTCTTTCTTATGTAATTATATTTGAGGTATCAGCTTGTTGAAGCTTCAGAATTTGTTGCAACAGTTCTGGTGTTGCAACAAAACTGGGACACAATGCAGTGACCAATATTTAAAATGACCTGTTTTGAAATTACGGACATTCCAAAACCTGTCTGGTCGTAAAGAAAGTAAATTATTATTGCAATGGAATGGCATGTTAATGAGATCAGACTGAAAGTCTGCGTCCCGTACCAAAGCTATTGTCGCGCGAGCACGCGACTGTCGTCGTTGTCATTTTGTTCGACGACCCGAATTTGAATTTGAATTTCGATTTCCGAACAATTGAGCGACATAATAAGAATGCCACTATCTCGTATACGCACAACTCTTCGCTTTGGGTAGGAGGGAGACATCTACCCTGGCGAGGCATGATCAGGGTAGAGTCAGCATGTGAACAGAAAACAATTCAAACAATCTTTTCACTTTTTATATCCCTTAGGAACTAGCTAGGGTACCTATGACTTTCATTTACTTCGTGGTATCCAGACGACGGACCAAAGGTTTTTGTAAACATCTAAACAAAATCCTTTTTAGGAAGAATTCACACACACCACATCGCAGCGACAAAAGGTGGTCAAGCAGTGGTTGCAATGTACGTGTATGTTGCGTGAGTTGCGTCTAGTTAACTTGCAGACAGTTTAGTTTGCAGACAGAAAAATCCAGGGCGCAGGCGCGGCGGTCGTTGCGTCGACGAAACGTTGTGTTTGCGATGTGGCCGGGCGGCGCGTTGTCGTTGCTGGTTGCGATGTGGTCGATATCGCCCAAACGGTAGAATTTACTTAAAAACTATACCTTTTCATTTTCATACAAAATAATAGCCCGCCCAGGCCCACACCACAAGAACTTGCGGTGTGGTTTTGGTGTAGGGTTGGTATGAGTAAAACAAACCTTCAAGAAACATAATAAATTATTGTTACCTGAACATTAACATACCAAAAGCGTTTTTCGTTTTTATTTACAGATATATTGGTACTACATAGAATAACTTAAAGTTCGATCTTAAAAGTTTATGGCATTTTGAAACAAAGGTAGATGTGCTCCATGGAAAACCTTGGGTATATAAGTACGTACCTACGATATAAAAAACGACTTATTATAATATTAATGCAATTTAATGTCAGATGCATTAAATAGGTGCTTGAGTTATTTATTGAGTTGATGGCAATGGATCTTGCCCCCTCTTAACATAACTGGTGAAATGTCAGTTTAGGCTATTAGTGGGGCTTGCCCCCTCTTAACATAACTGGTGAAATGTCAGTTTAGGCTATTAGTGGGGCTTGCCCCCTCTTAACATAACTGGTGAAATGTCAGTTTAGGCTATTAGTGGGGCTTGCCCCCTCTTAACATAACTGGTGAAATGTCAGTTTAGGCTATTAGTGGGGCTTGCCCCCTCTTAACATAACTGGTGAAATGTCGGTTTAGGCTATTAGTGGGGCTTGCCCCCTCTTAACATAACTGGTGAAATGTCAGTTTAGGCTATTAGTGGGGCTTGCCCCCTCTTAACATAACTGGTGAAATGTCAGTTTAGGCTATTAGTGGGGCTTGCCCCCTCTTAACATAACTGGTGAAATGTCGGTTTAGGCTATTAACGTGTACGCCTCTGCCTAATCCTTCAGGATTACAGGCGTGATGTTATGTTATGCTGAGTTATTTACTTACACTCTTGAAAGGTACCTGTGTATTTAGTACCTTTGTATTTAGGAACATGGGGAATCCACTGGCTAAGAGGATCTAACTGCTCACATAAGAGTGAGCAGTTAGATTCTGTCCATGCGGTTCACCGGTTGCAGAAGTCACCGTATCGTGATGTTCACTAACACTTTTTAGGACTATGTTATACTCACCCTTTATGAGCCTCCACTCGAAATAAACTTTTTGAATTTGAATAAACGAAAAAGATACTATTTTTTCAAATCTAAGCTTATCCGCCCAAGCCCTTGGCCCAGAAGGAACACCGCAGTATTAGCCAAACACTCATCTCACCTTGGTTGTTCTTTGCGTCACTGTTTGTAGATGCTCGCTGCTCACTGAGCGACGCATGCTGATCTTGCTCAATGCATCCGTTACGAAAATTTGACGTTTCTTATATGATTTCATATATCTGTCGACATGATACTAAGATTCTATGTTATATGACCTTTGACTCGAGCAATATCTGTGTTATTGATTGAGATAAACGTGATGACAAAATCAGACAGTTTTGGAAGTGTCTGGTAAACGAGTTGGTAGATGTCCACAGATGGATCGGTTGGCGTAAATACCAATCGAAGCTCTTTGTTCAAATTAATTTGATTGACTAGGAAGATATAAACTTATGCAGATAAAGAAATTAGCCACGATGCTTATGACGATGGTGGTTTGTTGATTCAGTGTGGTGTGTTCCTTATAAGGTGGGTAATGATTTTAACGATCGAGAAAAAAACTGCTGTTTCAAATTGACCTCTCATGCTCATTACTAGAGATCGGATTATAGGCATATGCAAATACGCATTTTCATATTATGTCTGTTTTTGAAGATAATGCATATTTTTGCTAAAATCCGCGTAACGTGCATTTTTTGTGCCTAAGTATTTCCTATAATTTCGACTGAATTTTTGAAAAACTGGTAAAAGCAATAAAGGAATGCAAATAGTGACCGTAGTGGATGTAGAACGATCGTTTTCAGGTTATGTTGCATATTTCGAGCATTTATATTATGATGCAAATTTTGAAGATTTTAAGTTGCATATAATCTGGTGTTTATTCATTACTATTGCCCAAGTCCAAGATTGACACCAACAGGAAACAAACAACCGCCTAAAGACATACTCAGAGGTCACAATCACTATGACAGTAAAGAATAACATGCATATTGAAACGATCGATCTAATAGTATATGTATATATCTATGTATAAACACCAGTCATTAAACTTTTATTGCCCGCGGCGATATTCATGCAATATTGCTCAACTCTCACGTAACCGGCAACTACTCACTGTTATGGCTGACCCACCATTAGGAACCCATTAATGGTGCACCTGCTTCTATGTCAAGGAGTCTTCGTTAAGGAGGAAACAGTAGAAGGTCTGTTGCTAAATGTTTGGGCCTCTTGTGGCGTAGTCTGTCTCCATGTTTTTTTTCGTTTCTATGGTTATTTCGAGAGCACGGTGCCTTAGATTTGTAGTGCCCACTTGTAATAATTATTATGGTAGAAGATGTAGAAAGTTTCTAGTCCCAACTATTTTTAATGACCTTCCAGTCGATATATATAACGCTTGTATCTCTAAAGTGTAAGGGGAGTAAGGGGAGAACGGCAACAACAGCTTATCCGGCCCAAAAGTCAACCTCACCTGCACGCGTCGGTAGTTCGTATGAATAGCCCACGGCGAGGGTTACAAACCCTCGCGGTGCTCCCTGCTAGATAACGGACGAGGCGCTGGCGACCGAGCCATGGCGGTATAACCATACTCGCGACCGGGCAACCGGTTGTAAGAGGCTACAGTGGCCTTGGGGTCCAAATAACCTCAAAAATGTCTGGTGCAGAAAGCCAGGGGAAACTATTGCACTATGTTCCCATAGAAGGTCGTCATGAAGGTACATAATAAGATACAAAGGTGGCCATGTGATCCGCTTAGCAACCGGCGCCGCTCTGCGTCCGGGGCAGACGGTGGGAAATGGACTACCGGCCAGAATGATGTAGGAAACCAGGCATCGTCTGGAAATCGGACTACTGGAATTTCCTTCGAAATGAAGATGCGAAGCGTTCAAAAGATTGGTACGTGGAATGTGCGCGGAATGCTTCAACCAGGCAAACTTGACATTCTGGAGAAAGAAATGGAACGCTGTGGAATAAGCCTCTGCGGTCTAAGCGAGACGCATTGGAGGGGTAGTGGTCATTTTGACACTGAATCACACACTGTCTACTTTTCTGGAAACGAGGATAACAGCAGAAATGGAGTTGCCTTTCTCCTGCCGAAAAAAAATAGTAACTGTGTGATAGGATATGAACCTGTAAGCGATCGAGTGCTGAGTATTAAGCTAAAGGCCAAACCGATCAATTTGAATATCATTCAGCTATACGCACCAACTAGCACGGCAAGCGACGCAGTTATAGAAAACTTCTACACTGAGCTGGAATCAACCATAGCCAAAATCCCTAAAAGGGAAATACTGATTATAATGGTCGATCTGAATGCGAAAATAGGAGAATCAATGCACTAACTTAGACACTCAATCAGCATCCCCAAATCAACTGTGGGGTCAGGCTAAGGAGCTGTTCGAAACTTCCGTGATAGAGTCGAAGCCCTCTGCACCAGTTCGCAAACGTCAACACTGGATGACTAGTGGAACTCTTGCCCTTGTGGAAGAAAGAAGGGACATGAAAGCTCGGGGAGCAGATGTTAGGAGCTTGAATACAATATCTGCTCGTATACAGGAAGCATGTAGGCGAGATCGCAATAACCATCTACAGAATTTGTGTGCAGAGGTTGAAGTTCACGCTGATAAGCATGAAACAGATCTGCACCAAAAAATAAGATCTATCACCAAAACCCTTTCTTCTAAAACATGGGCTATAGAAAATTCGCAGGGCGAACTACAGACTGAAATAGTTGAAATATCTGAGTCCTGGAAGGACTACTGTCAGTCACTATTCGAAGATCCTCAAGCGCACAACTATCTCCCGACAGAGCCCAAAGACGAAGAAAAAGAGCCATATATATTGAAGGACGAAGTGCGAGCTGCTATCAGACGACTAAAAAGCGGAAAAGCCACAGGAAAAGATGCCATACCGATTGAAACCATCAAAGCATCAGGAGAGTATGGTATCGATATTTTTCATACCCTGTGTAATAAAGTTTGGGAAACAAAAACTTGGCCCCAAGAATGGACTCATACTGTCTTTGTCCCTCTACATAAAAAGGGATCTACTAAAATATGCATGCTTAATTTCACATGCAGGTAAAATTCTACTGCATATTTTAAACGAGAGGTTAAAGTCTTACTTGTCTAAGGAAATTGCTCCTGAACAAGCTGGCTTCGTGAAGGGGAAGGGTACTCGTGAGCAGATTTTAAATGTGCGCCAGATTATTGAAAAGGCCAGGGAGTTCAATAAGCCGACTTATATTTGCTTTGTGGATTTCTCAAAGGCATTTGACTCAGTACGATGGCCGGTACTTTGGGAGACTCTTCTGACTATGGGAACACCCAAACATCTTGTTCACCTCCTTAGGAGACTTTATGAAGAGGGAACAGCTTCGGTGAGAACAGACGACGTGCTGTCGAATCACTTTCATCCAAGTGCCGGGGTCCGTCAGGGCTGCATCTTGTCGCCACTGCTGTTTAACACCTATACGGAACTCATTATGAGAATAACACTCGAGAATTGGTCGGACGGAATCACCATTGGAGGCCATAAAATTTCCAAGTTGCGTTATGCGGACGACACCACCCTATTTGCTACTAGTATTGACAATCTGGAATCCCTGCTGAGTAAAATGGAAAAGTTAGCCTTGATTTTGGTCTGAAGATAAACCGCAGCAAGACGAAGATCATGATTGTTGATCGAGCTAACAACAACTCGCCCGAAATAACTAAAATTGCGAATTGTGACGTCATTCAGTCATATATCTACCTTGGGGCACTAATATCGAATAGCGGTGGATGCGTGGAGGAGATCAAACGACGCATGGCTATTACCAGGTCCTCCATGGATCGGCTTGGAAAAATATGGAGAAGCAGAAACATCACAAAGGCCACTAAAGTGAGACTTATCAGGGCTTTAGTGTTTCCCATATTTCTTTATGGTGCTGAAACATGGACTTTAAGAGAAAGCGAGAAAAAGAAGATAGACGCCCTCGAAATGTGGTACTGGAGGAGAATGCTTGGCATAACCTGGACACAGTTCCGAACCAACGTCTCAATCCTCCAGGAACTTCGGATCAAACAACGTCTCTCTTCCATCGTCCAATGTCGTATCCTCGCTTTCTTTGGACATATCACTCGTCAAGAAGACACATCTGTGGAGCGACTTGTAGTGCAGGGAAAGGTTGAAGGCACAAGAGCGCGCGGCAGGTCACCAATGCGTTGGACCGACCAAGTCAAAACTTCACTCAGCGGTCCACTCCATGAATGCACAAGAAGAGCCGCAGTGCGGGATGAATGGCGACGGATTGTAAAGCTTGCCACCACCCCTGATGTGACGACCACGACCACTCTGCCATGAGTGTGACGACGAAGAAGATCTCTAAAACCTCCTTTAAAAACAAATTAAATAAGTACCTATGTAATATTTTCTGTCAAAGCCTCGCTGTAGTAGAGAATAGTTAAATAATGTTAACACACCTGTTTTTTTTTTGTCTTGTTTTCTTGTTATTTTAAGGAAAGCAAGAATATTTTTATTTTTCTCTTTTAGGTTTTTTTGTTTTTTGTTTTACTGTTTTTGTGGAAAAGTGTCAATATGAAAATCTTAATAAATGTAAAGGAAAAAGGAGCTACGTCTGCCAACAAACTGTTTTGCAGTTTGGCGGGGGTAATTATGTACCATGCAAACAATATTAATGTGAATAAACACTTTTTTTTTTTTGTTCCCATGTAATTACGTCCACGTAGATTTGGAAAAAACAAGTGTTTTCATTTAAATATAACTGTTTCGGCAGCGCATGCAAATAACTGTGTTTTAAGAGGTAATTTTTTCCGCCTGGCTCGACAAAAATTGTGACAGCTCGGCCAATATGCATGATATCAATATAATGTATAGCCTATGTTACTCGGTAAAGATGTAGCTTTTAATGGAGAAACAATTTTTAAAATCGGTCGAGTAATTTTTGAGTTAAATCGTAACAAACAAACACACAAACAAAAATCAAAACTTTGCTCATTATAATATTAATTTAGAAAAATATAGATTAATTTGTAGGATCTGAGGATTGGTCTTTGATTAGAGTGTTGAAAAACTACACAATACTACTACTAATTACGAATACTTCTTATGTAGTCTTTTATACATAAGTATTAGTTTAGCTAGCCAAGTTGAAAGCTGATTTGCGAAAACTTGAAGGTGTGTAGAGAGATCAATTTAAGAATAACTAAGAAATAGTTATCTATTCAAATAAAATTGCATAACGTTTGCCAAATGTAAGTTAGCCTAGTTATCTAACTCCGTTACAGAATGTTACACAAATAAAAATCGAGACTTTTGATAGCTCATAGCATAGCTCAAATAGTGATGCTGTAGGAGACTTAATACTAAAATCAGATAACTTAAATTCAATTGAAGCTTATTAGAATATAAAAAGTGTCTTTTAGTGTCCGACCGAAGGTCGATTTCAGGCCGAAGCCAAATTAGCTATCACCACAACCTTTGGCAAAAGCCAACACCGAAGAAATCTTAAACTGCAAGATTGACAAAAAGCGAATAATGTAGGTAATGATTTTTTTAAACTTTTCAATTAAAAGTCTATGTTGACTATATGTAAAACGAACTACGAAACTAAACGAAATGATTAAACTTATCTTTTATCTTGTCAAAAATAATAATAACACTTCGAAATGTGTGACTCCCGCGCGTCGCCTCTTCGATCGACCTCTCGTGCACTAGTCTAGTAACATTTCGTTCTGAAACTACTAATATTTAAATGATTTAAGTAAAACTAAAATACAGTCAGTATATATACAGTCTAGGGTAATTTAGGTTTTAGGAACAGTCACATGTTAGATTCGGCGCTTAAGGTGGATGCTCCAGGGTAGCCCGCGAAATTCAAATTTACTTACGTTTTTTGCAATTTTCAGGTCAGTGAACACAGAATTATAATCACCAAAATCATCAGTACAACCCTCCAAGCGCATAAAGGTGTAGGAATGACTTTGACCTTGAAAAAGTAAATTCATACACCTTTATGAGCTTGGAGGGTTGTATTGATGATTTTGATGATTATAATTCTATAACTACATACGTCTTACAGCCGCGATTCATAGTTTAATCAACATACAACCTGACACTGACCTGCAAATTGCAAAAAATGTAAGAAAATTTGAATTTCGCGGGCCACCCTGGCGCATTCACCTTAAACCTTCAGCTTCCGCCAAAACTTCGGCCTAACTTGGCCTAACGTCCGGTGACCGAAGCCGACGGCAAAACTTCGGTCCGACACTAAAAAAAGTTACTTCATTTATGAAGGGACAGAATTTATTTTCATAATTTAATTAAGGTTATAATTTCTCTTATGTTAATGAGTATAGGGCCGTGTGAAGAGCCAAATACAATAACATGCGGAAACTTCTATTGTTGGGTAGAAACTGGCGTTTGCGTTTGTTTCTTTCCTGTTTTTGACCTTTTCCTGACTTGATGTCCAGCCAGAAACCGTGTGTTTATGGTCGCGCAGTCTGATAATAAACTTGTTGGTGACATTGCAATTTAGCTGTCACGACATTCTTAGGCTGTAAACTGATAGCTTCACTTAGTGATCGTATCACTAGATTTATCACATCACAACATTCGCAAGTCAAAGTTTCATAACAAACATACAGTGTTGCAATAAAACATTAAAATAATTGTTGGCATTGAATTTCGGTAACATACAATTTAAATCAATTAAAACATTAATTGAGTCGATGATCATAATAATATGTATGTAGATAAGAGTGTCATTGCTTAATAGACATAAAAACCGACCAAGTGCGAGTTGGACTTGCGCATTAAGGGTTCAGTATCATAATAGTAGGGATGCCCCATTAATTTTTTAAAAATATGTGTTATAGCGGCAACAGTAATACCCATTCTGTGAAAATTTCAACGGTCTACCTATTACGAATCATGAGATAGGTACAGCCCGCTGACAGACAGACGGACGGACAGCGGAGGCTTAGTAATAGAAGTATTATATTATCTGTGGTAATAGGGACGCGTTGGCTTGTGTGGAATGGAAATGGAACCCTAAAAAGGTAGTATCAGCAAAAAAATCGAATACTCGAGAGATATTGAATGAATCTTTCGACTATGATGAATTGATTAATGTTTGTATTGGTATTTTAACAATGAAGGTCGAGCTAACTCAAATATTTGCATGAAGAATATTTACTGATCTTGTATGAGATCAAAATAAATAACGGAAGTCAAAGAAGTTTCTAGCTAAAATCTTGACTCGATGATGGTTGGGACAAACTGGATGCAGTTCGCGTAGAACAGGGTGGTATGGCGCAGCATGAGAGAGGTCTATGTATGTCCACGTGGATTACGAGACATTGGTGAACCTCGATGTGGAAGCGCCAAGGTAGACCGTGAAATTCAATTTACAGATCAGTATCAGGTTGTATGTTGATCAAAATATGATTCGCGACCGTACAACCTGACGCTGACTCGCCAATTGCATCGAGAATCCTTAATTCCGACTCTTTCGTCTCTGTCGACTCGACTGGAATATCCTCGAAGCATAACCTTAATAACGACTTTTTCATTTTTATTTGTAGCTATTTCTGTCTTTACTCTTTAGCCATATGTGTTCAAATTGGCTGCGGCTTTGTACTTTTGATATTTAAAGCAAGGCAGTTTGCTACAATTTGTATAAACTTGACCAATATTGTAAAATCTCATAACGCACCGTTCACCTTGGCAGAATTCACCATCGCTCTACTTAGCCAACCGAACGATATAGATGCTTTTACCTCAACCACTTGAAGCTCACTTGTGCAAGCTCTTGCACTATGTACAATAATGTGATTACTGACATCATGATGTTTTTTTTTCTATTTAACTAGTTTTGTGGAACTTTTTATCATAACATCACGCCTATAATACCTGAAGGGTTAGGCAGAGGTGTACTAATAGTCCACCCAAATTTCGCCGGTTATGTTTCAATCCCATGTAGCGAGCTTATTGCCATCAACTGGGCACAATAGGCGAGACGACAAAAATAAACTAATTAGTCCGTCACTAAGATTATCAAAAAATATTTGACCCGTGTTTTTTCTTTTGTTACGTAAATCAAAATTGACGAAGATACCACGCTTTTAAAATTCTCAATACGTCACGCCATGGTATAATTTTTAGCTGGTTCTGACGTCACGAGCCCCCACTCCCGAGTTTTGATGCGTTTTATCTTTGTCAATATTCATTGCTTTACAAAAACAAAAAATACGTGTCCATTAATTTCCAATACTCTAACTGACAGACTAAATAGATTTGCAATTTTTTGATACTGTCGTCATGCCTATTCGAGACTCCGTGGCTGCTACTGAGAAATTCCTGATGGAAAAACTCAATAACACTTTGCTCGACCCGGGAATCGAATCCAGGACCTCTCAGCCCGCTCAGCACAGCACAAGACCAACGAGTGTAATCGGATCCAGCTTAATAAAACCCAATATAACCAATATTGTAAATGGAGTGACTGCCTTCTTGATCTTCAAAACTCAGTAACCGGGTAATACGATACCCCTGGTACTAATGGCACTTGGTACTTGCTACTATTATGCCGTTTTAAACTTAGGTAAGTATATATGGAACGCACGAGCCTTTTAGTTCGAGGTGATGAACCGTGATAAAGATGCGTGAGACGTATTGGGATGTTCTCATCATCACCATTCTCTTGTACTTATCTTAATTTATTTCGGGCCGGCGCAGCATCATCATCATTATCATCATTTCAGCCGCAAGACATCCACTGCTGAACACATAGGCCTCCCCCAAGTGTCGCCACATTGACCGGTCCCGTGCGACTCGTATCCAGCGGATTCCCGCAGCCTTCACCAGGTCATCGATCCAACTAGTGGGAGGCCTTCCAACGCAACGTCTTCCGTTTCGCGGTCGCCACTCCAAAACTTTTCGGCCCCATCGGCCATCCGTTCTGCGAGCGATGTGCCCTGCTCACTGCCACTTAAGCGCAGCATGTCGTGAGCATATACTTAATTATGGGCATAAATAACAATAATTTACTTACCAATTTCAAGAACCTCCTGTTCAGTTTTCGTCACTTGAGAGCAGCACACCACCATCGCACTTATGCTAATTAGCAATCTTAACGAACGCATTTCTACGTCTTTTCCCGAAATTAATTAGTCTGTTTTGTAATCACGGAAAATTAATCAACTAATGACGTATTTAAAAAAAAAAAACATTAATGATAAAGAATTTGCGCGAATTGTTGATAAAAATATTTAAGTTTTAAAGTTCATTTATATTTGCAAATGTTTTTTATTGTAGGCACGAACTATGGTCAAGCACAATCTGAGTGCGTCTGCGAAAGTGCACGCTCCTACCAAGGCGCTCGCGCCGCCGCGCCGTGCGCTTGCGACATGTTGTCACTTAACTATCGGAGCTGTTGCAAAGCGCTTATAGACAGCAACTTTGTGTATGTCAACAATTTGTTAGGACACTAGGTTTTGTTATTGTAGACTAGAGTTATATAGAAGTTCGGCGGTTAATTTTGTATTGTGTCAGCAGACCGCTTTAGGTTTGACTAAAGGTCCACCTAGGTCAGCTTCAGGTTTGAATGCGGAAGGAGAAGGAGAGGGTGTTCTGGTGCAGCTTAGGAGAGGCCTTTGTCCAGCAGTGGACTGCAATAGGCTGAGTTGAAATGTTTACCAGAACCAATATCATTTAAAGAAAAGAACATAACATAATCGGAATACGTGTAATGTCACTTCCGGTTTACATGGCCAACCTGGGGCTCGAACCCAGGGCCTAAGGTTCAGCAGTCGCGCTTGCGACCACCAGTCTAAGAAATAAACATTACTGAAAATAGGCTAGAAAGTTTAAAATTAAGTTAAGCATGCGTTACATAGGTTATCTATAGCAAAACTAGAAATTATTGTTCTCTCGTTTTATTTTTAGATTGACTGGATCCCAGATTTGGCAGGTCAACTTTATTTTCAATATAACCAGTATTTGATGAGCTACATAAAAGGTCGCTTCACACTAAGTCATTCGCCTTCACAGCGCCACAATGGAAACGAAATGAATTCATCAAATGGTACACGTTACCATTGCAGCCATCTGCCATGCAGTTTATGCAATATAATGACATAATAACGTTATTCTATACAATAAAATATACATACAGCTGGACATGTACCTACCTACTGCACATCTACATATATAAGATCTTACAAGTGTTACATAGAGACTCTTGCGCAACGAATGTGTTGAATCGAAATGATGTGTGTATCCGAGAGATTATGACGGGAGAGAACATCGGGAAGAAAAGCTTTGGTTGTCGTAATATTGTTTGTATGGTCGACTTTAGATGTGCTTTTTACCTGAGATATGAACAAACATTCGTAACATTATTGTAGAATCAGATGATAGGTCTGTGAGCGCCATCTATCGGTGGATGTATTAAGTATGTATAGCAGATGATGAAAATCCAAACACAACATATTTGAAATAAACACAAAAAGTTGAAATCTTAAATCTACTCTCAATGACACCTAATCATAAAATACTTGAAATTATAAAGTAGGAGTTAAACCCAACTTTGACAAATAGCGCCTATTAATAAATTAATAAAATTTGGCAACCAGGACAAGACGCGTAAAAGCCTCGGATTTTAGAGCCCAGAACCCGGACATGTCAACAGTTTTTTTAACATATTCAGTGTAATAAGAAACAGTTAAAAATGTCATAAATTACCTTTTTATTTATTTTCAGACCTTAAAATTAAATTTAGTCATCTTTTATCATCATTTTAAACTTACCTAAAAAAACAGAATCTTATTACAGTTTGTTACAAATTGTTTTAATAATCAGTTCGATTTTTTTTATTCTTAATAAAACGCAAATTATTAATATTCGCAATAGGCGAGACAACAAAAAAAAATCTAATTTGTCCGTCAGTAAGATTATCAAAAAATATTTGCCCCGTGTTTTTTCTTTTGTTACGTAAACCAAAATTGACGAAGAAATGAAGCTTTTAAAATTCTCAATACGTCACGCCTAGGTATAATTTTTAGCTAGTTCTGACGTCACGAGCCCCCACTCCCAAGTTTTGATGCGTTTTATCTTTTGTCTATATTCATTGATTTACAAAAACAAAAAATACGTGTCCGTTAATTTTCAATATTCTAACTGACGGACTAAATAGATTTTCAATTTTTGATACTGTCGTCTTGCCTATTGAATTTAGCGAGTCGGTTCGTCGGTTGATCGTGGCGTGCGGGCACAGTGCGTGTGTCGCAGGTGGTCTAAGACTTTAAATTATTAAACCCGGACTACAAATGAAGCCCCGCCCGGACGCTCCCCGGATGCCCTCTAAACTAGGACAAATCCGGGGAAACCCGGACGGATGGCAGCCCTAGATATGTTGCACATACTCGTAATATTCTCAAATATTAGGTACTTCTTGACTTCTAAATCGAGCTACTCTGCTAGTATCTGTAAAATGACTGGTAACTTTTTTAACATAACAACAACAACACGCCTGGAATCCCGAAGGGTTAGCAGAGGTGTACCGAACGGTACATTAAAATTTGGCCAGTTATGTTTAAGTCCCATGTAATAGGGGGCGCGCGTATTGCCATTTACCGGTCACAACACCAGACTCCGTGGATGCTACTGAGAGAAATTGCGAACCGTAAAATGGGGTGTATAGAAACGCAGGGGTGAATCGACACAAAACTTTGAGAAGGATTATAAAGTTGAAATAGTAATTATGGTAGTATGCTGCCAACGATCGCCATACCTCAAATAAAATTAAGCAAATAAAATAGAGCACTTTTTGGTAACCTGTCATATCAATTCAACTTTAAAATCCCTTTCAAAGTTTTGTCTCGATTCACCCCTGCGTTTCTATACACCCCATTTTACCGAGTGGGAAAATTCAATAACACGTTGTCCGACCCGGGAATCGTACCTAGGACCTCTCGCACTCAGCAGTTGCGCTTGCGACCATCGTGTGCTGTGAACTTTAGCTAATCTCAGTAGATAGTTCTAGCTGATAATAGGCTAGTTTCCACCATCAATAAAATGCAAATCTATTTAGTCCGTCAGATAAAGTATTGGAAAATAATGGATACGTATTTTTTGTTTTTGTAAATCAATGAATAATGACAAAGATAAATCGCATCAAATCTCGGGATTGGGGCGTCGTGACGTCAGAACACACTAAAATTATAGCACGGCGTGACGTATTGAGAATTTGAAAAGCTTCGTATCTTCGTCAATTTTGGTCTACGTAACAAAAGAAAAAATACGTCTCAAATATTTTTTTTAAAATGTAACTAACGGACTAATTAGATTTTTTCAGGACACAAGCCTATTATCATCTTTTTTTTTTGTCTTCCTCTACTCATACAAATAATTACTCCATAAATTAAAATACTTTATTACAGTTGTACAAATTAACGTAAAACTAATAATACAAAAGAGACCATCGCGGTCGAATCGAATGTATCCTAGAAGTTCTAAATAAATAGCTTAATATCTACATTTTACAAGAGAAAAGTTTGTCCAAGATACAAAGCTATTTGTATCTTCTACTAAATTAGTGCAAACACCAGTGTCTTTAAGTTCGATAGAACTAGACTTATGAAATCTGCCAGATATGTAATTCTTGGATGCATACGTATAACTAGTTTTATTTTCTCATTTTGTAGTTTTAACAGCTATAGTTGAGTTGCCATCTTTATTATGGTCTTTATTGTTCTTGCCATGTTTCCAAATCTAAAAATCTTTTTTGGAATTTGTAATTTTATTAGAAATCAAGACGGCTTGTGTTTCTTCCTTTGCATCAGAAAAGAGCTATCTGAAGCATGCCAATCATTTGCGGTCATACTTCTATATAAGATATAGATAACCATCAATTTCTGTAGCTGCTTCCTGATATACACCTTTAACAATTTCATTCTCATCAGCAACCAGTTAGAAGTCTTTATTTTCAACGATGGCAACCAACCAACCAACATTATCTCTCACTGTATTTCTATCACCTAACCTAGCTTAGCTCTTATGCTCTAGTCCACAATCCAGTCGTCGTAGGGTATCTTCTGCAGGATGTTGTCCAGGAAGCGGGACATCTTCTCAGCGAGGTCTCTCTTCAGCTCGGGTTTCATTTCCTTGAGGAGTTCTTGTGCGTTCGTGTTGATGAACAGGTTAAGCGCCGCCTCTGTTGGTGGGATAATGTGGAGTTGTTAAATTGAACGTATTATTATGCTATTGGGTCTTAAATCTGGGAAAAAATAATAACCGAATATTAACCGAAGTTTTTAAAGTCAGAGCCTTTATTTCAGTTCCCAAGACCTAACTTTTGAACTTCAACCCTGACATACATTTAGAAGACGTGGTATTTGAATCTTTGTTTAACTATGACATCATTTGCTAGATTGCTAAAATGCTCGATTCTTAGAAGAATCAAAACTATTCCGGCATTTTAGCCAACTAAACCGAGCTCAGTAGCTTCTCTGTATGCTTTAACTGTCTACACTAAATATATGACTTACCTACACCTCAGTCTCTATAATATAATTACACTCAGTAATTATCTTATAGTCGCTGCATTTTTTTTTGGTTATTACCGTTCAAATAAACATTCAGCGGAATCGGTAAAGATACCGATCATTGTAGTAGGTATACTAACCGAGCACAGCGTTACTATTCTGCAAGTTCTCGACGCCCATCTGGATGTCCTTGACGGAGAAGTCCAGCTTGAGTTGCTGCAGGCGCAGGAAGGTGCGGCCGTCGCGTGTGAACGGCTCCCCGCGGAAGTACACCTTCGCTTTCACACCCTCTGTAAATAAAACGAGAGTCAGAACTTACGAAGTCATATTAAGCAGTCTTTTGTTAACTTTATAAGGGTTCTTCCTAATAAAGGTTATAAAAGACATGAGTATGCAAGCAAGTTTTTTTATTTTATCCTATGTTGTGCTTATGTTGACAGTTAAAACAAATCTTTACATGGTTTAACGGAGCGTATTTTTAAAATATCTTTCTTTGCGTGCTTCTATAAACATGATTTTGGCTTTCCAGCCAGTTTTTTTTTACTTATGAATAGATCTCGGAGAATTTTCATTTCTTTCAATGTAGTCGGAAAACGTGGGAACCTACCATAATGGAACGTAATTGATGCTACCTACACACCACCTAGATTTGTGGTTTTCGCATTTAGGCATTAAGATTAAGATTGATTTGACAACAACATTTGCACAGAAATGAATCTGAAAGCGAATAAAACAAGAGTGAGGAAGTTTTAGTGGCAACTTAAAGGTCTAGATACCCGATTGTGAGTCAGCGTTGTAACGCTGACTCACAATCGTGTGTCTATAAGGATTCGGGATAGAGAATACAATGATTTACAGTAAGTAGTAGACTATAAGAACTCACCGTATTCTCCCCAGTACTCTCCACCGCCAGAGGCACGCACGAGCAGCAGAACTCCTGATGAACGGTAGCGAGCGCGCGCGCTGATGTGCGGCCCGAACAGCGTCAGCTGGAACTGGTGCGTCTCCAGGTCTGATCTGTGTGGAACAAGAAGAATATTCTGACATTTTGTAGTTTCAAATAACGGGTTTTTCGTTTAATGTTCTGCAAATTGTTGCTCTAGCTAGATTATCTAGGTATTACTTTTGAGTTTGGTTCCTACTAGTCCAGGATTTGAATGAAGTGTCCAAGTTGCTAGATACTGGTTGAACAGAGAATAGTAGTCAATCGATGCCAAAAGAAGAATAAGAAGTTGAGAAATTAAGTTGCAGGTGCAGTGCAGTTGGCTACTCCAAGCAGTTTCACAAAAAAATCTCTGAAGTACTATCGAGGACACTCCCGCCTGATCACCACTAAGCTAATTTTTGCTTGCACTTAAAACATAGAAACGCTCTCTATCCCCGCCCCGTTGACTTTATAATAAATAATTAATGAAAAAATTACCGATTGGCGACACATGCCAAACGAGAGTTATTGTTATTTTGCGCGCCAAAGGCGCTTTCCTAAAGGCCTATAAAAGTTTAAGGTGGAGTGGCTCGGCGCCTCCGCATGATTTAAGCGAAAAAATTTTTAACTGATCAGGCGGAAAAGACCACGGCTGTACCTACTTTACAACATCGAGAAGAAACTGAACAAAATGAAATGGAGATGTCTGAACCATAAATAGAAAACAATCCTAAAATCTTTAAAAAATACGTAAATGAAAACTTACTATAAAAATTTGAATCAAACATGAGAAAAGTATAATCGAGTAGTGACGAGATAAACACATTTGGTGAGAAACGTAGATAATGAGATATCTTTACATTCTATAAAAAACAAAACAGTCGCTTTCCTGATTGTCTGTCCGTGTGACCGCTTAGATCTTCTAAACTGATTGAGCATTTACTTCTGAAGGTTTTGGAGCAAGTTTAACTCACATTTAGTTCAGAGGTCTCGATATTTTGATTTGCCGCTATATGAATAATATATAAAGCTAACACACTTAGGTGAGTAAAGAAATATTGATGAGAGAAAACATTCGCAGATGAAGAGTAAATAGCAGCAGATCATTTTATGTAAGTAAATGGCTGGAATGGATGGGTACCTACTAATAGCAGTAATATAACTAGGTACTACTAACAGTAGTGTTCCTCATACTTCAGATATTTGTCTTATGAACACAGTTCCGTGTTTATAAGCAAATGATATTATAAAATATTGTCGGGTGTTTTGTTTATTTTCACACGATGGTTCTAAGAATACTAACCTTTCATAAAGAATGTCATTTCATAATTTGTTTTGGTCTACTAAAAACTAAAGAAAAAGCAGTGAATGATATCGTGGCGGTTGACAGGGGAGAATATAACATGGCACAAGGGCAGGAAGACGATGGTGATAAAGTTTGATGCATATAAACAGATAAGGATTTAGGATGATGCTCTATTGTCCATGGGCTACTCATTATTAAAGTTTGCAACATTTTCAAGACCGTGAAAGATGCAGGGTGCCAAACAATAGTCTTTAACCCTATTGTTGTTCAAAGGTCTTATCTCTAAATCACAATACGTTAACCCTGTGTTATTTACGTTATGAGTCGTCAAGTCTTTGTCCCATCCGACCCCGCTGGTAAAACTTGTATGGACATGTCTGCCGACGTGAACAGAATATATTAACTGATTATTTTCTTTTCCTAACATTCCAATATTGACTGTCATCGTGTTTGTGGCTTTTGAAAACAACGGTGGTTCCAATTTCGTGGTCTTGGAATTAATTATAATAAGGTAGGTAAGACAAATACGAGTTAATCGGTGAGAGTGAAAAGATAACGGCCAAGCTCTGGTTGTACGTAATAGATTCTGACATTCTTCTAAGATCTGCTAAATATATCACTAGATCTTCAGTCTCTGGAAGCTTTTAAGTAGCTTTAGAGGTAACACATGCAAGAAGCTTCGAAACTGCAAGATTTTTTTATGAGCCAAGCATTAACACAGGCTTATAGAAGAAGGCAAGGATATAGAAGAAGAAAAACAACAAAAAATATGGGAGTATGATTTTAAAACCCATCACCTAATTAATCCGAAGGGAAAGGTGAGCGAAACTGATTAAAACTTGGCCAATGCTAATGATGATTAGGGAAAGATGGACACCCATAATTCACGTTGTAACAATAGTGTTGCAAAAACACAAATACTTGCTTAATTAGTATAATTGGTCTTGCTCTTTGTTGAGTTTTTCATGTGGGAACGCTTCTTACGTCAGGGAATTACATGACAAAAGACATGAGGTGTTGGTGGCGCAACTTTTTATCTCCACATAATTTTTACGGTCAATTTTAACTTCACTAGGGTCCTATGCGTTGTGCGTGCTAATACATATCCACATTTGTTTAGTCACGGAACAACTATTAGAAGGCTACGTTAATATGCATAGCTCTTGAGCTGGTGTTGAGATAGCGGTAGTATTTCTTATTTATTTTCATTGACTTCGTAGTTTGATGTTACGGTTTAACACCTTTCTCATGTGAAAAGATGAGGTGCGCACAGAATGCATTTCATGCCTTTGTCTTTTCTGTTTTTTTAATTTTTAAGCACTAAATGTTTGACAGACAGATTTTTCATCGATGTTGTCTTATAAGGATCAGACCTGACCGACGGACATGCCAGGAATGAAGTGCCGTGGCCAAAAAGAAGCACGATGATAAAGACATATGACTTACGATGGTCTCCACAGAAATAGTAACTAATCTAAATGAGTATTCACTGTTATATTATGAGGAACAGCCAATTATTGAGAAGGAAGATGGGGCATTTCATCCAGTCCAGAGTTCTCTTGCTTAGCTCAGCTCATTCTGTAGTCAACTTGAGTCTTACCTGACATTAGTGATGGTCATGTTGGATGCTCCAGTTGCGTGAATGTCTTTAAAGCTGGCACGGTAGCCATCAGGTCCACCTCCCAGCGCGATCGAAAGCTCATCTATCACTATGGGTTCCGACTGGAAAGTTAAAAAAAGATTTGTCAAAAGCTATCGATGAAGTAAGCCTAATATAAAAACATAATGGTAAAATTGTTGTTTCTACGATAGTAGATTTCTATCAGTTTAGACGATACTCCTTCTAAATTGAAAGACACAAATAAACCTAACTTTTAGAAATTCTGGAAGTGCTAAACAAAACTTCCGACTCAATCTGGTCAATGAGAGATATAGTATTTTGAGAATTCGGGATGGTCATCACACTAATGTTATAAAGGCGAAAGTTTGTATGTGTGTATGTTTGTTAATCTTTCACGAAAAAACTACTGAACGGATTTGGATAAAATTTAGCACACAGATAGTTTATAACCTGGATTAACACATAGGATACTTTTTATCCCGGTATTAAGATCCCATGGGTCAATTATCGAACTTCACGCGGGTGAAGCCGCGGGCATAAGCTATAGTAAAACATAAACATTACCTCTTCAAGGCCCAGCTCAGGGGCTCCACCCTTCATGTATTCGATGAGCGAGTTGAAGCTGCGAAGTAAGCAGGCATCCACGTTGGGGTCCCGCCGGGAACACCGCCCGCCGAATATGTCTGAACAAGGAAAGTTTTAGATTAAGGACAATTTTTGATCAGGGTTTGTCTTAAGAACCCTCATAAGGGTGGCAGTATTTCCGGGGCTGCGGGACTATTCGAAAGAGATACCGTGGCCCCGGAACACAAAGGGCGAGGAAGGAACATGGATGGGTTTTAGTCAGTAAAAGTCTGACACTCCCTCCTGCTCCGCCCAGAGCGGGAGAAGTCATTTGATGATTTCCCATCCTAAAAAAAAAAAAAAAGGGTGGCAGTATTTTAGAGCTCGGCAGAATAATGAAGAAGGGAATAATACACAAGTTTAACTACTAATTATTGGAGATGTCAAAAGAGAGTTACTTTTGCAAGTATAAGTTAAATAGGCGAGACGACAAAAAAATCTAATTAGTCCGTCAGTTAGTTTATCAAAAATATTTGATCCGTGTTTTTTCTTTTGTTACGTAAACCAAAATTGACGAAGATATGACGCTTTTAAAATTCTCAATACGTCACGCCTAGGTATAATTTTTAGCTAGTTCTGACGTCACGAGCCCCCACTCCCGAGTTTTGATGCGTTTTATCTTTTATCAATATTCATTGATTTACAAAAACAAAAAATACGTGTCCATTAATTTCCAATATTCTAACTGACGGACTAAATAGATTTGCAATTTTTGGATACAGTCGTCATGCCTATTGTGTTGATCGAAGATCACAGACAGAACAGATGACTCAATGACTACTCAAAACAAGCTTTAATGCCGACTTTAATACTTCTATACCGACGGTAATCATAAAGAACGGTTCATAAACAATGTGTTACGTTATTTTATTTGTCAGCTGTTATGTTAACCAGGCTTTCGTTAGTGATATGGTGACTATCATGTTCATTAGTATGCTACTGGCACCAGCTAACGGTAGCCAAGCACCGACGTGGTGAAAACAATAGGAACTGATAGATAGACAATGCAGGCATCAATGAAGCCTTGGGAGCGATCGTGCGATTAGCAATGATGCTTCTGAGAGAGGCTCTTTGTACAACTTTTTCTTTACGAGGTTAATGATGAGTGACCGTTTGATAACCGCAGATATGACAATGTTGCAGAATGAAACATCTCGTTGTGAGAAAGGATGTATTCATCAGCTTTCTTTAATCGAAAATGAAAGATGAATGACAAAGCAATTCAGTTATAGTATTCAATTGAAACATCGTACGATTGCAGTTGGAATTGGTACCTACTTTAAGACCAATGACCGGAAATTGACATTTCTATAAATGGACTGCATTGCGATGAGTCAAAAACAAACAAAATCCAATAATGATTAAAAATGAAAAATAATTTAAAAGCTACCATTTTAACTTTCATTGGTAATATTAATTGATCTTCATGTGCAGTCATGGCTATTTGGGTTTCTGTTACAAGTGTCAATAGAATCATTTTTGATAGTTTAGTGGTGTGGATATTAAAAGAAATGAGTCGTACAATACAAACAAATGAAAGTTAATATTGAAACTCCTTTCACTTTGTCATTATGTTTAACTGTCATGGGTGGAATTACCAATGGGTGGAATTACTGCTAAGAGGCTAAATCCATAAAGAGATTTTTTTTTCATTAATTGCAGCAATGCAATGAGCTTAGAGGCAAATCTTAAAATAGAACTTAAACATAAAAACTTTCGCCATCACCATTTTAGAGTCGGTCATATCTATAACAGTACGACGAAGGGCCTATAGCCAACGGCTGAACGTGTCAGAAATAATTATATGTTTTTTAACTGTTTGTGAAGTAACGGATCGCTGTAATGCACCTGCCGGGTCGATGACCCGCCGCGGGACCTTGTCCGCGAAACTCGATCTCGCAAAAACCATTTACTGTTAGCTCTGGTACACTTTATCCGTTTATATAGGGTGCACCATCATGAGCTTGGAGCCATGTTGCTACAATGTAATCAGCATGGGCCAGGTTTATTTTAGAATACGTATTTGCAAACTCAACTTGAATTATTCGGTTTAGCAAGGCTTACAAGAGGATTTATACAAAGATTGGTTTTGAATTCCAAGAGGTCTGCACTCAAACGACTTGGTTGGTGTTAAAATAATTTAGAAGTCAAATCTACATTTGTTTTTAACCTAATTACTGTTAGTCTCGATGCTTAGATTGGCGTACATCTCATTGTAAGACACAGTATCTTCAAAGATAGCAAGGAGGATAAATGAAATCGATATATTACTAGCCATATCGTCGACTGGTTTAACTTAACTTGGTGATCAATTAGACATTATCCTAGAAAGAATCTATTTTAGTATCTACCTTAGGTCAAGGTATAGGTACTTCTGAAGAACTGGGACAAATACTAACTCATAATAGCAGCCTCGGAAGCACTGAATCGTTCAGAGTAGGTCCAGTGACCCCAATAGAAGTCTAAAATTATATCGTTGCGTGTTAACAAAACCTAATGTGTACGGCAACGCAGTAATACCAAGGTATTATAGACTGTTATGTACTTGATTATATAACTGGCAAGGACAAACTTGTGTACTTATACTATATTTAGGACGGATATGGCGATGCAAGTTAATGGTAACTTAGCAAGTGACACGCTTCTTAGTATGACTTTAATTAATGGCACCTTCAAGATATTTATGCTTCAGACGCAGATATAACTTTAGCTGTTTATGGTTATTTTATTCCATCCAACGCTTTTAAAATAATAAACTCATGATAAGAATCTTGCAGACATACAAATTAACTGTACAGGGATTGAGGAAAATTATATTCGTTGGTAAAAAGGGTTTAGCTGTCAATGCTTCCCCTCCTTTTATAAAACCTAATTCTTTGGTTGGAAACTGAAGGAATAAATTAACATGAAGTAATAGTGACTTTGGATTAAAACCAGGTTTATGGAACTACTCACAAGTGCTCATAGATATACTCAATAATATTCATGAACTGGTCAAGTCAAACGTAAAATGGCAATATTAGCAAGACGAAAAAGCTGATCTTCAACGCAGATTTTTCTAATAGTATCTATCTAATTTAATAATATATAATCTTGTCCATTTCAATTACTGAATTGCTGTATTCCTTTCACAACATTAAGAGACATGGCATTTGAGACATACTCTATACTAATATCAAGCAGTAACGACCACGATCGTGAAGTTTTTGTCGAAATGCAAGCAACAGTAATTCGACAGTTTAGCAATATGACCGAATGTCACAAGAATGTGTCTACGGTACACGCATGCCTTCAACAGTGTTAACGATGGATCAAGACATAAAATTATTAACGAGCACGTTGGTTGAGCAATTTCTTTATTAGAGTAAATGATGGTAAAAAGACGAATGAGTTGCCAAAGACATATTGCGATATTTTCTTAGCTGTATTCGATGATAGCACAGATCATATAATACTATGATAGTGAATATCATTTGACAACCTTCACAAAATAAGCAAGCAACCAGAGTCAAGATTGAAGATCAAATGATTCTAGAATCTAGGGGACTACCAAATAAACTATGGATGAATTGTATGAAAGATGAAATACATGATATGGCTAGAAAGGGGGTAAGGTTGAAAAAGATGTATGAGAGAAGAAGATACGTCAGCGCGCACAATTAATTGGACTAAGGAAAGGAGTTTTTGCTGATGATGGATATTTTAATAGCATAACAGCAGTAGCAACCGAATAATACTTAGATACTTGGTGAGGGCAAAACTCATTGTGACTCGTGAATTCGTGACACAGAGGAAACGACACGCATGATCAAAGGCGCACCAGAAATAATCACACAATTAAATATGTAATAACATACGTATTATATGATAATTTGTAGATACTGTTATAGACCTACCTAACATTATAAGAGCTTTGTGTGTTAATTTTAATTATAAATATGTAGAATATTGACTAATAAATTAATTCTGAAGTGGTGTGCGACAACCCGAATTGATTCGCTCTTCTTGTGAGTAAATCGTCTTAATGTATTTTTTGAAGAATTGCAATAGGATATCCGAATATATCTTTGCATAACACAAGAGTAGTCTTATATTAATTGTAAATCACGAAAAAGGTAAGGTAAGGTAAGGATTTTTTTTAACAGACTTTGCTCGTAAACTATTTGAATTTGTTGCATGTCTAGTTCTGTAGACAGCTGCGTCCTGACATTAGTATTACCATCGCATAGTACTGTCATGGCGTCTGTTCGTGCACAAGCATCCCTATTACTCAATCACCATAATACACATTTCTCCTACTTTCCTAGCCTTCCGTATTTAACTGAGAGTTTACGTAATGAATAATTTGTGGTCTTATAATTATTAAGTCATTACTGTTTTTACTTCATCTTGTCGTCTTCTTGTGCTGTATGGGAATTCATCGTACGATGTTTTTCTGTAAAGTATTTTCTGATGTTGTTCTTTAAGGTCTATATTAGGCCTCACCGTTATCAGTTCTTTGACGGCTTTAGTTAAAAGCCTCGCTAGGCTAGCCGTTTGTTAAGATTGACATTTAGTAAAATTATCTACTAGTACTGTTTCAGTGTATGAACAAATAAATGTAGGTAACCTTGCTCACTTATTAGATTTTCAGTACTAACGTTTTGTTGCTTTGTTCCATTTAATGACTATGCTAATTCAGAAACTAGTGCATAAACTATTATTTTAGTCTTACACGGTCCCGCTCAAAACATAGATGAAAGACAGATTTTCGAAGTTACTCTCTTCCTAGTACATTTAAAAAAAACATCTATGAAGAAACTCTATCATGGTTCCATGCCTACAAACTTTCTTTGGTCCATAAGTACTTAACGTACAAAATTCCTCGTACCTACTTAGCTGTAGTACCTACAAACCTGCTCCTGTAATGTCACACATAATCTCCTAGATTAAAGCAAGTTTTGCTGCAAAATATCAAGGGATAATTTTATCCAACTGGTTTCATAATGCCCGATTATTTTTATCTTGCTTTGTGCATAGCTGACAGGATTCGCTACTCCTTGGTACAAATGAAAGTGTCAGAAAAAGGCGAGAGTGAAAGTGTTCCGACTTTCTCGTAATGGTCACTTTTATAAAGTAAATATCAATAAATATGGACTTGTTATTGTGGTACTTGGTATTAGGGGCAATAAGTAATATTCGAAAGTGAATCTTAAATTAAGAGATGTTTATTAATGAAAATATTGGCGGCATTTAATTATTTATTCAACAGTTTTTCAGAAGATGTTCAGTAAATGCAACTGTTCTACATTATTTAGCACTTTTGCTAAATGATGAATGTTTTTTTATTCATTGAAGGCTATGAACGAGGGTTATTTTTGTTTTAGGAGTTGTTGTGTGTTGTTTTTGGAGTTGTATTTTACATTTGCTAGAAACGTGGTTTTGCTCGTTTTCCTCAACAAGAGTAACGTAGGAAAGTACCGTGTGTTTCACAGTTCTCTATCTATCAGTTATATATCTAAAATCTACTCCAATTTCTCGGATCTCATTAACATTGCATATCATGCTTTTGACCTTAAAGGAGGTCGAATATTGGCGTCAAAAAACCGGTGTTGGCTATTGGTTTTTTTCGTCCCTTGACAAAAGTAAATTAAATAAAATGTGGTAAGGTGTGATAAATGCAATGACTTAAACGTAATTTTAAATTAAAAAAGCACTTAAAAATGTGATTTATAATTGGAAAAAATTGCAACAATGGTGTATTAAATTAACAGTAACTAAACTAAGGCCTCATCTTCATTCTCCTGCCCATATCCCAATTTATTCAGGGTCGGCGCATGTCTTCTTCTTCCATACTTCTCTAGTACTCGTCATCATCTCATCAGCCACCTCTTCTCTTAACTAGTAACTAAACTAAGTATTTACTGCATATTTCCAAGTTACAAAGTTTTTGCTGATAAAACTGTGATGGAATAAACTTACCATTACTTAAAAGTAATATATTAATATGCTAACAAATTAATTGCAATTTGTATTAGTCTTGAATATTAATTAGAAAATAAAATTTATAATTGTAAATATTTATTTCGAGTTGGATTGCATATTCAAGCTGCAGTATAAAAAAAAACATTTAGGTACGCAAATTATTGTATAGAAACGTTGTCATAAATTGCCAGAAAAGCAGTGAAAATACTGAAAACTTCGCTCTTTTGAGCTTTATGTTAGGTGCTTGTTATTTGATTCGCATATCTGATTAATAAAAATTAATTACTTTCTGAGAAGTAACCACCATGCTGATAGATTACGTTTAGAGACAATAAAATAAAATGACACAGTTAGTAACAGTTCAGTCGTCCGTCTACTTTCTTCCATCTACTTACGTGTATTTGAAGTTCCCGATGCTAACACAGCAGCGAAGAATAATACTAACACTTGGTAATGCGCCATTTTTAAAAAATTAATTAACTAAACATTAAAATTATACGTGAAGCAACGCGCTTTCGGAGTATTCCACGTTTGAATTTTTGGAATTGACAATTCAGTTTGTTTTTTCTAAAAGCCGGCAAGCGTCCGGCGCGTGCTGCCTCGGCGGGAGCAATGGTGTCGTAGGCTGAACCCTCTCCAAGGCATAAGATGCGTTGACCGCAGCAAAGGTTTTCTATACATTTTTGCGGATGCGGTTTTTTTCTCTTTGTGTCTTTGTTGAAATGTTTGAGAATACATTTCGATGAGCTTCTCACATCATTTCACTTTCTTTTGTTTGTGAAAAACGCCAATTATTTTTATTGTTTTGCCTGCCTAGTTACTACGCGTAATAAGTTACCTACGGAATAATATCGTAATAAAGAAACTCTTAAAGTATATGTATGTGTGTAGTGTGTGTATGTGTGTATGTCTTTTGTCATAATAATTATTTAACTTATATGTAAAATTATTAATTGTGCAAAATAATGTAATGTGAGCATCATTATTTTGCAGAATTCGTAATCGCGAATCCATTTAATTAAATACACACGCATTACTAAGTATACTTTTAAATAATAATTGGTTTTAAATAGATATTAACTATAGAGCTCTATGGGCCTATGGTATAAAGCCTTGTTTGTTGTTGTTTTTTTTAATTATTATACCCAATCAAGGTTTTGAGAAAAAAGGTAGACTAGGTACAAAATTAAATAAATGAATCTTCGATTTTTCATTAAAAAAATTGGTTATTTTTTTTTTGTTTTCATCCCGGAGGTTCAGCTTTCTGAAGAGTGTGAAGAGGCAAGTAATACAATAAGGTATGTACCTACATATTTATCAGAATGCTCCAAATTGCTAGCAAGGAATCTTGGGAATGAAGGAGACCTTGTGAACTTCTTGTCACTGAAATTGTGTTATGACGATTTAATTAAGTTAGTGTAGGTAGGTACCTACTCATATTATTTATTAGCTGATCACACGCGATCGTTCACGCCATACCTTCATCGCCGTGTGATGAATTTGAATCGACGGCGAATTATTCGATCGTTAACTTACGCAAAAGCTCGGACACTTTCAGAATAATCGAGCGATGAGAACCTTTAAATACGCTGTGTCAATAAATGAGAAAGATTCTAATGAGGTTTTTATTGTCAATGTTACGCACAATATCGTATAATACATGCTTTTGATGAGACCAAGATAAGAAGGGAATATTGACCTCGCGCCATTTTGTGAATTGTAAAGTTCTGGCTGTCAAGGCCAATCCTGTTCTTAATTTAGTACCTTCGAATTAATTACTGAGTATATGAGAAGGGTAAAAAAAGGAAAGACAAGAAAGGAAAGGAAGGGTAAAATACAGGGTGTAAACAGACTCTCTCTCAGATATTAGGGAAATGACTATTGTTTTTGGGGTGAAAACTCATGTTTTACGGTAAAACTTAATGTACCGCACTCAAAACATTGTGCTGGTGGATAGATTGAATAGTACGGGGGTCGTGGAGATGTTTAAAGTAAAAATCTTACATTAAAAACATATATTTTAAAAAAAACTTAAAAGTTGGAACTTTGACGCCCAATATCTCCGTAACTAGAAGGTTCCTTCCTAGGTATGGTCTAGTAGAACAACAAAATAATCGCAAAGACGGGGAGAACAAGTGCCTTTCGGCTTCGTTAAGGATCTTTTAACACCTTATAAAGACGAAAAGAATAAAGAAGAAGTCAGGGAAAGATTAACAAGAAATGAAGGAAAAGAAAAAATTGAGGCTGACAAAATTAGCACGTTTCGAATGGAAGTCTAAAAGTTTACATAAGCTGAAAGCATTTAAAGGTTTAGTAAGTTAATTTTATACTAAAATGCTTTCAGAAATCCATGTACATAACTTCAAGTAAACAGGAAACAGCAGGGAAAAATGAAACTTACAGATTGCATGCCCGTTGTGAGTTAATCAATATTTCGCTTTAATGATTTTCCGAAACGATTCTCGATACAGCCAAATCGAATCTCGGTACCGTTACTACCGGTTTGAATGCATTCGTGACGAGTAATGTCGGTCATGTTTTTTATCTGAGGCTCTTGATCTACATAGACTTTTTTTTTATGTAGTTTCTGCAATTTTAGGCTGAATTTGCGAATAATGAGCTTCATAATAATAGCCTTGACCAACATCTGAGGAGGCTCTCGCCTGGGTAGCTGGATCAAGGGCTTGATTCAGAAAGTAGTACTTCTAGACAGCGCGAGTATTGTTAGGAGATTCCTTTCCCAAGAGCCCTGACCACCGGTAGCTTGGACCCTGTTCCCGATATTGGTGGTTTTTTATATGCCTTTTTACTTTATTTTATATAGATATTTTCAAAAATGTACTGAATGTGTTTTAGAATAAATAAATTGCTGGTTAACAGCTGTAAAGTGATGAACCAACGCCAAAATCAACTTTGACGTATGGTGTCAAATCAAACAATATTCAATTATTTTCAAAGAATGGAACTTGCCGTTACTTCTTTGTTTAATGAAACATTAATTAATTAACTAATTATTATGTAATTCCTTATATACTTTATCATCAAGATAATGAATCATAATGTAAACAATGGAAATTGAATAAGTATGGACGTATAGGATTCCTTTTGGCTGTGTCACCTTCACTGAGTAACTATACAAAAACTGCACTATATTTCAAGAAAAATGTAATCACATAATATTATGACGTTTTTTCTTGGTGTATTCGTAAGTACACATAATTGCTAAATACAAACAAACAATATTTAAAAATTAAAGAATTCATCTTCATCATACTGCCCTTTAGCAACCACCGGACTTTTAAGTGAAGACAATTTGAAGCCCGTCTCCTGAATTTGATCAACTTTAGGCAACTCTTGCTTAATCAGCGCATCTACATTCAGCTTATCCAGCTCCTGTTGTATTCTCTCTTTCAGAGGACCTTCCAAGCCGTCCATTATCTGGTACCGCAGCAAATTCGGAATGACGTTCACTGCAAATTCGATGACGTAATCCATAGTGCCAGCGCCGTTCCACCGAATTTGAATATTGCCGATATCAAAATCTATGTCCCTAAACACAGGAGTTTTTCTCGTATCCAGCGGCTGTGCCACTATTATTCTAGCACTTAAGTATTCTATTGTGAACGATGCGGTACCAGCTCTCGAAATAAGGCCCAATGCTCCAACCTCCCATTGAGTTCGTCCTTCAAGTTTTTGAGTACCAATTTCAAAGTCTGCCACTGCCGTATTGTTTTCCATCTTCAAAGTTATGTTGCCGACTCTTTGGAAAGAAGATATGCCGAGAATCCAGGTGTTGGTCAAAGTGACAGTGAACACGCTTACAGAAGTATTGTAATCTTGAACATGGTATGGATCTAGCTTCATTTCGCTTACTTTAGTTCTGAGGTCACAGATCACCATGTCTAGCGGAGAAATAGAGTTAGGAAACTGCAAATCGCCAGCTACTTCTTCCAATTTGTTATTTATTTCAGCTCTGGCTTTGGGGTAGACTTCCTTGAGGATCGCTGGTAAACTGGAGTCAAAGATGGCTGCTCCTCCATTGTTGATAAGACTCTGTACCATGCCACCAACAAAGCCTAAGTTTTCAAAGTTGGTGGCAATAGTGCTGAAGCTCAGATCGACGTGTATGTCTTGCGCTTTTAGTTTTCCGTCGCGCTCGACGCCAACATTAGCCTTTGCTATTATCTTCAAGCCGGTGATGTCGACGGTGAACGGTCCCTTGGTGGAACTGAACCACGATGATATCGAGTAGTTGCCCCGAGCTTGCAATGTGTCTATACGAAGTGCTGCTGTGACCTGAAATAATGATTAAGTGGTTTAAATTAGTATTTAAGATTGAATCTATTATAATAATTTGATAAAAAAGGCGCAATTTTTTTATTACTGGCTTCTAACAGCGACTTCACCCAATTGAATTTCACATTCAGTGGCAATCAATAATAGAGTAGCTTTACATCAGTGAAAGAATTTTTAGAATGGGATGAGTATTTTCAGAAATTACCTCCTACATCCCAAGTTACAGCTCTTTATAATTTACAAGTTTAGTTTATATTTGGAATTTAATTATATACGATATAATTGCATCATAAACAATTACCTCTAGATCTTTAATTTCAGCATTCACATACAAGATCCGAAGCTTACTGATGCCGTAAACATTAGTGTTGGTCAGATATAGCGTGCCGAGTGACAGGGACTGCTTCATGTCTGCCACGGGACAAGGGTCGGGGATCACATCTCCAGGTAGACCCACGGGGTCGGGCTGCTTGAAGTGGTTCAGCATTAGCATTATGTTGTCACTCAGCTTTTGCTCTCCCTCAGAAAGAGCTCTCTCCGTCGTATCTTCATCTGACTCATATTCTGAAAAGTTATGATCACGGATTTTGAATGATTCACCTACTTAACTTGGAAATACATGCTTAGGTATTGTAGAATTCGAATTCAAGCTCATAAAAAGGAGTTTGCTGTTGAATGTCTTTTCAATATTAAATTAAATCTAACTGTTTCACAGAAACTATGTAGAACATTTTGATTCCTTCCAATATTTTTATCACAGTCTCCAAACATGTGACGATAATCTGAACTGTAACATTTCTTATGAAATACACAATTTACACTAACAAGATTTTGGTCTTGCTTATCGAACTAACCGTCACAAAATTGTACCTACGTCAAACAATTACGCATAAAGATCTAATATTGACTCATCACATGAACAAAACCATCACAACAAGGGCACTAAAACCAAATATTATCGAAAGAACACGAAATAACGACACGCTAATGAGGCACAAACCCCAAATATAAGGTCCACAAATAAATATTTTGATGTACACATTGTCATAACCTAATGAAACACACCTTGGGCGTTCACCGCGAGAAGCACAAAGAAGAATATTATTTTTTCTAACCACATCCTCCCTTTGGTTTGTGTTAACAGTGACTAAAAAGAGCCAAATATATTGTTTAGCAGTCGTACAAGTCAGGGGTCACAATTTATCAGTGGATACAATGGCTTTATCAATAGTGCCAGGGATTTCCTGTTTAAAAATTTGGGTTCTTGCCAAGTGATTTGTGTAGGCTACTATTATTGGTATGTTGGCAAAATTCGCTTGATTGATGTTTGCAAGCCTTTTCTTAGAAGTTGTCATTAGCAGAACAGACGTCGCGTGTTCACTAATGAGGAGAACGGTTGGTGTTGTGCCATTTGTTATTCTTATTATTTGGACTTTTATCTTTTGCTTCGGTTAAAAGTTGTTGGGCACCTTATTTCTCAAACATAGAGTATGTGTGATTTGATTTCTCGCATCTTTGTCTTAGCTTTGCTAATAATACAATCCCCTTTACTTATGACACTTCCCCTTTCAATTTTCGACCGTCTTTTTCATCTGTATCTTCTTTTTGTCCGCCTTTCATGATTTTTCCATGAATATAAGTATTTACTTCATGTTACATCGCCATAAAAGGGTTACACTTCTTGTGTAACCCTTTTATGGCGACATTAAATATCTATTTTGATATCAAGTGAATTTATTATTAATTGTGCTGCTTCATTAAGGAGTTTATGTATCCATGTTCGTTTAGCATTTCAACTCGTACTTCTTTTTTAAATGCTATGAGTAATCAAACAGGCACCATTGGTGTGTCTTTACTATTAAATTATGACTGGAGTCTTTAGACTTTACTTTCTTCGTAGATTCTGTGATTTAAGTAAGTAACTTTATTAGAATTAATACCTTAGGTAACTTTCTTAGAATTAATAGGTATCTTCTAAGTAACTTTCTTAGAATAAGTGCCTTTTCTATTTCTTGCTTTGCTTTGAGTTGTTGGTTGTTGCTTTGGTATCCGTTACCTTACTTTAGCGCCATCTATTGATGTAGCAAGATACCTACGTAGCATATAGCTTTATCAAGTTGCTGTTGAAAACACGTTCTTTGATATCTTCGATCGACGACTATGTTGTGGTCGAATAAATGAGTATGAAATACTAAAGATGTCGTGGCTATTGCTGTTGACGTCAGCATATTAAGACAATAAATAAATTGTCAGTCATGGTCAATATATAAATTGTGGTTAATATTAGGAGATACGGGACGAAAAGCAAAAAGATTCCGTCTACTATACCATACTCGGGTAAAGATTACCAGAAACAAAAATAACTAAATAAATGGATTTCCATTATAGGCGAATTTGATCACTTTCAGTTGCATATTGAAAACTTTTGCTCTTAGCATATATAGAATTAGAATAGATTGTGGTATAATTATCATAACACGGGAAATAAATGGAATAAAACCGAATTAACAATATTTTATTCAATAAATAAGTAGACGAGCTTATTACAATGATAAAAGTTTTTTTTAATAAACAGTAACTAATCCCTAATTAAAAGTTGAAAAACTCATCTTCATCAAACGGTCCGTTTTCTGCCACAGAATCTTTAAGATCTGATAATTTGAATCCTGTTGCCTGCATTTGATCTATTGTTGGTATTTTTTCTACTATCATCTCTTCGACATTGAGTTTATCTAACTCCTGTTGTACTCTTTCCTTCAGGGGACCTTCCAAAGCATCCATAATCTGGTACCTTAGAAGATTTGGTAGAATGTTGACTGTGAATTCTAAGACGTAATCAATCGTCCCTGCGCCGTTGCAACGAACTTGAATATTGCCAACTTCAAGATCTATGTCCCTGAATTTTGGTTTATTTCTGGTGTCAAGTGGTTGTGCCACGATTATCCTGGCACTGATGTATTCTACTGAGAAAGATGCAGTACCAGCTCTTGACACAAGACCACCTATAGCTGAAATATCCCACTGAGTTCTTCCTTCCAGTTTTTGAGTGCCGATTTCAAAGTCTGCTACTGCCGTATTGTTTTCCATTTTTAAAGTTATGTTGCCAACTCTTTGGAAGGAGGAAATTCCAAGAACCCAGGTTCTCGTCAGAGATACAGTGAATATACTCACAGTAGCGTTGTAATCTTTGATTTGGTACGGATCCAGTTGCATATCACGTACTTTCTTCCGGACATCAATGATCACCATGTCTAATGGCGAAATAGAGTTAGGGAACTGCATATCACCAGCAACTTCATCTAGTTTAGTGTTGATTTCAACTCTGGCTTTAGTATAAGCTTCCTTGAGAACGTATGGCTTGATGGAGTCGAAAAGAAAATTACCAACAGTGTTAATAATTCCTTGGAACATTCCGCCAAAGAAACCTAAGTTTTCAAAGTTGACAGCGATGGTGTTAAAACCTAGATCTATCTCGATGTCTTGTGCTCGGAGTTTTCCGTCTCGCTCTACGCCAAGGGTGGCTCTGGCTGTGATCTTCAGACCGGTGACGTCGACAGTGAATGGGCCTTGTGCCCTGTTAAAAAAGGTTGACAACGTATAATTACCGCGAGCTTGTAACACATCTATTGTCATCGCTGCGTGGACCTGGAACACATTTGAATTGCCAGCTAATATTTTTTTTATCAAAATGAATATTCAGTTTGGGATACCGAATAGATGTTATTCTATTACTTCCATTTTATTATAGTAAAAAGTATATATCATATTACATTGTTGGTCGGAAAATTGTAATTACATATTTTTCCTGTTTGCTATTTTATGAATACTCGAGATGTATATAGGTGGTCGTTTTGCTGGCAAGCGTGTTGAGGTCCTAAAAATATCAGCGTGTACACTTATATGTCTTCAAGTTTTGGAATGAAAGTATGACAAAATAAAACCTAGCATAGTTACCTCCATTGATCCAATTTCAGCATTCACGTACAAGATGCGGAACTTGCTAATACCGTGCACAGCAGTATTCTTGAAGTACAGCGTGCCAACCTGCAGGGATTGCTTCATGTCCGGCACAGGGTATGGGTCCGGGATCTCGGCTCCCGGCAGACCGATGGGGTCTGGCTGCTTGAAGTGTTCCAACATTTGCAGTATGTTTCCACTGAGCTTCTTCTCTCCCTCCGCCAGTTTGATTGCTGTGTCACTAGTGTCTTCCTCTGTATCTGCATCTGTAATGTTATTGGCATTTGGTTAATTCCTTTAGTTTGGCCTTTTACCTGAACTTATGTACAATTTTTTAAGGATCCTTAATAATAATACTGCCTAACTGCAATTTAGGACCGATCAGTATAGTAACAAAATGATATACCCAAAAAAAACTGTGCATACAAGTATAATAGATCCCACACTAGCAGACTAGCAGTTAGTTTATTATTTTTTTTTGGAAACTTAAACATAATGACAAGTCTGTCTGAAAATATTAATACCTAATAGCAATATGTATTATGCAACAATGGCAGAGAAGATGCTTGTAAATGGCTTAGCAAACGATTTACGTATGACTACGACTCAAGTTTCAGATGCACGTGTTGGTTTATGTAGCTCATTAAACACCATAATATAAACTTTAATTAAACAGACATGAAATCAAAGTCATTAATCTTGAAAGGACACTAAATAAAAACATTAACACAAGAGAAATCCCAAATATTGTTATCACACACAAACAAAACGCTGCGCATATCACTGTAAACGCAACCGAAGACACTGTTATTGATAAATATCACAAAAACGATTTATAAATTAAGTAAAAACACACCTTCACAGATAACCGCTAGGAATAAGGAGAGGAATATCAGTTTGTGTAACCACATCTCGATAACAAGATGGTACAACTTCGAGTGAGTAATGAATGGATCCTGTCCCGCGCTCCGGAGCCAGGGGTCACAAATTATCAGTGCACAGTGCATTTATTCGTTATCTTTGTTTGTTTGTCGTTTCAATGAATACGGTTAGTCGGTGATTAGGATAGTTTTGTTGTAATGAATGCATGTGCATGCTAATTAGGATTGAGGACCTATTTGTGAACTAAACTATGTTATATTAATTTGGGTAGTATACGTATACTCCTAATTTTATAGAAAGATGGGGATATAGAGCTCTTTAACCCGTAAATTTTCTAAACAACTATAATAGTTAAATACTCATATTACTAAGAGGTAAAGTTCGTAAGTTTGGAGGTAGGGGGTAATCTTGGGAACTACAGATCCGATTCCGAAAAACTTGTCCCTAATGGGAAATTACAAATTTACAAAACATTATCCCCGAGTGCATATGCTAAATTTACAACTTTTCCGTTGGATAATTCCCCACCATATCGCGGGCGAATCTGCGGGTAAAGCCAGTTACGAATAAAGCAAATCACTTAGCTTTATGTTAAAACTTATCAAGTTCTGCATATCTAATCTCCCTATGCAGTTGGTTAAATACACAGTATGCACTATCTGTTACTCTAGTGACCTTGACGGACTTTTTGTTCTGGGACTATTGTCTAATAGATCAACATTTGCCAGTGATCCATCTATGTAAGATAGGTTAGCATTTAAAGAGGAAAGAGGAGGTTGTAAATAACATTGGCGAAAAGTAGGTGCCTACTGCTGGCACACCCCTGCCTAGCCAGCCCACTAGCCCTTCGGTGTTAAACTTTTTTGTATTACTAATTATTAAATGTATATGGTTTTGCTTAGATTTCCATAACACAGAAGAGTTAGAACTATGAAATTAAATCGATTGGTTGAACGCCATCTATGTTTTGTTTGAGCAAGAAATAAGACTTGAATAGCTCAAGTAGTTTTGCTGGCAGTAGTTCGTGGTTTGGGTATGATTCAATGAGTTTAAGCGAATATAGATGTCGTTGTAATCGAATGGATATTATTGACAAAAACATCACACCTGTAATACCTAAAGGAGTTAGGCAGATGCGTTAGTTACCAATACCAAACCCACATTTCGCCAAATGTTTAACTGCCTTGTAAAAGGGGGACGAGAAATTTCTCAGTAGCAGCCACGGGGTCTTGGTTGGTACCAGATTGATATTATTGACAACTCATTTGGAAACAATAGGTATTTAGCTAGATACCGATTACCTATCTATTACAACAAAATATCCCTAAACATGCTGCCATTGTTTTGTTCTGTGTGTATCTTCAGCACTAGCTTAATACGACCATCTTCTATAGAATTCCTGACATTAATTCATGGTTGGTTTCAAAAACAAAATAATGCTGGAAAACTAAGAGACTAGCCTCTAGTACTAGCCTAGTAATAGGTACTTTGTCTGTTAGGGGATTAAAGGCTGTAACAAAAAAACAATATAACATACAACACAAGAAGTAAAAACAAATTCCAACAAAAAACACTGTTAGTGGAGGGAGCAAAACTGTTTAATGATTTAGGTACCAGAAAATTTAAAGAAATGTAATTAATAATATCAACATATTTAAAAGTAAACTCAAAAAACATGTATGTACTCTATAACGTCATCAACGCCCCAGAGGCAAATAGTATATTATTATTAATAAGAAACTCTGTATCTCATTATAAGTGAACTGTTATTTATAAGTTCTTATGAGAAATAAATATCTTTAAACCGAAGGCTGTGACTTCATGGATCTCACTTGTCATTCTCTACAGTTGAATTTTCGGTACCTACCAGCGGCAGTTGATTTAACTTTGTTTCGTGAGAACAACTTCTATGTCTTAACTAGTAAATATCATTTCTATGAATACGTCAGAGGTGCGAATAAGGAAGGAATTGTTGATAAGTTATAGGAACCTGCATTTTAAATACATATTCTCTTAGGTCATAACTAGGTCCACCCACCGAAGTAGTAATTGTATAGCAACAATGTATTATATAGGTTCCAACCAGTTGTTAGTAATCAATCAATAGGCAAAGGTTTCTCTGATACATCTAAACATACAAACATTTTGCAACACATTATGTGCATTACTTGACGGGAAAAAATCTCGAGAACTTGTCATTTAAAATTGTTTCGTCATTTTTGATCATTGCAGCTAAATGTTTGCCTGAGGAACCGACATAAGTAAAAACAATGTTCTACTAGTTATGTAATTCATTCGCAGTTTTTCTCTTAATGAAGTCCCCAAGAAGACTATCAGACTGATCGGCCTTTCGGTTCAATAATATGATGAAAAGCCTGGTCAAAATGATTACCATCTAAGCATCTTTAAGTGGGAGCAGTGGTAACCTAATGGTTACTAATCCGAATTACGCGGGTTCGAACCCAGGCAGTCACTTTATATTTTGTACTTTATTTTATTTAAACGGTGAATGAAAACTTTCAAAGGAAACGTACGGCATTCCCTAGCACACCCACCAACCAGCACGAGGTCGGTGTGGTGGACTATAGCCAACTCCCCCTCGTAGACAAGAGACTTTGTCCCAGCTGTGGGAACACTACAGGCTGGCTGATGTTTAGCTCCTGTCTCCTGTCATCAGGTATGATGTGTCAGGTAACAGGAGCTAACGCAGTTAGGAACGCAGTTTGTCTGCTCTAAATCACATAATAATGTGTGCATTATTATGTGATTTAGAGCAGACAAACTGCGTTCAAGACACTGAAGAGAGACTCTTTTCGAAAATCCTTTTCTTGGTCTTGATATTTTATTCGGTTTAGTTAGGCTGACCACCTTCAGTTTATTTGTTTGTTTTGAGTTTGTTTGGTGACTAGCTTTCAATTCGGTAATTATCCCTCGGGATCGTACTACCGGGATAAAAAGAAACCTATAACTACGCCAAATTTCACCCATATCCATTCAATCGTTTTTCTGTGAAAGAGGATGCGAACAAGGGGAACAAACATCCATACATCCTCACAAACTATCGCATTTATTAGAGGACCAAGATTTACGCACTTAGTGTCAGTGAAGTATTCCATAAGCAGCATAATGCTTAGCCATAATATGTTTTTCTTGAGTACTTGACCTAGCCTCACCCAAGAAATCATTTTCCTGTCGATCATTTCTGACGCGCGAAGGTTTTCTATTCTAATTGAATGATACTATTATAAATAAAATACCCTTTGAGATCCGTATCATTTGATGTAGGTCAAGTTAATTTCCAATAGGTATATACCTACTTGAATTAAACACCTATTACTTAGCATAAGCATAGTCAGCCTATAATGTTCCCATGCACTGTTGGGACAAACGGCCTCCTCTCTATGAGAGGGAATGGGCCACCACGCGGGCCCAGTGCGGATTGGTAGATGTCACAAGTCTTCGAATTTTTTGGTTCTATGACACGAAGGTTTTTTCACGATATTTTTCCTTCACCGTTTTGCGAGAAGAAACCTACTTCATAATGAGTGAAAAAGTCCCTTAACGAAGCCGAATGGCACTTGTTGTCCCCGCGTCATTGCGATATTTGTTTGTCCCTGACCAAATCTAAGATTTTTTTTTTAGTTACTGAGATAGGTATAGAGGTCAAACTTCCAAGTTTTCACAAGTTATACAAGTTTTTATGCTATAAAACATTTTAAAACACTTTAAAACACTTTAAATACTTCCATGAGCTCTGTACTATTCAATCTATCTAGCAGCACAATGTTTTGAGTGCGTTACATTGAGTCCTACCGTAAAACGTCACACGCAAAAATTATTGCTGGGAAACGACGTTTTCAATAAATTTTTGCGTAGAGTTACTAAGTTTGATGTACAGAATGCTTGGTTGACGGCATCGTGAAGGGTGTGTTTTTTACACCTTATCTAAGATAATTCTTATTTCTAAATCTAGATGGAATGCCAGACATGGCAATTAGAGGTACAAGGAACTGGGGGCCGAGTCTGCTATTACAATAGTGTCACAATGGTCTATCATTGATTTCATAATTGTTGATCGACGACAATGGTCATTTTGCTAAAAATTCGTAATCTGCTAAATTCATAATGGTCGATCATTGTTCGGTCAATGGTCTCGTAATAGAATTGTGTTATAATGACATTGTTGTATTGTCATTATAAAAAAACCTTAATAGAAATGATTTTCCAAAAACTAGAATTAAATTTGAACATCTAATCATGCCAGATTTCATTTATATATGTTTTTACATATTATTTATTAGTGTTTTAAGCAATCTGAAGTAGTAAGAAGTTCGTAAATAGCAAAAAACGCGGATTAATGTGAAACTATACAATTCAATAATATTTTATCTGTTTAGCTGTCAAAGTCAAATGTGACTGTGTGCTTACTGACGTTTTATCTGTTTTTATTTCTAGCGGTCGGTGTTTTGATTAATTTTAATTTAAGTGTTTTCAATTATCAAATTTCGGCTGGAACTGTCAAAATTTTAGCAGATTACCGCGTAAGTCAGTCATTCATTTGTCATTGTCTACGAGATTACCATTCTGTGCCATTTCTTTCAATGGAGTGTCAGTGGTTGATCATTGGAAAGTAATAATGACGCCACTATAATAGAAGATAACCAAACTTGTCAAAATCAACAATTATGAGATCAATGATAGACTATTGTGACACTGTTGTAATAGCAGACTCGCCCCCCAGGTCGTTACAAGCTTCCTCATCATCATTCTTTTTTGAAAAGGAAAGAAAAGTTGGCTGGGTACCGACTACTGCCCGATTGTAATTCTGGGGTTTCCGCTTGTGTGATGTAGGATAATCGTCATGTCAAGTGTAGGTCGTAACAAGCATTAACATGTTAACAACTAGCCATCTTCAAGAGCTGTTTTTTTCCAACATTTTATGTGCCAACCTGCACCTATACCTGCCAGAGCAATTTAATTAGTAACACTTTCCACGTTTTGTCTCTGTATCACTCATTGAGTTAATATTATGCAAAACTTCTTGGCAAGACCCTATAATGCCGATCGCGATGGAATGATATCTGCCATTCTATCACACAGAGTATTAATACAACCTTTGCAGTCCCGCTCACTCGAAATGTCAAAATGCACCGCGCGAAGTCGTAGGACCCGATATCGAGTTATATCGCGACAGCGCGCGGGACGAAAAAAGTTTGTATTTTAAACAGGTAAAGTTTGGATGTATGAGGTAGGTACCTAATCCCTGAAACTACTTAACCGATTTCAAAAATTCTTTATCTGATAATAATAATCATAAGCAAATGAAATAAAAAATGAATAATGATTTTTATTGCATAAGTATATTATATTAGTAGTTATTGTTTTGTATTTATAGTATTGTTATATGTTTTTGTTTGTATTTATGAGTAGGTATGTATGTATGTATTGTATATTACATTTTAAATAGTTATCTGTTTTATGGTTTTATGTATTCCATTTTCTTTTTCTTTTTTACACACTTTGTCTACATCTCTTTTTAGTTTCTCCTTTCGCAGGTATGCTGGAAGAGATTTCTTTAGAAATAAGCATCACCTTTGTACTATTTTCTGTTCCTTTCTACTCTATTTATATTTAGTGTGTACATAAATTGTTAAATAAATAAATAATCGTTTATTGAACTCAGTAAAATATAGCCTAATACAATGTCATCCATTAGGGGGTGCACACAAAAGGCTGCAATAAAACTAAATGGACGCCTGACTTCCAAACTAGGTAAAGAACCTGTATCTTGGAAATCAGTACACTTCCATATTATAGATAGATAGCCACATAACTGCCGAGTGCAGTGTATTTCATGCGGACGGAGTCGCCTGTAGAAACTAGTATGACAAAGCTTTAAGAAAATCAATATTACAAAGAAGTAAGGAAAACCTTTTGCTTAAGTGCTAAATGGGAAATCTTAATAGAGACTAGATTGAAATATCTACACAATAACGTTGTCATAACAACCATATTTCTTAGAATAATTCCATAATATAATATTTAATGATAACATCAATATGCTAATAGTTAGGACAGAATATAATTGATTGCGATGTAAATGTTGTTGTCAAGTAACATTATAATTGCATTGTCTGTCTAACATGAGAGCATGCGTCACATAGTTGAGCCATCATCACGAAACAAAAGATTGGTCCCCTTTACGTCGAGTTTGAGATATTATGTTCGCGGAGTACGGGGTGCCTGATTTTTATGCTCTTATGCGGACATGAATAGCATCCCTGATGTGAGTGCGCGGTAGCTCTAACAGCTTGGTGGCTATCATGGCCGACAGAATAGATAGTCCAATGATGTGGCACTGGATGACCACTCATCGAGCGTCTTACAAATATTTAAAATAAGATCCATAATTATCTATATCAGTATATCATTTCATTTTATGTATGTTTTTGTGAATTTTGTGTTTTTGTGTCTTTTCATTTTATGTTTTGTGAATGTTTCTTTTTTGTGTGTCTTATATATATGTGTATATACACATATACATAAAACAGAACACAACGGGCTTTTCGTCTGAAATAAATTTTATTATTATTATTATTGTTTTTGCAAATGCGCTTTCTATTATTAGATAAGTTTGGTTATAGTACAGTCAGGATACGGTTGCCGTTCAGTTTCACCATGTTGTGTTTTACACTGTTACCCATTGGGAGAAAATATCCCGGCAATTAACACTGTATCTAAAGTAAAAGAAAAAAAATGCAAAACAAAGAAATTCGACGTTAAGGGAATAGAAACGGGACAGAAATCGAAGACTCGACGTAGGGGTGGACAAGACATGGTTCACGGCTCGACGTAAAAGGAACCAATCAAACAAAACCTACGCCTGTAATTGAAGCAGGGACAGTCGGACTGCCAAGTCATAGGTCTCTAGGTTGAACCCAAGGCCTTTGATTTTTCGGATTCCTGGGCGTGTTGCATAATTATCACTTGCTTTGGTGAAGGAAAACATCGTGAAGATACTTTTCGACGGCATGTAAAGTCAAGTCAGAGGCCCATGGGTGGTTTGTGCCAAAACTGATGTCAGAGTTTTTACTCTGACATCAGGTTTAGCACTAACCACACGATTAAGAAAGAAAGAAGACGCCTGTATACCGCAAAGGATAAGGCAGAGTTGTAGGTACAGTCGTGGTCTTTTCCGCCTGATCAGTTAAACATTTTTTCGCTTAAATCATGCGGAGGCGCCGAGCCACGCCCCTTTAATTTTAGACCTATTAGGAAAGCGTCAACTATGGCGCGCAAAATAACAATAACTCTCGTTTGGCGTGCATTGGTCAGTGCGCTCGGCCGATCGGTATCTATTTATTCATTATTTCTATACAAAGTCAACGGGGCGGGGCTAGAGAGCGTTTCTATGTTGAAAGTGCAAGCAAAAATTAGCTTAGTGGTGATCAGGCGGGAGTGTCCTCGATAGTACCTTTAGTACACCCATATTCCAAATTATCGGGGGTGCTTTATGTCACATCACAATTTATGCAAAATCATCTTTAGACTGCCTCCCACTTGTTCGAATGTTTGATTCTGTGATATTTTCCTCACAATGCTTTCCTTCTCGGAAACAATTTTTAGGAAAATGTCACAAAAGAAGTAGGGAAAATGGAAGGCGTTCTGAGAACAAAGGTGATTAAATTTGTATATTATACTAAGAAAAGTGCCTGCCTGAGTTTCAACCGACCTTTAACTCGCTATTCGAGTACCTACTTAATCTGTCACCAATGGGACACTGCGCTCTCTTTGAAGGTGGATTTATCAAGATGGGTAAATGAGCATTTACAAACTATGGCAAGCCATCTTTTTAGTGTACTTGTCCCTAATGTACTCTATGCCTCTTATCTCTTTTATTTTATAACATCGTGCAGGTCAGCGTGCAGGTCAGCAGGTCGCAGGTTTGGGCAGAAGTGTAACTAATAGTTCCCGCATATTTTCTCCATTTACGTTGTCACGAAGGCAAGCCTTTCGCCATCAACTGGGAACAAATGCAGTGGATTCTGTTGAAAAAATCCTGATGGAAAACCCGAATGAAACTTTTCCAGGACCTCATAACCTCATGATCAGCAGACGCTCTGGCGACCATTAAACCAACGAGCATAATTAAGGAGAGATAATTTACCATAAAAAGTATCTCTTAGTAAACAAGACCTTTGGCCCAAAAGATTGTAACAACGATCAAAACAGGTTCATCTTTGCACGTCATATAAAATACCCAAGTGCCGGAGTCGAATCATAAAGAGAGCAACGTAAACATTTGAAAACTAGCGGAATTTTTTCATACAATCAGTTCAAACACTTGTTTTAAAGTATCAAAATTTTCCTTAATAGGATATGCCTAGCCGCCGTATTCTAAGACGCGACTCACTCATAATGTATAAATAGAAATAAATAGAAAGAAGACCACAGAGGTACTGCTTATTTCATTAGCAATTTCTTTCAGAAGTTCAGGGACAGGAGAGTTAGATAAGAAACGTGGACCCAGTGCGTAAAGAGAAAATACAGTGGGCTTAAAATAGCCGCATTAGCAGAACCAAAATAGGATAATAATATGAATTACGTTACACTTCATAAAATGGCATTTTAGGGCCCCTGGACCTTTAATGTTTCACTTCTTATGTTAGTGCTGCAAAGCCTCAGGCTGAAGATGCACTGACAGATGACATTTGCAATACTACAGAGGCAGTGTGTGCGTTGAAATTCAAGAGAAAAAGCTGAGGTTTCTCTTGTCCCTCTGTTAACAGCCACCACCTGAACGCTGCTATTCTGCATTTCTATCTATTTCTGGCGGCAGCAAAGGCGAGGCCTGAATTCTTGTCGCGCTGACGGTCGGTCGCGAACGTCGGTCGTCAGCGAGAACAAAATACGGCTGTCGGTCGCCGCTGAAGTCAGCGTCGCAGTATAGTGCTATATAGAACACAATGTATACTCGTACGCGATCGACCGTCACCGTCTGCGCGACAAGAATTCAGGCCTTAGGTATGGTGGAAGGATTTCCTCAAAGAATTAACTCCTTTATCAAGATCTCTACTATACTTTTAAGTTCGTGGAATGTTTTCAAGTAAGGTAAGTGTTATTTATCCTCTTACTCTTCTGCTAAACTTTTCTGATTAATTTGAATTGTTTGCCGTTTGTTTGTTTGTTTGATTTCGTACAGCTTTATTTCCTCGGTGTTTTTCTAGCGGTCACCACTGTTGATCTTGGCTATCAGGAGTTGCAGTGATTGGAAATAGTGTAGCGACCTTGTCCCAAATAAAATAAAAACAGTCGTTTTTTAACTCGCTTGTTACAGATTTAGATAATAACACAACATTTCGTCAACCTTCATTTCTTAATGAGACGATTAGCAGTTGGACGTGACCAGTACTTTATGTGTGTGTCTAAACCAAGGCGACTAGGAAGGAGAGGATTGTTAGCGATATGCGGAGTTTATATACAGGAAGTAGCTTCATTGTAGCTGGTAGGTACCTGTTTAGCAAGCTCCTTTGTTGGAACATTTTAAGCGTAGGACCCCGTGTCGTAAGTAAAGCGATTGGTCGCTCGAATACGTGATCGTCGCGTTAATACAGGGGGGAACAAATAGTAGGTATGTGATATCGAAGGTGGAAGGGACATCGATGCACAAGCTGTTACAACGAATTCAGTACACAGTTGCGAATTTAAAATAAAATAAGATTTCCAGTTATTTAAAAAAAGAATCTGCTGTTCCATACATTTTGATTGTGTTGGTATTACACTTTTGTAGGCAACAGCTGTTTTGTTTTAAGTTACCGTTCGGAATGATGTATTGCACACGTGGTAAAAGTTTGTGTCTTTCTTTTCACGTGACAATCGCTTTGATTAGAACACGGATAGAAGGATCTCGGATTTGTGATGAATTTAGTTTTTTCGAGGTTTTTTTCAGTCATTTCAAGGAATCCTGAAGTGAAAAAAGACATTGGTTTTAAGTTTTAACTAACTATTGATTTTTCTTTTATAAATCTAAAGATGTGTGATATTTTGTAGCTTCCTGTGAAGTAGTAACAATAACAACAACTTTATAAAAGGTAATCACAGTTTGAATCGACTATTAATAAAAACTTGACTAATCACGATCAGAATCTTAATCTAAATCCGTCAGTTCTATTTTAGGAAACGACACAAAAGGTTTCCGATGTAGTTTTCCTTAAAATTTAATGTGTGACTGGCTCAATAGTCTTGTGGTCGCCGCAGTACAGCTGGGCATGAGGTTCTGGGTTGGATTCTCAGGTAGCGCTATTAAGTTATATTATCAAACATGTCCCAGAAGCAGCTGAGCAGAGGAGTATGGATTTGGGCTCGGTTGATAGAAATAAGTTCGCCAACTATTATGTGGGCACTAACTGGTGAAATGCGGGGTTTACTATAGGTGCAATTCTGCCTACATTTTCGTGAATATAGGTCTGATATTTTTTTTATTTTTTTATGTGATTTAAGAGTTGTTGGAGAAGCTCGTGGCTAAATAAAAACAGTCGTTCGGGTCGCTACGCTTGCCTAGGTTGGTTCGTAGATGGGTGACCAACTATTACATACCGTGCTTCCTCCTTGCCTCGAAAAGCACGTTAAGACATTGGTCAAGGCTGTCATTTATAGATCTTTGACAGTCGTTACAGGTAGTACTTAGCCCGAAAGTGGCAACCAGTCTTACCCAGGAGTATCGTATTACCCAGTACTCACTGGGTTGTGGAAGTCAGAGTCAGTCGCTCCATGTACAATACTGGTATTCGATTAGATCGAAAGCTTTAACCTTAAGGCTAGGCAGATGATTAAGAGTTGTTGCTTTGGTTCATCAAAAAAACTTCGTAAGCAAGTTGGTTATGCGTTCGCTATCACTCTACTTGTCTATTCAAAACTAGTTATAAAAAAACACATCACTTGATATTTAATTGCCAGCCGCCAATAACAGGGAAAAAAAATCTAAATTGAAACCTAATTGACTTGTTTATACGCGTAAAAAAATGGCAGAGTCAATTTCATCTTACCTTTGTATTTTGACGTGGAAAGATTCATAATCTAGATACCTATCAATACTAATAAAGGCACGTGTTCTTCATTGCAATATTTTTCTTTTGTTTTAGAGCATTCCTGGATACCTTCTAGGTACGGAGATATTAGGGGTCAAAGGTACAACTTTTCACATGTTTAACAAAAAAAAAAGTTTTCGATGTTATAACTTTACTTTAAACACCTGCATGACCACCGTACTATTCAATGCATCCAGCGCAATGTTTTGAGTGCGTTTCATTGAGTCCTACCGGAAATAGTACATTTTGATACAAGTGAAGAAAGTTTGTAATTGCATCCGAGGCGGAATTAACTCCCGAGCCGTAGGCGAGGGTGTTTTTGAACCGAGAACTGCAATAACAAATGTCCACGTGTATCAAACGACGTTTTTCAATACACTTTTGGAGAAATAAAATAAAATAACGAAAAAAAAAAACACCGCCGACTATAGGCATTGCTCCAATTTGTACTAAGTATAGGCATAGTTTTATTTGTGGCAATTTTCGAACACCCGCGTGCTGTGCCACGTGTGAAATTGGCTCCTTTCTGCACGAGGCACAGCACGCGGTGATGGAAAATGAAAACAATTCACGTGTGTGAAATACATGGCATGTTGAACCTAATCGTAGTGCGATAAGGACCCGTTTTCGAGGAAGTGTATTGAAAAAAAATATTTTCAACACACTTGCTCATAAAATGGCTCTAATTTCACCGCAGTTAGGCACATAATGACACCTGTAATCAAACTGTAACTTTTTGATTGCCATTATTCACTAGTGACTTATAGGTTTTTTTTTTATTAGTTGAGTTGATTTGTTCTTATAAAAGTTTCGATACAAAAAAGTTAATTCTGATCTTAAAGCTGGTGGAGTACAATTAATTTCAATTTCATTCTCTGAACCGTTGGAACTCATTTTACCTATTAAATTTATATTTATTATGTATGTAAATAATAAATCAAGACGAATTTTCAGCTTTGCCGCCAATTTTCTATTTATCATCTGTGCCGAAAGGCAAACGCATTTATGGCCATACAGCCACGTGAACGCAATTTGTACTAAGCAAAGAGACTTACTTTGGTATGCCAAGAATAATAAAAGATATCCAATCAAAGAGTATTTAATAACCCTAGCATGCCGTTTAATACAACATTGCTGGAGCGTTGTAATGTTCCAAATTCAAAAAACGCTCCTGCAATGGATTTGATTTTCTTTGTCCGTAAATTCGATACTTTGCGTGTTCTGTTTTCGAAAATAATGACAATATTTCCATGCATGTTTGAGAAAATAGGAAATTTCAACTTGTACGCTTTACACTTGTTTTCTCTGTAATAAAGAAAACTTTGAATTCCCCATTTTGTACGTGGCTAAAACGCTATCCGCGAAAAGCCAAAAAAATATAAACCTCATTCTTTTAGTCTATAGCCGATCGCCATTGCTACATGCGCGCGCATAGGAAAACTGATTAATTTTACCCGCCATTGCGAACATTTATTCACAACTCGTTTTCACTGTTGAAAATGATTTTTTAGTAGTATTTTCTTCACAAGTGTGTTGAAAAACGTCGTATGATCGGCTCTCTTAAGACCCTTGCCTAACGGCTTGGGTCTCAATGGCGCCTCAGCGGTAATCACCAACATTACACACTTGTACCATAATGTACTATTTTACCATCGCCACTCGAAAAAGGTATTTTATTCATCATAACAGTGAATAAAACTCCCTTTACACAACAGTGAATAAATAGTACATTTTGATACAAGTGGAGAAAGTTTGTTTGTGCAATAACCAATGTCCACGTGTATCAAATGACGTTTTTCAATACACTTTTGAAGAAATAAAATAAAATAATGAAAAAAAATTTGTCATGAATTAGGAAACTATGATTTTAATTTTCTTTTTTTTTTCCGCGCTTTGCTTTCGCCAGGTTGAAGGAGAAGCAAAGGTATGAAGCCGTTATACAGCCTAATATAAAAACCCTAAAAATAGTTTTTCTTATTTTTTAATTCAGAACACAAATAAATGTTAATTTGTTTATAAAAGGAAATATTAATGTTTTAAATAATCATGTTTATCTATGATATTCTATTTATAAACACAATTTGAATATTCAAAAAATGTTTACGCCGTAAAGACGCATATTGCTTTGCGGAAATAAAACAAACACATTAAACATTTACCTCAGACTATAGGCATTGAACCGATTTGAACTTCGTATAAGTATAGTTATAGCTCTGTGGATATTTTTTTTCCCGCACACGTGCAGGTAGATGAAAAAAAAGCACGCGTGTATGCGTAATAATATAATAATAATAATAAATGTGTGCGCATTGCATGTTCAACCTAATATAGTGCGATAAGAACCCGTTTTCGAGGAAGTATATTGAATATATTGATTGTTGAATATCTTGATTTTGGAACAATAAAACGTGCCGACAAGAATATAACACTGAATTTCGAAAATTGCTTTGAGAGATTGACCAAGGGCTTTACGTACTTTCCGACGCACAGGGGAAACTCGGTATGTAATGAATTAGTGGTCACCCATCCACAGACCGACCTTGGTAAACGTGGCTTAACCTTGACGATCGACCCGATTGGCTGTTATTATTAACCCAAGAGAAAAATAAATACTATACTTACTTCTACATATTTTCTCGCCGTTAATGTTAAAAAGTAGAGTACACAACTCGTGAAACAAAAAAATATCTCGGTTCTTGTATCCCTCGCTCCACTCAGGATTCTACTCTAGAATCCCTTGCTACGCTCGGAATTCTACTCTAGAATCCTTTGCTGCTCTCGGGATCCAACTTAGTCCCTCGAATTAAATTCCCTTTTTTTTCACTTGTTGTATTATTCTACTATTTTCACCCCAAAAAACAGTCGTTCCCAGCAATATTTTTTTGCGTGGTTATCTACTTAGCTTGATGTACATAATGCTGATGCCGGCATATTGCTCATGCCATTGACGGCTTTGTGAAGGGCATAAATCTATTTTTGATTAAGTTTCTTAATCAATTGACGATTATCTGCCTTAAGTAACATTAAACCTAGCCAGACTTTCGAGACTAGACCGATCCAATTGCAACAAAAAGCCAATTTTATCGCTGGATATTATTGTAAATCAGTGATTCTGATGTGTTTAGTTTCTAAAATACACTGAATGTTTAACACTTAAGTTATAAATAACCCACCTTAGTTTAAAATTGAACGTAGTTCTCAGTAGCTATGCTCTTTTTACAAAACACGTTACAAAAAAACGATACACACTGTTTTTGTTTAAAAGCAAATCATTCTAGCTAGAGTAACCAGTGGTCAGCCGCGGTTAGGTTTTTCACTAACTTAAAAAAACGTTATGTAACTGTGGTTCAACTTGAGTATGTGTTTTTTGTAAATGCTATGTATGTTACATACCATATAATTATAGTTCTTCAACAGCATGATCTGTTTTTACTATGGTACCTACCCAACACAAGACACAAGTTATTTTAAAAAAAATCTTCTATTCCATACAGGTTGATTGTGTTAGTATCGTTACACGTGTAAAAAAAAATACAGCATTTAAAGAATACTAAAAAGGGGGTCCTTGTTAAAAATTTTAGTTTTGGGTAGGTAGTTGTTTTCCAAGAAAGAAAATTTCTTCAAAAGATGATACATGCCTCGAAGATTCACCGTCACGACGCTCTTAATGAGTAAAACTCATTGCACTTTACTTGGATAGGTCTGGTTCCATAAAATGAGGGAAAAATGAATATCACCTCTGGCCTGGTTCTATTAAATGAGGGAAAGGATGGATATTACCTCTACTGTAGAAGTCTTGAGTGGTCTGCGAGGGCGAAGTCGCCCTCCTGGCCCCTTATTCACAACGCTTCGATTCGGTTTTCGATTCGGAAAATCGTATGTCTATCTTTTTTTGACATTACGAAATCGAGCGAGATAGACATACGACTTTCCGAATCGAAAATCGAATCGAAGCGTTGTGAATAGCTATGCAGCACTGGATCAATTCCTAAAGCAAAAGGAGCAGAAAAGATGAGCCTACAAACATAAACCAGTAACAGAAGATCAAAGACGGAATAAACCATCAAATAACTATTTAAGACAAGAAAATACGAATAGGATAAAAATAGAATAAGAAGGATAGCACTACGATAAAAACGAAGAATAGAGAACCAACACAAGCACACAGGGCTATCACTTCAAAAATTAAAATAATACTATCACGACTTCATTTTTTTTACTAAGGTCTTCTTTCTATATTTTAACAATGATATAATTATGTTTTTATTCATAGTTTTGTTCTCATTTTTATCTGTCTTAACACTAATATTCATATCTTGTCTTTTAAATTTAATTGTAAGTATGTAGGGTCTGGTCTATCTATGTCATGTATAAAGCCATTATTTTATTTTTTTCTCTTAAGTTAACACTTATTTTTGTGAATGCTGGTTAACCTGTAATTGGCGACTGTGTAAATCCAAGATTGTAAAACCCATGTATACCTAAATGCTGTACACAGAAGCTGTTGGTGAACCTATATTAATAAATAAATAATTTTTTTTTGTTCCGACAACTCTGTCCCACGAATGACAAAACCAATTTTTTTAAGAACGTCACGATTTTTTCATTCAATTAAATAGTATTAACGCAAAGCAAAAAAAAAAAATATAAGTAAGGTTTAATTACCATTTTATTTAAAACCATAAAAGAGGTTTTATACACTTCCTTGTTTTTTCAGACTGTAGGTAAGATTGGAAGGTATGGAGTGGCCGTCAGTAGCTGTGAAGTGTGAATATTATTGCTCAACATTTTTCGATTTTGTGAATTAGCACGTGCATTCAATAGATACAAAGAATTGAAGCATAGAAGAAAACACGTGTTCCCATGAATATTAATAATAAATTGATGATACCAGTATCATGGGTACAGTCTTGACGACGACCGTAGATATCTTACAATTACGCAAAATTCAAAACCCATTTTTTCTCGTTATATAACGATTGCAACTTTTTATAAAAATTACGCAAAATAACGATAGTTTCTATAGTTTCAAAATACTTTGTTCGTGAATAATGCTTAAATGTGGGTTAGTTAGGTATGTCTATGTATGGTTTGTTGTATACAGGGTGTAAACAACCTCATAACGAAGCCGTCAACCAAGCATTCTGTACATCAAACTGAGTAACTTTACGCAAAAAATATTGCTGGGAAACGACTTTGTTTTTGGGGTGAAAAATCATGTTTTGTGGTAGAACTCAATGTAACGCACTCAAAACATTATGCTGATGCATGGAATGAATAGTACGGGGGTCGTGGAATCTTACATTAAAACTTGTACTTATTTAAAAAAAAACTTGTAAAAAAGTTGGAACTTTGACCCCCAATATCTCCGTAACTAGAAGGTTCCCAGGTATGGTGTAGAACAAAAAAATGATCGCAAAGACGGGGAAAACAAATGCCGTTCGGCTTCGTTAAGAGGTTTTTTACACCCTCTAGATACTGGTGTGTGTTCATGGCTGTACCTATAGCCAATCAACGTTGCCACAACCGCAAACTACTCAATGTTTTGGTATCCTTTTCATTATAAAATAACATAACAAAACATCACGCCATTATTCCCCGAATAGCAATAATGAATGGCAAGGCTATATGTAATAGGGGCAAAGGTTTACTCCTGTAACATGGGACTTAAACATAACTGGCGAAATGCACGTGTGCTATTAGGTACACCTCTGCCTAACTCTTCGGGGGTTACTGGCGTGAAGTTATGTCATTATTTATTAACCTTTTGAACGCCAGAACATAAACGCATGCGCGTGTCCTCCACGCAAAGCCACAATTTCACCTAGCATTTTGTCACATATTCGTGGCGTTTGGCGTACGAGGCACGCACTTGCTTGTCACGATGGCGTTCAAAAGGTTAAATATGTCGTGGAAACACTCAACTGGACTATAACTGAAGCTCATTAAGATTCAGTTATAGTCCAGTTAAAATTGACACAGCTCTAAGAAGATTTTTTTTTAACTCAATTTGTTGTTGTACAATTTGTACCCACAAATACACTACTCAACCAGAGACTGAAAACTAGCAATAATTTCCATAAAATTAATATAATAACATACCTATTGTTGTTATGGAACTATACAAAAACATGACACCTACCTGCCACAAATTACTGACGCTAATCGATGATGAACATGCAAATCAGGTTTTAATTCTAGTGGATCATAGGTTAAAGATTAGTAGGTACTGCTCTCCAAGGAAAAGAATGCGCTTCATCGTTTACCTACGGAAACATGAACACTCGATGATGAGATCTAAAAAAAGAGTTATTTAAAACTACAAAAGTTTATAACTGTGTCGCAGCTATCAACGCCCATATAGACAAGAAAACAATTGTTCCAGACTTAAACTATAAATACAATACAACCAACATTGGGGTAAACTTTCGTAAAAAGGGGAGGGGGGTGTGGAAGTGTGGAAATGTGTATGTGTGTGAGTATGTGTGCATGATAGGGAGTGTGTGAGTGTCTGTGTGTGCTTGTATGGAGTGTGGGGTGTATGTGTGTGTGAGTGAGAGTTTGTGTGTGTGTAAGTGTTTTTGCTAGTTAAGTTTCCGCAAGTTTTTCAGTTGCGTCATATGACAATGATTTCAACCACTCAGTCAACTTCCTTCTCAAGAGACTACGGGGTAAATGATAAATATGTAGGGTCTTATTAATGTTTTTATAGAGCCTGGGGCTGGTACACCTGAAATGTCTTCTCGCTACTGCTGTTCCACAGGGTAAATATTAGCAAACTCTGTCAGAGAGACGTTTTGCGGTAGGTACTATAAGTTGGGTCGTAGTGAATCTGTTTGTGTTTTCTGAGTACAGTCTGTAGTACGAAGAGCTGCCTAACTATGAGTACTTGCATAGTGAATAGAGGTCAAATTTTGGAAAACGGATTGGTTTCTTTGATAAGACCTTTAGTACGGCCCTCTGCGCCCTTTTCAGACGTAGCATGGTAGTTTTGTGCGCTCCACCCCACGGCGTCACGCAATACCCAAGGACTGGTTGAGCGAGGGCAAGGTAAACAGTTATCAAGCATTTCAATCAATTACTTGCTTATTTTGCACTTCCAAGATTGGGTTAGGTATTATACATTGTCAAACTCTATGCATGCAGTGCCAAATAACTGTTCAAAACTTTTAACAGACAAATGACGATTCACGACCAAAGTTATAGGTAACCTGACAGAGAAGCCTATACGTATACAAACTTGCAATGGTATTGCATAACTACAAAATACGGCAGGAAAACTGTACAGTGCGGGCGCGACATAGTGCTAACTCGAGAATTAACGAAGCGCAATTTATTTCTGGTTTGTATTTATTTGAAATAGTTCATGCTTTTATTAGAAAGATTGATTTTTGACAACTAAATGAATGTCCTTGTTCGATTAATAAGAAATTTATTTATTATTTATTTTTGCCTGACATTTCAGGGTTCGAGTCGTAGGCACTTCGTAAGTTTAATTTATTAGTATTTTTTACCTACTTTGTATTCTTATTTTATTGAATTTATGGTGTTTACAATCGATATGGTTGATGTTTGAGGTTGAATAAATAAGTAAAAGTCAATGAATGACAAAGGTTCGTTGATTTAAGGCACTATTCTAGTCTATGCTATTTGCAGGTTGAACGACGTATTGTTTGACATTTAGCGGAAAAATCTCTTAAAACACTGTATTTGTGATTTTGAACATCACCAATTGGGTAATTTTAATTTAAGATAATTTCTTAAACAGTCCTGAAAGACATCTCAAAATTCATATAAGTTGTATTTTTTTTACTATTCCATGAATGCTGCATTTAAACTTTATCCTGAACATGTAAAAAACAGGAAATATTCTCCCTAAATGAAGAGGAAAATACCCCATCATGTGGCCGAATGACAATATTATAACCTTGACATTTGCAAGTCAGAACTGACGTACAAGTTCAAGAAAACCGTGCAAGCTAGACCACAGATATAAACTAGACTAGATAACGCAAAATCACCTATTAAGCATTTTATGCTTAAGGTGGATGCTCTAACCAGCCCGCGAAATTCAATTTTTTTTACGTTTTTTGCAATTTGCAGGCCAGTGCTAGGTTGTACGTTGACTAAAATATTCCTCGCGACTGTAAGACGTATGTAGTTACAGAATTATAATCATCAAAATCATCAATACAACCCTCCAAGCGCATAAAGATGCAGGAATGACTTTGACCTTGAAAAAGTCAATCTTGCACCTGTAAGAAAATTTGAATTTCGCGGGCTACCCTGACGCTTTCACCTTAAAGTGGGTACTGTCGCAGCGAGCGAATTCGTTTAAAACAACAATGGGACAACTCAAAAACTTAATTCTAGACATTAGAACTACAACATTCAAAAAACGTACCTAGTCTATTTCGTATAGTAACTTGTTTGTGTAGTAACTAAATAGTGCTTTCATTATGACGTCATAGTAGGTAGTCAAAAAATGGTAAGCTTGTTTTTATATGGATCGTGATCGTTATCTAGGTATTTCTATATCTGTGAGCTAGACCAAAGGTCGTTGGTTGTTTGTTGTCTTGTTTGGACTGACCTAATAAATACTTCGGAATATAAAAACAGACGGACAAGAAAGTGAATCTTATAAGGGTTCCTTTTTACCTTTTGAAGTACGGAACCCTAAAAATAGATTAAGTGTTAGAAATCTTGTTTCTAGAGGAAGTTGTATGATATTGCGGAATTTCTTAAGTTCGTTTTCACTATTTTTTTCCAAGTTATCTAAATGAGTGAAACTTTAAAGAAGGCGACGTAACTCGTGTAATCGCATATTTGATGTTTTATATATTAAATTTAAGAAGATCAATCTGGAAAAGATTTTTTCTCAGAGAGTTTCTAGTAAATATTTTTCAGAGTTTATTTCTCAAAGTGTGCAACATTGATTTACTTAATGGAAAACTTAGTTTTATTAACATATTTATTAAATAAGTGAATCACATATAAATAAAATTATTCATAAGCTAACATTTACGGAAGTACTAAAAGACATATAAAATATAACAGTGCATTTAACACCTACAAGCTAACAGCACAGTACCATCATCATAAAATGACATAAAATAAATACAATTTACCACCTGAGGGCCTATGATACATTCTATTAGCGACAAACATGATGGAAAAGTTGAAGATCAATCAATTGGATTGTTATAGGCTTCTTTCTTCAGCTGCATCCGGTAAGACTGGAAGCCGATCCCAACATAGTTGGGAAAAGGCAAGGCAGATGTTGATGATAGGCTTTTTTTTCCTAGCCTGTTCTGTCCCACCCTGGGCAAAGGCCTCCCTTCACTCATTCCTCTTCTCACGAACCCGCGCGTCCTCCTTCCAGTTCTGACGGACCTTATCAAGTTCATCCCGCCACGCCATCTCCTTCGTATATTTAAGCTTACCTAAGTATATTATTATCAATTCTGTTGACAGTTGTTGTAGCAATGCGAAAAGCTATGTAACTGTCGTCGCTACACATCAGTCGAGTTGCTGCCAAATGCAAGCCTATTTACTCGTAGTACTTACTAAAAAATAAGCGATAGTAATAAGGTGGTTGGGATATTGGTACTGGATACGGAATCGAAAAGGCCTATGTTCAACTGCAGTGGAGTTATCGCACTCCACTGCAGCTGAACGTAGGCCTTTTCGCTTGCTGAGCTGGACTGACCATTATTATTAGTACCCCAAAACAAAATATGAATGTATATCATTATTATCATCGGTAGATACCTAAATACCATCACTTTTATGCGTCAGATAATTTTCTTAGACTACCGGAAAAACCCAGAAACTAAACTCGATGGTCAAGGCCTCTTCCAAACATGCACAGCACTGATCACATCATCTTTCTGATTTTAGTATACTTTCAAAATTGTAGCAAACAAAAACAAAAACTTTTAGAAAACAACAACAAATCGGTTCAATGCGTATAGTCGGCGGTGATTATTTTTTATGATTTCGGCAAAGAAATATGCGTCTTTACGGCGTACATTTTTTAATATTAAAATTGTGTTTATAAATAGAACATCATAGACAAACATGATTATTAAAAACTAATATTTACTTTTTTATACAAGTTAACATTTATTTGTGTTCTAAATTCAAAAATACAAAAAAAAACTAGTTTGGTGGTTGGTGGTTTGGTGTTATAAGGGTGTTTAACGGCTTCATACCTTTGCTTTTACTTCAATCTGGCGAAAGCAAAGCGCGGACTAAAAGAAAATTAAAATCAGTTTCCTAATAATTCATGACAAAAATATTTCTCGTTCTATTTATTTTATTTATTCGAAAGTGTATTGAAAAACGTCGTTTGATATTCGCGGGCATTTGATAACGCAGTTCTCGGCGCTATAGCAACCTCGCCTACGTAAAAAGTATTTTTATTAGGTACTAAGAAAATATTTGTACTTAATTTTACATTTATCTGTAACGCACGCTGGTTGCCGTGGGTTTTTTTTTCAGCCTATTTAATACCCGTAAGTTAGCTTCAAAACCAAACCTTACAACTTTGCAATTACATTTTTATTAAATAATTGCGGAGTAATCCGTGTGCGTGTGAATCTTTTTTTTTTACCACTAACATGCTGTGTAATGGTGGTTTTTATTTCCGAACTATTTTTTATTGTATTAATAAGCTATAATTTTGATTAAATGCAGATATCATTTTTGTTCTAACATTACGATCCTTTTGTCTATTTTAACAAAAAGAACTGTTTGCCGATCCATGACCGCGAGGTTTTGTGGCTCATGTGCACACAATATAGAGAGAAATATACATAGATGACTGCCTCGTTGGTCTCGTGGTCGCAAGCGCGGTTGCTGAGCTTGAGGTCCTGGGTTCGATTCCCGGCAAAGTGGTATTGGATTTCTCAGGAATTTCTCAGTAGCAGCCACGGAGTTTAGATTTGTGACCGGTTAAAGGCAATAGGCTTGCCACCTATAACATGGGGCTTAAACATACCTACCTGGCGAAAACAGTTCTTAATTTCAGCAGATAATTGATAAGTAATTGTGATAGTAGATTTAAGTCAATTATGAAATGGTAAATACTTAACATTCTTTTGGACAACTTTGTCAATGTAGATTTTTTTAGTAAACTTTTGAAAACTTCGTCACTGCAGATTTATGTCAACTTTATGACAACTGTAACCATTGTTTCAGACACTGATTAAAACATTATTGTCCCAGATCTGCGCACAGCTTCAGCAAATCAACTTTATTGCACAATAATAATCCACCTATAATTAGGTAAACAGGTTTCGCACAAAGAAGAAGAAGATAATAATAAGATAATAAAATAAATAATAAAAATTTTATTAAAAAAAAATATAAGGTAAATGTTTACAGTTTTTCTTAAATCAAGTTCACCCATGCTTTGAGCCTGAACTAGGTAATCCTGTGTTTCAGGTGATTTGAGGTAACATTAATTGATTAAATAATCATAATATGTCATATTAATAATATTGGTAACAATGTAAAAATGATGTTCTAAAAGCCATTATTCGCTCAATGATACTGGATAGCAACACTTGCCTAGAAATGACTTATAGAGGACAAAACCAGTTTTAAAGTGCAAATAAAACTGCAAATAAATTTTACACTAGGGATAATTCACTATGTTTGACACTTTAAAATAAGAGCAACACGCAAACATCGTTTTCAGGGTTCCGTACCCGAATGGTAACCAACGGGACCCAATTCCGTCCGTCCGACTGTCTGTCAACGCGCTGTATGTATCTCATGATCCGTAATAGGTATTAAACAGTTGAAATTTTCACAAAACGTGTATTTCTGTTGCCGGTATAAATGAAATAAAAATGCCTCTTATTTCTTGCCAGTTAAATTAAGTACATAAATTAAAATTATAAAACGATTACATTGTTAGATTTTATTATAACATTATATTAATAGATTTTCGTAATTAAATTTAATACGAAATCAAATAATTGTGAGCAAGAACCCCTTTCAGGAAGCCTGTATCCTCCAGAAATTTCCAAATGTTGTGCTGGTCGAGACTGTGTTTCAGTAGCAAGCACTACTGAAACCCAGTCTCGACCAGCTGTGTGTGTGACGTCGTTTGCCCATCATGTTTGCAGTCTGCCTCTCGTTCTGTAGCCGGCTCCTGTCCGGTCCTTTTATTATCAGCTATTAGCGTTTATTCCTTTTATTATACAGCGATTTTGATTATCAGCTAAAAGAACAATGTCGAAATTGATTCCCAAGTTTCTCCAGTTTAAACTGCTTATAACCGCCTCTATCACTGCCTGCTATGAAAAGACGAGGTGAAAGGGTTCGTAGGGGAGGATGGCATACATCTAGTTTCACCCCCCACTTTACTTGAAGGCATCAGATACTACTTATATGATATAAATAGCTCAGCAAAAAGAGCATAATAGGTATGGGTATTACACAAACGATTCAACCGTGGTTTTTGTACGATGCTTTTTGTCCATGAAAGAATTGTTTTTACTTACGGTGTACCAATCTACACTAATATTATAAAGAGGAAAGATTTGTATTTTTGTGTGTATGTTTGTAATGAATAAACTGGAAAACTACTGCGCCGATTTCAAAAATCCTTTCACCATTAGTAAGCCTCGTCTTTACTGAGTAACATAGGCTATATTTTATCTCCGTACTCCCACGGGAACGGAAACTACGCGGGTGGAACCGCGTGACGTCCGCTAGTTACTAATATTAAGCATGTTTTCTCATGTGTGATGCGATAACTTGAGTTGAGGTACCTTATCAGATCGTAACGAATATTGGCGTTTTTCACGTCTTATGAAAAAAGAAGTAACGTACCTAACTGGCCTGCCGCAATTATGTCGATATTCAGCCTGGCCTGCGTCGATTCGTTAGGTAATTGCTACGCTACATACAGATGTGTGTGGAGCTCGTGGCAAAAAAAAACTAAATCAATCAAACAGAGGTCACCAACTTGAAGCTAAAGTTATTTTTCACTTTTTTTGTTTTTTGAAGTCGGTTTTATTTTTTGCAAATAGTTTTTATTTTTTACATTTTAGTGGTTCACATGTGCTTACCCCTTCACAGCGTACCAACGTGATGTTATGTTATGAACTGGTGTAGACAATAGACAGACATGAGATTTCAGCAATCCCAGTCCATTTGCTATCATTTATTGAGGAGTTCCGTTGCCTATCTCCGAAGTTCTTCATCAGATCTTTCCCCAAATTGAAATGGGACCACTCCGAGAAAGTACTCTTTCAAAAACTACCCAAATCGCTTCAAGTGTGCCTATAAAATTTGAAGATTTCTCTCTATTTGTCCAGGATCCCATCATCAGATCCTGACTTGATGATCATGGGACCACCTGGGAAGTATGCCCTTTCAAAGAAAACAAAAATAATCCAAATCTGTCCAGCCATCTTCGAGTAATCAGGGAACATACATAAAAAAATTAAAAAAGATTCCGACAAATTGAGAACCTCCTCCTTTTTGAAGTCGGTTAATAATAACAGCCGCTCGGGTCGATTTTAGGTTAAGCCGTGCTTGCCTAGGTTGGTCTGTGACCACCCATTACATACCGAGTTTCCTCCGTGCCTCGGAAAGCACGTTAAGCCGTTGGTCCCGGCTGTCATTTGTAGATCTTTGACAGTCGTTACAGGTAGACAGAGGCCCAAAAAGTCTGACAACCAGTCTCACCAAGGGGTACCGTATTACCCAGTACTAACTGGGATGTGGAGGTCAGATGGGCAGTCGCTCCATGTAAAATACTGGTAGTCAGCTGCATCCGGTTAGACTAGAAGCCGACCCTAACATAGTTGGGAAAATGCTAAACAGATGATGATGACATACAGATGTTACATTGAGTTCTACCACAAAACATGAATTTTCACCCCAAAAAAAAAGTCGTTTCCTAGCAATAATTTTTGCGTAAAGTTACTTAGTTTGATGTACAGAATGCTTGGTTGTCGGCTTTGTGATGAGGTGGTTTACACCCTGTATTTCGCCTGTATATGTTTACATAAGTATTTTGTAATAGGATGAGCTGGCTGGACCTCTCCATATTACAAGACTTATGTAAATGTATGTGGTTGCTACTAAGAAATTCTCGAAGAAAAAATCACGGATAATTTAAGGTGCACGTTGGCAGCGGGCGACACGAAGCCGCCGCAGACGACGTGTCGCAGCGACACTACTGGTTTCTATGTATTTCTATGAAATTTACTCCGAAGCAAGCGTCGCCCGACCGCAGATCAGATTAGTCACTGACAATGAAATGAAATCATGACTGCAGCGACATGAAGCGACGATACGTCGTCTGCGGCGGCTTCGTGTCGCCCGCTGCCAACTTGCACCTTTATCCGGCTAAACGCACGCCCGGTCTGCTATAAGCGTAGATCTTCCAATGCCCTACGGGTCCTGTACAATAATGGTTTTAGGATGCTGTTGGGGTTGACTCGCTTTAGCAGTGCATCAGCAAGCTTAGCCAAGTTGACAATCTACAATCGTTAACGCATAGAAAACTAATCAAATGTATGGGAATTACATCATTTCAACGTTAAGTCACGTGGTCAAAACAAACGAATAGAAAAATTAAAGTTCAGTCAAAACCATAGACAGTACACTATCGGTAGTCAAAACTGTAAGTTGGCTACGATTTATATGGGATGTAGCGATCACGATTGTAGAAACGAATAGATTTCATTTTATCATCTTGATCGATGTAAACTTATCTACGAAGTTTCCATTCGTTTGTTTTGACCACGCGACTTAACGTTTACGATTGTATAAAGAGAATCGATACGAATCGCCTGCAGGTCTGTTTGCTAAGGCCAGCACTGACTGCTTTAGGGCTATAGTACGGAAAAGAGATGACATCCCTGATGCACCAACAGCCTTCTGAATACCATATTGGCAAGGATTGATTGTCCGGTTGTGAGGCACTGGAATACCGTTCACGGATCTGGAGGGATCCTTTTCAATGTAAAATAAATTAAATATAATAATTTAATAATTTAATTTTGACATTGAATAATATTATACTAACATAGTTATAAGTATGATTTACTAACAATGTATGCAATATTTTTTGATCTGATAATAAATAAAAATTATAATAATATATTTTTATATTTTCAAATGTTGAGCGCATCGAGGAAACGATACGTAATTCCAAAATAATTGCATTCGCTTGATCCCTTGCTGCATCGTTACTACTTGTCCTTTAGTTATGCAATTAATATGTAAGATATTTAAGGATTCACTCCATACATCGTACACTTTAGAAACACGATTACTTTTAGTTTCCTCAATAAACAAAATTCCAAAGTAATCTCTAAAAAACAAAATAAACCCGTACGGCTTACATACTTCACGGAAGATCATCAGATTTTGAATAATAACAAAACTACATGTTTTCTATAACGCATACATTTTACATTTTCGAAATGTGTATTTGTTTGACTAATATGAAGGGAATACCTAAATTACCGTGCGTTCCACCCATTCTAACCAGCAGGCCTAGCCAAGTTACAAACGATTCGTATCGATTCTCTTTCTACAATCGTAAACGTTAAGTCACGTGGTCAAAACAAGCTAATAAAAACTTCGTAGACAAGTTTTACATCGGTTAAGATGATACAATGAAATGTATTCTTTTCTACAATCGTGATCGCTACATCCCATATAAATCGTAGCCAACTTACAGTTTTGAATGAACTTAAAAGTTTATATTCGTTTGTTTCGACCACGTGACTTAACGTTGAAATGATGTCATTCCCATACATTTGGGTAGTTTTCTATTAGCGTTAACGATTGTAGATTGTCAACTTGGCTAGGCCTACAGAGCCGCCACGCTTCTCCCCTATCCGCTTTAGTCCTGCTTCGTCCTGCTTAGGAATACCTTTTTTTTTTTTTTTTTTTTCGGATGGGAAATCATCAAATGACTTCTCCCGCTCTGGGCTGAGCAGGAGGGAGTGTCAGACTTTTACTGACTAAAACCCATCCATGTTCCTTCATCGCCCTTTGTGTTCCGGGGCCACGGTATCTCTTTCGAATAGTCCCGCAGCCCCGGTGCTTAGGAATACCTAAAATAGATTAGCGAATGTTAAAAATATTTGCGTAAAAATGAATAAACGAAAATAATAATAAAACCTGTCTATTAATTTAGATTCAGATTCATTTAGTGGTATCATTAACAGTGAAGATCTAGTATCTTCACTGTTAATGATACCTCTGTCACTCTCCCAAAACATCTAGGTTTGTAAAGATAATCGATAATAATAATGTAGTAATAAAATATTTTAGTAATCATAAAACAACAGATTTATAAAACCTATACATTTTTAAACTGACATGGTCACTAACATTATCAAAAATTAAACGTAAAAATATTCAGAAACGTGCTTGGTCAGATTGTAAAAAGCGTCGGTTATTTTAATCTGTTGTCTAGGATATTATTAAGAACATATCAACAAGTTCTATTATTGTCAAGTCTGATATGGTTTTATTGTATGTTATTTTCCTGCATGTTTTTGCAGAAAAGTCATCCATGTTTTTACTTTTTTAGGGTTCCAAAAGGTAAAATCCGGCCAAGAGGCGATTCGAACTCGCGCACCGAGGGTTCCATACAAACTTATTAGGACAAACTTTACTTTGCTGTTCCATCCCTAGATTTTTTTGTTATTAAACTATATATTTACGGTTTTCTGACTTTTCCCTTTACATGTGCTGTAAGACCTTGCTTTTTGCCAAATTTTGTGATTCTAGGTCAATGGGAACTACCATATAGGTTTTCGACCCAAAACCTATAGGGTACCTACTTCCGGTTGACCTAGAATTGTCAATTCTGGTTAAAGGCAAGGTCTTACAGCACAAGTAAAGGAAAAGTCCAAAAAAATAATGGTACTCACAAGTTTTCGCGAAAATCAAAATAATATAAATATATTAAATTAGCCCATATCTTTTTATCGTCTTGATTTTGATACACCTAATAGGGACTATAAACCTCAGTATATGGTATAAATTTAACTGGCTTGGTCCACCCGTTCCTGAGAAAATCGGTGGTGACAGACGGACAGACGGACAAGAAAGTGATCTAGAACCCTAAAAAGGAACCCTTATAAGATCACGGCGGTGCTGCATCCTAAATCCAAACCTGGATTTATTCGCGGAATTAATTTGCATTACATTAAAGTTCTAAAGAAGTAAATCACAGAGTTGTCTTTGGTACGAGTATAGATAGCGGTTAGAAGCGCAAATGCTGAGTTTGAAGTTTTGGTTTTGTCGGGTCAGGCAGTGTTATTAGGTTTTGCGATTACAAATGGCTGATTAATGGCAATATAGGATTACCCCCACTAAAACTTGTGTGGCGTTTGGATTCTGAAATTAAATAGTGCTATCATGTGGTTCTGGATTCGATTGCCATATCGGGCTAGGTTTGGTTTTTCATTACTCATACTCTGAAAGTAAGTCTGAAGTTGCCTGATGAGCGGGTTGAAAGTAATACTTTTCAGCCCTAGGGAGAATCGTTTTCAACTGACAACTGTCAAATTATAAAAAAAAAATTGTTCATTTTTCTATTGAACCATGTTCCAACTTTCTATACAGCCACGATGTAAAATTGAAATAACAAAGTTAAGTATTAATTAAAGAACAGATATTTTTTAAATAACTTTATAATAATTAAGTTTCAATTATTTCTTTAAAGTAACATACATTTGGGCAAATATTTACAATTTTTTCGATGATGAAAATTAAAAATAGGTAATGGCTGAATAGCTGGTCGGCCATAAAAAAAAAAAACAAAATAGGCGGGAAAGCGGCAATCCGATCTTAATTTTTTTTTCGAGTTGAGTCATGTTTTTATTTTTACTTTCCTTGTATTCGTAATGAAAAGCACAGTGTTTACCTCGGGTTAAAGACTTATTTAGCCCCTCGAACTATTAGCGCCCTCGCTTCGCTCGGGCACCAAACCCCGTCTCGGGACTAAATAAGTTGCTTTCACCCCTAGGGTAACAATGTACTATTTCTATCAGGGGTATTTCTCTGTAGCAGTCTGGATTTGTGCCCAGTTGCTGGAAATAAGCTCGTCCCGTATTACTTAAACATAACTGGCAAAATGTGGGTGTACTATTAGGTACAGCCACATTTTGGCGTGATGTTATAATGTCGCAGCTATAATGTATCACTCTTTTCATCACACTTACACGGAAAAAGTATCATAACATGCAGGTTAGGTTAACTTGGCCGCAATGCCCCGTATAAAACCCTCGACCCTTTTTCTTCCCATGAAGCCCAAGGTCAGTTAGTATTTTTTTTTGTAGCACTGCACACAGTTCATGCAGGTTCAAGTTCAAGCAAGGAGTTTACATCAGATCGAAATTAAAAAATTGTTTTAAAATGTTATCTAAACAGGAATTTTATTGCAATCTCCGCTTAGAAAAAAAATCACGAATTTTGTTATATTAGTTGTGCTGACTTGTGTAGTAAAGCTGTATTTAATTTTTTATTTGAATTAATAAGTTTTGCCCTATAATTTTATTTATTTACTCGCAAATGTGATGAAAAACATTGTATGTATCACGGACGGTACGGGAATTACGAACCTCGACTCAGGAAGCCGTCAGTCTTCGACTTCGGGCTTCTACTAGAGCGTCGATCGGAATTCCTTACTTACCGTCCTTAATACACAATGGTCCATTATGATATAAGTGCGGTAAGTTGAAAATCACAGCCGAGGCGATATTGCTAGCCCGAGCCGTAGGCGAGGGCTATAAAAAAGCAGAGACTGTAATTATCAAAGCGCACGACGTTCGACGTTTTATAACATATTTGCGAGGAAATAAATAAAACAAATAAAAACAATACAGCGAAAAGAAAAAGCGCGCGGAATAATTTTTACTTGTTCACAAATTAGTTAAATTAACTTTTTTTAAATTCAAAGACACAAAAAACACCCAGTATTACTAATAAAGTAAATTATTATTTTTGTGTTTTTGTGACAGATTTATGGTTGTAATGTATAGTCCAAAATAATTAAATTAAAGAATTAAATGTTCATCTCCCAAAGTTAATTTTATTCATAAAATGTTGACCACTTTTCTGACATAAAAACTGTTTGCCAAGATATAAAAAAGTACCGTTCGGTTTAGACGGAGCAACTTGATAAACCGTGCATTTTACTTTACAATAACGCACAAGTACGTAATGAGATACATTACGATATTGTAATTCGTGAAATAAGAGACCCTTTACGAGCAAATGTGTTATAATGTACTATGTCGCTGGTTATGTTCTAACCCCGCAATCGTCATGTGTATAATTACTATAGTTTTCCTACTAATTACCCAAGAATAGATTTCATAACTCGGTATTTTTTAATTGTAATGAATTGCCAATGACTGTGACCTAAGTGCAGTTGCTATGGGTTGATATTTATGATTACTTTACATTACATATCATCACGCCTGTAATCCCCGAAGGGTTAGGTAGAAGTGTACATAATAGAACATCCACTTTCGCTAAAAGTTATGCTAACGCTATTAGTTATAGTTATTTCTATGTATTAGGAGACGCGCCTGTTGCCATCAACCGGATATAAATCCAGACTCCATGGCTTACACTGACATGTCAAAAACTGTACCAGCTTATATAAAACTATCTTGGTTATGGCCATCGCCATCTAGTGTTTCGAAAAGCAAGCATTTCTGATATACAGGGTGGAATTTTTCAATGCCACCCGGAGGAAAAGTACTCGAAATACTGGAGATAGGAATGGATAGCAAATTTTGCTCAAAGGAAACATTCCTTTATTTTTAAAACAAACAAATCTGCATTCACAGATCTTCGATTTTTTTTTTATAAAATTTTATACTTGCATTCTAATATAATACAAAATCAAAAACAAAACTAAAACGTGTAAAGCTCTATATTAATCTAGTATATTAATACACTAACATTAACCTTAGGTATAATAAAAAAAAATACTAATAACTGTTTATGTTTAATATCTTCAAGAAATTCTTTTGTTGCATCGAATGTGGCATTAGTTTATTTTTAAGAAGCAGTTTTAGTCTAGGTGTACATGGAAAACAGGCGCGTGGCCAAAATTTACATGTTTTTACCCGACTGCGCCAGTTATGTTTTTCGAGAGTATGTATGTATGTATAATTGTTTGGCACGCTCTGTGGCCTGAACGGCTCGATGGATTTTAGCATGAGAGGTGTCGTTAGATTTGTATTTACTGTGAGAGTGACACTGGGTATATCAAAATAAAAAAAAAACAAAATTGCGGATTTTTGGCACCAAATTCAAATGTTTGGCACGCTCTGTGGCCTGAACGGCTCGATGGATTTTAGCTTGAGAGGTGTCGTTAGATTTGTATTTACTGTGAGAGTGACACTGGGTATATCAAAAAAAAAAAACAAAATGGCGGATTTTTGGCGCCAAATTCAAATGTTTGGCACGCTCTGCAGCCTGAACGGCTCGATGGATTTTAGCTTGAGAGGTGTCGTTAGATTCGTATTTACTGTACTGAACGACTCGATAAAGGGCTCATCATGAGGATTTTAAAATGGTATATCTAAGTAACTAAAAAGTGTAAAACAAAAAAAATAATTAAAAAAATTAAAAACCCGACTGCATAAAACGAAACTAATAACTTTAAATAAAAACTGAAAAGATAAAAACAAGTTCAAGAAACAGGACATATTGACTGCAACAGTCGGAACCCATTAAATAATCTAGACTAAAATCATTACATCCAATACGGGTCCCGACTGTTGCAGTCAATATGTCCTGTTTCTTGAACTTGTTTTTATCTTTTCAGTTTTTATTTAAAGTTATTAGTTACGTTTTATGCAGTCGGGTTTTTAATTTTTTTTTTTTTTTTACAACACAATTTCACAAATGCTCATCAACTAAATCTTTCTTATTCAAGCGTCACAAGATCCTTGTACATCGTAACTTCTCTGCAACACTACAAGGACCAATTTTACTGACCAAAGTTCCATCGCCGAACGTCAAGACTTTTTGTAAGGTTCTTATAACTTTTTTGGTATTTTTATACATGTGTGTATTTTATAAGTGTGTTCTAAGTCTGGTCACCTTGATTTTCGCTGTGGATGGCGCTTGGTATATAATATCTTTGGTCTCGGAACGCGGCATAGTGGCGAGTGAGTCTTTGACGGACGCACTAAGTACATAGATCGTCGCGTGAAAATCGTCCTGCGGTGCAAAATGTTGTCTATACATAGATTCTTGTTTTCCTCCTTTGTTTTCTTTTGTGTAATCAATGGCGGTTTATTTAAAGATTTACGTGAGTATTTTTTTAAAATATTATTTAAAATAGAGTTGACAGTTCTATGAACTAATAGTTATTACGGAATTGAGAAAATTATGAAAATTCTTAATTGATTTGATCTTAAATGGTTTAAAACATTTAATTAGAACTCTAAGTTCAGCAGCAAATAAACTTCAAATAAAGTTTTATTTAAAATTTTATTTATTTGGTATTTACTTCAAGCACAAAGTACAGAGGCGGACTTAATGCCATAGGCATTTAAATTTTTATTTTGATTTATAATAAAATAAAGACTACGGTCCAAAGGGGCCAACTATTCCAAAACTCACGATGAGCCTGAAAAATATTAAAATTAAGTGAAATCTACGCTGATGACATGGAACAGCAAGAATATTTTTTTTGTAGTGACCTACCATAATTTTATTTCTAAGAAATACGTAAAAATCTTTCAAAGCATCAAAATGAGTTCACTTGACTACTATTCTCGCAGTTAGTCGTGCGTACACTTGTGTGTATGACCCGTGTCAATGTAGTAGTTCGATTCTGTACCTATCAATTTTGCAAACGCGTCCTTAAAAGCTGGTGAAATAAACAAATGAAATAAAAATGGATCTGCTCAGAAGATCATGGTTAATATTATATTCAAACTTCCTTATTTTGTACCAGTCAACAAAGTGTTAATCAAAACTAAGCTATTATTATCTAAAAATAATAACAAGCGTCATTATTTAATAATAATAACACCATCTATTAATAATAATGTGATAATTGATTGACTTCGGGGAAGTGAATAACAAGTTATAAAAGTTATTCATCGAATCTTAATGTTAAGATTATAATAGGTCCTTAGCTTTGTCTAGGTTATTTCCGTTGATTTAATATTGTTCTCCTATTTAAATTATTTTCATGGTCTTAATTACGAATACGACACTGGATGAGGTTAAATGATTTAAGACAGCTTTTAATTTATTCATGCATGTTTATAAAATGTAGATTGGTTTATTTTTATTTGTTTTTAACACTTGAACAGATTTTACGAATTTGGAATATTCCTTAGCAATTATGTCACTGTCACTAAAGCTGACAGTGTAAGTGACAGTTTAGATGTGATGTTTCATCGGTAAAATTAGCCCCAAGTAGTCGAAGTTGGATAGAAAATGGGATTTTTTAGTATCAACGCGACGACTGCCATAACTTAATATTAAGTATGCGATAGTTTTTTAAATTTCACAGTTAAACTAACATTTTAAAAACAGTTTTAATTAACAATACAGGATGATGGCAAGTTGGAAAAAAAAATCGATGCTTGCGATGATTTTCATGCTAGGTATGTGTTTGTAAAAACACTACAAAAGCTCATGTTTATAATACATTAACAATCACGACGTTTTCCAAGAAATTTTATAGATACAATTGTTATAATGCTAAGTATTATTAGAATAGTATGTAAATAACGTTGGGATAATTGATAGAAAATACGCGGTATACATAATATAGATCTGTGTTTAAATGGATAAACAATAAAGTAGATACATTCATAAATTGTATGTAATAAAAATTATAACACCGGACACTGCATTTTTAAAATTTGTTTGCCCTATATTTTTAGACAGCCGAGTGGTCTCATCCGTCAATTCATCAGAAAATAATCAAATAAAGAGTGTCTATGGAACAAAAATATACCTACTAGATCTAGCTGTTGCCCACAATTTCGTTCGCGCGGAAATTTCGATGTGTATGTTATGTATTGTTTTTAGTCTCATGACTAAAAATTAGCCTACGACCTATTCTCAGACCTACCAAATGTACACAAATAATTTCATAAAATCGCTGTCAAGCCGTTTCGGAGGAGTTCGGTAACAAACACTGTGACACGAGATTTTTATTTTATTGTAATTGTAACTATTAAAAAGTAAAAATACAGAGAAATATATATTAAAAAAAAAAGAAACGGAATTGGTCCTGTACGAGGCCAAAAGGCTTCCTCTCTCAGCATGGTGCTGCAATATTATAAAAAAAATGCCACCTTCATACGGATAAGAATAAAAAAATAAATAAAGTGAAACGAATAAACAAATATAAATATGTAAAATAATATATAAATTCGAAAAAAATAATAATTTGTCAATCTGTGCCATGATATATTTATATTAAAAACTAACAATTATTAATTCACAATAAGAAACATCTAGATTAACAAACTGCACGACATAAATATTATCGCATTTTTAAGTTCAAGATCAAATAATTTATGCAAATGATTAAATTAGCAATTCGCTTCCTGTACTGGTTGCATAATAACCTAATGTTATTACATTGTATAACAAAATTCAAGTGTCACACAGAGTAGCGAATTTAATACCATAGTTTAGTTAGCTACTTAGCTGGTCTCGGCTTACTGGCCAATAGGGTTGCCAGATTGTATAATCTATACAAATAAATAAAATTGAGCTGAAGCTATTGTTTTTAATAAAGCTTAAAGCTTTTTACTGAATGTATATCATAACAAAAAACGGTACTTAAAACAAAAAGTCAGTAAAAAAGAAAAACTGTCTTTCTGTCTGTTTGTTCCGGCTAATCTCCGAAACGGCTGGACTGATTTTGACAGGACTTTTACTGGCATTAAAAAAAAGGGGGAATTAAGTAATATTTTCTAATAATTTCACGCGGACAAAGGTCCGGGGGGCTAGTTGGATATAAAATCTGTCTAAATGGGTCATCATGCGGATCTGGATACGGCTTGCCTTGTATTAAGTACCGTAAAACGGGGCTATTAGGGTTTTGGGGGCTATTTGGGACGACCCAGAATTCCGAATAAAAATATCGATAACTATCAGTTGGTGTATGGTAGAAGTTATTTTACAAACTCTAGCAACACTTTAATTGGCTGTTATTGGGAAATTTCTGATGGAAAAACTCAATAACATTTTGGTATAAATGGTACCAAATAGCCCCCAAAAACCCAAATGCTTTACTTTAATGCTTTTTGTTTTACTGTATTAGATTGTAGAATAGGAATTGTAATGTAAAGTAAGGTTTACGTTATTTACCGGCCACTTATCACCGGTACTTTAGCTGCGCATTTTACTTAAAACTCATAGTTTACTGTCATTTTACACGTATTCCTTTTTGGGTATCTCGTCTGTTTACTTCACACCTGTTATTAATAGAATTTCCTTGTTAATTACGAAATATTAAGAAATTTCTATTCATCGTCATTTTGTTAAGAACGACACAAAACTAAAAGTTTTTGTTGTGTATAATCAGGCTGGATTTTGTATAATTTCTGAGACCCAAGTATATAATCTATATATATAAAAATGAAACCCGTTTTCCTTGGTCACGGCATCACGCGTGAGGCTGGACCGATTTCACTAATTCTTTTTTGTTGTATTTGTTATTATTAGGAGAAGGTTCTTAGGGAAAAAAATATTAAGAACATCACTCAGAAATATTGAAAAATATACATTTAATTTTGCATATTTAAAAAAACGCGCGTAACGAATGTCAATGTCATTCACAGCCATAGACTATATTGAAAGAGCATTGTTTGTTCGGAAACGTGGTTACTTAATTAAATTCGAGCATCATTTGTTCGGAAACATCTTTTAGGGTGTCTCACACTCTCTCTAACCATCTCTCTGTCTCTCTTATATATCGCAGACGAAGTTGCGCGGGTCAGCTAGTACAGTATACAGGTGAGCTCTACTGACAGCCCGGCCAACAAGAACGGATACTTCATGTCATACTTATCTACTTATAATAATAAGGCATTGTCGTATATAATGTGCGGTTTCTGACGCGAATTACAAGGCATTATGTGCTGTGAAGTGCAATTACTACATAAGTAATTTTATTGTATGTGTCATAAGTACGTTGCAATGTTATGATCAAGTTTAAGGTCCATGGGCCATCATTTTGATGTAATTATGTAACTCCGTACTCCTGCGTTAATAGGCATGACGACATATCAAAAAATTGCATATCTATTTAGTTCGTCAGTTAGATTATCAAAAAATATTTGACCCCTGTTTTTTCTTTTGTTACGTAAACCAAAATTGACGAAGAAATGACGCTTTTAAAATTCTCAATACGTCACGCCTAGGTATAATTTTTAGCTAGTTCTGACGTCACGAGCCCCCACTCCCGAGTTTTGATGCGTTTTATCTTTTGTCAATATTTATTGATTTGTTTTTTTGATTGGTTGGAGCAAATGTTTGTGTGATGAGCATGGACATTTGTTTCCGAGTCATGGATGTTTATATGTTTATTAAGTATGTATTTACAAACAAAAAGTATCTCTGTAGTATATCAACTATCTGGTGTCCACGACACAAGCCTCGTTGCTTAGTGTGGCACTAGATGGCGCTGTGTGTAGTGTCCGGCGATATTTATTATTATTATATTATATGTTGTAATAATTACTTGAATATTGTCTCTTCTAGCGAGCTACATCCAAATATGCAAGCGGGACCCCAACACGCTAGACGATTGTGTCATCAATTCGATCGATGCACTCCGGCCCAAGATGTCCACGGGGATCCCGGAGCTGGGCGTACCTAGCATGGATCCCTTATTTATTGAAGAGGTTAGTACAATCAAAATCAGCATAAAACTGACTTGTGTTTTGTATACAGGGTGATTGGTTAAAAGCACTCATAAATATGAGTAACTTTTCGTATGGGACTAACTATCAAACACGATAAAAAAAACCTGCGCTCACCTGATTTTTTTCGAATTACGCGACTTATGAGCAGATTTTTTTTTTTGGGGTTTCTTGGTCGGTCCCATGGCAAAAGTTGGTCATTTGCATGAGTACTACACGCCCTTGAAGTGTGGCCAACGTTTAACAAATCACCCAGAACCTCAAGTGTGTGGATATCGACACGAGTCTTATTCGCCGACCACGAGTAATATAATGATGAGATGGCTGCTTCTAACGTTTCAGATCAAAGGGCTGACAGCTGACAACACGCCGGTTCGCGCGACAGGTCGCAACATTAAGGTCACCGGCGCCAGCAACTTCGTCATCAAGAAACTCACGTAAGTGTTGCTTACCTAGGTATTTATTTATGTATAGACTAGACACAAACAAAATAAAAGGAAAAACCACCATGTAGTCAAACTAGTTCTACTAGTATCTTAGTTTTGTGATAAATCGAATCTTCAAAAACAGGGTTGGAAAATATCAACATAAATATAATTATTTTCTTTGAAAATGAAAGAGTTCGAGTTATGAATTACCATGTATAATATGTTAATTACATGCGATAAAGAAATCTTGATATTTCGCCACGTCGCGTCGTAAAACGCGTAGGTTTCATTATCAGTTTACGCTGATGGGACGCATTGTTTTTCTGCTCTACATAAACTGAGCATTGGTTATTTTTCATGCAGTCATTTTTTAGGGTTCCGTACCTGAAGGGTAACCAACGGGACCCTATTACTAAGCCTCCGCTGTCCATCCATCCGTCCGTCCGTCCGTCGGTCTGTCTGTCAGCAGGCTGTATCTCATGATCCGTAAAAGGTAGACAGTTGAAATTATAACAAATTATAAAAATAAATTAAAAATTAAAGGGGCTCTCCCCTACTACGATGTTACGGAACCCTTCATGCGCAAGTCCGACTCGTACTTGGCCGGTTTTTCAAACAACTGTGTTCGTATTAGCTGGAGACGATCTAACTCTGTAGGCTATATAAGTTTAACAAAATAAAATGAAGACCGCCTATATCCTATTTTGTATATGAAGTTTCAATACAAAAATAATACAATATAAATGTAACTATTACAAGAGAACAGCTAGCGCCATCTATCTACAACTATAGTAACTACTGAAGACTGGCTGTACTATGTAGCTCACACGATTTAGTAGGACGGGCTTTAGTTTAGTAGTTAACCATACCAGTTATGCCCGATAGTATAGATGACACTATGGTGAATCATACATGCTATTCACCTGCCTAGCCTTTTCGGTCGGCTTCCAGTCTAACCGGATGCAGCTGAATACGGATTTTTACATGGAGCGACTTCCTATCTGACCTCCACAACCCAGTTAGTACTAGATAATACGGTCCGGTACGGTACGGTTCTGGGTTAAGCTCGCCTTTGAGCATAAGCTATATTATTGCAATTTATATGTATATTTGTTTTTTTTTTGTGTGCATTAAAGAATAAGAATAAGAATACCCCTTGTTAAGACTGGTTGTCAGACTTTCTGGTCACTGACTACCTGTAACGACTGTCAAAGATCTAAATGACAGCCGAGACCAACGCCTTAACGTGCTTTCCGAGACACCGAGGAAACTCAGTATGCAAGGGTGGTCACCCATCCACAGACAAACCTAGGCAAGCACGGCTTAACCTAAAGTTCGACATTATTATTTATATAATCATACATGCTATTGTTATATGAAAAACTAGCGGACGTCACGCGGTTTCACCCGCGTAGTTCCCGTTCCCGTAGGAATACAGGGATAAAAAGTAGCCTATGTCGCCCGGGAATAGTGTAGCTTCCCAACGGTGAAAGAATTTTTCAAATCGGTCCAGTAGTTTTTAAAGTTTATTCGTTACATACAAAGACACAAATCTTTCCTCTTTATAATATTAGTATAGATAGTGAAGACCAGCAACCCTCCCCAGCTCTGCACGGGTGCATTGTTCTAATGAAGAAAATGAGAACAGAAAAAAAAAATCTTTCATAAAAACCTTGTCCTGACAATAGGCATGACGTCAGTATCAAAAAAATGCAAATCTATTTAGTCCGTCAGTTAGAGTATTGGAAATTAATGGACACGTATTTTTTGTTTTTGTAAATCAATGAATATTGACAACGTCAGAACTAGCTAAAAATTATACCATGGCGTGACGTATTGAGGATTTTAAAAGCGTCGACGTATCTTCGCCAATGTTGCTGAATCAAAATCAAATCACTCAATGTAACGCACTCAAAACATTGTGCTGGTGGATGCATTGAATGGTACGGAGGTCGTGGAGGTATTTGAAGTAAAGTTTTAATATTAAAAACTTGTATATAGTAAAAAATAACTTCTGAAAAAGTTGGAATTTTGAACCCCAATATCTCCGGAACTAAAAGGTATAAAGGTATAGTCCCAAACAAGAAAATTATCGCAATGACCGGGAGAATAAGTGCCTTAGAATAAGTCCCCTTCGTTAAGGGTTCTTTTACACCCATTAAACGAAGATTATGATAGATAAAGTTACTTTTTGTCATAAATGTACAAACTGTTTGCCTTAAGGGGACTACAGGAGCTAAACGCTAGTTTTATAATGCAAAAAAAGCATATGATACACTGCAATAAACAAAAGCAGAAAAATATATGATATTCTTCAGGATCTATGCTAATATGATAGTGTTTTGAAAACACAATACAACTAATTTGACTCGATAAAAAAAATCACGAACTTATCTCTAAAAATTTCGTAGTAAAAACCATACTCAAATACATGCGATCATTCTGATTTTTTGGCAAATAATTCTACAAGCAACATATTATTAGCATGATAGTGTTTTATTTTTTTAGTCCAATCAATAGATTTTTTGTAAATCGCAAAAAACCACTCATTTCTCACTATTCGGCCCGCAGTGACTGACGCAACAACTACTTTGTAGTGCTAGGTGATTAGAACTTTATTCTAACAGTTTTTAAAACAAAGTTTGAACCACCACAATTAGATTTGCTTATTTAGCTCCTGTAGTCGCCTTAAGTGTTGTTAATAGCAATGTCACATTGTAAAGGCTTGGAGCGAGGGCTCTGAAGGTGGTTTTTACTTAGGCTTCACACTGGCACCGTGTTGGGGATGGGTCAAGCACACTCCATTTGGCCGATTATTTCTTTGGCAACCAACCTGATTTCTAGATTGGCCTGCCATTTGTATGAGGTGGCAGGTGATACGTTGTGTATATGCGGTTATCATAAGTTCTTATAGCAACACATAGCGTTCACTAGACAGTTTGCTATGCGTGGTGTTTGTGGCGATAGCGACTATGGTTATTTTGTCATTTCTTAATTACTATTTTGAGATTTTGCGCTTCAGAATTCTGCTACCGTGTTAAGTTGGGGTTATCAACAGGGCCCCATGAGGAACTGTCTGGCAGCTTTCATTTTTCGGGACTTTTACAGGTTGGAGACAAGGTCCGAAAAGTTTACCCGATTAGAGGTTTTAATCGGGTTATTTTTTAGGGTTAGGTGAAAAACCCCAGAGTAAACGTTAACATTCCGTACTAAAAGGTTAATCAGCTTATAAAAACTGGTTCACGCACAGAGTTATTTTTTGTAAATATAAATATACAAGACAGTGACGGTTAAAGCCCGCGCTCGGTGCTTCGTCTCTTTCATTCTGGTCAATCAGCAATATTTTAATGGGTTACCCATATATTACAAGGGTTTACCTGTATAATGGTTAATCAAAAATATTGGTTATAGGTTTAATCGGTAAACATCGTGAGGAAACCTGGACTTATAATTAATATAAGTCTGAAATCGCCAACCCGTCTTGAGCAAGCTTGGTGATCAATGCTCATGCCTTCTCTGTATGAAAAGAGGCCTTTGCCCAGAAGTGGGACAGTAACAGGCTGATATTATTATATTTTTATTAATCGGTTCCTGGTTGCAGATTATAATCTTTTTCTACAATTATTGTTCCAGAGTGGACCCAGACACGTTGAAGATTAAGGTGACCGTGTATTTCGACAAGCTTCACTTCGAGGGAGAATACAATTTGGATATCAGTTTCATCGTGCCGCTGAAAGGAGACGGAACACTTGTAGCTGATGCTGGTGAGTTTACTTAAAATAGTTCATGCATTACTGCTCGTTGGGAGCTCATGGCTTATGAATAACAACCGTACGGGTCAATCTTCAGGTAAAGTCGCGCTTGCCAAGAATTTCTCAGAAATAGTCCGAAGCCGGGCTTGTGCCGGGTTGATAGTGATTGTTTTAGCTCCTATTACACGAAACAACGAAATGAATGTGGGTGTAGGGTCCACAGGAGCTCCTCTGCCTCATTTTTCGGAGAAACACGCGATGTTATAGTATAATAAATAAAGATTTTTATTTATTAATAATAATAAATAAAAATCTTTATTTATATTATTGTAGCGACATAATTATACAAAAATAATCGCTAGCACTATCTGTGACGCAAATGGAGAATTAAAAATCATGCATCGCGATATCTTGACTATCCGCGAGAGGAGCTTATACAGGGTGGAATGTAGTACATCTTTCCGAACTTTTCGTCGGTAACAAAAAATAATCTGATGTTTCCTACAAAAGATATTTCCAACCTACACGGTCAAGATGTATGGAACTGCTGGTTTTTAATTAAATAGCCGTTTAAGTGAAGGGGTTCGGAATGATGTCCTGAATGCGTGGTAGCCGTGCGTCTATGTTCCTTCCACCCGTATCTATACAAGAACAATGTTCCTTCCACCCGTACCTCTACAAGAACCATGTTCCTTCCACCTGAACCTCTACAAGAACCATATTCCTTCTGCCCGTACCTCTAAAAGAACCATGTTCCTTTCACCCGTTCCTATACAAGAAACTGACAATAACAGCCCACCGAACACAATACCCGCCTGGTCGGAGGATCCTCCCTTTTCAATGGGGAATGAGGAACTTTCCACCTTGTTCTTCATACCCCTAAATTATTATTGCTATATTTTTTAGGGTTCCGTAGTCAACACAGTTGACAAGGAACCCTTATAGTTTCGTCACGTCCGTCCGTTCGTCTGTCTGTCCGAGGTTTTGCTAAGAGACGGTTACTACTAGAAAGCTGTAATTTAAGAGAATCGCCCGTCCTTGTGGAACATTGGTTACGACTGGGTGCTGCGCGCTATCGGCGTCAGCGTGGTTTGCTATGCAGACGACACGCTGGTGCTGGCACAGGGGGGGTCGCACGAGGCGGCGGCCGAAATCATGACACGCGGGGTTGCGATAGTCGTTGAGAGGATCCGGCAACTGGGTCTCGAGGTGGCACTGCACAAGTCCGAGGTCATGTGCTTTCATGGGCCTCGGAACGCGCCACCTCCGGGATCCTCACTGACTGCATGTGGGAGGGGTCTCCATCGGCATCGAGTCTACGCTGAAGTACTTGGGACTCGTCCTCGACAGCCGATGGAACTTCGTGGAGCACTTCCGACGTTTGGCCCCCAAACTAGAACGGACCAGGGCTGCCTTCAGGCGGTTCCTGCCCAACCTGGGGGGGCCAAACGCTTCCTACCGGAGGCTTTACGCGGGAGTCGTGCGGTCCATGGCCCTTTACGGGGCCCCGGTGTGGGCGCGTTCCTTGAGGCGGCGAGCCGGCCACTACCTGAACGCGCCCCAAAAGGTGGTAGCCGTAAGGCTGGTCCGTGGGTACCACACGATCTCCCGCGAGGCGGCGAGCCTCCTTGCCGGATTGCCGCCATGGGATCTGGAGGCTATAGTCCTCGCGCGCCTACATGAATGGCGCGCAGAGGCGCTACGCCGGGGGAAACTCCGCTGCCGCGGCAAATTGTCGCTCAGCGGACATACTTCCGGCAGGATCTCATGGCGATATGGAGAGAGCGACTGTCACAACCCTGTGCAGGGCACGCCACAATAGTGGCGATAAGTCCCCTCTTTGAGGAGTGGCTAGAGAGACGCCACGGCGTCCTCACCTTCCGCCTGACGCAGGTTCTCACTGGACACGGTTGTTTCAGGAGGTTCCTGCACCGAATCCGCCGGGAGGAAACGCCCGGGTGTTACCATTGTGAGGATCGACCGTGTGCTCCTCTTGGGCGCCCGGGGCGTCGGCGGCCACGTAGTGCCCCCGGCCACCGTAGGCGCGGGCCTGTGGACGGTGAGCTATGGGCTAGCTCGCCGTCCGTCCGTCTCATGACGACAGGCCGTGTCGACGGCGCGTTCGTGTTCCACGCGCGCCTCAAAGGGAGTCAGTGAAAGGGAAGGGGTCCGCAAGGGCTGAGGCTTGCCGGGGCTGCGGGACTATTCGAAAGAGTTACCGTGGCCCCGGAACATAAAGGGCGATGAAGGAACATGGATGGGTTTTAGTCAGTAAAAGTCTGACACTCCCTCCTGCTGCCCAGAGCGGGAGGAGTCATTTGATGATTTCCCATCCGAAAAAAAAGGGGTGTGTGTATCAATAACGCCGATAAAATGGCAAAAAGGGTAGCTCCCCTACATATGAAGTGGGGATGATTTTTTTTCGTCATCTATCCAATTGTGTGGTATCGTTGAATAGGTCTTTTAAAATGACTTAGGGGTTGCTGAGACGATTTTTCGATTTAATGCTCCATTAACTTTAGTGTTAGTGCAAATTTTTGTTCCAGTAGGGGGCGCCCCCCCTACCCTCTAAAAGCTAAACTGCTGGCTTGAAAAATCTTAAAAAAATCATGATTATAGTGCATTTCATGAACTTAGCGGCTAAGATAACTTTATTAGTTAAGCAGTATTAGTCGTTGAATTTGGGTGTTGGATAATTTTATACCAAATACAAAATCCTTTAAAGTGACTAAGATGAAGTAGTTGATTGTTTATAACTTGCATTGAAAAGCAAAATCTAAAATATAACGGGCTACTACGGAACCCTACACTGCGCGTGGCCCGACACCCATTTGGCCGGTTTTTTTTATATCTTATCATGTTATTTCGATTGTGATTTTTCTTGTCACTGTACAATAAAGATTATTGTTTTATTTTCTATCTACCTTACAGTGGGCTGCACTGCGGAGCTGACGATCATTCCGAAGATTTACACTAAAGATGGCCAGGAGTTTATGAAATTCAAGAAGATTGTCGCCGACATTACCATCAAGGACTACAAGGTCGAGCTCAAAGGACTCTTCGGCGGAGACAAGAATTTAGGTCAGATTATTTTAATACCGAATCTTTTAATCATCTGCATAATTTACCATGTACTACCAGAAACCTTGCCAAAGGGTCCCATGGTAAGGGTTTTTGTTGGTAACGGTTAGCTTACGAAATATTTGACTGTACGTAACGTACTGTATCTAAGTTGTACTCCCGAACATGTTGAGTTTCTGCTACGGTTACACATAGGTCTACCTTTAAATTCGCCTGATCTAACCAAAATCCATACTCAAACTCAAACTCAAATCATTTATTTCAATTAGACCATTACGGCACTTTTGAAAGTCGAAAATACAATAAAAGCATAAGCTACAGTCACAGTCACAAGGCATAATAACTTGAGAAAGTACTGTAGTTGCCCATTCCCTAACGTAGATCTCTATGGAGAAGAACGGGCAAGAAACTCCATGGACACTCTTTTACATCAAAATATTGTTACAAAATCTTGGTTACATCATTCATGTTGAAATTATACATATATATGAGAACGATGTAGAAAGACTTGTACATTAAGAGCGTCCAGAGCAAAATAATAAATCAAAAATTTAAAAAATAAAGTAATTAAAATGAACGAACCGTGGCAGTTAAGAGATTACCAGTCTCAACTGTCACGAACGTGTTCACGAACATGACGCATGTATCGGCGCCATTCAACTCGACCATGTTTAAGAGAACTAAATGACCCGACACACCCGCCACCATCAGCGAGACATTTGAGTGAGCATGACATTCTCTCATAGTCACCAAGGCATATTCAAGTCAATGAAAGATAATTAAATGTAAGTGGTGGTTGAACAGTACAAAGTACTCACACATGTGCTATGCAATTATTTAATACTAAAAACTGGAATCTATACAATGCAAGTAGGTATATTTTTACAATCTTCATGTGTCGATAGACTCAAATAATGCCCGACCAGTGCAATTAATTAGTTTGCAACTATGGTTGTGGAGCAGGACCAGCATGTAGCCAAGCATTTTTATCATCAAAGTAATCCCCCAACTTATAATATGCTTGCCTACATAGTGTGCGTTTTATACAAGATTTAAATTTCGTCTCATTCAGTTGAAGAATGTGGGCAGGTATTTTATTGTAACATTTCAAACAGTACCCCATGAAAGATGACTATACGATGACGATCCTACGGTCTCGAGATCGACCGCTTATTACTACCGGTGCTTTTACTATTTGGACCGATCTGCACAATACCCTAGGACTTATGTGAGGCAAACAATAGACCAGTCCAGGTCACTAAGAACTAATCGGACGAGAACAAGTTATCGGCACAAGAAGAAGCAGGCTATGTGAAACAAATCGTGATAACTAAACAGTCTCATCATTTGTATTAAGGGGCCATCCATAAATTACGTCACACGTTAAGGGGGAGGGAGGGGGTCGACGAAGTGTGACAAGGGGGTGGGAGAGGTCCTAAATTTCGTGACGTCACATTTCAAAATCTTTATATGTCTGAATCTTTAATAAAAATAATTAATCGTTTGTAGTTTTGTTAAATTTTTGAAATGTTTATTTATTTTATTTATTAAAACTTTATATTTATTAAATATTTGTACAAAGGCGGACTTAATTATTATTATGCATTTATTATCAGAATTTTAAAAAAATCCATACATTGTTTGTAAATCATACTTATAACTATGTTAATATATTACAATTCAATGTCAACATTCATTTATTACATTAACATTTTAATGCCTTGAGCATTTTCTGCCAGTCTACCTTAGGGTGATGCAAGACAAAACAGTAGGTGCAATAGTACAGACAATTTGCCTCGTTGCTTAGTGTGGCACTAGATGGCGCTGTGTGTAATGTCCAGCGATATTTATTTATTTATTTAATTTTGAAGAATATAATATAATAATAAATACATACACGTGTGTGTTATACATACATACAACAAATTATACAAAGTAAGGAGAGATAAAAATAAAAAAAAAAACATAGATGTAGAAAATCAACAACTTAATTATGGGGCAAGTCTGCCAACTTCTTGTCCGCGAGCTAATTTCAGAACTGCTTTTCTAATTCAATAATTTCTAGATGTAAAATTGCAAAAAATGTGACGTCACACTTGGGCGGGGGGGTCTCACAAATATAGAGCAGATAAAAAAAAACATGAAATTCGTGTGACGTAATTTCTGAATGGCCCTAATATGCGATCAGCTATGTAGATTTAATGATGTTAAAACTTACAATTCACGTTATTCCACAGGTAAAGCCGCGAACGATCTCATAAACCAGAACAGAGGCGAGTTCTTGAAGGCCACCAAACCTCACCTGGAGAAGACGGTCGAGAATCACCTCCTGGACGTTGCCAACAAGGTCGTGGAGGGTCTCACCCTGGACCAGGTGCTGCCCAAGCCCTAGATACAGTTCCTAGTGTAGGTCTAATTTTAGCAATACATTTATAAGCTCACTGTGATTTTAACTTGTTGGAATAGTGGATTATTGCTCTTTTTGGTTCAAACTAGTGATAGTAAAACTAAGTACTTTATGATTTTAATCTTAGATGGACTATAACAAAAGTACCGTAAAGTACAGACGCAAGCACATCGAGCTACCCGAAACTGTCAAATTTTCCCAATCAACCTCGAACTTAATGCTATAGCAATAAAGTTGAAAATCTATTGAAGAAATTTGACAGATTGTAGTAGCTTGATTGTAGTAGCATCTGTACCGCAGATTAAAATGTATGATAAGTTTGGAGTAAAAGAGGAATATATATGTTGCAATTTGTAATTCTTTTTATATTTTAATGAAGATTAAATTATATTTGAAGGAAAATTGAAGTCGTTGGTTTTATTTAATCTCCTATATATTACTTCTGATGCAAAATATATGAAGCAAAGTTAGTATAAATAATGTCAATCTACAGCGAAAAGACAAACAAACGCTTTTGTGTTTAGGGTGGTTGCCCATGGCGACTTTAAAACAGCAATTGGAGAACTTAAAGGTGAACGCACACTTATGAGAGCCGAAGGAAGCGAAAGAGCCGAAAGAATCGAATTTTAGAATTACTTGTATGAAATCCTATAAAACACTTAACCGCGTCGAATCGGACGAATAGATAACGTTATACGGATGAGAAAATGTTTCTTTCGGCGCGGTCGGTTCTTTCGGCGCGGATAAGTGTGCGTTCACCCTAATAGCGCGATTCAGAATGTTGATGTTAGTTCTTCATTTGTGTCTTAGATGGCGCTGTAGTACTTTCTGTACTATGTTGTTGTATTACTTTTTGTAATGCCACTACACGATAAAAGGCCAAAAGTAGCGGTGCAGACACGCGTTACTGACTCGACCGCCATTTATATATACATTTACATTTTCTTGCATAATACCTTTGCATGAACTCATTATACTATATAAAGCTGAATTATATTATATAAAGCTGAATTACCACTGACTCACTGATTGACAGAATTGTTCTCCGAGATGGTGGATGGGGAGGTGGGTATATTTTTGCAGATTCGTAAACAACTAACTCTGAAACCTATGGGAAAAGTGCCAAACCTCCCCTTTTCACCCCCCTTCTAACCCCTCCCTATCGTATCTCGGAAACCAAGAGACTTGGAACATTTTTTTTTTCAGATTCGTATAGAGGAGGCTGGGAAAAGTAAAAATCATTTTTCAAAGTTGTCCCCCTTTCTCCCCTTCTCCCCCCCTTTAGGCGAATCTCGGAAGTTAAGAGACTTCGAACATTTTTTTTTTCAGTTTTGTATAAAGGGGCTGATTGTTAGTCGAAATCATTTTTCAAAACTCCTCACTCTCCCCCCCTTCACCCCTCCCCCTATCAAATCTCGGAAACTAGGACACATAGCGGCATTTTGATTTTGACTATACTTTATTATTGAGGGGCGTTGAAATTTTTATACCCTCCCCTCCCCAACCTCCCCTAAAAGTCCAGAGTGGGGCGAACCTGCTAGACCGAGTAGAGCGAAGGGGGGAGGTGGCGAGCGAAGCGAGCCGGCGACCTCCGTAGCGTAACGAAGGTTGAGTGGGTGAAGCTCCCCTCCCCAACCTCCCCTAAAATTAAAAGGGCTGTAACTTCATAACGGTTAGCGGTAGCCATCAGGTGTTTGAACAAATATTATAGTAGGCGTCGAAACCTGTCCGGTGGTAGGTAGGTCCTGAGCGGAGCGAACCTGCGAGACCGAGTGGAGCGAAGGGGGGAGGTGGCGAGCAAAGCGAGCCGCCGACCTCCTTAGCGTAACGAAGGTTGAGTGGGTGGGTGGGTTTTTTTTATACTTCTCAAATATTTTAGGGGTCCTCAAGGGTTCTCATACTGATTTAAGGGTAATTCTAACGGATTTTCCAATTCATTTAAGGATTCCTATGGATTCTCAAAATTTTATAAGGATAGGGAATACTTCTCAAAAACGCGAAACCCGCGAGCTGCGTGCAGCTCGCGCACCCAAGCAAACTAGTTATATTATATAAAGCTGAATTACCACTGACTCACTCACTGACTCATTGACATAATTGTTCTCCCAGATGGTGGATGGGGAGGTGGGTATTTTTTGACAGATTCGTAAACAAGTAACTCCCGCGAGTATGGGAAAAGTGCCAAACCTCCCCTTTTTGCTCCCCTTCCTCCCCCTCCCTATCGTATCTCGGAAACTAAGGGACCCGTATTTTTTGTTTTTTACGGGGTCGTATAGAGGAGGCTCGGAAAAGTAAAAACCAGTTTTCAAAGTTGTCCCCCTTTCTCCCCTTCTCCCCCCCTTTAGGAGGATCTCGGAAGTTAAGAGACTTGGAACATTTTTTTTTTCAGATTTGTATAAAGGGGCTGATTGTTAGTCGAAATCATTTTTCAAAACTCCCCACTCTCCCCCCCTTCACCCCTACCCCCATCGTATCTCGGAAACTACGACACGTAGCGGCATTTTGATTTTTGCCATACTTTATTATTGAGGAGCGTTGAAATTGGTATACCTTCCCCTCCCCAACCTCCCCTTTGCTCCCCTCCGCTTTCTGGTGGTAGGTAGGTCCTGAGTGGAGCGAACCTGCGAGACCCAGTGGAGCGAAGGGGGGAGGTGGCGAGCGAAGCGAGCCGGCGACCTCTGTAGCGTAACGAAGGTTGAGTTGTCCCCCTTTCCCCCCTTCTCCCCCCCTTTAGGCGGATCTCGGAAGTTAAGAGACTTGGAACATTTTTTTTTTCAGATTCGTATAGAGGAGGCTCGGAAAAGTAAAAACCACTTTTCAGAGTTGGCCCCCTTGCCCCCCTTCTCCCCCCCCCCTTCGGCGGATCTCGGAAGTTAAGAGACTTGGAACATTTTTTTTTTCAGATTCGTAAGAAGGGGCAAAGAGTTGGTCAAAATCGTTTTCAAAACTCCCCCCCTCTCCCCCCATTCACCCCTCCCTCCATCGTATCTCGGAAACTAGGACACATAGCGGCATTTAGATTTTTGCTATACTTTATTATTGAGGGGCGTTGAAATTTTATACCCTCCCCTCCCCTCCCCAACCTCCCCTAAAAGTCCTGAGTGGAGCGAACCTGCGAGACCGAGTGGAGCGAAGGGGGGAGGTGGCGAGCGAAGCGAGCCGGCGACCTCCGTAGCGTAACGAAGGTTGAGTGGGTGAAGCTCCCCTCCCCAACCTCCCCTAAAATTGAAAGGGCTGTAACTTCATAACGGTTAGAGATAGCTATCAGGTGTTTGAACAAATATTTTAGTAAGCGTCGAAACCTGTCCGGTGGTAGGTAGGTCCTGAGCGGAGCGAACCTGCGAGACCGAGTGGAGCGAAGGGGGGAGGTGGCGAGCCACGCGAGCCGCCGACGTCCGTAGCGTAACGAAGGTTGAGTGGGTGAAGCGTAACTCAGGGACGACGACAAGAAAACCTTAGGGTAATGTTTTTTTATACTTCTCAAATGTTTTAGGGGTTTTTCAGGGTTCCCATACTGATTTAGGGGTAATTCTAACGGATTTTCCAATTCATTTAAGGATTCCTATGGATTCTCAAAATTTTATAAGGATAGGGAATACTTCTCAAAAACACGAAACCCGCGAGCTGCGCGCAGCTCGCGCACCCAAGCAAACTAGTCTTTATACTATATAAAGCTGAATTACCACTGACTCACTCACTGATTGACAGAATTGTTCTCCCAGATGGTGGATGGGGAGGTGGGTATATTTTGACAGATTCGTAAACAACTAACTCTGAAACCTATGGGAAAAATCCCAAACCTCCCCTTTTCGCCCCCCTTCTCCCCCCTACCTATCGTATCTCGGAAACCAAGAGACTTGGAATTTTTTTTTTTGGGATTCGTATAGAGGAAGCTTGGAAAAGTAATTACCAGTTTTCAAAGTTGTCCCCTTTCCCCCCTTCTCCCCCCCTTTAGGCAGATCTCGGAAGTTAAGAGACTTGGAACATTTTTTTTTTCAGATTCGTAAGAAGGGGTAAAGATTTGGTCAAAATCATTTTTCAAAACTCCCGCCTCTCCCCTCCTTCACCCCTCCCCCCATCGTATCTCGGAAACTAGGACACGTAGCGGGGCGTTGAAATTTGTATACCCTCCCCTCCCCAACCTCCCCTTTGCTCCCCTCCGCTTTCCGGTGGTAGGTAGGTCCTGAGTGGAGCGAACCAGCGAGACCGAGTAGAGCGAAGGGGGGAGGTGGCGAGCGAAGCGAGCCGGCGACCTCCGTAGCGTAACGAAGGTTGAGTGGGTGAAGCTCCCCTCCCCAACCTCCCCTAAAATTGAAAGGGCTGTAACTTCATAACGGTTAGAGATAGCCATCAGGTGTTTGAACAAATATTATAGTAGGCGTCGAAACCTGTCCGGTGGTAGGTAGGTCCTGAGCGGAGCGAACCTGCGAGACCGAGTGGAGCGAAGGGGGGAGGTGGCGAGCGAAGCGAGGCGCCGACCTCCGTAGCGTAACGAAGGTTGAGTGGGTGAAGCGTAACTCAGGGACGACGACAAGCAAACCTTAGGGTAATGTTTTTTTTTATACTTCTCAAATGTTTTAGGGCTTCTTTAGGGTTCTCATACTGATTTAGAGGTAATTCTAACGGATTTTTCAATTCTGAGTTTTTAAATAAGGTTTTAGATTTTATTAGGGGTTCGTAGAGGTTTTCATACTGTTTTAGGGGTAATTCTAACGGATTTTCCAATTCATTTAAGGATGCCCATATATTCTCAAAATTTTATAAGGGTAAGTAAGTAATACTTCTCAAAAACACCAAACACGCGAGCTGCGCGCAGCTCGCGCAACCAAGCAAACTAGTTTGTTTATAAAATTGCTGGTGGTTTGGCCTCAGTAACGCCTCTACTAGTACAATATTATTATATTAAACCATGACAAGGTGAGCTCTATGGTTTAATATCTTGTTATTAACCTAGTTAAGTCAACATCATCAGAGTATATTATCAGCCTATATTGTTCGATTTTCGATAGGCTAAGCGTTTCGCCAGTTATATTTAAGTCCCATGTAATAGGGGGTGTGGTATTTAATAAATGAGTTATGCGTGCTGTGGTAGGGGATGCGCGGTAGAGGGAGTGCGGGGCGATGCGCCGCACTCTCAGTCTAGTCCGAACAGTCGTAGCGACAGCACGCCTTTTTTTTTTTTTTTAGGATGGGAAATCATCAAATGAATTCTCCCGCTCTGGGCGGAGCAGGAGGGAGTGTCAGACTTTTACTGACTAAAACCCATCCATGTTCCTTCATCGCCCTTTGTGTTCCGGGGCCACGGTATCTCTTTCGAATAGTCCCGCAGCCCCGGCAGGCTTCGGCCCTTGCGGACCCCTTCATAGTTGCTGACTCTCTTTGAGGCGCGCGTGGAACACGAACGCGCCGTCGACACGGCCTGTCGTCATGAGACGTACGGACGGCGAGCTAGCCCATAGCTCCCCGTCCACAGGCCCGAGCCTACGGTGGCCGGAAGCCACCACGTGGCTTTGCCCACAATTTGGCCACAATTTGCCGCGGCAGCGGAGTTTCCCCCCGGCGTAGCGCCTCCGCGCGCCACTCGTGTATTCGCGCGAGGACTATCGCCTCCAGATCCCATGGCGGCAATCCGGCAAGGAGGCTCGCGGGAGATCGTGCGGTACCCCCGGATCAGCCTTACCACCTTTTGGGGCGCGTTCAAATGGTTGGCAGCTCGCTGCCTCAATGAACGCGCCCACACCGGGGCCCCGTAAAGGGCCATGGACCGCACGACTCCCGCGTAGAGCCTCCGGCAGGAGGCGTTTGACCCCCCCAGGTTGGGCAGGAGCCGCCTGAAGGCAGCCCCTGTCCGTTCCAGTTTGGGGGCCAAACGTCGGAAATGCTCCGCGAAGTTCCACCGGCTGTCGAGGACGAGACCTAGGTACTTCAACGTCGACTCGACGCCGATGAATACCCCTCCCGCCGTCACTGCTGATCCCGGAGGTGGCGCAGCGACAGCACGCCTGACGCAGTAATATTGGAAACAGTGTTTTATTTGTACAACCCTGAACAAAGACACCACACTGATATATGGTTTTACTCTAAACCCTAAGTAGTGTACGACAGAATAACACAGGGAGCAAGCGTAATCATCATCATCATCATCATTTCAGGAGAAAGACGTCCACTGCTAGACTTAGGCCTCCCCAAAGTTTGATGAGGTCGACGATGGAACGAGCCTATTGCCATCAACCGGGCACAAATCCAAACTCCGTGGCTGATACTGAGAATCTCTTGATGGAATAACCCAATAACACTTTGCTCGACCTGGGAATCGAACCCAGGACCTCATGCCCAGCAGGCGCTGTGGTGACCACTAGAGCGAGCACTTGTTTTGACGACCCGAATGGCTCAGCGGTAGTGAGACTGCCTTACGTTCTTAGCGTTCCAGGTTCGAATACCGGTAGGAGCAAATGTTTGTGTGATGAGCATGGACATTTGTTTCCGAGTCATGGATGTTTATATGTTTAGTAAGTATATATTTACAAACAAAAAGTATCTCTGTAGTATATCAACTATCTGGTGTCCACGACACAAGCCTCGTTGCTTAGTGTTGCACTAGATGGCGCTATGTGTAATGTCCAGCGATATTTATTTATTTAGTTTTGCAGGAAACCTGTGTTTCCTGCAAAACAATATCTGTATATATTTTTAAAATTACCTATGAAAAATTTGCATACGTGGTTGCCGGTTATGCGTGGTGGGGTTCCATCGTGTTTAATTGAGGTTTCCGCTCCATAATATAAGTTAGGTATATCTGAGCTAATAAGTTTGACCAACTTCTCGCGAGCCTATGCGTGACATAGGCGATTAGTGTTACAAGTTTTATATAATTTAGACATAATGGAGGCTGTGTATCGTGGGGACATGTTACACAATGGATTTACATCATTTTCATGGTTGCACATTGTGTTTTGATTTAGCTATTATTGCAGTATAGCATTTGCGCAATAGTTGCGATCTTTCTTTCTATATCGTGTGGTTAGTGCCTAACCTGGTGTCAGAGTTTTTAATCCGCCCATGGGCCTCTGACTTGGCTTAACATGCCGTCGAGAAAATATCTCTAAGGCATGCTGGTTTCCTCACGATGTTTTCCATCACCGAAGCAAGTGATAATTATCCAATACGCACATGAATCCTAAAAATCAGAGGTGCGTGCCTTGGTTGCGATGATATCTATATTTTAGAGTAAACTGTTGTCTGTAAAGTTAAAGATTTTCAGTAAACATACCAAATGAGGATGCACGATCAGACTGGGAATATTCTGGTTTGACGCACAGTCTGTTGATCGTGTTCTGCCATTTTCGTTAGTCGAAAGTTGTTCTGAAGACAGTTGTTTTTAATGTTATAACTTTACTTGAAATACTCCATGACGCCGTGCTATTCAATGCATCCATCAGCACAATGTTTTGAGTGCGTTACATTGAGTCCTACCGTGAAATGGTTTTTTTTCACCCAAAAAAAAGTCGTTTCCCAGCAATATTTCTTGGTTGGAGTGACTTAGTCTGATGTACAGAATGCTTGGTTGACGGGTTCATGAAGGGTTCGTTAACACCTTGTATATGTCTTCCTAAACCTTTAGGCACTTATTAGATGTGATGTTATAGTATATTTCCAGACAAGCTTCTCACTCTACGATTGGTAGGCACTAATTCCCAATTACAACAAACGCCTGTTTGAATCAGATTATCGCTTGCTAATAGCGGAAGATAGAAACTAGTATAATGGTAGGTTGCGCACGCGCAGTTCCTAAATATTTGCTGTTTGCTGATATCATTCGTCCGGTGGCGATCGTCACGCGTTGGGGGAACGACCTGAAGGATTGACCTACAATTTATTTGGCTAACTGTTATGTCTGTAATATCCATCAACATCATATCACACCTGTTTCTCTGAAGGGGTAGGCTGTGGTGTACCTTTGATTCTTCCACATTTCGTCAGTTATGTTGAAGTCCTATTAAGGGTGTAAAAAACCTCTTAACGAAGCTGAAAGGCACTTGTTTTTCCCATCATTGCGATATTTTTTTTGTTCTACACCATACCTGGGAACCTTCTAGTTACGAAGATATTGGGGGTCAAACTTCCAACTTTTTGACAAGTTTAAAAAAAAAAAAAGTACAAGTTTTTAATGTAAGATTTTTATTTTAAACACCTCCACGACCCCCGTACTATTCAATCCACCTATCAGCACAATGTTTTGAGTGCGTTACATTGAATTCTACCACAAAACACGATTTTTCACCCCAAAAAACAGTTTCCCAGCAATAATTTTTGCGTAAAGTTATTTAGTGTACAGAATGCTTGGTTGACGGCTTCGTGATGAGGTTGTTTACATCCTATATAAAAGGGGGCGGGACTTTTTTCCTGATTTGTGTCCAATAGGGGGCGTGCCAATTGGACACAAATCAGGACTCCATGCAGGCTGTTTTCTTAGGAATTCCATTTAGAAAAATCCAATAAAATTTTGCTTGACCTGGGAATCGAACCCCGCAATATCCAGAACAGCTGCATTTGAGAGCACAAGATCAACAGGACAGTCGCTCCATATTCAGTTCTAATATAGGTTAAATAAGATAGAAAGAAACAGAAATAATGATGAAAAAGAATGGCAAATCCAGCTAATTATTCTATTGCGTGACACACCGGCAGATCGACGACCTGCCGAAGGCCATTTTTATTTATATTACTAATATAATAGGCGACACAAAAAATCGAATTAGTCCGTCAGTTAGATTATCAAAAAATATTTGACCCGTGTTTTTTCTTTTGTTACGTAAACCAAAATAAACGAATATATGACGCTTTTAAAATTCTCAATACGTCACGCCTAGGTATAATTTTTAGCTAGTTCTGACGTCACGAGCCCCGACTCCCGAGTTTTGATGTGCTTTATCTTTTGTCAATATTCATTGATTTACAAAAACAAAAAATACGACGTGTCCATTAATTTCCAATACTCTAACTGACGGACTAAAGAGATTTGCAATTTTTGGATACTGTCGCTTGTCGCCTATTAATGTGCACGCTCTATTTCTTTTGGGGTGAGCACACCACCAGGTATGGCCGAATTAAAGAGAAGTTATTAAGACTATGCAATCAGAAAAACAATCACGTATTTTATTGGATTGATGAAATATTTTTCTAGCCCTTAAGTCCTTGAATATGGGACGTGCTTGGCACATGGGTGGATATCCATTGCTGCATTGATTAACAAACGAGAAATACCTACCTTCATGGATGATGATGCAAGTTGACGAGATGACTATCTCGTTGGTCTAGTGATCGCAAGCGCGACTGCTAAGCATGAGGTTCTGGGTTCGAGTCGTTTTTGTGCCTTTCATAGGCATTATTTTTAAATCCCGAAATACTCATTTCGGGATTTAGTCATATTATCATTTGTAGAAAGTATTACTTAATGGGGTAGATGACTAAAAAAAACTAATTTGTCCGTCAGATAGATTTCCACATATTTTTTATTTTTTCACGTAAACAAAAAATGAAGACAATACAGTGCATCGAAAACTCGTGTGACGTTATATTTGAGTATTTTTTTTTTCTCAAATGTGACGTGACTCATGATCTTTGACACATTTTTATTTCAGTCAATTTTTATTAATTTTATAAAATAAAAAACACGTATCCAATATTTTTCGATAATCTAACTGACGGACTAAACAGAATCATATTCTTTTTTTTTTGTTTTATTCTATTCTATTCATGACTACTGTTACTTCCGTAAATAGTAAACAAAATCCGTTGACGTTTCTCAATTTCCTGCCCTCCAGGGCTTGCACAAAAGTTGGGACGCCCTTGCCAATATCACTATCAAACCAGAGCACAAACCTACATTTATAGCTTCTTTTGGGATTCCAATCTAATAATTTGATAGATAGTAGAGTTTAATAGCAGGGTAAGCCTTGAAATTATTTTACGTGAAATACCTAAGCTTTGCTAAATATATATTTCACAAAAAAAATATCCGATATAAGAGGGCGATGTGTCGTTTCGCAAATAGATTCGTTCATAGATATTTGAGAGTTGGCAATGCGTATGATATGTCAAGAGGTGCAGATCGCCTTGACCAAAGATGTTGCTTCATCGAGGCGCGCGGGCAGCGCCCCTATGCCTTTCTCACCTCTAGTTATGTGGTATGGTAGCATATACATTTATTACTTGGCTAAGGCATCGCATAAAGGAACCTTATTTGTTCATTAAAACTTCTTGTGAACTCGAACCGTGCACCTTTTTCGAGGTTTGACGCAGAATGTGCGCTTCGTAAAATAGCATTTCTCAAAATTAGCACTTATCAAAATGTGCAAGGTGCACATTTTGCGAAGTGCACATTCTGCGTCAAACCACCATCTAGGCCTTTGTGAAATTTAAATATTTTGATTTTGATTTCTTGCACGAGTTAGAAAACCGTACAAAAACGGACAATGCGTTGGACTTTTTTCAGGGTGGATTCTTGAGATGAGACAGCAAAGGCCTTATGGGACAGTCCTTGACTTTTGGTGTTATAATGGTTATCACAGGATTTGGAATAAACTTAAAGTCAGAGAAACATGAATAGTCGCATTTATTTTTATGATGCCAATCGATGCAGTCTCGTTTATTTAAAAATAAAATACTCTTGCGGAGCAATCGAGGATATTGCAAAAAAAAAACGTTTTCCATGTAAACACATGACTCCTTTTTAAAGCCGTCGCGTCGTCGTGATAAAAGTGCGTTAATGTCTTTTTATCCACCGATTACTCGATGGTAATAGGCTTGTGTCCTGAAAAAATCCAATTAGTCTGTCAGTTAGATAAAAAAATAAAAATTGACCCGTATTTTTTCTTTTGTTACATAAACCAAAATTTACGAAGATACGACGCTTTTAAAATTCTCAATACGTCACGCCGTGCTATAATTTGTAGTGCGTTGTGACGTCACGAGCCCCCACTCCCGAGTTTTGATGCGTTTTTTCTTTGTCAATATTCATTGATTTACAAAAACAAAAAATACGTGTCCATTATTTTCCAATACTCTAACTGACGGACTAAATAGATTTGCAATTTATTGATGGTGGAAACTAGCCTATTGTAACTAAGCATTGCTATTAAAAATACGGACTGAATAGTGAGTACACCTCTAAGAATTACTGTTACTATCATGAAGGCTAGTTGTAAAATACCTAGATATGTGCTAATAAAAAACCGGGCAATCATCGAGTATCGAACAATTAAAAATGATGTTCCGTTTAAGTCTATTTGATTGAGTTGCAATTACTTTGGCACGCATAAAGTCATTATCATCATCATGCCTTTAAAGTGTTGTGATTAAATGATTCAATCATCTTGCAGTAATGCCATATGATTATGAAATGACGACCCGAATGGCGCAGCGGTAGTGAGGCCGCCTTACGTTCTTAGGGTCCCGGGTTCGAATCCCGGTTGGAGCAAATGTTTGTGTGATGAGCATGGACATTTGTTTCCAAGTCATGGATGTTTATATGTATAATAAGTATGGATTTACAAACAAAAAGTATCTTTGTAGTATATCAACTATCTGGTGTCCACGACACAAGACTCGTTGCTTAGTGTGGCACTAGATGGCGCTGTGTGTTAATGTCCAACGATATTTATTTTATTTAAATGATGGAAGAATTATTTATAATTGAACGGTAAGTAATACCGTTTTTTTTAAGTCCTGATGGTAAGAACAAGCTCTGTTTGAAAATATTTCAACTTACTAGAAACGACTGTAGTAGAATGAGGAATTTTGTTTGATTATCCTACCAACGAAAAAACTCCCTTTAAAATGCGTTCAAGAGAACCTCATTAATTTCACTTTCAGCTTACATATAATAACAACATCTATAATTTCCGAAGGGTTATGTTTAATTTTACCCCGCATTCCCCTTTGTATTTAGCATTCGGTTTGTCTTTTAGTACATGAAGTGAAAAAATTAAAAAAAAGTACTGCTTTTGTAAAAACATTAAGAACTGAATACAATTAAATATCCCGTCGTTTTAATGACAGCTTAAGTCTTGTTAAAACACCGTTAAGGGCTATAAAGGTGTTAAACTTTCTTCCGGTTAACCTTTCTCAGTTCTTCCGAAGTATTGTGAACTTTGACATACATATAAGGGTGTGGATATGCGGACACAGTGTAAAAGGTCAAACGATGATTTATAACTGAAGGCAGCAGCACCCACTGTTTTATTTGTTTGAACCTATGACCATAAAGCTGGGCAACCATGGATATTTATAGTAAACAGCTCAGTATCCATAATTGAATAGAATATAACAATCTATTTTAATCAACAAAGGATCATAAAATTCAACATAAAATAACACATTGAACCACATGTCATCATCAACATAATTTCAGCCGCAAGACGTCCACTGCTGGACATAGGCTTCCCCCATATGTAGCTACATTGACCGTTCCTTTGCGACTCGCATCCAGCGGATTCCCGCAACCTTCACCAGGTCATCGGTCCACCTAGTGGGAAGCCTTCCAACGCAACGTCTTCCGGTTCGCGGTCGCCACTCCAGAACTTTTCGGCCCCATCGGCCATCCGTTCTGCGAGCAATATGCCCTGCCTACTGCCAGTTAAGTTTGGCAATTCTTCGGGCTACGTCGGTAACATGTCATAACACTAAATATTTCGATTACTCAGCAAATGAACCATATAGCAATGGTTGCGGTACTGGTAACCAAGCCTCTGCGTGAATACCCTCAGGATGGCGCTTGAGCTGGCTGGAACCCTGCCGATCCTATGTGCGCCGTTTTCGCATAGTCGTGTAGAAACAGTCTACTTGCGACACGACGAATATTCCAGATACGCTACAAAATCAGGGCAGCCTCATCAGCACCTAGGACGTACATACTATGCTAGTGCACCAACAGAACGAATTTCGGTTCATTTCTTCTCACAGGGAAGATGCCTGCATCTCAGAACTTTGAATATATTCGCACACAAACTATTCTCGAACAACTTGCGCCGATACAAGCGACAATAAAAGAACGATCGTTGAAAATAAAGTAGATTTTACTTCTCACACCGGGGCCTAACCAAAGCGATAGTCGCGCGAACCCCAACACTTGGCCAACAGAGCCTTTCGGTTTTTCGAACGAATGCGCTTCATAGTCAATGTAAAAAAGAACTCGACTCGAACTCTAAAAAAGAACGCGACGATAGCGTTTTCACGCGATTAATCGCTTTGGCTAGCACGCGGGGTCATCAATCAAGCTGTAATTTAACTTAACTTGAGTTGCGATATGTTCCTAAGTATTATAATAAAGAATGTGTTTACTCACCCATGTTATGACAGCGCACTCTGGGTCAAGGCCAGATAACTATTCTGTATTATTGTAGTTACATTACGCCGGCCATAACTACATACATTTATATGTACGCAAGTATGACCCTATATGTGGACGAAATATGTTAAGATCGTCGTAGGCTCTGTCGATTCTACCTACCATTAGAAAAAGATGCGAGTTTATATAAATAAGAATGTATGTGTATAGCAGTTATAATTCACAACATCGTACCAAGGTTCTACTTTTTCTTCAAATCTGACAGATTAAATAGTAAGTTTGGAACAATTATGGAAGTGCATCGTAACAATTTTATTATTCCATCCGTTACAGTTGTAGATTTAAATACAGCTTAAGAATAAGAAACGAAACGAAACGAACGAAACGATGTCTCAGAATGTAGTTTTTCCGGGGCTGCGGGACTATTCGAAAGAGATACCGTGGCCGCGGAACACAAAGGGCGAGGAAGGAACATGGATGGGTTTTAGTCAGTAAAAGTCTGACACTCCCTCCTGCTCCGCCCAGAGCGGTAAAAAAAAAAAAGATGTAGTTTTTGAGAAACTTGATTACCGTTTCTGGCATGAGTGAAAATTCACGATATTCTTCAGACTGTTAGAATTATTCCTTTTTTAAACATGATTTTAAACACAATATTGTAAAACATTTTGTTTGTAATTAATTAAAATAAGAGTGTTTAAGGCTAATTTATATTTTGTTTAAAAAGATAATTTAATTTTAATCAGTATGGCAACCAAGGGCTTTTAAAAATGTAACGGGGGTAGTCAATGCACCATTGGGTGACATGGGAGGGTAGACTGAGGAACGGCGAAGTTGTGACTAGATTATTATTGTAAGATACGGAAATACAAGACAGTTATTTCGATTAATACAAGTCGTTGTTATTTACGACCCCTTCCGGCTACTTTTAATAAGACGTAGATGGGGGCCAAGACGTCTTTTTTTAAATTGATATTTTCTACAATTCGGTGGCCAGTTTTAGCTTTGTTTTCAATAGATTTTTCAGCTACCGTAGATCATTTCTATCCACTCCTTTAACTGCTAATAAAATAGGCCAAAAACTCATTTTCCGAAAAAGATTTCGTTCTCCTTGCATTTTCCAAAGGAAAAAATTGCTTTCATACATAATATACTTTCATATATTGATAACGGGGTTTTGTAGTTACCTACACATTTTTAGCATCCGATACAATGTTCTCTGAAATAACTTGGTAAAATCCGAATTGGAGTATAACATTACGAACGAAGGCGGAATGCATTTCTCGTTTTATTTAGTTTTTCACAAACTTTTTGTTTTTTTTGACTCTCGCGCTTTATTTTATCATACAGCTTACTTACTTATTCATACAATATCCGTGATTAATTTTTTTTTGGTGATTGAAATATATCCACTTTCCAAATTCAAATCACTTTTTTTCTCTAGGGATTAAAGAGCTATTTTTATTCCCTTTACGAAGAATAAACTAGCTGTTTTTGAATAGATGTAATAAAAACGTTGAGGAGTTTTTCGATAAACTTTTATAGTTTGTTGTTGGTTTATTTATTAATTATGTAAATAAATATTAATATATGCTTATCATGAATTATGTATAAAAAAATATTGAAAAAATAAATGAAAAAAAAAATTGCATTGAGATTACTATCAATTTATGGTAGTAATCTCACTCAACTGGAATTGAGTATTGAGACAACGAGTCAATATTGTTGCAATATTAAAATTATGTTTGAAAATAACCAACTAACCTTTTACAAATGGCAGCACTTTAAATATCTAAAAATAGATAATGTTAGTTAGCAAGTATTTATTTTTGTTTACGTTGCAACACCGGTGTTCATTCAATGTTTTCGTTTTCACGCTTTGTAATTTCGGTAAGTAATTTAAAATATTACTACACCAGCATTGTGTTTCGACATATTGTGTGGTAATACTTTAATTCATGAACAGAGGCTTTTTTTTTTGTTTTACATTGTTTTTGAAGGTAAACAATGTGTTGTGTAAGCATGGCCTAACAAAGAATAGTTTTTGATAAGCATAACATTACGCCTATTATCCCCGAAGGTTTAGAGGTGTACCTACCTAATTATGCAGCCATTTTCGCCAGTTATGTTTAAGTCTTACGTAATAGGGGGCGAGCCTATTGCCATCAAATTCCTGATGGAAAAACCCAGTAACACTTTGCCCGATCCGGGTAACGAATCCAAGACTTAACAGACAATTGCGACAACTAACCACTACAATAACAAGAAATAAAATTTCCGAATAAGTACTTATCTATCAAATTGACAATGAGATAAGAATAGTTTTGATGACCCTATTCTTATAGATATCGTAAGAAAAGAAACTATAGAGGAATAGAGAGTTCTGCCGCACCACTTTACGCACCGTTTCCATTACAGAAGTGCGAGGTAGCGAGGCGGTGCGAAAATCCACCAACAGAATTAGGTACTATAGTTTCCTAGTGCTTTGCTTTGAGCAGCCCTGTCGGGAAAGGGCAAGCGGAGCAAAGTATTTGTGCATGCAAGAAAACTTGCGAGGGATATGTGCGAGGGACGCGACCCAGGAATATGAGCCACACGGTATAAGAAACTTCGAAATGAGTCCGCCACACCTCGCAGCACTCAGCTATACACTGTTTCACCGCTTCGCTAAGCATAGTAGCACCGCGCAGGCTCTCCTCGTACAGTTTTGGTGGAAACCCTCATATCGTTTCACAGCGCCGCCACAAATCTACGCCCCGCATAGCTAATTCGAATATTTCTGGTTTAAACACTAATCCTAGGGAAAAAAACCTGTAAAACTAATCAATCAAAATTGGAGCATATTATTCAGATCGAGTTCACAATGGCGGAAGGTCTTAATGACGTGTGCAAACGGAAGCCTGCGCGTACGCATCCAGGATAGCGAGCGCGCCTGAGTTTCCCTGAACAGTGGTGCAACGACGCCGACGGAACTCGGTTATCATGTTGTGTTGTTATTGTTACTGATTATTGTTTGGTACATAATGTTTGATTTTTTTGCTTGATTACTTAGTTTTGTTTACCTACTGAGTTCGGTGTTTGGTCAATATCTGCCTCATCTGCTAAGCCTATTTCAAATAAAGCACTTTTTCACTTCTCATGCTCTAAAAGTACGCCAATATAGCCCTACGAAGCGGGACTAAAGAGACCACTTTAGTCCCTAGGGAGTAAAAAGTAATTCGTTTTTTAGTTTCCTTCATGTGACATAGACAAACTCAAACAGCCAGTTAATATACTACTATTATCTGTGGAGTATGGACCATCTTCTTTGCGAAAATGTTGAGAGTTTTAGTTCCATGGTTTTTCCGCAAGGAAGGTGGCACCATGCGTTTTAAATTCTTAATCTGTGACTGGTTTAGAAGAAAAAACTGACCGCGAAAATTTCAGAATTTTTGTCGAGTGTAAATTTGTTCGGTTTTATATAAATTTATTAAGAATGTCAAGTGACAGTGAAGAGTTTGACGTCGAGCAAAGAGAAAAAGTCATAATATAATCTTTTGCCGCCAAAAACGCGGAAGATTTACCTAAAAACTTACGAAAGTTCTATGGACTGGAAGACTTTTCTCGCACTCAAAGTGAAAAGTACAGTTTGCACCTCGAGACTAAACGCCATTTTAATATACCCTCGGTTTCATTGACTCCCTCGCACGCTCGGGAGTCAAACCACCTCTGGTATATTATGGCTTCGTTTAGTCCCTCGTTATAAAATATACTATAAGATACACCACATCATCATTCTCCTGCATTTATTTAGGGTCGCAGCATGTCTTCTGTCTGGTGAGATGACGAGTAATGGACAAGTTTAGAAGACTGAACTTCTCCATTACTCGTCGTCTCACCTCATTCCTAGCCATATCATCCTTGACACAGTCTACCCATAAAACAAAGGACAAACATATTTAAAAACTATGCCAATGTGTGATCAATTTGGCCGAATTAATAATAAATATCGCTGGACACTACACACAGCGCCATCTTGTGCCACACTTAGCAACGAGGCTTGAGTCGTGGACACCAGATAGTTGATATACTACACAGAAACTTTTTTGTTCGTAAATACTTAAATTTATAAACATCCATGACTCGGAAACAAAAGCTCATCATACAAACATTTGCTCCTACCGGAATTTGTACGGGACCCTAAGAACGTAAGGCATCCTCTCTGCGGCTGCGCCATTTGGGTCGTCGAATTAATTATAATTATGTTGGGGTCGGCTTCCAGTATAGCTCATGTCGAATTCCTCACGATGTTTTCCTGGACCGTTTTGAGAGCACTGGCGAAGAAATAAATCATATTATGTAGCAAAGTCTTAGCCTGGGTTCGAATTTACGATCTAAGATTGGTAAGCCGGGGCTGATAGTACTGGAACGTTTTAATTAATTTACAGTAAACCTATTCTATAAAATGGCCTTTTTATATATTTTTTTATTAGTCATATAAATATGGTTCCAATTTCAGTTTATTTTAAACCGACTTCAACCGGCATTTATTGATATTTTTTTTATGTGTTTGTTCACGTGTCAAAAAACTTACATCCTTATTCTTCATTAAAGTTCCGCCGGCACTTTAAACATACAAATAAAGACCGTCATTACTACTGAAACTCGCCCTGCCAACGACAAAAAAAATTGAAGGTCGCATCGAGCTGCTCACTCACACTAGACTCCAATAAGGAAGCTCACAGATACTTTGACAAGAACGAATGATAAACATCAGATGGTCAAAGGACAAGTATATAGTTCAGAATAGGGTTGATGCACGTTCACATGTCCTTAGCTTAGTGCGTGGTAGTGGAGTGGCTGATTCTCGCCAGTGCCGGCCGACCAAGCGACCCGGCTGGCCGATTCCACACGGCTCCTCGATCGGTTTCCACATCTTTGAGAATTGAGACATAATTCTACGTACATTGTGCAAGCTCTATCGAAATGTTGCCTACTACGGTGCTCCTGTTGGTGCTGCATTTCGTCGCCGCTGATATTCGTAAGTATCTATTGATTTTTGCAAAATTGGTGGCTGGATTTTTGGATGCCTGTATTTCATTAAAAAAAAAAACACTACATATTATAAAACAAAGTCCCCCGACGTGTCTGTCTGTCCCTGTGTATGCTTAGATCTTTAAAACTGCGCAACGGATTTTGATGCGGGTTTTTTTTAATGGATAGAGTGATTCAAGAGGAACGTTTTAGTACATAATTTGTCAAGCGGGCGAAGCCGCGGGCATCAGCTAGTAACACTATAATTCACATTTTAACATTTTCGACAATTATTTGGAGATTTATCAGCGTCGTAAAATTTACGATTTAAAAATTATGTACAAATAGCATAAAGAAAGCTACCATTGCACATTGTCAGTAAAAGGTATTTTCGCTCTTAAGTTTTACTTATTCATGCAAAACAATTTGCTTAATTGGCCTAGATAATTACAATCTGTATTAAGTTATCCAACGCATTGGAATTTCGATTGCAAAACAATTTCAATCACGTATGTATTTATTTTCCCATTTCTTCTGTCGCAATGAAAATACTATCGTCCTCATTTGAATGACTATTTACACAAAAACAAGTAATATTAAAACTATATATTAAGTATAGTGAAAAGTGCGTCGGTTTGTCGTGCAGTAAGTAAGCGTAAATCGAGTCCACTCGCGTTGGGACATTATTGCAGAACGCGGTTGCGATAAACGGCTATTATACCGCTGACATAGATGCTGCTCAGGTAAAAACAACTTACGAATGATTTAGTTCAGAATCACTCGATTTTCCTACAAGTTATTACGTTATGTTATGTTTAGCACGTATTATAATAGGTTTTCGCAATTATTAGGTTAGAACTTGGTATTATGCAGGTATACAATCTTGTGCCTTCCTAGACTTCTCAATGTTTCTGACAATTTACTGTTTCTAATTTTCTTGATAAGATCCTTTTTGAAAACCGGTTGTCATTTGTAGATCTTTGACAGTCGTTACAGGTAGTTAGTGGCCCGAAAGTCTGACAAAGATTATCAAGGGATATCGTATTACCCAGTACTAACTGGGTTGTGGAGGTCAGATAGGTAGTCGCTCCATGTAAAATACTGGTATTCAGCTGCATCTGGTAAGACTGGAAGTCGACCCCAATAAATTTAGGAAAAGGCAGGCAATGATGATCTTTTTTGAAAGCCGCATTAGGGGCGCATTAGGGGTACGTAATGCGGTGCTAAATATTAGGGAATGTAAAACTAGAACACACATATTTTAAGCGAACAAAATGCAGTAGGTACTATACCTAGTACCTACTGCATTTTGTATGCTGTGTTATTGATACCTTTAGGGATTATCAATCCAATATACTTACTAAGCATATTGTTAAGAAATAAGACTTCGTTCTTGTCATTGTTTTGGCACTAATTTGGGTGTCATTTACTTAAATGGCCACATTCTATGGATTCCCGATAAGCCTTGGATAGATAACATTGTTTTTATTGTAACAGGAAGTACACATATCATTATGATCATAGACAATAGTTAGTCTCTCCAACTTTAGTCTTCATACTTAAATGCTCAAGGGTTTAGAAGGAACTATGACTGTGTATGAGAATAGTTTAGTATCCTGATGAATGTATAAACCATTCAGAGGCCCTAGTGCGCATGCGTGACGAAAACGTAACGTCAATTAGAACGATTTAAAATAACATAACATCACGCCTGCAATTCCCGAAAGGTTAGGCAGAGGTACACATACATTTCGCCAGTTACATTTAAGTCCTATGTAATAGGGGGAGGGCCCTTTGCCATTAACCGGGCGCAATTCCAAACTCCGAGCGATTTTTGAATGGAAAAAATATTTATCCCGTAGCATTTTGGTTTTCTCGACAACTACACCGTAAGCTATAAAATAATATCGTCATAAAAGTAAATAAATATTACGAGTGGCAATTTTTATTCTAGCTCTAAATTCAGTTCATACATTGAATTTCACCAACAATTTTTGCGAAACATATCAAAGTATGTATATGTTATTTTGTATGGCACATGTGACCAGTTTCAGAAACCACAGTTTCTTCATATTTGTGATGACACGCATTTATCGGTTGGGTCATTGTAACTGAGAAATATGTTTTCGTTTTGCATAATTAGGTAATCATTTTGTGCACTAATCCTATGTCTTCATCATATATTTTTCCCCAGCCTTGACGGTAATTTAGCAAAGGGGTCAATTTTCGTTGTGATGTGCTGACATACAATTTTTACTATCAGCATTCTCAAAAGGTCATTACGTGCCTCGGTAAGCACGCCAAGCAGTTCGTCCCGGCTGTTTTTTGAAGATCTTTGACAGTCGTAAAAGGCAGTCTTAATCACGAAAGTTTGACCACCAGGGCGAGTCTCGACAGAGATAACGACAAAATCGCTAACTTTCGATCGCTGGGCCTGCAGACTCAACATAGTTAACGACAAAATCGCAAACTTTCGATCGCTGGGCCTGCAGTCTCAACATAGTTAACGACAAAATCGCTAACTTACGATCGTTGATTACTAACAAATAAATTTGGTTGCAATGATGATGCTTGCGAGAAACGGATCTTGGATGTAGAGACTTGCATTTCCCGCAAGCATCGTTATTGCAACGAATTTTTTCGTGAGTTGTTAGCGATCGAAAGTTAGCGATTTAGTCGCTATCTCTGTTGAGACTGCCGGCCCTGATTACTAATGAATAAATTCGGTTGCAGTAACGATGCTTGCGTGAAACGCATCTTGGATGTAAAGACTTGCGTTACTCGCAATCATCATTATTGCAACCGAATTTTTTCGTGAGTTATTAGCGATCGAAAGTTAGCGATTTTGTCGCTATCTATGTCGAGATTGCCGGCCCAGTCTTACCATGCCTATGGTACCCCTGTAGGCTACATGGTTGTTTGTTTGTGGATATCAGATGGGCAGTCAATCTTTGTAAAATCCTGGTATCCAACTACATCCGGTTAGTACATGTAGTGTTAGCCGGTCATTAATTGTTGCACTTATAAAAATTTAGCTTTAACAATAAATTGTTTTGTAAATGTGTTGTGCAAACAAATAAATAAAAATACAAAATAAATAAATAATATTAAATAAGAAAAAGATTGTTAAAGACATTGTTGTCCAACTAAATTGCGGCCTTAAATCTCTTCAAATCTTAATTAGAGGTTATCCCTAAAACTGTCAGATCGTACGAAAATACTAAGCGGGGTTGATCAAAGTCGGTTGATGGCAAATTGGCAATAAGCTCGCCCCCTCTTTCATGAGACATAAACATAACTGGCTAAACCTTTAGTACACTCTACTATAGAGTATCGACAGCTCTGCCTTACCCTTCAGCCAAATACAGGCGTGATGTATGTAAGTCGGTTGATGACTTATCAGATAACTCATCTCGCGCTCTGCTGCGTCTCTCACGCCGTATTTCCGCACACATCCCCATTAAAAAGAAAGACCAATAAAATTATACGAAACCAACTGCAGTAACATTAGAATGCGCGTGCGCTGATTTCGGAGCCGCGCGGTGTTTAGCTGTTTACGAGGCACGATGTAACTCAGTGACATAACTGCAACACGCGTATATTATACCTGTTCTCAATCAGCGAAAACGGGATGCCTAGACTTCAGCGTACTATATAACTTAGTAAGTTTTATAAAATAATGTTGTAAGTATTACAATCATGTTCCAAACTGACGGTGCTTTGAAGGTTTTTAATTTAACTAAGTAGTATAATATATTGTGCATTTCTGATAAATGATTTATAACAGAAACTAATTAAATGCAAATAATTAACTTTATAGAACCTAATTCTAAGCTATCTATGCTACACTTGTTTGGATAAAGTTAATTACATGGTGAAAATCAGTTCTGTATAATTTTGTATGTTGTTTTTTAAATAATAATGTATTTAATAAAAATAACTAGTGCAGCTTAGTGATTCTTTGTAATTGCCTGACTTCCAAAGCTGCAGTTATGGATTTTATGGCAAGGCCGTAGCGTCTAAAATTGACTAGATATAAATTAGTGAGTTTTTGCATTTTGTAGAATGTGTCAAAATGAGTCCATTATAGATAAAAACGTATTTAGTGATTTTTTCAGTTAATGAGACAGACAGACAGAGAAATAGGACAGCATTCGTTAGGAATAAAATGGTGTAGAAAAATCAGTGGTGTGACAATCGAGAAAAAAAATCCTGTTTGTCACACTGGTGTGATAATCTTGTGTGATTACGAGTCGGCAACGCTAAAAACAAGCAAATTGTTTTTGTAAAGAAAAATAGGAAAAATTAACTGGCAGCTTTGTATTTTATATAACTACATAATTCAAATTCTGTCTAATAGAAAGACAAAAATAAAATATAGTTTACACCTGAGGTCGCGTCCTAACCAAAGCGATCGTCACACATACACGTGACCGTTGTATTAATTTTTCTTCGGCGAACCAGAAGTGCACGTTAGAGAGCTCCATCCGCTTTTCCGAACAAACGAGTGACATCTGGACGCGATGATCACGTAAACCTGCGACCGATCGCTTTTATTAGGTGGTCGCAAGCATGAGGTCCTGGGTTTGATTCCCAGGTAGCGCAAGGTGCTATTAGGTTGTTCCATCGGGAATTTCTTAGTGACAGACTTGTGCCCGGCTGATGGCAATAGGCTCGCCCCATTACATGGGAGTTAAACATAACTGGCGAAATGTAGGTGTATTATTAGGTGCACCTTTGCTTAACACATCGAGGATAACAGTCGTGATGTAATGTTCTTCTTTTTGTTGCAGCATCATATATCAAAGTATGTCAGCGGAACGACCCCCAAGTTGACAAATGCATCATGAACTCTGTGGATCTGCTACGGCCGAAAATGATAGAGGTGAGTTATCCATAATGTATAAGTAAAGTTACGGTGGTGTGACTCTCCAAGGTATTCTGAGAGGGTGGGATACTCAACTTCAAAAACCGAAACATCAACAATCAAAATATCAACACCATATAATCAACAGTTTAATTTTTCAATGAATCAGAATAACATTAGTTTAAAACAAACGGTTCAAAATGTCAACACTTCCGATGAGCAACGAATGAGAATAACATTGATTTACAACGTAAAATGTTCACTTGATCAACACTTTAGAAAATCGATGTTTAGGCAAATTAGGTATCTAAAGTAGAAAAAAAAAACGTAAGGTTTCATTAAAGTTTAATCAACATACTGTCCCTGTCAATACGGTTAACAAAATATCGTGAAATATTCAGTCATAACATAATATTCGTTGCAGACATTGTTAGATACTGCAATGATAGGCATTTTTTTAAAGAATACTAATACTTATAATTCTTCTCTTTGAGCTATAATTTGTTGCAATTTATTTGCAAACTGCAGTTTTTTCTTCTTTTTTGGGGGGGTCATTGGGACATTAGCTAATATTCTTTCTATTTTCTGTTTTATTACTATCTGTTCTTTCATTAATTCTCTAAACATTATATTTAAATTCCATTTTTATTTTTTCCATTCAATAGTGAGTTCCATCTTCTGTGCCAGGATTCTACATCATTTTGTGTGCGTGGCATGTTGTTAAGGGAACTATCAAAAACTGACCATAGTTGTGGAGCAAACAAAGGCTTGGATTTGCGCATGATTAATGATGTTACAAAATAATGAACTAATGATAACTTTGTCAACTATTAATTTCGAAGGATACCCTCAAGTTAATCTTATTCAGATTCGTGGATCATCGAAAGTGTTGATCAAGTGAACAATTTACGTTGTAAATCAATGTTATTCTCATTCGTTGCTCATCAGAAGTGTTGACATTTTGAACCGTTTATGTTTTAAACTAATGTTATTCTGATTCATTGAAAAAATAAACTGTTGATTATATGGTGTTGATATTTTGATTGTTGATGTTTCGGTTTTTGAAGTTGAGTATCCCACCCGGTTCTGAGACCTAACCAATGAGGAGACTAATAGAAGCTTTAATAATGTTTAATGTTGTGAAACTGAACAAAATTAGATAAATAATCGTGATAACTAAAAAAATACGTTATTTTTAATAAATATCTATTACTATAAAATTTCTTACTGGTATAATTTTCTACATAATATACAGTGTATAAACAAACTTAGTACTTACATAAATTGTACCTTCCGGTAAAAAAACTCAAGAATCGTCTTTAGTTTCGGCTCCGGTGTCTGTACCAGAATCAGCTGTTCAATCATCATCACCGCTAGATTTGTCAGCAGGTTTATCGGCCGGATTGTCCGCAGGTTTTTCAGCAGGTTTATCAGCCGGTTTGTCTGCAGGTTTGTCAGCAGGTTTGTCTGCAGGTTTGTCCGCAGGTTTGTCCGCAGGTTTGTCAGCTGGCTTGTCCGCAGGTTTGTCAGCTGGTTTATCAGCTGGTTTGGCTGCAGGTTTGTCAGCTGGTTTGTCAACTGGTTTGTCAGCTGGTTTGTCAGCTGGTTTGTCCGCAGGTTTATCAGCCGGTTTGTCTGCAGGTTTGTAAGCAGGTTTGTCAGCTGGTTTATCAGCCGGGTTGTCAGCTGGTTTGTCTGCAGGTTTGTCAGCCGGTTTATCAGCCGGTTTGTCAGCAGGTTTGTCGGCCGGTTTGTCAGCAGGTTTGTCGGCCGGTTTGTCAGTAGGTTTGTCTGCAGGTTTGTCCGCAGGTTTGTCAGCTGGTTTGTCAGCAGGTTTGTCCGCAGGTTTGTCTGCAGGTTTGTCCGCAGGTTTGTCAGCTGGCTTGTCCGCAGGTTTGTCATCAGGTTTGTCCGCAGGTTTGTCTGCAGGTTTGTCCGCAGGTTTGTCAGCTGGCTTGTCCGCTGGTTTGTCAGCAGGTTTGTCGGCTAGTTTGTCAGCAGGTTTGTCGGCCGGTTTGTCAGTAGGTTTGTCTGCAGGTTTGTCCGCAGGTTTGTCAGCTGGTTTGTCAGCAGGTTTGTCCGCAGGTTTGTCTGCAGGTTTGTCCGCAGGTTTGTCAGCTGGCTTGTCCGCAGGTTTGTCAGCAGGTTTGTCCGCAGGTTTGTCTGCAGGTTTGTCCGCAGGTTTGTCAGCTGGCTTGTCCGCTGGTTTGTCAGCAGGTTTGTCGGCTGGTTTGTCAGCAGGTTTGTCGGCCGGTTTGTCAGTAGGTTTGTCTGCAGGTTTGTCCGCAGGTTTGTCTGCAGGTTTGTCCGCAGGTTTGTCAGCAGGTTTGTCCGCAGGTTTGTCTGCAGGTTTGTCAGCTGGCTTGTCCGCAGGTTTGTCAGCTGGTTTGTCAGCAGGTTTGTCAGCAGGTTTGTCTGCAGGTTTGTCCGCAGGTTTGTCAGCTGGTTTGTCAGCAGGTTTGTTCGCAGGTTTGTCCTTAGGTTTAGGTTCCTTCTTTGGTTTCTCTTTTACTTTTTCGCCACCAAGTCCAGCCTCGCTTTCCGCCTCCGCCTCATCGCCCTCACCATTATTTGCTGACGCAACACTCGTCACAGACATTTCATCTTCTTCGCCTTCATCTTCTCCATAATCATCGGTCCCCGTTTCTTCAACATCTACGATTACGTCGACATTATTACCATTTTCTTGGGCTGAAGATTTGCTCGTTATATACTTTCCATCTTTGTCCTTTGTTGCAGACACATCAGTTTGAGCAGTAGCTCCTGGCTCAGTACTATTACCCTTATTCGAATTGCCAGCCTGTACTATTACATTTACATTTATTTTCTTTTGACTTCTCGGTTTATTTTCAGTTGTTGCATTAGGATTTTTCCTTGTATCAATCACTATGCTTGTCCAGCCAGATTTAGTGGCAGTTGGAATTGATATTTTGACTGTGTTTGGTTGAAGTCTACATTTTGGTGTATTACATTTCTGCTGGTTGGGTAGAGGTTGGTTCTTGGCATTAATGTAGGGGTAAGGCAAGGGAAAGTAAAAAGGGTAATTCAGTGGAGTACCTAAGTTAGGAATCCTAAATTGTAATGTTGTCGGTCTACGGTTGTTGCAATTACATCTTGCAGTTTGAGATAGATCGCACTGTAACAATAGATAAAAAAATGCTGTACGCCCAAAATAATAATTCAAACGTCGATATCACACAGTGTATGTGCCACATTAGTTATGTTAATTAATAATAGTAATATTAATGATGATGATGAAAAAAATAATAATATTATTGATATTGAATAGTAATATTGATGATGTTTTTTATTATTATTAATTATTAGTAATTTTATATGTTCATTAATTAATGAACATATAATATTACTCTATTTAAAGTATTGCAGCGCATCTGAAAGCGTTGTTTACTGGAAACTATGTTAAAAGGATTAAAAATAAACAATACAAAAAAAAAAAACAAAAACTGTGAAAATACTATTAGAATATTATTTATTGTGACTTACTTGTAATATTCCTATATAGGCCACTAACAGTATAGCTCCACACCACCCCATATTGGACATATGAAAGGAATCACATATTCAAACAAGCTTATATACCTTCGGAACTGAGCTGATAACTTAAATTGACGCATTTGTCACAAACTTTGGTCATTGTTGGTGTCCAATCGGAAGCTAAAAGCACGTAGGAATCGTTTGGTTTTTACTTAAAACAGATAACAATGCCAGGTGTTTAATAAATACTTCATGAGACTCGTGTTATCGTTCTTTAGTAGCGTCATTAGGTCGAATTCCTAATTCCGATAGTGGTGTCAATAAGCTAAATTGCTCTAGTTTTAGAACCATTTACACGAAGCAAAACGTGTGGTTTGTTTAGAGTAGTCAGGAGGGCACGTCGCAACAATAAACGTGTCATAGTATCAGTCATGTCTAAGGGTGCATTCACGTAGAAATCAGGCAACTAGTGCTGGTATGCCAACGCGAATCAGCGCGAACCAGAATTTGTGATTGCTTCTCAGCGCTTCTTGGCCCTGATTCGGCAAGAAGTAAGAAAGCTGTCCTCGCAGACTAGTACTGAAAACCTCGACGTGGGCAGATCCGATCAGGGTGCTGGCAGCTTTCTACGTGGATAGAGTGCATTCCAGAAGCTAGGCTTTCATTCACTTGACTACTTGATTTTTATATAAAACACAATCACCCGTTATTCTGTTATTGTTTTCAACGGCTTGCACTTGTTCTATAAAGTAGACAGTCTGATATTTATAGTGGTTGACCTCTCTGAAAAGGCGCATTTAATTAAACAAATATGCAGTTTAGTACGCTCAAAAACCTTTAATTAACTCTACAACATAATTTATCACTAAAGTAAACAAAACCACTTAATTTTATGAAAGTAAACAAGTTGCAAAAGCGAAGGGACAACACACGCCGTCAGGTACTCAGAGTTGTGCAAATACAAGTAGGCACATATCCTTGGGCATTGAATTAGGGTGAACGGCTAGACCGGTTCGTTGGGAAACACCTAACACTAATAAATTGTTAATTTGATAGCTTACTCTGCGCGGATTCGGTTACTGAATGGAATTTGATGTACTTTGTGTTTCTTGATTAGTACTTCTTGTGAAATATATGAAAGAAAAAGGTTTTATATCTTTTTCTACCACCTGATGTGTTGTCTGATTGCGTGTCGGTTGACAGGGGAGAATGGAAGAAAAAATCGTGTTGCTCTGACCTCTAATAACATGGGACAAGGGCGGACTCAGAATCATTTATTTGTTAATCATCAACGAGGATCTTATAAGTAAGCAGGAAGATGAATAGTTCTTATTGTAGAGGACATTACAAATACACAATGACTTTAGATTCCCATTAATTTATATTGCGAATACTCAGTCTTGTGAGCAAAGTTGCGGGCACAGCGGGTAATAGGCTTGTGTCCTGAAAAAATCTAATTAGTCCGTCAGTTAGATTATCAAAAAATATTTTACACGTATTTTTTCTTTTGTTACGTAAACCAAAATTACACGAAACGAAGATACGACGTTATTAAAATTCTCAATACGTCACGCCGTGCTATAATTTTTAGTGCGTTGTGACGTCACGAGCCCCCACTCCCGAGTTATGATGCGTTTTATCTTTGTCAATATTCATTGATTTACAAAAACAAAAAATACGTCTCCATTACATTCAAATACTCTAACTGACGGACTAAATAGATTTGCAATTTATTGATGGTGGAAACTAGCCTATTATTGAGTTAAAATGTTTTTTTTTCTTCTGTTTGCTGGCTGAGACGATCGCATCCACAGATGCTTTTAGTACGATTTTGTTCGAATTTGGGCACTTAACTTATATGTTTCTTGTGTTTAATTAAGGTTCTATGCTCGCTTTAGTGTGTCATCGCTCTTCGCGTTAATTTATTGAGAGATGCTGGGCAAAAATTTCCAGATTAGTTTCGACTAACACTTCGACCGCGAATTCGTCCGCAAAAATTGTGATAACTCAGCTAATATGCATGACATAAATATAATTAATAGCTAAAAGCCCTACGAATAATGTAGTTTTCTGCCAGAAAGAGTTTTTAGAATTGGAACATTCGTTCCGGAGATTTCCCCCATACACAAACTTACAAACATCCCGCTTTATAATATTACTATAGATTTACTCATAAGCTCCCAGAATGTTCCATAGCTAAAAAGAAAAATCGCCATGACCTTGGCTAGACCGCAATCAGGGAGAAAAGTGATTTTTGTTCTTCATAGAGAATTTGAAAGTATGTCATTGTCAGTTTAATCAAGAATTCCATTGTCAGTTTAATCAAGAATTCCATTGTCAGTAGTTTCAAAACAACAAGAAGTGTGTCAAGTGGATGGTGGGTGCAAAAAGTAAACTAAGCAGCCTGCATGTTGTTAGATATGTTGGTATGTCAGTGTGTTCTGTGAGTCATTTTTATAAAATGCTAAATGGACGTTTTAAAGTGAGTATAAAGTAACAATAGTTCACAACAAAAAATCACATCTTTTAGATCTACGCGCCTGTTACTTCGGTAGGGAAGACAAGTTGTGTGTGGATACCACCTACCATTATTGATTTTAGCAATATCATTTTCATCTTCTTTTATAATCGCTTCACTTTTATTTGTCTACGTCGTTCTTCTAAGCGCTACTGAAAGGCACTTGATCTTCTCGTCATTGCGATGATTTTTTCGTTCTAGACCGTACTGGGAAACTTCTAGTTACGGGGATATTGGGGGTCAAAGTTCCAGCTTTATCACAAGTTTATTTTTTAATAGGTACAAGTTTTAATGTTATAATTTTACTAACAAATACCTTCAAGGCCCCTGTAATATTCAATAAATATATCAGCACAATGTTTGAGTGCGTTACATTGAGTCCAACCGTAAAACGTGATTTTTCACCGAAAAAAAAGTTGTTTCCCCAGCAATAACTTTTTGCGTAAGGTTACTTAGTTTGATATACAGAATGCTTGGTTGACGGATTCGTGAAGAGGTCCGTTTACAACTTAAAAGATGAGTGGCAAATGTGGTAGTCATACCTTTGAGGGGAAGCAGGCGTGATGTTGTGGTACCTAAGGATTTGTTCAAGGTTTCAATCATTGTGAATTGTGTAGCAACAACTCGTTCTTTTGCTCTGGTCAGGGTTTTGTTATGAACCTGTAAGTAATTTTAATTGATGGTCTTGCAAGGTCTGATCTGATGCAATGCATGTGATCTTGGCTGTTCTCAGAGATTGTAATTAACAAAGAAATATGTATGAATCAAGAGTTCATTAAGATTCCTACTATGTTTGCTTCGATACGCACTGAATATACATAGCCTGATAATAATGAGCCAGGGTCTTATCTATTTTGTATTCTGGAAACAGTTATTGCCATAAAGGGCTTATGTATGTAAAAGTTAATTGTCATGGTGTGCATGTAATTAATGAATCATTGTTTTATTTGTATTCGTCTATCGTTTTTGAAAGGTCACACCTGCTAAAGCAAACTTGTGATGTTTAGTTGTGTTGTTGGTATTGTTGTATTACAACAACAAACATGTTTAGCAACAGATTTGTGGGCTTTCGTTGGGTGCTAGATTTGAACTCTTGCTCTACGATTCGGAGGAGTTAAAAACAGAACTAGTGGCTGGAACAGAGCTAGTGGCTGGTATTGGTAGTACTCTCATACAAGCCTTAAAGCATGGCTTGCCATTATAACCTGCTTGCCTATGGACTTGCCGTATTCTTGGCCCCTACTGACTTTCTGGCGTTTTGAGGCAATGTCTTTGTAATTTTAAAGGTGCTATTTAAAATCCTTATTTGTACAATGACATTTCATTTTAATCTCTTTTTTTTATTGTCCTTAAATGTTTTAACAGCGAGTTTGTTCGAACTATCTTGCTTCTGTTGTAAACCAAACAAAAATTCTTCTTCAAATTCCAGGGTATCCCAGAGCTGAACGTCCCAGGTATCGAACCCCTGAGCCTAGGCCAGATCGCCCTGGCTCGAGGACCTCAGGGCGCCAAGCTGACCGCCGTCGTAAATGATGTCAAAGTGCGAGGACCTAGTAACTTCATCATTGAAGAACTCAAGTGAGTATGACGAGAGTATTTGAGTTTTTTTTTTTTTTAATAATAGTGGAAACGACGCCTATGATGATGGCTTTGAAGAAGCATCAGACAGTCAACTAAGTAAAAAATAAATCAATCTGTCTTATTTATGCACTGTAAAAAGCAGGCGTTTCGAAGAACTCAATGACATGATTTTATTTTGGGCAAATGTTATAATCATTGCTTTATTTTGTAATATAGCTTTATTGGTTATAGACAAAGATCTACATAGGTTTTTGTCACACCTCAACTCATGATAAAAAATGCGTTATTTTATGTAGCTCGTGCTTGGCATCAATATAGGCTATTGTTTCATGCTGACAAATCTGATGAGAGCACTACTAAAAAGTGGAAGGTCGCATTGGGTATTATTTTTAGTTTCAGTGATCATAGCTTCCATTAGAATCTGAATACCTATTTTTGGTTCTCATTGGGAAGACTTTTGTATGGACTATGTTATTTGCTAGATTAAGAAAAGTCAGTTGGATTCCAGTTTAATCAAATGGAAGTTTAATGAAAATGGGGAAATCTGATTCTGTAACGGTGCTGCCTCACCGGGAGCATTCACCTGTAATTTAGTAATCCATGATTGGATTTTGTACAGGAACAAGTGAATCTGAAATGTTACATTACTAACGAATGCTCCGGTGACGGAGCGCCTTTAAGAGAATCATGAAACAATGTATGATACCGCTTGTTCGAATGAATAAATGTCGGGACAAAACACAAGTAAAGATAAAAAGATATTCAGTTAAAGAAAAGTAATATAAATGAGAATAGTTTATAGTTTTATTGTTTACTTCCGCATTTTAATAGGATGTAAATTCTTACCCTTAACTGAAAAACAAACAGTTATTTCCCTTATGAAATGTGTTTGTATATGAGTTACACATATATTACAGGAAATTACTTCGTATTTCAGCACCTTATATAAACGTTTCCCGGCCAGTCCAGCCAAAGGTTCTGTTAACATTTCCGATGGTAAATCGATTCGTCATTAACGAAGGCCAGGAATTAAGAGAGAGTTCGGTCAATTAAGTTCTCTTACGAAACTGAACTTTGGTAAATTTATTGTATGATATAGACTTACTGCTATTTAGGTTTATAAGATCTACAGCAATTTTATGTCACAAAAGCGAAAGGGGTCTTCTTGCGATGAAATTCTTCTAATTATCATGCAAAAAACAAGACTTATCATCATCATCATCATCATCATCAGCCTATTAAAGTTCCCACTGCTGGGACACAGGCCTCTTCTCAATGAGAGGGAATGGGCTATAATCCACCACGCGGGCCCAGTGCGGATCGAACAACAAGACTATCTTAAACATAATAAATGTTGCTTATACACTTGCTTTTCATAATCCACCCGATCAGTGGAAATTATGTTTCGGGAAAGTAGACCTTTAGGGATACAGTCGTTTTCGTAAAGTGGTCATTTTGGTAAAGTGGTCATTTTGGTAAAGTGGTCATTTTGGTAAAGTAGTATTTTTGGTAAAGTAGACTTTATGTGCCTAAAGAGTTTTTTCTACTACTCCGCTTTTCTTTTTTTATTAATTTCGTAGCGGGATCCAATATCTTCAGTTAAATTGTTCCTCTGGGACTTCGTCGAGCTTCATTGTGTCAGCGCGTTTCTGGTGGTCGCCACTGTTGATTGAAAAACCAGAGAAGGTTGTAATTTGCATCTCTAAAATCGTCATGAAATTCGTCATATCAAATTATTTCAACAACAAATTTCATCGGCACTAACCTTCCAAATAGTTTAAACACCATAATTTATTTTGTGGTTTCGAGAAAGCAAATATGTTCGAGGTTAATGAACGAGGTTTGGCATTGACTGTCGACGTGTGTAATTGTGTATCTTAAATTAAGCTTGCCGAAATAGCTTTGTTTTGGTTACGTTCATGGATTGTGTAGCAGAAAAAGTAGTAAATCAGTTATAATTGATTTTTGTATGTACATATTTGCCAATTCCACATTCTCCCTCACACAAATTTAAGCGTTTTCCCCCGTGTTATCGAAATTATGTTTTTATTGAATTATCTGATTATGTTTACTTGATTTTAATTTTGATTTTTAAACTTCCACGTCCTATTTTTTAAATTTTATTTATAGGTTAGAGAAGTATTATTTTCATTTTTGTTTTCGCCAATTTGTTTTTTCAACGGGCAACCCTCGTGTTGGCGCCCAAGAAGTTTGGGGCCATTTAAGGGCTCTTTTAAGTTTAGTTTTCTTTCACGATTTATGCAAAGAAACCTTTCTTAGTTTCTAATGAAGAAGAATCTGCTATTAGCTCGAAATATTTAAATGAAAAAAAAGATTGTCCAATTATACTGCGACTCACAATATTTTCTTGTTTAATTCCAGGTCTGACCTAGACAATAACAGGTTTGACTTCAAGCTGCTGCTACCGAAGCTGGACTTCGCCGGCAAGTACAAGATGGACATCCAGGTGCTGCTGCTGCGTCTGCAGGGAAGAGGAAACATCACTGGGACTTTCAGTTAGTATCTTTCTTTTTAATGGACGGCTGTCAAGTGTCGAAACACTGGACTTTTGAGGGCCTCTGAGTCGCCACTGATGTCGCCATTGGCGTGGCAACCGTGGACCCAACTCATTTATTATACAATATTTTTACCAGCACTTGAAAAAGTATAAGAAGAATTGACGGCTGAGTACGAATGTGGCGGTTCACGCTATGTATGGGAATGTTTTTCTGACTACAGTTGCGTGATCTTCAGATTTTGTCTGATTTTCGGATCTTATTTTTATTGACTTACGTTAGTTTGTTATTGGAAATATTTTGGTGTTTCTCATATCAAGCTTGGCTTATTTCACTGCGCGACGGGATAATTAATAGTTCGATCCCTGTTTTAAGCCATCTCTGGTGCAAGTTTATTTGCATTTATGTCGCGCCTGAAAAAGCATAGTTCACAGAAATATTTTCGACAAAAACACAAGTCATCTTTTATTCCAATCATATTTTGTTACCTGCATAACAACTTAAACCAGTAATAACTAAACTCGATCATGAAAGAAAGTTATAAAACGAATTGATCGCATGAATCTATTATACAATCACATTTCTATGTCAAGATCAATCGATTTTCGTTACATTTGTACTAAGAAAAAAAAAGTGATATAATACTATGAAGTTGTTACGAATAAAAGAAACATGCACGGCATTCATTCCACCACCAACTTCCTGACAGGTGACTGATATACATACATACAAGTTTACATCGCACCAAAAAATTAAACAATATTGCCATCTCATCACATCATCATTTCTTAAACTATTTCGCAAATGCAAATACAAATAATTTATTTTATTTCACAAGTTATGTACTACAAGGTGAAGTGACCTTTTAGACAAAAATTGCCTGTGTTAGGTCGCTTCACTCTTCCAAAGCTTAAAGTTACGTGGTGTACCAACAATTTTGAATCTTATTATCTTAAGGAAATAGTTCAAAGTAATTTACAAAAAGAAAATGATGTGCCAAATTTTGAATAAAATGCTTAGGTACTAACAGGCTGGTAACAAAGCCATTTAAAAGCCGAATGAAGCATTCTGAACTTTTGAACATGGAATTCAAATATTTTCTTAAATGTTAATTAAGGCAAGCAATAGTTCGTGAAGCAATAAGATTGTTTTTCTTAAGGTGCTGGATGCTCCAGGGTAGCCCGCGAAATTCAAATTTTCTTACGTTTTTTCGCGGCTGTAACACGTAGAATTATAATCATCAAAATCATCAATACAATTGAATGAATGAATTTGACCTAGAAAAAGTCATTCCTGCACCTTTATGCGCTAGGAGGGTTGTATTGATGATTTTGATGATTATAATTCTGTAACTACATACGTGTTACAGCCGCGAATCATATTTTAATCAACATACAACCTGACACTGACCTGCAAATAGCAAAAAAACGTAAGAAAATTTGAATTTCGCGGGCTACCCTGGAGCATCCACCTTAAAGCATATGAATAATATTGATTCTTAGGAGCCATGTCCACGGGCGAGAGACTCGCGGGGATATTTTTCCGGGTCTACGTCACAAGCATTACGGCTTATTGTTATTTGGTATTTGAAGTCGAGTGACGATAATTGTCCGTAACTGCGGTCTGGAACTTGCGTCATAAAGGCTCATGCAGACACGAGAAGAGACCATTTAAAACAAGTTGCGTATTGTCAAACACTGGCTTTTTGTTCAGGAAATGAATCGGATTTCAGGAAGTCCATTGTACAATTTTCTCGTAACGTAACTTATATTATTATTCTTCTTGGCTGCATTCACGTGAAGACGTAACGTAATAGTCCAAATGTAGGCGATGCGTGACATTCCAAGAACCTAATTAAACCTTATTTATTCTCTGTTCGTGTGTTATGTGAGCTAGTTGTGCTTTGTGTTATACTTTTACTTAAATAATTGAAAAGAACGGAAATGTGAGCCTTTGCTTTAAAAACAAGAAGAGTAATTTTAGTTAAGATGTCAAAACTAACTCGGTTTCCTAATTCATCTACAAAACATTAAATCTCAAGACTCAATAATACATCATAAACATTCCTGGAATCGCTCAACAAATTGAGATTTCATAAGTGTATTAGTAAATAGCGTAATGGCAAAGTTTGTTGACCCGCGTTGCATAGGATGACGTATGTACTCGCTGTTGCACGGGTTGCACCCATCTGTGGCGACACGTGCTTGCATTGCGGTCGACCTAGGGCCCAAGGAAGAGAAGGTAGAGACAAACTGCTTCGGAAATGAAAATATATCAAAATCTTAGCATTCGACTGATCTTTCATCACAAAAAAAATCTCATTGTCAATCCAGATTTTATAAATAGCGTAATGGCAAAATTTGTTGACCGGCGTTGCATAGAATAACTTTATTTATTGGTACGGGCTGTGCTTGCATTGCGGTCAACACACAGGGTCTGAGGGGGAAATGGGGCGGGTTGTTTTATCCGAATTAAGCGTGATGGACCCACCACATTGTAAAGTTAAGCCTGTCAGTAAGATTTGTAGCAGGGCCAGGGTGAGCGGCCCTTTTTGCGGTTGCCTGCGACTTCGTGTTTTCTTTTGTTACACAATTGTTACAGTAGTTTATGCATAACAATGTAACAGACAGTTAGACAGACACAGTTACTTTCGCATTTATATGATTAGTCTGGATTTTAGTGACTTCATGAGCATACAAATCGAAGATTATGTGGATAAGTGGGTATCTTGCTGAAAGATTCACTGTTAGGTGCAATCTATTCACCAAGCTTGACAGACCACTGCACAAGCTTCACAGAACTTGAACACTCATTGTAGATGAACGGGGTCGTATCTACATGCTTGCAATATTGCTAAAAGAATTTCCAAATGGTATTTACCCCAGAAAAAACCTATTTTATTTAATAAATAAACCTTGATATTTAAGGTCATGTGTCTTCTGTAAACTAAAATCTAAAGCATATACCTATACATTTAACAAATATATAATTACCCATGTATGCAGGAGTAGTTGACTTAGACAATACTAAAATATTGATATTAGCTGTAACATCCTTGCGAAACAAGCTATTTTACCTTGGCCTTGCTGTTGCTTGCTAGTAATAAAAATAAAAGTATTTACTTATCCATTTGAATAAATACTCTTAATGTCTTGGATAATAATAAATTATATCTAGAAAATAAACATAGCCACATTAGAAGCCGATGAAATAAAATTTATGAACAAGATTCAGAAGTAACAAGAGTATTTGATGAAGCATGCTATATAATCGAAATTGCTTATTGCGAATTGCATTGAAACTCTGACACCAGGTTGGGCATTAACGACACGATAAAGAAAGAAGAACGAAATTAAATTAGAACAGGGTTCAACTGAAGCCTTGTCGTACCGAATTGGGCGGGAAGAAACGCCCGGGTGCTACCACTGTGATGATCGACCGGACGACACGTTGGAGCATTCGGTGGAGGCCTGCCCCGTGTGGGCGGAGCACCACCGTGTTCTCGTAGCGGTGATCGGCGGCGGCGACCTCTCGCGTCCGGCCCTGGTTCAATCCATGGTCCGGAGCGAGACGAAATGGGACGTCGTCACCTTCTTCTGCGAAGCAGTCATGCAGGCGAAGGAGGTGGCGGAACGTGAGAGGGAGAGAACCTCACGTCCCAGCCGCTGCGGAAGACGCACCGGGACCGTAGGCGCGGGCCTGTGGACGGTAGCTCGCCGTCCGTCCGAAAAAAAAGGGCTTGTCGTCTGTTTCGACAACTTCATAATACGTTTCGTCTTATCAAGGGGTATACTATTACCCAGTATGGGTAACTAACTAACAACTGGGTTAAGGAGGACAGATAGGTGACAAAAGGCTAGGCAGATGATGATGGTGATGAATACGTTTAGGACAAAAAATTGTAATATTTCGAGGAGATGATAATTGTGCAGAGTCATCATACCCTTGCCCTTATCCCAATTCGTTAGGGTTCGGCGTAGCATGCCTAATAATAAGCATGAACAATTGTACATAGTTGTGCCGAATATAAACCAAAATGTAACTTGTATGCGCCTTAGCAACGCGTTCGTCGCTTGCGCCGCTACCACCGTTTACTAATGCGCCATGCAATGTTTAGCATGGGTGTTACTGTTACAAGCTTACACGTGCGTTCTTACTGTGTTACCATGTCGCTTTATGTAATCTTAATCACTGGGTCTAATGAATACATTACTGAGGACCTGATTGATAATCAATTTAGGGTATTCAGCAGGCCTAGCCAAGTTACAAACGATTCGTATCGATTCTCTTTCTACAATCGTAAACGTTAAGTCACGTGGTCAAAACAAACGAAAAGAAACTTCGTAGACAAGTTTACATCGATCAAGATGATAGAATGAAATGTATTCGTTTCTACAATCGTGATCGCTACATCCCATATAAATCGTAGCAAACTTACAGTTTAGACTGAACTTTAAAGTTTCTATTCGTTTGTTTTGGCCACGTGACTTAACGTTGAAATGATGTCATTCCCATACATTTGGTTAGTTTTCTATGCGTTAACGATTGTAGATTGTCAACTTGGCTAAGTCTACAGGCCTGTACTGTTTGAGTGCTTCTTCTAGTCGTGCGTTTTTTCTTTTCCTTACTTTGTCAATACCTATCCTACGATGGATTTAGCTATTATTGTGTGTGATAGTGACAATTACTTCATGACTTTACTTTTCCTTTATTTTCATATAGCCTTTATTACATAACGTTATCTAATAACTAGAGACCGGATTATATAATGTAAATGTATATATATGTGTATTATATATGCTTATGCATTTTTTAGTTAGTTAGTTATCTTGCATATTTGGGCAAGTTTCTTTTAATTAATCAGCTCCTAACTGAAAAAATGGAAAAAGTGCCAAAGGTGTTTACAAGTTATAAAAATATTTTAATTAATAGAAGGCTCAATCGTACTATACTATTAATTAGAAATAGAATTCGATTTTCATAAAAAATTAAAAACATTATTTTGTTGCATTATTATTTGTTGTTGTTGCATTATGTTGTTGCATATTTTTACACTTTTGTTGCATATTTTGAGCATTTGGTGCATATTTGCTTGCATATTTCGACGATTTTATGTTGCATATAATCCGGTCTCTACTAATGACAATCTTCATACTACCCAAGTATGAAGATCTGCAGAGAAAGACAAGATCATGTAAATCAGGAATTATCGTTGCGTAGGTGAAACTTGACTACACTTATCTAACTGCCACTTCCTACATTATGTATGAAGCTCCAGATATGGCTCAAATTACTGATATAGACAACGTTATTATTAGTTAGTTTAGAGATAGGTAAAATATTTTATTAGGCCAGTGTGTTATAAACGTTACCTGTATCTTTACAAGATCTAATAATGTTTATGTTTACTACATAAGTCGTTTCATAGCTGTTTACATTGTGTAAATTAATTCAGAGATGTAATGTATGGAGTTTTTATCCAAAAATTCTGGCAAAATCATTTATTTTGTCATAACTAATCATTTATATTTATCACTTTTCAGGGGACTACGCTTGCAACGTCACAATGAGAGGACACAAAGAATTGATCGGTGGGGAAGAATACCTACAGTTCGATCCCTTCAAAGTAAAGCTCCGTGTCGGCCAGTCCTCCATCTACTTGACCAACTTGTTCGACGGCGATCCAGTCCTGGGACCTGCCACCAACAGGGTCATCAACGAAAACTCACAAGTATTCCTTCAAGAAATAAGTCCGGTCCTAGAGAAGAGCCTTGCGGACCTCTTCACGGAAATGGCGAATAAAATAACATCAAAGTTTACTTATAAAGAACTGTTCCCGTGATTGGTGGTCATGTTTGGATATTTTTTAGTATTAAGTTGTTTGTGATGTTGTATGTACGTCTGTCTGTGAATTTGAAGGTCGTTAACACTGTCGAAGGCCTGTAGAAATTCCAAAAATAATTTTAGGGTTGGATCATCACTCTCCACCACATTTCATTTTCATTATCTAGTGTAACTAACTGTATCATTTTCATTATTAATTTTCAGGTATTTCATCATTTTTCATATTTCATACCAACCCTGTACGACTCTTTTGTGCAGCGATTAGTTTCAAAGTGATAACACAGATAATAGTTGTAAGGTATTGGTTATTTAAGTGGTAAAGTAAGATTGTAAATAAATAGTTTAGTAATATTTAATAGTACATGACGTGCCGGCTGACGCTACATAAGATTGTGTAAATAAATTCTTCTTGGAAACGGATGAAGCACATTAATATGAACGACAGATTAACAGAACTATTATGTGTATTAACATACTTGTGCCCAACGCCGAAGAAATGCTCTACGATAACAACAAATAATTTGTCACATATGAATATTATTCCAGTTAATTTTAAAAGCAAGGGCCAGGACGCAATGCCTAAATATTATAATATGTAGTTCGTAGTTTTTTTTTTGTGTATTATTCATTTTATTTATTTATGTAAGTATATTACATCTAATCTATTTCGTGATCTTTTGCTATTTAGTTCATGTTAAAATATAATTAACTGACTAACTTAACCTAAAAACTCTATATTCGATCAAACAATATAACCCTAGATTCATTGTCTAATGCATGTATTGCTTTTTTCACATAACGATTATATACAAAAGAACTCTATTCATCATATTATCATCATTGCCATAATCACCCTTTAGTATATGTATTCAGTGTAACATGTATGTATTTACCATTACAATTTTCGTCACATTTATCATTATTTAGTGCTTGTCCGTTTCTTTACGACCTAAAACTTTTCAACTACGATTGAACTTGTGATTGTCATTACTATATCATTGACTTGTGATATCAGGAGATAATGTAAAAATAAAATTTTCGTCAGTGAAATTGTCATTGTTGTTTTATTTTCCTAACTAATATACCTGATTGGGTTTGAACATTATCAAACTCGAAATGAAGTACCTAATAACTTCATTTCGAGTTTGATAATGTTCAAACCCAATGTATATTCATTACTTACCTCAAGATCGTTAATGAAAGCTTGTAAAGGCACTCCCTCATCTGAAACATTCGTCTGTAATGTAGCAATCCAAGATTTGATCTTGTACAGAAACAAGTGAATCTTAACTGTAAACAAGCGAATGCTCCCGGAGAAGGAGCGTCATACGAAGATTTACTCAATCCTAGACACTGACATTCAAAAAAGAAAAAAATGTGTCCAATATTTTTTGGAAATCTATCCAACGGACTAATTAGTTAAAAATAACTGTCATCTACCCTATTCCTTCAGCCATCATCAACCTCTCCGTTATCGATTAGTAAAGTATAAAAGGTGAGTGATAGTAACTTTAGCCGACTTCAGAAGGTTTGGCTGTAGCTAGCAGCAGTCACATCCACTCTTTCAGAATACCATCAACAAGTTGGTGTTGCTGAAGTGTATTCTGAAACTGCCGCAAATACATAAAATACCGGCCAACTGCGTGTCGGGCCACGGGCAGTAGGGTTCCGTAGTAGCGCGTTATCACAATATAGAACGAACCCTAGACGATAATTTATTATGTTTATTGGTTTTTTTTTAGATTTTGTTTTTCAATGAAAGTCTTTACCCGTTATAAACAAGCAACTACTTCATCTTAATCACTTTATAGGATTTATTCTAAGATCATGATCTGTCAACGGAGCGATTTGTTCGAGACACCATTGTTTAACTATCGTGTCTACTTCGTGTACAGATCACTTTGTCGGCGTTATTGATATACACACCTCCACAAAATTACAGCTTTCTAGTACTAACGGTCTCTTAGCAAAACCTCGGACAGACAGACAGACAGACAGACGGACATGACGAAACTATAAGTTAAGGGTTTCTTTTCAGGACTACGGAACCCTAAATAGCATGGAGCGATAATATGGATCCTGGACCATTTGGATGCCTGTTGTTATTTTTCACGGCTCTTAGAATGTTTGATCTAAGCCTTAGATCAATAGAATAATACATACCCACAGTGATTGTAGAGCCCCTAGCGGAGAAACCAAAAACTTGATTAGCAAAATATTATAATATTACTGCGTACGAAGTTGTTATTGGTGAGGTGGTGAGTTACAGTTACAACAATTGCTTACAAAGTGTAGCCTGTCGCCGTTAGATGGCAGCAGTGAGCGGTGACGAAATAACCCTTTTCACTTCTCATGCTCTAAAAGTACGCCAATATAGCCCTACGAAGCGGGACTAAAGTGACCACTTTAATCCATAGGGAGTAAAAAGTTATTAGTTTTTTAATTTCCTTCATGTGAAATAGACAAACTCAAACAGCCAGTTAATATACTACTATTATCTGTGGAGTGTGGACCATCTTCATTGCGAAAATGTTGAGAGTTTTAGTTCCATGGTTTTTCCGCAAGGAAGGTGGCGCCATGCGTTTCAAATTCTTAATCTGTGACTGGTTTAGAAGATAAAACTGACCGCGAAAATTTCAGAATTTTTGTCGAGTGTAAATTTGTTCGGTTTTATATGTATAAATTTAATAATAATGTCCAGTGACAGTGAAAAGTTTGACGTCGAGCAAAGAGCAAAAGTCATAATAGATAATCTTTTGCCGCCAAAAACGCGGCAGATTTACCTAAAAACTTACGAAAGTTCTATGGACTGGAGGAATAATAAATGTTTTTGTACTAAATTGACGATTTTTCTCGCACTCAAAGTGAAAAGTACAATTTGCACCTCGAAACTAAACGCCAACTTAATATACCCTCGGTTTAATTGACTCCCTCGCACGCTCGGGAGTCAAACCACCTCTGGTATATTATGGCTTCGTTTAGTCCCTCGATATAAAATATACTATTATAAGCGGAGTAAGCAGAAGGAGTCGAGTGATAATGTTCATTACGAATATCAACAAGTCTGTACTACTTGGTTGTTTAAGGACTCGAACTCGACATCACTTAATTTTCATGATTTTATTCGTCACCGTCTATCTAGAATTCTAGATGGACTGACGACCTTAAAAATGTATCTAGTTCTAGATACATTTTTAAGGTCGTCAGTCCATCTAGGAACCACTTTTGGTAGAGGAAGCTCGCACGGTAGTTACCGTGCGAGCTTCCTCTACCAAATGAAAAAAAGAATCACTTAAATCGGACTAGTAGTCACAGAGACATTGGTGAAGATAGATAAAACAAAAAAAACCGGCCAAGTGCGTGTCGGGCCACGCGCAGTGTAGGGGTCCGCAGTAGCCCGTTATATTTTAGATTTTGTTTTTAATGCAAGTTAAAGATTTGCATTATAAACAAACGGTCTACTACCTCATATTAGTCACTTTATAGGATTTATTCTAAGGATTTTGTATTTGGTACAAAATTATCCAACACCCAAGTTTAACGACCATTACTGCTAAACTAATAAAGTTATCTTAACCGCTATAATTTTAAAATACAGTATCGTCATGAATTTATCGTTTTTCCATCTGAAATTTTCTCAGTAGCAGTCACGGAGTCTAGATTTGTAACCGGTTGATAGCAATAGGCTCGCCACCTATTACATGGAACTTAAACATAACTGGCGAAATGTCGGTGTGCTATTACTGGGTACACCACTGCCTTCCCCGTCGGGGATTACAGGCGTGTTGTTATGTTTGTCCCTCAAGACATTCAGTTATTGGCTCTGTATTGCACCGTTAAAGTAAAATGACGCTAATTACATCAGGTAATTAATATGATTACATGATTGTACTAGAATTACAAAGGTGATAATATTACACTTGTTATGTTCCTAGAGAAATAAAGGGTGTAAAACACCTCTTAACGAAGCCGAAAGGCACTTGTTCTCCCCATTATTGCGCTCATTTTTTTGTTCTACACCATACCTGGGAACCTTCTAGTAACGGAGATATTGGAGGTTAGGTTTAGGCAAAGTTACAGCAGTTAGTTGCTTTTTGACAACTTTTTTTTAAATACAAGTTTTTAATGTAAGATTTTTACTTTAAACACCTCCACGACCCCCGTACTATTGAATCCATCCATCAGCACAATGTTTTGTGTGCGTTACCTTGAGTTCTAACACAAAAAATGATTTTTCACCCCAAAAAAAAAAGTCGTTTCCCAGCAATAATTTTTGCGTAAAGTTACTTAGTTTGATGTACAGAATGCTTTGTTGACGACTTCGTGATGAGGTGGTTTACACTCTGTATAAACTGCTTTCCAACATAGCATAGAAGCTGTATTAGCCGTATCTTGCATGAAACTTGGAAAACGGTATTTGATTTCCTCAAATAAAATGGACACCTTCTCGGGAAGTACTCAACACTTTTTTGAGTACACAAATAGCAAAGTTAGTAAAACCTCATCACTGCTTTTAAAACAGTGAAGGAAAACATCGCGGGGAAAACATCGTGGGGAAACCGTCATGTCCTACATCCCAAAAATTCGAAGACATGTGCATTGTGTATCTACCAACTCACATTAAGCCCGCGGATTGGTAGTTGTTTGAAATAATGTCACTCTGTCTTGGACCGAAGGTTCAGAACGCCTTGCATTTCTGGTTTGTCTCTGGATGAGACAGCTTAGTTGCAATGTTTCAACAATCAACGACTGACCCATCGTCTAGACTTCTAATTACTTAACCTAAATTAATGAACAGCGAACTAAAACTGAAGGTTTTAGTTGCCCAACTTATTCAACAAAACAAAGTCAATAACTTTATTGATTTGCCGGCAAACATCCATAACTACCTAGTAACTACAAAATTTGTCTGTCTGTTACATTTTTCAGATTTCGATGAAATGCACAGGTAGGTCATGACCTAGGTTGAGATGTAGGATACTTTGAATCTCGGTAGTACGTTTCCGTGGAACAATTTCTGGCCTAAACGCGAGCAAAGCTGATAGCAAAAGCTAGTGATGAACATAAACTTAAACATAACATCACTCCTGTATTCACCGAAGGGTTAGGCAGAGGTTGTAATACCTAATAGGGTATTTTACTCTATATATGAGAAAAAATCTAAAAATATATTATTGAGATAGCTTAGGCAAAAAGCAGTCGGAAAACGTTAGTTTTAGTTCATAAAATGGCAAACTAAATTTTAAAATTCAATTCAAAGGTTTCTGCTTTTTTAATCTGTTTCATTACACCATTTTAGTAGTCGCCATGTTATTACGTCATAAGGCTATGTAAACATAGAAGTGTCAACTGTTAACTTCAAATTTCACTGCATTTGTTTACATAGCCAACTGACGTCATGACCACAGAGCAATATGGCGTCCACTGCGTCCAGCGTTTTCGTCAAATTACGCGCGAAATTTGAAAATGTTAAATTTAAATGCATTTTTATGGCACTTAACGATTGAATAAAATTTTTGTGAATTTCTTAGTGGTTCATTAGCACTATAGAATCTAATTGAAACACTTTTCAAAAATGGGTGTAATACCCTATTGCGCCAGTTATGTTTTAAATCTCTTGTACAGGCGGGCGAGCCTATTGCCATTAACCGGGCACATAATTCAGACTCCGTGGAGTGAGAAATTGCTGATGGAATAATCCAATAACACATTGCCCGACACGGAAATCGAACCCAGGACCTCATGTCCAGCAGTCGCGTTTACGACGACTGGACCAACATGGCAGACTAGTGATGAAATAAGCAAATAAAATAATAAACAAAGAACATTTAGTTGTACAAACAAAAACATAAATTCTGAATACACAGAATTCAAGAACGAAGCAAGTTTCATAATAAACTGACGACCAAATATTGCGTACACAGTTCTTTTGAATGCACATGTCCGTTTTGTAAGAGGAAAAAAATATGGCGAGACTATCTTTTATTCATTTATTTAATTTTTAATGTCGATAGTGTTGAGCGGTCACGGCCCGACTAATGGCGGATGTGTACAATTTGACATTTGACGCCTCCTAGGAAGAAGCCACGAAATGACCAAATGATGGTAGTTAATCTAAAAATAATCAATATTTTTCTACGAATGCTAGTTTTAGTCGAGCTCGTGGCTGAATAATAACATCCGCTCGGGTCGATATTTAGGTTAAGCCGTGCTTGCCTGGTTACACACCGAGTTTCGTCGGAAAGCACTTTAAGCTGTTGGTCCCGGCTGTCATTTGTAGACCCTTGGTAGTCAGTGGCCCGAAAGTCTGACAATAAGTCTTACCAAGGAGTATTGTATTACCCAGGACTAACGGGGTTGTGGAAATCAGATAGGCAGTGGCTCCATGTAAAATCCTGGTTTCATGGTAAGCAAGGGATAAGCAAAAGTAGTTTCTAGAAATACTTGTTGTTGCAGGCAATATTTACACAAAACCTGCAATAATGACGTGGACGTGAAAATGAGAATTTAGTATTTGACTGCATAAAGAAACCAAAGTATTATTTGCAAAAAGAGCTTTCGGTTAACTAAGATGAGGAATATTTGAGTTCTTAAATAAACTGCCGCTGTTTGAAGCAAATCATGATACCTTGGTAGTAGGGATTTAATATCCACACCTACTGGTAACCAGGTATACATTTGGTTTTATATTCCAAACCATTTTCCTATTAAAAAAAAAGATGAGAGACAACAAGACTTTATTAACCGACTTCAAAAAGAGGAGGAGGTTGATATGTTCGTGAGTATGTATTTTTTTTTTTGGAAGTGGGTGGCCTTTGTTTGATTGATTTAATGTTTTTGTCACCGACTTCTGAAGCTTGACCTTTGTTAGATTGATTTGGTGTTTCTGCCACCGGCTTCTGAAGCTAAAGTTATTTTTCACTTATTAGTGTTTTTCTTTTTTTTGTGTTTTTTTTGAAGTCGGTTTTATTTTTTGCAAAAAAAATTTTGTTTGTTTCTTCATTATACAATTCGAGGAATACCAAGAGGTCGGCGGTTCCTGATAACGAAACTGTGCGACGCAGCTGACGCAGCGACGACCTGACGGTTACGTTTTGAAACTGATGTACAGAAAGGAGGCGTGTTGGTTGCGACAACCGGATTCAATTTGTTGATTTACGGTTAAGAATGGTTAATTAAATTGCTGCTTATGATATACCATTAGCAAGACTTTTGTGTTTGTGTATAGGTACTCTAACTACCATAGAGTGACGGAATCCCAGAACTAGAGTATGCAATTTATGAAAGTACCGGTACGTACTACAGACGCTCGAAAATACATATATTCAGAGCTGGATAAGAATTGTGAGTAGGTACTTACATACCCGGGAATACAATTTATCTCAAGTTCGACAAAGGGCGTTTTGATGAACGTTTTCTTTCCTGTTCAAGTGCAGCTGGGGTTTCCTTCAGAAAAAACCTCGAGCAAGGAAAAGAATAGACAGCCTCCCGAGATTTTGTTGATTCATACTACCGTTTGGGCACAAAACTTTTGAAGACTCTGTTTAGTGTTCAATTGCGGAGCAAAAGTCTGCCGCCACTCTCTTATTCCTATCTACAGTGGTTTGGGGTCATGAAAAATGGGCCCTTGAAAAAAAAAAACAATTTTGCACTACCACAACCTTTTAAGCCTACTGTACTGCCGTTTGTTGCCATTCCAGGCTTAGTCTGTGGTCGTTTCGCCCGTAATCATAACCCGGCGGAATATGTGATGACTTAATCCTATAATTAACACAAAAAACGGGATATTTACTATGTTTACTATTTATTTCAAAAGCGCCAGAATATCAGGCACTCAAAATAAATAGTAGGTAAATCTCGTTTTCAGTGTTAATGATAGTGTTATTGACCAATTTATTGACCATGTCAAATTAAAAACTTATACATGATGACTCACTCATTCATCTCCCGTTTGTTCTTCTACCGGTCTATGATCGACGGATCGACCGTAACAGTATCGATCCGTAGTTCCGTGATCAGTTGCATAAAGCTGTGACCGCGGCCACTGCCGGCCAGCGTGGCCAATTACTATTACACAACGGTTATCTCACCGTAAACAAATTGGGAAGTACTGGTCAAGTGGCCATGCTGCAATATCCGACACTAGTTGTAACTAGGCCTGTTAGTGTGCAGTTGGAAAAATCTTTGCCATTTTAAAAATGGAACCCGAGATTTTTGGGATTGAATATTTAACAGGAAGAAAGATGCACTATTTTCACGGACAAACTCTTCCTTATGGATTTATATAATCATTTTGCTCGTTTTTCGCGCTAATCATCACTACATAGTATAAAACAAAGTCGCTTTCTCTGTCCCTATATCCCTATGTATGCTTAAATATTTAAAACTACGCAACGGATTTTGATGCAGGTTTTTTTTAATAGATAGAGTGATTAAGAGGAAGGTTTTAGTATATAATTTGCGGGCGGGCGAAGCCGCGGGCATCAGCTAGTTTATTATAATTTATCCTAGTTGTCTCAGTTTTATTGTGTTCCTCGTCATTTAAAATGCAATAAGCATTGCTTACGTATTGAAAACGAAGCCTACTCGCATCACAGTTAATTGTCCTCCTCATCTAATATGCAAAACGGAGTAAAATGAAGCGACTCTTAATCACACATGGACGTCTATTAAATTCAAAGATGTAAACATATCTTTGTACTTTACATCCGTATCCGTATAGCATACAGTAATTAGTAGTTAGGTAGCGCTTGCATAAGGGAAGGCATCACGTTTCCTGGTGGTTGAATGAGCGTCACACATTGTGTAGAGATAGGATGTTGTCAAACTATCTGCTTTTGAAAAGGTGATTGGTTTGAAATGATGATTGATGTATTTGGTGATTTGATTATTGCGATTCAAGGGTCATTTTCGCATTTTCGAAAGCTGCAAGAGGGTCAAGACTGGAACCAAAAGCATCAAATGACTGTATAGTGTTTATAGACGGAGTGCTATTACCTAATAATGAAAAGCTGCGGCCGATGAAAATAGTTTTTTTTTATGTTTATTATTGGACTTTTACTTACATCATTTACCTACCTAAAGAGACTACGTCATGGTGGTTTAAATAATAAAGTCATTGCTGTTTCTTTTATTTTCTCAATTTAACAAATCTTGTTAAAACTATTCTTACAAAGACAAAACCCTGTTCATCAGTTTTTAAGGCTAAGCAACCGTGGATAACATTAGAGACACGCTGTGGATGCGCAACAAGTCTAAGTCATATTAGTAAGAAAGACCCTGAAAGTTTCGATACTGAGACAGCAGGACAATTATTTATGTACCCTTGTTTGAACTTAAATCCTCACAATATAGTGATTACCTCCTAACTAAGGCTAGAACTAACTCCGGGGCTGCGGGACTATTCGAAAGAGATACCGTGGCCCCGGAACACAAAGGGCGATGAAGGAACATGGATGGGTTTTAGTCAGTAAAAGTCTGGCACTCCCTTCTGCTCCGCCCAGAGCGGGACGAGTCATTTGAAAATTTTCCATCCGAAAAAAAAAGACACCAAGCTAGAACAAACTGGTCCTCAACCAGGTCAACTCAACATTAAAAGCCTGGTTTTCCTCAAGTGCTATCGTTAACTGCATGATATAATATAGTTAAGTGTTAAATAACTGACCTAATAGAAGCCTAGTTAAACGTGGTTTGCCATGACAGTATGGTAATGAGAGATAAGCATTAAGTTTGCAAATAAAAGTTAAAAGTAGCAACTTGTAGTCTTGATTTATGGCCGGTTGATGGGAATAGGCTTGCTTCCAATTACATGGCGAACAGTGGGTGCACTTCTGGTAAACTACTGCCTATTCCTTCTTTCGGGGAAGTACAGGCGGATGTTATCCGTGTTGTTCGTTGTTATACTTTGATAAAGTTAAGGGTAAACTTTGTAAGTTTGGATGTAGGGCGTAATGTTCGCAACCTATTCCGATTTTTTTTCCACCAATGGGAAGTTACATTATCTCCGAGTGTCATAGGCTATATTTAAAACGTTCCCATGGGATAATTTGTGACCATAACGCGAGCGAAACCGGGGTCAAAATCTAGTTTAGGTCTAAAAGTTGAATTACACTTTCTAGCTCCATATGAGATTAGTCTGATGGGTGGGTTTAAAAACTTTTAGTGACGAACATAATAATATATTGATCGAGGATTATCGCGGCCTGTGGCTCGTAGCCATATGCCTTGAAGGTACCCAGGAGGACCTTCCACCATATCCTACCCATACCTACTTAGCATCTGGTTTTCCAAGGGCCATCGTATAAGGTAACACTACTTCTTATACAACGAAAGAATATGATACCTTTTTTTTTCGGATGGGAAATCATCAAATGACTCCTCCCGCTCTGGGCGGAGCAGGAGGGAGTGTCAGAATTTTACTGACTAAAACACATCCATGTTCCTTAATCGCCCTTTGTGTTCCGAGGCCATGGTATCTCTTTCGAACTGTCCCGCAGTCCCGGAAGAATATGATACCTTACAGAGCGCAAGAATGTCTAAAATACAATCAGTACCTATCGAATAGAATGTGTATGTACTTATTATTGTCGTTGTTGGGTAAATCAAAGATTTTGCCAATTAAATGTGTGAAAAATAAAATAAAGACACTCAAAGACGTTCGAATGTCCTCGAGCTGCAAAACCGTATCGAAGGGCATCACATCCTATATTATTGTTGCATGAATTAAATTAAGAAAAGTGATTGGTTTAATAATTAACTACAATGTTTGTTCATGTATTCAAGAACCCATAAACTTTAAGTAAACTTTTGAAAGGTTGGTTGATTCTTATAATGAATTTATTTTTCTGTTTCGCTTGTTACGCGAAATACCTACTGGGTAACTTATAGACCGCATCAGGAACTCCATACTTCGATCCAAAACACAAATAGCCGATGCTGGCTTGCAGCTGCTGAGTTGAAGTGGAACTGGTCATATCTGGCGCATTTCAATGGGCAAAAATAACCACACAGTGAATCCCAACTGGCAAATTACGTGGCGGGCCCAGAAGGACTGGACGAGCTGGACTTAGTGACTTAAAGGATTGGCCAAAAGTCACTCTAGATCGCGAAAAGTGGAAGGAAGGCTGTGCCATGCAGTGGGATAATCAGTGGCGTGTCTAAGGACCAAGAAGTAGCGTGGCTAGGGGCCAACAATACCGCAAACTTGTAAGCAGACTATTCGGAAACCTAGCATTATGAAGAGTAGAAGGTTAAAAGGACAAGCCAAGCTTTTGGACTTGTATTACGGTAGCGCCACTAGAGACAATATAAAGGTTGTAAAAAAACCTCTTAACGAAGCCGAAAGGCACTTGTTTTCCCCGTCATTGAGATCATTTTTTTGTTCTACACCATACGTACGTTAAGTATAAGTTCCAACTTTTTTTTTTAAATTCAAGTTTTAAATGTAAGATTTTTACTTTAAACACCTCCACGACCCCCGTACTATTCAATCCATCCACCAACACAGTGTTTTGAGTGCGTCACATTGAGTTCTATGACAAAATATGATTTTTGACCCCAAAAAAAAATGTCTTTCCCAGGAATAATATTTCGTAAAGTTTCTTAATTTGATGTACAGAATGCTTGGTTGTCGGCTTCGTGGTGAGGTTGTTTACACCCTGTAGGCTCATCCTACTTATAATATTATCATTTTATTCCAGGTATCAATTTACGCTAACTCTTTGCCGAACTTTATCATTCTATCTCTTTTTGGAAGTGTGGAAATGTCAAATAGCCATACAAACAGATGGGCACACTTACTTTGACCTTAAACTATTAATTACTCGCGACTAATTTAAATAATAAAGTAACTTTAATCTAATTTATTCAACATTGCAATAGTTTAAATGGATATAAATGTGAAATAAATTTCGAAAAGACATATATTTAGTATCTTAATTTTTAAGTTAATATATTAAAAGGCATGACGACAGTATAAAAAAAAATGCAAATCTGTTAAGTCCGTCAGTTAGATTATTGGAAATTATAGGACACGTATTTTTTGTTTTTGTAAATCAATGAATATTGACAAAAGATAAAACGCATCAAAACTCGGGAGTGGGGGCTCGTGACGTCCGAACTAGCTAAAAATTATACCTAGGCGTGACGTATTGAGAATTTTAAAAGCGTCATATCTTCGTCAATTTTGGTTTACGTAACAAAAGAAAAAACACGGGTTCAATATTTTTTGATAATATAACTGACGGACTAATTAGATTTTTTTTGTCGTCTCGCCTATTACAGAGAATATTTAAGATAATTATTTAGAGGTCAGTGATTTCTCGTAGAAAGGGTCATAACGAAAAGGTCAAAACATAAGGCCTTAAAACATAACTGGCGTAATGTGTGTGAACTATTAGGTACCTACTCCTCTGTCTAACCCTTCGTAGATTACAGGTGCGATGTTATATTATTCATGTTTAAAAACTGCCACAATAAAAATCAAAATTCAAGACTAGTAGGTACTTGGTATACTTATCTACTTATGTATTCATATTATGTTAGTATCCACATTCGATGACTAATAATATTTCAGTAATTGCTGTCATATTTTTCGAACAAAACAAAGCATTTTCCTTTTAAATGTCGAAAGGTTAATACTAACCTTCAAGACTAATCCTAAGCCTAATCTTTCATAGAATCTATCTTAAAATTCAGGCCGCTTATTTTCAGGTAGATAAGATCACTTACTGATCATTTACTGAAGATGGGTGCACATACAAGTGCTTTTATGATTTATTTAATATTTACAGAGCCCAAATAAAGTATGAGGTGGTATTTCCCCGAAACATTTTCCCTAGGTTGCCCAAGCTCGCTACCTCGGGGCGGCATTCACGCTACTACAAATATCAGTTTATTCGTCGCGGGCGCACATTCGCGATCAACTTGTCGTTGCAACCTCACCAATAACTGCACCCTGTAAAATTTTACCGGACAAAGACAAAATGAAAGTGTTTTTGGTTTTTTTGTTCTGTGTTGTCTGTGCTCAGGCTAAAGTGACGCGTAAGTATTCTTTTTTTGAATTTTTGCGGGAGCAGGATTGAGCGTTCAGTGATTTCTAGTGCTGTTACCCGTTTTCCGATGATCTCTGGGATTATTTAGTGATGTAAGAATGTATTTGGCATTAAATTGGGTAGTTAATTATGGAAGTGGTTTGCTAATTATAATGCAATTGGATTAAGCAGTGTGTCCTTCACATTTGTTTACTTAACCGTTGTTATGCAAAGGGGCTTAATTTATTCAGTTTATATTAACTGTTACTTTACTTTTTACGCAAAATGCGTTATCGTGATGGCATTCAAATGCGTAATTGTTGCTTGTTTTATTTTTAATTACGGTTTAAGACATTTGTAATTAGAGTTATAGCGTGAATTTTATGTTCTCACTTATCATAATTAGTTATTCATAACAATTTTCGGCACGTTTAAAGCCTATTGTAAGTTTAAAGAACAGTCTTATAAAGCAATGATGCAAATGAACTAAAAATCTAATGTTATCTAAAGTCTTTATCTAAAATAGTGTCTAAAGACTTGATTTCTATATCAATTCAGTCTGTACAGTTACTAGAAGAATGTTTTGCTCTATTTAATCGGCTCAAATTCAAAGATTGCATTGTCGTTGTTACGACATCTTGTTCGGCGCTGTTATTTGTGTAAAACTAGACAGTATCTATCTATAACAGGCACTATTATTAGTGGTTGATTTCTTCACGTTTGTTTGGAAAGCTTCTAAGGACGGTGAATATAGCTAAGTTGTCAACTCTAGACGAGACATGAGCAACAGAGTGTTCTTCAAAGAGATCTTTGTGTTCGCTAAATAAGTGTTATGTTAAGTAATAGGTACTGAGATATTTCTAATGGAAAAACACAATAACACTTTGTAATGGAATCGAACTCAAAACCACATGCTCTGCAGTAGCTATAGTGATCACTAACTGGGTCTAGCTAGAGGCAGTCATTGATTCACGTTCGTTATCACTACATAGTATAAAACAAAGTCGCTTTTTCTGTCCTTATATCCCTATGTATGCTTAAATTTTTAAAACTACGCAACGGATTTTGATGCGTTTTTTTTAAATAGATAGAGTGATTCAAGAGGAAGGTTTTAGTATATAATTTGTGGGCGGGCGAAGCCGCGGGCATCAGCTAGTTATGAATATTATACAATTAGGTTATTAGACCAATGAAAGACATAAGTTTAATATATCCGAATAATATTTAATAAAGTTCTTTCAGGAAGGTGTGTGTGTGTGTGTGTTCTACTGAGCTACACGCTACAGACTAAACCATGAGGTCATGTGTATACTTTTTATTAAAAGCCAAATAGCTACTTATCTAAGTAGTATATACATTTTGGTTATTCCAACATGTAGATTAACACACACTTCTACGGATGTAGGCGTTTAACAGTTTTCAGACATCTCATAGTATTTTGTAACTCAAATCGGGTAATATTAAACTTTTTTCAATTGCAAGCCATATAGGCAATGCCCTACCCTTCCTACCTCACTAAATGATTTGGACATCACTGTAATCGGAAATCATTGTACACTTTTCCTCGTAAGCTATTTTAAAATTCAATTCATCTTCTACTTAGTCCCTCAGTGCTAAGGATGACCCGTTTTGTTTATTTCTTTGCCTGGCTTGGTGCCTTAAACCACCTATCCTTGAATATTCCTGAAAACTAGCTACAAATTAACTAAAAATCTAATGTTATCTAAAGTCTTTATCTAAAATAGTGTATAAAGACTTGATTTCTATATCAATTCAGTCTGTACAGTTACTAGAAGAATGTTTTGCTCTATTTATTCGGCTCAAATTCAAAGATTGCATTGTCGTACCTCACTAAATGATTTGGACATCACTGTAATCGGAAATCATTGTACACTTTTCCTCGTAAGCTATTTTAAAATTCAATTCATCTTCTACCCAGTCCCTCAGTGCTAAGGATGACCCGTTTTGTTTATTTCTTGGCCTGGCTTAGTGCCTTAAACCACCTATCCTTGAATCTTCCTGAAAAATAGCTACAAAGGCTGGAGGATTGGATCAGTCCACCGTTTTAGACGGCCTCTTGGTCTTTCTAGATAGACTTATTTATTTTAACAACAAAGCATAATTATAAAATACCCGACCACACGTGGTCGCGCGATTACATACCGTGAAATCGAAAGTACTTTCGATTGTATATTCAGCGTGGCGCACTGTACAAAGTATACAGCTATATGCCTTCATAATTTCAAGGATACCGTCAATCTGGGCCAGAAACATGTATCAATCGTTACGTGCTTGGTCATGTACAGTATGTGCTTAAGGCTTAATACATAATGTATGTATAATAAAGGTAGTCTTTGTGTGTATGCCTGTATGGTATTATTTTAATCGATGATTGAATGTTGTTGTTGGACCACCCGTGATATAAAATTCAAGGATTATTTGGTAACTATGAAGTTCCGTCCATGAATATTTAATGGGAATACCTATTCGTCAAACATTTATTGAGTCAACAAATCTTGCACTCCTTGTATTTAGCTTCTGATTACTTAAAAATACTGCAAACTCATCTTTATTTGAAAAATGACAGCGGCAAATAAAATAATAGCATAGTCCCAACCTAAGTGCCTAATGCAGACATTCAAATATTTATACTGGTTTGAGTGGACTCAAGTGTTGGCAGTCAGTGTTTCTGTGTTTCGGCACATTTTCCGAATTAAAATGAAAAACTGACTCTCTGACCCGGAACTGTGTGTAACGAGGTTTTTGCCACTCATCAGAACTCTTGCGGATATCTATGATTTGTTGTGAACACATCATATAATTATCTATAGTAATACTAATGTGTTAGTAACTCGACTGCCTGTCACATTTTCACGTCTTAACGTCTAAACCGATTTTGATGCCGAACAGATAGAGCAAGACCTGGATGAAGACATGGGATACTTTTTATCCCCGTAAGCCCACCGACAAAATATAGTTCTCCGCAAAGACATTCAAAAATCTACGAGGGATAGACGGGACAAGACGAAGAAAATCGTAATCCAAATACTTGTTACTTCTTAGTAACAAATCGCTATGTTTAGTGTCATACGCCCGCTTGTCAGGTAGCATTTGTGTGTCAAAATCGAAAATGTTCGAGATCAAAATTTTTGTATGACATTATTCCCAATGTCCGCTCTATACCTAATTCTTTTAAATTTCTTTGGTTCTCCGTTATTTAAAAAAAAAAACTAGTGGCAGTAAAAATTAAAATCATCGGCTTGAACTCGGTCATAAGACAGGTCATGCATAAAATCGCAGGTATGAATTAGGCTTTACCGCAAAGGAAATGCATCTAGCCCAAGGCTTATCCGTTCACCGCGGCCCTGTTCAAGTTTTGGGCGAACCTACTGATTAACTGTCTCCAAGTACTGCGATGACAGGACATTTGTGCGGTTGGATGCACGTCAAAATAACGTGTTTGTAATGTTGCTAGGGTGCTATTTTTCTTAATAAGTTAATTTTCTTCTTCCGTTGTTTAGTCGGCCGTATTATCTCATTTTGATGCGGTTTTTCCGTTCTTCGTGACTTCGTTCGGTCATGTTTTTACGATAAGTTAAGCAACAAGAAAACGATGTTGAGAATTGAGTACTTACTTATTTTAAAAATACATCATAATTTGTCGACCCGAATGGCGCAGCGGTAGTGAGGCTGCCTTTTGTTCTTAGGGTCCCAGGTTCGAATTCCGGTAGGAGCAAATGTTTGTGTGATGAGCATGGACATTTTTGTTTCCAAGTCATGGATGTTTATATGTATAATAAGTATATATGTATTTACAAACAAAAAGTATCTATGTAGGATTTCAATTATCTGGTGTCAACAACACAAGCCTCGTTGCTTAGTGTGGCACTAGATGTCGCTGTGTGTAATGTCCAGCGATATTTATTATTATAAGTAATCATTACTTTATTCTGCTGGTTTATATCCAGAATTTTCTTTCTCTCAACAAACATTAAAACTAATTGAAAACTTTTCTTTCATCGACAGCCGACTACTTCCCATCATGCAAAAGGAGCGATCCTCAAATAGACAAATGTGTCCTCAACGGTTTGGAGGCAATGAGGCCATACCTCAAGGATGGTATAGCTGAGGTGAACATCCCTGCTCTAGACCCCTTCACCGTGCCAACCCTGAAGCTGGACAGAACAGCCCCTAACCTGAGGATCAAGGCTACCGTCAAGAAAGGGAAGGCGTATGGAGGCAGCGACTTCAAGATTGAGAAGCTGAAGTAAGGAACTATTTACATTTATTTACAAAATCTTGTTTTTATGTAGGCTTTATAAAAAAAAATTAAACTTAATTATCCTATGACTGCGCGCAAAGTACGTAAATGTTATGCGGTAACATGCCATTTACGAATGAAATAACTAGTAAATTGCATATTATGTTACCGCTTAGCTTGTGCATGACTTGCAGCTTAGTTTCTCTAGTAGACAAGTTTAGAGTTTATAGGACCGCTTGCATCACAAATTACTAAGTCCGTGAAGCCCTGAACACTCAACACATCACTTAGTCATCTCCAAATGATTGACCGAAATAGAACGCTGTTTCAAATGAGATGGAGAACATGTATTTAGTAATTTGCGGTGTAAGTTCTAAGACTAATAAGATACAGATTCGTCTAGCTAGAATAACGTCTTAACTTCAAGTACCTGGTCATGGATTTGGTTCTGACATATTAAAGTTTGCTCATATTCATTTCACTTCACTGGTCACTTCGATTCGTCGTAATCACCTAAATTAAACTGCTCCCGCGAATTCAACGGCTTTTATTATGACGCTATCTCAGCTCAATAGTGGAACATTCTAGGATTATTCTCAAATCTTCTAAACAGCTTCATGGTGGAACATTCTAGACTCGAACGTTATAATCTGAATGTTCCCCTAAAACAGCCGTACTGCTATTATTAGTTTCACGATTTTAACAGTTCATCCTATGACTTCCAGGTTGAACCTGAACAACAAATACGCCGGAGAGCTGAAGCTGACGCTGCCGAAGCTGATGGTGGTGGCCAACTACGACGTGAAGGGATCCAGAATCCTGGCCCTGGACATCAACGGCAAAGGACGCCTTCGAGGAAACTTTAGTAAGTGTGTTTGTGTAGTGTGGGTGTGTGTGTGTTTGTATTCATCATCATCAGCCTAATAATGTTCCCACTACTGGGACACAGGCCTCCTCTCTATGAGAGGGAATGGGCTTATAATCCACCACGCGGGCCCAGTGCGGATTGGTAGATGTCACATGTCTTCGAATTTTTTGGTTCTAGGACATGCCGATTTCCTCACTATGTTTTCCTTCACCGTTTTGAGACCAGCGGTGATGAAATAAATTACACAAATGCGCCTGTCTGGGTTCGAACCCACGACTTAATGTTCGTATGTCAGGGCCGCCACCACTGGGACACCGCTGCTCCCTGTGTTTGTATTAGAACAAAAGATAAAGGAAATAAATTCTATGTAGCTGGTATTCAGCTGCATCTGTTCAATATGGGCGCCGTCCCCAATATACTAAAGGCCAGGCCGATAACGTTGACGCATAGGGTACAGTCGTGGTCTTTTCCACCTGATCAGTTAAATTTATTTTCGCTTAAATCATGCGGAGGCGCCGCGCTACGACGTCAGTGCGCTCGGCCGATCGGTATCTTTTCATTCATAATTTCTATACAAAGTCAACGACAGTGTCCTCGATAGTACCTACATAGACACCTAGAACGAACGTGTAGGCTGAATACGGAAACTCGTTTTTCACGACTCCAAAGCCTGAAAGTTAGCTGAGTAAAGCATTTTAGGGGATATACAAACCTTTGATTGTTACCATCAAAAAGCCTTTTAGGAGTGTAAGAATCACGGATTAACATGTAGATATTAGGTGCGATTACCTACTTGAGGCAATTTTTAGAAACTTCTAGTTTGAATTAACTTATCATGAACAATTTATCTAATTCTACAGTAGCACCGGATTTGAATCATTTTAACATGTGATTTACAAAATAACATCAATTATAAACAGCTTAGATTCAGTAAACAACAAGTTTTTAGGCGTATAAATTAGAATGATGCACAAAAAATTACAATCAGACTTTAGGGCTATTCTTCTGCTCCTTTTTTAGAAAATGAAGAAAACTGGAATCTTTTTCGAAGGGTCTTATGATATATTCATGGTCAATATACTATACTATACTATACATATAGTATGTATGTCGCAGCCAATTCGTATAACACGCCGTATTACTTAATGGCACGCCGGATTAAAAACGTCACCGTTATATCGCCCCTTTAATCATAAAACGAAATAACTCAAAATTTCATTTTTTTGGGAAAACTCATTTAAAGTTTGGCATGTTTACCATTACGGCTTTAATTAATCACAAAAAAATAAAGAAATGGTTTAGGTCAATTTCAAAAGTAGATATAGTGAGCCTAATTAATAAGCTACTAGATTATCGAAAAAAAAACACACAATGTATCAGGAAGACACTTAAATCAAGAATGAAAAAATAAGTTTGTAGTTAATTCACTTTTCAATAAAATATGTAATCAAATAATTATTATACAGTTGGGGTAACTGTAAGTGTTGCAGTTTTATATTAAATTAATCTTGCAAGTAGACGAAGTATTTCGATTTAGTGCATTGTTTAAATAAGAAGCATCAACTGTCTGAGAAATATTCATAATTGTTTCTATGTTAGTTTTAATTCGCAAATAAAATTCGTGGATTTCTTGGTAAAAAAAAGACAAATATTTCTTGTTTTATCTTAATTTATTGCAAAAAAAAAATTGAAATTGTAATTAACTTAATAGTAAAAAAAAAAACACAAAATAACAATCTATGTCATAAATCAAAACCAAACAAAACTTCATATTAAATGTTCTTCTAAAATTATTTTATGGTGAATGTCAGCAAAGTGCATTTTTTGTAAATTTTGGTGGCAAAATTTATTCTTCAGTTTTCGTGAAAAATAAGGACATGGTGTAACAATAGAAAGTCCAAGCTTAAAGAATCTTCAAGAGGCCCAAGAATATCTCGATTACTTTTTGAGATATTTTAGTTTAAAGTGTAGCGTGGCCACCAAAATTGAAAATCGCCCACCAAAATCGAAAGTGCCCACCAAAATTGAAAATCAGTGGCACCAAAATTGAATATGCATCGCATGTACTGTTTATCTCGACCTGATCTCGAAAATGAGGATTCCAGAACCACCTTAACCCGTCATTTCACAGAAGAACTGTCAAGATTCAGTCAAGATGAAATCGAGGCGGCACTTAGCTTAAAAATGGAAAAACCCCTGATGAGGATAGGATAATGACAGATCTCCTGAAAGCGGGTGGAAGGCCTGCATTAAGAGAGCTTCAGGAGCTTTTCAACTCGGTCCTGTTATCTGGGAGAACTCCAGAAGCGTGGAGAAGAGTCGTGGTCGTTCTTTTCTTTAAGAAGGGGAAGAAGACCCTATTAAAGAATTACAGAGCAATTTCGCAGCATAGCTATGTGTACAAGCGGTTTTCAAGAGTCGTCCCGAATCGTCTAGCGCAAAGACTCGACGACTTCCAGCCACCGAAACATACCGGGTTTTGAGGAGAATGCAACACCATAGACATCACCGTCCACACTATGCGGCAGAACGTACAGAAGTCTGAAGAGTATAATCGGCCGCTCTGTCTTGCATTTGTGAACTATGAGAAGGCTTTTGACTCTGTCGAGACCTGGTCAGTTCTGAAATCTTCTCAGAACTATTGTTGTCAATGGCGGTCCTCTCGAGGTTGTTCGAGAATATGTTTATCTCGGGCAAACTCTAAAGTTTGTTAAGAACAACTTTGAGACTCACCGAAGAATTCAGCTGGGCTGGGCTGCGAGAAGACCGGACGTTGTTTCCCAAATGCTTTTGGGAAATCACACACCTGTTACGGGCAAGTCCAACGCACGATCGAGAGGTGCGAAATAAAAAAACCAAAATTGGTCACACACGCACGAAACTTCACGTAATAGTAAGTTGAAAAAGTGCCACCAAAATTTTGCGTTTCTTTGGACAAACTTTGATCGAGTGTCCTGTGCTTTTAAATAAGTAATTCTAATATGGTTTAATTGTTTTTAGATAATGTGTCTAATGCATAAACTAAGGAAATTGATTATTTTTCATTATACCTTAAATTGTTACTTTGTTGAATGCAATTATATCAAAAAATAGAACTGGGACAAACCACCAAACTTCAATTTTAAGACAATTTTATTTTCCAGATTATTTATAAACACGAATAACAACAAAAAATGTGGCCCTAGTAGCACCATGTAACGTAGTTTACTATATAAAAAAAAATAGAAACATGCTACCATTTTACACCTTGATTCTCAACGTGGACACGTAAAATTTGCTGCTTTGATATTCACCCTTAGGTACCTGGATCTTTATTATTCTGTTGTTGGTTTTCTTTACAATCGTTGTATAAATCTTTAATAGTTTTGCTGCCTTCTATGTATTCCTTTGATGAAGAAGCTCGTACGTAGTGAGATTCAATTTTAGGGATAGAATTTATGTGTTTCATGATCGCAGCTCGTAATTCAGGATAATTTTTCTTGTGAGTTTGATGGCTTCCTCTAAAATCATTGAGTGAAAAATCATTATTCTTTATTTTATTCTGCGTTGTGAATATCATACGGTTCGAGATGTCTAATGTGGCTCGAAAAACGTTTTGCAGACCCTAATCAGTTAGTATACTTGTATTTTGGCTGGACATCAATCATGCTTGCACTTATGAATGCTCTTTGTTTCGCCAAATCTCCCAAATCCCAAAAAATCCGAAAGAGGTCGTATCTACTGTCTATAATTATTTTTGTGGTGCATTTAAGCCTGCATTTTTCTGTGCAAGGTTCTTTAAGACACCGGGCTGGAACACTCTTTTGTGTTTTAGACATGGAAACATACGTTTTGCCCTTATTACGCAAAAGTTTCACTTTATTTTGTTTTCATTGAGATGGATTTTTTGAACGTTTGCGTCCCTTTTTTGGAGTTGTACGCGAAAATAATTAAACCCTTGTTAATGTTTAAATTTAATAACGACACTCATTAATTTAGTAAAGTAGTAAAATAACTCGAAATGAAAACAAATCCATTCCTGACAAGTTAACAGTAAATAGGAACCAACCAAAAAATACTACGTTTTTGATAAACTATAGTATAATACTGGAATAATACATAATTCGATTTAGGTTTGCTTATGCATTTTATTATAAAACTGCATCAACTGGAAATGTGTCGTAATAGGGTTGATAAAATTAATACAAAACTGAATTAAGTTAAAATACTATCGAAACAAATTACCTCTGTTTTTCTAGTAAAGAGAAATAACTCAAACAAAATCACTTTTTGAATAAATAAAAGCTTATAAAATAATTACCTGATAGCAAAACACCGATTTCTTTTCGTTTTATCCCGCTTTTTTAAAATTCTTCCGAGAACTTACCTTGAGCAAGGTCGGTGCATCACTAAAAGGTTCACTTCACCAGTACCAACTTGTTCGAGTGCATTAATCAAAAAGAGAACGACTGTCTTCTATCTCCGTCATTTTCATCGTATCGAGTTGGCTGTTGGACTGTACGTATTCTCCGTGTGAAGTTAATTCACTTTATGATAAAAAATCGAAAAACGTAAATTTTGAGTTGTTTCGTTTTATGAATAAAGGGGCGATATGTAATGCGGCGTCCTCACGTTCAGCCGGATTATGGTGGCGATACGTTCGACAAAGCGGCGTCCAACGTTTAGCCGTATTGTCATCAAGAAAAAAAGACCGAATACTGAAAATAAGGCGTAATCGACGTAGCTCCGCTACGCGGGGCTCCTATTTCTGTCTGCGGGGTTTAAAGTAACCTAACCAAACCTAACTTCGGGTGCCCTAAGTACCGAGCTCGCTTCGCTCGCTTTTAAAGGGGCGTATCGACTATGCGCCCGTTTGTATATGGGTGGCACGTTTACGCCGCTTTGACGAACGCGAAGTGTTCATTCAATGCGGCGTACTTTATTTCAGCCGAATTGTAATCCGGCTGAACGTGAAGACGCCGCATTACTTAGAAGCGACGTTTTCCAATCCGGCGCGCCTTTATGTAATACGGCGTGTTCTACGATATGCCTGCGACATGTATAAGGGTTGGTGAAATTAAAGAAAAAGTTCAATAATGAGGTCAAAAAAACACGAAACTGACAGTTGTTTGATAGTGACGTAAGAGTACAATGTAAATCAAGCATGTTAGTCAGAAGCTAGGCAATCGGCATCAGTGTTACCAACTGCCTCAATGCATTATTTAACGTTAGCCAAGTTAGAATTTTGTTGTAACCTAATCGAGTGGAAAATCGTGATTGGTCGAATTGATCTACTTTTTATTCATTCATTTTGACCTAACGTAACCACATTGTTAGATTATAAGCAGATAAGGGCGACCTGCATCGCTTTTCAAGCATCTTCATACATTACGTCGCGAACTGGCGTTGGGTAAATGAATGAACGTAAATTAATAAATGTTTGATGATCCCCCAAAAACAAAACCAAACTATTCCGCCAAAGTTGTTGCAAAGTTTTGGTAAATACTAGGTTAGTAGCTACAGGAAGACTGAATCAGAACATAAGGGTACTTTAATATATTTATTTACTCGCGCACGAAGGGTTCCGTACATACCATTATCTATACAACAACGGTAAAAAATCACGTTGGTTCTATGGGAGCCCCCCTTAAATATTTATTTTATTCTGTTTTTAATATTTGTCGTTATAGCGGCAATAGAAATACATCATCAATGAAAATTTCAACTATCTAGCTCTCACGGTTCATGAGATTCAGCTTGGTGACAGAAGGACGGTCGGACAGCGGAGTCTTAGTAATAGGGTTGTTGCTGTGGGTACGGAACCCTAAAAACAATCACGTCCATTTTGTTTATTTATGAAGTTACACGTGTTTTTTTTTATTCAATAGGCATTACACTACCAACATGGTAATCGTCTCATTATAAATCCCATTGTTTTTATGTTGACAAGTGTGGAATAATAGTTAAACAATATCAGAAAGACGCTTTTATACCTTGTTTACGATGGACGGTCATAATGGCGTTAGCATGCATCGTCATTGGTAAATCTGTCAATGTCATTTTGTATTACAAAATAGCTTGACCTCATTGGTCAGATTGGGACTAAGCTATGGACACACCATCTAAAATCAGCTTTGACCAACCTTCCCCATTCATCTTATTGGGGTATACTAACATGAATTGCCGATTGATGATTTCAAGTCCCATCTGTCATTGTTTTTTTCTTTTAGTTAGACACCGATACTGACTCAACAAATCCAAGTTTAAATCTTTTATTGTAATTTTAAATTGTGTCTACAAACTTCTGAAAAAAAAATCACAACCAACTGATCCATGCACAAATATTATTATATTCAATAAGCATGTTTTTTTTTTCGTTTACAGCTGGCATCACTGTCGTTGCAAAGGGCTTCGCGAAACCAATCGCCAGAGACGGTGTGGAGTACCTGCAAGTTGACAAGCTCGTCTCCAAAGTCAGGATCAACTACGCGCAAATCGCGATCGATGAAAGCGAGAGGCCGGTAGCAGGTAAATATTTTCTCTTCTTATAAAAATCTGTGTGGAAGTCTACCAGTTCCTAAATAGGTGGATGTATGAATTTCACAATCAGTTTTTAATATGCGTATCATAGAAAATATTTTATCTGATCCAATGGGGCCATAGTGAACCTAAAGGACAGGTGGCCTTTCCTTTGTTTTATCTTCATGTATCCTTTCATCACAGATATTGCCTTTCATTGCATTTTGGTGATCTACTTTCTCTTGTTTATCAAAATATTGGAATCTTAAATTATTGAATATGAATCTTTGAGGTAATCGTCTCGAATGCTTGATGGGCTAATTTTTTTTTTGTTATCCACAGCGCAATCAGCAGCTACATTCTTCAACGCCAGCCCCAACGTAGTCCTGGATATCCTGAGCCCCCTCATCGACGAGACCGCTGCAGCAGTCATCAAGGCTTTCGTCAACAAAGTCTTGGGTAGCATACCCATCACTGAAGTGCTCATCGACGATGCCGCCTAAATTATAAGTAGGTTAGGATTTGTAGGTTTTAAATAAATATGTAACTGTGAGAGGCCGTTTAAAAAATTAAAAAACAATCTTCTTTTGAATTTGGTGCCCTGTGGCACAGTAATTTGAAAATGGAAGGAAAACCTTCGATGATGATTTTACTGCCCGAAATTATCAGGGAAAATGTTATTCAGCACAGTAACTACCACTTTTGGGGAATTCAAGTAATCAAAAAAGACAATATTAATTCAAGCCAGTAATAAAATTCATTATTGTCCAATTATTTTAAAACAAGATTTCAATAAATTAATCCATATTGGCTAATAATTATGCTTTCAAATCCTCTCACATGATGCTAACTTAGTTAAGAACCACTAGGTAGAATATTTATTAATTACATAAACATATTGTCAACTGGTCAAGGACTTTAATTTCTTAAGACTAAATTGTCGATTGGGTTATTTTTAATTTTATTTACGAGTCGAGTTCAGCCTATTTTGATGGTTGGATGTAACTATTTTAAAGGAATTATGTGTTATTTTCAAAATCTAATTTGTGGAAAGAAAGAACTGTTTATGTACAATTTATGAAATGAAGAAAGCTTGGTCTAAACGACCTTAATTTTAGTTGCATTTTTACTATAATACGAATCCCGAAATGGCGTAAAAATCAGCTGCTACCAAAATATTTTGACGATTTATGTGAGCGTATGGGACAATTATTTCCCGATTCGAAGGTTGTTCTCGTAGTAAAAGTTGTTTTTTAATGATGAGAATGTTGTGTATAAAATGATCTGAATAATGTATAATGATCCTTATGACATAAGGGGAAACCAAAACTAAATTTGTATTAAAAAAATATGCTCCATAGAGATGTATGGATGGATGTCTCGTACCTGCTTGATTATGTCAAGGCTGTCAATTAGGATAAGATTGTAAATAAATTAAACTTTACCATTAACTGTTTAAAAGTGTTTTATTTTAATTGAAAATTGATTATTCGAAAATATGGTTGAATATTCTTAATTCCTGAAAACCTATTATTTTTCCTTGAGGTACAAGATTTCCTAAAACCTTTCCTGAAAATAATCGACACCAAATGTAGACTCATGCCGTGAACATATTGTAAAGCTGCCCTTAATCTGTCGCAAATAATCTAAGATAATTGCAGCTTAGATTATTTGCGACGGATTAACATTCCCTAGAGCTATACAAGAGATTGTGAGTTCTAACCTAGACCAGCTTTTTATTTTGTGTAATTTATTTTATAACACATTTGCTCGTAAAGGGTTTCAATTTCAATATCGTAATGTATCTCATTACGTACTTGTGCGGTAAAGTACAACGCACGGTATAACAAGATATTCCGTCTAAACCGAACGGTACTTTTTATAATCTTAGCAAAGAGTTTTTATGTCAGAAAAGTGGTCAACATTTTATGAATAAAATTAACTTTGGGAGATGAAATATAATAAATAAATTTATTAAATAAATTAATTTTGACAATAAATTACAACCATTTATCTGTAACAAAAACACAAAAATATTAATTTACTTTATTAGTACCTAATACTGGCTGTTTTTTATGTCTTTGCCTTAAAAAAAAGCGCTGATGCGCGCGCATCGCTAATTTGTGAACAAGTAACAATTATTCCGCGCGCTTTTTCTTTTCGCTGTATTGTTTTTATTTGTTTTATTTATTTCCTCGCAAATATGTTATAAAACGTCGTATGACATACGTGCGCTTTGATAATTACAGCCTCTGCTTTCTTATAGACCTCGCCTACGGCTCGGGCTAGCAATATCGCCCCTGCTGTAATTTTCAACTTACCGCACTTATATCATAATGTACTATTATCACAACTACTTTTTTAAAATTTGTTTATTATATTACAATCTAGCTTATTAAGGCTAATAAACATAACCACTCCTAACAAAACATCGTGAGGAAACCGAGCATGTACTAGAGCCAAAACTTCGCAACATGTGACATCTACGCAATACTAAGCCACATCCACGCCCACATTCTACGTTTTCGACCCTCTTCCTCTCATAGCAAAGAGGTTTGTTTCCAAGCACTGGAAACGTAATCGACACATTATGCAGTTCGTCGAGTTGCTTGGTATTCTTTGAGAAGGTTAAACGAGTACTATAAAATGGATGAACTGTCTGAAGGATGTTAAAGCTATAAAAGAGGTGACTGCTGAGATGACAAATTACAGAGAAGTATGGAGGACGAAACAAGCTTTGCAATCCCCAAATAAATTGAGATAAGGGCAGGAGAATAATGAATAGAATACAATGAAATAAGACAAGTAAAAGGACTTGATAAAAATCATGAACTATTTTGTGATCCAGTAAAGCACGGAGTTATTTATTATTAGTGCATCAAAATAAGGATGTGAACAGACATCAAGAGCACGACAATCTCGTGTAAGGTCGAGGTCACACTGCACTCCTTCCTTATTTCATTCGCACTAGTATTGCACTACTTCCTGATGCAATCTACATATGTGGAGCAGAATTTAAGAACAGATACTAGTTGTTTTAAGATACATTTTATATCGTGGCGTGCTTATTTTGGTTTTGGTTTTTTATAGCTGGCTGGTTTTACTGTGTCCTTGAAGATATCTGTATTGTCAGATTGTCTCTCACATAAAAAAAACAACATAAAACACTGATCCGTGGAATGTATAAAAAACTTTTTTGCAAAAAAAAAAGGTTTTTTAGTTTAGCGTTTTTTATTGTGGTGTCCCAAACAAATTCTTGTCATGAATTAATTTCCTCTACCAAATGAAATCACGTAGCTAAATCGGCTCACTAATCACGATAATCATGAAGTAATCGGTGTACAAACATAAAAAAAAAGAATCTGGTGGCTTGTAGACATCAAGACGATGACAAGTCGATGATGAAGAATGGATGCGATGTTACTAGTGAAAGGTTCGTTTATAGGTATCAGAATAATAGATTTTCCAACCAACACATCATTAACATTCAGCTTTTATTTAAAATTAAGAATCGAGAATAAGCCAAGAACTGGGAGGGCCCACCTAAGTGCATCCACTCAAGCGTAATTAATGTCTAATAGCATATGTACACATTTGAAATGTTTTTATAACTAGAAGATATTTACAATGTCGCCCTAGCGACCTTATTCGAGGTTTTATACCACATAAGGTAACTAGTCGTACCATCAGAGATATTAAAAGGAACTATTCTCCATTCAGTCTCTTAGATCAAGTATAATTCTGGACCCAGAAAGAAGTCATTATGAAATACTTAACGTTAATTTTGGTACTTATCTACGTGAATTGTGTGTTTGGGAGGCGGATCAGCAGGAATGGAACGGATTATGATGATTATCATAACAGTAATAGTAGCTCCGATCCGAGTAAGTCGTAATTTATTTCTACTAGTTTAGATAGATAGAGTGTCTTTAATTTATTACAGACCAAAATTGTGACACAGCTCTTTTGCAAATAATTTTTGCTAAGGATCATTCTCCTGCCTTTATCCTAATTTATTTGTGGGCGAGAAAGATATAGAACGATATACTTAAGACATGTCTTTTTCTTCCATATCATTCCATCCATCGTGTCTTTGGTATTACTCTACTCTTATACCCAATCACATGTATGCAATCCGAAATTGTTTTTAAAAGTAAACATTTTCAAAATAAAATATAAATAAGAACACAGTACTTACTATTCTTCATATATATGTATGTATATTTTAGGTAAAAATTTACAATAGTAGTTTTTTTTTATATATGTGTATGTATGTTTATTTTATATAGAAATAGTTTTGTTTTAAGTTAAATTTTCTTGTTTGACTTTTCTACACACTGTGTCTACATTTCTTATCCAACTTTCCTCTCGCAGGTCTGCTGGAAGAAAATTCTTAAGAAATGAGCAGTACCTTTGTACTCTTCTTTGTTAATATATTGTCCTGTAAAGTATTTTGTGTGTACATTAAAAAAATAATAATAATAAAAGCCAAGGCATCAGAATTTTTTATATTTATTAAACTAACTAATATGATGGCAGTGTGCCAGTCTAAGAGGTTATTGTAATCCATGAGGTGCCATTTGATTACCCCTGACGAAGAAAATTTCCCTAGCCTTAGTTTTTATTTTAAGCAACCTAAGAAGAATATTATATCTCTCGTTGGTTTCACTGAAATGGTTTTTAAGACTTACTACATTTTCCAGCTAAATCAATATGCCACTACACGGACCCAAATGTAGCGGACTGCATCCAGCGCATCACTGAACAAGCGAGACATCTCCTGGCCCAAGGAGTTCCGTCTCTGAACATCCAGCCGCTGGAGCCGCTGAAGATCCCCAGCATCCGGCTTCGGCAGCACAACATGCCCAAGAACAGCTTCAAGTACGACGCCTGGCTGTCTGACGTCGCCTTGGAAGGACTTACCAATTATACCTTTAACAAGTTAGAGTAAGTATTTTACTAAGTAAACTATTAACATCACATCTAGGTGGTCGTTTAGTGGAAAGCTACGAAGGAGTTTTTTTCCAATGACTTTTGTCTTATTGATTTACTTAGTTGAAGACGCTATTTCTGCTTCGAGATCAACGTACGCCGCCGTCTCAGAACGTGTTGATTAAAAAAACGACAAGAGAATCGTTGCTAACTTATTCACTGCAGGCAAAGGAAATTAATTAATTAAAAACTTTTTTGATTAAGTAACCGACAAGCAGCAAGTATTAAATTCCTCTATGATGAACCTATTTTACCAATTCACTGAACATAATTTTTTACATTCCAATTTTCCGTAAAACTTCTGTACTTATCTTAAACCAATTCCCTTACTATTGCAGCGTCTACCCCGAGGAGTTGAAGGTGACAGCTAACATCAGTCTGCCTCACCTGACGATGTCAGGAGACTACGTGGTGCTCGGAGACTTCCAGATGCTGCCCGTCGAGTCCACCGGCAAGATGGCCGCCAACTTCAGTAAGTATGGTTGCTTTTTTTTTTAGAATTAACTGATGGCAGAGCCCTGACTTATCTGACTGGTGAGATAATACAGCAAATGGACTGTACTTTCTGCTGTCCTCTCTATTTATGATAAATAACTACCTACAAAGTTTCTGTGATTAATGATTGAACCGTTGCATTAGGCGTTAATTTTACATTTTCCATCACGTCAATGATTGTGTTCTTTTCATACAGGTATGTCATCACAATTATATAATATCTATATGTGCGTGATATTGTCTTGGTCAACGCCTTTTAGTGGCAATAATTATAGATGTGGACTTTTCATCATTTAATGCTAATCAAACCAGACTATCTATTTTCGACCTGGATACATGTTTATCTATTTACGTAAAAAAACCGCTTTTTCGAGCCTAAAACAAGGCCGTATTCAAGGCTGAAAATCAAAATTGATGACACAATGAAGTCGCAGTCCACTGCTGGACGTTGGCATATCCCACGCTGCTCTACAAGACCCTGGACCCTTTGATTCGCTTGCCGATACGCAGAAATCACATAGTGATTGTATAGTTGGTGCCAGTTAAGATGAGAATAGCGGTCATTGCCCTTTCCCTAATATCTCTTCGTACGAACCAAAACAAATAAACCATGTATCGTTTTTCATTACAAAAAATGTAGAAGATAGTCGATTCCAGACTTGAACAGGCTTATTTTTGGTTTTCAAAGTTAAGGCGACTACAGGAGCTAAATTAGCAACTCTATTTGTGGTGGTTCAAACTTCGTTTAAAGTACTGTTAGAATAAAGTTCTAAGCAGCTTGCACTACAAAGTGGTTGTTACGTCAGTCACTGCGGGCCGAATAGTGCGAAATGAGTGGTTTTTTTGCGATTTACAAAGAATCTACTGATTGGACAAAAAAAATAAAACACTATGATGCTAATATGTTGCTTGTAGAATTATTTGCCAAAAAATCAGAATTATCGCATGTATTTTAGCATGGTTTTTACTCGTTAGAAGAAATTTTTAGAGATAAGTTCGTGATTTTTTTAATCGAGTACCTATTTAGTTGTAGAATATCATATATTTTTCTGGTTTTGTTTATTGCAATGAATCATATGCTTTTTTGCATTATAAAACTTTTTCCACAGCACAATGTACGGCAGCACTGGAAGCGTTGGGTGCTAAAGTACATAAGAGAATGGTGATCCGTGATGCGACTGTACATCTGCGGTGCACTGGACCACTGAAAGCTAGCCTGATGGAAGCGCACTCCACTACCGGAGAAATGGGTATGTTGCCTTCATTCTGAATAATATTAATATTGACCAACCAGCCACTTCTTATTTACAGAGTTAACGTTTTAACAAATACTATAACAGTTTAGTAGATTATGCAGTGGTAAATGTGCCGAAGACATGATAGGCTAGGTCATCATGCAAATCCAACGTAAAAGAAAAAGATGCATCTAAAAAAAACTTATTTGCAGCGCGTCATTTGGTCAATAAGGAAGGGGTCCGCAAGGGCCGAGGCCTGCCGGGGCTGCGGGACTATTCGAAAGAGATACCGTGGCCCCGGAACAAAAAGGGCGATGAAGGAACAGGGATGGGTTTTAGTCCGTAAAAGTCTGACACTCCCTCCTGCTCCGCCCAGAGCAGGAGGAGTCATTTGATGATTTCCCATCCGAAAAAAAAAAGCGCGTCATTTGGTAGAACCATCAGTGTAAGTAACTTTCGGCATCTCCTCTATTCACTTGTTATAGTAGTAAAATCTTCAGACCGAAATAACTAGCTTTGCAGTCATCTATGTAGTCTCTAACGACAGACACATCATAATTTCTGAACGTTAGCCCCTTCTAGGAGTCTCAATTGATTCTTTTCCATTCCAGAAATGATAACCGACCACATCGCGCATATGCACTCGACTGACATCGCAAAAGAGGTCCAGCCGGCTGTGGAGACAGCCCTCGGCATGGTCCTCGAGGATATAGCCAACAAGTTCCTCAAACACATCCCACAAGACATGGTCTTCCCGAACTAAAGACGCAGCAGAAAATCTGAACAACCGAAAAAACCTTCAATGAGCTATAACTTTTAAAACTTTCAACGAATTGATGCGGAAGATTTAAACGCAAAATAAACCTAGGGATCTCCAGTCTCGTAACGAATAAGAAAGGAGAGTTCCCTGGTGCTTGTTGTGCTTATTTATTAGTCTAGAATACTGGAGAAACTTTTTGTTTGAACCAAGTTTAACCAAACGTGGCCGTAATAAGTATAATTATCTCGTCGCATTTGTTGTTTACTGTAGTAAAGTGGATATAAGATAGTAAGATAGACGAAACATTGTAAATTGCCGTTATATTTTATTCTGTCGAAGTGTTATTTTTGGAAACAACTTGATTTTAAGTGAAAAGTAGTACTTAGAGATTCAGATTCAGTTATTTTAAGTTATGTTATTGTTCAGTGGTAGAATGCTCGCCTGCCAGTGTTATATATTATCGTAACTTATTATTGTAATTTATTTCATGTGTTGTGTGTGTTATTAAATAAACTTTGTAATTACACATACCCTTTTATTGCACATAGGAAGGTATATATTACATAAGTAATGGTTGCTATAACAGCAAATAATATAGATGGGTACCTAGTACCTACTTGTCTTCACGTTCTAATAAATATTTAGTAAACTATCAAATTATTTCGTGTTTCGCTTTGTTTTTTTTTATTTTCTTGAGAAAGACCGGATGCAGTTTCGTGAATGTAAACAGTTATTTCATTCAATATTAGGTGATAATGATACAATGACGGCAATGATACAATTACAGAGGAGAATGGAACAAAAAAACGTGTTGTGTCGACCCCAAGTAAAAAAAGTCAAGCAGGAAGATTATAATGGTGAATTTACGAAGATGATGATGGGCCTTTTTCAGCCCAGTCTTACCAAGGGGTATCGTATTACCCAGTACTAACTGGGTTGTGGAGGTCAGATATGCAGTCGCTCCATGTAAAATACTGGTATTCAGCTGCATCCGGTTAGACTGGAAGCCGATCCCAACAGAGTTGGGAAAAGGCTAGGCAAATGATGATAATGATGATGGGCCTTTTTCGTCGTAAAAATGTTCGCAAACATGAATGTTGCACCATTTTCTACATTGTTCGAGTTTTCGACTATCGGTAAATCTGCTATGAAACATCCCAGTTTCAGTTCATACCAAGTAATTTAATAAGTCCTTTAGGAACAGATTCACAGATCCAGGATTTAAAACACTTTTAAAATGCATATTCCTTTCTATTTGAATACCAATTTCCCAAATTGTCATGCAACAGGTTCAGGTAGGAGCTACATTCTCCAACATCATTCTTATCATCCCCTCAAGCTTCATCAACTCAGTCGCATGCAATAGCGTTTTACTTTGTTAAATTGAACTTTTGTGGCAAGACGTTTTTTTTTTCATTGTCCACAATGGTTTCGGATATTCCTACTACAGCTTAACCAATTCTCGTGATGTTATCGTCTTTCAATGAAAGTGTTCTTCACTTCAGTTTCAATCACGACAGCACTATTTTGAATTATCACAATACTTCACGATCCACCTTTTGAACAAAGTTTGTTCAACAAAAAGGTTATTGTGTAATTTGCCTTAAGTGTGCCAATGTGCGCACTGGGCCACGCGGTCAGGCCTACTAACAATTACATCAGACAATACTTACAACATTGAAATTACAACCTGCTGATTCAATTTCAACTCTAGGTTTGAAGAGAGAAGGTTGTAGTTTTAGTGGCGATGATAGATGGTTTTTTAGGTCAAAGACCTATCATGACGATGCTATAATGCAAGTTGCATTGTCACATAGTTTTGCTTTTGTTTGTTATGGTGGATTATTTAATGTTTAATTGGGTTTGAAATGCTTGAGTTCAGTTGTATAGAAATGATGGGAATTAGCCTTAATAGGGTAGTAGGTGTTAGAATAATGCCTAAAATTGAAATTTTGTTACACAAACTATTTGAGTAAGATGCAAACGTGACCCCTTTTATTTACTTGTTTGGTACACTGCGTAAACTAATCATTGTTGGGACGAAGCTACATACGTGAGTAAGATTTTGTTTACACTGATAGATAGAATGCTTTTTATTACCTACGCACACCATATAAATAACAGTATCACTATGTGGAACTTATATAGAAGGAGACACATTGTTAGATTTTTATTTTTATTTGGAATATGCCTGTCACACTATTCCTCAGCCAATACAACTCCTGAAAGCCAGAATCAACAGTGGCGACCCAGCGACCATCAGAAAAGCGCCCAGACAATGAAGTTCGACAAAGTCCCGGAGAAACAATTTAACTGTCTTGGATCCCGCAACGAAATTAATCACAAAAGAACAGCAGAGGAGTAGGAAACACATTAGATTGATGGATTGCTTGAGGAATGATATAAAAGAAAAGGTTATAACTTATGTTATGTTATGTTAAATTATGGAGTGACGGTTGACAGGATAGAATTGAAAAAACGTTCCGCCGATAGAAACATGGGATAGGGGAAGGTGACGAGCTGATAAGATAAAACTATTGCCTAACCTAATTTCTCACTAGCCTAATCGAACATCGTGAGTGATGAACGCTTTCGTAATTAATCACGCATTATCTATCCACCAGATGACGATAAAAAGATGATGTTGATGTGCTATCATCACGTCTGTTTTTATTTAAATTAGAAGAATGGAACTGTTCTTGTACTAGTGAGTTAATAGGACGAAGATGTGGTCAGTGTTGTGGTGTCTGTCTGTGGTGCATTTGGCAGCTGGATTCGATAAGAGCTTTATCAATTGTGAGTACTTTCATTCAAATAAATATTAGGCACTAAAATGTTGCAATTGTTTCTTACATTAAAGTAATTTAATACGAGAATAAGATGCAGTTTTCAGGAGGAAAAAATAACTGAGACGGTTGGTTTGTCTGTCTGTAAGTAAGTATGTCTATAAAAGTTTAAAGACGAAAACTACTTAACATTAATTTAGAGTTCTAACTTTATAGTGTTCTAGATTTCTAACTTTCACGTGTACTAGAATTCTAGACAGAGCTATTAAAACTCTTTCTTTGACATTACCAACACTCGCTTGATATCTTTTAGATAGAACTTAATCAAATGTCATATTTGTTTTAGTCGGTGGCTTCATATGTCCTAGAGAAGAGAGAGCGCTGGGCAGGTGTCTCCGAGATGCCCTGAACGCCTACATACCACAACTAGCAACAGGTAGGTGGATTGTGATTGTTTCACGCAAGTTTATCAATATTTTAGGTTAATATTAGGTAATTTTGTATAATCTTCTTGCTAATTATATCTTATATTAATTAGTCATCTACTTTGAATGTAAAGCCTGCATGCAACTGCAGTTTCTTACGTTATTGAAACTATGGTTATCTAAAGTATTCTGGTGGCACTGCAAGTTTCAAATATTCAGACAAAATTGTTTCAGCCATTTGATGTTACTTGTTGCATATTCCTAAAACAAAAACTTTTTTTTTGATCATTCAAAGCTCAGAACTAAATTTTATCGAACGTACGGTCGACCAAGCTATTTGGTTTACATTTTAGCATTCAAATTACATTGTAAAATGTAAAAGAAATGCTTGGTTGACCGTACCATATTAGTTAAGTTTTCAACCCTCCTTCATAAAACAACTTCTATTATGATGCTCGTATTATGTTCTTTATAATGAGCATGAGCAGGAAATAATCCATGTCATTATTACACACAGGAGTACCAGAGTACGGCGTGCCACCATGCGAACCCATGGTAGTGCCGGCGCTGTCCATCCAGCAGTCCACGGGCCCCATCTCTGTCAGGTCCAGCTACTCTGACGTCACCGTCAGGGGCCCCTCGTCTATGCGCGTCAAAGACGTTGAGTGAGTATCTAAACTCTTTCAACAGGATTGAATCCCACTCAGGGACTCACATCCCACTGCAGGGCAAGAGCCTCTCTCCATGACTTCCAAATTCTTCGATCCAGGGCTAAGGGTTGGCTGTTAGAAAATGCCTTGTGTCATTAAGTCCGCCAATGTACCACTCTTGTACATAAAGTATATGCAGTGACTTTATCCACGCTTCGTAATGGAGCAGGTGACCATTCCCTCATCATAAGCATTACAATCTCCATAACTCTATGCTTGTGCAGTAGCTGGGTAAGACTGGATGCCCCAGGTGGAGGGCGAGGTGTAGTGGCACAGCTTGGAAGAGCCCTATGTCCAGCAGTGGTCTGCGATAAGCTGAGTTGATTGAACTTAATTGTGCCTCTCGATAGCCATAATCATTAATTTTTCAAGATACTTATTGTTTAGTTTCAAATATGATTTTACGCCGATATTAACCTAATTACGGCATTATCGTTTCAGTGTGGACACCCACCAGCACCGTGTGGTAGCCAGGCTGTACATCCCTGAGCTGAGGATGAAGGGCAACTACAGGCTGGAGGGACAGCTGTTGATGCTGCCCATCGACGGAGAGGGACAGTTCTCCGCTAAATATGGTAACTACGACCTAACCTGTTTGGTGTTTTAAGTATAATCTGTGTAGACATACTATACTTTTATCTCTATTTGTGCGTATTTTTAATACATTTTCAACACCGATGGAATAAACTCCATACTTGGTCATTCGGGAAATACCAAGACCTAGGTATAGTGAGAGTTGTTTGATTGGTGTCCTGTACTTTAACAAATAAATAAACGGCTGCAGGAACGACATTCACTGTGTGTTTCTCAATGTCAGTCTTGAAATAAGCTACAGTGAAACGGGGCTATTTGGGTTTTTGGGGGCTACTTGGTACCATATATACTAAAATGTTATTGGGTTTTCCCATCAGGAATTTCTCAGTAGCAGCCAATCAAATGATTGCTAGAGTTTGTAAAATAACTTCTACCTTACACCAACCGACAGTTATCGATATTTTTGTTCGAAATTCTGGGTCGTCCCAAAAAGCCCCCAAAAACCCAAATAGCCCCGTTTTAGCGTTTTAATTTTCTGCTTTGTTTTCCTCCAGGTGACATTGATGCGACAGTGACCATAGTCCTGGGTCGCCAGCCTCGCCACAACGAGGTGGACTCCCTCAAGTGTGAGGAACTGGACGTGTCCTTCCACGTGGGGTACGCCTCTATGAAGCTGGAGAACCTGTTCGGCGGTGATGGGGATTTGAGTACGTATAATGTCATTACAACTTGCACCCCTTCCTATAATAAGTGGGACTGGCACGTGGCTAAAAGCGGAACTAACGCCGCCACCATCTTGTGTTTTCAATACATTTCACAAAACAATTTCAGAAATGTTCACCAACACATCTTTGTTCAAAAGATTCTTGTAGCATTTTAACTGGCAAAATGACGATGTACCTACATACCTACCTATGATAGACAGAAGTCTGTCCGTTCAGGAGATACAACCATTACGTATATGTTAGGTGCAATCATTGCAGTTAATAAACGCTATTTGAATAGAGACGATAAACGATTGTGAGGGGATTTCAACATTGAGGTTTGGAAAGGAACCTTACATTCAGGTTAACTATTTTGGGAAACTTCCCCCTTGGTCTAGTGGTCGCAAGTGCGACTGCTGAGCATGAGGTCTTGGGTTCAATTCCAAGGTCGGGCATGCATAGTGTTATTAGGTTTTTCCATCAGGAATTTCTCAGTAGAATCCCCCGAGTCTGGATTTGTACCTGGTTGATGGCAATAGGCTCGCTCCCTATTACATGGGACTTAGACATAACTGGCGAAATGTGGGTGTACACCCTTCGGGAATTATTTATTATTATCCCAATTTTTTTGCGGTCGGCACAGCATGTCTTCTTCTTCCATACTGCTCTATTAGTTGTCATCTCAGCAGTCACCTGAATATTTATTATTATCCCAATTTATTTGCGGTCGGCAGCATGTCTTCTTCTTCCATACTTCTCTATTACTTGTCATCTCAGCAGTCACCTTCTTTCTTGCTATATCCTCCTTCGAACAGTCCATCTATCGTTTCATTGACCTTCCTCTACTCTGAATTCTTACCTACCCTGGTGGATTATGGGCCACTCTTTTTCACTGGGGAGGAAGCTTGAGTCTCAGTACTGGAAAAATTGTGGGTTGATTACACAATTGTAATTACACATCTATACATGGATAAAATAATGGGTAATTTTTTGTCAACAACGCTCTACTTATGTAAACAGACAGATTTGAATTTACCATTTTGCAACATCCACGCATAGATAGAGGCCGTCTGTTTGCAGTGCGTTGCCAAAGAAGTGACGCATGCTTTTTGTAATAAATATTAATAAAACATAGATACTTACATAAAACACGTGTATATGTATAGAGATTGTATCGCATTTGTTAAAAGTTATTATGCACATTATGTAAGCAGCTAGTTAGGAAATAAAAGGCTTAAAGGAATTAACAATGTGGCAACGAAATGAGATAGAATGTCTTCATTTGTTAATTTCTGTATAAATTTTGTATTTATTTTTTGACGACCCGAATGGCGCAGCGGTACCAAGGCTGCCTTACGTTCTTAGGGTCCCGGGTACGAATCCCGGTAGGAGCAAATGTTTGTGTGATGAGCATGGACATTTGTTTCCGAGTCATGGCTGTTTATATGTATAATAAGTATGTATTTACAAACAAAAAGTATCTATGTAGTATATCAACTATCTGGTGTTCACGACACAAGCCTCGTTGCTTAGTGTGGCACTAGATGGCGCTGTGTGTAATGTCCAGCGATATTTATTAATTTATTTATGTTTTACCACAACATGTTGGCCTAGCCTTTTCTTTACTATGTTAGGGTCGGCTTCTAATCTATCGAATATCATGCATTTCAGTATATTTACATGGAGTGACTAAAAGTAACCAAAGAAACTCAAAAATACCAACCTGTAACGTGACCCAGACCGGCAGATGACCAACAATTCGTGATTTACTTGAAAATGATATTTAAAATACCCTTGCTAACATCGGTTTTTTACTTCTAGGTAACACAATGAACCAATTCCTCAACGAGAACTGGCAGAAGCTGATTGAAGAACTACAAGCGCCTATGGAAGAAGCTCTGAGAGATTTTTTGAAGCCGCTTGCAGACCACGCCTTCTCTACTCTTAATGCTGATGACATATTGTCTAAAGACTAAACCTAGGATACTTTGGAAAGAAAAACTGATGTACATAGTCGAGTAGGATTCCTGTAACTGTTAGATATCCAAGCCCTATGCCAGGGGTCAAAACAAACCTAACTCTTATACTAAGATGACCCCCCCTCACAAATTGCTAGAACAAAGACTTGTGAATTTAACCTACAGCTACACTATCTTTATACGTATAAGTCAGGAATGATAATATAGATAGAGAACATATTGTATGATGTCTGCCTAGTAGATTCATATCTATGGATGCTAGTACATCTTCTATGTTCTCAAAGACAATAACAACAATTGACAAGACAATAGTCAATAGCAGCTCTTTTCCTCAGTTGGTTTTTACGACTGGCCTAGGATTAAAGCAGAAAACTTTCGGCTATTGTATAGCAATGGCAATCTAATCAAATCAAATCATTAATTTAACTGATCATAACATCCAATTTGTTAGTATTACATACACATCTGTAGTAGTAAGTGATATTTAATTAATTTATGAATAAATTATTGTTAATTCGGATTAATGTTTATTTTTCACTTGGGTATTGCTAAAAGTCATGATAATTTTGTTGCTTAATAGTTGCTCTTTATTCCTCATGCAGGCAGGAAACCTCAGCAAAATTGTGATATCACGTAATTAAAACAAAATAAAGTTGTAAATAATAATATATTTTTACAACTAAGTACATTTTAGTCATCACAATCGTTATTACAAATATTTTAGCCTAGTATCTTAAGTACAAAGTCTAAGTACATCTATAGTATCGGGTGATCACTTAGTAACTTAAATAAATAAAGCTTACTAATTATGCCCTATGAATGGCTAATTACCTCTGTACACAATGGCCCATGATGGTCCAAGTTTAACATACACTGCTCATTCACCGTTTATGTTCATTTGTTTCACACAAAAGAAGTAGCGACATATTCAGAAACAGTAGGTCATTTCAGAAAAAAATGTGCCAACATTAGGCCATTATATACAGAGGTGCATAAAATTAATCTTTACTTAGGACTCACTATACTGTCCCAATTTGAACACACATTCACACGATTCCTTTGAAAGCTATTCAAAAGAATTTGTTTAAAATTTTCGATTGCAAAATATACGTTCAATGAAGATCACAATAAAAATCATTTGGAACTCACACATTATTAAACGAGGGATTTTTGTATAATGGTGTCGTTGGATTTTTTATTAAGCTTGAAAAATAAGAAAGCCGTTTGAGATCTTTAAACACTGCTAGTACAAAAGAAAAACCGTAGCGGTTGAGAAAAACACTGTCAAAATATATATGTAACAGAGAGTCATGGATTTTCAAAAACTATAAGAAAAGACATCAACGCGTGGAGGCTACCTAAAAAATATACATTTTTGACTTCAGATTTCAATAAATTCACTTTTATGTCTCATATGAGCTTAGTTCTTCCAAAATTTACCAACTCACATAAAAATTTATTCTTTTTTCAAAGTAAATGTTTTTGGATAGTTAACGATGATTCATTCAAAATCTATTCTAAGCATTCGTTTTTGTCATGGATGTATAGAAGACTGATTCACTGGATTGTAATATACACATCTACAATGTTGGATTAATTTGACGTTTTTAACCTTAAATCCTAAAAAATTGTGGGTTCGCAGAATTTGGCAGAACGTCCTTTGTACTCCATTCAAACGAACTTCTATCTCCTTGAAATAAAGTCTATAATCGGTGAAACTACTTCTAGAAACATTCACAACTGAAAACATAACTGACTGTCCACAAGTTCACTCACAGGTCTAAGGCGTTAGCCACACATCGATGGGGATCTTGGAGAAGGCGGCGTTCACGAACGCCTGGAAATGTTTCGCGATGGACGCGGACGCAGCTGGCCTCATCTCCTCGATTATTTCAGCCGCGTTGTTGTTTAAGAACTGGTTCATCGCTTCACCTGGAATTTGAAGAATGGTGGACGTTAGTGTTTGAAAATATATAATGTTCCCACTGCTGGGACACGTCACTGAGAAGGAATAGGGCATATCGTAATCTACCACGCGGGCCTAGTGCGGGCGGTTGAATGTCAGATAGACTTTTGAAAATATTTGACGAATATAATATTATCGTATTTGGACTATGATAAAGCAAAGTACTAGAAAAATGCCCTAAAAAAAAGGAAGAGACCGTATTTTTGAGCCTTGTTCACGATCCATTGAATAATATTCAAATCTTGGGCCCTTGACAGACCAATCAGAAACACGAACATCTGATTTTTTCGAGGAGTCATACTGTTATCGTATTACCTAAGCGAAGTTTACATTAATTATTAATTAATTATTGACGATGAAACGCGCAGCACATAAATACGTTTATGATTAACAGTAAAGACAGAAAGCAATGAAGTGAAGTTGAAACTCACCAATAACGCTTCCATGGTTGACGGTGTCCTTAACCTTGAACCGAGAGGTCCTCAGCTTGAAGTCCACCAGCATTCGGTCAGCCAACATGTATTTGACGTTATCCCGAGTAGTTTCCTTGCCGAAGATCTTAGCGATAGCCACCACATCACCTAGAAATATTAAGGAAAAATCATGTCAAATGGGATTGATCGCTATTTTGGAAGCTGTGTGTATATGGGAACCCTACGAGGAAGAGAGTAAATATGGATTTAAGCAAATATGATCAGCAATTTAACTATACAAGTATATAGCACAACTAAATGTTGCCAAAGTCAATAAGGCAGGCTCGTCATGCCTAGTTTTTTGCATAAAGGAAGCCTATAGAATAGAATACAATGTTTTTATTTCAGACCGGAGTCCATTGGGTTAGTTATAATTTTACTTAAGTTGCAGTGTTAGTAGGTTACAGACACAGATGAAAATATACAATTATAATTCAGCATGGAGCCGCATCCACCTCCGCAACATCGAGGAATCCCACCGATCTGCGAATACACTGAGAATACTGTTCAACGAACACGAGTCATCAGGGATGCACATCTATTTCTAATAATGGCGACAAAACCATCAATATTATTATCTGCAAACATCCCTGATGCACTACTACGATACGGTAGCCGCAGCAGCACTCTCAGTGCATTATTGTATTGAACGCGTAGGTCGCTGTATGAAGTTGACCCACAGGCTGAACGTGTAGAAAGACTGACAGTAAGCTTTGAAAAGCGTTCCTTTAACTGGCTTCGTATAACGTGCAAACCTGCGAGCCAGCATGTTACAACGGACGGTCAGCGACCTATGTTCCCCTTGAATGTCACAATTATCCTTAAGATCTTCAGTGACCCAGTGGCCCAGATATTTAAAATTGTCCACCTTTCGCAGTGGTTCTCCACAAAGAGCGACAGTTGGAATACATGACGCTTGAGCTTGAGCTTTAGGCCAGTTGGAAGATCTTGTTGACATGAGGAAGCAAATAAAGTTATGAGTAATAGGTACCTAACGAGTAGAAAGAATTTGACCCCATGAACAAAAAATAACCTCCACATTGAACTTTAGTCTCATACCAATTTATTATCATTGTCATCGATGCTATTATTCGTACAAATACACTTATACAGAGCAAATATAAGTAAGCCATATAAATATTTTTCCCACCCGGAAATCGAAAATGTGACCCTGTATTTATTTTTGGTTGAAGTATTTGTTATTGGTTTTTTGCGTGTAAAGCACTTCTGTGCGTTTATTGACCGCCTTGTGTGAACCTTCTCTTAACGAGTTATTGGTTTATTTCATGCAATTTAACAAAAATCGATTAGTGATTTTAAGTAATCTCAAGTAATTGATAAGCACTTCCAGATTTCTTTGTCGATTAACTATATCAAAGTCTTATCTTTAAACTTTACAGTCAATTATGACTGACTCAAACTGAGAGTATATCCCAAACAAAATCGAGATCAAAATATTTTATTTCACATAGGCCAAGATGCAATGGGCACTAAACTATAAAACGTCGATAAAGGTGCACGGTTCGCGTTGGTCGTTTCTATGGAGAAGAACCGGCAAGGAACTCCATGGTTACTCTTTTCAATTTTAAAACATTTGGTTTTACAATATTATTTTGTTACAGCATTAGTAGATAAGTATGACAACCATAATTATAGAGGCCAAGGAGACGCTCAGTCACAAAAATGAAGCTAGTTACCCGTTCTAGACCCAAAGGATAAGAACGGGCTAGGAATTTCATGGACAATCTTACATACACGGCTAATTTTAGGTCGTTGGATCGTCGCTGGAACCGAAAGGTTCCAGAACGACCTAAAATTAGCATTGAACTCAAAACGATTGGGACTGTTTTTTTATTGTTATTGTTTTTTTTTTTTTATTTTTATGTTAGTAATGGTGTATAAAAATTATGTTACTTACCGAATGACGCCCAAAAGTCTCCCTGTGACCTGACGGGGAACAGCAGCACTTGTCCAGAGACCTCGTATCTTCCAGTGATTTCGATACGGGGCAGAACCAGTCCCATGTCAATGCGAAATTTCTTCAAATCTGACCTGCGTTCATATGTAATCGGGTCAGTATACGAATAATGTTAGTCGGAAAACATTACCCTCTTTTTGGCGTCCATCACAGGCGGGTAAAAAAGGGAAGGGTTATATTTGGGAGTGTCATTTTAAGTTCGATGTGGTTTAATTTCTTCATCTCGTGAAATTCCCATAGTTAAAATTTTTGTTTTGCATGCTTCTTGCTTGTTATTTATAATACCCATTTATATAGTGTTCTAGGTAATAATTAAGCATAATAATGATTAAAAGTGTAGCCATACTTAGAAGACCATTTGCGGCTTTCAGGCTGTACTTAAAAAACCTATAATGGCATTGCTACAAAAGTAGAACAGAATAACTTATTTTATCTGTCCCTTTGTAAACCTTCAAGTGTTAAGTTACAAAATTCGGCCTTTACGCTCGAATTGTCCCACAGTAACTTAGGCTTGTGAAATGTTTTGTGCTCCTAATGCTGTCATTATGCCCCAGCTTCCCACCGTTTTGGAGATCTAATGCAAGAATAAGTATTTCAAAACGGCAAGGAGGCCAAAATTACTATTATTTCTAAACTTACTTCTCTGTCTGTATGGTAATTGAAAAAAGAGTTTTAATGGTTCGTGAGGTTTCGTATTTGTAAATTGAACTATCCTAAAATCTTGGAATGAATTAAATTCTAATTTATTATTTTATTAGATTTGGCCTGCTGCTACACTCGCGTTATGATCTGAAGTTATCCCAGAAGGTTTTGAATATTGCTTATAACACTCAGGGAAAAATATAGCTTCGCATTTGTGAAAAAAGAGATTTCGGAATCGAATGAGTAGTTCCGAAGTTTACACCTTACATCCAAACTTACAAACTTTAGCTCTTTATAATGTTTTTTATCCAATTATTTGGAGACTAGAATCTTCAACCGCTTTGGGATCGATATTTCCCACTATTTCAGCTGTTTAGAATTATGCTATTGTACAATATTATGTTTGATCTAAGTTTTATTGAACTTACCTGCATTTTTGTCTGTAAAGTAATTAAATTTTTTTGTCAGATACAATTAACTAGATGTGCATAAAGGGACTAAATGTTTTATTTACACGCACGAGTAGACTTAGGCCAAAAACTAAGATTGTTCTGTGTTCTTTCTGGAACTTTCATAAAGCTACCCAAATTGACAGCTTTTAGATTTACCAAATTATACTCGTATCAGCTGTTTAGGATTGAGTAAGCCCTAAAAGACGTATGCGAGAAAGAGACATTAAAAGATTTGCAAGAGGTTACTGACCGATCTGAACATTACTATTTTATTACTGTCTGCCTTTTCAAGGAGGTATTTCACCTCTACGCTGGAATATGATGGCATATTAGATCGCATACGATTCTGAATTCCAACGTATATGTTTTGACACTGGAATTATTTTTGCAATATACCATCTCGCCTGTATTCTTTGAAGGCTAGAGATCAAAACAGTACAGCCTCATTCCTACCTGTAATGCAAGTATAGCTTTTTTTCTTTCAAACAGAAAATGGTATGAATTCAACGTTTTAGTAACATCAAGTGTAATGGCTACAGGTACTACATATTGCAAAAAGTTTTTGCAACTTTTGTGGTGACTCGGCTCTAAATCAGGTTGGTGTTTCTTTCAACATTTCGGCAATTTTTATACTTTTCCGTTTGCAATAGCGACAACACAGACTTGACCTCGTTTCCTTGCTCTTAAGTTTTTCCGTCTAACACAGAATTAATGTTTCTAATTAGTAGTTTCGAAATAATGCCTTGTCGTTGACCCACAGATCTAGATTACTACTACTATAAAAAGTACAAAATGTATATTTCAAATAGCTAGGACTTTTGAAATTACTAAGGCATGACAAATTTTTATTTATCATAATTTGTAATTTCTAAAACTGCTTAGTCACTATTTTATGAATGACTGTATATATGTAAACAATAAAACTAACTGCTGAAAAATACCTACGTAACAATTTACGCTTTGGTAAACACTGCTACCAGCTGCAGACCAGCAAGCCTTATAGAGGCAGATGAATTTAATCCTAACATAGGATAGGTGCACGAAGAGGAAGAAGAATGATCAGCCTTTCGAAGCCAAACGATAGTCTTACCTGATTTTAGTAATGGTATAATTACTAGGTCCGATAACGGTGATGTTACTGAATGCTGCGGTGACCCTGACGGGACCAGCATCGTTGGCCATGACCAGTCTGTCAATGAAGAGGGGCTCCACAGGAGGAACTCCCAGTTCAGGGATACCCCTGGAGAGGTATGGTCGCAAATGGTTGAAGGAGTTCTTTATACAGGTATCTATTTCCGCATCTTTCTGACTGCATGGTTGTATGTATGCCGCTGAAAAGAAAGAGAATATTTGCAAATTAATTACGTGTTTAACATATTTTTGTTTTCGAAGGGTAAAATTTAAACTGGACTAACATTGAGTACATTTTTAGGATATTTATAATGTTATCATGACTTTCTAAGCATTCAAAATGAATATACCGAGACTGAATAGCGCCTAGATAGATATAAATTCATCAATAAAACAGTCACAGCGCAGGTCACGTCTGTCTAATGACAGCACTCGACTCTCGACCGCATGTCACCCAAATCGTAGGTACGTTTCAAAACAGAATATTTGCATACAAATATAAACAATACGCACATATGCCAAGTAACGGTTACGTAAAGTATACAAGGTGAGGCTGACCGATCACCGAACTTTCCAATATTCAGGTCGCTGGAGATATGCGTGCGAACTTGGCAGTACAGTCCTAAATTAATGAACATAAATGAAATATCTTGTTTCATATGATCGATACAAGTGATTCAGATAAAGAAGCCAATAGACGCAAGGCTTTATAACACAAGAATAGCTTTATAAAGAAATGTACTGCCATAATTCACGATATGGTGACATAAATTAGGTAACAATATCAATAAAATATACCCGAGTGTGGCACTGGGTAATGACAATGTTGATGGCAAACTTGAGACGCATATTTTTTGCAAAGTAACAACTGCAACAAGTAACTTTAAAAGAAATAATAAAATGTCTCCTGTAGCATTCAGTCTATCACTATTCGCGAGAGCCCAAATTCATAAAACGATGAGGCATTTTAAAATTTTATTTGGTACAGTTAAAGCAACACCACACACAGTACAGACATTAAATAAATAAATATCGCTGGACATTACACACAGCGCCATCTAGTGCCTCACTAAGCAACGAGGCTTGTGTCGTGGACACCAGATAGTTGACATACTAATAGTCCCTTTGTGTATTAGTCCATTATAATCGCACTATGATGCATAATGTACTCGTATGTAGATACATAAAGTAATATATATGTAATTATGGTAATCTTAGGAGCAATTCTCATCACGTTCATAATGCGTGGCGAAGTAAATGATTCCTAATCAAGTCATTATAGAGAATTCATGGCATGGCACTGCAATGGCATACCAACATGATAGAGGAATGTTTCAACGCGGAAGTAATGTTTTCTGAATATTGAAAGGAGTGGCTAGCAAGAACATTTGCATAAACATACAACTGCATTCAAATAATATGACAGAAATAATGATGCTGGTAAGGGTAGCAAACAATACTACAATCATTCCGATCGAAGCCGATTTATGGCCAAATATACTGAATGATTCAGTTGTTATGATGAGACAAATGAAACATAGGAAGGAGAGAAAATTTAATGGAAAAAGATCGGGTAGTGATGGTTTTAGCTGGCGGTTACAAAAGGTCTAATATTTCTAGAATCTTAAGTACCATAGAAAGACAAGAAACTTTGGTCATTAAAGATAAAAAGTTTAAAGCTACAAATGTTTGCTCAACCCAAAAAAAAGCCGCAACCGTCACCACAAAATACACAAATGTAAATACAAATATAATAAAATCCAAGATGAACTTGAACGCGTTGCTGCTGTTTCACAAGGTCATCCGTTACATAAGTCTTATACAACTGATTGCTGACATGCTAACCCACTTGGTACAATAGCGTTGGTATATTTTGAGAAACACCCATGATGGAAATTGTGATGGAATTCAGAATATGTACATAGGTAATCAAATTGGGTGATTTTTGTGTATTTTCGATTGCGTCAGAGTATGAGAAATGTGTTGATTGGATTATGATTTATTTTGATGGTTTTGTTATGACACCTCTTAACGTCCTTTGTTTCATTTAATAACTCTTGTATGTTGTCAACTTGTCATCTCCTCGTGACGTGTGTTTTTCTTTATAATATATCGTTTAGTTTTCAGGCTTGTGATATCTGCTGCTACCAAAGGTAAAACAGGATCAGTAATTTAAATAATTACACTACTTTTATACAAACTGTAACTCTAAATAATAATAAAAATATGTACCTACAAGTAACAACCTGTAACCGTTACAGGGCGTCAAAAAATTCGTCCACATCGCTGTCAACAGGAAAAGTGGGCCCCAGAAGGCTGGCAGCATTGCCACGTTGGATGGCAATGCTGATTCTTCTTCTATTCAAATACTTATATTTAATGGGAAATTCAAGAATATTTCAATTTTTGATTAAAGTTCATATTTTTAAAGGAAACTTAAAAAAAGGAGTTTATTATTTATTTATACCACCACAAGGCATTCTCTACCAGTCAACCTTTAAGTTTACGTCGAATCCATCCGAGTAAGGTAAAGAGGCAGCCTTCCATAATTTTAAGTAAATATTTCCGAATATTGGTGAATCTCTATTATCTTCTTCATGTTCATACAAGACGGAAGTTGTACACAATGTCATCACATTGTTTATTTATAAAGCAATTATAACTTTTGACCGGTCACCGTAATTATCAGTTGAAACATATTATATTGTCTTAAAATCGTGTATTGCTTCCAAGGTTTTAACTCGACAAATGATTCTCGTAATGTGGATCTTATTGCGTCCGTATATGAGTTGAACATATGCAAGATTTATTAGTTAGTACTTAATTTAGAAGCAAAGATAGAAAATAACAGATATGGATAGGCTGTATCTACAACAACCTATGAGACAACATACTTGAAATTGCTATCATCTTTTCTAAAATTGGTCCAACGGTACACGCTAGTGTTGCAAAGTCTATGTACTTTGCAAAAATATGGCTTATCAGTCCAATATTGTGCTCAAATAATGTACAAGCAAACTAAGGTGCTAATACTTCAATACTCCTAAAGGTACTTTTACTTTCAAGCTCCACTTTTGAACTTTTCCTCAGTTACCAACTGATCTATCATCCGTCGGTCAAAACACATGTGTTGCAACGAAACTGTATCGGTCACGTAACTGCGTAACGCAGTATCTAATGTAATGGTACCTAATGTAACAGTACACGGTTCCTCTCTGCTCTTGTGAAACGTGCAACAGCCTACAGTGTTAGGATTTTGGTGTAATATGTAATGGCTGTAACCATTCTGCCAGCAATGCAAACAGCAAATAGCAACAGTCAGATAAACAGTCGCTCCACGTGAACAACTGGTGTTTAGCTGCAGTCGGTTAGACTGGATGACAACCCTAACTTAGATGGAAAAGGCTGGGGAGGGATAAACAGTCATTCGTAGCCGTCTGGACGGCTTCACTTTAATCGCTTAAATGTCGTTATGATTTTTCGAATATTTGTCCAGGGCCCGGCAGTCTCGACATACTTGCGTTTCCCGCAAGCATCGTTATTGCAACCGAATTTTTTCGTAAGTTATTAGCGATTGAAAGTTAACGATAATGTCGTTATCTCGAGACTCGACTCTATGTCGGCCCTGAAGTAATAGGCCTATCGAGAGTCGTAAAAGAAATGGGTAATTTATTAATTAAAGGGACATAAAATGCATCACTGACTATGTTATTTGTTTCTTGATTAAAATCTATGTACGTACCTAATTACACAACCGTTGTTCTACGCAAGAACGAGAAAGAAAAAGGATATCAGAATGCGTCATTTTCATTAATTAAGCTACTAGACAATTACCACGCTTAAGAGAAATGAGAGAATGAACACGAAAATGGACAATGATGTAAGATGAATGCACATTTGTATCATTCATAAGCAGAAAAAAATCTATCACGGCGTTTTCTTAACAACCTTACTAAAAACTCGTAGTTCAAGGCGGACATAAGTCCCAGCACGAAGTTAGCAGTACCATACCAATTAAGTGATTCATATTAGCTTGCAATTGCATCCTGTCCTCTTGCTATGATAATTTTACCAAAACTACGCATGCTGGTGTAATAAAATTATTGCATTCCTCTTTCCAACGCATTAAAACCGCGTGCCACTTTCTACATTCTGTCGAAACTGTTTCGAGAGAAGAGAACAAAATTTCCAGCAATGTTTCGCAAAAGCTAGGTTGTAGCAGTAATGCCATTATGTGTAATGAAGGCAGGGAACCCATCTAAATGATTGGGATTGCATGCCGTGCTGCAATGGATAAAGAGAAGTTGATTAATGAATTTGCGGTAGAATGCATGCTTCTATGAGAGCTGGTAAATGAAAATTAACTAGGTTAGATCGTAAACCAGCTATTCGCCACCGCTGAATGTTCAATAGACGAAAATACGAGCCAAGTCTTTGACTTCGACACAGCTGTTGCTCATGATTAGGTAAAACTTAAAGCGATTGCAGTACAGGAAATTTACGAAACTTTGAAAGGAAGAGGTAACAAAGCATTTAAGAGTAAGACTGTATTGACGTAGATGTCTTAACTACAAGCTCACATTCAACACAACACATTATGTTTCGACCATTAGATATATATGACTGGCGATGCACTATAGACTTGTCGTCAATGGTGCAACCCTCATTTGCAAGCAAACCGTAGTTTAAATAAATGCAACATGTACACAAACTAAACACTTTACGACCTTTGACCAAACATCTCGAAACCATGAAGATACAATCAGGATAACAATCTTCTAAAAATGCATTGTCTCAAAAACCGATTAACCTACTTTTATCTTCTAAAATTTGAATTGTATTTAGGCTTGACATTTACGCCACCCATTCCATTATATCATATCAGAAATCCAAGGTTGACGATAAAGCAGGGAGATCGCGAGGTGACTTGTGACGGGTTAGCGCAACGTGTGATGCAACTCCGATGTCAAGGCTGAGCTCGCCGGCCAGGGGCTGACCGGTTACCTACGTGCATTTTGAATTTCGAAAATACGTCACCTTTGCAATGTCGTGGCGATGCGATGACTCGCTTTTGGGTAGATGTTGTGCATTGATTGTGGTTTTGTTATGCTGTTGTCCGTTTTTAAAGATTTACCTCCTTTCTTTATGAATTACTTACGACCATGCTTGCATCAATCAATGATGTCAATGAAGTTATAGCAATCACTAACAACAGTTTTGGCAGCATTTTCATCATTTAGCCTGCTAAATATAGGCACAGTCAAAAAGTAGGTAAATACACGCTAAATTTCAATCACATAACAATTAATTATTTTAAAACCAATAGAAAAATATTTGCATGATTTTATTTAAAGTTATTAATATAATTAATAGCTGCAAAATCGAGGCCAGTGCAAGGATGTGTGTAATAATATAAAATAAAAATTCATTAGTCTCATATTCCTTGATTCTTTATGTAAATAGATTCCTTCGTGATATCGATACGTATGAAAATAAAGTATTAAGTTTCATTGGTCCTTCAACGGGCATTTGTGTTTTGATCACCTTGCCCACTCTGTTTAGTAGCCGCGTAAGTATTTACTTCCAGTTGTATCAGACAGTCATCTTCCTTTAGTTACTTGTCAACAACTAACTGTAATGTAATGTCAATCTCGTTGTAATTATTCTTTGAATGTTCTCCGCTTTATTTGTCAGAATCTTTATTCATCAGGCCACCTCCAGCTGAAGTTGTATACGTATATGGGTACCTTTTTTTTTCGGATGGTGAATCATCAAATGACTCCTCCCGCTCTGGGTGGAACAGGAGGGGTGTCAGACTTTTACTGACTAAAACCCATCCATGTTCCTTCATCGCCCTTTGTGTTCCGGGGCCACGGTATCTCTTTCGAACAGTCCCGCGGCCCCGGCAGGCATCGGCCCTTGCGGACCCCTTCCTTTTGCTGATTCTCTTTCAGGCGCGCGTGGAACACGAACGCGCCGTCGACACGGCCTGTCGTCACCTCCAGTTCTATCAGATACTCATGTTTCTTTACTTACTTGTAAACAGCTAACTGTAATGTAATGTCAATCTTGTTGTAATTATTCTTTGATTGTTCACCGCTTTATTTGTTTACTAGATTGACATTACATAACAGTTGGTTGGTGTAAACAACTAAATGTAATGTAATGTCAATCTCGTTGTAATTATTCTTTGATTGTTCACCGCTTTATTTGACAGAATCTTTATTCATCAGGTCACCTCCAACTCTAGTGGCATGTAATGAATCAGTCCTAATTCCTTGAATCCTCAATTCCCATGAGTCAGCTCACTAATCAAGCTCCATTGCCCAATCTGCGTCCATTCTCCCCACGTATGGCTCACCCATTAAAATGTTATATGTATCACAAAAGGTGAACCAAGGCTGTACCTGACTATCTTCGCCGGGAATACATCGATATATTATGCTAGTCATGCGCTTCTTGAACAGTCGTAGCAATCTTTCATTGTCAGTCTATTTTTCAAGGATCGTACGCTTGAAGCACGGGTTATTTGCTATTGTATTATTTTTAGATCTTCTGTAATTGATTTGTTTGTAGTGTTTACTATTTTCCTGTTGTTTGTTTTATCGATTGTGTCATCAGTGCGTGCATGGCAACTAAACAAGTATATTCGTCTTCTCGGAGACTTGTTTTTACAGTACTCCCATTGTGAAGTACCTTTGTTAACATGACGAAGTTTTAAGCGTGATAAATGTTTTTCTTTGTTAGTATTACTTAATTGTCTACTTTAGAATAGAGTGGCAACATAATTTATGTCATTATGTAGTGATTATAATAGTGATGTAATTACAAACACCAAATTATATTCTTTTCTCAATAAACTTTAACATTAATAAATTAATATAATGTATCAAATCACTTATTTTTTAGTTTAGTTTGTACCTACGTAGGTAAACAAAGGGATAACATAATGACAAAACGTTTTCATATCTGAAGGAAAAATATGAACATTATTATTTGCTGTTTAATCAATTATCAGCGCCAGTGTCTTTCAGGCTATTGACCTCTAACTAATCACGCATAACGTATACGTGTATGTGTATGGAATTTCAACTTAATCGGTCCAATAGACTCGGAGCAAATTGGCTGTGACAGACGGACAGACAGATACACGAGTGATCCTATAAGGGTTCCCTTTTTTGGACGTACGGAACTCTAAAAACGTGTTGTATCGACTCCTAACCCTCATAGAATGATTTCATAATTTAGTACTCCGCGCGAACTAAATTATGAATTCATTCTATGAGGGTATTATGTACTTGAAATAAAACCACCGATGATTTAAACAAGCCCGCGATTCCTCGGAGCTCGCTCGCGGACTATAACTAAGGACAAAAGCAGAGTGATGACGATTTTAAAGACACTATAGGTTCATATGCCTGCCGGGGCTGCGGGACTATTCGAAAGAGATACCGTGGCCTCGGAACACAAAGGGCGATGAAGGAACATGGATGGGTTTTAGTTAGTAAAAGTCTGACACTCCCTCCTGCTCCGCCCAGAGCGGGAGGAGTCATTCGATGATTTCCCATCCGAACAAAAAAAAAAGGTTACCCGCATTAAAAAAGAAACAATAGACGGACTGTGTGAAGGATGATATGGATAAACAAGGTTTTGATGAGATGAAGAGAAGAAGAAGACATTCTCCGCTGACCCGAAATAAATAGAGATAAAGGCAGGATTGTGATGATGATGAGGTTTCCCACATTAAAATTACGCCATGAGGTTTGAACGTGCTTGACTACTAGTCTCCTACCTTTAAGATAACCCTTATGTATGCGAAAGTCATTGCTTGTTCAATATTGCTGACCAATCCTTTGAGCAACATCTAAGAATTTTTTTCTGGTGAGGAAACTAGCAAAAGTACCCGAGTTTTCTCTGTCATTCTTTGTTACATGTATTTATAGTATACCTACTAATAAGATCGGAACTTGAACGGAATGGGATCTTTAAGCATAAACTAAATACTTTAGGACCTAGCTGCAGGAAATGTTCTAAATAGTAGATATGAGTGCTTGCCGGACAAGCGATCGATATTTTTTATTACTTATAATTTTTGCTTAAAATATGAAAATAAATCATGATCTGTCAAATGACCAATTTGTTCGAGACACCATTGTTTAACTATTGTGTCTACTTCGTGGACAGATCAAGGGTTATCAAGTAAGTACCTAAATCATTAATGTATTTAGGACAAATTTAATAAACCATGTATGATTTAGTACTTAATTGTTTTAATACGCAGTTGAGAGGACGCGACGTGAAAGTCTAACAAAAATAAAAACGTAGGTAAGACTGATAAAATACGTGAACTGTGACATTGACTTTATACATACGCATAATATGTAATATTATTTTACGCAGTAATAGATACATATTTTGTTTTGGATTTTTTGTTGAATTGATGAAACCGTCCTTTGGAAAAATCTACGTTTTCGTAGAAATTCAAGCTCTATCACATTTTTAATGGGACAAACAACATTGACTTCCGTCTACCTATTTGGGCATAATATTACATCTACTATGAAATCTCATCTCATCTACTATTCTGGAATTGTGTTCCGATAAACTACGTTGGTAACAAAGGATTGTGTGGAAGTAGGACTGTAGATTACTATAATGCAGGGAGAGCAAGGGCGGATCCAGCTTTGGCGCCAGGGGGGGTCACATAGTCGTGGTCAAGTCATAAGAAATTACAATTTAATTTTGATAATAATAGATACAAGTACAAAGTAGGTATTTTATTAATAAATAAATAAATATCGCTGGTCATTACACACAGCGCCATCTAGTGCCACACTAAGCAGCGAGGCTTGTGTCGTGGACACCAGATAGTTGGTATACTACATACATACCTTTTTGTTTGTAAATACATACTTATTATACATATAAACATCCATGACTCGAAAACAAATGTCCATGCTCATCACACAAACATTTGCTCGTACCGGGATTCGAACCCGGGACCCTAAGAACGTCACCTTCACTACCGCTGCGCCATTCGGGTCGTCAGTGTAAGTACTGTACTTAAAAATACCTACCTATATTTAAATAACAAAATCAATTTTTCTTTTACGTCTTCTTCCGAAACGCGTTATCACTTCATCTACTTCAATGGGTACGTTTTTATGGACGTGGAGAAGTGCCAGTCCAGTTAGACGTTCTTCAACCATTGATGCTCTTAGCCACGATTTGATGTTTCGTAACGTAGAGAAAGATCTTTCCGCTGTCGCTACAGTAACAGCAAGCCTAGCCAAGTTACAAACGTTCATATCGATTCTCTTTCTACAATCGTAAACGCCTTGGCTTAAGGGATTGTAGAAAGCGCTAAATTGGTAGCCAAGTTGACACGACTGAGTCGATCGCTCGTTCTCTAATGTCTGTAGAATAAACCTACACTTTAGTCAATGGTGAGCGTTCCTACCAAAGAGTATAGCGATCAACATTGTAAAAACGATAACATTCTATTCCATCATTTTGAACGATGTTAACTTGTCTACGAATTTTCTATTCGTTTGTGTTGATCACGTGATTTAACATTGAGGTGATGTCATTCCCATACATTGATTAGTTTACTACTAGCGTTAACGATTGTAGATTGTCAACTTGGCTAAGCCTGCTGGTATTGTAACCATAATACACAAAAAAAAACTTATATTAGGATACATCTCAATATTATCGCAATTTAAAATAAGGTCAGAAATGGACTGCGGTAAGTCCTGACTCCGCTACCACTTCACCATCCACAGCCGATATTCGTTTACAACGACAGAATCTGGAGTATTATCTAGTAACAATGTATAATCGGTTGCTAGTCGTTTCACAGTTTCAATGTCTTGATTACTGTATTCTATTTTTGGCATAAAAACGCTTAGCTGAAACAAATTAAGTATTTCAGGAGACAGACGGTTCTGTAGGTCACTTATTATTGAATCCAGAAGAGGGATGTAGGTATAGGGCTCTGCGGAAATATTCTTCAGCAGTGTGAGCAGTGTAGTGTTCAGCCTATGTATTTACATAGGGCCAATAACCAACCTGCTCAAACTGTTTAACATAATGTCCCAGAATAGTGTCAAGACAAATGTCTTGACACTATTCTGGGACATTATGTTAAACAATTTTAATTTCTGGTCCACCTTGATTCTGGACCTAGCCCAGGGGGGCCCCTGGATCCGCCCTTGAGAGAGATATATATATGATCATCACTCAGGATGTTTGTAAATCATGAACAAGCTCAAACGTTTGGTCCTTCATCTACTTTTTACGTTTTACTTCAAACACAAGATAGGAAAATGTACCGGATTCAGTATCAGAATAAAATGCGCGAAATATCTAGGCCTATGTCATTAACCTTGACTCAAAATCACGCCTTGGTAAGCGCCCATTCTTTCTATTCAAGTTAATCTCTAAATCAAAACTCCGATTAACAAACTAACTTGGATTAATACAGTGTAAGACAAGAATACAGTTACTCAAGAGGCCTTGGGCAACCAAGGTAGTGCAAGCACCGTAGCCAGGCCGTGACGACCACCATTAGATAACTAGGAAGGTAGGAAGACGATGACTTACCAACTGATGTCACGCGAGATCACGTTATATCACTGGGCAATATTCAGACTAGACCATTTCACAGGCTTAGGCGAAACGATTTCCTCGTTAACGATCGATGTGACAATTGGTAATTAATTTATATTTGAATTAGTCGATTTTGTATCTGTAGTTTTTGACACAGTGGTGCCCCTTTTTTTTCGGATGGGAAATCATCAAATGACTTCTCCCGCTCTGGGCGGAGCAGGAGGGAGTGTCAGACTTTTACTGACTAAAACCCATACATGTTCCTTCATCGCCCTTTGTGTTCCGGGGCCACGGTATCTCTTTCGAATAGTTAGTGGTGCCCCTGGGTCAAAAACGATGAGAGGAAAGAGTGGACGGCGGCGGGACGAACAGCAATACATAGGGATAGAACCGTGAACCGTGATAACCCCTATTAGATCGAAGGAATCATCGATCGGCCATCGTCGCCTTACAAACAGGTGTGACGCTAGATCACATTATATCACTGTGAAATATTCAGGCTAATTCATTTTAAAGGCTTGGTCGCATGTTAGTTTAACGGAAACGATTTCCTTGTTAACTTGGTGACAATCTGTTACCGATAATTTTAATTGGTCACAAGTTATGTTGCTTTGGACGATATTTAATCAAGCTGTCCTTGATTGATATCCAAATAATGATTTCCTACTAATTTCTCACAAAAAGACTGAAATGACAGTCAACATTCGTCTTCCACTATCCCATATCTAGATATTTAGGTCAGCCGCAGCATGTCCTCTTCTTCCATAATTGTATCTATTAGTCATCATCTTATCTAGAATATCGCTCCGTCCATCGTTTTTTTTTGGCTTGTCCCATCCATACTACAATGTTTCCTTACGACATTTTTCGTTAGTCCACATTCGACTTTTCCTTCCAGCAAAATTGTATTTTTGAAAAAGCCCTTCAACAAATCTCATAACAACGTAAACACCGGTTTTTCTGCAAACATGAGATTATCAAAATCAACGGACGTATTGACTTGTTTGTTAATTGTAGGTACACCTTTGTCGGTTTCGACAGCGGACACCAACGACGGCCTTGACATACATCACACGGCAAAAATCACACTTCTGACTATAGGTAAACGAGTTTCATTAGTTGAATGACTTTTTGACTGCATAATTCGATATTTACAAGGATTTTTGGATAATTTTCAACAATTTTATGAAATTACTTCGGTGATTGGAGCAGGCTTGTAATGATTGGTCTTTAGACATGTCACGATGAAATCGTAAAATTAGTTAACTAAGTAGATTTGAAAGTTGTACTTAAAATACGAATATAACAAGAATAAGTATTGTAATTTTAGTTATACTACAACTAAAACACCCGACTACTTAAAACTCACGCTCGCGATCTAATTAAATTCGGGGTTTACAAGGTAGCATATGTTACCCGAGTCATAATAACGAATCGATTGACATCTTATACAAAATGAGGTGAATAGTTTAGGCACTTCGGAGGAACATACGTAAATACAAACATACATAGACTGCTTAAATCAAAACCCTTCCTTTTGGCTTCGCCGTAGTCGGGTAGAAAAAACAAAGGCTTCAGAAGAAAATCAAGAAAACATAATAGGGTTACATATAAGATTATAAACATGAAATAACATCACACCTGTAATATCCGAAGGGTTAGGCAAAGGTTTACCTAATAGTACACCCACATCTCGCCAGTTATGTTTGATATAAGATTATACTTAAAAAATATCAAAACCGGGAAATAATTTTGATCGCTTCTCCTACATCAGGTAGGTTTTGAAATCATGTAGGTATCAACTATTGGAAAAGTTCTCTCTTATAAAGGGTGTAAATAGACCCATAACGAAGTCGAAAGGCACTTGTTCTCCCTATCATTACGTTTGTTTTAGTATGGACTAAAACACATCTAGTTACGGAGATATTGGGCGATACCTAATGTTTCAACTTTTTCACAAGTTATTTTTAAAAGATTTTTACTTTAAACGCCTCTACGACCCCTGTACAATGTTTTGAATGCGTTACATTGAGTTTTACTGTAAATCGTGATTTTTCACCCAAAAAAAAAAGTGGTTTCCCAGCAATAATTTTTGCGTAGAGTTACTTAGTTTGATGTATAGAAAGCTTGGTTAACGGCTTCGTGAAAGGAATGTTTACACCTTATTTAAAACTCGAAAAAAATCGTAAAAATTAAATACTTTGTCTATATCATTGTGTACTTAATTACAATGGCTTGATTGGCCTTAACCCTGGAGTCAATTATTCGATAAACGTATTTATCTGTATTTATAAAAGTTCACTAATTGACGATAAACCGTGCGTGCACTATTTTTGTAAAATCACAACAAATTCAGATTCATAGAATAAACTGTCGTCGTTTCTTTTTCATAAAACTAATTGATCGCTCTCAATTATTGTATTTCTTCACTTTTAAGATAGTAACTATCAATATCCGTCTTGTTCCAAACTATTATATGTATAGAAATCATAATATACAAAAACCGCCGTCCTCCAAATTCATTCATTATTTTTTATATAACATTGTGATATTTGCTATTTTTGTTGATGTTATATTTTGCATTCATTCAGCGTTGGTTATTATTAATTAAGTTGCTGTCTGATTTATTTTATTCTTTTTGCAGTTTGTTGTAGGTATGTTGCATACATTATTACTGAATTTGTTACAGAGTTTAATAACAAGATATTTAGATGCACTTTTAGCGGTTATTAAAATAACAAAATGTTCATTTTCAGAATTCCATTTTTCATTTCAATTTCATTTTTATAATAATAATAATTTAACATTGCAGTGAGTAGCAGTGAGGGCATTAAATCAATTATTCATAATTTTCAAGCATAATTTTATACATTCAGTCATGCATTCAATTATCTTTTCAAAAACATACAAACCTTCATAAATATTGAAATAAAATCTTTCTAAATTGTACTCACGTCAAAATTCTAGGTTTTTAATATTGAATGCCAGTGCAGCGTCTAAAGGTCAATATTTTTCGAAAAGTTTACTTGCAACATATCTGTTTCAACATACTTGGGCGGCACGCAGGCCAAATGTGATACACACAATTTCATAATACAATATTTGAATACAGCCCATGGCTGTATAGTCTTGTGCTCGTGCGTCGCCTTTAAGTTTTATCGTAAAAAACTTAAAAGTGACCATGTGTTTTATTCAATGAATTTAGGTGTCATGGAAATTCTATCAATTATTTTACAGTCTTACATTGTTTGTGTCATATATTCGTACCATTCGTACAAAGAGTCGTTATCATCTGATTGTTAAAATGTTGGCCTTTTCGAGTAGCCACTCTAAGGTCACAACTCTGAGGACCAATAATTTGACTTTTCAAAATGTATAATTATTAAGTGCTTGCACTTTCGTACCAACATCTTTTAATCACTATCTTAAAATAAGCTTCACAACTGCATGTAAAACGTGTTATTTTATCAGTTATTTCGCTACATTGAAACCTGCAGTTAAATAAAATATTTCGCCACCTTAGTCGCAGTTCATACTTTTTCTTACATTTAAACTTTAGAATCGACCATAGGTACAAATATTGATAATGTGTTAACCGCAATCAAATACAACAGAGTATTAAATCTGTGATTACCACACACGCAATTATTACGCATGCCCACTGTAGTTGAGAGTAATATGTTAATAAAATGTCGGACAGCGCCGCGGCACAAACTAGGCTAATTTGACATTTGTGTTATGTCATGCTGCGGCTTGTCAACAGATGCTAATGGGTGTTAAGCGGTATTTTATTTAGTTTGTACTGAAACGAAATGCTTATCCTCCATGTGCGTATAGGCATCATCATCATCATCGGATGATTCGATGATGATAACCCGGCTTCACTCACCGCTGGGTATAGGCATCTATCTTTGTAAATCTTGGTTTCGTAAAAATGCGCACTTTTGATGGTCATTTCGCTTAATTGTATACAGAATGCTCGTTCCATCGTCGAGCTCATCTCTGTCCTCAGGACTAGATTGAGGTCATGAGTAGGCCCATTAAACATAAAAAAGAAAAATCCATAGACAACCATAGAAGTATATAATTATCTGTTAATGTTTTCAGAAAAACTAAAATCGGTTAAATTTATCTTTCAGGAAAGTTGAGTTGACTTTAACGAATAATGCTTTAATTAAATTACTACGTAGGTATCCGTGATATGGTATGATGTAAAAAGTTATTCTGTTAAAAATTTAAATAAAATTCAAGATAACTTACGTATATTGCCTGCTTTCCCATTTTCCGCAGCTTCCCCGGTGTGGCATATAACATTTAAACATAACATCAACAGCGACAAAACACAACGGTCGGCCATTTTCATTTTTGTTAAAAATTAATTTGAATTTTAATAACTAACAAAATGATTTAAAAAAAAAGAGAATTAAAACTTTTTCAATGTGTCAAACAATCCATTTTTCACTGAACGTTCGATTTTCGAAAAGCACTGTCTTTAATTTTGTTTTAGTCAGATTCGTATTTTTTTTTAAATATAGAAATGTTTTTTTTGACGTTCGAATTTTTAAATTAGCCCGCGTCCGTTGTTCGGCGGTTTTAGTTGGCAATAGGCTGGCGCTTGGATGGTAGGCCGACGGGCGCACGACTCATTTTGTTTGAGGTGAAAGCAAGGAGCTATGTGTTTTATTCGCTCAAGATTTTCGACATCCCTGAGTGGGCTCCCCACCGCCTGCGAACTATTTACTAGCTCAGTCCGCCAGGACGAAGAAATTATAGGATTTGTTAGGTTTTTTATGGTGTTCGAGCAAGCTGATGACTTGATGAGTAATTACGGTTATGTCATGTGAGCAAGTGCTTGAACAAAGAGGACACGTCTTGGCTAATAGGTTTCGCTTCCTACAGTTGGTCATGCCCTAAAAGTGCACACAAACAGACGAACATCGACAATTCGCTAACTATCTTAATGACCGATTGTTTCGATGTTATTCGACGAATTTATACGTTACATATGAGCATAGATTGCGATTTATTACGTCCTTAATTTTATACGAGCAGAAAATAAGGAAAACCATAGTGGAATTTCGGCGCCCAATTTTCATTTTCCGGGGCTATTCACAGTTTTCGAGCCTGTGTAAGTACTTTGATAAATTATACTATTCTACGTATTCTTATCTCTTTATTTACTTATTTCGATGGACCTTGAACTTTTAAATATTTTATTATAGCACTGATCAATCTCATGGTTTTTATTTTGTGACCTGTAGTTTTGGGGGTCAAACCCTATATGGTGAAGCCCTTGCTTTGTTTTCGCAGCACCTGCTCATCTTCCCTTTTTCGGTATTATTGTGAAGTACCTAATTTTATTACTGAGTTGCTATTTTTGGATCTGTTTCCACATTCACCTTTATAGGAAGTTATCGCATTACGATTAGGTTCAACGTGATGTATTTTACACTCGTCGATATTTTCATTTATCACAACTAGCGTGGGATAAAATTTCCACAATAACTACAAACTAAGTCCAAAATACTTCAATTTATTCGTTTATTGGACTTACAACCTGGCGAAAGCAAGCTCGGAAAAAAAGGTAATATTAAATCATAGTTTCCTAATCATTATTCGAAAGTGTATTGAACAACGTCGTTTGATACACGCGAATATACTGCAGTTCTCGGCTCCATAACACCCTCGCCTGCGGCGATTCAGTGGACTCGGTGAACTTTTATGTGTTTCAATTATTTTATTGACATGATAGCCGATTTACTAGTCGGCAAGGAGTAGGAGCAGTAAAGGCGGGGTAACGGCTGCCACTTACACCCGGGTAGACTTAGTTATAGGTCGCAGGTTCAGACTCCCGCAGTCTCTTCCTTGGTAGAGTTTTTCACCATTACTTTAAAAACGCAAAAGTAAACCGCCTTGTCCTAGCATCGATAATACAAAATAATGACATTTGACATCCACTACTCCGCACTGGCGATAAAATCACAGCCCGCGGCCGCTCAGAGCGAGAAGACCTGCCTCCCAGCACTGCAAAGATTATGCTAGCTATGCTTTGCTAATTGGCAAGGGGGTTATAAAAAGGGTTTCCTGAACGTAGGTACTTCGTACGCATTGCAATATTTTTTCTTTAAAACTTTTTAGCTAAAATTCAGTATCAATATCCGTAAAATATAAGTTCATTATCACCAAACTCGTTAAAAAAATAAAACGTAGGCACATCGCGAGGGTCACAACTACGACCTCTCCCGATTTGCGTGTCGAACTAATTGTTATATTTTATCTTGGAACCAATTAGGACGCGTTATACTGTTGCGATCTAATGTTCAAGCATAATTGTGATCGCCATCATTATCATCATCATGTCAGGCGAAGGACGTCAACAGGCATCGTCGACTGATCCTGTGCTTGTCGCATGCAGCGGATTCCCGTGGCCTTAACCAGGTCATCGGTTTATGACGTCTGTGAGGGATCTTAGGAAGATCCCTCACAGACGTCATAAACCGATGACCGCGTTGACAAGTAGCACGTGTTGCCAGATTTTTATTACTTTGTTAGCCATCCGCTGACAGGTGGAGGTTACGCTGGCTTTTGATCTTACTACATTTTGAATCTTCTATGTTGTATTTCGTTACTGTGAGGATTTTATCATACAGAAATCACTAATGATCACAAAACAATAATGTAAGATACCAGTATTTATTTTCAGTATTTCCTCAACAAAAAATATTAGTTAGCGCCATGTTATTGTGAACTCACCCTTACAAATCTGTCGATTATTAAGACGTATTAAAATTATTATACAATAAAAAAACAAACATTCCGTAACATATGTTTCACGATACGGTCACACGTGATTCTGATAGTGATCGTCATTACAGTCGCATGTTAACTACAGGTCATCACTACTACGATGTTTTAACCCAAGAAAACGGATCTTAAGCGGTGGCATCTATAACGCCATACACGAACTACTCATCATACTTTACATCATGCAATCCCTGTATCGAGAAAGCAGAGTTACACATACAAATGTGTTGGGCTCCTGAGCGACGGTTGTCGGATATTTGCACCTATACATACATGCTAATTACGGGTAACTAACAACACCCGTCTAGTCGAAGAATCCTCTATTGACAGTGGAGGATGAAGAACTTGACACTCATGTTGTAAATTATCTCTATACTAGATTTCATATTTATTTCTCTATGATAGATGTTTTACTTCTCAGTCTTTTCATACTTTACATAATATGGTTATTTATTAGAACCACTTTCCCTTGAACATGAACCCCACAGACAATTCAAGACTGTTGCAGGACCTGCAGTGGGCAAACCGAGCCTGGATTGCTCACGGCAGGTCCTAAAGGGCCGGTATTCCTAGATTATCACAGCTGGACGCTAGGATTTTTTTCGCATTTGGATTTATCTCTCTGACGTTACTATCACTTCGCCCTTTCAGGCATTCAGTTACTTGGTTCCCAACCTTTCTTGGACCAGGGACCACTTTGGTGTCTTTATTGTTATCAGGGGCTTTATGGTCCTAGATAAACATGGACACCTGACGACTGGATTATATCTAGAGGGGTGAATTGTTAACTAACACAATGCAAAAATTGGAAAATGGGATGAAAACCTTTATAATTAACATAGTGAGGACTGAGGATACAAAAGCGATCGAAGTGAGCTCGAAAAAATAGCAATAATTCATTCGGAAATAGGAGTAAGTTAGTAGATTCTCAAAAAATGTTAGCACCTCGCCACTGATAGGTTTAATTATGTTGGGTTGAGCTTACATCTTCTGTGCAAGTTAAAAAGTACGAATATCATTTAAACCTTTCGCGGACCATATTTGAGGCTCCTGCGGACCACTGGTGGTCCGTGGACCATAGGTTGGGAACCACTGCTTTAAATAAATTTCCTGTAGAAGAGGAATTGCGGAGATTTATGGTTTCCTTGATTCTTGACTGGTACGTCTAATAATTCATGATTCTTTTAGTCAATTTCGGATTTATGCAGTACATCCTTTATTGACTACATCTACATCTGTCAGCTAACACCTGTCTCCATATCCTTCCTTCTCTTTCAGCTCTCCTGTTCCATCTTTTGATCATCGTTCTCCTGCTCTTATTATCCTCTATTTAACTGGAGTCGACGCAGCAGTATGTCTACGTCATCCATATTTCTCTTTTCGTCGTTATCTCAATAGTCACACCCTTTCCATTCATATTTTTTCACACAGACCATCCATCGTTTCTCTCTACTCTTATAACTATCCACATAAATAATCAAACACTTCTTCAAGCTATTTTTCTCGTTTATCCGCATCACATACCATAACATGACAATAGACCATATCTTTTGTCAGTCCACCGATGCCACTTTTAGGCTGCCTTTTAAATTCTTACTCCTTATTTTTTATTACCCCATATCACGTGGCTAATACGACAAAAAAGTCGTCTTATACGTCTTAATTATCCTCACCTAATAAAAAGCAAATCGATTGTTTACGAGAAGTCTAATTAACAGTAAAAATATTAATGAGTATATTATCTGGTGCTGATATTTTAGTCTCGTTTATCGTAAGTGCGGTCATTACTTCTTCACTTACTACCCCTATAGGTTAATTGCCCTTAGTACGGCAGGAATCTTCTAGAATTTGATGTACATCAATGATTTTTTTCAGGAGAACAGGAGACAGAGCTAAAACAAACGAGCAATGTATCTTTGTTTATACAACAATGATTAAAGTCCACGTGACCGTAATGATGACTTAATACTAATATTATTATAGCAATAATTTACTTGTTATCCAGAAAATGATATGTCTTGACTCAGTGTCGGTCCCGCCTTCGAAATAAAAGCTCATTTAATGTGCGACTTAATTACAGTGGCTGTGATTTTAATTTATTCATAATTAAATTGATTAAAAATTAAGACAATAACTTTCTAAACAAAAGGAAGAAATTATGTCGGGACTGTATAAAAGTTTTCTATTTTATAATAAATAGTGTTTTAGTGTGTCTTTTACAAACCTTTTTTGTAGAAAACTATATTTTAATTTTATAAGACTGATAATAATTTAGTTACAATGGGTTTCGACTTTTCCCGGAGACAGTGGTTGACGATAGTCGTCATATCCATAGCTGACTTCTGCAACGCTATTTGTGTTGCCCTACAAGCGCCATTTTATCCTCAAGAGGTGGGTTTACCATATTTCGTCTAAGTTATTTTTTTGAGGAAATTTTGAGGTTTTTCCTTTGAAAGTACGCAGTAATGGAACGATTTGGTTCTTTATTTCGGAATTTCATAACCGAGAAAAATAAAACGAGGGTTTCAGTGTTCTATAATAGTAAATGAATTTCTGCCGTGTCAAAATGAAAATAGTTTTTTTTTTAAAGCGAACGAGTTCCCATATAATTTTCAAGAAACTATTACTCGAAATACTATCTAGAAACGCGGAACATACATGGACCCCATGTATGTTCCGCGTTTCTAGATAGTACTTGATAGTATTTTTGATACCCCTAGGCATGAGGAATCTGTTTTTACGACGTTACTATTTGGCACACCCTGTATGATAATTATGTACGAGTTACTTAGCCATAAAAAATAAAGAAATATCGTAGGCATTCTTGCAAAAATAACTGTTTTATGTGTCGTGTCACTTTTTAATTTAACTAAAAAAGAAATCAAGTCTTCATTTCAGCCTGAAATCGGTCTTCAGTGCCAACCATAGCATATTGGCTACAAAAATTATACACTGTGGATAAAATACTTGATTGAAATGTGCACGGTTTCCGAATCGATTGGTAATCGTGAATTCCTGCTCCAAGTTTAAATATACATACACAGTCTTTATATAAGTTTTTCAAAAATATTTAAAGGCGTATATCCATTATTCGTCCTTGACAGTATTAACGTGCGGTCGATTCACTCTCTAATATTTCGACATAATAGCGAGGGGTTTTTAAAATACTTATGTAAAATTATTATAGGTAGTTACATCGATCTACATTTTTAATCCACTTTAAGTAATGTTTAATTGATCTACAAAGGGCTAAGAACTAAGTTCAAAGTGATCATAGCTATTTATTCACTAAGGGGAGTAAGGCACAGATTACTACTCGTGTGTGCATTTGAGTTCCGACGCGAAGCGCAGGGCCGTCAACCACACGAATTTAGTAATCTGTACTTACCCTCGAGTGATATATACTGCTATAAACTACACTTGCTTACAACACCATCAAGACATTAAAAAAGAAAACAAAACGCGTTAGTAATGGATTACTACCCTGATTTTCAGGGCAGTAATGAAATTCCATTCAATATAACTGCCTAGATTTTTGAGAAGGTTTAATGAACAGCTTTCAAGCCTTTTAGTGGGGTAGTATTGGTACACTTAGTAAGCAAGCGTAGTCTATATTCATTTATTTGCTAGTCAGACAGCCTTATTTGTTTACATGGGTTGGTCAGTTTCACAATTAATTGTTACGGTCAAGCCACAATTTTGAGGCATCATTTTGTCCGTCAGCCAAAAGGCGCTTGTTCTCCCCGTATTTGCGATTTTTTTTTTGTTCTACACCATACATACCTGGGAACCTTCTAGTTACTATGTATATTGGGGGTCAATTTTCCAAATTCTTCATAATTTTTTTGATACATGTTTTAATGTAAGATTTTTACTTTAAACACCGCCACGACCCCCGTACTTTCAATCCATCCATGAGCACAATGTTTTGAGTGCGTTACATTGAGTTATACCGTAAAACGAAATTTTTCATCCCAAAAAAAAGTAGTTTCCCCAGCGATAATTTTTGCGTAAAGTTTTTGTACAGAATTATTGGTTGTGGGCGTCGTGAAGGGTCCGTTTACAGCCGGTATACTGCATCTCATTGATATTCATCAAAGTAGGAAATACTTGGCTTGACGCTTTAATATCGAACTAAAATAACTATCTGGTACCACTATCTCTTAATAGTAGTATTTCAGTAGTATTTCATTGTCAATACATCTACGAAAACATAATGTACGTGAGGAAAAATCGACTTTTTGGTAAAAGAGGGGACAGACACAATTACAGTACTACAAATAGGGACCAATTAGTTCAGCCAGGCTTCAGACTCGCTAAAGTAGACTCTTCTTTCATGGGGTACTGTTTGAGATGCTATAATAAAATTCCACAAAGCATTCTTGAACTGAATGAAACAAAATTTAAAACATGCATTAAACGCACATTAAGTAAGCAAGCATATTACAAATTGGACGATTATATCGCTGATAAAAATGCTTGGCTCAATGCCGGTCCTGCTCCACAAGGACAGGGGCGCATAAATGGATAGCACTAATTGTATTGTTGGAGCTGCTGAAGATTTTACAACTATCTTTGTATTGTATAAATTCAATATTTTTGGTATTATATAAACGCATATCCCATATTGTGTGAGTGCTATGTACTAGAACGCTATCAGTCGCTGGAAACCTACGTCTTTTCTTGACTTGAATGTGCCTTGGCGGTTAAGAGTATGTCTTGCTCACTCAATGTCTCACTGATGGTGGCGCGTGTGTCGGATCATTTAGTTCCCTTCAAAATGGTTGAGTTGAATGGTGCTGATCCATACGTCATGTTCGTGAACGGGCGCTGTCAGTTGGGACTGGTCAGCTCTTGGGTGCCACGGCTTATTTGAATTTTTTTTTTGTTTTTTAATTGTTTGTTTTGTTTTTACTATGGACACTTTTAACGTGCACATCTTGCTACATTGTTCTCACATAATGTACCATCTCAACATGAATGATGCAACCAAGGTTTTGTAAAAATATTCTGATTTAATAGAGTGTGCATGGAGTTTCTTGCCCGTTCTTCTCCATAGAGATCTACGCTAGGGAATGGGCAACTACTATACTTTCACAGTTTTTATGTCTTGTGACTGGGACTGCAGCTACATTTAATTTTCATCTTTGTTTCGACAATTCAAAAGTGCCTGTAACTGGCCTACTTCAAATAAATGCTTTGATTTTGATTCTGTAATGATGCTTTAGGCTGGGAAATAGATCAAGCCATTAGGTGGAAGCGACAGAGTACAGCCCCGAAATTAAAATTTTCTTAAGTTTTTTTTGCAATTCGCATGTTGATTAAAATGTGATTCGCGACCGTAACAAAAATATATCATAACTGAGTTATAATCATTAAAATCATCAATACACCCCTCCATGTTCATATTATCCAATTGAATGACTTTCTCTTGAAAAAGGCATTCAATGGGATTATCGGAACCATATTTTGTTCAACATACAACTTGACACTGACCTGCAAATTCCAAAAAACGTAAGAAAAAATATTTTCGCGGCCTGCCCTGACGCTTCCAACTTAAAGACGTTTAGCTCCATCTGTCGCACATACTCAAGTAAGATTAAAGTAGTACTGCAGCTATAAGAAGTGATCTAGAGTAGGCCCTGGCTGGAGGCCTCACACTTAAGGCACTCACAGGATTATCCGGTTAAGCAGACGACAACCTCTCTAGGTTGAACTGCGAGATGCCATTCCGCAAAAAAAAATTACATTAAGGGTCGAGGACTCTGAGGGTCTACACAATGTGACATTCTATTTACACTGTATCATATTATAAAGAGGAAAGATTTGATTGCTTTTTTGTTTGTTTGCATTGAATTGGCTCCGAAACTACTTAACCGATTTGAAAATTTGTTTCACTGTTGGGAAGCTACACTATCTCCGGTGAACATAGGCTATATGTTATCCCCGTACTCCCACGGGAACGGGAACTACGTGGGTGAAACCGCGTAATGTCTGCTATGTCAGTGATAAAAATGAGAGATAAATCAAAAGGTAATGTATGGGTAATATATGATAAATGGGACGATATATGTATGTATATAACGATACTATGTATGGCTTATGTGAAATATGGTAATCATGGACCGAAGGGATTGGTCTTGATTATCGAAATCAATTTCGAGAAAGCCATATGATTGAAGAGCATTTTGTAAGGGGATCACAAATTGAGGTGGTAAATTGGGATTAGAGCAGGGGCATGATGATTCGTCTTAACAGCATAGTAACCCATTTCTCCAAGGAACGGTTGTGCAAATCACAGTAACTCATAGTTCCGTCTGTACGTAGGTATTTAGGTATTTCCATCCGTGCGATAACCTTCGAGCAAAAAGTCGACTCTTATCGTCACAATACAATCACTAGGCGCTCGCGCATACGTCCATGTGCGAGGAACTTATATAACTATGTCTAAAACTACTATTTCGTCAAATGAAATCAAAAGTTTTGAATCTTGTAAGAATAACATTAAATTCAATGCGTGAGTCGAAATAAACCCAATTTTCTAAGTATTTACGTCAATTAAGTACCGGAAATGCAGTGTATGAGTAAAGATTACATTAGTCCGCCAAAAAGATTTCCAAAAAATATTGGCCATATATTTTTTCTTTTTTTACGTAAACAAAAAATAAAGAGGATACGGTGCGTCGAAAATTCGTGCGACGACACATTGGAGTACATTTTTTACTCAAATGTGTCGTCACAAACCCCCACTCATGATCTTTGATAGTTTTATCTTCGTCAATTTTTATTAATTGAATAAAATAAAAAAAACACGTATCAAATATTTTGCGATAATCTAACTAACGGACTAAACAGAATCATAGTTTTTTTAGTCAGTCATTATCTCTATTATGCGCAAAATTTCGATTATCCACAAGTTTTGGCGTTGCTTCCATGTTGTGCTTGAGACGGTCGTCATTATTAGCTGTCACCCTTTCATACAGTCTATTTTAAAATCGTTATCTCACAAAATGGTTCCATAGCCTCGTTTGGCTAGTACTCGCAAACGCTACTGCTAATCACGAGGTCTTGAGTTCGATTCGCAGGTTGAACAGTGTTATAACTTTTTTCAATCAGGAATTTCTCAGTCGTAGCCTGGACTCAGGAATTGTGCCCCGTTGATGGCTCGCTCCCTGCTTCATAGGACTCGTTTATAACTGGCGAAATGTAGACGTACTAAAGGCTAACCCTTCAAGGGGTGATCTTTACTCCAGCGAGACGTTCAGAAAGATGAATTTATTTATATTGACATAATCATGAATCAGGATTCATGATAGGCCAGAGGATAAAACGGTCAAATCAGGCTGAATGACCATGGATTGTGGCCACAGTTATCGTAACGGTTTCAAGGCTACAAAATTATGTGAACTTACAGCACACTATAAATCTAGTTTATAGTTTTTGTAATCGTAACCCTAGATAACTAATTCAATTAACACAAAATTATCATTTATTATTCTGTATCTAGAGATACAGATTTACAAGAAACAGGTTCACAAGTTTGTTGAGCAATATACCTAGTGTTTAAGATAATAATATGATAATATGGATGTCGGCGTCACATTGTAAAAACTGTTAGATTGTAATCTGTCTAGCGAGATTCTAAACTGTCGAAATATTGTTAAATGAACATACTACTTGCAATATGACGCATTAGTGAAACCGAAAAATTGTGAAATGTATGCGACGGAACTCACCTCGCGCGCTGTGGAGGGGGGGGGAGGGGGACCCCTCTTACCCCCTGGTACCACTCATGAAAAGATAATGCACCATTTCTGAGAAAAACCGATTAATGTAACCTAACCTCAAAACACTTTATATTCGCCTAAAAAGCATAGTCGACGGCCTCTTATTTCTGTCTGCAGGGTTTAAAGGAACCTAACTAACCTAACGTCGGGGTGCCCCAAGTCCCGATTGACAATATTTCGACAGTTTACCTTCTCGCTAGACAGATTACAATCTAATTTGACGCTGACATAGATTTGGATGGAGTGATGCAGTTATAAAACTGGATTCTATCTAAGAATGATTGTGTTTGTTGTTGTTTTTAAGTATATACTGCGTATGTCTCTATGTTGGGGCAGGTTAGTTTCACGCCAGTCGAACAGGCTGACTTTTAAGTCATCGGTAATCTTTCGAGGGCTAGATTTACGTATAGTTACTCGTAATTTAAACAATTGGTTATCCTGTGCAGTAAATGAAACTAACAAGAGATTTTTACTGTCTTTTTTGACTGTTCTATTATTTTATTTTTTTTGAAGAAGAACGTTAGTTCTATGAACATTATTTTAATTGTTTAGAACTACTGAATTTACTGTAAGCCCGTGACCATGATATTGTTTATTAGATCATTGCATCAACATAACACAATCGTAAAATATCGTATGTTTTAGCTTTTAAAAATACAATAAAAACACTTTAGATGACACACAAATTAACATGGAATTATCGAGTTTTATTCTTTTATAATAAATATGATTGTAATGAGTGTAAATAAGCCGAGAAAAGGGTTCAGATAATATTCTATCGTATCAATCGTTCATTCTGGAACGAACTAATTAGGACAGTCATAGGACGCGTACTTGATTGATAACGGATTTTCATTGACAAATAAACATTTACATTTGGACCGGATAACAAAACATTTTGTAAACAATATTAATACCTATACCTACCTAATTCAAAATGTGCACATTTTCAATAATTAAAAATTAATGTTTAAAGAAATGAGTTTTGTATTCGACTACTTAGTTAAAAAATCGTTAAAAAAATACCTAAAGGTTTAACATTAAATACAGTTTTTCTTAAATCTATGTCAAGTTTACCCATGATCCGCCTGAACCCCGTTCAGACGATTGGAGGTAACATAAATTAATAATCGTATATAATTCTAATCTTATTAGTTTTATTTACAACCCCGCATTATATAAGCCCACATATAGTAGATTACGGCCCACTCTTTCTAACAGTCCCAACGTCCCTGCGCGTATACGCTAATTATATGCTTCTTCTTACTGCGTAGGACGCCATGTGTTTTTTTAAACCATCGGCCTTGTCCCTGTCAAAAGTTATTATACTTAAGTTTTCAATTTTAACGGTAACTTGGGCGATTTTCACCAACCTGAAAACTCAGCTAACTGAATAACAGTACTTAATCTTATTGCAACAGGTCAATTTCTCTGATCCGTGATATTGTATCATAATACCAGTAGATAATTGAATTAATTAATTAGGTCATGTGATTGCAATTACTATGTTACATATTATGCATCTTGAAGGTCTTGATCTTTCACGAGAAATAACGATTTGTTGTAACTTTTCTGTGCACACTGCAAAATTGTAAACTTGTTTAAGTATACCTATTGTAAGAATGCTTACTATAAAAGTTTACAGAATCTATCTAGTTAAATATAGGAATCGTTAATTTTGTGATTCCCATGACAAATCCCGCTGTCTAATTAAAGTTGTAGGTACAAGGATCTTTTGGCGCGTGACCAAAATTAGCACCGCCAATTTTTTTTTAATAGATTGCACAAAGCAATTTCACAAATGCCACTGGAAATGTTTATCAACAGCTCCTCTCCGTTAACGGCATTCGTTCGAGCACCTTTACATCCTTGTCTCACTGATATTTGTAATTTCTCTCACCCAAAAGTTTTTTAATTCCAGGCAGAGAAAAAAGGCTGTACAGCCACGGAGTACGGGCTGGTCTTCGGTGTGTTCGAGCTGGTGGTGTTCCTGGTCAGTCCGATCTACGGCGCCCACTTAAACAGGCTGGGGCCGAAGCTCCTCTTCAATGGCGGTATACTCACTACAGGCACATGCGCTATCTTCTTCGGGTGAGTTTAGGTTTTTTCGTTATTGTAGGGTTGGTTATGTAATAGCAATAAAAACAGAAATCGTTTAGAAAAAAAAGTTAAATACTCCCACGATTTTTTAAGTTAGTAACAAAATAATGAAAATGTTAAGTCAAAATTCAACATTTTGAGTAAGTAACAAAAACCTGTTTTATTTACTAAGTATTGTTGTTTTCTAAATTTAAAGCTCTAATACGAATTCAATGCCCTTCTACTGGCTGTTATGTGTGTAAAAAAATGAAACGGCTATTACTTTTCCGAAGAAGAATATTGTAGAAAATAACTTTAATGGCATCCCACGATTTTTCAAGCGCTAATGGTGGTGGTCACAGTTTTTATTTTTATAAATAAAGAAATAAAAACACTGAAGAGGTTACACATAAATAAGAAACATTTAATTACTTAAGAAATAACAGAACCAATTTTGTAAAGTCAGTCTGTAAGCTGTTGTAAAAATGTATTTACTGCCGATTAATAGCGATGAAAGAATATGGACACTAAAAAGTTTCCATTAAATTAAAATGTATACCTACTGGCTGATATGCTTAAAAAAAAAAATATCGGCCTTTTAGTTTTCCGAAGAAGAAATAATTAAGAAAAAACTTTAATGGCTTCACAACAATTTTTTGATCGCAAATGACCAGTGACTGTTCAACTCTTGAATAAGCTTTACCAAAAAGGCCAGATACCATGACTAATATACTTTTTTTTTTTTTATTAAAATATCCTTGAAATAAACAGCTGCTCTGTAACTACAGAGGATCTTTTAGCGTTCGAATGACGTCAATTACATATTTTTTTAAATCTATTGAAACAATAAGATGACGGCGGGCGTCTGATTTTTGAATGCGCGCGCCAAAAGATCGTTGTAATACAAGGGTTTTGGTATATTTTGGTGATGGTTCTATTTTTATAGGGATAGTTCATTAACGTTTAACCTTTTTATCTTTGGGCTAAATGAATACGTTTGCACTTGTTTTTTTTAGGATGCTGGATAAAGTGGAGGGCCACGTGCCGTTCATCACGCTGAGCTTCATCATCCGCATCGTGGAGGCTATGGGCAACGCCGCCTTCCTCACTGCCTCCTTCGCGATCATCGCCAAGGAGTTCCCTAACAATGTGGCCACTATGTTTGTAAGTTTTTCCTTTCAGGAGATTATTTTTATTTATTGATACCTACAAAAATAAAAGTTTATGTGATAAGAGTCCAGTTCCAGAGTTAGCTATTTCAGCTTTCGATAGGAGGATTCAGGTTTTGACGCTGCTCCTTGCACCGGCTTTGAAGAGTGTTAAGGGGAGAAATTACATCTGATTTCAGCGAATGAAAAAAACATATTATCTACCCTACCCTTACAGTAAGATAGTTGGGACTGGAAATTATTCCACCTTGGTCAGGTACAGTTGCCCTGTATAGGTGAATTAGATGCCATCATCCAAAATATGTAGCATACATTACAACATCACTCTTGAACAACATTACATCAGATGAATGTCGTCGGACGTAACATTAGCGGAGATTAGCCACGCGGTTCAACTGAGGGTCGCGTGATTATAAGGCTAAAACATTGATCTCGAGCAGAGCAGATAGCGTGCCATTGACCTACGTACGACGTATATTGGTAATTGAAAACGTGACCATTTTGACTTTTGCACCAGAATATGAAAACCGGTTCTAATGGACTCTACTCTTAGGGCTTAGGTGACTTTCTTTCAGCGGTAACGATGATGGAATAGTCAAAAATAAACTGAATCTTCGTCCAACTTATCTGTGCAGGCGGGAAAATACAGAACTAAAACAAATGTAGCAAGTTTGGTGTATTCATGCATTTTTTATTGACAAGCAGTGCCACCTTTACTGTAGAAAGCTATCGAAAATATTATGTTTATCTTGATGCAAGATTTATTGTCGATATACCAGCCCATATGTGGCCATACATTGTAGCTTTTGCTAAAAAAACTGTAACGATTTAGTGGACGATTTTTAGGTTCTAGTTCTCTGTTTCAGATAGTTTCTTAAAACAAAATCAAGCTTAGATCTATCCGTATTGTAGTCAAAATCTTTGAAAGAAATTCGTGTAGGTAGCATAGCAATATCAATTGTCAACAAAATGCTATCAAAATCACGCAGGCACCAAACTCACATTCAATCGGGCTGTACTACAAGAATATTTTAGCGCCTGAATGTCTTTGATATGGGTGCTGTTAGTAAACATTTCTAATTTTTTTCGTGAAATGCACTGAAAAATTAAAATGGCCGCTTTGGTTCTAATTTAAACCACACGCACAAAAACAGGGATATTTTTTCTAGGCTGTTGCGCTAAATTTTAAAGTTCAGTGTAGTTTTCTCGACACTTTTAAACATCTAAACCTTAACTGAAATTTTCAGGCATCCCTAGAAACATTCTTCGGCCTGGGTTTGATCGTTGGCCCAACCCTGGGAGGAGCTCTATACGACTTCGGAGGCTACTCCTTGCCGTTCGCTGTTCTCGGGTTTGCTCTATTCTGTGCAGCTGTCATGAGCTGCCTAGTGCTGCCGAAGAACCATGATGATGAGGATCTGAAACCTAGTGGGCGTGAGTATATAGAAGCTTGCAATGGCTATTGCAAAAATGTTGATCTGTTGTGAGAATCATGAGAGCAACGTTTTCTGAATCAACCACGGCTGACCATTTTTTTATCAGGCACTTTTATTTGAGTTTTGATTAGCTACCTATTAGCGTTTTTTTGTTGTTATTAAACTACATATTTACGGTTTTCAGACTTTTCCCTTTACATGTGCTGTAAGACCTTGCTTTTTGTCAAATTTATTGATTCTAGGTCAACGGGAACTACCATATAGGTTTCCGACCCAAAACCTATAGGGTACTTCCGGTTGACCTAGAATCGGCAATTTTGGTTAAAAGCAAGGTCTTATAGTACAAATAAAGGGGAAAGTCCGAAAAATTTAAAAAAGTTTAAAATTAAGGTAAATTTTGGTACTTACAAGTTTTCGCGAAAATCTAAATTTGCCCATATCTTTCTATCGTGTTCACTCAGACGGACAAGAAAGTGATCTTATAAGGGTCCCGTTTTTTCCTTTTGAAGTACGGAACCCTAAAAATGAAGTAGGTTGCAAGTGCTTACAGATTTGATAGAGTTTTGATGGTCGGTATTGTCATTCAATTGCTGTGTTGTGTTGATGAATAAGATCTTATATATAGATCTTAGTTTTTTACCTAATGGATACCTTGGATTTTGGATTCAATGTTATGGAGAAAAGGTTGTTAACATTGAAATGGCTCCTTGTCCGTGTTTACATCTTTTTGAGGCTGACTAAATGAGCATAAATGGGAATATTGATTGACAATGATTACTACTAACAACACACATTGATTATTGCTTTCTTTGCAGCCTCAATGATATCTCTGCTGAAGGTGCCTGGTGTGGTGCTGTCCGCACTCAGTATCATGGTCACCAGTATGAGCATAGGATTCTTGCAGGCGACCCTCGAACCACATCTGCGACAAGTAAGTATGACTATTCATTATAAATAAAAGAACCATAGTAAAAACTACAATATAAACTTTGGTCAATTTAACAAGCTTCACTATTCGTGCAATAAATAAGGGGTAGGTAATAAGGTAATTAAATGACATAAAATATGAGAAACCAATACATGTCAGATCAAATAAATGAATGTCAAAAGTATAAAGCAAATTAAAATAAATCGTAAATTAAACAAAATAAAAATAATTAAATATGACAATGAATCATGAATAATTTATAATTAACTGTGCTGGCTGGCTCCATCCTCGTGGATTATTCAATTATTATCGGAAGTAAAGTTATTAAGACTTCTTTAGTGTTTTTTTGGAAGCCTTTTTTTCTTATTAATTCCACGCCCCTGAACTGATTCCGTTTTGATGTTGGTTTGAAATTTTGAATGAGTAGAATATATTTGGCTACGAAATATTTATGTTCAACTGCATCTTACAAAATAAACCCAGCAATGCTCGATTGATCAGATTATCTGGGAACCGCGTTAGCGTTATAAATTTTATATGTGTTTCCAAATCAGGTTAGTAACTCAGTAGGCAACCGATGGACATGTTTTAATTCTCTTTCATGGCTCTATCGACGTGTTTATCTTAATCACTTCATGTAGCTGTAGTACCACTAACAGGTTCATGAGAATAGGGTGGTGTAGTACATCCATTTTTTTTATCTAGGTGAAGCGCATAGTGACAGATTTTGATAAAAATCAAAAGCAAGCAATATAATTGTAAAAAAAAATATTTTATGAACACATAATTATTACAGTCGCTAATCATATTTTAATCAACATATAACCAAATAAACAAAAGAAGTAAGTAAGGATGCTGCTTTAAATTTTGCACAACCCTGGTGTTTTCTCGCAGCGACAAAAAACCGACGCCTTTGTTTGCATTGACATTATTCTAATACATCCTCCCCTCTCCTTCAGTTCCAGTTCTCGTCTATGATCCTCGGGCTGATGTTCGTGATCAACGGCGGCGTGTACGCGTTGTCGGCGCCGGGCTGGGGCTGGCTGTGCGACCACTCCGCGGTGCGCCCCAAATATGTCATCGCGTGTGGGTGCGCCTTCGTGGCGGGAGGGTTCCTGTTGATAGGACCAGCGCCTTTCTTTGAAATGCAGACGTGAGTTTCGTTTCCTTTGTCCAACCTTATTATGTCTAGTAATAGTAAGTACTTTTAGGACTTCTGGATAAGGTTGTCATACTAAAATGACTGCGCCCACAATGAGAAAAATGTTAACCATTTCAAGAATTTTAACGTGATACACGATATCCTAAAGCAGCCATGATTCTGCTAAAGCAGTCATTTTGGAACAGATAATTTGGACATTGTGATGGAATTGACACTAGCAACTGATGGTGCAAATACAGCATGAGTTCGATAGTGAGGTTTGCAAATAGGTCTTAACTTAATATTATTTAAGACCATTTTATAAGAAAACGACTGATCTGGTATTCCAGATCAGTCGTTCTCTTATAATTAGAGTCTCTACTTTCACCTTCAAATGCCACGCCTGTCAGATTATTGTGGCAATCTTTGGAGTTTTTTCTCTGTATTCTGTTCGATGATACCTTTAGTAAATGAAATCTGATGTGTGATTACAGACAAATGTGGGCTGTGGTAGTCGGCCTGATGCTCCACGGATTCGGTATGGGCAGTCAGCTCGTCGCTTCTTTCTCTGACGCACTTGGAACAGCCATGTAAGTACCTATAATCTATTTCTCATATCGCCATTAGGTATAACTTGTACTTTTGTTTGGGCCCAGAAAGAAACCCCATTACCACCTGCCTGCGATAGTTTGGCCCTATTGATCTTCCTCTGGGTTCTTCTCTCCTGGGTTAACGTCAAGGCTTCTTGCCTCATACGAGCAAAAGAGATCATCACCAAAACGCCATTATCTTTTTTTTGCGAATTGAAAAAATATCACCAGGCACATGTTTATAGCAGACCAAAAGAAACAAAAAACTAATTAATCAGTGTCAAAAGAAATTCCTCTCTAATCGAGATATAATGACCAAGGTGCAAATTATTCACATTTTTTACTGAATATTCACTCAAAGTTGCACTCGCTACAATCATTTATCTCTTTCCTCGAGTAAGGTATCCACCTACATAAACTATACCCCCTACGGCAGGTTTTGTATAAACACGTTAACATGGAAAAAAGCCATATCCACTGGCCATCTTAAACGCATAGGTGCTGAAGAGATTGCAGGTCTGTCAGTACCTAAAAGTATTGGTTGTAGAGCATCAGTAGGTTTTTTAAATCGCGGATCTGATATATTAGGGATCATCATCTTTCACAACCAGACTTCTCACACAACAGAACTACTCATAGGCCCCTCTCAACTTGTTGGCACAAGTAGTAAACTGGTGTCTCATCCACGTTCGATGACGTTATACGCTATTATTATGGAGCTAAACAATAAGAATACACTGTTTATATTTCAACCGCTTTTTTCCTCAGTGCAAGCGGTCTCCCTAACTCCATAGAGACGTACGGGCTGGTGTCAGGCATGTGGACGTCCACGTTCGCTCTGGGAGCGTTCATCGGCCCCACCGTGTCGGGGCTGCTTTTCGACTCCATCGGCTTCAGAAGCTCCACGCTCTTCGTGTTCATACTGCATGTTCTTGTGGTATGTAATGTCGAATGGTGGTATCATAGTAGTTGACGTTTGCAAGATTGGTTGTTGACTTAAAATGTCACTTACGGGATATCTTCCGTGATTATTGTTCATTTTTAGCTCCCGATAGCCCGATAGTCTCGCCTAGAACAGTGTTTAAGATTGGTTTTGGTAACATTAATATTTCAAAATTGCTAACACCCAACTTGACACATATTGTGGGAGTTCAATTTATGAACATGATCTTTCTCTTTTGCAACGCTGCTACTAATGCCCTATTTTCTTTCGTCATTTTGCGAATACATCATGATCTGTCGAATGACCGATTTGGTCGAGACGCCATTGTTTAACTATTGTGTCTACTTCGTGGACAGATCATGGGATAAAAATGAAGACAGTTTAGATTTGAATTGGTACTTCATCAAACCGTTTCTTAGTTTTAATCTCTGCCTTTGTTGCTAGATGGTGTTGATGCTAATGTTCACCTGGACCTGCGACCGCTCTTCCAAGATGGATGTCTCAGTGTCCGCCGGAGACTTGCTCCAAATCGATGGGACCCTGGACGAAAGCGTTCTCATTGGTGACAAGTTCCTACCTCCTACTAGGACTAAGAGGTAATTACTTTGTCTTTATTCATCCTTTTCATGTTAAGAAACGCAGGATTGTCAAATGCCGGATGCATGGTCCATGCTTATCGTATCATCCCGACCACACAACACAGGTAAATTATCACTAGAGTATAATAACCATCACGTCTTTAGATCTCCAAAAACAGTGTGTGATGATGCTGTCATCTGACTTCAGGGGAACCAGAAGTCAGCTTAGAGCATGCTACTGCTGGCCTCTCTCAAGTGATACCATAGTACCCAGCTCCGTTCAAAATATCCATCATTATCAAAAGCACAATCATAGTACTCTATCACCTGATTGCCGATCATCAAATTGCGCGCTTTGGGGAAACGAACTTTCAGCTCAAGGTAAGATACTATCACTTACCTCTGCCAAACTATTGTCATCAAGTATCATCCACGCATGGACATCACCATCAGCATAGGCGAGCATTTGGGATGCAAGTGTATATCCCTCGGACTGTTCTTGGGGCTCCCAGTGTGATGGTTTTCTATTTATATATTTATTGTATGTCAAAGATTTTCGAGCCGGTGCACGGTGGATGACCCACTGGTAGAAAACATGGTCATCGGAGACAGACTACAGCCAGACAGGACTAGAAGGTAAGTCGAATAGCGTAGTCGTTCATAAGTCTCCTCACAATCCTGTGTCTTTCAAGTCTGGTAAAATCAGATACGTTTGACTAGTGACTGACCGAGTAATATTTCCAATCCAACCCGCACTGGGTCCACATGGTAGATTACGACCTACGCCTCACAGATATGAAACTGTGTAAAACCCCAGCAGCAGGAACATACTAAGCTATTTGTGCATTTAAGCTAAGTGAATTCTTCTGAAGACAGAATTACCAAAGTCCTAATGTTCTAATGCGATTAATATTCCTCGTATCGCACATTTCTTCTTTCCAGTGATATTCACAACCAGGTTGAAGATCTCTAAATAGTCAGCCAGCCAATAGTATTCACCAGCTGCATCTCTAATTCCCTAATCCCTTCCAGTCGTCGCTGCGGCATCAGCGTGGAGCAGTCCCGCCCGCCCGCGATGAACAGCCTCATCGCGTGCTCCAGCTACAAGAACCGGCGCAGTCCCTGGAGCCAGCGCACGCCGCGCTACCGCCCCACCTACGGCAGCCTCGACCACCGGTACAGGGGAGCCTACAACACGTAGATCAGGGGGTAGCATTAGGGTAACATGATAGGTAGGAAGATTTTTATGCTGAGTGTTGTGTGTTGGGTTGGCTGGCGTGTGTTTTACTATTTTTTTGCAATGTTACCTCTTTGCATTACTTAAGTCATTCTTAGGTCAGGCCAAAACATTTGAGAAAGCAGTATCTCTTTTTGCGCAATTGTAACTTTCTGGTTATAATTACGTAATTGAAGTTATTTTACTCATATTTTTTTTTACTTATCTTTTTGTCAAATTGAATTTTTGCTCAAATGCAATTTTTGCTCAAATGTAATATTCGTTCACATGTAATTTTTGCTTAAATATAATTTTTGCTTAGTAGAAAACTTTGCTCAACTGAAATTTCCTCAAAAGTCTTACTTTTAATTTCCTTGCATTTTCTTGTCTTGCATTTAAGTTATATTTATTTGAGGATATTCCACATAATATTTAATTAAATAGAAATAAAAAAGTATGAAATGAATAGTTTAGATATAGTAGATAAGCTAAATAGTTTTAAACATCAATTTATGTCAGTAGTTTTATTTTGTAAATAAACTATAATATTATAAGTGTTCTGAAATGTTTGAATAATAAAAATATATCTTGAATTTGTGGTTTTCTTTATCTCTAAAAGGGAAATTCCAGGTGCTGTGCATCTCAATTGCGTATACTCATTAACATGTATAATTAGCTTTAAACCCTGGATTATATAATATACATATACAATATAGTATGTCGACTCTTCACGTGACCAGAGGGTGGGCCTATTCTTTGGCCAAAGAATCGGCATTGCCATCCAACGCACGTGGCAATGCTGCCAGCCTTCTGGGCACTTTTCCTGTTGACAGCAATGTATTATATAAATATAACTTTTCTTAGTATGACAGTATATACTATATAGTAGGTATGTTTTATATTAGTACCTGCAATGAAAAGTGGCTGATTGGTCCAAATAATTTAAATTTGTGGCAATCTTTAAATTATCGTGATGATAGTTTACTAAGGATAGCCTTTTTTGTCCTTAATTAATAGATGATGAATAGTTATTTAAAACGTGTTCGGCTTGAGAGATATTTAATATAAAACGACTTCTATGTTTTAAATGATTATTTCACAAACTATCTCCATTATTTCGTTTTATATGTAGCCTAACCAAGACGTAATATTATCAACAACTAAGCACTTTTTAGAAAAATCAGGATAAGGCCATATTAGTTCTGGTTGCATACAGATTCAAAATTAAGTCTTGTTTTTGTTTATGATAATATATTCTATTCGCAGACATAAACAACAATAACTGAAGTTTTTCTTTTGTCAATGTAATACGATATTATTTGAGATGGAGGTTAACTAAAACTTAAACGATGGCGATTATTGCTTTGTAATTATTTTGTTCTTTTATCTTAATTTTTATATTTTTTTCGGTCCTGACTCGATGCCCAGGTGGCCTACCATGACGTCTTAAAGCAGGATCGTTTTAATCGCGTTCCAGTGTGGGTAAGAGACGGAGCTATAGAGGACGTCTAGTGCCAATCCTTTCCCACACTGGCACGAAATTAAAACGATCCTTCTTTAAGACGTCATGGTAGGCCCGCAGGTCGAGCAAAGTGTTATTTGGTTTTTCCACCAGATTTTTTTCACGAAAATAACTCTTCTAACACACAGTCAAATGACATTACTTCACGACTGTTATCCCCAAAGGGTTAGTCAGAGGTGTTTCTAATAGTGCCTACATTTCACCAGTTTCAACCGTAAAATCACGACTTAAAAGTATAAAATACATTCTATTACTGCACTAAAACATTCCTACGTTTTCAATGGACTGCACAAACCATCAATGCATTGAAAATAAGTGAATATCGGAGAATTGTATGTTCTTACATAGGTAAAAATCGTGCAGAATTTTTTGAAAGCAAGGACGTTGTCGGTATTGGTAAACTAGAGTTATTTATAAGCTGAGGTTTCTCTTGGAGAGGTTGATAAACTCTGGTATTGTTTGTGACTTCACTAGTTATATGGCTTGGAGTTAGTACGGTCTTGAGCTTGGTGAAGAAGCCAAAAATGCTTAAAGCCTAATAGGTTTACAGGTTAGTACAGAGTACAGCACGTCAAACTACACGAAACTGACAAATCAAACCCAATTACCATTGAAGCTAGTGCTTCATCGATAAAAATCTATTAAAGAAAGACAGAGTCTGTACGTATAAGAACTTCTTGTCAGAATCTGGTTATAGTAATATACTTTTTCTTTATTGGGATAAGGCTATAGTAGCAAAATGGTGTCGATTGTGTTGTGCACAAACTAAACGTAATTTAGGCTTTTGGTTTCTTTTTCTCTCTAATAAAACGAGAAAGAAACGGACGTAATTTAGTGCGTTCAAATTTAATTGGAACTAATATTTTCATACAAATGAAGGGTGCACGTAAAAACATGTCGACTAAAAACACGGTGAAGCGCAAGGCCTAAACTAGTTGACATCTCTAACTTAATTCATAGCTATAGCCGACCTTTTCTCGCACTGCCTTTTAGTAAAAGATAGCAATAGCCTAAGTTAAGTTTAGTTTGTGTACAACATCAACAACAACATCTATAATTTTATTAAAACCGTTTATCTTGACTGACTATCAACACACAGCTCAAGCTCCAACCAGAGGACGGATCGGGCAAAAAATTGACACATAGATAGCTATTAAGACGTAGGCATCCATTAAGAAAGAATTTTGAAAAATTCAACCCCTAAGCGGGTGAAATAGGGGTTGAAAATCTGTCACCGGGCGAAGCTGATGCGGAGTTTCCTACAGCAGCGTCACAGGCCTGCATACCGTGAGCAGTAGTATGTTATCCACCACAGAGCAGATTGGTAGATGCCAATGTCTTAGAATTAGGTTCTTGGGCTTGCCAATGTTTTCCTTCAACGCTTTAAGAGCAGTGGTGCAGGAGTATGAAATCATAAGGCAACGTAACTGAAAGCGAGTTGTGGTTCTCGACAAAGAATAATTATCGTATCATGCATGACATTAATTTAGTTCAAGTTACACAACTCATTAGTCTTAGTAAAAAACTTAATTCTAGCGTAGGTAGTACTTTTATAAGCTACATTTTTAGAATGACTAATGACTGACGTTCATTATAAGTTTACGGAGCTTAATATAGTGTCATACATTAACATCATATATTAGTAATGCTACGTTAGTTAGATGGCTATGTAATGAGGACGGTCTAGTAATACTAAAGACGGGTTTGTGACTAAATTTATCTGTTCAACTAACATCGTATATGAATAGGATAATTAACTAATTAAATATTCTATTTAGGTAAGATACCACTCTGACCAGTTTTACATACTTAGGATGAATGTGTAATATTTTCGTGTTAAAAACGTTTTGAGATACAAATTGTAGGTCGTTTCAATTAAATTATCGATTTTGCCATTAAAAAACCCTTGCAATAAATTAAATTAACGCAGTTTAAAACCAGGAAAAGTGTTATATTCTCTCATAAATGTAAAAGATTACATAAAAACCCATAAAAACTACACATACTACCAACAATACTATCACACTATACACAAGAGAATCTAACACACACCTAGCCAAACTAAACTCTGCAGACCACATCCAATGCTGTCCACATACACCCCTCTTAACTTCCTTTAAGAACAAAACCAGCATTGTACATCATCCACTACCTTACACTCAAGAGAGGCTACAAAGTTCCCAGGCGTAAAGGTCAGATACCCACCGCGACGGCATAAAGGTCGTGGCCCACTTGACATGAAGCTCGATAGATTGCTGAACTTAGTAATATACATAATAATAGGATGGGTTGGTTGAGAAAGTAATGCCAAAGTTGGTTGCACGACTGGGTAAAAGTTAACTTGGAGATCATACTTATATTCCAAGTAAACTTTCGGTATACATACATAAACTCACACCTTTTTTGCATGGGGGTAAGCAAAAACTACAGAACGCCATCCTATACGATCCTTGCATTCTCCCATTTGCCTCGTTCACGTTTATACATCAGCTGGTTATACACGCACGCGAGTACTATACGCACCAGGGGCCCTACTCTCTAACGTTTCGTCCGTATATTGGGATCTATCCGTCTCTCTCGCGCACGTCTGCAGATGAGTGCGAGTGAGAGAGACGGATCGATCCGAATATACGGACGAAGCGTTAGGGAGTAGGGCCTGTCACCTTTCTGAAGACCTCACCAATTAGGTCAGTATGTCCTTCTAGAACGCCCTAGAAGGACATTACTTTAGGTACTGTACAGTGAAGTGTTTCTAGAATGATCAATAAGCCAATCTGCGATGTTTATTTTTAAATGCAATCAATTTTATCGTCTTTAAGATGCATTTTGCCGTTTAATGAAAACTATGCAACTCAAACTAATTGAAGTAACTTAAATTTCGGAGATATGAAGTAAAATATATTCACAAACTCTTACATTTTAACATAATAATCAACCAAATCAATCAACGGTGACATATAACAACAACACAAAACCCGGAAGGCTAAACAACCAAGGTGGTCTAGCTATCAGAATATGTCAAAATTAGCAGTAATTTTTCAAAACATCCATTTTATTATAATGACGAAGTATCATCGGATTTAATGAACACAAAAATAACGCATCCTTCGTAAGATTATTAGCGATAATCCTCCAAAAAAAATAAAGAATATTATCGATATTCGATTTGCATTGCAGGGACTTTACATTGATTAGTCATTGAACTGTTATGACTTTGATATCAGTTTTAATTAATCGAATAAAGAAAATAACTAAAATGAATGTATGTCACAACCATAACTTGTAAAAAACCCTGCTTATTTCTAGATACCCGATTTTTTGTTATTGTAGAGTTTTAGGGTTCCGTAGTCCTAACAGGGAACTCTTATATTTTATTATTATTTATTTATTTATTATTTAAAAATGGTAAGTAGACTTATAAACGAAGCCCCACAAAACCGTTGCAATGGTTTGACTGTGGGGTCGGTGAGTCTCTAAACACTCATACTTAAACATAAAACTAAATGTGACTAATAAGATAAAATTTAAGTTCATTGCCAACTACATAGCCTTGTTAGTATTAAGTATTAGTAACAATGGTGCTTAGGTACTAGGTTAGTATTGTTAGTATAATAATCATTACATATCATAAAACCAAGACCTCCGCCGCATGTGTTTGTTTGTTTGTGATAAACTCAAAATCTACTGCACCGATTATCATGCTGTTTTCACTAATGGATAGGCTGGTTCTCGACGTAGGTTTCAATATATGACTAGTAATAGACATTTTAAACTAGATATAACTTTTGTTAGTACCATGAAAAACTTCTAAATTAGTGTTAGTAAAGTAATAATAATATACATTTTAACTTAGATATATATTTTGTTAGTAACAATGAATAACTTATGAACTAGTGTTAGTTTTATAGTTTCATCATGTCCGTCTGTCCGTCCGTCCGTCCAAGGTTTTGTTCAGAGACTGTTAGTACTAGAAAGCCGTAATTTTGTACAGGTGTGTATATCAATTACATCGACAAAATGGTAAAATAAAATTTTGGAAAATGATTTTTTTGGGGAGCTCCCCTACATGATAAGTTTGTACCAAACACAAAATCCTTAGAATAATTAATCCTCTAAAGTGACTTAGATGAAGTATTTGCTGTATTTGCTAAACTGACACATGTCAAATTTGATCTACTATATCTATTATTCTTCATTTTTTTATTATTATTATTAACGGGTTACTAAGGAACCCTTCACTGCGCGTGGCCCGACACGCACTTGGCCGGTTTTTTCCATCTTTATCTTCTGGGCCTAACGTGCTATCGTTAGCTGCTTGAGTCTCACTCTGCTCACTCACGTCACAGTAAAATTATAAGCAGTAGTGTGACTTGGACGTGTCCTTGAATTCAATGCCTACTGTCGATCAGAGGGCTTGGGTTGCTACTATCGGTATACTGTGTGGTTTGTCGTTAAGAAAATGACGCGGCGCGCGCGACTTTCAGTCTGTTCGCACCTTGAAGTATCCTTACGAGCGGGGGAAAGAGCGCTCGGTTAATTACGACAGCGTTTCGGTCGTTTCTTTGAAGTTAACCTTCTGCTTATCTTTTTACTGTGCTCACGTTTTTATTTATTGGTGATAATGTAGAAAACCATGATTTATTTATTTATTAATCTAGCTTCACCAACAGCTTCGGTGTAAGTACAGCATTTACGTATACATAGGTTTAACAGTTTTTTTTTTTTTATGATGACTATTTAACTGATTATTCTTATCGACGGTTTCTTCAAAACTTGTTTCTCTATCACTACGTCATCAGCTAAGTTACAGCTGACTCATGCAGATGTTTATCTGTCTCATCTTTGTTCCGCCATCTCACTTTTGTTGATTCTTTGAAATCTGACGTTGAATCAGACTTGTGAGAATTGCTTTGGAACTGGATTCAACTTGTAGTCTTGGTAGATTAGTACTTGTGTGTGCAAGGTAAATATTAAGTGGACTAAGGTAAATAACTGTCTTACTTCTGCAGTTGTTATGTTAGGTATAGGTACATAAGTCAGTAAGTATGTAGTTCTAAGTTTAGACTTTCTGTTTATCTGCTCTTTCGCCCGTCTGGTGTCGCGCTCGTCGCGTCGCAGTGATTGTTCGGTTTGAAGATATCCTTGTAGAACTACATTTCTTTCAAAAAATATTTTAATACAAATTAATGCATTTTATGTGAAATTGTACACAATAATTCGTCTATAATGTTCCCACTGCTGGGACGTCGGCGTTCCCTCCGTGCCGTGGGTGGGTGAGGGCTGCAACCTGTAATACATCATCTTCGAATTATTCGTTCTGGGACACATCGGTTTCCTCTCACTATTTTCATTCGTTTATGTAGATATACAATATTGGCTCAAATCACAGAACTGAACAGTATTTTTTACGATAAGATTACATTAATAAGATGCTAAATTCTTAATAGCTTTTAAAACTACCTGGGGGGCGAGTCTGCTATTACAATAGTGTCACAATATCTATTATTGATTTTCTGTCTATCATTGATCTCATAATTATTGATTTTGACAAGTTTGGTAATCTTCTAATATAGTGGCGTCATTATGACTTTCCAATGATCAACCACTGACACTCCATTGAAAGAAATGGCATAGAATGGTAATCTCGTACACAATGACAAATGAGTAACTGACTTACGCGGTAATCTGCTAAAATGTTGACAGTTCCTGCCGAAATTTGCTCAATTAGCACCATGTTGTATTGCAATAAATATAGGCTTCTATATTAAAGACAATTTAAAACACATAAATGAAAATAAATCAAAACACCCACCGCTAGTCTAACACTAATAAATAATATGTAAAAATATATATAAATCAAATCTGGCATGATTAGATGTTCAAATTTAATTCTAGTTTTTCGTACATTATTTCTATTAAGGTTTTTTAATAATGGCAATACAACAATGTCATTATAAACTAACAACTATTACGAGACCATTCACCGAACAATGATCGACCATTATGAATTCAGCAGATTACGAATTTTTAGCAAAATGACCATTGTCATCGATCAACAATTATGAATTCAATGATAGACCATTGTGACACTATTGTAATAGCTGACTCGGCCCCCTGGTTACTAACATAGTATTGAATGCGTGTCATAAATTAGTTTTAGCAGACACCAATAACAAAACTCATCAGCTATTAAAATTCATAATTACTTACAAAGCATTTTAACGCGTAAATAGAGCGTAATCTTAAGTCTCCAGCCATAAAATAAAAAAAAAACTTGTGTGCTTTATAAAAATAATAAAGCATCGAATCAACTAACTTCCTTCTACAATTTTCCATTTTCACTAGATATCTAGAAATAAAGTGAAATGAAATCCCCATAAATAATTAATAAAAAAAGGTTACTGCGAACACGGCCAGATATCGCACAAGATAGAGATGTTTGGAAGGAGAAACGGGAGGCCTTTGCCCAGCAGTGGGACACATGATAGGCTAAGAAAAAAAAAATACCTCATGTGACTACACTGTAAGAAGTTTTTGATCTAAAAGTACATAGTTTCTAAGAAAGAAATGGGCCATCCCGAGCAAGTGTGTGGGCAGAGTGGCAAAAACGGGGGCTTCGCAAAAGTCGCGAGTACTCAGGGCAATAGGAAGAGACAAGATATCATCAGTAAAGACCCGCTATGTGGGGTGGAGGCACCGCATATTTGACGGTACATTGAGGGTATCAATTTATATCTATATGCAATAAGAACTTACATCGTTTAAATGCCAACACAACCAAAAATTAAATTAGCAATGAATTAATGTGGAAAAACAACGACCGGTAGGTAGGAAGAGACGAATCAAAAAGCTTATGATTTTGCTAAAATGAACCGAAGCTTCGGCTTTGGGTTCAAAATACACGCAAAAATTCAGACCTGCTAATAAAGCGTACATTAATTCAGAAGCAACAACAGCAATATAAAAACATACAATTTAGCTGATCTTGTTGAAAACGCAAGGTCCAATTGACCGTGCCATTAAAATTCTCGACCAATCAATTACAGTACCGACATCATTGCAGTTCACCTTACAACTGTGTCCGCCATACTGAAACCCGTCTGACGGGCCCTGAGTCACGAGTTTGGGTTCAAATTTCGAACCGTTTGGACCCTAAGACTAAATAAACCGCGAAGCGTGCAAAGAGGTAAAACAGTTGAGGTTGTTTAAAGCACCTTAAGATTAAATACAGTTGTTAAAACTTGAACTTATATTGGTTAAACTGTCATTTAAAGTACTTACGGGATGATATCAGTGATTTTCTTTAGGTTCTATGACCCGCATACCTCTTCAGTATATCCGCGATCATGATGCTTGCAACAGCGTCGAAATATCGGCAGCTCATAGAACCTAAAGAAAATCACGGATATCATCCTGTAAGTACTTTAAGTGTAGTGAAAAACCGTGAAAGTCTAAAACAGTGCATTGTTGACTTTCTTTAGAGTTGCTTTAGAATTTGGAAGGTTGTTCGGTTTTTGTCAATATGTGATAAAAGTTTCTTGAAATATTGCATAAAAAATTATAATTAGTCCAAGGAGAAACAAAAAACAACACTATTGTGTAATTGTGAAATAACAATCTCTTTTGGAGTCGGAAAGTAGAGAAAGGCTTGCAGGTGCAGCACATAGGTACTTTAATTTGTGTTAAGCTTCCAACAGATTTGATATTTTGTCAAGGAAAGTCCTTAGCAGTGCTGTTCTTTCTCTAATTAACAAACAAAAGCCGATCATTACTATTCTATCACGAGCCTTAAACAAAAGTGAATTCTTGAACGTACGCCAGAAAAAACAAAAAACAAAAGGGAGACTTTGAAAACGGCCAGTATTACTTGAAAGTTCAAGTTGGCGTTGCTTGCCAAGGAAAAAGAAAACTATCTGTCAGATTCAGTATTTTTTAGTTTAGTTCCTTTTATTGCCGTGTGTCAAGTTAAACTGGTTATTTTAAAAACATTGTAAGGAGGTCAGTTGAGTGGAGTATTTTATCGAGAGTCCGTCAGCCAGTGATCGAAAGTCAAGTGTGTGTAATAAGTCCACACCTGACATGTTGTGACCCTTTGGTAACTTTCCTCTTGCAGGGGTTCGAAACTTTTGGGTGCATTACTACAGGATATGATAAAACAAATTTTAAACAGGTTGAGATTAAAGCTCAAAATACACTTAAGGTTTCAGCTCAAATACTTGTAAAAAGTAGTGAGAGCATTTAGAGATAATTGGTTTAAGGATTACAAATAACCTAATTTATTAAGACATAGTATGGGTGAAACCTAAACACTAAATTACCTAATACCTATTGTATGTATTATAGCATCGTATTGGACGAGTCTGTAATGATGTTATAATTGGTAAATAAAAAAATAAATAAATAATCTCTCCAGAAAACGGTACTACAACAGAAGTTAAATTAAGTGCCAATATTGCACTGCCCACAACAGCCTAACTGCAATCAATGCCACTCACAACATTGATCACATACAAATTATATAAATTATTTATGTTAAATCGTTGATTTATTATGTAAGTAATAACAGACAAGTACTAAGAAGTTGCAAATTAAAACGAGTCTTGCATTTCATACCATGTTTATTCAAGATTCATAAGTAAGTGGTAAGTATATTTTAAACAGGTTTTTATATCACGTCAGTGTTTTTGCGTGTTAATTTTACTCATCAGAATAAAAGTTGTAGGTAATCCTTTTCATGATTATAAAAAGTACTTAATTACATTGGACAGCCAAAATAAACCACTGAGTTTAGAAGCATACTATTTTGCGCATGAGTTCCTTTAATTATGAGCTAGCTTTTGGCAGTTTGGAGGCAGTGTAAACATCGATAATGTTTGTAAATTATATTTATAATCTTGATTTAAAAGCCAATTCCACAGTAATCGTAACCTCAGTTATGGGTACCAGCAGTGTGTCAACACTATTAAAAGATTAAGATCAGACACGCGTTAACTCGAATACAAAAACTACATAAATACGTCATATAGCTCGGAGCTCGGAGGACCCCTGAACCGGTTTAACGGACCTAAAGAAGATCGCTTCACCTTGACACCTCTCGCAAATGTCAGCTACGCTATTGTAACAAAACTGTTTGGTGTTATAAGTTATAACAGAAATAATTGTAGCTGGATGGGAATGATACAATATTTCTTGACAATAGTTAAAAAGTTGTAAATAATTACAAGAATGGAAACAGGGCCGGGGACAACGTGGTTATTTGTAAACCCTGAAGGCGACGCGGTGAGATGGCGGGACGAGCTGGACAGAACCAACGGCCAGTGGTCCACATTGCCGCTGGATCGAACTATTTGGAGGGCCTTTGCCCAGGATGACACAGGCTAACAGTTACAGCTACATGGATACATATTTAAATGTTAAATTCAAAGCTCCAATGAGTTCTATGGGAGTTTCTTTCATTTATTTTTTCATCTATCATGAAATTTGACAAATTGTCAGTATTTGACAACTATATGTCATATTGGAAGTCATATTATACAAATGTGTAGGTAAGAGGTCCAAGATGTAAAAAGAAAGAAAGTATCTAACACTCAGAAAAGCTGAGTTATGATGAATCTTAAAGAAGTTGATCAGTTAATTATCAACTTCTTTAAGATTAGAATTAATAATTAACTGTAACAAAACAGAAATAACGATCGTTGAAACCGTTAAAAAGACCTTCGATCCAAACAAAAAGATACTTGATCGTAAATGTTCTATGCATATAAAAACTTGTAGACGTTTTTTCAATTGGGTAAAACATATTAGAATATTTTTTGTTCTTTGTAAATCCGATATCTACTTAACTAAAACGTTGTGATCACATGCAAGAAAAAGCAAAGAACCATCTCTTTATAAATATGTAAGTAGTATTAACATAGAAAATGCCAGCACGTGGCTTCGAGTGGTTTGTCTGGTTATGTTTTAATAAATTCTTAAGGAAAAACACGTGAAATCATTGTATTTTGCTGCTGCAGATTAAGGGAAACATTCAGGGTGTAAACCACCTCAACACGAAGCCCAAGCATTGTGTACATCAAACTAAGTAACTTTACCCAAAAATTATTGCTGGGTAACGACTTTTTTTTTTTGGGGTGAAAAATCATGTTTTGTGGTAGAACTCAATGTAACGCACTCAAAACATTGTGCTGATGGATGGATTAAACAGTACGGAGGTCGTGGAGGTGTTTAAAGTAAAAATATTACATTAAAAACTGGTATTAAAAAAAAAGTTGTCAAAAGTTGGAACTTTGACCCCCAATATCTCCGTAACTAGAAGGTTCCTAGGTATGGTGTAGAACAAAAAAATAATCACAATGACGGGGAGAACAAGTGCCTTCCGACCCTTTATACCTGATATTGCGCGTCAATTCTGGCTAATCACATACCTATTAAGCACATATCTATTCGTAGTTTCCAAAAATCACTTTCACGAGCTTCTTACTCAGTCCTCGTTTAAAAATAGAAGAACTCGGTATGTTTTCGTCACGGCATGTTAAAAATAAAGAAAAGGTTGAATATCCCTGTCGATTTTTGCAACTTTTTTAACATTTTTTTCGGAGTCTCGGAAGGGGAATGACGTAATCGACGATTCAAGGACTAAAAGGGGACAGACAAGGTTCAGAAGTGTAAGTTTAGTTTGACCCTATTATTTCGAGTACACAACGTGTTGCGCGGACCCCAAGTAGAATGAGACAAGGGCCAAAGGCAGGGAAATAATAATAATAACTTTCAAAATAGAAATCAGCCGAATGTGGTGTCTTAGCAATGTCGCCATAGTCCCTATTGTGGTATCAACAACAGGAGTTATTGCTAAACAACTCCATCAGTCTTTAAGAACTCTTGACTTACCACCTACCAAAGTCTTCAGAAAGCCGCAATCCTGAATACATGCAGGATTGTGAGAAAATTTTTGCAAATTGAAAATGAATCTGTAGTCACCGCCACAAACACACAACCTCGAGTCACCGCACACACACAGTTCACCAGGTACAGATACTCATCATCACAATAGTATATTTTATAACGAGGGACTAAACGAAGCCATAATATACCAGAGGTGGTTTGACTCCCGAGCTTGCGAGGGAGTCAATGAAACCGAGTGTATATTAAGTTGGCGTTTAGTCTCGAGGTGCAAACTGTATTTTTCACTTTGAGTGCGAGAAAAATAGTCAATTTAGTACAAAAACATTAATTATTCCTCCAGTCCATAGAACTTTCGTAAGTTTTTAGGTAAATCTTCTGCGTTTTTGGCGGCAAAAGATTATCTATTATGTCTTTTGCTCTTTGCTCGACGTCAAACTCTTCACTGTCACTGGACATTCTTATAAATTTACATAAACCGAACAAATTTACACTCAACAAAAAATCTGAAATTTTCGCGGTCAGTTTTTTCTTCTAAACCAGTCACAGATTAAGAATTTACAACGCATGGCGCCACCTTCCTTGCGGAAAAACCATGGAACTAAAACTCTAAACATTTTCGCAACGAAGATGGTCCACACTCCACAGATAATAGTAGTATATTAAACTAGCTGTTTGAGTTTGTCTATGTCACATGAAGGAAATTAAAAAACGAATTACTTTTTACTCCCTAGGGAGTAAAGTGGTCACTTTACTCCCGCTTCGTAGGGCTATATTGGCGTACTTTTAGAGCATGAGAAGTGAAAAATTCCATTATATCATCATCTCATCATAACACCACTTTCCCAGGGTAATAGGCATGACGACAGCATCAAAAAATTGCTAATCTATTTAGTCCGTCAGTTACAGTATTGGAAATTAATGGACACGTATTTTTTGTTTTTTTGTAAATCAATGAATATTGACAAAGATAAAACGCATCAAAACTCGGGAGTGGGGGCTCGTGACGTGAGAACTAGCTAAAAATTATACCATGGCGTGAAGTATTGAGAAGTTTAAAATCGTCGTATCTTCGTCAATTTTGGTTTACGTAACAAAAGAAAAAACACGGGTCAAATATTTTTTGATAATCTAAGTGACGGACTAATTAGATATTTTTGTCGTCTCGCCTATACTTGGCTTCGGCCCGTGCTATTTATTCTATAAATCTGGCAATTAAACCGAGATCAGATACGTAAAAGTATAAAAACAAATAATACCTAATAATAAAACCTTTATTTTCAGGCAACTTTGGCCCATAGATAAATACCTTACAGACTAACACACATGTGATAAAATACAAACTGTGTTAATATAAAAGGATCTTAAAACTACGTCAGTATCACTTCACTTGAGCGCTATCTATGTCACAAATGACTAATGACGACATCTTCCTTCTTGGCCCTTGTCCTATAGTCTTCTTGTCGTGCTTAGTGATATCAAGACAACATTTACAACAAAAATTACTTAAGTAATGATTTTTGTACTTCATATGAACTATAAAAACAAAGATCACTATTAACCTAAGCTAAGATTTTAACAATAGTTATAAAAGTTCCTAGAGACAAGCCAAATGTTTTCCATTGATTTTCGAATCATTCAAAAAGATAGGTAATGCCTAATGCCTGCCTAGGCGCACGAGCGCGGGGTAGACGTAACGTAAATACATCGATTTCTGAATCGAAAATACCCCCCGTTCCATATATCCCTACCGACAAATCCCCACTGGTAGGTATACTTGGAATTTTTTTCCAACTATCGCTACCGGTTGGGATATATGGAACTTTCTACTCCATGTATCCCTACTGACCCGCACTGGTGGGGATAGTTGGTTTTTTTTTTTTTATTGTATAATTAGTGGTTCCTGAATTACTTATGATACAAAATATAAAAAAAAAAACAAAAGAAAATCGCGAAAACAAATATTTTAATTAAATCAAACAAACCCATACTAAATTACCTATTGTTAAAAACATAACTTTATTTGTGTTAACTTAAAATATAAAATTATACTCCCATGGAGGTTTGGAAGGAGAAAGGGGAAGCCTTTGCCCAGCAGTGCGACATTCAAACAGGCTAACAAGTAATTCAGGAACCACTAATTATTCATATCAAGAAACCCTTGAAAACTTATCCCTACTGGTAGGGATAAATGGAAAAAAAAATCCAACTATCCCCACCAGTGTGAAATGAAATGAAATGAAATGAAATGAAATTTATTTATTTGCCAGAATACAGGTGCTTACATGATAATTGGTAAAATAATTTTAGTTTCACTATATTCGACTTATCAGTCGTGCAAATATTTCTAGTACATGCATAATAATATCATTAAATTACATCAATGTCATTAGTCATACACAATATACTCATCATTGTTATAATAGAATTTACAGCAGTCTTGCTTTGATTAATATTAGTGGGTTATTGGTTATTGTGGGTCAGTAGGGATACATGGAATAGAAAGTTCCATATATCCCAACCGGTAGCGATAGTTGGAAAAAAATTCCAAGTATCCCTACCAGTGGGGATATGTCGGTAGGGATATATGGAACGGGGGGAAAATACAATTTATTTTCCTATTAGTTTAGTTTCAGAGTCAGATAATAAGTATGTATTTACAAACAGAAAGTACCTATGTAGTATAATATCAACTATTTGGTGTCCACGACACAAGCCTCGTTCTTAGTGTGGCACTAGATGGCGCTGTGTGTAAATGTCCTGCGATATTTATTTTTTGTAGTTTTTTTTGCAACAAACACAATCAGTAAGAGTAACATCTATGGATATCTTAGAATTATGAAAATATGAAATGTGAAATGAGTAGTTTTAATATTAAAGTCGACGTATTTAAGTTACGTTTACATCTCGCGCTCGTGCTAATTACTTCTACCCATTACAGCTACATATTAAGAAAAAATAATTTTTCCACCAGTTACAAACGGCTATAAGAATATTTTTCTGAACAACTGAGAGAATGAAGCCAAAGCCGAACGGACGCGTCAGCTGTGTTCCATCCCACGCAGGTTACAAGTCAATGCATTGGCGGCGCACTTATGTAGCATGTGGGCGGGTCGACTACCGATTTGTTGTTACGAACAAAGATTTAAATCAGAGGCAAATAAATTTATATAAGGTCCTACAGCTAATGATTTAAGGACACCGGTGTGTAGGCCTAAGCATACGACAACCTTCTAAGTTGACCAGCGAGATGTCATACACAAAAAAAAAAAAAATTCAGGGTCAGTACTCTATGATCGGCATAAGTTTTGGCCTACAGTGGGTCAAATACCTCCACTTACTGGAAAAGAGCGAGGTCTGGGTATTACCAGCACTACAATTGCTTCTCCTCTTTGATCTTTGAGTACTGAATACCGCACTATACCACGCCAAGAAAGTGACGGGGAGCCTGTGTGTCCTCATGAATTCGCCGTAGATGGAGATGGGATTCCTCGTTTTAACGTGAAACGTCTATATCACATATCAGTCACGACGACCCGAATCAATATGTCGGCCATAGCTCGGTTTTATTTAGTTTTTTACACGGTTATTTTTTTTACAATTATTGGTTATTTTTAACTACAAATATCGTCCCAGTCACATTTATTATTATCGAAATCAATTGGTCTAAATCAACTCTGTAAATACACGAATCATCGCGCTATCACGTGTGAGTCGTGAGTTATACTGAATAGAAACCAGTGAGAGCGCCGGTTTCCGTTATTCTAAGCAGTGCGTTAGCAGCGAGCTGACTATATACGCTAAATAATGACACTACATTCATGTTTCTACGATGAATAGTTTTGTAGTTATTAATGTCAGACGATATAATCTAATTCGTCACCGTCCGGTTTTCTGACATGGTACCGATTTTGAAGACGTTTTGCTTCAAAAAACACCAAACACGAAGCAATATCCTGATCGTTATTATTATCCAACATAGTTTCCAAATTAGCACCAATATGCGAATACGGGTTATTATTTACCATTACGTTATATTTAGATACACCAAAGGTCACATTGTTGCTTTCGAATAAACACCTCAATTCATTGTCAACCCTATATGTCTTACTTTTAAAGACAATATTTGAATGCGTTATTGCAAGCTTTGCTACGTTTTGGTTTTAAGCTACGTACAAATCCTTTTATTATGTGCTAGCTGGGTGTAAACCACCAAAAGAAATCAAATCCAAGTGTTAACGGTTGACGGTCGGTTACTGAGTATGAGGCGCTGGGTTCATTCCAGGGTTGAACAAAGTGTAACTAGGATTTTTCACCATGAATTTCTCAGTACGACATTACATAAGACTTTGTAAAATATCGGTGTACTACTGGATACACCTCTGTCCTAATCGTTCAGTAATTACAGGCGTGATGTTATGTTAAATCGATTAAGCATCGTTTAGCTCGTGCATGCTCATAAATGAAAATCCTAAGGAAATCCTCACGTAAATTACAAATTCCATACATGTTCATGTTTAGTGACTGAGATCGGCCATCGGTTACCACATGTCAAATGACACGACCCAAGTACCTACATAACAAGAATACGTTAAATGTGTAAGCATTCAGTACATAGAGTTGATGATTTATCAATAAAATCTACACATAGTAAAATATTAATGTCAACAGATCGTTTAATTTCATCTTTTTGAAATTAACATCAACGTAAAATTGATCTTTTACTTTCCTATCCATATCCACAGTATTCACTTTAATATTGAAAAAGGACTATATAAGGTGTATCTATTCATACACGAAATCTCTTAAGGGGTCATTTTACTCATCATTATGAACAACTTTTACTATGAGACTAAAACCTGAATCGCGAAAAAGAAATGAGCTAGATTGTCATATTCGTTTTTCACGAATTGATGACCTCAATTTGACGTATTGACAGGATGACGTTGCTGCCTGTCCTCTTCATTCATAAACTTAGCTAATAACTTTGAGTACAGTCAGTGTTCAGGAATACCTGACCCCTGACCTCCTCTTCTTCTTTTTATGAAGTCAGTGTCCAGGAATACCTGACCCCTTTTTTTATCGGATGAGAAATCATCAAATGACATTTTTGACTTTTTTTTTCTTCTGACTCTAGTTTTTCGTGTAACAATTGTGTGTATAGTTCTAAGTTATTAGAGTTTATGTTAATCAAAATAATTTTGTCACGTAATGTTAAATATTAAACAAAAAATAACTACTGTCCTACATATAGCATATTGTTAGAGCTCCTGCAGCCTGCGGATTATATATTATTATTATATACAGGATTATCCTAGTAGAGGCATCGTACATTATTATACCTACATTGTTAGTGTTTAGATTCATATTGTATTTTACCTTCTGGGATTCTGAATAAAGTTTTTTTTTTTTTACTGTCTAAAACCCAGTCATGTTCCTTTAGCGCCCTTTGTGTTCCGGGGCCACGGTATCTCTTTCGAACAGTCCTGCAGCCCCGGCAGGCAGGAATACCCGTCCCCTGACCCTCTCTTCTTTTTATGAAGGGTTCAAGTAATGCAGGGTGCTGAGTGTAACATAGATTATGGGATAGGTCTTATATCCTTCAAGAATATGGACGAGGCGTTCAAAAATATGGATTGAATGAATTGACTGTCATGATGCAAGAATTTACAGCACATATCTCCATGAAACTTTGCTAGACGAGAGCTTTTAACGAAGTGCATAGTATAATATTCGTATCATAAGTATTTCGTATTTATTGGCGGCCATTTTATCTCCACTTGTGAGAAGTTATGATCTTGGACCTTTAGGAACCTCTTTGTTGGATGAGCATTATCTTGAGGGAAAGTCTTGATGGTTTATTTTCGACCTGAAGTACTGAATTGATAAGCCCACACAAAAGAAAGTTGATGATGGAAAACATTGGGAAACCGAAATGTCCTAAAACTTAATAAATGGAGACAAGTATTGTTACATCGACCAAGATCCCGCGTGGTGCTTCTTACAGAGAGAAGGCAAATCATAGGTTTGATTATGCTATGAGATTTGCTCAATCTTTTCTGTCGAAACGACCAAAATAATAAAACAAATGTTTGTAGCTCAGAAAGAGGTTTGTGAAATCTGAGTTCAAGGCAAAATCATTTCTTTGCTTCCTTTTTTATTATTTATTTCCATTCAGTAACGGAAAAGCATATGGCCGGAAGTAATGCAACAAAAACACTTACTTAAGTAATTTACTCTTTAATAAACTGTTTTATTTATTAACCTTGATCGAGGAGTAAGGAAAAAATAAGCAATAACAACGACTGAGCAGGTAGGTACTAATGTGTCATACAAGGGAAGTTAATGGTCGTTGACCGTGACCCTCAAGTTGGGAACAGGCGACCTTAAAGGCGACCTTCAAACATCGACCAGTCATCCGAAATATCAGCTGAGCATCGACTGCCAAGCTGCAAACATCAAGATGGCTTCCATGGCTTCCTGTCCATCTTGTTGCTGCAGCAGTCGATTTGCGCGTTCTTATCTATTACATCCTGCCATACCATTCTGGTGGTAGACTAGGGAATTTATTTAAAGATCTACAACGTGTTATTATTATAAGAAACGGGTTACAAGCTTATGATGGCGTATGGGGACGCATATGTACGTCATCATAGGCTGGCGACATTGGGGAAGATCCAACGTCTATCTAAACCGTCGACTGACGTCATGAAATAAGACCAAACCTGACCAAACCTGAGTCATTCCAAGAAAACTTCTTGAAGTGGTAGCTGATAGGCATTTGCAATCAAACATACAGCCTTTACCTTGAGCCTTCGAGTGAATCATTAGGATACAATAGAAAGCGTGAATCCGTGAGAATGTTCGTCTTATAAAAAAGATCGGTGTAACCAAATTGTGAGTGGACTTCTGGAGCTGTGAAGATGGTGCTAACTTGAAGGATTTTACATAGCTTTTCTGAAAAATCTTATCTTCTTAAGTACTACTATTATAAATGCGAATGTTTGTGATGTATGGTTGTTTGTAACACTTTCACGCAAAAAGTACCTAACGGATTTGGATGAAATTTGGCCCACAGATAGTTTATAACCTGAATTAAGATGATGACATAACTACATAAGATACTTTTTATCCCGGTAGTACGATCGTGGGACAAGAAAAAACTATGCGTCAGATACATTTCCAAAAAACAATAGGCACATATTTTTTCTTTTTTCACGTAAACAAAAAATGAAAACGATACGTGCGTCGAAAACTCGTGTGACGTCACATTTGAGTACATTTTTTACTCAATTGTGACGTCACAAGCCCCACTCATGATCTTTGAGACGTTTTATCTTGGTAAATTTTTATTAATTACAAACACATAGGTATCCAATATTTTTCGATAATCTAACTGACGGACTAAACAGAATCATATTTTTTTTATTCAGTCATCATCCCTATTACCGAACTTTACGCGGACGAAGCCGCGGGCATAAGCTAGTGCAGAAATAAAAAGAAACAGAAGAACAACTTAACATGACCAGCAGGGCTATTACGTATCTTTCTGATATCCAGTGACTATCAAGCTTCGGTTGTACACCGAACTTTGATGACAACCGTGAATGTCATAATATTGGTATTACGTATCACACTGAGTGGATATCTCTTTACGGTGACTAACAGGGTCATACATAATATGAAACTAACCTTTTGACAGTTAATTGATGGACACTGAGCCCAGTTTCTATCATTTCGAGCTGTCAACAGAGATACGTAATAGCCCTACTGAGGCCCTACTACCTAACGCTTCGTCCGTATATTCGGATCTATCCGTCTCTTTCACTCGCACTCATTTGCAGACGTGCCCGAGAGAGACGGATAGATCCGAATATACGGACGAAGCTTTAGAGAGTAGGGCCCCAAAGAGCTTGACTTTCGTGCACTACAGAGCTTCCACAGTTATTTTACCTTTGACAGCTGCAACCCAACAGCATTGGCAGCAGAATATATTGGAGTAAAGATCACAGTAACTTTGACAGTCTTGTCAATGATAACAACCTAACAACAACCGTATAGCTATACGCATACAGATCACTGTTATTTTGGCAGTGTAGGCACGTAGTACCCAGAAGACCTACACAAAGTGAGTTTCTATCAGCGATAACGATGACTATAGAAGTCAAAAAATGTATTGCGATGTCGTAAGCAATCGAAAAGCTATGTCAGTGCTGTTGATAGTCTGTGAGGATGTACGAATTGCTATGAAAGCCATTTTCACTTGTCCGGGCTTTCTGAAGCGTGCATTCTATTTTTTTTGTTTGTCGAAATGGGAAACTTACGAGATGGGACCTAGCCTTTTGGAGGTCTTCGCTTTGATCGAAGCTTGGATTTAAATTACCAAGTACATAAATAAAGTCAATAAAATGTTGAAAGTCGTTTACTTTAGATAGAACAATAAGTTATCTAGTTTATCCACATACGATTAGCCATTAGGTAAATCTTTCCATCTTGGATTTTCCCTAATTCAATCAATGGAAAGGTATTGGATTATTTTTCCTTTTACTTTTGTGAATAACCTACCTGTATATAGTTTTAAATAATAATATGATAATGTATTCGTATTCAATCCACAGGCTGACAACTGCGCAACTTCGTTGATATGTGTGCCTATTTATAAAGGTATCGTTTCCTCAGTCATTTAAGTTACAAAAGATTTAAAGGGGTACATAGTTAGACTCTTGACTACACCTATCCATATAATTATATAGGTTTACAGGACAACACAATTGGCAGAGTTACCCCTGAATTTTCGATCTCCTGCTACTGCTTTTTATAACTTGGTATTTTTTATTCTGTTTTTAAAATCCCCATGGCACAGTTGCGTTGTGCACAAAACTCATTCCTTTGTTCTCTGCCCTCTACGATTAAACAACCTTTGGTAAAATAATTTAAAATTTAAATTTAAAACTTTCAAAACAAAGCATTAATAAGTATTTTAAAATAAAAATCCCCAAAATCAAAATGGTGACCAGTTCCAATGGTAGCTTTAGAACCCTAAACTGCGATGAGACGATGAGTCATCGTTGATCGTGAGGCTCAACCGCTCAACGGTCGGGAACGCCCGATAACCGACACGTTTTTTGTCTGCACTAGCTCTAGCGATACAGCCGACTTCGCATGTCTGGTGTATCGCTACAGAAGTGTAGACACTGCATTCTTATTTTATCTTTTGTGGACCTAAAGAATGGAGAATTTTATCGAGCTTTCTTGGATAAAAACTGTATCAAGTTTGTGATAAAGCTCTCAAGCTTTATCATGATTCATCACGACGTACTTAATTATAATCTTAGATGAATTGAAGTAGTAAACTAATTGTCTCAATAAAATATTGTTAATTCGGAATGAATAAGGGATATAAAGTTTATCAAAACAGAAGGTTTTGTAACTGGGTTGTGGAGTATGTGGAGGTCAGAGAGGCAGTCCCTCCATGTAAAATACTGGTATTCAGCTGCATTTGGTTAGACTAGAAACCGACCCCAACATAGTTGGCAAAAAACTACAATTATGATACCTGGTCAATAATTAATAAAGCTGTCATTTTAAATTGTATAAAGTTTGACAGTATTTGACAATGACACGAAAAAATAAACAGAATCACCCATCGCGCGACATGTCGCTGCGTGCCTTTATTTGTGTGTGTGAAGGCGTGGTTATAGGGCTAGGAACAGACGGGCTGCGAATAAATACGGATGGTTTTCGCTTACCGATTTCCATAATTAAGAAAAAAAAACCTACACATTTTATTATCGATTCAGGTCGAGAATCATTAGCATAGATAGGTACCTCCTTGAATTTGACCAGGATTCAAAGGGGCACCTTGTATTATAGGTTTATTTCATATTTCAAGTTACGTCAAATACCAGTATATTAAACGCAAATTACTGCTCCAAAGCAGCTTCCCAAAATTCCGACGGACGAACTCCCACGATTTTTTTCTTCTTTTACTGATGATGTAAACGGGAGCGAATCACAGTTCACACGGGATTTTGTCGGTATTTAGTAGAAGGCTATTGAAAACGATTCTCTATACTCTGGTAAAATAATAAAAACTCTTTAGTATCGGCAGGAAAGCTGACATTAAGGAAGGAAAGAGTCAAGATGTAAGATATAAAAACAAATGGTTTTGAAAAGCTTTGATCACGTTTTTGTAATTGACAAGAAACCCAATGTTATCCTTGATTATGCAAATTTTGAATAAACACGCTTGCTTTTTCTTCTTTTGTTAAACCATAATAAAAAGTATTCTAGACGAGTTTTAAAAAAAACATGTTATGTTAACAGGATATGATGAAGACGATAAACGTCGATGAAACCAGTCTCTGTCTACGTCATGATTCATGAATTATAAATTATAAGCTTCTTAAGTTACAACATATACTATGGCCCTATGTATACCTATAATTGTATTGTGAGACTGCAACTTGCAGGTTGTCGACTGTCAATATTTTAATCCCATTTTAGTGCAGCACAGTAGACTCACACAACCATTGTGATCAATATAAATATTGTCTATACACCATTTTCCCACATCACCCTTAAATTACTAACAAGACAATTCCTTACTAAAAACTTATTTCATTTGCTTCTTTAAACAAAGTAGCATCAGAACGGTTGAGTGGTGATATCATTGAGGCTGAGGACTCGCTCCCCTGCACACATCCTCTCATTCAAGCCAGGTAGATGGACATGTCGGATATGCGAGAGTTTATTGTTCCTCTGCAGGTAGCCTTAGAGCCCGTGTACACGAGCGCAGCGCCTTTTGTTACCCGGTCAGAACACGTGAGTTTGAACTTGAACAATTGTATCGGTGTCTTAAGATTGCGTGAGAATATACTATTAGAACATGTATTGTAAAAATGGTAACTATCCTTTCGTGGAATTTTTGCTTACCTCGGAACTGAATTGAATGATTATAACTTTAACTTACCAGAAACGTAAATCGGTAATAAAAACCCTTTAAACCATTCTTTAAAATCTTATTCATGTCATTAGGCTATTCCTGCAAAATTCTTTGAAAGCTTATTGGCTTTTTCCATAGTAAAAATACTTGTTTGTAATACACAGTATAAAAATCGTGAAATAAATCCAAACTCTACGCATTAACATGGTTTCAACGCCACTTTATAATTTACCAGCAAAATTGCCATAAAATCACTAGGTCGGCAAACATTATTGTTTTCACCGTAGGAGATATTATTAAAAATTCGCAGCAGCGTATTAAAATGTTTCGTGAGACACATCTTGCAAGTGTTTGGCCCGAGGCACGAGTCTCCGCCCCGCCTTGCCTCGCGTGAGGCAGACTTGGACAGTATACTCTCACCTTTATATGAGGTCATACTGTATAATTTAGTACGACTAATATTTGTTCTTGACATGTTTGTAACTAAGCATTTTATTTAGTATTTAGATGATTACAAATGGAGACTATCGGTCTGCAATGATTTCAGTAAAAAATTATAGGTACTTTTATCGCTTTTGTAGGGTTAAACTAAAGCTAAAGTATCATTTTCATTATCATAAGACACCATTATTTCTACACTCTGTGTCTTTTACAAGTATATAGCTTATTCTACCCTAAGTAGGATGCTAGGAGGTAGGTAGGTTTCCAAACTGTCAGTCTATCTTTAGTCTCATTATATAACATAACATACGCCTGTATAATCCCGTTAAGCAGAGGTGTATCTACAGTCTACTCACATTTTATCAGTAACAGTTAAGTCCCATGTAATTTAATGTAAAAGGGAGTAAGCCTATCGCCATCAACACTTTCACCTAGGAATCGAACCCAGGGATTCATGCGACCGAGTAGACCAACGCGAGGCAGTTTAGTTTAAACAAACATCGCATCCTACCTTAATTACAAGCGTTTAGTGTGTGAAATCCAATAACCAATCAAATCTATTAATTAAGTAACTACCTAATTAACTGTTACTTCTATCTAATTAGTAAATAATTAAAAGAGGCCTTCATGCAATATTACATCAGTTCCTTTTCAGTACTAGAAACCAATTAATTTGATTTCCGTAACATCCTTGTGACTGGCCTTTACACTAAAAAAAAACTCGTAGAGTTCAACTGAAACCAAATGTAACATGACGCCTGTAATAGGCTTGTCAACTGAAAAATCTAATTAGTCCTTCAGTTAGATTATCAAAAAATATTTGACACGTATTTTTTCTTTTGTTACGTAAACTGAAATTGACGAAGATACGACGCTGTTAAAAGTCTCAATACGTCACGCCGTGGTATAATTTTAGTGCGTTCTGACGTCACGAGCCCCCACTCCCGAGTTTTGATGCGTTTTATCTTTGTCAATATTCATTGATTTACAAAAACAAAAAATACGTGTCTATTATTTTCCAATACTCTAACTGACGGACTAAATAGATTTGCAATTTATTGATGGTGGAAACTAGCCTATTACCGAAGGGTGAGGCAGAAGTGTACAGATGCCAGCATATCAAGCTACTACAATCTGTCAAATTTCTTTAGCAGATTTTCAACTTAATCGCTAAAGCATTAGGTTCAAGGTTGATTGGGAAAATTTGACAGTTTCGGCTAGCTTGATGTGCTGGTGTCTGTAATTAGTATTACAGACGCCAGCAGATCCATAGTTGCATTATTTTCCATAGTTGGTGAACTATGGAGTGTGCAAGTATTGTAAGGTGAAATAAGTCATCAGGCTTTTTGGCCTTAAGACTTGCCATGACAATTTTTTAGTTTATTTTCGAGGATAAGCGAACTAGACGACCTACCATAGGTATAAAACTACTTTATGGCCTCTACCTTAAGGCTGCAAACACAGCGGATGATTTGAACCACCTTTTCATTTCAGTCTCAACAGTAAGAGGAAGACCTACCTGTTTGGGCACAGTGAGCGCCAATGAGTAGGTTAGAGTAATTAACCACAGCTAAATCAAAAAATATGTACTCCAAAATACTGAACTGGTCAGTACAAATAATCACACCAAGGTTATAAGAAGTGGGGTAGCAGGTTGAGTGGTCGTGCCGGCTGAGTGCGTTGGCGCATCGTCTCGACACACTTAGCGTCGCCCTCCACTTCCTGCGCGTACGACTTGAGGCGAGGGCCGAAGGGACTGATTGTCATGTGTGCGCCCTACATAACCTGATATTTTTGTTGAAAATAATACGATTGGAGGAATGAAAGTTCATTTACAAACGCGGCAGTGCTGGCTGAAGATGGTAGAAAGAACGGTAACCTTGAAAAGTAGGTAAGTAAATTTGCCCAGGGATAGTCACAAATTCGTATGACAGTGCCTTATAACGTTGCATTTAAGATGATTATCGTAAAGCAAATATGATTATAAATGATATTAACTATGTGGCCGAAGACATAGAGCAAAAAATAAAACTAATGATGAAGATAGACAGCGCGGGGCTACACCTTGATCTGTCCGTTTTCATCATTAGAGAAGCCACACCCATATTAAGAAATCGTGCAAGTTACAATGAAATATCATAAAACCAAAGAAAGCTCTATAAAACGAATATAATGTACAGTCGCCAGAAAAAATTGACAGTTTGTGGTAACAAATTGAAATTTACAAAACTACCTAGTACTTATTACCGTCTGCAAGAACACTGTCAAATGCCTAGCTCAAAAATCAAATCACAACGTCATTTATAATTCCATCAAAATTTTCAATTAAACTTCTGCATTCTACCATGATTACGGTGTATTACTGCTGATGGGGTATTTGAAAGCTTTCCATCGTTTGGCATGACTGGCTCGGCAACCAATTACTGTAATTGAACACATCGGCCATACGCTGGCACCTTATTATGACGGCTAGTCTACCCACCTTTTGTATTTTGTAAAAGAATAGTGTTTTAGTAAATAGTTCTTTTCCTTGAGTTTCTGAGTTACCTGTACCGGATAATAAATATCGCTGGATACTACACACAGCGCCATCTTGTGCCACACTAAACAACGAGGCTTGTGTCGTGGACACCAGATAGTTGATATACTACATAGATACTTTTTTGTTTGTAAATACATATGTTCGCGACGAACGTCACCAAATCCAAGTGTACATAGTGTTTTTACCATAAACATATAGAGTCAGTGATATGGGCAATAACAGTGACAAGTAAATGAATGAAACAGTGCATTAGAATAAGCAAAACAGTCATTTACGTACGCGCTAGACTCACATGTACTCGCAAGTGGAGCTTTAAAGTCATAATTTAACGTAATCCAGGTAGCCTAAGTTGCGACCTAGGCCTGGATATAGTATTTTTGTTTAGAACAACTTAGACCCTTCAGGAAAACCACTTGCAGAGAATGTGACAGTCTAACGCGTCCATCTTCATTTTAACGTGTAAATTTCGTCTAACAGACTGACAGTTGAAGGATCATTACAGGCTGAAAACCATAGACTCGTAACTATAAACAGAAAAACTCGATAGGTCATATACTTTCCTAGTATTTGGCAATTATATGCTTACGGTCTCAGTGACGGTTTTCATGAAAACTCAGCTGAAAAGATCCTTCAATCAGCCAAAATTAGAAAGATTGTTTAGTTTCTAGTTTTATTTGATTACAGACAATAAAGATAATTTTATTTTTGTACCAGTAGATAGGTAACTGTACCTAATAACTTGTGTTATCTTGAATATAATCAGATATAAGCACAAAGTTATATTTTTTGTTAAAATTGTAAAAAATTATAGAGGAATAAGTTAATAAAAATTTCTAAAATCAGGAAGCGATTCATGGCTCTCGTTACAGTATAGTCCCGGGGTACAATAGAGACCCAAAATTCAGATAGAATCGTAGTCATCAGTACGGCAAATATGCCTCTATAACAGTGAACAAACAGTAAAAAGTAGTGCGGAGAAAATCCTGAAGTTCCGAATCGCTTCCTGAACAGTTTATCAGTGTTATTATTCCCAGTAACCCCCTTTCCCAAGTAACAATGTCTGTGGTAGCCTGAACCTACAGGTGTAGGACGTCAGCGCCGTCTAGGTGCGAAGAACACGTGCGCACAGTGCAGTATACATGGGCACATAGTCCGTTAGGTACACGCATACATCCTCGCGCCCAGCGATCACGCCCGTCCGGCACAACATACTTATAATACATATAATTAAACATCCATCATGACTCGGAGACAAATGTCCATGCTCATCACACGAATATTTGCTCCTACCGGGATTCGAACCCGGGACCCTAAGAACGTAAGGCAGCCTCTCTACCGCTGCGTCATTTGGGTCGTCATAAGCTTAGCGGTGTAACCGTCGGAATGCCAAGTCATAAATCTCGAACTTGAACCCAAGACACGTACCTCTGATTTTTCGGAAAAAATCGAACCAGCATGCCTGAGAGATATTTCTTGACGGCTTGTAAAGCCAAGTCAGAGGGCCATGGGCGGCATAAAAACTCTGACACCAGGTTAGGCACACACTAAAGAAAAAAGATTTTGGTTTTCTATGCTTCCCTTGATAGTATTATAGTACAGCAGCACCGGATAAGGACACGATGATGTTAATGATGAGTACAGTTTGGTACTGTACTGCAGGGCTATTACGTATCTTTCTCATATCCAGTGACAATCAAGCTTCGGTTGTACACCGAACTTTGATGACAACCGAGAATGTCATAATGTTGGTATTACGTATCACACTGAGTGGATATCACTTTACGGTGACTAACAGCCCGGGTACACCTTACCCGTCTCACCTTACTCTACCTTAACGTCTTTCACGAAAGCCACTTCTCACTCAGTTGTCACCAATTTGTTATCCACTATGCTTATATAATCGAAATAATATAAGTATCGTACAAAGGCGTCTGTCAAAATGAGTTCAGGTGACTATCAGCCACGATGACAACCAATGACGTCATATTTGATCGCGACTGGTCATACATAATACGAAACTAACCTTTTGACAGTTAATTGATGGACACTGAGCCCAGTTACAATCATTTCGAGCTGTCAACAGAGATACGTAATAGCCCTACTGGTCAGGACAACATAAACTCATATTTCAAAAACAATTCAACATACATATTATCTGTGAAAAATCCAGATTGTTTTTCTTCTAAACAAAAATCCTAAAATATTCTATTGTCAACAAATTCTTGTCCATTGTCAAGTTTCTCATTATCATTGTGATTTATCGTATCGAAAACAAAGAAAATGTCTACTTGTAACAATCGCTTTTGGTGGAATCTATTGAGTAATATTACTTATCAGGCCTTTGCAATTACATGAAATAAAACTATTATTGTGTATATTTTAACATCAGTAAAAAACACCTGTGACCTGTATATTTAATGTTAAAAAGTTGATAATTTGTTCTGCTCGATAAAAATGTTGTTACATTTGTAACGATTAATTATTTTTCAAATGCATGTATGTGTGTACTTTCTACTTTTGAAAATCAACCTTATTTACTGAGATGCAGGGCAGCCTGCATCTCATACAACAATAATGGCCAAAAACTTATAATAAACAAAGGTGAACCCCGACACAACACACCCTAAAAAAGGACTACGTGCGGAACTTGAAATCTCAAAAAAATAAGAACTGAAAATTGGGATGTTATGATATCATGAAGCTAAAGGAAGCTACATGCAACACATCGTCGGTCGTCGATAAGCACTGCGCGGCGTAATACCTCAGTTCCGAGTATTTCTGAGACTTTGCGAGCGATAAGCTCATACCTGAGCGAGCTTTTGCAACCTCACTGTTAGCCGGACGAATTGAAAAGCTCCGAGCTATGATTTGTTGGTTCTGTCTCATTGTATTGTTTTGAATTGAGTTTGTGTCAGGACATTATGGGATAGTTGTTTCGTAAAAAAAAACTGTAAGTATACAGCGTGTTTCCGGACGATATTGATAAACTTCAAGCGGTCGGACCCTGAATCGGGAAAAACATCAGCTGTTCCATACATTTTGACGAGTTATGCGAACATAATTGTAGGGAACAGCTGATTTTTTTTTCGCGATTCAGCTTCGATTCAGGGTTTGGTCCCATAGTAAAAGTAGTTCATAACGATGAGTACTGCACAATGACCGGTCGAAACTTATCGATATCGTCCGGAAACACGTAGTATAGTTTGTTATTAGAAAGAAAATAGTTGAACTTAAGGTATACATATTACTAATTGTTATTTATTGGGTTAAAGACAGTACCAACCAGAAACTCACTTATTCATAGTTTAGAAAGGACTTAGTAAGTTACTCCCTTTTGATAGCAAAAATGAAAAGTACCCAATACATTTTTCGTTACACATCCAACAAACATTCAAGCTTATCGTAATCTTATCCTCAGCTATGCACCGTAACTTCCGTATCCTAAGTTAACAGGGCGCAAACGTATTGCACTTTTGAGCCGGAAAGCTGTGACCGCGCAATATGGTGTTATGAGGAGACAGGTGGGTTGTGTTCACCATAATTTAATACTCTTTGGCACCTATAAGGACAACTACGGAAAAGAAGTGATCTTAAATCTATAGATGAGATTAAAAGAAACATTAGGAAACTGGATTTTTTTAAAGTCTTAATTTATTTTCAGTTTAGAAATCGTTTTAATCACGATATTCAGAATTACGGACGTTTCAATTACATTGGCACCAGAATTAATTAAAGAAACATAAATATACTCGTAACGGATATTGTTTTTCCGTATTAAAAACTTATTGAAAGTTTGGCTTGCAGCGACCTTGCTATTTTTTGTAACGCCTTCATTTTAACTAATTAGAAAGGATTTGTTCAGAGGCTACTTAAATAAACTGAACAGATTTAGAATAATCTCTTTCTAAGTCCATTGAACCGTGAAACAATCTCTAATAATGGATTAATAGGTTTAGCAATTTTCTAAAACTAGCTTTGCTTTTGAAGCACTATGTTTTGACATGACAAGACTATTTGTAATAGTTAAAGATTACACCGAACACCAAAAGATAAAAAACCAAAAGTACCAATATTTATATTGTGCGCGTGACCTTCGAGGACAGTTCAAATACTTTCTAAAATTTGGCTGACCTTAGAAAAGTAGTGAGGTTATAATCCCTTTTTTATTAAAATAATAGTAGAAATCACCAGCTTTTTGCTCTCTTGCACAAAACAAAAACTTACAACAAAACGTCCCCTTACTCGCGTGCCCTATTTCAACAAAACAATTGAACCTGTCCCTCAAGAAGTCAACATAATCTCGTCATCAAAAGGAAGCGGAAAAGGGAAAAAACCAATTGTTGGGAACTTGGGGCGCAGGCTATACAACTTGGTTGGGTAACAGGTGCCGCTCTGCGCCTGCGCTGTGCACGTGACACGACGCCATTCGCGCGCGCGCCGCCATAGCCGCCGCTTCTAAAATCGAACGCGGAACGTCCGACCGTTATTTTTCAAATATTTAAATTCGAAGTGCTGTGCAACGAACATTTCACTGAGGATTTTGTGCCAGTGTTTGTTATTTTGTGTGGTACTCTTTTTGTACAGGTTTGTTGATTTTTTTATTCATAGGTATCTTTTGCAATTTTTTAATGCATAAATTTAAAAAAAAACATGTTTTAATATTTAAACGAAAGCATTCCCTCTAAAATATGAAAAACCTAAGACAAATCATCTTGTAAGTGATTTTTCTCAAAGCATCACAATTTCTTAAGAAAAGATTTCAACGAGCAAGCATCGTAAGCTGTAATAAGCTCTGCCCAGACGTTCGCCAACGGAAACAGCAACGTTCTAATAACAATACTTATGTATCTAATGGACGGATTATTCGAGCGATAACGACGGATTTATATTCAAATTGTTATTATTACACTATTATGTAACGTTTGGAATAAGTAGACAACTTGATGAATTGGATACCACGATGTTTCTTCAACCTTTTACTTACCGAGTATCGAGTGGTTTTTAGTCGAGATATTATTACTTTTTCATAATTCCATTCAAATGTTCTTTATTTTTGAGATAAAGTGTTGTCTAACATAAGTAAGTACCTAGTTTTTTTCAAGCTTTGGTTTTTGTCCCAAAAACGGGCTAGCAAAAACGGTTTTCAATAACTTTTAATAAGGGTTTTAAAAATATGACATCACCGATATATTCCTGCACCTGTCCAATTCCGCTATTAACCCTTCCCAGCAAGCTTCCTTAGCTAAGTACTAAGTAGGTATGCGTGCATACGGAAAGGGTTCACATTTGCATTGAACCCTTTGAACGGGACAGGACTTGAACCCGTGACCATTTGATCGCTGGTCAATGCCTTCGCCGCAGGACTGTAGTTACCTGTAATGTATTCGAGTGTGCACGTCTAGTTATTATTTCTACTTTGTTAAGGTGTTTCAACGGATAATTACCTACTTAGATTTAAAAGGGCGTTCATGTTAGTTGTACATTTGAAAAAAGAAACCAATCGCGGATATTGCAAGCTTACAAGGGTGTACTAGGAAAATAGGAATTTGGGACGATTAGTACCTAAAATTAGAGTTCCAGGAACTTGTAATCTTTGAAACGGCTAAAAAGGGATCCGGAAACATAAGCACTCCTAAGAAAATTTCCAAAAGGATTTTTTTACATACATACGCAAACACATACGTCTTATGTATTCATAAATAACAAGATGAACGTTTTTAGGATGATAAACGCTAAGCCGTGACCGAAGATCACGCTTGCACACAAGGCTCTCGTTATTTACTATTTATGTAAGTAATAATTACAATATTTACGTATATTATGTACTTATGTAATAAATGGTAGCACGAAGTTAGTAACGTATTAGGAAATAATATGAATATGATAACATTTTATGTTGCGATACTAATTAGATAACGTTAACTAGAAAACTTGTACAATCGCGTTAAACTACGAAAGGAACTATTTAAAAAACAATGTAATTATTTCAACAACAAAAGACACGGCCTTAAACTTCTTAAGCCCCATCATTTCGTCATTAACTTAACGGTTTTGGAATCGTCGACACGTTCTTAAAGTATTTGGTTATGTCGATGGCGCAACTGCTACTCGAAAGCAAAATGTCAATCCGTACGAAATAACTATGTAATCATCTCGCATTATCCATTTGTAACCATGGATGAAATAGCCAAGGTAAATAACAGCCGCTCGGGTCGATCTTCAGGTTAAGCCGCGCTTGCTTAGGTTGGTCCGGGGATGGGTGATCACCCATTACATACCGAATTTCCTCCGTGCCTCAAAAAGTACGTTAAGCCGTTGGTCCAAGTTGTCAAGGGTCATGGTCCCGGTAAGACTGGAAGCTGACCCCAACATAGTCGGGAAAAGGCTAGGGAGATGATAATGCTTCTGAAGAAAATCTGGTTCAAATATAAGTAAATTATTTGACAAATTCTTCAAATTGATGAATGTTTGGAGAATGACCTCAGTAAGGACGATACTGCTATGAATAACATAAACGCAGCTATTTTTAATTTGATAGAAATAAACAAAAAACATCACGTAATACTGGTAACCAATAACAAAACAACGAACACAGCACAGACCAGATTAATATTCGAAATGATTTACGATTTAAATCATTAACAAGCACACGGATATAATACGGAGGGAAAGGCAAATCAATTTGTTCGTCGACTCACATTTGACAAGTTTGGGTGAGAGTGGTTACATCATCACAGTTAATAAGTACGTACGGAAACCTCTAGCGAGTGTCAGTCATAGGTAATACGATGATTTGGCAAAGATTTGTGAGATAAAATAGAGAGATGAAGTGTAAGTGCTAATAAAATTAACAAGGCAAAGATTACTGCAGATGCATTTGAAGTCGTTTTAGCATCAAAAAAAGGGTCCAAAAATGATGACATGTTGTTAGTCTTTGACTTCTTTTATTGTCTAGCTCTCAAAGCAGTAATATGTAATTTAATTTTCACAGACACAAAAAATGAAGACTCTCTCAGTTCATTATTTCTTCAATAGGTACAAAGATAACACGTTTCTCATTCAATTTAACATTTTAAGGATAAAATTATACGCCAAATAAGGCAAAAAGCTGCTGCTGAATCCAGCCATAACTTTAATGCATTGACAAATAAAAGACTTAATAAGGATGTGAATAAATAATAATATAATATCCACTAAACAGAAACCACCATAAAATGAAGGTCAAACCTCAACAGAGTTTGAACTTCAAAACAAAAACCAGTTCGATGGGTTGATGCAAACATTTCCACTTCTTGCAGAATCATGTGTGGAACGAAACTTGTGGTAAATAAAGCAAAAATAATTATTGCGATGTGAAGAAGTGTTTACGAACCAAGCTGAATTCATTGTGAACTGCATAAAGTAAGGAATAATAAAGCTTTAAATAAGATTTTTTTAAAGTGGCGTGTTACTTACAAACGCAGTTCATATTCGCGATGATAAAGCAGTAAAATTACACGTAGTTTTTGTAAAATCTTTAATGTGTGCGTGTATATATCCACAACAATTCGTAGATTGGTATTTATTAACGACGACTAAACTAACACTTACTTCCAAGTGGATTGAAAGGATTAAGGACAAACAAACTTTGAAAAGAACCAGGTCGAAAAGCACAAATCTAAACTGCTTTCAATAGATGTCATCATTACTATGAAATATTGAGATGAAGATGTACTGTTCGTTCAGTTTCATACACTTCAAAACCAACAGGCGGGAAATCATAGAACTAAAATAAATGCACCAAGTTGACGTATCGATTCCAATTTCCATGACAAGCTACGCCATCTTGAACTGCACACTAGTGATCATATTATATGTGAATTTCGAACTTATTCTTTTTCAAATTTGTTTTTCGACTTCACCATATGTATGGTCCTTAACGCTATAGTTTAATAGTAAACTGGTCATCTAAACCGCAACTACTTCTCAAGTATATCTCTCGATCAAATTAGGAGCCCAAAAAAGATAGAATCAATGACCTTACCTCATTAGTGTTAGCTTTGATCTTCTTCTGCTACAAACCAAGGTTGTAGTAGAAAAACATTATAAATTATCCTGACGGTCAAATGTTGAAATTGTGAATTATGTTCGCAGATAGCAGATTTTTGGTTAAAGTAGATGATTTTTTGCATTTAGTATTTTTGCAGATACAGCATACCAAATAATTTGGTTACCTACGAGTTCAGCTTGATTAGAATAAAATATATATTGCTGTCTAACCCAACTTGTTTGAGCAATTCCAAAAATACTGTCATTTACCACCTGTTCATCTTTAATTCGTTTAAAAGCTTGAACAATAAGTAGAATGGCGCCTAATCGCAACCCCATAGTTACATTGTGTTCACTCACCCCATAATATCTCATTTCCTGTATTGATGTAACAACTGGTAAAATTCATCACCTTTTCTCTCCCCATACACTTTTGCATATTAGGTATTATATCGTCCAACCTTTCTATTGCAGCTATTTCATTATTATAATGATTATGAGAGCTATTTTGCTCTCTATGTGTGGATCCATTAGTGTTACTGTTTGTTTTATCATCAACGCCTTATCTTATTCTTATAATTGAGTTTGCATTAAGACAACTCTAATTGTAAGTACCGATGCTATCGATGATAAACGATCTTCTGAAAAGAAAATTGTTTGATTCTTAAAAGCATGTTTCTGAAAATAATATCCATACGCAAGTGTCTCTAAGTTTTTACCTTTTTCTTAATCGTACGCAATTTCAGACTCGACTTTCCAGCACTCAACCATTGGTCCTTGGATACAGTTGGTCCTTTGGTCGATCGATGGTCTTTTTTCATTGATTCCCTTTTTGCAAACCTCGGTCTCAAGCTTGCCATATTCCTTATTCCCAATGCTGTATTTACAAACACCGTGCTCTCGTCACGGGGTGCGACAAGAACGGGAACAGTGTGCGAGTGAGACGCAACATGTTTCGGCTATAGTGCGACTTGCAAGCGTGCACTATGCGTTTTTGCGGCTGCATTTCTGCAATTTTGCGCGTGGTCTAAGCTGGAAGAGAATTGTTGGTTTGAATTTAATGGATTGTGTTATTTCTGGGCTGTGTAACTGTAAACCGAACCAAACATCCCGTGAAGAATGACGCTGATGTCATAAGTTATTCTTTGACTCTCATCTTTTGTGTTCGTCCCTTTGCTATCCGACCTAGTAGTTACTGTCAACTCAACCTATTGTCGTCAACTCCTGGACTTTGATCTCTTCCTAGTTTATCCATAACACCCAGTTCTCTGCCTTACACAGTGAGTTTTTCCCTGACTTTGTTGACCTACGTTCGTAAGTCCATATTACCTGGGGTCCTACATACGCCACGCTTCGTTAGCTTCCTCTGCTTGCTCCAAAGGCTCAGTTTTGACTAGTGATCAGACTTAATATGACACTACACTTTCAGAAACTGTAAATGAATCAGCATCAGGAAGTGCTCCGCTCCCGCTGCCTCTCATGCCTTAGCCACGAGCATTAGACAAAAGCGGGCGGTTGGCCTTCGGGCGACCGGTTGCCGGCCGCTTACTTTCGTATTGCAGCCGCCGAGCCGCACTATTCAATTATTGCTCCAAATCGCTCGCAGATAACTCTGGCGTCGCTTACCTGATCTTAAGAGATAGATAACTGTGAATTACGGGTAGGAAGTTGAGTGACGTAGAGTTAGGGATTTTAGACATTTTTGTGACAGCTTGGCTGGTTTTCTTTGGATGTGTATGTACATAGATAGACGAGCTTAAGTATGTAAATAGCCCCATTGGTTCCCCATATAGTTCTTCAGCACCCCACCCTTAGCCATTTTGTATCCTATTTTGATGGATGACATTAACTTCATGGGTTGGAAAAATTCTATAGCTCGTAGAGATAAAAAACTCAATGAATGTTGTTCATGAATTTTCAAAATGAATTCAGAACAACATTGGGAATAAAAAAAAATGCAATGACGGGGAGAACAAGTGCCTTTCGGCTTCGTTAAGGGTAACACCCATTATACAGGGGTCATCCAACAAATCACGGATGCCTCAGACCGAATGATTCCGACACTGACGTCACTCCCGAATTCATTCGGATGACTTGGACCTTTAAAGATTTCAATGAGTCACGGCGAATCCCAGTATTTTTTTGCAAAAACCATTATTTTTAACAGTTTCTCACGAAATAATAAAGATTAATTATAATTATGAATGAATTTTAAATCTTCTAATAGTTAGTCGTATAAGAGCAATCAACTTTGGAGGTAATACAATGAACTTTGGTTACTTTAAGAATATTATAAAATGCTTTTACAGGTAGTAATGAATATTTTGAGATGGTTTAGAGATAAGTACAAATCATTTTCATCTTTGACCTAAGGTGTGGACCTTAGGTCAAATTTAACAACGTGCATTGATTGGCGCGTGATTTTATCAAAATTAGCACCAGTTAAACATCTCACAGACATTGACAGCACTAAAAAAGATGTATTAGGGTAAAGCGCCTGGGTGGCCCGTGAAATTAAACCCTCTGAAGTTCATTTACTACCATTAAATGACTATTTAAAAAAAAGTTATTCAATGGGGTTAAATGAACTTGCGAGGTGTATTTATCATTTTAATGATTATAACTTTGTAAAGTAACCCCATATTTATTACGGTCGCGAATCATATTTGAATCAACATACAGCCCGAAACTTACCTGCAAATTGCAAAATACCTAAGAAAATTTGAATTTCGCTGGCTACCCCGGCGCTTCCTCCTTAAAAAACTGTTTTGAATCTTCAAACAAGCTAGCTTTAATCTTTAGACAAGCGTGCTTTAGTCATCAACTTAAATAGACAATTATACCTAAGAAATTTAATCACAGAAACCCTGACCGAGACCACAATATCATAAACTTAATGCTGATTGATGATCGTTCAAGGGAAAATTCAATTGCAAGGAGTCATCCAGCCATCCTTTCCAGAATACATGATGAATAGCTGCGTGTGAATGTGGAATAAGAAGTAATTACTGCTCATAATAGATACGATGACTGATGACTCCGTTCTTGGTATCGGGGATTTTAGTTACGTAGAGGTATAAACATGAGATTTGAACTCCTTATTGGTAAAGAAGTTCTAAAGTGCTTGACATAATGGGAAAAGCAGTTAAAATGGATCGCCTCTTTGTTTTTTTTTTTATACAACCTGAAAAGGCTGTTCCATGTTTAAACATTCATTAATCAAACACAATATCTTGTTAATTTATTATTGGAAAAGGCTAACATTTAATTCAGCCTATTCGCTCTTATAAAATCACTCGACAGTTGAAACAACCTTATTCCAAAATGCAGACTGAATGTGGACTGCCTTTGCCTCGCGGTCGTAACAACAAGTTTGCTGATTGAATCACGTTGAGTTCGCCTTGCTTGCACAACAGCTCCAGTTTTTAGCTGTTAGCACCTTATATTTGTATGAACATTCAAACCTATTTGTCTTCATACATTGTTCCACAAAACAGACGTTGCTCTGTTGCAAACTGTTCATTTCACCCTTGATTCTCACAAAAATTCTAACGCAGAGAATTTTTGTCTCAGGTATTTCAATCCTAAAAATATACTCTTTCAGTTGTATATTAAGCCAAATTGATTTATAATGAGGGCCCTATCAATAAACATTAATTTAAAAGTACGTGGTTGTCTGAAACCTATAAGCGCCACGGACGCAGTCACAAACAAGAATGTTTTATGATAACTTTTTTAGACTTTTGCAAAGATAAAATATTCCTTTTAGAGACTTAATAATGTAGTAAATCAATTTGCGTATCGGCAAGAGAAAGTTGGGACGTCCCGCAGATAGATGAAAGGTTGCTGGGACGGACTGAAGGCGGGAGGCAGAGGGTAGGGGGTTGTGGCGCAGGTCAATGTCCAACAGTGGACTGCGAAATCTAGTTGAAAATCAACTCACTGCATTCTCGCTGACAGCACTCGATGGTTAGGTGCACAAGAGCAGTACGTACACGTGATTCGCACGTGAAAAACTACTTTTGATATGAAAAGCAGATTATATTCTGCAATCTTACAATATTTACATGAAGCACCAACACTCGTAACATTTCTTTTAATCTCAACATCGTTGGATTATTGCATTTGCGCACAAGTAAAGCAGAATTTATTAAGCAGCTTTAGTATACATCTTATGACGGAATGTCGTAACATTGCTACGTCTCTCTCATATTTCTGTAGATATTTCCTTGCCGTAAAGTTTATAGTCTATGGCAATTGCAGACATGACACTTGTTACATTATTAATGATACTATTATATTTTATTATTCGATACGGAAATATTGATTGTTTGTTTACAATGTTTTAGTACCTATTATTTATATAAACTTATAATTCAACTACTATCACTCAACAATATTATTTTTTCCGCCAAGTTGGAAGTAAGTTTTCCCTGAACTAAATTTTTATAAATATTACCATATTCATTAGAAATTTACGTAATTATGTTACAGGAAAACGAATTACCTGGTATATATCAAAAATGAGTGTTTTTCATGTAAGTCCCTAATTACTAAACTAGAAGTTTCATTCCTATAATGTGGCCTTCTATTACCTATCTATAACTTCAATAAAATGGACAATTTTCATTAGAAATAAACTAATACTCCAACACTCAATCGATTACTGGTTTCAAAAACTTATTATCACAAAAAAAAAAACGCTAAAATTCTATATTACCTATAAAAACAAGAAATATGTATATGCCATTGAGTAACTCTCATAAATATCTATTAAAAGTATTGTGATACCTATTTGTTTAATATTTAAGTAGTCATTTACCAAATCAATTTTAATGTAACATTAATAAAACCGTCATCAAAAAATATATATAAATTTTAGAACTTTCTCAATAAAGTGTCAAGATAAAAATTTAAAGGAAATAAACTACAATTCAATTTTATCAAACATAACTCAAATATCACTTTATTACAAAAAATGTAAAAACGAAACTTAAAGGGTATTCTACATTTTTTGATCATAAACTACTTAATTAATGACTATTAAATAAACTAAAATAAATAAACTAACAACAAACTTAAAAAGCTTTATCACTTTTCTCATTTCTTAAGCCATGTCCACAATAATATATTACGTATGTTTTATAAATTACGTAAAGTTGGTAAATACCGACAGGTGGCAGCAGTGGGTCAACATTATCGTGACGAGGACGTCGAGTAGCCGTTTGACATTTTAAATTTGGAATTTGTCGGATTGTAGTCTAGTCGTGTATGGCAGTTAGTGACGTAAGGTTAGAGATAGACGACCTTGCGACTTGCAATTTTTATTATGTGATATACTTGGGTGATAGAAAGTGTATCTTGGATATGCTTGGGTGATAGAAAGTGGATCTTTGGAATGGGGTACATTTGTTTATGTTGAATCATCGGTATAGCTGTATGTTAGCTTTCATTCCGGCATTTGGCGTAGACCAGTTGCCGTAAAATCGACAGAAGCTAGTCTGCCCCAAAATACCTTCGTATTCTCAATGGTCAAGCTTGACTCTAATTGTTATCGTTACTTCGAACTATACTGAAATCATAACCCTCAACGGACTGCCAAAACATGGTCACAATTGATTTCACCAACTTCCACGCACTCCATCACAGTAACTTACCAATTTCGCGTCCCCATTACTACAATTAACATGTAAAAATCATTAATTCCAACAATTTGCCAATCAATTGCTTGCTACCTTCGCAACAGCTGCAATTTCGACGCATCGGCGGATTTATAAGCTCATGCATCTAGTTCAAACGCAACCGATTGCTTCGCATGATGTTTGCGACATGGAATTCGTGGTCAGTCGTGCGTTTCTGAACATTCTGTGTTGGTGTGCCTTAATAATCGATTATAAGCGAATTATCGATTCGGTGATTTTATGTGAATGGGTGTAAAGCATCGATAGGCAGTGCCTGAGTTGTATTTATTACTTTTTTGTTTATTTTTGAAACGGTTCAAGTTGCCAACCTTTTTGGGTAAGAATCTTGAAGCAGCTGTCATGAAATATATTTCAAAACCTAAAAAACAATAAGACCCTTGTATTGTATCAACACAATCGCTAGTATCGATTTCTTTCAAATCACGATTCGATTATTGTTATCAAACAACCGATCGACTAGTAGAACCGCCATTTGAAAACGAAGCGCCTCGTTGGCCCGAATTATTTGTGCCCGGTAATTATGCATAATTGCCAGACTAGTACGCCAACCCTAATTACTTCTTATGTATTGGTATGCGCATTAACACGGATCGTAAGTATTTCATGTAATAACTATGATAATAACTAATAACACGAGCTATTTGGAAAATTCCCCAGTTTACATACGAGTTAAAATGTATTATTATTGTGGTTATAAAGTAATGTACTCAATTATCTTGTATTAATGTATTCTGTGGCATCTTCACGCCAACCTCTTCACGCTACTCAGTAAACAACTTTGCTTAGGTATATTATATCGTGTCCAACATAACAAATATCCACATCCAGTAGTAGGTACATATCAACCTCCTTTGTACATCTTACTCGTATTTCTGGTTTTTAGATCTCGCAAACGTTAGGTTTACTAAGCTAAAAGTAGAGCTATTACGCACTTACGGACATCTAAAGTGTTAAGTAATTATTTGGCGAGTCTACTTGTCTACACAACTAAGTACAAAAATAAACTTGATAGTGCTAAGTACATACAGCTAAGCTTATAACTTACTACACTATTTTATGTGGAGACCTTTCATGAACAAATACCTAACTAAAATATGTAGGTACCTACGAGTATTTTCAAGGCAAAAGTTATAAAAATATTTGAACTTGAGTTTAACAGATGTATAAAGTTAAAAAGAAAAGTACATATACTAAACCAATAAACACCTGATGACCAAGTGAGTAATATAAACAAAGAAGCCAATTGAAATCACCCAAGAACTCACAATCCTAAGGCAATATTATCTCTACCAAATAAAGTCGCATTAATATCAACTACAGGCACTAAACAAAAACGTTAAGTGTCTCAGTACATTGACCGATAATCATCACGTTAAATCTTATACTAAAAATAGAATAAAAGAAACACTAGTTACCACAAAAGGAAAACAAGCAGACAGACAAAGCCACTAGGTTATAAAACTACACGTATACCGCCTCTTTTCTTGTAAATATCCTAAAAGACGATAAAGGCGTTAAGCGTTAAGACTAGCGGTTCCACTAAAGCTTTCCGAGGTCAAACGGTAGTCGCCCCTTATCCGGAAAATATAGGTATAGATGGAACTGGATATAGTATCATAGTATGAACTGGTCGCACTCCTTTTGAACCGCTAGCCAAAGAACACGCTGGAATAAAGACAATAGTACAATTCGCTACATTACATTATTTTTTACAGTAAATAGAACGTATTTGATGGCTGAAAAAACATGGAGACACGAGCTTACAAATTTCATGGAGGCGTAGTCGGCTTAATAGATCAAAATTGTCGACAAAATAATGGCCACAAATTGCTTGCCCATCGCCCACATTCTCATAACGCGCTAAAAGGCAAACCTGTCCATAAAGCATTTATAAATATATTCATGTCGTGAAGTTTACCATAAAGTAACTTATTTTTAGCCGGAGCCAGGGGCCGAGCAAACCAGAACAAATAAAACGAGTTAGCAAGATGACACTATAATCCAAAGATTAGTGATTTATGCCACGGTGATGAGGATGTCGAACGCCGTTGTTGCAAACAATTATCGATGTGGAGGTTTTTCCACGTGTTGAGTGTAAAATCAAATATTAAAATTAAATACAGGAGGCTATAATTAAAGTAAAGCAGGTTTTCATGAACTGATGACATTGTAAGAGTTCGAGAAGACGAGGTTACCTTTAATATTTACAAGTCCGAAATTGGAAAGGGCCAAGTATAGAACCTTGAGGGACGCCCCCGTAAACTAATTTGTTGTATCCATAACATTTTGGTGAGTGATTAACTAATTCGAAACACGTGAGTACGTGATGGCAGAACTAAATCCTAGCATCATAACCTTGACAATTAGAATCGTTCCACAAACTGATTTTTAGTGTTTTTTGGGAGTAGAATTTTTTATAATACATCTTGTCTGTCAACTGAGATTACTTGATACTATTAGGCCCATTATCAACACCAAAGAACTGGAGGAATAAGAGCGTAGAACGTATGATAAAGGACTCTTATGATACCTTTCGAAAATAAGGTAATTTTCTAAAGGTATTATAGCTCACTAAAATAATTCATATTCAGGCAAGCCCTGCACTAAATTACAATATAAATCACCTATTTTTAAATAACAATGGCAAAATAAAACAGAAGAAATAAATACGCTTTGTGATGAGCACTGCGCCAGTAAATATTTTGCGCAGTCGCCGATTGTTTTGCATACTAGTAACTTGATCTGAGATCGTAAAACCTAGTACTAATCATTTCTTGTCATGCACTGACCTTGGCGTGATTCATTTTGCATTTGTTTTGTCATCGAATCCGGGAAATGGTGGGAAATACAATAACCTCTAAGATCCTTAGATTTGATTTCGACCCACGGATTAGTCAACTCTTTTTTTACTTTTTCTAACTCGGACAAAGTATATCTACTGGAGTTTTACTGCTGTCACCCAGCTAGGATCCCTTGCGACCGGAATGTATGTGCAAGACATGATAAGCAATTATTTATCTTAAAAAACCCTTCTTCATCTAGATTTTTTTGATTGAGATTACCACCAAAAACATGATTTGAATAGCAAATTCTATATAGACGTGAATCTACTGCATCCCCTCCCTTGGAAGACCTATACATAGTTGTGCTTGTGTGATTGTCGTCGAACTCAGAAAAGGTTGTCTTTTTTAAATAAATTATTTCTTATAAGTCTCACTACTCATATTATTTATACGTAGGTACATAATGTTACTCCATTTCAAGTTTACTGTCTGCCTACTGCCTTACGGAACCACAATATCTCCGAAAAAAAGAAAGTCAGTAACAGCACAGCTGATAATAACTCAGTTTGCACTGACGTTATGTTGTGTATAGATATAGGACTCATTTGTATGATCTGTATGGTGTTTACTTAGTTCTACGTTTATTGTGCATAAGGCTAGGTTGCATTTGCTTGAGTAAAGGAGTTATTACTTCATTGAATATTTTATTACTCATTTCTTCCTTGAGTAATTTACATTTATGTGTCTTTGAAATGCTGTTACACTGTATGATTTCATGGTTGTCTATGTTACTATGTACTTTTAGTTAAATTTCATATTTGTTGGTCCTAACTATTGAAATCTAGGAAATGTCTTAAAAGTATTGGAATTTGAGAAACTTTATACCTCATTATTTAACACTTCCTGTATTTATGAATTTTCTTTTCTTTGTTCCAGAACGCAAAGGAATTGTCGCAAACTGTGAAATGTTAAGAGTGTATCCGTTAGTAACATCGTGTTAGTAACAATCGTGATAATCGACTAAAGTGCAGTGCTCTGTGTCCTGGATACATTGGACAACGCTTCACTACCAGGCTGTACTGCCTTGGTAAGTGTGTCCATTTATTTTTATAATTAAAAACTTTTGATCAAAAGAGTTGACAGTTCAAGTTTATCAAACATATTTAATTTATATGGATGAATATTTTTATGAAATTTGCATAAACGTGATCAGTATTTTACATTCGACTAAGCACGTGTGATATAAAAAAATCTAGTTTTAAAAATATTATAATGATAATTATGGTAGTGATGCGAAAAAAATATCGCTTAGTTGGATTTACATAAAACATAATATTCAATTCTAGTGTAGTTCTAATGTGTAAGTATTACTATTTGTAACTACTTCGGAATCCGTTAGCCTAGATAGCATAGAATCCAATCTTATGCAATAGTTGCTAGATCAATTGAAAACTACCATAACTGGTGCCTAGTCTTTGAAAAGGAGTGTTGTCTAAGAATAATAAAGTGTCATAATGTAATATTTCAGCTTCAGGAGGGAGAAAAATTGACAGAATTTCTGTTAAAGCATCAGTTTCAGTGGCTTTGTTCATTACAATTAAAAATACTTAATTTGAAAGTTCCCTCTGAAATCCGTTGAGATGTTCTCCGATAAGTTTGTCCAAATTATGTAATGTCATTATGCATAACAGTTGGTGGCTGAAGGCCTCTTCTATACCGGTTCACACATCCGGCTTCGCTTGAACTTGTACAACTTTTTACTCGACAGCTTTTTGGATGAGACTTTGCTCAGTACCATCAACTAACTCTTTTTGCTGCATTTTAGCAATGATCTGAGGAAAAAAATCTTAAAAGCAACTTCATCATGAATGTACAAACACCATAAAATTATTTCGTTAACAGAGTTGCATAGCCAAATAAAATTAACAAAATGACGAAACGCAAATTGCAAAAAATCCTTACTTCACGGTAAATATTCACACCAATCACACCACACCACATTTTATTGTAACTGCGATTCATTACAAAACAGCAATTAACAGATTACAGTACTGGTAACTAAGAATCGATTATGAAACTCGGTTCGTTGACAGCACTATTTCCCGCGTTTTTGTAATTATGGCGGCAATATGGCGGCGGAGCTGTCAGCGTGATGGGGCTGTTCCGGCAATGTTTCCGCCAAGTGATGTGATTACCGTCCTTGACTACAATGGCCAAGGTCGCGGACGCGTGACACTTTATATTTGCCATGAGAAATTGTTCGCGTGATTTGGGTCGGCCGCTGTGTTTGATGATCGGTAACATTCTGTAGGTACTTGCATACAATCATCATTGAATCACTCTTTATTCTATCCGACTTTGATAGACATTCATGTATATTTCCAACTTGACCTATGGCTTACATTGTGCGTCTCTAGGAAAGTTTGTTTCCGCATTTTCCACACATTCACATTAAGAAATACTTAGCGTCGGATGAAAGCATTCATCCAAGATTCAAATGGTTATTTAATTCCAATCAACTCAGGTCATCGGTGCAATAAATTCAAAATTATCTAAAAATATGACATAATCCCACATCATCATAACATACACTCACACACCTTAAATACAAAAAGGAAATATCGGTACGTTTTTATGTAATGCCAGCGTAAACCTAGAAAAACTTACACCACGCAGGACCCTACCAGGAAAAGTTTAACCCAGCAACGGCAATGTGTCTCTAAGTCCCAACAACCATGACGTCAGCATCGTCAACCATGCGTGTGGTCCCACAGTGGGTCCCACATGTACTTACTCCCGCAGGCAAAACGCCTGTGATCACGTATGTGCAAGTGACCACTAACCACTTATATCAGTACTATGTACCGTGGGATCGCGGGGAAAGTACAGGGTGTGTCCACCACGGCTATGGAATAGTACCACGTGGTGTGTGATCAGAACCAGCTGCGATTACTGTGACTACGTTTGCATAATTTTATGTTGATGATTAACTTCCGCGTGATAGATGAATTTGAGATAATTCTGGGTGTGACTGCGCATACGTTTAATTTGCTGTTTCCTGATGACGGCTCTCTGTTTAGTTTAGGAAAGTAGAAGTTCTTGCACACTCAAAACCAGACTCAGAAAGCCCAAAATGTTTACTTTAAACCCAACTAAAGAAAGCTGGCTTTCCATTACAATAACTTATAAATCAACACAAAGTTAATCAAGCAAGCAACATTACACTAAACAGCTATTGAAACGCTTTGAACCAGAGCGTTACGAGAACACCTAGGCCTGCTCGTAAAGTATTCCACAATCCAGCGCCAGTTCCGAGCGGGGGCAGGGACCGTGCGCAGAAAGCTCACCGACCCACTTACAACAACCGAACCCGTTCCAACGCTTTTACATAATTCCGACTCTCGCTACTGCCTTTATCACATTCAAATATTTCCGAATTACTGTTAAAGATGGTTGCTCGAACCGGTTGACAAGCACAACCCGCAGGTACGCCTGAACAGTGCACATTCTCAGGTTAAGTGCATCTTACGTAATTCGAAAGGCGATCGAAAGCAGATTTTTAAAATAAACATGCGATGAAATAATTCGCAATTACATGTCTTTCATGACATTTGCTTGTGAAAATAGCGTTGACAGCATTGTAGACGACCTAACCTACTTACAATTTTATAAATCTTCGGCTTCATGATTTCCATTAAAAAATCAACCTTTGATATTCGTTTGAACTCAATCGAAGCACGTAAGGCATGCCTTAGGAACCTGTTCTTAGTAATTATAACGAGAAATAGAATGTACTATTTTCTTTTCACACTTCGCAACTTGCCAGATTGAATCAAACTACTTTTGCTACTATTGCAATCTTTACAATTCTCGAACCGAACTATTCATTGTGTCGGTTTCAATTCAATTAGCATCCAGACCGTTACTGATACAAATACGTTCACGTTCAAGTATTCAAATGTACTATATGAAACCTAGTTCAGACTAAAAAAACTAAGCAGCCGACCTCGAACTACTTTTAATATAAAAATACGCGTTCGCAAAACTGCAATCGCGGCAAATTTGGTGACTGCCGCAACACCAAACGAAATAAATATCTATCACAGTGAGACCGCTAGATTTTCGTCATTTACCTTTTTTTGTCAACTACTAAGGTAACTGAACTAAGAACTATCTAATACCGAATAACAGTATTCTGTAATTGAGTCGAAATAAAACAGACTGTCAGCGAAAGTGAATGAATTGGTAAACTAAGTATTTTATAACAAAGTCTAGTATATTATACACGCCAGATAGACTGCTCGCCTAGTTCTTGTCCTAAAAAAAAACTATAATATTGTAAAGATCTGCATCTTTCACTTATCATTTTAGTCGTTAACAGTTTTTAAAACAGGAAAATTGTGGCTGCGGGCGGAACTGCATTCATTTCAACTTTTCAGGTTATGTTTTGTGGCAAAACCGGTAAATAGTTAGTGGCAAACCGAATGAAAAAACCTAACCATAACCTATTGTGATTCTGCATTTTCGCAGCACTATCTTAGCAAAATATTATAGCGTGGCGAATTTAATACAAAATCATCAGAACTAGCGTGAATAAATGACTGAGCAAACAATTTTCCAGAAATCGGCCATTTGCAAATTCCTATCAATTTTGAGCCGTCAATAAATCTCACTCAAAGCGAAAGAGTATGATTGCTCCACCCGCTGTTACCAGGACAACAGAAAGTTCTTGCAGTCAACCGTTTTCCCAATATGGAGGAACTGCTTTCGAAGTCTGCACTGGAGGACTATTAAAATTTTATTACAACACTAACTTGAGTATTTAACGTCTTTAAGATAATGTGATGTTCACTTTCCAGGCTTATTCTGAGTACAACAAAGTTATATTAAGTAATTATGTCTTTTACGACCTGTGCGCGAGTGCCAATAGTTTTAGTTGAGTCAATTAAAAGTTCGATTGTATGTTGTGACTTTTAATCCAACATTATTATATCTTAGTACCCTTTTATGCAGTCATTTGCTAACTTATTATTGTCTATAGTTTGAATGCACATGCATACCAAAATGATTAGCGAATTCAATCAACAAAATCGTCGATTTACATTCCACAACATTTATTGCTTGTAAGCAAAACAGTTTATATATGTCATGGTTATGAGGCCATGTTTAACAACATACAACTTACAATATTGTTATTTTAGTCAAGCTGTTTTAGTGTATCTTGCTCTTAACAAGTTTTAATCTCTATCCAGTCAGCCTACGAAATACTTTATGTTGTCCATTATCTATAATGTAATGTTTTGTGTAGACATATTACACTGTACAATAATAATTTTAAAGTACAATATTTTGACCAACACCGTGCCAACAGTTAGCACTAAGCAGTAGCCGCCATTATTATGTATTATTTGAACATCTATGCAAATCTCAGCACTGAATCACAAAGCGAATTTGGCGAAGAATGTCGAATTGATTTGGTTAACATTTTCTAAAACTCGTTCTAGTAATACCTACTCATTGTATAATGGTTCATTTGCAGACGCCAAAAGATTATTTACGCTTGTAAAAATGGCACAAGTTTTTGCAGAGGCATCACCATTCCATGCTCTTATAAAACACTACAACTTTTGCTCGCACCTTCGCTCCCGTTATGTACGCTAAATTACCCCCAGGAACGCTTTAAATATAGCCTATGACACTCCGGGATAATGTAGCTTCCCGTTAGTTAAAGAATTATCGGAATCGCATCCTGTAGTTCCAAAGATTACCCCCTACCTCCAAACTTACAAACCTACACAGATAGTATAGATGAAAAAAAAGCATCACCACTGAACAGAGGGCCTCCTAATGACCGGTACAATGCACGCCCATTAAATCATATGATAGCGACACACAACTCCACTACATTTAGAACCTAGAAATAGAAAATAATTTGCAAAGCTCGCCAATGGCATGAAAATCACGATCTCTATCTCACGCACTATTGCTACACGGAACCCCTTACTTTTGTAGTACATAGCGCAGCTGTTTACAAAACGTTTACGAATCTGGCTAGCTTGGAAACCTAGGTCTAGAGTAATTAAGGGTATTTTTAGTTGATCCTTACGTATTCAGTAAACTCAGTAACTCAATTCAGACTCAAATTCTGTCCATTGGCAAATACCGACATGAATTCTGCCAGTCCTTTACCATACGAATGCAATTCAATTTGCCTGTGAAAACTTCCTACTATGTTTGCTTGCTACTAGCTTATTTAAACTGTAGAAACAGGAATGGCTGTTTCTTCAGTTTGAATAAACTTTTGACATTTCGAAAGTGAGCTGGCAAAGCCTAAACCAAACGCGCGTGATTTACGAGTATTACATAAATCATATATTTTTCGTCACTCAAAAACAGTCGTGAATACATCTTTAGCATCTCAAATGAACACCAAGGAAGGTTGCAAATGTTTAGAAGATAGTGAAATCGCAAACATAACCTATGTCGTGCCGGGCGAGCGCCTCGTGATCCGTTCATCTGGTGTCGAAACTTCGGTTCACGTGCCAATAAGTGGCTTACGTAGGAATGTGATGTGCTCATTAGTTTACCCAGTACAGGTGAACTATGCAAAGAGATATGCACTCAACCATCTCAAGATTATGACCGATTTCTGATAAAGTTGCACTTGGATCATAGAGCGGTATATAGCTGGTACACAAATTAGAGCTCTTGTACCTTGCAAAGTCATCTCATCCTCCATAGAAAAGGGAGGAGCCTGCGACAGATGGGTGTTATGTCTAGTGGGGCTACATCCGGGCGGTTGGTGATGGGTTTCTATATAAAGGGTGTAAAAAAGATTTGTTGTTCCTTAGTTTGATGTACAGAATGCTTGGTTGACGGTTTCGTGATGAGGTTGTTTACACCCTGTATGTACTAGCCACACGGATAACTAACCCTGATTGAGTGATATAGGAAGATAGGGAAGAAGATACAGATGAATTTGCGCCGATATCTATACAGCCATGCATAGATAACTACTCAATAACCACCTCATGACGATGAAAATAAACTGTAGGAATTTCACATTATAACTTATACCGACACAGAACCATAAACTGACAGGAATGAGGTAGCCCTACCCCACAAGTCAACCGCCTATTCAAAACCGATCCCTACTTGACGTGTAGTGGTATTTCAAGTATCGCAAGTGATGAGGCAACGCCGTACACGGTGCGAAAGTGAACTGTTATCTCTTATTAGCAGGCAGACTCGCTTTTACTCAAACAACTAATTGCTGACCAACGTATTACTGGCTAGTTGGAGTTGATTGAACTCTGCTTGAGCTTGGATGGAAACTTTTTAATAGATTCTCTTTGAAGCCATAGACATTTAGATAGAGGAGGTAGACGAATCTTAGTTCATTGGTATTGAGTTCATTCAGTCGCCCGGAGCGTAGTCGTCAATCAAATGTGGTCTTGACTATTAACTGTTTATTACCTATAAGGCTGTAGCCTGGTACACCGCAGCTGCGGGCGATGACGATGGACAAAACAAAATGGCCTCTCAAGCATCTTATCCCCAAATCTTATTAGATCAGTCAGAAAGTTCATTTGATTAATTCTAGCGTCCCGCTGCACGCGTCGTCGCTCCGCTTCGATAATGTCGCAGCCTTAGTATTTGTAATCTATGTGCTTACTGATATAATAATATAATATACTTTTGAAAGAATATTCCAAGAAATTCAGGCGATTTATTTACTTGTAGTTTTGCTCGTTATATATTGATTTAAAATAATTTATTACTAATAAATATGTAAATTGTTCCTGTTTTTGATTATTCAAGTCAAATGTCATGTAGTAATATTATCGTAACAGTTAAATCATATTAATACGCAATAATTTCATATTAATTTTCTGCTAGTCGTTTCGTATGAATATTTTTGTTAGAATCTAGACTTATTTCGTTATGATGTTATAACAGATGACTAATCTCATATTTAGACTTGATCAACAGCATTATCTTTTACAGAAAATTACAATTTCGCTCACAGAATCATAGAATCGTTCTTCTTGGGAACCAATGATTTGACCTATTGAACCACGTTGCAAAAAGGTTCAACTAACACTATAATTGGTGTTGTATGTGAAGCTGCAAATACTCCGCCGGCCGGGTGCTATTACCGTAACAAGTGTCTGGTAAAAACTAGAAACAGATCCATTCACTGATAGTGGAGCTTTCTATAAAGCAGCATTGTTTTGTTTTGATCGTACAGCCTGTTCTACTGTTACATTTGTTAACTAGTAAGTACTAATGGGCACAAGTGAATACGCACTTACGACTACAAAAGTATTTTAGTCTCACTGTTGTGGCAGAGAAAATAAGCTGCTTCTTACAGTATGTATTTGTTGGTATGATAAAAAATAAATGGTTTAGGTTTTAGTGACCACGCTAAGTAAGCTGGTTGGTAAATAAGCCACGTATTACCATATTTCCGATTTTAGTCAAGAACTACTAAGTGAAAAAAACACATAATATTGAAACACTGCTTTAAACTTTCACGGTTTAAAACTACACTTACAGGATATCTTCCGTGATTATTGATTATTTTGAGCTCCCGATATTTCGAAGCTGTTGCAAGCGCCATCCATGATCGAGGGGAAAACACAGGAGATATAAACAAAATAATAGTATACTCTATGAATATCTTTCTGCTTCCTGATGCATGGTACGTTAACTCCTTATTTGGCAAATACACGTACGTTAGCCAGACGAATAGTTCCGGCTTTTCACTGAAATTCTTTACTTGTATTGTCTTACGCTCAGCTGCGACCGGTTGGGTAACTGACTTCAACTTTCGTATTTATGAGGTTTTTACGACTTACACGCAAATACGGCAGACTTCAATGCACTCATCTTATATCAGCTGTATCATGCAATATAAGATGTCGTGTAGCAATATAAAATTCAATTAATGTTTATATCGATGTAGATGCTATTTTGTTGGTCATTTATTAAGCTTACTTTACTTTTTAGTCTAATTGATGATACTTTTTTCATTGGACACCGCTAGTTACTTTTTTCTTCTTACCTATACAGAAAAAAATGTGTATGGAAATGATAATTTATTAATTTGCATAAAAACAATAATAAATTGCACAAAAAAAGCAGCTTTTAACATTAATTTAATCTTCAAATTTTTATTGATGTATATGAAACTCGTCTTCACTTTCAATCTGTCAATCTGTTTTACTTAACAACATAAAATTAAAGCTTCACAGAACGCTGAGGAGCGTACAACTCACACAGGTGCACTGACGACGCGACGTGGAGTGTTCAATACTTTCCATCATTACCAGTCAGTTCTCGAGGCGTCTTCTCATGTAGAAAGTCAGCTCGTGACGTAACGAGGACAAACATTTCAGTTTACAGTACATTATACAATCAATTTAGCGCTCTATTGCAGCTTGTGGTCAACTAGGTGGGCGAGGGAATGCAAATGAGGTGTTTGTTTTGTTCTAAGTTATTAGCTTGCTTTGTCGAGGTCTTAGGTGAGGTGAGGACTACAAGCGCATGCTTAACTCAAAATATTTATTACATTCTAAACTATGAGCATAGGTGCTAAGTTACAGAGGTTATCGGGCACAGCAAAGTTGAGTGTATTATAATAATTTTCATTATTCTACATTGTCACTCACGAATCTCTTAATTACAGTTCGTGGTCTAATTTAAAAAGTCCGATTGGCTTAAAGATTTTGTGTAAATTCAATGTTGTGTCCACGAAAAATCGTAAAAAACAGTGCAATTAAAGTTACCGGTCTGCCCTCCAAGGTTATTTAGAGAGATTAAAATAAACCTATCATTAAACAAACATAAGAAAGAATTAACCTTCACGTACAAACACATGAGGAACGGAATGATCAGATAAATGAACATATGTATAAAGACTATTTCCTTCCTGAGACCAACCTTTGCCTATACGAGTACAAATTTACAAATTACCTACGTGTGGTCTTAAGACAGGATGCGGTTTGTCATTGCGGATGGCATTGATGAAAATCGCAATTTTGAATACAAGGTTAGGATAATGTGGCTTGAATGATAGATGATGGATAAGTTAAGTTCCTCTGCACACGATGTAAAAAAAAATCAACTAACCAGTACCTAATGAAATTCTGCCTCCACAGTTGAAGACTTCTGATCAGCCTCGTAAATACAAACGCACGCTAGATGTGTTACTGCCCAGCCCCTCTCAAAGAGAGGAGGTTTCCGTCCCAGCACTGGGAACGTTATAAGGCTGTATTGATAGGTATACTATGTTATACTCGTAAATACAAAACTAGGAAAAAAAAACACATTATTGGATGAAGAAGACCATTACATGTTTTATCCAAATCGCTACTAAATCAGAATACACATAAGATCATCGAAATAAACTTTCACTTATCACAACGAGACACGACTAAAGCTATTGATGTCAGTCAAATAAACCCAGTACAAACAAACATTGAACAACGAGTACATAATACATACGTAATTACGGACCTAGATACATAATGTAAAGTCATTTCTATCAATTATCCTCTTACATAGGTGAGCGAGGTACTGCTCGAGTGGCCATAGGCTTGGATGTAGATCGTTATGTTGGACATAGCGTAATTGAGTTATTTTGTAAGAACATTCCGGTAAGCTTAAGGGTCTAATTATGGACTGTTCTCGACAACGGTCTACGTATCACGGAATGCAAACTCTTTTTTATTGTTGATCTAGAAAAGACTGAGCCAATAATTAGCACTAGAAAGAACTAAGACAACATCATTCTCAAACTGAATGTTGTTTATTTCATAAGCATCCCTCCAGACATCTCCAATATCTTTGTGTTTTGTGGGGTCAGATGCATGCTTTCTAAATTCATCTCCATAAAGTGCACTAACTTGTCTGCTGTTATAATGAAAATCATAACTGTCGTCAACCTATCACCACCTGTTAGTAATGCTATTTTTAAACTCCAATCTCTTCGAATGCATTAGTTCAGTCAAAGATCATAACTCTGTTATACAATTTACTAAAATGCTAAGAAGTTAATAAATTATGCAGTTTCAACACGCGACCAAAATGAAATGGTGTTGGCTTACTCGTTGGCTCATTAAGTTGGCCACACCTTAGACATAGGCTTAAGTGTGACAAACATTCAGGTGAAATTCTAGAAGTCGTTGCCCAATATTTTCCCTATTTAGCATTATTGGAAGTTCCACAAACATTTGCATCTGTGACATTGATTGGAAAACGAGAAATGCGGTGGTGATCAGGGCCAGAGCTATCTAACCTTGCTTGGTCCGTATATTAATGTGGTATATGTAGACCGCTCACTCCATCAAGAGTTATGAGGTTATGAATATGACAGATTACGACAAAGATATCGATATGAACAGGATATTTGTCCCTTGTTAAGTCAAAGTCAAACCATAGGTATGTATTAACTAAGCCGTTAAAATGCGCTTTTGAATGTTAAAGCTTACAACAATATTGAAACTTATTATGATGTTTATCATAGAAATAAGTGTGTATGCGGTGTGTCTCCACTGACAATGGCCCACCTTCCATCTTGCGCTGCATGCCCTGATACCTGCGCTCTTGACGATCTTATGACTGCATCAGCGAGTGGAGTTCGCATAGCTTTGGGCCAAGTATACTTAATAAAAATTTGCCATTGACACGCTAAGAAGCTAGAAAATACGATTGTTTTGGTAAAAGCATGACATATCTAAGATGCCATTAAACTGTGTAAATAAGTAAGAGTAGTTATCACCTTGGCTATTTCCCAGTTTCCATTTGCCTTTGGAAAACAACACGCTAATTTACCTAAACATACAAACTTTCACATTCTCTGCCTAAAGGGACATACGCAAACTGTCCATGTGAGACACCTTGAGGCCGTCTGTCAGCCTCTTATGGATTGCCTCTAGGCCGAAAGGTCACTTTTCCAATCTGGTGCAGAATGCTGTTTTCTGTCTTTACCGTCCATCTTGATCACAATTATCCGTCCTTTTTTTGTGAATGGCACCTCCCAGGTCAACCAGGAGATTGTCGTCTGCTTAACCGGATTATCTTGTGGGTGCCTTCAGTGTATAAGACCTCCAGCCAGAGGCAAAAACATACAAGTCAACGACTACACGCAAAGGGCTCTCCCTGTGGGGTACGAGCCTTGGTTCAGGGCGTCGCTGGGGAGGACTGCAAGGGATAGACTGGATCGGAAGAGGTCCTTGTTTAGGGGGAAAGCTTCCTAAATAATGACGAGTGTTCTTCCTGCTCGTAAACATAGTTTAAATCTTTTGACAACAAGTAAATTGTGAATGGATCGTTTTTAATCGGGGATGATAAAAGATGATCATGCTCAAGACATTGTACTAGTAACTAGACGACTCATCACAACCAACATTTGACCTGTTAACTTTAATTATTCGTGTATGATTAATACCTGAACAATGTACATTCTCTGTAACCTCGTGTGAGGCGTCACTCAGGGCCAGCGCCTACGCATCACTCTCGTTTTCAACACCACATGCGTAAGAGTCGAAACGACCAATGATAGTAAAAGTGCGTGATGTAAACGTTTTTATGTAGATGTTTGATGGGTAAGTAGATCAAGTAGTTATGAGTGACACTATGAAAAGTAAGTGGAGGTTATTATTAAAATCGTAGGCTCATACGGTAATGAAACAGACCGTTTGCGAAGTTTTAGGGTGTGACAAGAGCTTTAGTCATTTCACAGCTGACATATTCATGTTATTATATACAAATTCAGAATCTTGGCCAGTAGAACATGTTCCTAATATACTCAGACTTGTTTGCCTAACAAGCATAACAGTTGCAACAATCATGCAAGTTTGCAACATTACATCTGAAAGTAAACCTTCATAAATATTTAATGAGTAATAATTATCGTTATACAATAAAGAACTTTTAGAACTGAAATATAAAATTTTAAGATGACACGTGGTTTTAAGAAGTAATAAAATTATCGAAGGTGGCTTTCAATGGCCGGTGGCGATGGTTACAAAAGCCGTTCACATTTGTACATCCGGTTGCAGCGGAAGTAACGGTGCAAACGTCGCGTGCGCAACTCTAGGGTTGGAGACTCCTATTAATAGATATCAATAATAACAACAATATCTTTTAAGAAAAAGAAAAGAACGGAATAGTACACTGAAAAAGAGGATGAGGTAGCTTTGCGCTTGTGCCAAGTCTATATTTGTTTGTGTTTGCCAAAGACAGATAAGAAACAGGGACTGCGATGAACGGCAGTTTGCATGGAAAGTGACGAGTTGATGACAATGCTGAATTCGAATACGAATACGAATCAGGATAAAGTGAATCATGAACTTATTCCATAGAAAGTTTAATAAAATTTAGGGAATCAGTTTTGACGTTGGACAAACTTTACAAGGCTGAACAAAATTATGCTACATATTTTTGAGACAATTTTAAGTAATGCAGTACACAATTGCTTTTAATTATCTGCAGCCGCAGCGGCCGCAAAGGTGTCTCATTGCTTGTGAAGAAAATAAATTATACTTAATAAGCTATTTAACAACATGATTAATACACAGATTACTAACCATAATCACTTATTAATGAGCTTTCTGTCCATACGAAATATTACTTTTAATCCATTAATCTCGGCTGACAGCCCTATTTTACAGAATATAGATCAATAAGGTCTGCCTACGAGGTCGGTAGGCACATTATATCGGTTCATTGTCAAGTAAAAGTTGCGCTACTACATGCTTACTTACGCAATATCTACTTGACTGTTGACCAGCCAAGCTTATTATAAGCTGTGCAAGGATATTTTGGCACGTGGCCAAGATTTGTACCAACACCGCCGCCATATTGCTTTTTTTTCACAAATGTTTCCTGCATTTGAACGCCGAAAGAGCCTTGTGTGAATTCTTGAGATTTATAATTATATTAAAACGAAGCACTTTTTCAAAAGCTTGTTCGAGAAATAATTGGTGAAAGAGTTTAATGATCCATTACGTGATATTAAGTAAGTCATTAACTTAAATGTCACATAAAGTTGTAATTTGTGTATTGATTTAAATTAACTTATTAAGCTTTTTGAAAGCCGCCGATGAGATTTTGCAGTCCTTTCTTCTGTACAAGTAATTGCGATTCATACCTAAGTTCAGCGGTTTCTCCTTGTAATGCTTAACATTCTCTTTTTATGTCTTGTCAACAAATATATTATATTCCATATGACAGATGACATCAATGGAACTTTCGTTTTCAGAACAGTACATCAAGCTACTACAATCTGTCAAATTTCTTTAATAGATTTTCAACTTTATAGCTAAAGCATTAAGTTCAAGATTGATTGGGAAAATTTTACTGTGTGTATGTGTTAGCGTCTGTAGTCGGAGCTATTGAATTATAACTTCTTCCATTTATATTATTAACGAAGATGGTAATTTTGTGTGAAATACCTTTAAAACGTATGTTTCCCGTCTATTTCATCTACAAATAATAATCTCCAATACTTATCCATTCCAATACATCGGATTACACCGTCTTTCAGCAACAACTCCGCCATTCCTCCACGTGTTTCTTTCGATGCTAATCAGCGAGGCTCATTCAGCTCACTTCCATTGTGTGAGGGGGCGTGGCCCAGCGCCTGCGCCTGCGCCCGAATTCTTGCGTACTGACAGCTTACGGGCAAGTGTCATAATCGAGAGGTGCTGTTTAGTCATGCAGTGCGGGGCTGTTTATTAGTTGGGTTGATACTTGTAGTGTGGGTAAGTCATTACCTATGTTGTAGTCGTGATGTTCTAAAGTGTGGGTCGGGTACTAAGTACATGTTTTTTTGTGTGAGATTTGTTGGTTCGTGAATTATATAATAGGTAAATCCAACATTATGGTTTACTAGCTTTTGTTCGTGGCTTCGCTTGCCTTATTAATAGTCGTAGATCCCATGGGACCATCCTGTTTTTTTTTTTTATATAAGTAGTCACTAACACTCTGGGATAATGTAACTTCCCATTAATGACAATATTTTTCGGAGTCAAATCAGTAGTTCTGAGGCCCCCTGAGTACCCCCTACATCTAAACTTTACCTCTTAAAATATTGGTGTAGATTTCTTTACCTATAACGTCACGTAAAGGGTGGTATTATAATTAGTGTCCCTCAATGATCTGATTCGTTATGAAGGTATTTCCTCATTATTAGTATCTATTAAGCAATCATTACTGGTTAAACATTATCGTGGTCGTTATCCTATTAAGAAATTGTAATTAGTTATTATAAAATACGTAACAAAAGATTTCGTGTCGATTATTATTAAATCGATCGATATCTTTGTCACTTTTCCGCATAACCGCAACGACAAGCTACCTTATAAGATATACAAAAGGCCCAATCAGTTGTAAAATACTGTTTTAATAAATCTGACCCCATGCAGACATGTAATTTCCAAAACGCTAAAGGCAACTGAACGTGATGAAGAAAACTAAACCACGTTCAAAAACTGTCAACATTCTACTACAATGATGACATCTCACAGCTCTTGAACGCAGTTTAGATGTGAAGTATTTTATTTATGGTAATCGCCTGAAATTTCACTACATAATTCTATAGCACTCTGGAAAAAAAATAAGAAAAGTAGCTCTAAATTGTATTGATCTGCTATCAGTCTTTTATAGGTTAAATCTTTTTTACCTTTGTATCAAGCAGCACTTCTTTCCTTGTCCTGTCTTACTACCGCCAACAAGTCTCATTGCACTCGACAATCGTCACGATCGATGACAAACCGACAGATTTATTGCATCGTTCGACAGGCGACAGGCATGCGGGTGCGGCCTTGCGCCGACTGCTTTCAGAATAGGACCCCGCTGCACCGGTCACTATTAGTTATGACAAGGAAATATTTTTCCGGTGTCTAACAAAGGGTTTGATTCAGCTGTCTCTTTGTTTCTTTGCTAACGAGATTGCGTTACTTCGATATCGTGAGTTAATCTTGGTAGGCGACAACTTTTTTGTCCTATAACTGTGGTATCTACTGAATATTATTATTGTCGCATTCTTGCACAATAGAGCTTCGACTATGTCTGGAAATTTTCTTCCAGCATCATATAAAAACATACTTAGGGATTCACCTCTGAATCTACTTACCTGTGTGGGTACTTATGTATGAAAAGCTGCTTTGTATCTGTACTTACGGATATGTTAAAGCCCGTTTCTGGTTTTCACGCTGCAACTACCATCTGACCTCCACAACCCCTTTGATTTTACTTTATCTGTGTAAGTGCTACCACAGATTACGTAACTAATTCTAAGTAGATACTGCTTATTATGGCCAATATTATCTACGTGGGAAAAGTTCCGGGGTGGATCATAAAATTACACCTAAATAAATGCGAAGTTTGTGAAGATGTCATGTGTTGTGTGTGATGGATGCATGTTTGTTACTCTTTCAAGCCAAAACTACAGACCGAATTTTGATGAAATTTTACAATAAACAAAAAATATTGTGTAAAAAATTGAAGTTACGCAGTCGAAGCCGCGGGGGAAGGTGTTCGAAAATAACCAAGTGTTTGTTTATTATTCAACTGCCTTGAAGTGAGATACTTAAGTACCAGCCTACAGTTAAAAACACGCAAGTTTTAATTGACTTTATATTGCTATAATTCTTAGACACAGAACAGCAATACAACAATAGTACATTTTGATACAAGTGGAGAAAGTTTGCTATTGCATTCGAGGAGGAATTAACTCCCGAGCCGTAGGCGAGGGTGTTTTTGAGCCGAGAACTGCAATAACAAATGTCCACGTGTATCAAAGGACGTTATTCAATACACTTTTGAAGAAATAAAATAAAATAACGAAAAAAAACAATCACCGCCGACTATAAAGCATTGCACCAATTTGTACTAAGTATAGGTATAGTTTTATCTGTGGCAATTTTCCAACACCCGCGTGCTGTGCCGCGTGCGGGAATGGCTCCTTTCCGCACGCGGCACAGCACGCGGTGTTGGACAATGAAACAGATCCACGTGTGTGAAATACACTGCATGTTGAACCTAATCGTAGTGAGACAAGAATCCGTTTTCGAGGAAGTGTATTGAAAAACTAATAAAGCAACATACCTTAGTAAGCTTCCTTATTCAATTATAAGTAACGCCCTGCCTTAACCGTACCATAATTATGACCATTTTAGATTGCAACTTCCAATTGATTTCAATTATCTTTGTAATGAAACAAAGAATCACTAAGCATTGTGCTAAAGAAGTAAAGAAAACTACAATCAACGCCATTAATGAAATTATAAAAATAAATGTTCCTTTTATGAATCCGACGTGTTTTTCCATTAAAAGTAAAACCAGGAACACAATGAGTGCACGTTTGTTATTAGATGTTAAATGGCGGAACCACGTTCACTTTAATGCTCATGGTTGAGGTTTTGATTCCTGTGCTGTGTGGCCAATCGATTTTTAAGGGACCGAGAATATTAATAGTGTAAACATTATCATTGGTCAAAGTGCACTTTTATTCAGGGTATTTTTTTTGTTTTAAAGATTTGCAATTATATCTGGAGAAATTTAAGTGAAACAACCAAACCTTTAACCACGGTTATTTACTGCAACAATTTTAATATCGTTCGAAGTTTGAAGTTTGAATCTAATATATTTCTCCAGGCCCATTTACCAGTCTGAAGTCATAAAGTCTGCTTCTATCTGTCGAGTACCGTCGTAAAACTGGATGAAACACATTTTAACTTCCCAATAAAACATGATTGCGTCTAAACAGACGCGATTTCGAGCCACTCCCACACAAGAAGGTTCGATTACCTCTGGTCTCCTCATTACTGTCTGTCGCTGGACGTCTAAGGTTGTCAGTACTGTCTAAGCGACATTAATTGAATGAGGAAATTAAAAGCTTGTAGACTAGCAATCACTGGGATCTACTTGGTATAGGTCGGGAAAGCTGGGTTTGTTTAAAATAGCGTGGAACTAACTTCCGGTCCGGTACATAGAAAAAACCATTAAACGCTATTGTCAGAATTTGTTAAAATTCAGGAGGGTAAGCTAACTACTTTTTTTTGCGAGCAAATAAAACACGAGGTATAAGTAACACTAAATGCAAAGCCTGGCCGGTAGCGGAACGGGAATTTCTATAAAACTACTTTCCCCCAGCCAGGCAACTATCCTGTTTAAGAAGGAGAAACGAGAACTACGTGTAACACAACGTCCTTTACACTGAAGTTTGCTTACCCCTATAAGATATGAAGACAATATTAGGGATACCCATTACCCTAAAAGGTCATGTCATGTCTCCCATGCGTTCTCTGGTACTCCCTAATAGACAGTTAATAGATTCCCATAGCGCCCTGGCAGCCCTGTGGTCAGTGACCACACACTACAGTTACGCCCGAAACGAGCCGAGACACGGAATCGTTTCCGACTACGTGACCACTCCGTAATGGCGGTGATCAATCAGACAGCCGTCCGAATAAATACCGCGTAATTCGATTCACAACCATAGACACCGGATATTTCTAGATAACTGTAGTTTTTGGCGCGAAGTAAAAGCACTGCAATAAAACTATTAGATACCTAATAACGATTTCGCACTCGGTGTACCACTCAGATGTTATTAATTCGAAAATGGAATGGCGATGGAATAAGCTATGAAAAAAATATGTAATTGTTTTAAATCTGATTGTACAGACAGAGTATTGTACATAGTATTTTTTGCATTGGGTTTTTGATTCTTGGCTACTGCAATTTTGTGGTAGAATTTAAGTTGAACAAAATAGGTAAAGGTAATTTAATTTTCCACCTAGCTAATATTTCCACTAATAACAGTAACAGTAATTGCGATGCCCATATCCAGCATGATAAAAAAAAAACAGTTTGATTCTCACACCGCCAAAAATGGACATCATTATTAAGATGTATGTCATCCTATGCACGGTAATCTTAAAAGGAGCTGATCCTCAACTGTACATAGATACTCAATTAACGGAACTACTAGCAATTATATAAACTAATTAGATGTGTTCGTCGTCAAGTGGTACTAAGTACGGTAATACATAGTTGTTATCCGTACATAAAGTTACTGTAATGCACAAATATTGGCCTCCTACTCACCACGCAATGCAATTACTTGTAATTGTATACTTATTAAGTTTATATAGTATAATGTTATTCCGTTTAAGGTGGAGCTCATACAGGTGCAGGAATGACTTTTTCAAGATCAAAGTCATTCCTGCACCTTTATGCGCTTGAAGGGTTGTATTGATGATTTTGATGATTATAATGCTGTAACTACATACGTCTTGCAGTCAATATTTTAACTTACAATATTTACTACAATATTTATATACTTACAATATTTTAATCAACACACAACCTAGCACTGGCCTGCAAATTGCAAAAAACGTGAGAAAAATTGAATTTCCCGGGCTAGCTGGAGCATCCACCTTAAAACGTCCAAGCTGCAGATGACTTCTGACGTACCCACCTCATTACTCTGCGATCTATATTATTTAAAAAAAATGCATAGTGCCAACATATATACGAATTAAGTTTTCTTATTCTTTTTTTACCATAAAGCACCTCTCTAATAACTGTAGTCTAGGTTTGCTATCGACTGCGAATATTTCTGTTTCTCCTATCTTTATCTTTGAATAAGGTGCCTAGGCATTACACTCATAAACGCAGCACACATTTGAAGAAAGTAGGTTCTATTTGTTTCCCTAACATTATTGTTGTACTTAAATAAAGCACTTGAATATATTATTACTTTTTTATTTTATTAAAACATATTAATACTACTAGCTAACAGATTGACACGCGTCACGGAACCGGTAAGAGAACGTAGACACCAAAGAGTTCGTTTATGCGTTCATATATTATCAACAATTATCACCGGTTTGAGGAATAATCATTTTGTAAACGAATATAGTGGGTGCCAGTTAAGATCGCAAAAGCGGTCATTGACCCACCTACATTTATTAAAGTTCTTAACTTTGAAATCCAAAAAGAAGCCTAAATAATGATCAGCTATGATTCAGTTCATTTTTGATTTCCTGCCCATTTACAGATCAATTCGAGTACATCTACATTTCAACGTTGTAGCAAGGTTGCCGGCTGCACGACAAAATTTTGACGTAGGTAGTTATGTTAGGAAACGAACAAGTCACGCTTTTCTTCCTTGCAATTTAAGAAATCTCAGTCATATCCCTTTAAATTTTCAGGATTACTTACACTTTACTAAACTATGAAACTATTTGATACAACGAGTGCGACCGTGAAAGACTTCCTGAAAAGTTTCGGTTACTTTCTTTACTAATAGATGGATTCATACTTATTCTTTTCCAGATTTTATTAATTCATGTAATGATCTTGTGTTAGTCGTGATCTTTCTTGTCTCAAGAAGTTGATATTCTGAAAAGAAGCACTGAAAGCTTGACTTCTCCATGATTTCTACTCAAATCATTATTGACCCATGAGTTTACCGATTACTTCATAAATAATATGGACTCTACTTGGCAAATACACTTACCTACTCTCCACGCAACATAAGTAAACCTAATTTAATTTCAGGTTCTACTCGTATAATTTCGACTGGTTGTCCAAAGTCGCGGCGAGGTCGACCGCTGTCACGACACTTGACGCGCTTGCGAAACGCCACTCCAAATACATGCCTTGTACCAAATCGAGCTGTTTTTGTCCATCGCATCGGTACACTTGCACCTAAAACTCGACAAATGCAATGCTTAATCAGCCTATATTATTTCCACTGCTGGGACACACGCTTCCTCTCTATGAGAGGAAGTGGACTATAGTCCACTACCTACGTGAGTCTAGTACTTGTTTTTGAATGTTTGGTTCTAGGACGGCCATTTATCTCACGATGTATTCCTTCACCGTTCTGTGGAGATTAAAATAAATAACACAAAGTATTGCGCCTGCCTAGGTTCGAACTTCGAACCCATGATCTAAAACCCGTACGTCGAGGCCAATACCTCTCTTCAAATGCTACGAGCATATAGAGTCTATCACAAGTCCACCTTTAGCCTAGCACGCGCAACCAAGATGGAGGGCTTCGGACGCTTCCAATTTTAGGTCAGCTTCGTTTTTCAAACGTATTTTTTTTTCTTTTCGTTTGTCAAGCTCGACGCAAGAAATGTTTTGTGCAAGGCTAAGATTAAGAATACATTTTGGAGACAAACTTTTTGCTAGATTTTTTACTCACGTTATCTTTAAGATGCTGTTGAGATTACTTCGGATTAGACTTGAGCTACTCACGTTGCATTTAAATGAGAATTATAAGCTTTGGTATAAACGACTAACCTGGCTTTAGAATTATGACAACTTTAAACATCACACAACAAAGGAATTGATTAAATTCAAACTAAGCTCTGTTATAAGATAAAATATCTTGAAAACGAAAAATAAGCAATAAGAAATAGTCTAAATGTAGGAGATAAGGTCGCCAAGCAACAAGAAAACAAAACATTCCATGAACTAATATAAACATGGAAGTAACATGATAATACAGAATTACAGATACTGAAGTGGAAGTGGAACTGAACCGCAAGATCAACCCTACCTAGCAGTAAATGACAATTAAAATATAAGTAAAGAAGTGAAAGATGGCAAATAGGAATATTACGACGATATTACCAGAGTTCAAGCAAAGAAACCCCACATTTTCTAAGAACTATTCAATTAAAACACTCAGGAAATAATATCAAATGAAAACGATCAGGAATTAATTAATTTAAATACGTTTTCTAGTAGCCATTACATTTGATATTGCAATACCGTATTGGATAACGTAAAGGAAATAGTTGTAATGGTTAGAAGAGACTGCCTTGACGAAGGTAGGCGAGAGTTGTGAATAACTGCTGGTGCTGACTCACCTGACCTTTGCGTAAAGTTCGCACAGTTATTTGTCTGCTCGACTTACGTATGCATGCGTAAGAACCGCAGACATCCGCAATTGCTCGTGTAATTTCAGTAGTGAATGTGGGATGTCTGTGAGAGATGTTTGCAGAATACCTAATGAAAACTTTAATATCTACTTAAATGTGTTTTTATATATCTTAGTAGGTTAAGTTAGGTAAGGCACATAATCTGTATTCTCTTCCTTCTCTCATACACTATTGTCTACATTTCTTTTTCATTTACATTGACATTCATGGACATTTGTTTCCGAGTCATGGATGTTTATATGTATAATAAGTAAGTTTTTACAAACAAAAAAAAAAGTATCTATGTGGTATATCAACTATCGGGTGTCCACGATTCAAGCCTCGTTGCTTAGTGTGGCACTAGATGGCGCTGTGTGTAGTGTCCAGCGATATTTATGTTTATATTTATTTATTTCTCCTTTTGCAGGGCTGCTGGCAGAAATTTCTTAAGAAATAAGCAGTACCTATGTATTCATATTTTTTTATGTATTTTCCTGTGCTGTATACTGTGTGTACATAAATAGTAAAATACATAAATAAAACGCTGGAGACGACGACATTGTCTTCGGAATTACCCTTCGCAGCTAGCTTTAAAAGCTCATTACTCTAGACAACTAAACAAAATTTTATTATGAAACAATCCACTAGTGGCCCCAGAATTCTGAAAAAAAAATATTCCTAATGCATAAGCACAAATACAACCTAAACTCATCAATAATGAAACGTTCGTGGAACGGTATGTAAGAATGGTGAATTTACTCGTGAGTCATAGAACACACGGCCTCACGCTAAAGCTCCATTGTTTGATGGATTTAGATAAGCGGCTTTCTTGGCTGCGCCTGCGACTGTAAGCAACTGTAAAGCTAATAATTACCTACATCTCTTTGTTTTTAAATATTTAGGTAGGCTTCATAAAGTGTCTGATGCGTCATCTCGGAGATGAGTGGGTCCTTACAGTCCTTCTATTATTTTACCGCTAGCTATTTAACTAAATGTTGGCTAACCTGAATGTGTTTTACAGGGGAATCATTTTATACCTCTTAAGGTGAAAGCGTCAGGGTAGCCCGCGAAATTCAAATTTTCATACGTTTTTTGCAATTTCTAGGTCAGTGTAGGGTTGTATGTTGATTAAAATTTTAATCGCGGCTGTAACACGTATGTAGTTATAGAATTATAATCATCAAAATCATCAATACAACCCTCCAAGCTCATAAAGGTGTAGGAATTTACTTTTTCAAGGTCAAAGTCATTCCTACACCTTTATGCGCTTGGAGGGTTGTATTGATGATTTTGAGAGCACCCTAAGGGAGCGCAAAACTCAGGTTAGCCAACATAATAACAGAAGTAAAATAATTAAAAGGACAGCATTTCTGTTTTCTATGTTAAGAACAACTAAAGATCGTCTAGGTTATACTGCTTATGGTGATTATTCTGCAGGACATCAGGCGTATGGCTGTTTAAATGTGTTTGGATGTTCAAATGGGAATCGCTTTCAAAGAGTGTCGTATTTCCACAACGAATTTGAACAGGATTGTCGAAAGCTTTTTCAATACATTTTTCACTTTACCATCATCGTTTTCGATGATAGAATATTACTTTAACTAGGGCCAGTGAAGTGCGAGTATAAAGGCTTTTAATTCAACCGGAACTAATATGAAACCTTTTCAATTACATCTGAGCCGGAATACCCAGGAAAATCATCAGCTAACCACATAATATATGCAAGCTTAGCTCATCTAATCTTTAATTCAATTTATTGCGCAAGCGTCGTACGTCAGCTTCGCGTGTGCCCCGCTAGAGGGCAGTGATTGTGAACAATTGTGAACTCCCACGCACTCCTGGGAAACTAACTGCCACCGTTAGCTTGGAACTATTATCATCATTAAGAGTAAAGGTCGGTGAACAATTCATTTGCCAAAATAGTTTGATAGGTGCACAGATATGGGATTCATTAGCAAAAATGAGGAGGTTCTGAAGTGAACAATTAAAAGCTTTGTACAGACACATCAATGGCAATAATTTGATATTAACATCGCCTTTAAGTCTTAGCAGAAATTATTGCAAATGTTATTGATTGTCGGTAGTACCACATATATAATGACGGAACCGCAGATCACTAATATAACGTTAAACTACCAATGAGCGACCACTCGCATTTAGTTACTTTCGTTTTTATGCGTTCTACATCTGTTAAGTTTTATACATCAACAGCACGCCATGCTATTGCATGTTTGTAATCTATCCGTTCATTAAGCCGATCATTATGTTTAACTTATCTAGAAATTTAGATAATTCTACTGGCACATTGACCACCTCTTTTAGCGTAAACGTAAGTCTGTATCAAGTCTTTATGTGCATAAAATACCGCAAATATCTTTGTTTCTGAGCTCAAAATATTACAGCTGTCACTTTAGCAACACTAATCGTATGATCTGCTCTACATGAGCCGCCCTAAAAGGGAAAACTAAGCTCAAACCACAAGCTTGCAAATCGAACCCAACATAATAGAAGTGGTTGCCTGTTATGCACGATTGTATGTAGATGTTATGTCGCAAGACATGATCGGAATTGCCTAATGTTGCCGAGTGACTGCCGCACTGTGAATCTCTGATGGGGCCAATTTGTAAACAAGACATGGCAATATAGACCTTACGGCCTTGGGTAAGCATGCGCGGAATTTCGATTGTTGTTCGAAGGCTGTGTTTAAGGGCGATTGGGTAAATTGCTGAGTGTATCCTTAATATTGGTATTTTGTTCCGAAGACGTAAATGTCATCGCCTTCGGGTTTTTTCCGATTAATTTGTGCTTGACTAGTTCATTAATGACTGAGTTTATAAACTCTCAAATAGGTGTTAAAAGTTTAAGAAGATTGTATACGAGACAAACGTAATTGATACTTCCGAAGGCTTGTATTTCATTAAATGAGAATAAGTGCCTACAGCAGCGTAGTTAGTTTCAGGATACTTCTTTTAAGAGTACACTAAAATAACATCAAACTTATGGATAAAATTAGTTTACAAGCTAAACTCGACATGAACCAAGCTTCAACTTTACATGCAGCAATAAATACTGATATTAGCATATAAGACATAATTTACTGAATGTGTAATTCGAACTGCGTTAATTAAAATAGTAGTTATCTAATTTAAATACACATGTTTCTATTTGTTGTTTAATTATTTTAATTAAAAGCTGTGTTTATTTATAATTAGTTTATTATACTAGACGAAGGTACTGTAATTAATGTCTACTTCTTTTTTTCCGTTGCTGCTCCGCCTCTACTCAATATCCTCTCATAAAACTCTCACGTTCATCAGAAAAGAAGCCACTCTATAGCCATCCCATATCATTGCTTTTGTAGCCACCGCCGATCACAGCAAGTTACTACGTTTTTGACGCATTCTGATAAAGAAACAGTGAAGCAGACCGCCCTGATAAGGACGCACGTTCTGACGCTCTGTTATCAATACCAAATAAATTTTCATTCAACGGTGTTATTATTCTACCTTCTGATTCCCAACAACAATCTCCAAAGTCCCGAACTTTCTTCTTCTTCAGAAAGAAGAGGAGAAAGAAAGGATTATCGCCTTGTCTTCCACACATTTAAATACCAGTAGTGCTGTGCTGATGCAGTTTTAACTAAAGAAACCTTTGTCGTGTCGTCTTCGTCATCTGTGGCAATATAAGCCTCCTTCCTCTTGTACTATGCTTTCCTGGTATATGCGGGTCTCAACCAGACCTTCCTCGCTTCTGTAGGTCGTCCACCCATCTCTCAGCAACCATTCCATTAGGGCTGTGTCCACCTCCACTTCAGAACTACTCCACTTAGCTACCCCAAAATAACTGTAAGCCTCACATATTAGGTTTCCAGGTGGCCTACCATGACGTCTTAAAGCAGGATCGTTTTAATCGCGTTCCAGTGTGGGTAACAGACGGAGCTATAGAGGACGTCTAGCGCCATTTCTTTCCCTCACTGGCACGCAATTAAAACGATCCTGCTTTAAGACGTCATGGTAGGCCCACTTATCACCCACATCCTGTCGTATTTGACTATCTTATGACGACCCGAATGGCGCAGCGGTAGTGAGGCTGCTTACGTTCTAAAAGTCCCGGGTTCGAATCCCGGTAGGAGCAAATGTTTGTTTGAAGAGCATGGACATTTGTTTCCGAGTCATGGATGTCTATCTTAATATATATAAATCTCGTGTCACAATGTTTGTCCTCAATAAACTCCTAAACCACTTAACCGATTATAACAAAATTCGCACACCATGTGCAGTTCGATCCAACTTGAGAGATAGGATAGTTTAAATCTCAAATTATAGTCGCAATTTTAATTTATTGATAATTATTTGTCTGTTATTATTTGACAGTCACAATTATCTGTTAACTCCAAATGATTCTAACAGATGTCGATACCTTTCGACTGGGTTGAGTAAGTAATCAATAGATGGCGCTGCTATGGTAAATCTACGAAAGTGTAATATAAGCTACATTTTAACAGCATAATTACCACGTGTTGTTGACGCTATAAAATTAATTAAATTTATTTTGTAGTGAACGAAATACCGTATAATTCAGCTAATTATTTGTCTGTTATTATTAGTAAAAAAATATGAATAGGTACATATGTCGGCAGATTATATTCATCTATTTGGTGGACTAAAGGATTTACAATAAAACAAAAAAAAAAAATACCAAACCCGTGCGAAGCCGGGACGGGCCGCTAGTATGTATAATAAGAACCTATGTATTTACAAACAAAAAGTATAATTATATATGTAGTATGTCAACAATCTGGTGTCCACGACACAAGCCTCGTTGCTTAGTGTGGCACTAGATGGCGCTGTGTGTAATGTCCTGCGATGTTTATTTATTTAGCTGTTTAACCCTCACCCTCAAAGTCTAGGACATAATCAGGAAAAATATCTTAATACACAAGATTTTCTCAATGTCTTCCGGTTGACGTGCATTTGAATTCTTTGACTCATAAACGGGTTTTCCTTCTGCCTTTGTTATATTTTATACTTGGTTGGTATTTCCAGATCTTTTAAATGGTAATATTAAAACCTCAGTGGTTCTTGGGAAAAATGTAAATAAGATTGTGAGCAATTTTTCAATGCCAGGGTGTTTTATTGAACGATTTGTATGAATGAGACTATTGTGATACTATTTTAATTGCCTGAAAAGGTCAGCAATATCATAAATTAATTAATTGTAGATAGTACTTACAAGAAGCTCAAGTTTTATAAAAAAGACAGCCACAATTTAACATAAAGAGCACTTTTGAACTTTCACAAAGGAATCCTGTGTACACTGCGGCTTGCCACTGATGTCACCTCTAAAGATTCCGGTCACACCCGGATGCGCAGACGCACACAATCGAGCTTTTTTACAATCCAATAGACAGGTACAAGATAGGTAAGCGTTTATTGAGAAGCGCTTTATTACCTGTCAAGTAGGAGTTTAGCTAAGATTCTGTTTTGTGGCGTAAAATTCTATTTGAGGTTTTATTCAAAAGAATCTTGTTCGATAGTCTAGATAATGTTTTGTAATTTTGTCATAACTTTAGCTAAAATCTGTTGCTGGCTTTTATACAGAATGCCCACTTTAAGTTTGCAGACGATGGTAGCGCTGCTCGTCAAGAAAAATGCATCCCTATGTCAAACTTGGTACATTCATTTTAGTTCTGCGTTCTAACGCCTGCATAGATAAGTTGGTTGATTATTGTATCTTTAGCTCAATTTGTTACGCAATTTCAGTTAAAAGATTTGGTTTCGTTTGGTTTGGCAGTAATTACTTTCTTTATCAGTTGCTCAATGACTAAAACCAGGAATGGCAGGAGATTGACGGTGATGATGAAGTAATGGCCTGCCTTTCGACGTTCCCGCTTACCCATTTCAAAAGCCGTCTGGCGCCAAAAAAAATATTCCCACAAAACTGCAGAAGATTTTTTGTAAAACATGGCCAAATAAAAACAAAATTATTATTCATACAGTAGCTATTAACACTTCCAGCATCGCAAAAATATATTCAAACTAATTCTTCCACAAAATATTGAGCGCTCAAGTAGCGAGGCAAAGTCTCGTGACCTCATACCTTTCACTGGCAGCAAATAATACTGAACGGTTCACTTCACCGACACAAAGGAACTACACAGAGAAAATACTAATACTTATGCACTAGATCCGAAAACAACTTATTACGGAGACTATGTTATTTTGCAATGAATTGAAATGTACTTTTCGGCAATTCCGATAGATATCTCGGAGCTGGCAATATCCTTCATTATTTCTTGAACAATAAGGAAACAAATCAAGGCTGATAGGCTGTCCCCATAGGGTATTACACCCATTTTTGAAAAGTGTCTCGATTAGTTTCTATAGTGATAATGAACCACTAAAAAATTCACAAAAAAAAATATTTATTCGTTAAGTGCCCTAAAGATGCCCCAAATTTGGCATTTTCAAATTTCGCGCGTAATTTGACGAAAACGGTGGACGCAGTGGACGCCATATTGCTCTGTGGTCATGACGTCAGTTGGCTATGTAAACAAATGCAGTGATATTTGAAGTTGACAGTTGACACTTCTAAGTTTACATAGCCGTATGACGTAATAACATGGTGACTACTATAATGGTGTTATGAAACAGATTGAAAAAAGCCGAAACCTTTGAATTGAATTTTAAAATTTAGTTACTAGCTATTTTATGAACTAAATCTAACGTTTTCCGACTGCTTTTTGCCTAAGCTAAGTATGCCAAGAATATATTTTTAGATTTTTTCTCATATGGAGTAAAATACCTTATTCACAACCGAGCCGCTAGAATCTTTATCTAGACTCTTTAGCAATCATCGTCATCATCTTCCTGGCCTTGTCCTATGTAACTTGGGGTCGGTGCTTGGCAACACGGTTTTTTTTCTTCCACTCTCCTTTGTCAACCGTCGCGCTATCATTTACTCGTTTTTCTAAATAGTAACTCTAAATCCGTATCTGTGTGAGAAATCCTGTAAATCTTCAAGAAGGAAAATACTCAGATAACAACAGATAAAGGAAAACAGTCCGTTCTACGATTCCAACGCCAAATGAATAATACTCACTAAAGATGAGCAAGACTGAGCATGTTATTACTGTTAATGATCAAGATACAAATACCTATAGATACAGAAAATTATAAAACGTCTAGTTTTATCTTAATTTCGCCTCTCTAAATCTTTACGCTGCATTTGAAACGCAATTTAAACAAGATATCGGAGCGCAGACAACTTAACAATTTAAGGCATTAAAAATGAGAATGACAAATAAAATCTATAGGCATTCGATAGATGGAGATAAGTATAGTATCTTGGACTTCTTGAAGATGTGATTATTACCTGTCATCATGTCAAGATCGAATGCCAAGTTATGGATGCCAACAGTCTGATCTTGTATGTAATAACGTAGCATAAGATGCAAAACTTATATTGTCACTTACGGGACAATGGTGTCGATTCTGTTGTGCAAAAACTAAACTTAATTTAGGCTATTGCTATCTTTTACTAAAAGGCAGTGCGAGAAAAGGACGGCTATAGCTATGAACTAAGTTAGAGGTGTCAAACTAGTTTATGCCTTGCGCTTCACCGTGTTTTTAGTCGACATGTTTTTGTATCTCCCTTCATTCCCTTCATTTGTATGGAAATATAAGTTCTAACTAAATTTGACAGCTCTAAATTACATCCGTCTCTTTCTCGTTTTATTAGAGAGAAAAATATAGCAATAGCCTAAATTAAGTTTAGTTTGTGCACAACAGAATCGACACCATTATAAGTTTAGTTTTAAACCGTGAAAGCCTAAAACAGTGCATCAGATGCAATTTTAATTATAATCCCTTGAAACTGCATTAATTCTCTAATATATTATGCAAATTGCTTTAGCGTATTAAAATCCTTAGCTATTCAAGCTTAGAAAATTATATTGAAATACCATCCAACAAAGTATAAATATGAGAATGAAAAACAAAGAGTACCTATAGTAATATATGATGAAAAAGATCAAACGAGATTGCAGGCACAAATGTTAGCACAGAGTTTCTTAATACATACCTTAAGGCTGTATGTTAACACAATTAAAACAACGTATTTCAACTTATCATCAGAAAATAAAAATGTACTGAAATAATACGAAGAACGATTGAGTTTTTACTGCCGTTCAACGACCTAACATTATGTAAACCGAGGACATGGACCTTTATGTAATTTGTAAACATCAAGATATATCGCGTCTGTGGATAACTTAGCAGTATCGGAGATGCAACCTTCTTTTATTGGTGAACGTCAGCAATTGAACATGAACAGGAGAATTTATTTTAATTTTGGAATACCAATTTGCTCCCAAGAATTTCGTTTGTTTCTTTTTAACTTCGGAGGTGCAATGGTAATCATCTCTATTGCCAGTTTTCATAACGGATAAAAATCGCATTGCCTTGATTATTAAGATTTATGGTCAGCATAGCCATGGAGAAGCCATCTCCACACCTCTGACGTAAGCACACAACAACAACAAAGACTCATTACCAAAACTAATTACCGTTGATGAGTCAAATAGAACCGTATCATAATATTATTTTAAGTCGATATTTCGTAAAGACACAAATATGCAGTAGCTTTTGTTAAACAGGGTGTAAATTTCATGCTTTATAATTAGGTGGTGTTGGCCAACGCTTGGCATTCTACCGATGAACGGTGAACGATTGACAAATTAATATTGAAACCGATGATATTTTAGATTCGGAACCTAGTGGCTTGCCTTATCTAGTTCATAAGTTTCTAATTCGGTGGGTTCCGTCATCGCAGACTAATTTTCTGATTGTTTTTCTTTAATATAATTATGTCATTCTAATTTATTTTGTTTTGCTTTGCAAAACAAAACAAATTAGAATGACATAATGATGTTTTGCTTTGCGTTAGATCATACATTTTGGGTTATTGAACTAAAACTTAGATGATTTAATTATTTACTAAACAAACGGTGGTTCACATCGTTAAATTAATAACAGCTAATTAATGAATAAAACAATTAATTAAGTAATAATGAAAGAATCATCTCGTATTTTTTTTAAGAAACTGTCTTCTTATTTTAGAAAATTACTCATTTTTATTCAGTTTAACTTAGTCTACAGAAAACTCTTTATAAAAATTAAATTAAATTACAAGTACCGAATTTATTTTGTTATCAGGTAAAAAGATCTAACAAAAATCTAGAACCTTGATTTTGATTCGTCTAGGTGATTATTACTAAACTCAAATTGTAACACCTAGGCTATGAGGAAACTGCTAAAACAAATTGGAAATCTACTGTTATTTACCGTATCGATTTCAAGGACTATAAAGAATATTGCAGTTTCATGAAAAATTTTAAGAATATTGCAGTTTCTTCTTCATGTGTAACAATAATTGTTTTTCCTATGCACTTCTTGGTATTAACAAATATAGGGTGGCCATATCATTTTGTTCTCATTCTTAGCATATCCAGACTATCTTAACAGAGTCGATCCAGAATTTGGGTACGAGTTCCCCTTCAGCAGCATCCATAAGTTCCTGTAACGAACAAATAACATATACACAATATTAAATAACCCATCGTTTGTAAAACCACACCACATTTACACTCTAGAACTGAATCTTTTACAGGCTTTCGATTGGCCAGAACCTGAAGGTAACCGAATATATTTGGAGTTGATCTTTCTATTAGGTACGGAATCTTATAAATTCATAGCCGGATAATCTTTTTTCCAAAACATACACATCATTCTAAAAAAAAAACAGTGGATAACCACAAAACACTTAAATAAATTGAGCTAAAATATTCGGCTGTATAAAGAATAGCATGACATAAAAAACGTAATTAAGTTATATTTTAAAAGCGTCAAGACAGACATTTATTTAATGGATAGACGAAAACGAATCGTGCCTTCAATTAATTTGGACGTAATTGCAACAGTTAAAATGGCAAAGAATATTTAACGCAGATGCGATACAAGAAAACAAGCAAGTTAGAAATTGCAAGATGACGTTAATCTTTATTAGGTAAAGAAAGAAGAAAACTTTAACGCAATATTAGATAATACCACATAACAAAACAAAAACGAAAGTTCTTACCTCACTCTTTATGACAGTAATAAATTGAAAACAAAAAAAACAATAGGGTCCCACTCTCCCTTTCCAAAGCATCACAATTTTCTCATAAGAGCAACACAAATCTTCAACAATGAAGGTTATCACGACCGCTTCGTTGATAAAAGAGATCCAAGACACATTATTAAAAATTCTACACGGGCTTTTAACATTGAAACCGCATGAAATAGCGAGACTAATCCACCGGTTGCATGGGTGAAAGTGCAAGTTGCAACGATTCGTGTCCCTGACGTAGCTGTAGGTAGTACAGTACCAACGTGATTCGTATACATACGTATTGATTTACTCGTAAGAATGAAAAACTGGGACGTTTGAATAAGACATGAGGTTGCAACAGATTTGCCCTGGTTGTTTGAAGGTAGCGGAATAAGGCTGCATCTGTTGGTGCTGCATACCAAAGCGTTCGTCTTCATAGTCTATGGCAAAACGTTATTAATGAATATCGTGCCAAAAGTTTCGAAATGGCTGAATAACACGAAACGATAGCTGCAAGTAGAGGGGATAAAACTCACCACATCAAATCGAGTGCTTAGTGCTCATAAAAGTTCAGAACTATAACAAAAATAGAGAAATCACAAATAAGTCACAATTTAGGACCAGTATCTAGCAGACTGATTGCAGAAACCTGGATGAGACTAGCATAGGAACGGGAAACTGGCACAAAACATGACGCCTGTACCCAGCAGTGGGTGAATTAAGGCTATGGAAGATGACCTAGGCGATTTATATTATATTAAACTAGAAAATATCATACTGAAAATCTAGTCCCAAGGCTGCTAACAGCATTTGAACATAATGGAACCAAATATAACAATCTTGATCAACTACCACTAAATGGCAGTAAAGACCTCACTAAGAACAGTAAGTACATATCTCCAACAGTAATTAGCGCAAACTGAACAGGTGCCATCGTACGTCATAGATTGAAATGCAGTTAGTCTAGTATTTGCTAAGGCTGTTGGGCCTTTCACAACGGCGTGCTTAACATTCCTGCAATGCAGCAAAACAGCCGCGCCTGCGCCTGCGACGCTGTACCGACGTGTTTTACTTTACTTACGTGTTCATAGTTATACTGTTTAGTAGGTCTAGATTTAATTTTATAGATACTCATAATTTTGATGAATGACGTAATTGATTCAGTAATTACCCACGACGGAACGGGGCAATGTAATATGCTTTCAGGGTGAGAGATTGTTTGTGAATGCAAACTATTGTTCCCATTTTTCTTCAAAATGATTTAGGGTTCTTACAGTCGAGCGGTACGTTGCCAACGGCAGATAAACTGCAGCCGTCGCCTGTCGACGGCTGCCGTCGACGCTTGCAGATGTAGAGTCGGCGGCTGCCGCCGGCGCGTCGACGGTAGCCGTCGACGGCTTGCAACGCTTGCAGTTGTGGCCGTTGGCAACGTGCCGTTCGTCTGTAAGAACCCATAAATACTTCTGGTTTTGAGAAATGTTCTGATGCATTAAAAAAAATTAGGTCAAACCAGACTATTACTGTTTCACTGCAGGGCAAAGGGCTCATACAGAGGTGTGAAAATCTCCACGCTTGCTCAAATGACCAAGAAGATCATCATCATTTCAGCCGAAAGACGTCCACTGCTGGACATGGGCCTCCCCCAAAGGAGGGTTTTTGCCATAATCGCCACGCTTGGCAAGCGGATTGGCGATCGCAGTCCGGTTGTTACAAAATCACAGAGAGCGCTGCTGCCCATTCTCTGGTAAGTCCCTTAGTCGCCTCTTACGACACCCACGGGAAGATATGGGATGGTGCAATTCTTTACGTCCGACACCATACAGAGAAGACCAAGAACAGGGAGGCATGTAAAAAAACAATGATGGAAGTGGTGATGATGTTTACGTAAAACCGCTGAAAATAATGGAAGTGATCGACCAAAGGTATATGTCTGTCCTATCATAAATAAGCTATTGTACGTCAATTTGTTCAGTGATCAACCTATTCTTTGAATGGTGGCGCATTGTACGCGCTTATTGTATTCTTTTAGCATGAAGTCATTGATGTTGAAAATATTTCCATACAGGGTGTTGGGATTCACACGTCTTTCCAATCAATCCAGTCAGCGTACAGTCCACTGCTGAACGTAGGCCTCTCAATTGTCCTCCGCCTTCTGCATCCAGTCTGTCTTTTATCTGTTACTCAATTGCACATATTTCATTTTGGCCTAGATTTCCACAAAATCATTTATCTACAGTAACTTAGGGTTGCGATCCGGTTAGATTGGAAAGCTAGACAATCTTTGGGTTGTGAACATCCCACTACTGCTAAATGTGTCTCACTTTGACGTGTTCCTGGTGTTTTCAGGCTTCCTATAGAAGCTATCTTTGAAAACATTTTCACTTTTTCTTGCATACTTCACGGGATGTTTGGGTTAAAATCCGGATCTTGACTTTATATTCTAGCAGACTTTACTAAAGTTACGTGTGAGTCAGCGGTTCATTCGAAGCAGCTTTACCTTGACATTGATATAGAACACGTTCTAAAATACTCAGGCACTTTAACAGACTATACTAAGGCATTTGTACAGCTAGGTTTAAATACAATGCCTAGTTATTTTTATTCGTTTCATGATAATCATAATGAGGCCTAATATTGACCCTTGAAGAACAACATTACTGAATTTCACTGAATTTGGCTAAAAATCGCAAATTATGCTGCTTGACGATATAGAAATGTATAAGCATTATCTAGAACATCCCGTACGACGCGAAACATAACAATATTATTGTTTACAAGATTGTTTTCTTCGCCAACTGAATACGGACGCACCACGAGCCGCGAGGACGTCAGTTCGTTAACAGAATCGACCATACAACCACAGTTCAAGTGTAAAAGTACAAAATGTTTATTATTCGTGAAGGGTAGTGTAATGTGAGTGAAGGATGCCTGGTGGGGGGAACCTGGTAAGGGCCGAAAGGTTCCGCAAGGCACCGCGAACGCCTCGCAGTTCGCATGCGCGGTACTACTATACCAGATCTTTGGTGCTAGATTCTCCAATTAAGAAGAGGTTTAATACGCCAAGAAAAAGGTGAGGATAAACATGCTGAGACCAGCCATGTAGTCTAGATTAGCGACCCGAGATCAGCAAAAATGCTTAAACTCTAAAATGTTCTTATTTTGGTGAATTAGAATTTTAGACTGAAAGTAAATAATGTTTTAGTGTGTTTGATTAATCTTACTGGTCAAAATGAACCAGTCATTTGCAAAGGTGTCAAACAACTGTGAAGAAATTCGTTAATCAGTGACACAATTGTAACAACAGATTTCTATGTAACTTTGTTTTAAAACCAGACCCTTCACATAGGTTGGTTACATAAATGATAGTATTCAATCTAATTGAGCATTCTCTTGACTTGAGTCACGCGTTTAACAGTTTCGACACTACAGAAGATGCTAACATAACAGACCTTATTGTAAAGGTTACTTTGAACTACGGAATCATGACTGTTTGTAGCTATCTGGTCATCTATGAATTTGAACCAAAGATTGAAAATAGTTCCAAACTTGAAACTAATACAGTGTGATAATCTTGATAATCTATTAATACAGTGATAATCTTACAGTTTGGAGTTAGAAGATTTCAACAATTCCAAACAGTAAGATTTTCACACTAACGGTTGAAAAGATTAGGGTTAATTTCGGTTACGAGTTTTATAAATCCTTCATGTCCATGATCCTACCGCAAGGGTTTTACCTATTACCACGTACCCGTAGCCGCGTAGATCATGAATTCATGACGAATAGTAAAATGTACTGTAACACCATATTTATAATTAATTCTTATTATAAAATTCAGTTTATACTGAGATGACGAGCTTTAAAGAAATATGGAAGAAAGACCAAATAAATTGGAATAAGGGCAGGAGAATCATGATGATTATCAGTACTGTTCCATTACCCCCTTTCCAATTTATAAGCCCGGTGCCGGTTGACATCTCTTTTTTGGTATTTTCAGGTCTCATGGCGGGCATCAATCCGATACCCTACTTAGTTTCCAAAAATTCTAATCTTATTCTGAAAGTGTGCTTTCTCTGTCTATCGTTAATTTTATTTGAATTGCTTCCCGCACGAAATATGCTCGTATCTGCGCAGTCACCTACGTAACCAAGTATGTCCTGTTTATTTTAACGAACATCAACATCAACAGTTATTTGTAAATAACTATTGTTTTCGACCGTTCGACTTCTACGCTTTGGTCTGGTGACCTAAGCGTCAAAACCTTGATCAAAATTCCACGTTTATACTATCGGCTCGATACTTATGACATGTTAGATTATCATGATGCCTTTGAAAAGGAACACGTTTTTTCTTTCAAAATTTGCCTTGCCCAGCCTATTATTATGTATCTACAGGTTTATGAGAGCAGCGGTGGCCCAGTGGTGGCGGCCCCGACTTACGAACAGTAAGTCGTGGGTTCGAACCCAAGCAGACGCATTACTTTGTGTAATTTATTTCATCACCACTACTCTCAAAACGATGAAGGAAAACATCGTGAGGAAACCGGCATGTCCTAGAATCAAAAATTCGAAGACATGTGACATCTACCAATCCGCACTGGGCCCGCGTGGTAGATTATAGCCCATTCCCTCTCATAGAGAGGAGGCCTATGTCCCAGCAGTGGGAACATTAATAGGCTGATGATGATGATGACAGGTTTATGAGTTCATTATTGTTTTTAGATCCTGAAAACAATTAATTCAAATCAATGTTATTCAAAACATTGGTTTCTTAAAACAAAGTGTCGGCATTTAATAACATGGCTACTAAAACACAATGACGACATCAGTTCAACGCTTCCGAATTTAGGCAAATACCACTACTGTTCGCTTCTTAGCGAATCCAAAAGGTTATACAAACATTTATCTCCTTTCTCAACATAGCTGAACCCCGACCTCTAACTGGTACAATTATCGCTGCGCAGAGGAACACCCGCGGTTCAGTAAGAGGTAGCTAACCTCGACGACTCGCGTATTGGGACTAAGGACAAACGCCTTGTTCTCAGCTACCATTGATCGTGGGCTCGTTATTTTGATGCCCACGTTGTCACAATCATGCATCTTCTCGGTACTTGCACACTGGTTCAGCAGCTATAAATTGTGGTTTAAAACCGATATGACCCAAACTCACTATTCCAATATACAAACAAAAGTCTCCTTTAAAGCCTACCAGCTCATATGTTAAAGGCTTCATGAATATCCTTATCCTTCGTTGGTCTAGTGATCGCAAGCGCGACTGCTGAGCATGGAGTCCTTTTTTTTTCGGATGGGAAATCATCAAATGACTTCTCCCGCTCTGGGCGGAGCATGAGGGAGTGTCGGACTTTTACTGACCCAAACCCATCCATGTTCCTTTATCGCCCTTTGTGTTCCGGGGCCACGGTATCTCTTTCGAATAGTCCCGCAACCCCGGCAGGCATCGGCCCTTGGAAGGAAGGGGTCCTCCTTATTGCTGACTCTCTTTGAGGCGCGCGTGGAACACGAACGCGCCGTCGACACGGAGCATGGAGTCCGGGGGTCGGGCAAAGTGTTATTGGATTTTTCCACAGGAATTTCTAAGTAGCAGGTCGTTACCTATAGGTCGCTCTCTATTACATGGGACTTAGTCTAAACATAACTGGCGAAATGTGGGTGTACAATAAGGTACACCTATGCCTAAACCCTCGACTTCAGTTGATTCACAGTCTGAGAAATCATTTAAACATACACCCATAATTACAGGTACATCTTGATGGTGTTTTACACCAATCCAATGATTGATCTAGTGCAGCGGTCGGCAACACGGCCCGCGGTATGCGTGGGCCGCATTTGGGCGTAAATTTGTAAAAAAAAGTGTCAAATTTCCAAAACAAAGTCGCTACCGACAAAGCATAATTATCGAAGAACTCAATTTTTTTTTTTTTTTTTAAACTTATGCAGTTTATTTATTTTGATTTATGCAGTGGTTTACTTATACATAAAACTCGATTTTCTAAAGGATTTTTCGTATTTTTTTACGGTGCATTTCACTGAACTCACTCAGTCGGGCACGATGACAGGTGAGAGCTTTCTTTTTGGCCACGCCCACCAGTGAGTTCGAGCCCGCGACTTCTCATTTTTTCTATGGGATAATTGGAATGAATGATACGTAGGTATATTGAGCTTCTAGGGTTAATATCACAAGTGCGGCCCGCCTTTAGTTTATGTTACCACCTTGTGGCCCTTGCCTGCCTAAAGGTTGCCGACCGCTGATCTAGTGTATACTAAGCTTCGCTTGCCAAATTAAGTTGTCATTGTAGTCTAGATTGCATACCAGTTCTGGGTAGGATCAAAGGTGGGGAAAGCCTACGGCATTTTGATTACACCGAAGCGCTGTAGGTAATCACTATAACGGTATAATTTGGAACGCTCAATTTTCTTCGAAACTTGAATTAGAATTGAATTTGGTTCTTATCACGGAAGTTGTTTTCATCAGTGTTTTTGGATGATAAGCTAATTTAACAAAAGAACAGATGATATTTGTGTTTAGTATAAAAAGGGCCGGTTATTAATTAGCTCGTGACTAAATAATAACAGTCGCTCGGGTCGATCTTAAGGTTAAACCGCGCTTGCCTAGGTTGGCCCGTAGATGGGTGAACACCCATTACATACCTAGTTTCCTCCGTGCCTTGGAAAGCACGTTAAGCCGTTGGTCCGACTGTCGACAAAGTCTCACAATCAGTTTACCAAGAGGTATTGTCTTACCCACTACTAACTGGGTTGTGGAGGTCAGATAGGTAGTCGCTTCATGTAGAATACTGGTATTCAGCTGCATCGGGTTAGACTGGAAGACGACCTCAGAAAAGATGGGAAAAGGCGAGGCAGATGATGATAAAAGGAGCCGGTCAACTGCTTTGAAAGAAACCGGAAAGGTTGCTAGATAAAGCTTCATCGCTCTAATCACTATGCTTAAAAGAAACCGCTAATTGTTACATGGTGTTTATAACGAACGATGCCTATTAACTTAATTTAATCATCATAAAGATTACATAAGTAATGCTCGATAGACAATTAGTGCTACATAAATCATTTTCCGATTGCAATCAGTGTCTTCAAAAACCTTGATCCATCGACTTCGAAAACACTTTTCTTTGCCGAAATTCTGATATGCTATGATTAGTATGTTTGATTGTTCAGGAATATAGTTCGCTGCAGTTGCCAACCAGCGCCAGGGTTACTATTTTATCACACAGTGGACCGTGACCGAGTGGTTCCACGTTATTTGTAACATTCTAATTTGGCACGCCGCAGGTTTTTATTAGAGCCACTTCCGCATCCATTTGAATAACTTGAGCAATATCACCAAAATGTCACGTCACGTTACATTTGTCACAGACATATCATGTGCCAATATGGGTACTTATATAGTTCGGCAACGTTCTTGAACTTTAATGCCCTTAAAACTTCCGATTGTTCACTTAACGTTAGTGAACAGCCATTTACTACAATGATGACAATACAATTTTGTATTAGAATGTAGCTATGACCTTTCACACAATTATCAGTTATACAAACATCGTACATCATGAAATCATCACACAAATGACAAGCAATTTAAAAATGTTAGCTGCACTCGAAACACAGTACAAAGAAAACGTTTACTGAACAATATCTACAATTTGTGCTAAAATAATAGCCAATACTTAGGGTAATTCCGAAGACATCGACGTAAAACACAATGTCCGTATTAAGGACCCACATATTATGCAAATCACCATTAAATTACAAATAAGATAATGACGCAATCCCAAGATAGGTTCGCTTGACTAACAGTGTTCATTTGTTTGCAGATGTCAGTCCGCTCCGAAAATAATGGATAGTCACAGCAGATCGGCTTCGCCGCGCGAGCCCATGCGGCCGCAGCACCGACCTCCTTCGCCCCCATCCTCCCCTGGTGCCTTCGACAACCAGGCCTATCAACACGACGAATCAGACCCCAACCACAATGAGTCCTTCACCTCGAATGGAACACAGCAGCAGAATGGGCACACTAAAGAGCCGAATGGAGAGACAAAAACCCTAGAAGCAGTGAACTTAGAACTGATCAACCTCACCCCGAAGAATGGCAGTGCGAAGAAGAAAGACGTGGAGGTGGACATGAACACCACCAACCCGTACGACGAGTACTTCGTGCCCGTCAACGAGCATAGGAAATATATGAGGTTAGTGGAATTATTGTTTTACTGTACGATGCCACACAGGCAGAATCAATAAATCTTTTGTATTGGTTAAGGTTTGATTTGTCTAACCGCATTTTGCGGTAACAGATTCCGATTACAAGAGATGTTACAGACAAGACAAAGCATTGACTTTCAATACTATCATTGGACAAAATTGATGAATTAATGAGATTTCTTTTATTAATAGAATAGTTTGAGTATCTTGATTAAAATAGAACTTAGATTTTGATCAGATGATACTATCACTGATGATGGACTTGGGTACAAATCTTTTTCCACTCGTCTTATAACTGTTACTCGAACAGTCGTTCCATGCCGTTTTTTATCGCCTATACCTAATTTATTCGGTATCGGACGTGCCTCTGCTTGATCCTATTTTCTTATTCGTTTTATAACATACAATGTGAACACTCTCAATTTTATTTTAGGCATTTATTAATGGCCAATTCATGTGTACATACATAACCACCTGTAACAGTTTTATTATGGCTAAAATCTTTTACCAACTTGTACCTACCAAACCATCTTTAACTGCGGTCCGGCCGAATTTACGAACGGTTAACAACTGTTATAAATACAAGCACTGCTATAAAGCTGGTTAAGGTCCTATCATTAAAAGATAGCTTTTTGCAAAAACGTGGGAGTTCCAGTCAAATTACAATCGTTTCACGTCTTTACGGCCAACATATTCAAGAGAAAAACAACGAGAGCCAACAATTAAGCGTAACATAATAATACTGGCCACTAAAAGGCGACTATCTCTAACAAAAAGACATAAACAACTGCAGCCCGTGGATGAACTGCAGCGGTACACAATTTTTTTTGTCTCTGGTCCGTTACATTTACGTGTATCAATGGCGGTATTGATTGCGCCTACTAAAGAATACAGCTGCAAAATAAAACCGGCACATGAAAAGGAAGTTTTTCATCCCATACTCGATAAGCTGATTTCGGTAAAAGGACAGAACGTTTTATTAAAGATTTAAGTAGGTACAGTGAAATCTTTGTTAGAAACTCCAAATGAATTCGGGGGCAACAGTTGAGTAACCCTGGTGTATTGAGTGAGTCAAACAGACAGCGAAAGAAGAGATGGTTATCAGTGAGTACCGTTAAGCATGAATACAATTCGTACGAACTCGGACCCGGTGCGAATTAGTGACCTCGACGGATCGAACACCGAAATAACTATTACATGATTACCGGTGAAGATAGTTTCGAACTGAGATGAAGACTGGGACGTTAAACTCTCTGAAAAAGATTACAGGCAGTTTTTATATTTGAAATTGATATTATGTAACGTGTCAGTCATCCTTGAAAAGAGCAAGCTTTGACTTTATTACAATTCAGTCCATTTTATCACCATGAAAAGTAGTACCTTGTCAAAAAAAAATTGATAGCCTCGGGCTAAACAATCATTCTAATAGTTTATGGACACAACCCTACTCAATTAAATGATGATTGTAAATTGTTTTGCGGTTGGTTTAATGTCACGGCTAATGGTTGTGTGCCTCTGCAATTTTATTGTACAATAAATAAACAGTAATACATAATTGAGACTGCCTAGCCGTACCTTGGAAGCTGAATATTATGTTTATTTTGATCTTCATAAACGTCCATGACGACGACGACGCCGACGATTTGATTTGATTTTTTTACCCTTCTTTCAGCATTTTTATGATTACGAAAATGATTAGTAGGTATACTTAGGTACATTTCTAAAGACTTACATTATCCCATGATCTGTCCACGAAGTAGACACATTTGTTAAACAATGGCGTCTCAACCAAATTGGTCATTTGACAGATCATGATTTATTAGGGCTACTGCACACTATAGACAAGACTGTCTTTAGACAGACAATTACCCTACTAGTGCGAGCGAGAATACATAGTCTGTCTCGCTCGCACTAGTAGGGTAATTGTCTGTCAAAAGACAGTCTTGTCTATAGTGTGCAGTAGCTCTTACTTTGCGTGTAGGTACTTTAAACTTATTTAAACTACTTTAGAGGTATTGCTGACAATGGTTTATCAAGATTCGGAATTAGCAACGTAAGAATAAAATGTTAGTGTCGCAGAAACAGGTGCATATAAAAAGGAGCGTTTGCAAAACACTGACACAAGACAATCAATTAAAATAAAGTAGACCACATGAAATTAATGTGACAGAATACGTATTCACGCAATTTACGTCAAACAAGTTATTATATTATATAAAGCTGAATTACCACTGACTCACTCACTGACTCATTGACATAATTGTTCTCCCAGATGGTGGATGGGGAGGTGGGTATTTTTTGACAGATTCGTAAACAAGTAACTCCCGCGAGTATGGGAAAAGTGCCAAACCTCCCCTTTTTGGTCCCCTTCCTCCCCCTCCTTATCGTATCTCGGAAACTAAGGGACCCGTATTTTTTTGTTTTTACGGATTCGTATAGAGGAAGCTCGGAATAGTAAAAACCAGTTTTCAAAGTTGTCCCCCTTTCTCCCCTTCTCCCCCCCTTTAGGCGGATCTCGGAAGTTAAAAGACTTGGAACATTTTTTTTTTCTGATTTGTATAAAGGGGTTGATTGTTAGTCGAAATCATTTTTCAAAACTCCCCACTCTCCCCCCCTTCACCCCTCCCCCTATCGTATCTCGGAAACTAGGACACGTAGCGGCATTTTGATTTTTATTATCATTTATTATTTAGGGGCGTTGAAAATTTTATACCCTCCCCTCCCCTCCCCAACCTCTCCTTTCCGGTGGTAGGTAGGTCCTGAGTGGAGCGAACCGTGTGTGCGAACAGTGGAGCGTAACGAAGGTTGAGTGGGTGAAGCTCCCCTCCCCAACCTCCCCTATAATTGAAAAGGGCTGTAACTTAATAACGGTTAGAGATAGCTATCAGGTGTTTGAACAAATATTATAGTAGGTGTCGAAACCTGTCCGATGGTAGGTAGGTCCTGAGTGGAGCGAAGGGGGGAGGTGGCGAGCGAAGCGAGCCGGCGACCTCCGTAGCGTAACGATGATTGAATGGATGAAGCGTAACTCAGCAAACTTTAGAGTTATTTTTTTATGGAAAAGGTCTGAGTTTTTAAATAAGTTTTTATTAGGGGTCCGTAGGGGTTTTCATACTGTTTTAGGGGTAATTCTAACGGATTTTCCAATTCATTTAGGGGTGCCTATAGATTCTCAAAATTTTATAAGGGTAAGTAATACTTCTCAAAAACACCAAACACGCGAGCTGCGTGCAGCTCGCGCACCCAAGCAAACTAGTTATATTATATAAAGCTGAATTACCACTGACTCACTGACTCATTGACATAATTGTTCTCCCAGATGGTGGATGGGGAGGTGGGTATTTTTTGACAGATTCGTAAACAAGTAACTCCCGCGAGTATGGGAAAAGTGCCAAACCTCCCCTTTTTGCTCCCCTTCCTCCCCCTCCCTATCGTATCTCGGAAACTAAGGGACCCGTATTTTTTGTTTTTTACGGGATCGTATAGAGGAGGCTCGGAAAAGTAAAAACCAGTTTTCAAAGTTGTCCCCCTTTCCCCCCTTCTCCCCCCCTTTAGGCGGATCTCGGAAGTTAAGAGACTTGGAACATTTTTTTTTTCAGATTCGTATAAAGGGGCAATGCATTAGTCGAAATCATTTTTCAAAACTCCCCACTCTCCCCCCCTTCACCCCTCCCCCCATCGTATCTCGGAAACTAGGACACGTAGCGGAATTTTGATTTTTACTATACTTTATTATTGAGGGGCGTTGAAATTTGTATACCCTCCCCTCCCCAACCTCCCCCTTTCTCCCCTTCTCCCCCCCTTTAGGCGAATCTCGGAAGTTAAGAGACTTCGAACTTTTTTTTTTCAGATTCGTATAAAGAGGCCGATTTTTAGTTAAATTATTTTTTCAAAGCTCCCCCCTATCCCCCCCTTTCACCCCTCCCCCAATCGTATCTCGGAAACTAGGACACGTAGCGGAATTTTGATTTTTACTATACTTTATTATTGGGGGGCGCTTAAATTTTTATACCCTCCCCTCCCCTCCCCAACCTACCCTTTCCGGCGGTAGGTAGGTCCTGAGTGGAGCGAACCTGCGAGACCGAGTTAAGCGAAGGGGGGAGGTGGCGAGCGAAGCGAGCCGGCGACCTCCGTAGCTTAACGAAGGTTGAGTGGGTGAAGCTCCCCTCCCCAACCTCCCCTATAATTGAAAACGGCTGTAACTTAATAACGGTTAGAGATAACTATCAGGTGTTTGAACAAATATTATAGTAGGTGTCGAAACCTGTCCGGTGGTAGGTAGGTCCTGAGTGGAGCGAAGGGGGGAGGTGGCGAGCGAAGCGAGCCGGCGACCTCCTTAGCGTAACGATGGTTGAGTTTGTGAAGCGTAACTCAGCAAACTTTAGGGTAATGTTTTATTATGGGAAAAGGTCTGAGTTTTTAAATAAGGCCCCGAATTAGTCAAAAAATTTTTTCAAAACTCCCCACTCTCCCCCCCTTCACCCCTCCCCCCATCGTAACTCGGAAACTAGGACACGTAGCGGCATTTTGATTTTTACTTTTCTTTATTATTGAGGGGCGTTGAAATTTGTATACCCTCCGCTCCCCAACCTCCCCTAAAAGTCCTGAGCGGAGCGAACCTGCGATACCGAGTGGAGCGATGGGGGGAGGTGGCGAGCGAAGCGAGCCGGCGACCTCCGTAGCGTAATGAAGGTTGAGTGGGTGAAGCTCCCCTCCCCAACCTCCCCTAAAATTGAAAAGGGCTGTAACTTAATAACGGTTAGAGATAGCTATCAGGTGTTTGAACAAATATTATAGTAGGTGTCGAAACCTGTCCGGTGGTAGGTAGGTAGGGGAGAGGTGGCGAGCGAAGCGAGCCGGCGACCTCCGTAGCGTAACGATGATTGAATGGGTGAAGCGTAACTCAGCAAACTTTAGAGTTATTTTTTTTATGGAAAAGGTGTGAGTTTTTAAATAAGGTTTTATTAGGAGTCCGTAGGGGTTTTCATACTGTTTTAGGTGTAATTCTAACGGATTTTCCAATTCATTTAGGGGTGCCTATAGATTCTCAAAATTTTATAAGGGTGAGTAATACTTCTCAAAAACACCAAACACGCGAGCTGCGCGCAGCTCGCGCACCCAAGCGAACTAGTTATATTATATAAAGCTGAATTACCACTGACTCACTCACTGACTCATTGACATAATTGTTCTCCCAGATGGTGGATGGGGAGGTGGGTATTTTTTGACAGATTCGTAAACAAGTAACTCCCGCGAGTATGGGAAAAGTGCCAAACCTCCCCTTTTTGCTCCCCTTTCTCCCCCTCCCTATCGTATCTCGGAAACTAAGGGACCCGTATTTTTTGTTTTTTACGGAATCGTATAGGGGAGGCTCGGAAAAGTAAAAACCAATTTTCAAAGTTGTCCCCCTTTCCCCCTTCTCCCCCCCTTTAGGCGGATCTCGGAAGTTAAGAGACTTGGAACATTTTTTTTTTCAGATTTGTATAAAGGTGCTGATTTTTAATTAAAATCATTTTCCAAAACTCCCCCCTCTCCCCCCTTTCACCCCTCCCCACATCGTATTTCGGAAACTAGGACACGTAGCGGCATTTTGATTTTACTATACTTTATTATTGGGGGGCGTTGAAATTTGTATACCCTCCCCTCCCCAACCTCCCCTTTGCTCCTCTCCGCTTTCCGGTGGTAGGTAGGTCGTGAGTGGGGCGAACCTGCGAGACCGAGTGGAGCGAAGGGGGGAGGTGGCGAGCGAAGCGAGCCGGCGACCTCCGTAGCGTAACGAAGGTTGAGTGGGTGAAGCTCCCCTCCCCAACCTCCCCTATAATTGAAAGGGCTGTAACTTCATAACGGTTAGAGGTAGCCATCAGGTGTTTGAACAAATATAATAGTAGGCGTCGAAACCTGTCCGGTGGTAGGTGAGTCCTGAGCGGAGCGAACCTGCGAGACCGAGTGGAGCGAACGGGGGAGGTGGCGAGCGAAGCGAGCCGCCGACCTCCGTAGCGTAACGAAGGTTGAGCGGGTGAAGCTCCCCTCCCCAACCTCCCCTATAATTGAAAGGGCTGTAATTTCATAACGGTTAGAGATAGCCATCAGGTGTTTGAACAAATATTATAGTAGGTGTCGAAACCTGTCCGGTGGTAGGTAGGTCCTGAGTGGAGCGAAGGGGGGAGGTGGCGAGCGAAGCGAGCCGGCGACCTCCGTAGCGTAACGATGATTGAATGGGTGAAGCGTAACTCAGCAAACTTTAGAGTTATTTTTTTTATGGAAAAGGTCTGAGTTTTTAAATAAGGTTTTATTAGGGGTCCGTAGGGGTTTTCATACTGTTTTAGGGGTAATTCTAACGGATTTTCCAATTCATTTAGGGGTGCTTATAGATTCTCAAAATTTTATAAGGGTAAGTAATACTTCTCTAAAACACCAAACGCGAGCTGCGCGCAGCTCGCGCACCCAAGCAAACTAGTTATATGTATATTTTTATTATATCAATATTGTTGCATAAAATCTCTGCCCAGAAAGGTACAAGTTCTGATGTCAAAACATTAAAAATATAACTTGTGATAAGGGTCTCACACAACATAGGTAACTTCTACATAGTTACTTTGCTAATATCGTCTATCTATCTCGTATCATAGGGTCAGAAAGCTCTCTCATCTTGGATAAACCAATCGGAACGAGTACTACGAGCATTAGCAATAATTTCAAATTACCTACCAGAATTGGTGCAGTATCTACGTTGCTTCGGATACTGACGAAAAATGTTTCGTCAGTTATTAAAAAAAACTGCTGTTTCCTACAAAACTGCAATATTTACACAGTGAAAACGTATGGAACAGCAATTTTTTTTTTTTAATTACCGATGAAATTTTTTTATGTAGTCGGAGGGTTCAGAATTACATAAATGATGAAAAGAATATGTGGTAAACATTTTAGCGTCGGTGTCCATTCCACCATTGTGCATATTGAAGAGTTATAATCTACCAGTCGCGAAGGTTACATACAACTCGATTCCTAGCGGATTTCCTTTGAATAATGGCACAGTCAGTATTCTTTAGACAAGTAATATTATCACATTAAAGGTATGTACTCCGGCTTACCTCTTACAAAAATGGACTCTTAGCTACTGTAATCTACACTAAAATTAAGAGGAAAGATTTGTATTTTTGTGTGTGTGTATGTTTGTAAAGAATAAACTCAAAAACTACTGCGTCGATTTCAAAAATTCTTTCACCATTAGAGTCACATCTTTACTGAGTAACATAGGCTATATTTTATCCCCGTACTCCCACGGGAACGGGAACTACGCGGGTCAAACCACGTGACGTCCGCTAGTCTACCATAAATACAAGATCCCTCACAGTAACAAGTTAGCTAATTAAAAGGCTACTACCGAAATTCGGTATACCACATCTCAATTCGCCATATTTTTTTAGTTACAAAGCTGTTTGACCAAGGACATCAAACTCAAGATTCACGGAGCGTGTCTCCAATTGGTCACAGGCTTGCTTTCCGCATCAGTAATACCTCAAACAACTCCTGAATAGATTGGACTTAGTCCAGGGGTTCACGACCGAACTGTGAAATACAAATTAGCATTTGCTTGTTTTAAAAAGCCCGTGAATTTTCTAGTCTCAACGTGCCATCAGGAGAACTGTTTGATATTTGGTGTTGGGTTTATTGATCTATTTCGGTTCTTACAAGACACCAATGTTTAGCTGACTGATATAGGCCTATTTTTCTTCTGTGGGTACTTTGTTTAATATTAGGTACTTACATTGTTTTTTTCATACGAATTTTAATCAAAATCTCATTAGTATAATCTACAACATTTATTTACATCCATTAATTCAGAACTGATGCACGTGTATTCGTGTCATCACACACAGGACATGCGCACTGCGCCGCGCCACCTCGCGCCGCGCATGCACCTCCCCACGGACAGGATGCGCTGTTGCATGCTGATTATTTCACATTTTAAATTCAGTCGCCTGTTCATTTCATAAAAATGCAACTGCAGAAAATGTATGTAGAGACGGAGTTTTTCTATTTTACCGTTCCAAGGCCTGCTAACAACAGATATGGTAAAAGAAATATTTGAAAAAAAAAACGAACTAATGAAGTAATTCATCATTACAACATCCGATGAACCGTTCAATTACGCGTTCGTGCCGATGCGCTGCGCTTGCGCAACTTAGCAAAAAGGTTCACACTCCGCGACCTCTGTGGAATGTAAACACGAACTTTAATATGACAAATACAATTAAATATTCAGAATGCAATTTGGAATAGTTTGATAGCAATTTAAATAATTTATTTGAATTTCCATCTCAAATAAATGCCTAGAGTGGTCTCAATTCACTAGCAGTAGATTACGTTGACGACAAAGACTTATGTCCTACAGTCAACAAAGCAAAGCGCTATGTATAAGATTTCCTTACTACAAAAGTTGTCCATAAAAGATCCCATAGTAAATAAACTCATTAGTTGTTAAAGTAGAATAATTGATATGTATCACAAAAACAGCGTGGGTACCTAGTCTAGTTCATAGACTAATATACAGGGTGTAAACATCGGTGTAAACAACCTCATCACGAAGCCGTCAACCTAGCATTCTGTACATCAAATTATGTAAGTTCACGCAAAAATTATTGCTGGAAAACGACTTTTTTTTGGGGTGAAAAGTCATGTTTTGTGGTAAAACTCAATGTAACGCACTCAAAACATTGTGCTGATGGATGGATTGAATAATACGGGGGACGTGGTGTTTAAAGTAAAAATCTTACATTAAAAACTTGTACTTATTAAAAAATTGTCAAAAAGTTGGAACTTTGACCCCCAATATCTCCGTAACTAGAGGGTTCCCAGGAATTGTGTAGAACAAAAAAATGATCGCAATGACAAGGAGAACAAGTGCCTTTAGGCTTCGTTAAGAGGGTTTTTACACCCTCTATATAGAATGAGAGTCTAGTTTGTCATCTGTCACAAAACGCGGTCCGATGCGGACAGCATTATGCAATCGTGCGCAATGAACCGAATCATCACTCAATAAAACACAGTTGGTATTGATTTACTTTGACAGATTCGCATTTTCTATTGTCTAATAATGTTCCGACACCGATATTGAACTGGAGCGGGTTTTCGTAACGAAATTGTGGGATTACGGAACAAAACACTAATTAACATGGAAACCTCTATAATTGTTTATTATTACATGTAATTAACGAAACCGATGTTAAATAAAAATAGACTTACGTAGATGATTGTAGTTTCATGAAACTAGGTACGTATAATCACTTTACAAATTTGCCTTTTTCATTTTGATACTGATCCAAGCTCCTTCAGTTTAATTTTATTAGCTATCCCATAAAAAGCATAAACGTCTCAAACATTTAGCAACAAAACTACAGAATGTCGAAATTCTTAGGCATAAATTCCAAATCAAGTTTGGAATTATAAAAGCCGTTGAATACATAAGAACCATTTAATTTATTAATAAGACCTGACCTTGACAGGATTCCAACACGAATAATCGTCACGTACTAAAGCGCCCCTCAGAATTGCAAATTAGTAACGTCTAACGAATCTTGATCAAAATTAACCAATTGATGTAAATATCTGTCAAATCAAAATGTATAAAAAACATCGATGAATATCGTTTGTTCAATAATTTGCCAGTTTTATATATTCTGTATATTAATTTTTATAACAACTGTGTTTTTGGTTATTTTACTTCAAATATCATCTTAACTACTACTACTTTTATTTTATTGTTAGTAGGTAATTAGGTAGGTAGTACATTATAATAATTATGTAGAACTATTAATTCTAAGCTCGTCACTGCATTACACCTTTTCATGAAAAACACATCGTACTTAGCCTTAAATTCGTAACATCACGCCTGTATTAGGCGAGACGACAAAAAAAATCTAATTAGTCCGTCACTTAGATTATCAAAAAATATTTGACCCGTGTTTTTTCTTTTGTTACGTAAACCAAAATTGACGAAGATACGACGCTTTTAAAATTCTCAATACGTCACGCCATGGTATAATTTTTAGCTAGTTCTGACGTCACGAGCCCCCACTCCCGAGTTTTGATGCGTTTTATCTTTGTCAATATTCATTGATTTACAAAAACAAAAAATAAGTGTCTTTTAATTTCCAATGACGGACTAAATAGATTTGCAATTTTTTGATACTGTCGTCATGCCTATTCCCTTAGGGTTTGGCAGAGGTGTACCTTTTAAAATATTCCCATATTTCGCCAGTTCTGTTTAAATCCCATGTAATAGAAGACGAGCCTATTGCCATTAACTGGGCAGGAATCCAGACTCCGTGGCTGCTACTGAGAATTTCCTGATGGGAAAACCCCTATTTACAAACAATAATTACTTAGCACCCAAGTTTAATTACATGACTTATCTCAAGTTGAGTGACTTATAAAGCAACAAAGTGAATAGGGATTGCGTGTAACTTACACTAACATTAGTTATAACCTTATAACTCAAGATATTTGCAGTTTAATTGGCACTTCCCATTCCGAAGGAAATTCTCTAGGAAACTCCGTAACGACCAATATCCTTTTCCTGAAAACGACACGTAGGTAAAGAAATCTAGTAGGTTTCGAGAAATCAATGATTAATGTATCCAGGCGTTATTTAGCACCGTCTGAATAATTTATTGTTGGTCGTCCTGCATAAAAACCTAACACAATAACACTTCAGGAAACCACGGAAGGTTATACCGAGGAGTACCTACCTAATCTCATGTAGGTAATAGGGGGCGAACCTATTGCCATCAATCGAGCACAAGCCCAAACTCGGTGGCTGCCAGCTGACAAATTCCTAATGGGTTGACCCAATAGACCGACCACGGAATCTAACCCAGGACCTCCGGCTAGGCAGTAGCGCTTGCGACTACTAAACCAACGTGACTGTCAAATCCTGCTTTTGAGCTGTTAACAAAACAATATTTTCCTGTAATGTAATTTTAGCTTACATTTCCAGTTATGCGAAAACAACATACATACTTAGGTTGGATTATGGAAATATCCATAATATTCAGGTTTTTAATGGCGCTTAACTACATTTTTATACCACATTAAGCATAAACTAGATGTCAAGGACACAATTATGTCAAAGAATCCGAAATTCGCCTCATGATGATTAAAATCTGTCAATTTCTTTAGGTACGTCAATACATATAAAACGTTTCATATAAAACGAGCGAAGGTCGTCCACTACACAATTTACATTCTAAAAAGTACGAACGCGTTTACTTGAATGGATTGTTTCCTTAATTGGAACGTTGGTATCATTTGATTTCTTGTAAAAACTCAACTGAAATAGATTTGATAATTATGCCTTATTAAGTCGTCCGCGCAACCATTAACGGAAACCCGCGTTTAGCTTCAAATTGGTTAAAGTTATCAATGAGTAATTTCCTCGATTAATTGATCGCATAACTTTGTAAAGAGGTCTTCGCAACATTCGCCGCTTCAAGCTTTGATCTTCTTTGTCGTACGTAGCCCTTTAATCTAGTTATGAGGTACATTCTTGTGCATGCACAGGGCATGTAAGTAGCTTAGGCATATTAACTAAAGCTAAACCACTTGTGAAGTTGGACAGGTGCAACTTTACTTGCTTATAAACTCATTGAATACATTGTATTATCGTTATCTTTATTCTACCATTAACTTTAAAGCTTTAGCTTGACATGACTGTGATAAAATTTAGATTTATTTATTTTTAAAGCGAAGACATACTTAGCCTTAGTCTTCGCTTCGACTGCAGCAACAAGAATCTGGTTTTTATTAATATTATTTGCGATTATGCAAAGCAGTGACAGTTTGCTCTTTTGAAATAGCGATAAGTGAACAAACGAGTTTTTTTTTTATTTTTATACTTTGTTTTGACTCAACTATTATCTCAGACCAAATAAAAAAGTTAAAACGGAACTCTGCGAACAGAGAAATGAGGCCGGTTTCGTAAACATGTGTGCATTTATTGAGACGTAGTTTCATTGTAGTTTGATGTAAATGTGTGCGTGTGAGCATGTATGCACAGAGCGAGACGTTGTGTTCCTCAAGGTTCATTGGAAGACCAGCGTCAGACAGCATCACCATCACCTGTCTGGCATGAATGCTGAAATGGACCTTTTTGGTGCAGCCGTGAGGCACACAGCACATACTATGTTTTCCTCCTTATTTTGTATCTTTATTTTTTATGTGTGTGTGCTTTAATAACTGACGTCAAATAAATATTTTTCTTTCTTTCTTTCTTTCTTTCTCTTTCTTTTCTTTGTTTTGCGCTGGCCTCACTTTATTGTTCTCAGCGCTGTCTTGGTTTTTTATTTGGTCTGAGATTAATATTATGAAAACTTCTTTTAATATCTACAAAATGTGTTTATATTCCTTTTCATTACAAAAAGGAGGTTTTAGTTCATGTTTCAACAGAGTGGTCTCTTTAGTAAAGCTTTGTCGATCATAGCTGATCGAAATACTTTAGATTAGCTACCTTTGTAGTACCTACGCGTGTTACATACACAAAGGTAACTAATCTAAAATATTTAAATGCGTAATTTCTCATGTGACACATGCCTGCTGGCATTTATGTGAATAAAAAGAAACAGATTAAGATGGCCTCCTTTTAATAAATCAATGAAGATGGCTGACTCATTGGTGCCAATCGTAGACTAGTTGCAGTTTATAAATGGACACAAAATACTTATTAAGAACAAGATAAGTAATTATGCCGTAACGTACGTAACGTACGTAAATCTAATGAAGTTAGTGTTCCACTCCCACAATTTATTTTTAAAGTAGGTACCTGGGAAATCTTCTTGTATCTCAAAAGTCTTCATCATCATCATCATCATCATCAGCCTATTAATGTTCCCACTGCTGGGACACAGGCCTCCTCTGTATGAGAGGGAATGGGCTATAATCCACCACGCGGGCCCAGTGCGGATTGGTAGATGTCACATGTCTTCGAATTTTTTAGTTCTAGGACATGCCGGTTTCCTCACGATGTTTTCCTTCACCGTTTTGAGAGCAGTGGTGATGAAATAAATTACACAAAGTAATGCGCCTGTCTGGGTTCGAACCCACGACTTACTGTTCGTAAGTCGGGGCCGCAACCACTGGGCCACCGCTGCTCTCGTAAGTCGGGGCCGCAACCACTGGGCCACCGCTGCTCTAAAGAAAAGTCTTATCCAGATCAAATAGGTAGTAATGATATAAGGCAATAATCAGCCTAATAGCCTATTACAAACGATTACCTAGATCATTTAGCAACTAGACGTCTGCCTACTTCCCACAACACATATTTTAAATCATTTTATTTCTAAACAATGTGTTTTACACTCAATGTTTACTTTCACCGTCGAAATAATGGCAAAATATTAAACGGAACATGTTAATCCCACGACAGGTGAGTAGATACATTGTTGGGAGGCCGGAAGCCAGGAAGTGCACATCACGACTTGTTCCATTATGCAACGTGTTCTCTGTCATCAGTCGCCGGTCACTCACGGACGAGCCATAAGGATGTTCAGTAATTTTGTTTAACAACTTTCTTTGTTAAAGTTCTTTTCGCGGGGAATTATCGCCGCCATTTTGTTTTTTGAATTAGATTTCCATAGATTTAACTACACAATTTTTGATCAACAGCCCTGACAATGTCTTTCAAGCGCCAATAGAACAATGCTGCACTATACTTTTTAACCGCGGCTGTATGGCAATGCACCTTTGTATGCTTGCAGAAAAGTCATAGAGAATAGTTGCTTTTTTTAAGTTAAGCTAATATAAAAATTGTGTCGCTGAAAATCGACTAAGAAATCGACTAACGCGTAGGTAACGACCCAGCTCTAATCACTTTTACTTAGACTAACTCGAGTTGAGTTCACAACGAGCTTCTTCATTAATCTCGGTAAGATAATATCCCGGAGTGTCCAGTGTTAAGCAATTTAATCGTTAATTAGAAAGTTTACTCAGAGATTGCATTAATAACACGCTGCTTTCCAATTATTGAAGTTTACACTTTCCTCAGTGGTGTACGACAGGCGACAGCAGATGGTTGATGAAATGAAATGAAATGAAATGATGAAATGAAATGATGTTTATTTTTGCAAGTAGGTTTTTACAAACACTTTTACACGTCTTTTTTTAAAAACTAGATGAGGCCGCTGTTTCGTACCTGACTACGCTGAGAAGAAACAGCCGAAACAAACTCAGAGGTCACAGTCTCTTTTGAAGTCCAGACATAATATTGCTCAATTCACATGAGGACTATGTCATGACATGTTGATTATTATAAACGTTATTATTAGACTTGTGCACATTAGGTAAAGTTAATTCAGATTAAGCTAGCAAAAAAGACTATTGACATTGTTTGACACAAATAAGAGCAAACTTTTTTGCAAAAAATCAAACCGACTTCAAAAACGCAAAAAAGTTTTTATTTTTCACTCTTTAGTGGTTGACATGTGCTTATTCACAGCGTACCGGCGCGGCGTGATGTTATGTTATGAACTGGTGTAAACAATAGACAGACATGAGATTTCAGCAATCCCAGCCAATTTGATATTATTTATTGAGGAGTTCCGTTGCCTATCTCCGAAGTTCTTAATCAGATCTTCACCAAATTGAAATGGCAACACTCCGAATAAGTACTCTTCCAAAAACTACCCAAATCGCTTCAGGTGTGCCTATAAAATTTGAAGAGTTCTCTCTATTTCTCCATGATCCCATCATCAGATCCTGATTTAATGATTATGGGACAACCTGGTAAGTATACCCTTTGAAACAACAAAAATTCCAAATCGGTCCAGCCATCTTCGAGTAATCGAGGAACATACATAAAAAATAAAAAACCGGCCAAGTGCGTGTCGGGCCACGCGCAGTGTAGGGTTCCGTAGTGGGTTTTTTATTTTTATGTATGTTCCTCGATTACTCGAAGATGTCTGGACCGATTTGGATGTGGCCCGTTGTACTTTAGATTTTGTTTTTCAATTAAAGTTTTCACCCGTTATAAACAAGCAACTACTCCATCTTAGTCACTTTATATAATTTATTCTAAGGATTTTGTATTTGGTGCAAAATTATCCAACACCCTAGTTCAACGACTATTACTACTAAACTAATAAAGTTATCTTAACCGCTATAGTTTTCCTTTAAATTTCATGAAATGCACTATCATCATAAATTTTTCCAGATTTTTCAAGCCAGCAGTTTAGCTTTTAGAGGGGGGAGGGACAAAAATTTGCATTTAAAAGTTTAATATTTCGTAAATGGAGCATTAAATCGAAAAGTAGTACTAGCAACCCCTAAGTCATTTTTAAAGAACTATTCAACGATACCCACATGATGGGGTAGACAAAGAAAAAAAAATCATCCCCACTTCACATGAGCTACCCTAAAAAAAATATTTTCCAAAATTTTATTTTACCTCTTTGTCGGCGTTATTGATATGCACACCTCTACAAAATTACATCTTTCTAGTACTAACGGTCTCTTAGCAAAACCTCGGGACAGACAGACAGACGGACATAGCGAAGCTATAAGGGTTCCTTGTCAGGACTACGGAACCCTAAAAAAAGGTTCCGACGAATTGAGAACCTCCTCCTTTTTGAAGTCGGTTACAAACAATACTCAATCGAATGCAAATCGATACCTATTAGTGAATAAGTGGCTTTATGTGAGTTACTTGTCAAATGCCTAGTATTATATTTTCGATTATTTTCCTTAGCTTTAAAATTACGTGCTTAGACAGCGGTTTCAGGTTGCACAACGGTTGTTTTTGAACAAACTAAAATCCGGCAGAAAGTTTTTAAAACAACCAAACAACCTGGACTAGTTGTAAACAAAAAAAAATAACACGTTAGCTGTAACTATTTGTCATTGTTTGTAGAAAGCCGTTGCATATTCAAACTTGTTTCACAGTGTGTCGTTCGCTGAAAGAAATTCATAACAATACGAAATGGAGCTCGCTCCGGACTTAGGCCATGACGAAAGCATTGGCATTGCATTTCAAAACCTTCGCCTCACTATTGAGTAGTGTAACTAACTTAGTAATTAAATTTAGATCCGCTAGGAGTCGATTGTTTAGTCTATTAGTTCGTGACTCACGATGTATACAAAAAAAAAGTGTAACGACCAGACGTTAATAGTTTTGACGTTCGATCTTTGTGAAAAAACCAATGCGACAACAATCTTTTAAAACGTTTTTGATCGTAAAAAAAGTCCCTTATTTCTTCCCAATTTAAGAAATAACTTCAAGTTTTCGTTTTATTTCTAAAAGTACTTAAAATCGAAAAACTCTCCACTTTGTTATTCACCATTTCGTCCACCATTTCACTTTCATCGACTTTGAGAAACGATTTGGGTGGTTTAGTAAAAATACATAAAAGAAACCAACTCGGCTCTTGCACGCCTGTTAACTTAAAAACCGATAATTACTTACAAAAACTGTAAAAACCAGTGATATGTGTTAAATATTTAATTAATTTCACCTCAGATGCTCATTACAGTTTCTATAACCGATTCCGCTCGCGTTCGTGGGTATGGGAGCAGAGATGCCGAAACTGCGCCTGCGTCGCCTTGAGGAATATAAAGTAGACCTCACATGGCGCCCGTGGCTTGTTTTCAAGTATACCTAATAAAGGAATATTTGTCGGAAATTTAATACGAACCAGTTTGACCACTTAACATTGACATAATCTACTTGTTTTTGTAGACTAGCTTTGAATGTTCTTTGGAAGGGCCGAGTTCTTGGCACCTTTACAACCTCACAGAAAATCTAATAAGTAGTAAAGTATCGATCAGATGCGCATACACAAACGCAATTGTGCAATACTAACTGTTGAATTCTTTTGGATACGAGATGCCATAGAGAACACAGCTCATCACATAATGGGTAGCCTATTGTTTTGAAAAACAAAAGGGGATCGGTTACCTCGCTGGCCTATTTGAAGACAAAAGCTCCTACTAAAGATTGGAGGCAGTTTAAAGATACTTACCGCACATAAAATGCTTGAAAACTTTAAGAAAAGTGTAAAAAATTATATAAAGTGACTAAGATGGAGTAGTTGCTTAACTACTCCATCTTAGTCACTTTATATAATTTATTCTAAGGATTTTGTATTTGGTGCAAAATTATCCAACACCCTAGTTCAACGACTATTACTACTAAACTAATAAAGTTATCTTAACCGCTATAGTTTTCCTTTAAATTTCATGAAATGCACTATCATCATAAATTTTTCCAGATTTTTCAAGCCAGCAGTTTAGCTTTTAGAGGGGGGAGGGACAAAAATTTGCATTTAAAAGTTTAATATTTCGTAAATGGAGCATTAAATCGAAAAGTAGTACTAGCAACCCCTAAGTCATTTTTAAAGAACTATTCAACGATACCCACATAATGGGGTAGACAAAGAAAAAAAAATCATCCCCACTTCACATAGCTACCCTAAAAAAAATATTTTACAAAATTTTATTTTACCTGTTTGTCGGTGTTATTGATATGCACACCTCTACAAAATTACAGCTTTCTAGTACTAACGGTCTCTTAGCAAAACCTCGGGACAGACAGACGGACATAGCGAAGCTATAAGGGTTCCTTGTCAGGACTACGGAACCCTAAAAAAAGGTTCCGACGAATTGAGAACCTCCTCCTTTTTGAAGTCGGTTACAAACAATACTTAATCGAATGCAAATCTAAAATAATGAATAAGTGGCTTTATGTGAGTTACTTGTCAAATGCCTAGTATTATATTTTCGATTATTTTCCTTAGCTTTAAAATTACGTGCTTAGACAGCGGTTTCAGGTTGCACAACGGTTGTTTTTGTAACAAACTAAAATCCGGCAGAAAGTTTTTAAAACAACCAAACAACCTGGACTAGTTGTAAACAAAAAAAAATAACACGTTAGCTGTAACTATTTGTCATTGTTTGTAGAAAGCCGTTGCATATTCAAACTTGTTTCACAGTGTGTCGTTCGCTGAAAGAAATTCATAACAATACGAAATGGAGCTCGCTCCGGACTTAGGCCATGACGAAAGCATTGGCATTGCATTTCAAAACCTTCGCCTCACTATTGAGTAGTGTAACTAACTTAGTAATTAAATTTAGATCCGCTAGGAGTCGATTGTTTAGTCTATTAGTTCGTGACTCACGATGTATACAAAAAAAAAGTGTAACGACCAGACGTTAATAGTTTTGACGTTCGATCTTTGTGAAAAAACCAATGCGACAACATAATCTTTTAAAACGTTTTTGATCGTAAAAAAGTCCCTAATATCTTCCCAATTTCAGAAATAACTTCAAGTTTTCGTTTTATTTCTAAAAGTACTTAAAATCGAAAAACTCTCCACTTGTTATTCACCATTTCGTCCACCATTTCACTTTCATCGACTTTGAGAAACGATTTGGGTGGTTTAGTAAAAATACATAAAAGAAACCAACTCGGCTCTTGCACGCCTGTTAACTTAAAAACCGATAATTACTTACAAATGAACTGTAAAATCCAGTGATATGTGTTAAATATTTAATTAATTTCACCTCAGATGCTCATTACAGTTTCTATAACCGATTCCGCTCGCGTTCGTGGGTATGGGAGCAGAGATGCCGAAACTGCGCCTGCGTCGCCTTGAGGAATATAAAGTAGACCTCACATGGCGCCCGTGGCTTGTTTTCAAGTATACCTAATAAAGGAATATTTGTCGGAAATTTAATACGAACCAGTTTGACCACTTAACATTGACATAATCTACTTGTTTTTGTAGACTAGCTTTGAATGTTCTTTGGAAGGGCCGAGTTCTTGGCACCTTTACAACCTCACAGAAAATCTAATAAGTAGTAAAGTATCGATCAGATGCGCATACACAAACGCAATTGTGCAATACTAACTGTTGAATTCTTTTGGATACGAGATGCCATAGAGAACACAGCTCATCACATAATGGGTAGCCTATTGTTTTGAAAAACAAAAGGGGATCGGTTACCTCGCTGGCCTATTTGAAGACAAAAGCTCCTACTAAAGATTGGAGGCAATTTAAAGATACTTACCGCACTTAAAATGCTTGAAAACTTTAAGAAATGTAAGGCAATCTGAAAATTTCAAAAATTCATTTTGATTAATTTACTTTTATTAAAAAGGGACCTTCAGACAGAAATCAGGCCATTTGGTTAGGTAGGGCTTCCAAACCTCTCAGGCTCTCATTTGTTACTAGTTCTTTACCCAGCGAAGGCTTTAGAGATATACGTGATGCTATTTCGAAACGAGTTCGAAAAGTTATAGATAGATAGATAGATATAGATGGTGTACCTACTACCTACGTAGTAGGTACACCATCATTAAAAAGTAGATAAGTTTTATAATGTCATGTATCATCTTAGTTGTAAATTGTGTAAAAGTTAAACGTACGGCTCGCCAGCACACAGATAAGCCCTGAGAGGTTTTCGATGTGTGGCTAAAACCAAACTGTAATAGATTATGTTTTTTAGATATTAAAAAAATAAATAATTTAAAACAAACTAAGATGAACTTATTTTCTATAACACCATCATAATTAAGAAAACTAAGTCAGTACAAAAAATAACGGTAAACCTAGTCATATGTAAATTGCTTCATTTACAATTTCGCTTGCCCTTTTGCCGTGTAAAACGGTACTCAAATGAGATGCGCTGGTAGACAATCAAATATTGTAATACAAAACTACAGTCTTCAAGAACTTCCATTGAAGCTTGCAATCTGCATTGCAGAACAAACACTGAAACACAGACAGTGAGAAACACACAGAGTAGAACTAGGACTTATCGATACTGCTTGACGGATGACAAATTTGATTTATCACACAAAGATGGCCCAAAATCCGAGTGTAATGCTAATCTTGTTTCTAAATTCAAAAATCAGTTAACGTTAAAGAATCGGTAATCTAAAATAAAAAACCAAAACAAACAGTACGACACAGTTTTCTCCTAAATTGCGCAATTCCAAACGACACACTGATATTTGAGCCCATTCATGATCTGAATAGACAGAGGCTTGCTCAATGGCTCGTGCTCTGATTGATCGGTGATCATGATCACACACGCGCCGAATGTGGGTCACTAGTCGCTGCTGTTCACGGCTTTTCGGCTAAGACAAAACAGGTTTCGCACTAGCTAATTGCAGTTTAAAATCGCATTTGAATATGGAGTAATGTTTTGAGTCACGCAACCGTTGACAAATCAGCGCGGATTTAAAATGGCCTCATTAGACTTTAAAAGATGCTTTGCTTATCCGCCAATTTGGGCGGATTAGTTGCTCTTCCCAAAATTGGAAAATTAAACGATCATTATCAACTTTAACGTTCTAGGTTACTGTTATACTACAGTGTGGATTTAGCCTTACTTCGAAATTACTTTAGATAAGTCCATATCTAGCATCATTGCTCAAATGCTCATGTCCAAATGGACCGAAAGTTAACAGTAAGTATCTCCCACCAATAAAACAACTACCTACCTACCGTTTCAACACGGGCCGTCAAAACTTAGCCAGAAAGTGACAAAGCCCTGCTAAGAAGTCCCTCTTCACACGCTAAAGCCAAAGGGACATAAGGTGCAGGACTCGGTGTTCCGGCAGGCGCGCTCCGGCCGCGGGTCGCGGGCGCAGGCGCGGGGAACAAAGCACAGGGCGACGACCCGCCGACCGCGCTCACCTCGCGACCACGGCGACCACCGGCGGATTTTATAATAACCGACATGTCTCACTGTTCTATAACATGTCTATGGTCCACGCCAGGCATGGTCGCCGGTCGCGGTGTATGAGCGAGAAGTGCATAGTGCATGTGCAAAGTTAGATGATGTCTAAGACTTACTTTTTAATGGACTACTAAGGTGAAGTTAGTTTTGTATAGTCGTGAAAACGTTAGTCCTGTCTCAGCAAGCTCTGAAAAATGAAGATGATTAAAAATAGCATATTATCATAATACAAAATGAGGGGTAGGTGTAGATCTTATCTGTTTTGCAAACGAAGCGCAAGATCCGGCTGGGTTGCCAAATTATAAAAGATTAAAACACTAAAGTGCATTAAACTAAGTTAGTAGGTACTTGAATAGTTCCAAAACATAATGATCACAGCTGGATTATGTAATATCAAATCAACGACTAGTTCAATTTACAAAACAAGAAATGAGAAATCTTTCAAGATAGCTTCAGAAAAAAAAAAGTATCAGACCGGGTGCTTATATCACGAGATAATTGAAGAAAACAAGTTGTGCTTAGAGACTAGCACCTGGCACTATTAATGCACTAGACTAGGTGTTGCCATAACCTCAGTTAACAGAGGATCTATCTATACTCATAGGTAATTTGTCCACGCAGGTTTATGCTAATCTGTGTATATTATTTACATCCTATCATTTGCCCAATCTTAGCCCTTTTTTTACCCATGTCTCTGGTTTGGCTTGATGATATTATTTACTTATTGAAATGAATTAATTAATTTATAATTATTGGTAATTATTTTATCTATTTTGTATAAATAATAATGCTAGGTACTAAAAGGTTGTAAAACATTTAATTCGTTATTAAAAGAAATCAATTCCTTAATATTAGTGAGATTGGTGTTGACAGTGCGTATAGGTACCTACTTACATAACTAAGTAAATTGGGTAGAATGGTGAAAATGTAAAGTTGAATAAATTGAAACCTAACTACGATTTTTTGTTAGACTGCTATACTTACTAGATTTTACTTTGGTTTTGAACTCATGTTCTTATAATAAGTATCCTAATCATTTATGAGGATACATAGATATACCGTTACCTATGTAGACACTGTTGTAATTATGTTACCGAGATCATAAATCTTCTTAAATCTAACATGGGCAAAGATGTTTACTTTACCTACCTAGTTTGAATTATGTTAGTCGATTCTTCTTTAGGGCAACACATCGCACCAGGAATGCGACACACCCTGACTCTTGGCTTCCGACCTTCAAATAACTCAAGCCGTGTATTTGCATAGGTGCATCCGAAATCAGTCTTGAAAGGCACCATGTAGCTGTTTGAATATTATGCCATTGAATTTTGTACTCTGTACTGACTAATTTATACAAGTTATTTAAGGTATTTTTAACAAGTTTATTGAATATTTTAACGATGTTTGTGAATTAAATCTAAATGCTGCTGATCAAAATCAGACATTTTAGAAGAGATTGCAATTGCTTGCTTGTTACACATACATTCTAAAGTTATTTTAACTACTACAAGTGTTCAATTAATTTTGACCGTTGAGTGCTATCACTAGAAATCTTAGGTACTCGAATTATACTTATTTATATAAACCGTTTAACACTTATCTAAATCGTTTAGAAAACAACGATAACTTTCTACAAGAGTAGTAAAAGTAACTTGTTCACCAAAAACACATAACTTGGGACGAAATAATTATTTTGCAATTACGCTAGCTACATTTAACTACCAGAAACTGGCAACATTCACTTTTACCGATAAATAATTAAATGTGGGTAGATCGTTAACTATGTCGACTAACGAAAAATTAGTAAGTGTCCATTCATCTGTCGGGTTGCCGGGCAAGAGCGAATCACTTCTCATCCAGTTTTAGTGGCAATGGTAACCATGGAAAATCCCACAGAAAGGCTTTTAACCTCTCGCGATGAAAACTCAGACGTTGAAGAGTGCGTATAATTAATTTTAGCTAATTTTTATGCAAATCAGCCATGTTTTGTTTTTGACCTCTTGAGATACGGTGGGTGATCTTGCCCACCGTGTAATTACGCAATCTATTTCGTAATTGGATAATTATTGATAGTTTTTGTTGTCTTGTAGAAGCGATGGTAATTATTTGTGAGTAAAGTCTTGCTCAAAATTTAGATGAAAACGGCCATGATGATAGTAAACTACCGAGACGTTTTATTTTCTTGTAACAGTTTGTGTAATTTTATGGAGATTTTAAGTGGTCTAATAACTTTGCTTCCATCGATTATTTTAATGGATGAAGGAAAATTCTAGTACGGGAATCTTTTTGCCCTAAACATTTTTTTGCCTTTCTGTTCCATTCCGTGTAGGTACCCACATTGAAAAAATATCTTTACTTTAATCTTAAACTGCATTTTTTTTGTACGTAACTTTTCGTTGTTTACAGAGGTGAAAAGCTGTATGTGACGCAAGACAAACGTGGTGACAAGGGAGGCTGCAAGCGACCTCTTTGCTGGACCCTCCTCGGTCTAGTCGTCGCAGCCATCGTCGCCATCATTGTGCTGGCAGCCAGTAAGTCATCCACTCTATTCAGTCTAACTAGACGTTATTGCTCACGTATAGTGAACTGTGTCTTCAACACGTTGGGGTTGAAAGTTGTTGATCAGAGCGAGCTTGGGTTCCTGCCATGAGGCTGCTGACCGCCTCCTACCTTCGAGTACTTGTGGTATACGGTATACTTACCGATTATTAAAGAAGTAGAAGTTTTGCTTGTGAGTTTTCAGAGAATGATTATAAAAATTCAGTATAGGATAGGTATATTCTACTCCTTTTCTATTTCTTTACGATGTTTTTAAAGAATCTAAAAAATATCTATGGAATAATATCAGTAGATGGATAATAAATTCTTAAAAATATGAAAATATTAAAAGTGGAACGACTATTTTTAATTTTAAAATCGACGTTTTTACGTTATGTTTACGCCGCACGTTCTTGCTAGGGCCTCAGTTATCTTTTCTTAGCTATTAGGATATTTTAGATGATTTAAGAGATGCTAGGATTGGAGATAGGTATAAGTATAATGAATTTAACATCGACTCGTCAAACAAATAAGGCAAAACTGTTTCATCGTTATCTATACGTATACCTACCAATGAATAAAATAAGCACTAATGTAGATACTTCTCAAAGTTCAGTGTAACTAACCATCTCTAAAACAATTTCCAGCGGGTGTCCTGTTCACGAACTCGCCAACTCCTCTGGAGCAATACAACACCTCCGTCAGCTCGGCGCGTGCGTTAGGCGGCATCGGTCACGTCCACCACGACCACGACCACGACCACGACCATGATCATGACCACAGTGCGGATCATGACCATAGCACAGACCATGACCACAGTGCCGAGCATGACCATAACATGGAGACGACGGAGCCTCAACACGGACCAGAACCCCAGAGTGATGAAGGTCACGAAACTTCCTTCACTTCAGATGAAACCGCCGATTTTTCAATGTATGGTGAGTAAATTTGGTTGTTTGTGTTTTTTTTTTATTGGAATTAGATTATTGCGTAGGTACGTGTAACGTGTCTAGCAGAAAATCTAGAACTTTACTTTTCAAAAGAACATTTTGATACAAGTGGGCATACTTTGTCACTACAGCCGAGGCGGACTAGGGTATTGCACCCATTTTTGAAAAGTGTCTCAATTAGATTCTATAATAGTATAATGAACCACAAAAAAATGCACAAAAATTTTATTCAATCGTTATGTGCCCTAAAAATGCATTTAAATTTTGCATTTTCAAATTTCGCGCGTAATTTGACGAAAACGCTAAATGCAGTGGAAGCCATATTGCTCTGTGGTCATGACGTCAGTTGGCTGTGTAAACAAATGCATGCAGTGATATTTGAAGTTGACAGTTGACACTTCTAAGTTTACATAGCCGTATGACGTAATAACATGGCGAATACTATAATGGTGTTATGAAACAGATTAAAAAAGCTGCAACCTTTGAATTGAATTTTAAAATTTAGTTTGCTATTTTATGAACTAAAACTAACGTTCTCCGACTGCTTTTTGCCTAAGCTATCTCAATAATATATTTTTAGATTTTTTCTCATATAGAGTAAAATACCCTATTCACAACCGAGCCGAAGAGGCCCTGTGGTATGGAGCCGAGAAAAGCAGTGATAAATTGATAAATGCCCACGTGTATCAAACGACGTTTTTCAATACACTTACGAAGAAATATGTATAAATATCAGAACGAAAGTATTTTTGTCATTATGAAAGTGCTATAATTTGCTTTTTTTCCCGCGCTTTGCCTTCGCAGTTTAAAGGTAAAGCAATGATGTGAAGCTATAAAACAGCCTAATTTCAACAGTCCGCTGTTTTCCAGGAAGTGTATTGAAAAAAACATTTCTTAGCCTGGAGATTTTACTAACTTGTGACAGTGTACCTACTAATAGTCGGATGTGTCTTAACTGACTTCCAAAAGGAGGAGGTTATCAATTTGTCTGTTTATGTTTTTGTGTATGTTCAACGATATCTTCGCCAACTATGAACCGATTTTGATGGTTCTTTTTGTGTTTTGAAGAATATTATTTCGCGGTGGTCCCGTTTAAGTTTGGTGAAGATCTGATGCTGATTTCCGGAGATATACAAGGGAACTCTTCAATAATAGACGGCAAATTGGTCATGATTGCTGCAACCGCTTGGATGTTTGTTTCGACAGATTTGCTGTATATTATGGAAGAGTTCCCTAAAAATGGAAAGATAAATGGAATGGAAAAGTTTTTTCTAAATAAAACTATCCAAAACACTAGATGCAATAAACAACATCTAGTTGCAAAATGATTGCATGATTGAACAACATCAATACTTCACACTACAATCAGGGTCTAGACTCATTACTTACATAACTCGTATCTAACTTGTGTTCATTGTAATTTCACAGTGCCCAAAACACTGGAAGGCGAGCTGAGGATTGATAATATAGAGTTTTCTCCCGCGCTGGAAGACCCCGAGAGCAACGAATACAAAGAGTTCGTCAACAACTTTGCTGATGGCATCAAACGAGCACTCTTCGATAGGAACAGCCTGGAGAACGGAAACAATGAGATATCAGTCGAAGTCATACAGATCAAGTAAGATTAACAAATAATGACGTTTATTTTCTCATCACAAACGTTACAGTGAACAATTCCTGTTATTTAATCTAATATACACAAGGGTAAACATTTGTGAGATTATGCCTTTATTTAGTTTAGAACAATATTATACAATCTAACCAGATTTTGAAAACAGCAATGTTTACAATTACTATACTACAATGCCTAAATTTTTTTTTAATACTATTTACAGAAAAGGCTCAAACATCTGTACCTACAGAATCCACTGGAAGCCCAAGGTGAACAATGAACCGACAGAAGATTTGTTAAACGCCAAAACACTTGAAACAGGACTCGAAGCCTACCTTACTAGAAACAACAGAATGATCAACGTCTACCATATTGCCGAAGAGAAGCTGGTCACTAGACCCGTCCTAGATATCTGTCAGATAAACAACAATGGTTGCGAACATGGCTGCGTAATGGATGAAACGACGCTTGAATTCACATGCACCTGCCTTTACGGTGAAATATTAGACATGGCTAACCCCAAACAGTGTATTTCGTTATTAGGCACAGAAAATGAAAAGAACCCTGAAGACCCGAAAGAGACCGTTCTAACAGTAAACGCCAGTCCGGTTACTACTAAAATGGTTCCAGAGGAAGACAACCCCACCACTGAAGCGGTACACCACTCCGACCATACTTTTGACTGGACAGAAACTCATCACAGAATGCCAGAGACGACCACCGAAACTGAAACTGAAGTTAACTTTTCGCACATTTTTGGCCACTCAACCAATAAGGTTGGAGAGTCAGACGCAACTAGACCTAATTCAAGTGAAGAGAATCTAGTTCCTGAGCCAGAACCGAAATCAGAACCTGAACCCACACCCACACCTGAACCAAAAGTTGAACTGGAACCCAAATCTGAGCCTGAACCGAATTCTGAGCCAGAGCCGGTAGGCGAGCCGGAGCCCCAACCAACTGCTGAGCCAGAACCTCAATCCACTGCTGAGCCAGAACCCCAACCAACTGTGGAGCCTGAGCCCCGACCAACTGCTGAGCCTGAACCTCAACCAGCTCCAGAACCCGAACCAGCTGCTGAGCCAGAACCCCAACCAACTGCTGAGCCACAATCCCAACCAGCTGCTGAACCAGAACCCAAACCAGCTGCTGAGCCGGAACCCCAACCAACTACTGAGCCAGCACCAGAACCGACTACAGAACCAGAACATAAGTACGAACCAGAATCAGAACATAAATCTATAGCAGAACCGGTAGCAGTACCAGAACCGACCTCAAAACCAGAACCCTCTCCAGAACCGCAACCTGAGCCAGAACCAGCTCCAGAGCCAGAAGCTACCTCCACTGCGTCATCACTGGAGTACGTCGCATTGAACCCTGCCTTTATGTTGCGGGAGGAACAACAATCCGAAACGACAGTGGAACCCAAGTCTGAACACGAAGCGACGAGAGCGCCAATGGTAGAAGCTACCTCCGAAACTAACATACAATATTTCACCAAACAAATTTCTCGAACATTAGAAAATGAAGCTGTAGACGAGCCTACTGCGGTCACAAAAAGACCCAGTATCACCACAGTCGCAGATAACAACGAGCAATCTGAACATCACAGTGATGAGTCAGATAACACCGAAGAAAAATCAATTTTGTACACAAATGAAGGAAAATTTGAATATAAACCTATTGAAGATACAGAAACTCAAGAAACGACGACCAGGAGAGTTTCATTATCTGAACCAAACCTCATAAATGAGCCCTCTTACGAACCAAAACCCGAAATTATTTCAATTTTAAGTGCTAAACATCAGAACAACTCGGCAGAAAATCAGAGTAATTCAGACGAAGAAATTCGCACGACCACTGAAATTACCGATTGGCTCGAACAGCAATCTCACGATTCGGAAAAATCGGTCGATCATAACCAAACAGAGTTTGAAGAGCTTCTGAATAATAACGTTAACAAAATCATGCACGAATCAGAACAAAGGTCATTCAAAACGTTTGATGAAGATTTCTTATTTGAAACGACGACTACCGCAAGAACAAACCCTGTAAACGAAAACGATTCGCTCGACGTACTCGGCAAAGATTCTGTAGACTCGAGTACCGCAATAACAAGAACGATGGAGGAGGACATCAAAGTGCCAGTTTCAATTTTGCCCATTAACCAAGAAACACCAGAAGGAGACATGAGCAATACAGAATCAACTACTCAAATTATCAACACAATAGCTACCGTCGAATTGGAAACGTCCACAAAGGGTGAAACTGAAACAGAAAATGAAGAATCGTCAGAATCCAAAATGGGATCTATGATAACTTCTATTCTTGAGAAAGCCCAGTCCTTAGAAACCAAAAAATCGGTACCAATTTTAACTACAACCTCAGAACCTGAAACAAATCAAGAATATTCAATTAATAAACACTATCAAGACTCTGCAGATGGAGAAAAATTATTACAAATTTTAGAGAAAAAACCTCATATTAAGAATATCGAAACATCAACCGAACACGAACCTGAGGAAGGTATGGATATCACTTTTGATGCAATAAACATGCTTTACAACCGTTCCTCTAAGTCCATTGAAGATAAATCTACACCCATCAATTACAATGGCATACAGTTTGAAACAGAGAGTACCACCTCAGGAAGTTCTACTGATTCTGATTGGCTGTCAGAGTCTGTTACTGTAATAAACTACGACGAAGCTATGAACAAAATGGCAAAACATGAAACAACAGAAACCAGTATAACCAAAATAGATGAAATAATGAACCATGGTCAGGTGAAAGATGATTTTGAACCCGATTACTTAAATAACATGGGCACCAATAGTAACAAGCAGGAGCAACAGGAAGAGCCGTTATACGGAATGGTGCAGGACTATGATAACGCAGATACTCGTTATAAAAGAGTTAACAAAGAAGTAACAACTGAAGCGGCAGGTAATGTCACCACGAACGCAGGAGACGCCGAAAAAAACAATTCTGGAGCTATAGTTAATAGAAACGTATCAGTTGAAACCACCACTGTCAGCGAATATATTTATAAAGCAGCTGAAAAGTTCATTAAAGAGGAGCACAAAGAGACAGAAGCCAATAACTCGTCCCCAGCTGAGCCAGCAGCAGTAAATATTAATGACCTAATGACTGAAGAACCAACCACTAAGGCTGAACCAGCCCCCGTTTGGGAAGAGTCAGACTCTGATAAATATTTGACTGTCAAAGAATTACCCAAAAAAAGTGAAGAAGTGACTACTGAAATCCAACAACCTGTTATAATCGATGAAAAACAAAAACCCTCTTCAACTGATTCACCGACCACTATGGTGCCAATGAACGAAACCACCAAAAATATTATAATGAACGGAACAGAAAATTCAGAGCTTTTGGCTAACTCCCAAAATTCGACACAATTAAGTAATCTAAACGTAACTATTTACGAGATTTCTAGTCATAGCGGTAATAATACAGTCCTATTAGCGAAACCTGGAAATGCACAATCAGCAGAGTACGATGATCACGAAACTGAAATGAATCCTTTCTTACCAGAGGTCGAGAACAACAAAAGTTTAGTCAAAAAACTTCAAGAAGGTCATGACCTCGAACCGAATAACCTTACTGAGACCCAAAACGAGAACACTGAGACCATTAACCAATCGGAAGGGCCAAAAATATCTTTTACTAACGATACCTTACCTGTTGTAAGGAATACAACTGGGACAAACATGTCCAGTCCGACAGCCTCAGAAAACGATACTTCATTTAATGAATTGCTCATGAACGAGAATACAACAGCAACCGCAACTTCTGCGACGCTAAATAAACCAAGCGACAATGAAACAACAGTGTCCAAACCCGAGACTGTACCCATTTCCACGTTCTTATTAGACACCGATGACCTAGAAACTATAACTACAACAACGATAAGTAGCAACAAGGTAGATACTACTATTACTTCTGCACCAGAGACCAACAATGACGGGGTGTTCCTTAGTGTTGTTCCCATTAAAGAACAGAAAGATCTGCTGAAGCAGCATAAAAGTGAAAACAATGCCGAGCTCAATGACATCAGTGATTTGCCAAAAAGTGATAAAAGGACATTAGAAGCTACCAAATTTGATTCAGTAATTACTAATGAAGCGTAGTAAGCGCCACTCAATTTTAACTCAACACACAATTAGTTTTAACGTTGCTATTTCACACTTCCTGTGATTCCGTTGACATCGTCGAACAAATTTTTCTAAACAGACTTTTATACCAATGTAAATGCAATATTATCATATGATTATTCAATTTACTGGGTTTCGGTCCTCAGAAACTCACGCAGTACCTTTAATTGTATCGTCCTGTATTCATATCGTGAACATTTTATCGCGAACACCCGTGAAAGCCGCGAACCGTGAATGTGGATGGCTTTCGCGCCAGTTCACGGGAATCGCGCCTGTTCGCGCCTTGTTCTTGTTCAGTGTCGGTATTTGTGCCCGCTTCAAAGGGTTTGCGAAGCGCGAACCTCCAGTGAACGCAAGCGCATCTACACTCGCGCGTGAAAGTCCATGACGTATGAAAGGAAATAATGAATATTAAAGTAACTGATTTTTAAAAAAAGATAATCTATTGTCCAGTTATAGGAAATGTAGGAAAAAGGTCAAGGGTTTTAAAAAGAAGTCTGGAGCAAGCATATTTATATTTATCTAAAGCAATTCTGTATAGCATTCGACGTCCATTCTCGACGAGCGCGCGAACTACACTGTGAACGATTGCGAATGTGGAGGGACATGTTTTTCGCGACGACTTCGCGGCAAAATTACGGGCGCGAATTTGACAGGTGTTCGCGGTTCGAATGTGGAGCCCGCTTTAGACTAGTCAAACTAGGAAGAGTCATCGTCTTGAAAGAAAGATTTAGATTTATTTATTGCTTTGTCTATACATATAAAAATTATGTGGATTGCGTAAAAATGTATAAATAACTGGTAAAACGTATGTACTTTAGGTATTTTACGCGATTCATGCTCTATGGAGGTATGCAAAAACCTTGGATCTTGTAATATTACGCCCTCGCTCTTAGAGGATTACCTGACAATCCTATCTTGTAATTGTTACCATAGCTAAATGTATATTATTATTATTTTAAATAAATAACTCTTGAATCGGACGCTATAACGAGTTTGAAATAAAATGGCGTAACCGTTAGACGGCGTTTGTTATATTATATGTTCTCGTGATTGTCTGCCATGCCGTATGTGATAACTCGCAGATAAACTACATTCCGTTCGTACTTATTAACTTAGTGATATTACACAGAAGTGAGGTCTGATTGTAAAATAATAATTAATTTAGTACTTGTTATATAAGATAAATATTTTGTATAAATGGTTGATTTGTAAAATAATTGAATTATGTTGTAAATAAATATAAATTAATAATAATTATATCTGTGTGTTTCTTATTCCCTCACACAAAGACCAGTGTATGACCACTGCAACAATAACATTATTTTATGTAGGGTAGGTAATGCCGGTTTTAATGTGACTCAAACAGAACTAGACGCCCTGGATTCCTATCCAAGTCCGTACATTGTTGTCGGCATATCGAATGCATCGTCCTGCACGTTCTTCGGTTATGGGACTGTATATCCCGGTAGTTTGGAGGTTGATGGTTTTGAAATACTCTCCACAATCGCGAGAAATGTAGTCTCATATTTAGGCTGAGTTCGGGGTTTGAGGGCTAAGCATCAACGTCAATGGCGTCGAGTACATCACTCGCCTTCGGTTTGCCGACGATATAGTGGTCATGGCTGAGACCATGGAGGACTTCAGTACAATGCTCGATGACCTCAGTAAAGCTTCCGGAAGAGTGGGTCTTAAAATGAACATGGACAAAACCAAGGTCATGTTGAATGCCCATGTCACTCCCACTCCTATCAAGATCGGAGACTCTACACTCGAAGTTGTAGACGATTATGTGTAGGCACCTGGACACTGGACCTAGTACCTGGGACAAACGGTCCAGTTAGGTAGGTCTAACTTCAAGAAAGAGGTCAATCGTCGAATCCAACTCGGCTGGGCAGCGTTCGGGAAGTTGCGCGGTATCTCCTCGTCCAACTTATCGCAGTGTCTCAAGACGAAAGTCTATGACCAGTGTGTGTTGCCAGTGATTACATACGGGATCGAAACGTGGTCGCTCACAATGGTCCTCATCAGAAGGCTTAAAGTCACCCAAAGGGCAATGGAGAGGGCTATGCTCGGACTTTCCTAGCGCGATCGAATCAGAAATGAAGACATCCGCAAGAGAACCAAGGTTACCGACGTAGCCCAAAGAATTGCCAAACTTAAGTGGCAGTGGGCAGGGCACATTGCGCGCAGAACGGATGGCCGATGGGGCCGAAAAGTTCTGGAGTGGCGACCGCGAACCGGAGGACGATGCGTTGGAAGGCCTCCCACTAGGTGGACGGATGACCTGGTGAAGGTTGCGGGAATCCGCTGGATGCGAGTCGCACGGGACCGGTCAACGTGGCGACACTTGGGGGAGGCCTATGTCCAGCAGTGGACGTCTTTCGGCTGAAATGATGATGATGATGATGATGAGGGCATATTTCCTGGAAGCCGACGTAGGGATGCACCTAGATGTGGTCGGTGGACAAGGGCCTCACGACGCTCTTCTTGGCTAAAGAAAACTGGCGCAAACCTGTTCTGCTTGACATTAACGACCGCAGGGAGGTATGGCAAAGTAAGAAGCTTCATGAACGCTTTTTCCGAGCTCTGCATGGGCCCGACGTCGACTTATCAGCGTCCGTAGCTTGGCCAAGTTTCGGGGACCTTTTCGGAAAACCGAAGGTTTAGAGATGTGCATAAAACTAACCAATCAGATAGCTAGCTTAGCTCAAGCTGTGAAAAACAAGCGATAGGTATTATTGGTTAGTTTTACACACGCTACGCATCCTCGCTCATTTCTGGTGTACATGCAGTCGTGGCCTGTGCAGTTATGCACGAATGTATACTGAGTATACTGACAGGACTATATTTTAGCCAATACGCCTGATATAGTGGTGGTGGATCTGTAGCAGGCATATCGTCGAACACGCCGTATTATATAAAGGCGCGCCGGATCCCAAAACGTTGCTTCTACATAATGCGGCGTCTTCACGTTCAGTCGGATTATAATTCGGCTGAAATAAAGTACGCCCCATTGAATGAGCACTTCGCATTCGTCAAAGCGGCGTAAACGTGCTGCCCAAATACAAACGGGCGCATCGTCGATACGCCTTTTTGAAAGCGAGCGAAACGAGCTCGGTACGGTACTTAGGGTACCCGACGTTAGGTTTGGTTAGGTTACTTTAAACCCTGCAGACAGAAATAGGAGCCCCGCATAGCGGGGCTACGTCGACTACGCCATATTTTCGGAATTTTCAGTATTTTATTCGGCCGTTTCTTCTTGCTGACAATACGGCTAAACGTAGGACGCCGCTTTGTCGAACGTATCGCCACCACAATCCGGCTGAACGTGAGGACGCCGCATTACATAACGGCGACGTTTTTCAATCCGGCGCGCCATTATGTAATACGGCGTGTTATACGAATTGACAGCGACAGATCAATTAGAGCGGCGCGCAATGATTTTTGACACAACGGTACATGACCTCGTGTCTTGGCTTGGCTCGCGAGGTTGTCGAAATATGGGGTGTGAACTCAGCAGTCATTGTGCCGATAGTCGTATCCGCCAATGGTTTAATTGCCAAGAGCCTTGACCAATACCTCAGGAAGCTCTCGTTAGGCAGCTGAATCAAGGGATTGATTCAGAAAGCGGTGCTCCTGGACACGGCTAGAGCCGGAGGTTACTCTCTCTGGAGCCCTGACTAGCCAGTAGCTTGTGTACCCTGTTCCCGATACCAGTAGACAACTATTTTAAAATGTATCGCACATCCTCTAAAAAACTGTCATAACACAAAATATGTAGGTATTTTGGATAATATCCCACTCAACTTTAATTGTCATTGCTCTATAATTGAAAAAAAAAACCACCTTAAATATACAAAAATAAGGGTCAGTTCACACCGAGACGCGACGCGACGCGACGCTGCGTGCAGAGCGACTCAAAATATAACTTTATTTACCTACTACACGAAAAGATCCACATTGATTATATTCCCTCCGAATATTTATTGTCATCTCACACGATTTACAAGATATTTTTTTGCATGTTATATAAGTTTAAGTACTCACACAGACACTCACTCCCATAAATTCCTCACACTATTTAATAATAACTCATACATAACTGCATCATACAAACCTCAAACACGGGTCACTAAATACACACACACGCCTCAAAAACTGCATAAGAGAATATATCATAACATATTATATTTATTGAACGAAATAGTAATATGCGCAACAATTATAAGAATACCACACAAACAATTACTCTCAATCTCTATCAGGGATATTTACTATGTTCGAGCTGCGACTATAATTCTACCTAAAAATATCCGGTATGAGTAACACAGTACAAACAGTTAATGAACTAGATAAAATTGAAATCTCGAGCTTAATTGAATGCCACCCTTTGAATCTTTGTAATCATATTTGTGTTAAAAAAAATGATCTAACTATAATTTCACAGAACATAAGGAGCATATACTGCAATTTTGATGATTTTGTTACTACGTTATCTTCACTGAAATTTGAAACAGATTTGATAGTCTTAACAGAATGTAGATTAAATATTAATAAACCTATACCACAACTGGCCAATTATCAGTCGTATGCCACAGCCCGCCAATATAATCAAAATGATGGGGTAGTTGTATACGCAAAAAAATAATTAAAACCAAAAATTCAAGAAATAAAATTGTGCCAGGCCTCGTGCCTTCAAGTAGATATGTTAAATACCATTGCACTATGCATATATCGATCGCCGGCAAACACAAATATTAACAATTTCTTAGACTCACTCAGTTCACATTTAGATTATATAGACTCACAAAAAAACTTAATAATAGCTGGGGACATCAATATTAATATTAGAACCAAAGAGACAGAGGCGCCTAATGAGCAAAATAACCGCCTGAATTACCTTAACACCCTGTCAACCTATGGCGTACTACCAGGTCATACACTACCAACCAGGGAACAAAACTGCCTGGACCATTTCATGCTACGAATCAACACGAAAAAAATATGTGCATCAATCGCTATTTTACAGACTACGATCACAGACCATTTTACTACATTTCTATCACTATCGAAAATCAAAAACAATGAAATTATCCATAAATCCGTTACCACCTTGAACTTTGAAGAAGCATTAAATTATTTACAAGAAAAAAATATTCACGAATTGATGTTCTGCAATGATCCTAACGCATTAACCGATGTACTCATAGAAAAACTTACTGAAACTATCAAGAATAATACCACAATAAGAAATATTCCCAACAACAAACGTATCATCAAACCGTGGATAACCCCGGGAATACTCCGTTGCATAAAGAATCGTAATAAACTCCAAAAAAACTCACGGGCTGACCCACATAACGAAATTCTAAAAATCACATATAGCCGATACAGAAACCACTGCAACAACCTTATTAAAAAAATTAAAAGAAAGTACGAAAGAGAATTGCTGACTAACTCAGTCGCCAACACGAAATTATTATGGAAAAATATAAAATCAATTACTTATACCAATAAAACAAAAAAGCAAAGTACAGAATTACTAAATATCAAGCCTACTCCGACTGAGTCAGTAAACTACGTTAATAACTATTTCGCGAATATTGGAAAAGAATTAGCTCAACAAATACAACCTAGAAATAATAACAGTCCTGATCTCCAACAAAACAATATACATACACAAATAAATTCGTTCGTGCTCTTAGATACTGACACAGAGGAAGTAGAGGGAATCATAAGGAACTTGAAGCCGGATAGTGCTCCTGGCTGGGATGGTATTTCAACAAAATTCCTAAAATACTGTAATAAAGAACTCGCCCCTGTTATTTCTCATCTAGCTAACCTCTGTTTCAGAAACGGAGTGTTCCCGGGTCCCCTGAAACAATCTATTATTACTCCAGTCCACAAGGGAGGGAACGGAAGCGATGTCAATAATTATAGACCTATTTCGGTGTTGCCAGCCCTGTCTAAAGTAATAGAAAAAATAACGAACACTAGATTAGTAAATTATTTAAATAAGTTTAAAATTATATCTACAACACAATTTGGCTTTAGGCAGGGAGTTTCCACCGAGGATGCAGTTGGTGCCCTCACCTCGCTAGTAACTGATCATTTGGATAAAGGGAAGAAATGCCTGACGGTATTTCTAGACCTAAAAAAAGCTTTTGACACCGTTTCCGTTCCCACACTTGTGAGTAAACTGGAAAAACTGGGAATAAGGGGAACTCCTCTTAATTTTTTTATAGACTATCTCACAAACAGGAAACAGAGGGTAAAGATTGGAGGGTATATTAGTGATGATAGTGATATGTCGTTCGGAGTACCGCAGGGTAGTGTTCTGGGTCCCACGCTATTTCTAGCCTACATTAACGATCTTTGTAACCTAAAAGTGGAAAACGCAAATATATTCTCATACGCCGACGACACTGCTGTAGTCTTCCATGGGCACAGTTGGTCCGATGTTAAAGTTAAGACAGAGACAGGAATGTTCCAAATTGCGGCCTGGCTCGATAACAACCTTCTCACGTTAAATACCACGAAAACCAATTTCATATGCTTCTCCATATATAAAAATTCACAACCAGATGGAGTATTCAACATTAAAGTACACTCTTGTGATAAAGCTAAGAATAACAATTGCACTTGTCCCATAATTAAAAAAGTTCTGGAAACAAAATATCTCGGTATAATTATCGACCACAGATTGTCGTGGTACTCTCATATAGAACACGTTACTGGAAGGATTAGGAAATTGGGGTGGATTTTTAAAACATTAAGACATATCGCGCCCATAAATATAAAAAAGAAATCAGGCTCTCACAGAAATTTATTAAATGAAATATATATCTCTCTAGCACAATCAGTTATAGCCTACTGTATCACAATATGGGGCGGAGCAGCAAAATCTAAGTTTATACACGTTGAACGAGGACAACGTGCCGTAATAAAAATGATGTATTTCAAAAGATTTACATATCCTACTGAAAGTCTCTATCAGGATAGCGGACTGCTTTCTGTTAGAAAGTTATACATCATATATACCGTTCTTAAAAAACATAAAAATCTACCATATGATCAAACTGCAATAACACGAAGACGGAAAGATCTCATAGCACAGGTTCCTCAGACTAAAACAAAATTTGCTGCCATTCAGTACAATAAACTATCATGCCAACTATATAATAGAATAAATAAAAAGATATATGTACACAATAAACCACTAAACGAGTGCAAAAAAAATCTAACAAATTGGATAGACACTAAATTACACAGACACTGAGGCACTATTACAACACACAAAATGAAACACACACAAAAACCCACCCACACACACACACAAACACACACACATACACAAATACACACAAACAAACACACAAACAAAAACACACACACAAGCAATGTTTACATCTAAGGTACTAAATAAATTGTATATTGCTGTGGAAGAGCGGAGTCTCCTAACACAGGCATTACTTGCTTAAAAGGAGGCTCCAATCACCAACTAATGTAAAAGTATTTAGCTATGAAATAAAGATTTTGTATTTGTATTTTTTGTATTTTATTTCATTATCGAGGCGCAGTGCTGCATGGTGCAACGTATTCTGAATTCTCACAATGAAATGAAACGCAGCGTCGCGTCGCGTCGCGTCTCGGTGTGAGCTGACCCTAATTGGCCCAATGGCACAAGAGAAAGTTTTTTACGCAAAGCATCGTTATGAACACAAAAAACTTTAAATGCGTATATCTCAAAACTGCTATTTTTGTGTTAAGACAGTTTTTTAGAGGATGTGCGGTATTTTATATCTTGATTTTGTATAAGAATATTTAAAATGAAAAAAGTAAGTTAGAAATAGTACATTATGATATAAGTGCGGTAAGTTGAAAATTACAGCCGAGGCGATATTGCTTGCCCGAGCCGTAGGCGAGGGTGATAAAAAAGCAGAGGCTGTAATTATCAAAGCGCACGTATGTCATACAACGTTTTATAACATATTTGCGAGGAAATAAATAAAACAAATAAAAACAATACAGCGAAAAGAAAAAGCGCGCGGAATAATTTTTACTTGTTCACAAATTAGTGAGGCGCGCGCATCAGCGCTTTTTTTAAGGCAAAGACACAAAAAACAGCCAGTATTACTAATAAAGTAAATTAATATTTTTGTGTTTTTTTTACAGATAAATGGTTGTAATTTATTGACAAAATTAATTAAATTAAAGAATTAAATGTTTATTTATTATATTTCATCTCCCAAAGTTAATTTTATTCATAAAATGTTGACCACTTTTCTGATAATAAAAACTCTTTGCTAAGATTTAAAAAAGTATAAACCGTGCATTTTACTTTACAGCACAAGTACGTAATGAGATACATTACGATATTGAAATTGGTGAAATAAGAGACCCTTTACGAGCAAATGTGTTATAAAATTAATAAACGAAATTATTTAAAAGTATATAAGTACATAGACTTTATTAGGTACCAACAAACTATACAACTCTTACATAGACAACAACGTAAAATTTCATAACAGCTTTTTGTATTTAATCACAGAACATTTCATCTTTTGGTTGCGGTGTGATATCATCAATCTCTTGAGCAGTTACTTGCTCGTCTAGGAACATCCTCGCGCATAGACACCCGTCCCCCATCATTCCATTCCCACTCACGATGCAGTTACCCAACACAGCCTTGCAACTGTTGTATGGAATGAATTTAACATCATTGTTTACACTATCAACTTCTGCTTTAACATTTTTGGCTGGAGGAATGTCCATTTCAAATATATCCTTTAATTTGACGGTGCCATCAGCCTTATACTCTATTACTGGCGTGTTGTCCCGATAGTCACCAGTACTTCCATTTGGAACATTGCATCGTTCAGAACATTCGCAGCCTTCACAGAAGTTGCTCACATTATTATCAACTTTGCTCATGTTTATGGGTTCATTGTCAATAGGTGTAAAATCGTAGTCTTCATCGACAGTCTTCGATATTTGTGCACACACGCATTTTTCGCCTTTTTCAATCATAATACAACCGCCTAATAGTAATTTACAATTGCGAACTTCTTCATCACCATCAATATTCTCGTTTAGCGTGTCTATGATATTATCTTCAATCCCACTGCTTTCAAAAGTAGCAACTGCTACGTCTTCAGAGATGTATTCTTCTTTTAAGTTTTGTGTACAACTAAATGTATGTTTTTCATATTGAGACTTCAGAACTATTAGTCCACATGAAGAACAAGTTATGGCATCTAAAAAAAAAACGGCTTTACATTATATTTTCATAAACAATGTAAATCATCATTTATCGAGAAATTAATCGTAATCATATCAAACATAATTATGTAAGATTCAACCAGTAATCAACATGGAATAAAACATTTTTTTTCTAAGTCTTTCATAAATTAGATGAACTTATTTGAACATTTAAGGTGACACTAGTCGACATTTTCTCCATAGTAATTTCGGGAGGGTATTACTCCACTGTTTGACACTGTACATCCAAATTCACACATGATATCGTTTTGTCTCATTATTAATTATTTTGTCTGTGCGGAAACAGAACAGTTAAATAAAAAGCCATTAAAAAGTTACGAGCTACCAAAGATTTGTTGGGCGTAAATTACCTAGTAATAAAAGAATGTCAAATTTGGCACAACTATAGAAGAATTCAATAAATATTATTTGTAAATTGATAGCACTGGTTTTTTTTTCATAAAACTGGATTTTCCAAAGGCCTTTTCGTATTTTTTTACGCGCGCTTTTTACTATGAATTATCGTGCATCCCACTAAACTCACTCTGTCGGGCACGATACCAGGTGAGACAGCGTGCTTTTTGGCCACGCCCACCAATGAGTTCGAGCCCGCGACTAGTGTCACCATAAGTTTCCATAATGTGCAGAATGGAAAAAAAAACTTCAGAGACGAAACAAAATTAATGAATGAAAGCCTCCTAAAAGAATATTACCATTTGCAGTTTTCTTTCTATTCAAACACGACAAGTCACACGCTGAATTAGAGTCGGATGATATTCCACTGTCTGCATCTGAAACAAAATCGACAATAAAATGTTACAATGATAGAATCACACAATCAAATCAAAGCATTTAGGTATTTCAAGTATAGGCCAGTTACAGGCGCTTTTGAAGTGTCGAAACAAAGACACACTGCGCGTGTCGGGTCACGCGCAGTGCAGGGTTCCGTAGTAGCCCGTTATATTTTAGATTTTGTTTTTCAATGAAAGCCTTCACCCGTTATAAACAACTACCTCATCTTCTTCTTCTTCTTCTTTCATGTTTTAACAAATAAAATTATCTTTAGTCACTTTATACGATTTATTCTAAGGATTTTGTATTTGGTACAAAATTATCCAACACCCTAGTTCAACGACTATTATTGCTAAACTAATCAAGTTATCTTAACCGCTATTGTTTTCCTTTAAAGTTCATGAAATGCACTATCGTCATGATTTTTACAGATTTTTCAAGCCAGCAGTTTAGCTTTTGGAGGGGAGGGCACGCGCTACTGGAATAAAAATTTGCACTTTAAAGTTTAATATTTCGTAAATGGAGAATTAAATCGAAAAGTAGTATTGGCAACCCCGACAGTAAGTCATTTTAAAAGACCTATTCAACGATACCCCACACGATGGAGTAGACGACGAAAATAAAAATTCATCCCCACTTCACATGTAGGGGAGCTACCCTAAAAGAAATATTTTCCAAAATTTTATTTTACCACTTTGTCGGCGTTATTGATATACACACCTCTACTAAATTACAGTTTTCTAGTACTAACGGTCTCTTAGCAAAACCTCGGACAGACAGACAGACAGACGGACATAGCGAAACTATAAGGGTTCCTTGTCAGGACTATGGAACCCTAAAAATGAAGCTACAGTCATAACACAAGGCATAGATTTAAAGATAAAGCGTAGATTTCTTATGGCAAGAAATATAAAGGGTGTAAAACACCTCCTACCGAAGCCGAAATCTCCTCGTCATGGCGATCATTGTTTGTTCTACACCATACCTGGGAACCTTCTAGTTACGGAGATATTGGGGGTCAAAGTTCCAACTATTTGGCAACTTTTTTTTTAAATACAAGTTTTTAATGTAAGATTTTTACGACCCCCGTACTATTCAATCCATCCATCAGCACAATGTTTTGAGTGCGTTACATTGTGTTCTACAACAAAACATGATTTTTCACTCCAAAAAAAAAAGTTGTTTCCCAGCAATCATTTTTGCGTAAAGTTACTTAGTTTGATGTACAGAATGCTTGGTTGACGGCTTCGTGATGAGGTGGTTTACACCCTGTATATACACATAGACTCACATTATCACCCACTGCTGAATGGTCTCAAACAGAGAATGTTAGTAGTTTTGTTCAAATCGAAACCCCTTGTAAATCGCTCTAGCTATTAACAACTGAATTCATTAGGCACAAGCACATTGATGATCTATTAGTTACAGCCAATGACATCCCACTATACAGGGTACTGGGTAAGCAGATTAAGGAATTCTCTTTCAGTCAATAAAACCACAGACAGGAAACACTTACGATGTTTAGACAGATGTCTCTTCTTCGCGTAGACAGTTGCAAACTTCTTACCGCAGTCAGCAAATGAGCAGTATAGTGAAGTATCGGCAGTGTGCGTCTTCAGGTGAGACTTCAAGTGGTGGGACTGTATGAATCCTGGAAGTAGGAAATGATTATAAACGTATTGAAATGAAAACAACTTTTTGTGCAAAAACAAATTCAGTTTGTCATAACATCACACCTGATTTCTTGAAAGGTTAGCAGAGTGTACCTACAAGTACAGGCTGGTACACACATTTTGATAGTTATGCTAAAGTCCCATGTAAAAGGGGCAGGCCTTTCGCCATCAACACGGCACAAATCCAGCTGTAGGCTACCAAGCAATTCTTGATGGAGAACCCCAACTATATTTTGTGTCTTGGGAATCAAGCCCAGGGCCTTATACCCAACAGTAGCAATTGCAACAACTAGACAAGGCAGTTTCAAATTCCGTTGTAAGTTGATATTCGCCAATCACACCAATGTGATTGCTGAATATCGACTCACAAACAACATCACAATCCTGATCTCACACATGAAAATATGGTATGCTCAACATTAGAACCAGTATTGGGTACCAAAATGCAAGTTGGAGTTCGACCTACATTCACAGTTATGCACAGTCAAAATTTCACTCACCTTTATTACAAATTCTACAAAAGTGTTGCTTAGTATTAGTATGCGTCAGCTCGTGATGTTTTAGATGATGGGGGAAGTTGAACTTCTTGGAGCAGCCCGTGAAGCTGCATTGATAACGTCTCTCGGACTGCGACTTGTGCGTCTTCATGTGTGTGCTGAGTGCTGGCTCGCTGCTGAAGACTGCACTGCATTTTGTGCAAGTGTATGTTCCTATAAAGTAAGGTTATTGCAGGTTGTTGTAACTTAATGATTAAAATAATCACTATTATGTCCCACTGCTGGGACAACTTCTCTTAAAAAGTAAGTGGGGTAGAAACGTCATATGTTCCATATTTTAAAATTGTTGGTTCCAGGATCTCGTCATTCAAGTTTCACCACCACGTAAGTCAAAAATAGCAACTTTACAGGTAATTGAAAAAACTGCATAATTATACCATAAATTCAAAGCTATTGTGTACCTAAATACATAAAATTCAAATTTATACCTAGCTACTCCCGAGTTTGGTGGGCTATGGGAGGCAGGTGTAAAGAGTCTAAAGTTTCATTTTAAAAGAATAGTAGGTAATATTGCTCTGACATTTGAAGCTCTTTACACTATTTATTGTAGAAATTGAAGCAGTTTTAAACTCAAGGCCTCTCTTGCCATTGAGTTCAGATATGTCTAACTTTCAATATCTTACACCTGGACATTTTATAATAGGTACAGCTATGACTACCTTTCCAGAGGTAGATCATTCAAATGTTCCAATGAACAGACTTAGATTTTGGAATATGATAACCCTTGATCCTGTCCACGAAGTAGACACAATAGTTAATCAATTGAGTCTCGAACCAATCGGTCCGTTGACAGATCATGATTTAACAAAAATAAAACAAGACTTTTGGTCTGTCTGGTCGAGGGACTATTTCACTCAACTACAGAGCAGACCCAAATGGAAACAGGTCCTCCCCAATCTAAAAGAAGGTGACCTTGTTATTGTATGCAGTGACAACACTGCACCCCTATCTTGGCCAATGGCGAGAATAGACAAAATAATCCCTGGACCAGATGGTCAGGTCAGAGTGGCCCATGTTAAAATGGCCAACAATAAATTGTGTACAAGATCTCTTAGAAAATATGTCCATTACCGTTAAGTTAAAATTGTATGTAAGTTTTGTTGTTTTTATGTAGAGTTTAATCTTTAATGGTTACAGCATTTGTTATTTGCATGGCCCCGGCCCAACTATGTTTAAGAATAATTTAAACATAAGTGTTTTGTTTGCAATGGCAATATTTATATGTTTAGAATAAGTTTTTATGTACTAGCAACATTGGTAGATTTAGAATTTTTCTCTGTCGGTGTCATGTTACTTTTGCTCATAATTAATAATTTAAAATCTATGTTGGAAATACAGTCAACTACTAAAAATCTTTAAGCATTTTATTATACATGCTAAACTGGTACAGTACCAATTTATAAATTGTGTACACTTCAAATTAGATAGAAACGTTGTTTGTTTATGTGATTAGCTGGAACAATTCGCGTTCCGATTCTCACCGCAAACGGCATCAAAATTAAAAATATCAAAACTGCCTAAAATGACTTATGTGGTGTTAGAACTTCAATGACAATATGCCATCAACATTTTGAAAGCAGTGGTTCTTAGCATTAAACTTGAGCCAGTGATCGTTCTCCTCCGTTGTTAGTGCCTAACCTGCTGTCAGAGTTTTTATGCCGCCCATGTACCTCTGACTTGGTCATACCTAGGCCAATTTAGGAATAGGCAAATAAATGCACTGGCAGTTTAGTAATTTGTTTCTATGATTATTTTTGGCTGAAGCCTCAACTATATGTACAAATGATGTGCCCTTTGGAATAATTAATTATTTAATTATAATAAATGAGTATTTGTGAACACTACTCAAACGTACCTCCATGTGCATATTTGGTGTGTCTCTTAAGAAGTATGTTGTCGCGGAACTCTCTGCCGCACTCAGAACACTGAACACTGCCAGTCCTCTCATGTTGTTTCTCATGGCGACGCAGAGCAGATCTAGAAATATTTATTAATATTGTATATTTTGAAGAATGATAGGCCTTATTTAAGTTTGTCGAAGTAAACTCAGTTACCTGTTAGATATTCTAAATTTGCTTATACCATGATCAATGCATGTTATTTAGAATATTTACTAAAATATTGTGTAATACACATTGCTGTTATCACCTCACAGGTCAGTACAAGATAATAATATGAGTCATAGAGACGATAGATTTATTGACTGGACACAAGTGAGATAAGAGAAAAAAATGTGCTAACTCACATGAAACTAAAGTTTTTGCTGCAGACTTTGCACTGGAACTGAGGACTGTGGCTTTGCTCGTGCCGCGTTCTTTCACTGTCGTATTTGAAGCTTTTGGGACAGTGACGACATTCCAGTATTGTTTTCTTATCAGGCATTGTTAGCTGAAGAATTGATTCCTTCTCTCCTGGTAAATTAATCTTTTACACAAGACTTTTTTTACTGAGCACTTTTTCAAGTGACACTTACTTGCAATTAATATTTAATTATGAAAAGATGCAAAAAAAATCAAGAGATCGATAATTTAAAACATTTTGTGCACAATTATACTAGTTACTACCTAACACGGCAAGTAGAAGCAAACCAAAACACTAGAACTGACATTGATTTGACAGGGACGTGTCAGCTGGCTGTCAATTGTCAAAATGTAGAGCAATCAGCTGATAGGAAACAGTTTTGTAATGTTCATTTCTGTTTGATATTTTAACGGACTGAAGTTTTTGTTTTAAAATAACTGGCTTTTAACAGCATTTTTGTTACTGTAGATAGGGCGGCAGCTGTTTTTTTGCCCGTTTCGAGCATCTGTTGAGCGTCGACTGCGATTTATAAACCTATCAATCAACCTCAAACAAATAAAAACCAACCCCGTAGCAGCCCCACGAAGCCGCAAACTCCCTCGACTCGGATACAAGAGCGAGCGATTCAAATTTCGCGCCACCGGGAATGTTAGGAGCCAAAGGCCTACTTACTGCTAGGGTCTCGGGAGAAGACATTCAAATATATTACTCTTTTTAAATCTCTTCGCCCTAGCTTGTCTAAAACCGTGGCGAAATGATAAGCTGCTTCAACAAGGTCGGTAATGTTCGGCAATATTCGGGATTGTTCGGGATGTCAATGGGCCAAAGGCCAACTGTCGTGAGTTGGTCCTGTGTACAAGGAACGTACGAACAAAATGCAAAAAAAATAAAAATAAACTCTATCTCAAAAGCATAGAGTTTCAATTTGTACAATGGATTCAATCGTTGAAAAACGTTCCGAGCGAGAAACCGAAACTGGTGGATGGTGTCTCTGTCTTGCCTTGTCACCGATGTAAGCAATATGGCCGATACACTTTCGCGTTGAAGTCATATAGGTGCTTTTTAGAGTATTTAAGTGAAATAATCCTCTTTAAATATGGTAAAATTGTGTTGTGTGAAGGGGTGTAGTAGTGAGGGGTATGCTTGATGTGGAATACCGTTTTCAGGGAAGTTTTTTAACTTTGGTTGTTTATTAAGACTAGGTTTACCAATGTTGTAGGTTGACAAACGGGACTTATCCAAATAAATTAAGTAAGTAAGTTCAAAGATTCGAACATCATTGTCGTACATAGTAATCAAAAGTATATTTTATAAATTAGAAACATCTGACATCGCACATGGTGTCGGTAGTGCTTATTTTGCTTTTTAAATACAAATATTGAAAAGGAAAGAAAAGAGTCCGCCGCATCGTGCCGTGCCATGCCGGTCCTAAGGATTTTTCCATGCTTCTCCAGCTAAAGAATCCATTTGGCACGCTGCGAGTGAAAATGAATGGTTTCGGAAGATAAAATAAATATTGGCGAATGTTACTAAAACATTAGAGCTAAACAGTCATAGCATGAATATGCGATTTTCCATGTCTGAAAAAAAAAATATTAACGGAGTCCTCGAATCCCCGAATACAAAAGTCGTCTGGATAGACAGGTTGCAAAATGGTTAATTGCAACTGGACGGTACATACATTTAGAATAGAATAGAAGAGTAGATAGAATAATTTACGAGTATAAATACATGGTAAGGTCTTATGAACTTACATGTTTCGCCATAGAAATGGCATACAACATCATAAACGTAAAATTTTAACACAACATCAATATGTATTGGTGTTTTTAAGTTACAGGTAATAAATTAACATAAAAAGTTAATAACATCCACTCTTGAAGTTAACTCGCCTAGAATGTTATTGAGTTGCAGGTCATCATCATTAGATAATAAAATAACAGTTACTCGGTAACTGTCTCAAGAGTTAGTATGATTATTGGACACCCTATTAGAAAGAGACAACATCCGTTCTCTAAGCTTTCTCGCTCGGAACGCTCTTGGGTTGCCCGTCCTCATTCCAGTTAGTATATAAGTTCCTTGCCTGTATAATTTGTGACGTACAGAAAATCAATGACCTTTTTATAAAATAATGTGATTGACGATGACGTTGACGTTGACTTGACGTGACGATGTTATGACACTTATGTATGACGTTTGTGCTCGTCTGCTTGAAGCGGTCGTTTTCCTGATAAAACTCAAAGAAAGCGCAGTGTAATTTTGTTAATTTATAGGAATATTTAACATAATAATTATAACTGAGTCTACAAAGTACAAAAGTATTTTGGGTCCGAGTGTTGCCTTAGTATTCATGTGCAACATTTCAACACAGCTCACGAAACCTGTGCTTTAAGATAAAAGAAGGGTATTCGAAAAACAAAACAGCGGAAATAGTTCGGTCGTAATGTTTTACGTAAGTTTTGGCGCTAAGGACTGATGCTGGCGTGCTCACCTGTGAGAGATGTGTGGAGCGAGGAGAGCGCGGCGCCGTCTCTTCAGTCGGCACGCGGCACGTGAGCACTTTGCACGGCGGATCGCGAGCGCCAAGGGCAAAGTGGCACGAACAATTTTTCAACGTTTATTACATAAAATCGCGATCTACGATGCTCCCGTGGGTTCAAGTGACGCTCATTTTGTGCGCTTTCGGGCTGCTGCGAGAGATACGGCCGTCGGAGCCGTTCGTATCTGAGTTCCTCCTTGGAGAATGGAGGAATATAACTGAAGAGCAACTGAACAGAGATGTATACCCTATTGGAACTTACTCCTACCTGGGTCTGCTTGTTGTTGTGTTCTTGGTAACAGATTTCCTGAGATTCAAGCCTGTTATTATTCTATCGGGTAAGTTTTTGACTTGTTGACTGTGCATCACCTACATGCGAGGTATTATAAATGCTTATATTAATGGTGAATTGAGAAATATTTCATTCTTTCTTCATAACTGAAGTTTTCTAAATAATTTCATACAATATCAGCATCCACAACTGACAACCCTTGGCTAGATTTAGGCCTCTCTTTGCTTGTGTAGCTCTCTGCTCATAGGTTGCAAGTTTGTAATTTGATTTTTTTTCATAATGTTTTTGTTTGAAATAGTTATAAGTCATTTACTTAAATACGCTGAGTTATCAGAATATTATTAGGTGCATTGTGTTTGCAATTCCATTTAAGTTGTTCATAAATTAGAGCATGCAATAAAATATTTTTCTTAGTGCTGTTTTTACAGTTTTTATTGCATAGAATAGAATAGATAGACCATTGCAAATACTATAGAAGAAAAAAAAACTATGATGCAAACATGTTCTTGACTTTATTATTGTTTTTTAAATAATGTTTGAAATTCTTTCTAAGATCTGATAACAAACCAAATATTTGCACAAAAACAAGCCAAGGTCTTGGTAAAGTACTAGAAATAAGAAACTATATATTTTTATCTCAACAAATGGACAAAAAAGCCTGAGATAGCTTGACTAACTAAAATCCAATCAATATACATGTTGCACACACCTTTGTTTGCTTCTGGTGTGGTTCTGGTGACAATACATTATTATGACAGACATATTAATAGACATGACTTGATCCTGCTGCCAGTGCCAGGATCGTCTCCTCATGAGAGAACTCCTTAACGGTTAATAGGGCGGACACAAAACTTTGTAACCGCATTCAATTTATATAGATTTAAACTAATAAAAAAAAATAGTTTAATTTATTACTAGAGCGACCCCTAAATGAATACCTAAATAAAACCGGTATTAAGCCGATCGTTGTAACACCAACAGCATGTAAAAAATCGACTTTTAAAAACCAACAGGCATTACTACTTACAACTTGTTATTATTACACGGATACAGACTATGCAGGTCATAAAAGCATGTGTTAAAATACGTTGCGGTTTGTAACTTTGCAAGGAGTTTTAAAATTGTCACAAAATTCTTAATGCGTTTGTTTATAAAAACTTTTTATAAAAAAACACATTGAGAATCTTGTGACAATTGTTATGATTAAAAAGGTGCCAACTATTAAGGCTCCCCCACACAGACGATAATATCGCATGTGCAATAATAAACAATTTAATTTAAAGAAGCTTCTTTATCAAATTGTTGCTCAGCTTTCATAAGCGAAATTGGGTCATTTTACCCATATGTTGGGTTTTGTGCCCTATAAGTCTTCATGGGTATTTTTCCCCTGTATTTGATATCAATAGAAAGGTACTGAAGTAAACTTTGATTTAATGTATGTTTTTTTTTTTTCAATTTTTATTCACATCCATGATAAAAAAAGTGCCTTAAGGTGGATGTTCCAGGGTAGCCCGCGAAATTCAAATTTTCTTACTTTTTTTGCAATTTGCAGGTCAGTGTCAGGTTGTATGTTGATTAAAATATTATTCGCGGCTGTAACACGTATGTAGTTACAGAATTATAATCATCAAAATCATCAATACAACCCTCCAAGCGCATAAAGATGCAGGAATGAATTTGACCTTGAAAAAGTAATTCCTGCATCTTTATGCGCAAATTGCAAAAAACGTAAGAAAATTTGACGGCTATCCTGGAGCATCCACCTTAACCCAAAAAAAGTCAAGGTGTACGATTTTATTGCTCTCCAGTGTATTTCTAAATAGATACCCCTACGTACCCAGGTATTTTCGTAGCGTTTGTGGTAGATAGGTATCACAAACGCTACAATAAGGTCATTGTCGTAATATATAAACACCAATATCTGTGTCCTTGTCCATGAAGATCTAAGACAAATTAAATTCAATAAAATAACATCACAGGCAATGAACTGGTTCTGTAAGATTTTATCTACAGGTAAACTAAAACTCGAAGAAATAACAATTATGTCTAGAGTTCTAGGCATTACCAGATTGGCCTTGAATAATTATATTACCTACTTAGTTTCTTTTGCAAGCATTTATTAAGCATTCAAAAAATCAGCAGCACCCGTGCACGTGTGTCGGTAATGGATCCTAATAGTCTGCTAATATATTTCAATTTACTTATAAATCTTTGCAACTCATGGTCGGGTACCTACAAGACAACGACATCATTGTATTGAAATTACCTTAATTACGATGCGGAGATATTGATAACTGATTAAACGGAAACGTACAAGAACTTATAAGTAAGACATTTTAAGTGGAACCAACGCTCCATAAAAAGAATCGTGCCTATTGCTGATCTCTTAGCGCCACCTGTGGCGCCACCTACCGCCAGCATGTCCCTGTTCCAAAAATTTTGCATGTTATAAAACCTTCGACTATTAAAACTACGCGACAAGATTCTACAAGCTATAGATTCAAAGTAAGTTTATGTCATGGCCATGCCCATCACAAGTTATGAACAACGCTAAATTAATTACGAAAGGAAACCGTAGATTGAAACCTTATAGCGTCCACAATCGCAGATAGTTGCGACGTACTTTCCAATTAATGTCTTTGCTAGAATGATGCCGCAGTGAAGACCTGAGTATTGTAGTTGACTATAACACGCTTGTGTGTGATGAATGGTAGTCTGATCATTTGAAACCTACTGCATTCTTAATTGTTTACTGCATATTGTCTGCACTTCTTTACACAACTAGCGAGGATTACGAGCAATGCATGACACAGTTTTCCTGACCCCTATCTCAGGATGGAGGCGCAGGTGAGAGCTATTGTTATTATGCTATTGATTGGCCGATAAGCATTCTTCAGTAAATTATTACATGAGATGTCATAATGTTTTCCATTGTTACAGGACTGAGCGGCATAGCTGTATACGCCATTCTGCTATGGACTAAAAGTCTAGAATGGGTGCAAGCGTCGCAGTTCTTCTATGGCCTCTACATCGCCACAGAAGTCGCCTATTACACTTATATTTACGCGAAAGTAAGCTATTTATACGCTGCTATTCCAGTGCATTGTCAGACGATAGACAAATAAAAAACAGAACTTGTTCGCCTCAGAATAACTGCGACAAAGTGTGCTGAAGAGCACTGACAGAGGGCTGTGCTCTCCAGCCAGCAAATGTTAGTGCAGGTGTATCGACATTTAAAGCCACAAAAGCACGTGTCTAAAACCGGATATCGACTTAAAGTAGACAAAAATAAAGCAAAATAGGAATAAGCGTTTTTAGTTTAGGTATTGTGTACCTACGTATTAATAACATAACAAAGATAAGATCGAATGATAAAATAGCTAGGTAAGTAGGTATGGAACAGGAAAATTGTGCGTCAGATTTCATGAAAGGTCTTCATACAAATTCGGTCTTATAATTTATGCTTTGAAAATTCTGTTTTTGACTATATTTATACCTACATTCTCACTATAGGCCTATCACATCCCACTGCTGGGCAAAGATCTCCCCCTACCCTGTCCAGATACTCTTACCTACACATTAAAACAACGAGCTGTTCTCCAGGTGGACCCGGCGAAGTACCCACGCGTGTCGTCGTACACTCGTATCGCGGCGCTGTCGGGCCGGTTCCTGTCAGGCGTCAGCTCGCAACTGCTCACACACTTTAACCTGATGGACTACCGGGACCTCAACTACATCACGTTCACAGGTATACCGGTGCCCTCCAGCTGTCTGCGAGTACGCATTTTAGCCCACTAAGTACCTCGACAGAACAGCAGGGTGTGAATGTAGATCTGCGTCGCGAACTTTGTTTCACCGTGTATCTTGTCTTCTGTGCCCTGTGCTCCGCCATATGTGCGCACATATGGCGGAGCGCAGCGCAGAGCATGCCTGCGAAGTTTTCTAAACGCGTGACACATTAGGCGAATTTCTAACCGAGAATGCGCGCATCCGCGTGGAGTCTGCGCGCGGATGCGCGAGTATCGCTAGACTGCACAAACACTAAAATAGCCGCTTTAGCATAATCATAACAGGATAATAATATGAATTGCGTTACAATTCGTAAAAATGGTCTTAAAAGACAATTCATAAAATGTAATATCGATGGGCAACACTCGAGATTCCCATATAAGGAATCTTAACCCAATTTTTAATATTTCCAAGTTCTTTGGAACATACAATCATTGAAGTTTATGGGCTGAGCCAGACTTGTCCGCCCAAATCGGCACTTTCCATACATTTATCCCTGTGTCTCAGAAATATGAGGTGTTGAAAAATTAACTTTAAGAATGTCGTGGGAGCATTATACATTTACGCACACGTACTCAATGAAATGTATGGAACAGCTCATATTTTTGTTCGCGATTTCAGGGTTCATCCCATAGTAAAAGTTGTTCGTAATGATGAGTATAATGCTCCCACGAAATTCTTAAAGTTAATTTTTTAACACCTTATACTTATACTTCAGTAAAGCCAGAAAAAAGCGGATGAAATCGTCCTGCGGAAGACGCAGGTAGGTACTCAAAAGCAATCTTAACCCGAAATGACATGCTACCAGCAAGAAATACAATGATGGTCAAAACTGAATTGTATTTGAAGGTTGTGCCGTGAACCGTGTGTAACACTACAATGTCTCAGCTCAGATCCTGGCGACGTTCTGGGCGTTCTGGCTGCCGACCGTGCAGTACGGCATCTACTTCCATCGGAGGACGTCAGTCGTAGCTCCAGCACTCGACAAAGAGCTGCATCTGCAGTCTAGTGGGGTAAGCCTTCTCAAGCCTGAGTCTATAAACATTAATTGGAAGTGCTTCCGCATCCCTACATTCTCTCAGCTATTATAGTCTAAGAACACTATTTAGAAGTGCCAATTTTCTAGGGCCTTTGAAACAGGTACCACATCAGAATTGTTGTGGTACCTAGTTGAAACGTTTGCCTTATAGATTTCACGAGCTGTACTGATTCTAGGGCTTCATAGCGAGGCGACAAACATAGCAGCTCCTCCGCTATTCTTTTGTGATCAATTTCGTTGCGGGATTCAAGAAGTTAAATTGTTTCTCTGGGACTTCGTCGAGCTTCATTGTCTCGGCCCGTTTCTGGTGGTCGCCACTGTTGATTCTGGCTTTTAGGAGTTGCAATAGTTTGGGAATAGTGTGTCTCGGGCTTGTCCCAAAAAAAAGACATAGCTGAGGTGACCCTGAAATTTACCCTTATAGTTCTCTACTTAGCCAACCAACAAACTATTTCCTCCACATTCCAGAACAGTGTTCGCTCCAATTTGGTGGAGGCCTCAACCCTGATCGCGCAACACGCCCGGGCGGCATACACGCGGCCCAAGGTGCTGGCCTGGTCGGCGCTATACGCGGTGGCGCTGGCGCTGTTCGTGCAGGCGCAGACCTACATACAGCTGCTATGGAAGCAGATCCAGGAAGAGAGTAACTCTCCGGTGAGAAACATGAATGCCTGCCCTAGCCTAGCCTATTGTTTGCCACTGCTGGGATAAGGCTTTATCCCTTTTTTCCTTCGACACTTCTCTATTTTTGTTCAGATTGTATCCACGTAATACTCCTAAAAGATTTATCAATACAACTTTATTGTATCGGGCCTCCCAACAACCGATCATTTATTTAATTGCCGTCTATTTATAAAAAATCTATTCTATAATTAAATCTTTAATTGAAACCACACAACTAACGATCCACTCTCGAGAACTTTACGGTTACTGGCATAAATATTCAGCATTCAACATTAACTTGACTTTTTACAGTCCCTGTAATAACTGCTAAGTACTTAATATTGCCTTCAAATGAGATGTATTCATAACAACAATAATCCAAAAAAAATGCTCGATTTGAACTTTATGTCAATGCAATACACCTCGCACGTCATGCCATCGTGAAATGCATAAACTAGGTATAAAAAAATCTGATAAGTCTGCTAGAATGTCTCAGTTTTTTGTTTTTAAATTGTTTGTTTATAGTCTGTCGCGTCAATGTTAATTCTTCTCATATCAGTTATAAATAGGAACGTTATGTGATAACGTCTGATTATAAACAATCAGTTCTTCTACCTAATCTTAATTATCTTACGAGTATGGCATATACTGGATGTCCCTGTTAAGTGCAATTATGCAATCACAAACGAATTAAAATTCTTTATCTTTTATAACCCAACTATATGTACAAACATTTTTCAAAAGATATCGAGTATGAAATGTTGTTTATATGCTATGAAAAGCAGCTCTCTACTTAAAAAGAGTAATTTAAACTGGGAGCTCTAAAGAACAAGACAGCCAATGGCGTTCATTTTAATGGGTCAGAAAGTGACATTCAGTCAGCGTATGTACCAAGTTCCTTTTTTCATTCATTATTTCTATACAAAGTCAACGGGGCGGGGCTAGAGAACGTTTCTATGTTGTAAGTGCAAGCAAAAATTTGCTTAGTGGTGATCAGGCGGGAGTGTCCTCGATAGTACATGATGTTTAAAAGGTATTATATTATGGAGTCGTTTGGGCATTGGCATTAATTTAAATGGAAAGTGTTAATGCGTTTTACCATCAGGAATTTCTCAGTGGCAGTCTGGAGGCAGGACTCTTCTCTCTCTGGACTCTACCTAACCTTTGGGGTGTTACTAAAGTGATGTTTTGTTATTTCAAACGGGAGGTTTGTTTAAGTAACTAAAAACCGGCCAAGATCGAGTCGGACTCGCGCACCGAGGGTTCCGTACAAACTTAACTTTGCTGTTCGATCCCGTGAAACGGCTATTGCACCAACCGCAAATAATAAGTTTGTAATAGTAATATCCCTTTTTTTTTTGTTATCAAACTACATATTTGTTGCAAGCATCATGATCGCGGGAATACTGAAGAGGTATGCTTCAGTATTCCCGCGATCATGATGCTTGCAACAGCGTCGAAATATCGGGAGCTCATCGACCATAAACAAAATCACGGACATCATCCCGTAAGTACTTTAAGTGTAGTGAAAAACCGTGAAAGTCTAAAACAGTACATATTTACGGTTTTCAGATTTTTCCCTTTACTAGTGCTGTAAGACCTTGCTTTTTGCCAAATTTCGTGATTCTAGGTCAACGGGAACTACCATATAGGTTTTGCACGCAAAACCTATAGGGCACTTCCGGTTGACCTAGAATAGTCAATTTTGGTTAAAAGCAAGGTCCTACAGCACAAATACAGGGAAAAGTCCGAAAAAAAAAAAAAAGTTGAAAATTAAGGTAAATTTTGATACTTACAACTTTTCGCGAAAATCTAAATTTGCCCATATCTTTTTATCGTGTTCACTCAGGAACTTGATTTTTATACATCTTATAGGGACTATAGACCTCAGTATCTAGTATATATTTCAACTTGCTAGGTCCACCCGTTCCTGAGAAAATCGGTGGTGACAGACTGACAAGAAAGTGATCTGACAAGGATTCCTTTTTTTACCTTTTGAGGTATTGGAACCCTAAAAAACAACCAACCAACGTTAGGTAAACAACCTTTGTGTACCTCTAGCTACAAAAACTATAAAAACTTTTCTCTCATTTTTGATATTGTCGGTATCATGCGTAAATAAATATTTTTATGATTGCCATATCTTAACAAAGCTTGTCCTGTTTTACATCACAAGTCTGGCAAACAGTTTAGTCTCGTCACCGTTTATCTTATACTAGTTAAATAGGGGGCCTATAATAGCTGCATTATCAGAATCTTTAAGAAGAAAAATTTAAAATTCTTAAAATGGTCTCTAAGATGGTCTATCTAGAGTCTAGATGGTGGATGGAAAAATAATATTCTTAGAATGATCTAGAATCTAGACCATTCTAAGAATATTATTTTTTTGTAATAAAATTCTTATTATGATTCTGAAAAAGCAGCCATTTTAGGCCCCCAGGGCTTATGGCCAATGTTTTCACTCGACATACAATGCAATCTTAAAGTTTATGTGCGTGGTAAAGTTAAACATTTCATTGCTGTTTTCTTAACTAATATTTAAATTGTGATTTGAGTTTGCCAGGAAGTCAATGACCTGCTAGTGAGTAATGAGGAGAGAGGGCTCTAGTATGATTAAAGTTTTCTACTTGGAACTGTAGCGGTATAGTACAAAAACGACTGCAGCGCCATCTATGCCGGAAATAAGGAACTAACATCAAAATTCCCCGCGTTCCATATATCCCTACCGACATATCCCCGCTGTTAGGGATACTTGGAATTTTTTTCTAACTATCGCTACTTCACATTTATAAAAAGATTCAATATCACAAGTAATTCAGGAACCCCTAATTAATCATATCGTTGAAAAGTTATCCGTACTGGTAGCGATAAATGGAAAAAAAAAAACAACTATCCCCACCAGTGCGGGTCAGTAGGGATATATGGAGTGGTAAGTTCCATTTATTTATTTATTTATTTATTTATTTAATTTTAAAGAAAGCTTACAGACTAATAACAATCTTGAATATAATTTATAAGTAGTGACATTTGCTAATTACAAGCTTCCACATGCATTATATCTAATTAGATAAGAGTTACTTGCGTTGACCAGTTACACCAATTTAAGCAAGTAAACGGATTACAATGTAGACATTTATATGTTGCGATAATTTATACTAAGTATGTCAAGTCGTGCAGTATCAAAATCAAAATTAAAAACTATTTATTATTGTCACCAAAATACTCATTGCTTAGAATCTTTCTAATTTTGTGTGCGCTGGTGCAGAATAAATCGATTTCCAGGTGTGATGGTAAACTATTGAGAGCTATAACACTACGTATGCAGAAGGCGTTGCGCCTGTACTTTGTTGATGCGAATGGTACATGGAGTAGAGGCCGTTTTCTTAGGTTGTTAATATTAGTGCGAAGAAGAATTTTGCTGAGTAGTTCGGGACAATCAACCGAGCCGTTTGCAATGTTCACTAAAAAACAGACATCACTGATATTACGCCTTACCTCCAACGGTAAGAAATGATATCGCTTACAACGGTGTTCATAGTCGACTGAGAATTGCCCAGCCTTAAAGTCTAAGTACCGCAAAAATTTCCTCTGAACAGACTCAATACGAGATTTGTAAATCTCATATTGAGGGTTCCATACTTGAGAAACGTACTCAAGGTGGCTACGCACCAAGGAACAATAAAGAACTTTTAATGGTTTTAGGGAACGAAAGCTAGAACAAGCTCTAATAATGAAGCCCAAGGCTTTGAACGCCTTGTTGACAACTGTTTCTATATGATCATCAAAAAGCAGCTTGCTGTCGTGTACCACACCAAGATCCCTGATACTGGTTTCCTGACTTATGTAAGTACCATCTAGTGTATACCCTGGGCCAATACTAGATTTCTGGCGAGTGAATACTACGTGAAAACATTTGGATACATTAAGTTGTAATTTGTTGGTTTTGCAATATTGTACGAATCTGTCAAGGTCTGACTGAAGTAGCTCAGTATCAGATAATGTGCGTATGGACTTTAGAACCTTCATATCATCTGCATATAATAAGATATGTGAGTTTCTAAAGCATTTTTTTATATCCGAAATAAATATTGTAAACAATAACGGTCCTAAGATTGAGCCTTGGGGCACTCCCGATGGGACAGATTTCCATCCAGACATGTATCCACGTAAAACTACAGCCTGCGTTCGATTATCTATGTATGATGAAAACCACCGATATAGATCACCGTGAATTCCTGCGGAAAATAGCTTCTGAAGAAGCACTCGATGATCTATACGGTCAAAACATTTGCTGTAGTCCGTGTATATCGCGTCGACCTGGCATCGTTCTTCCATCCCAGTGGTTATAATTTCATTGGATAGTATCAGGTTGGAGGCGGTTGACCGTTTTCTGAGGAAACCATGTTGTTCGTCGCCGAAATGTCGTTGCATAGCTGAGTAAACCTCCGTGTGTACTACTCGCTCAAGAACTTTAGAGAAAAGACATAATTTAGATATGGGGCGGTAGTTTTCTATTTGAGACTTATCCCCCTTTTTAAAAATCGGTGTAATAAATGCCGATTTCCACATCTTCGGGACAATACCCTCCATCAACGATCGCTCAAACAGCACACAGACTGGCGCCACCAGGCTCTTAGCACAATTAATTATGAATATGGGGGGTATCAAATCTGGCCCACCAGATTTAGATGGGTCCAAGCCTTTAAGTAGCTTGTGTACCATCTCCGGGCACACGCTGACCGTACTCAGGTTCACTGAGCTAGCAGGATGAATGTCGTTATTAACATCCAGATCGTCAGATTCTGAGTCGGGTTCTTGGAAGGTAGACTGAAAGTAAGTGGAAAAAAGCTCAGTGATGCCCTCCCCGGTGTCTGCGGAAGAGTCCATGTAGTGTAACACGTTTGGTAATGTATTACCACTTCTTTTGCTTTTGATATACGACCAGAAACATTTAGGATTTTTGGCGATTGAGGATTCTATTTTTTCCATATAAGCATCAAAACAAACCGCCTCTAATTCTTTAGCTCGGTTTCGCAAGAGAGAAAAAGAGTGGTAATCGGATAAGTTGCCGTAATTTTTGTATTTTTTATGATATTTGTGTTTTTCTTTTAGTATTTTTATTAAAGCACTAGTGTACCAGGGGGGGTGTGCTGATTTTTTGCATGGTTTAACGGGAATGTACAAGTCTCTGAGCTCGTATAGCTTGGTATAGAAAAGGTTAAGGGCTTGGTCCAGGGATCCAGCAGACAACAACATATTCCAGTCCATAAGATCTAGTGCAGACGTAATTGCAGTGTAATCACCTCGATGGAATATATATTTTGTGTTAGGTTTCTCAATAAGTTTATGAACTTCAACGAAATCAGCGTTAATAATCAACGGTTTATGGTGTACATCAACAGGCACCGCCAGGGGGTCATCACAATCGTTCACTTTTATTGCGCTATTTGAGAAAACAAGATCTAATAGTCTACCGTTGACGTTACGCTCACTATTAAACTGGGACAAGTTACACGCATTTATTGTGTCAAAAAAATCCAAAATACATCGAACGGACACATTCTCAGGATACAATCCAGAACTATCGCCAGACTGCTGCCATTCCACATCGCCGCCGAAGTTAAAATCCCCTGTTATTATAAATGTATCCAAGGGGTAGGCGGATACTAAGTAGTTAAGTTTGGCGTGGAAGTTTTGTAATTGAGTTAAGTACGAGTTACCAACATTTTCTTTGCACAAATACAGGCCACAAATATTAATATTGTAACTTACCGCTGGTCTAGATCGCTATATCGTTATATCCCAACCGGTAGCGATAGTTGGAAAAAAAACCAAGTATCCCTACCAGTGGGGATATGTCGGTAGGTATATATGGAACGGGGGCTAAATTCTACTAATAATACAAGGTGTGCGTTTATTTGTGTGAAGGCGCGGTTATAGGGTCAGTTACCGACGGGACTGCGTTTTAATACGGGTGGTTTACACTTACCGATTTCCGTGAATAAGAAAAAAAACCTACCCATTTTATTATCGATTCGGGTCGAGAACCATTAGCATAGATACCTCCTTGAATTTGTCCAAGATGCAAAGCGACAACTTGTATACATGCGAAAGTTTGTGAGGATGGCTGGATGTTTGTTACTCATTCACGCAAAAACTACTAAACGGATTTTTATGAAATTTTGCACAAAGATAGTTTATAACCTGGTATAACACATAGGATACTTTTTATCCCGGTGGTATGAGCTACATATCGATATTATGAGCATCCGCCAGTTAAGCGTTGATACAAGAACCCTATAACAAATGTCGGGCAGTAACCCCCAGAAAACACCCGTCTGGTCGGAGGATCCTCCCTTTTCTATGGGCATGAAGAACTAGATTTTACACCATTTTATCACGTTTGGTATAGTCAGGAGAACCAATATTGTCTTGTTGCGGTAGCTTATATTTACAGATTCCTTACTTATAGTATAATGTGAAACTGAGTTGGTTTGTTTGTCTGTCAACGCCTTACTGGCTGAACGGATTTAGATGAAATTTGGCATTCGGCTGATGAGATGAGGTTAGGAGAGTACTTAATAGGCATGACGACAGTATCAAAAAATTGCAAATCTATTTAGTCCGTCAGTTAGAGTATTGGAAATTAATGGACACGTATTTTTTGTTTTTGTAAATCAATGAATATTGACAAAGATAAAACGCATCAAAACTCGGGAGTGGGGGCTCGTGACGTCAGAACTAGCTAAAAATTATACCATGGCGTGACGTATTGAGAATTTTAAAAGCGTCGTATCTTCGTCAATTTTGGTTTACGTAACAAAAGAAAAAACACGGGTCAAATATTTTTTGATAGTCTAAGTGACGGACTAATTAGATTTTTTTTTGTCGTCTCGCCTATTACTTTACATTGACCTTAAATCTCTATTAGACGTAACCATAGTTTAATTTCCGAACCGCAACCAGGCTCGCTTTACTTTTTCCAGTTACATGCGTTCACTATTATTATTAAATCGAATTTTCTCTTTTTTGTGTCAGGTAGCATACAACGGCGCAGTAGAAGCGGTTCAAACGCTCCTGGGTGCGGGCGGCGCGTTCCTCGCGTCGATATACGCGTCGCCCGGCATCCCCGCGCCCGCGGCGGCCGTGCAGGGCGTGGCCGTGTTCATGGCCACGTTCGTGGACAACGTCTTCGTGTCCTACGCCGGGTACATCGTAATGGGCATGCTGTTTCATTATACTATCACTTTGGCTAGGTGAGTGACCTTGCTGAAAGTGTTTTTGATCTTGTTGTTCAATATACAAAGTTTAAATGGATCCTCCGCGAAGCCGTCAACCAAGCATTCTGTACATCAAACTAAGTAACTCTACGCAAAAATTATTACTGGGAAACAACTTTTTTTTTTGTGAAAAATCACATTTTTCGGTAAAGCTCAATGTTACGCACTCAAAACATTTTGCTTATGGATGCATTGAACAGTAAACGAGGAGGTATTTCAAGTAAAGTTATAACCTCAAAAACAAGGATTAAAAAAAAAACCTTGCGAAAATGTTGAAACTTTGACCCCCAATATCTCCGTAACTAGAAGGTTCCCAGGTATGGTGTAGAACAAAAAAAATATCGCAATGACGGGGAGAACAAGTGCCTTTCAGCTTCGTTAAGGGTTCTATTTACTTACATCCTTCAGCGTGGTGGGTGAATTATAGCCCACTCCGACTCAGAAAAGGCTTAAGTTCTAGAAGTGGGAACAATATATGCTGATACTACAGGGCAGATGTCATCAGTCATCACTGAATCATGATAAATGGTTGTACATCTGACCGTAGCTCAACTGTTGATCTAGCACTATGATGTGTTGTACATATCACTACAATTATTTCTTGTGTTGTTTCAAACTTACTCCAAAGATCAAAGACCCTAGAAGGTGAAACAGTTGTTTCAATTGTCAAAAATTTTCCTTTTTTAATGTGAGCTCAAAAAATCCAACATTATTAATACATACTTTTCCATAATTCCAGTGCAAAAATAGCAAGTCAGTTAAGCGACGAGAGTTGCTTCGGCTTGATCTTCGGCATCAACACGTTGGTCGGCACAGGACTGCAGTCCATCCTGACACTGGTCCTCATCCAGAGCCTCAGGCTGCCGATAGCGTCGCAGTACTTCGCCATCAGCGGGCTGTACCTACTGCTGGCGTCGGTCTGGCTGCTCGGCTGGATGGGCAACATGTGCCGGCAGAAACGAAGTATTAGTGTCAATAATCAGTATTGATGGAACGCTGCACTAGTAAAGTTTTTTAACTTCGTGGTGCTGTGATCTTTAGAAGCATATGGTAAAAATCAATCAATTTCAATTAGTAAGTTGAAATTCCTATACGGCAACTAAGCGTTTTAAACGCATAGTTTGTTAAATTTCTTATTTTAACGCTTCTTCAGTCAACTTAAATGTTCTGATAAAGGAAATTCGACGATTTGTAACTTGACAACACTTTGGTTGTATATTTAATTAATATTTATTCAACATTATTATGATTCAACCGATGTATACTGTGGTAGGCGGTAGTTCGGTACTAAGTAAGGAAAGCAATTAAACACGGCGCATTTTTGTAAATAATAAAGTGAAAATATAAAACTTGTATAAGGGTACTTTACTACTTACTGCTAAATAAAGTATGGCAACCGCGCGAGTAGTGCCAAACATCGAACGTCGCTACAAAGCTAGCGTGTCCCACGAACATAAAAGTTCACAATGATCATTTTCAGAATGAGCCATATGTGTCGTGTGGGCGCAGTACTACTTTGTATTTACTCATTTGAAGTACCTATATGGTATTTCCAGTGATATGTGAATTTAACAATTAAAACTAAACTGTAACTATCATAGCAGTTAGAGTTCTGTGATATCTGCCTACAATGAGAAAAAGGCGTGAGCTTATGTTATAAGAGTTTGTAGGTTTGAACCTGTCCCACTTGTAGAGTAATATATATTATAAGGTATATTCCGTGCAATACAGTACTTAATCATTCCATAGCTCAAATTGTAGCAGCAGGTCATAAACTCTCGCACATTTTTTTTTTGTCTAAATAACATTGAGTTATGGTGGATGCTCCAGGGTAGCCCGCGAAATTTAAATTTTCTTACGTTTTTTGCAATTTGCAGGTCAGTGTCAGGTTGTATGTTGATTAAAATATGATTCGCGGCTGTAAGACGTATGTAGTTACAGAATTATAATCATTAAAATCATCAATACGTCAAAAATACATGAAAAAGTCATTCTTGACAGCCACATGAACTGAATATAAATGTTTGATGATTTTAATGATTTGATAAGAAAATTTAAATTTCGCGGGCTACCGTGGAGCTTCCACCTTAACAATGAGACCTTTACCCAGCATTGAGACAATATAGAATGATATACAAAGTGAAACCGTGTTGCACCTTGTAGAATATTTATGGGTTATATCTAATAAGGATCGTAGCAAATGGCTTCTGTAGTTTCTGCCCCACCCACGGGTCAAAAGGCATCAGTTTATACAGGATGTAACATAATAAACTCGCGATCTCTCGTGTGATGACTCGAACCATGAAACTGAATAATAAAAACTGTCCATTCCTATAGAAATTTCATTTTTTTTTCCGAATTTCATAAAACTCGTGGAACAATAGTTGTTCATTTTCATGGTCCCCAAGACATCACACGAAAGGTCTTAGTAAAAGTTATTGTGTTACACCTTGTATGTGTATATATGTATGTAGAATATCTATTAATATATTAGATACGCAACTTTAGTTTTAAAAAAGGCTGTGAGTTTGTGAATGTTATCTCATTTTATCTCAATCTGTGCAATCTTGATATTTTTAAGCAACCGCAATCATAGATTATTATACTTGTCCAAGGCCACACTTGAGAGTTTCAAATACTCAATATTACTGCAAAAGTACAATACATAACTTCATTATTAGTCACACATTGTATGATTGTTAGATTTTTCATGCTTTAGTAATAACATGAGAATAGGCAGTATATAGTGTAGGTAATAGGTATTTTCCTTAGCTTGACGCGGAAATCACGCGAAAAGTACTACAGTAAGAATTATGTATCATTTATACATAATTCTATAGTTTTTTTGTACATAACAGTGATGACCAATGTGTTATAATTATCCACTCCATCACATATCAAATATTGTCACTCTATTGGTTTAAATTTATTGTCATCTAAACAATGCAAATAAATAAATAACAACTTTTTACTGAATGCAATGAAATAACAAGACAAACATTTTTTTTTTCATGTCTGTCTATCTGTTGGTTCTGGCTAATCTTAGAAAGGGCTGGGCCTATTTTTAACTTTCAACTTAACTAAACTGCCAAATAGCTGATGTTATAAGGAGTAACTTGGGCTACTTTTATTTTAGAAAAAGGATTAGGGTTCCGGGCAAAAAACAAAACCCTTGAAATTGTTAACAAAATCCGATTCAAATCAAGAAGTAATATTTTTATAATCATTTCACTTGGACTAAGGTCGCGGGCACCAGCTAGTAAATATACACTGTTTGTACTCATCATTATGAACAACGCTTGTGACCGGAAACACGTATATACGGTTAATTTTAGGTCGTTCTGGAACCGAAAGCCATAAACTCGATCATCGAACTCAAAACAATATTATTTTAATTTATTGAAAAAAAAAACACGAAAAACTAAATTTATAATTTTTTTTTTATTGTTATTTAAAAAAAAAATAGTCCCAATTGTTTTGAGTTCGGTGATCGAGTCTATGGCTTTCGGTTCCAGAACGACCTAAAACGAATGGTGTCTAATTGTTTTAAAAATATTTATTTGAACAAATGCAAAGTTATTCTGGTAAGTTCCTGGTAGCAAAAACACTCAAGTTGACACAACTGGTATCATCCTATATTGTTGATTTAATTTAGTCCAAATGAAAATTCACTTGTAATGGGCTCAATACTTTATTGTATATTTTATAAGACACCTTTTCAAAAGAATTTTATGAATGTGACTTAGTTATAGATTTAGTATAAAATGTATTTACCTCAGATTTATGTTGGTATTGAAATAAACAAAGACTTTTCCTTTATAAATATTTGTTGCAGAAGTCATAATTATTTTTTTATTATAAAATAAAAGTCCCTAGGACCAGTCTATAAAATGTTGTTTATTATAAATTATTGATACAATTGACTAGTTTCATTTATTAAGTTTTATATGATATTTTTTATTTGCTAAATTAAGTCACATTACATCGAAGTGACCAGAGCACAGCTCCTGTAGCCTCGAGACTCAATCAACAATATGAATTGGGTGCATTAAAACACGACACATAAATTCATAACTTTATTTTAATATTTACATTAATTTTGTCACTTTTAGAACAAGAAACTAATGTTGATATGTGGACGAATATAAATGTGGAATGTCTCATAGCACACTTTTATTAAAAATAGAAATACTCTGTCAATAAGTACTCAGTATCATATTATTTATTACATTGCATTTCTTGAGCTCACAACCTTATAATAGTTTAAATAAAATTTCCCAAACCATTTTATATTGATGGTAAGCTATTAATTTACTATGTACAATTTTCACACAGCTTAGAGCTATTTATGTTACGCGTACTGCATCGACGTCGGTCTGGTTTTTAGGTACACGTATACGCAAATTAACAGAAATATTACCGCGAATGTAGGCAAAACAACTGTATGGATTCGTTGACGCATTTGAGCGAACTCCTGTTTCCTCTCACGCTTCTGTCTCGCGGTTTCTTTCACTGCTCCTTTTAGTTTCCTCATAGTGATGCTGAAAAAGAAACTTTATTAGAATATCTTGAATTATTAGGTTCTTGAACTATGCCACGTCCAAAACTTTATCAGGATTCTTATCAGACTACATACATATATATAAACATTTCCCTGCCAGCAAACAAAACAAATTATTTTTATTTCATACCTTTAAATGCAGGCACTCGACTGTTTATTTTACTATTTGGATTTATTTTTGAAGAAATTCAGGATACTTTTAGCCAAAAATCCACACGTCACAATGCCGAACGTGAATTTGACAATTAATGACAACAAACAAGTTGACAAGACAACTCGACTGACAACAGTCACCGGCTGGTGGGCTGAGCAAGGAATTTATATACTAACTGGAATGAGTACGAACAAAATGCTGAAAAAATGAAAATAAACTCTATCTCAAAAGTTTAGAGTTTAGATTTGTACAACGGATTCAATAGAAAAGAAAAAAAAGAAACGTTCCGAGCGAGAAACCGACAAAGGTGGATGGTATCTCTGTCTTGCCTTGTCAACGATGTAAACAATATGGCCGAAACACTTTCGCGTTGAAGTCATATTAGTGCTTTTTATTGTATTTAAGTGAAATAATCCGCTATAAATATGGTAGAATTGTGTTGTGTGAAGGGGTATAGTAGTGAGGGGTATGCTGGATGGATGATGGATGAATTTCGTTTTTCAGGTAAGTTTTTAACTTTGGCTGTTTATTACGACTAGGGTTACCAATGTTTTAGATTTACAAACGGGAAATAACCAATTAAATTAACCACTCTTGAAGCTTTCTCGCTCGGAACGTTTTTGGGTTGCCCGTCTTCATTCCAGTTAGTATATAAGTTTCTTGGGGCTGAGCAGGTTTGACACTGACAATCATAGAGATAGAAAACATAATTATGTCTATGCCACAAGTCTTTCGACCATATTGCCTGGTCTTACGGCTTGTACACATAAACACGATACGACGTCGCATCGAACTACGACGCGACGTCGTATCGTAGGAATCTACGACATCGCAACGTGTCACGATTTCGTCGAAGTAAAAAGGGACCGCACTAGACAAATAACAACTGAATGCGGCACCGGCGAAAGATAGTTTCAACGACGTCGTACCGTGCAACGTGGGACGTTGAAAAAGCTGCCGCTCTATCTCCCGTCAGCCATGTCGTCGTCGCTCCGCCGGCCTTCGGCCTACGCTCCTCATGTCCCATAGTCGGACTTTTGGGACTAAATTAAAAAAAAAAGAACAAACAAAATAAATAAAGAAAATAAAAACAAAATGACTCGATTCACAAGAATCGAACTCGGGTCACGAGATTATAATCCAGTGCTCAGTGCCCCTAGATCAGGTAGCTTATTGAAAACCATGGCGAATAACTAGATCTAAAGCGCAGGTCACACCGCCAGCTGGCGGGCGGGCAAACGAGGCCCTTTTCATACTTCGTTCGGCTTTTTATATAGTTCGCGGTGTGAACCAAAGTATGAAAAGAGGTGAAACGATGCCGCGTTGACCTCACTCGCCCGCCCGCCAGCTGGCGGTGTGGCCTACGCTTTATGCTGCTCCAACAGGTCGGTAATGTTCGGGATTGGTAGGTACAGGGTAGGAGAGCAAAAGCGGGCCGTGGATGGGTGACCTGAATAATAATGTTTTAGTAATAGTGCTTTCCGAGGCACGGGGTTTCCTCCGTGCCTCGGAAAGCACAATTTATACCGTCACTAGCTTCTGCCAGTGGCTTCGCCCGCGTGATGTTTGATAATTGTCCCATGGTAGCTTACTACCGGGATAAAAAGTATCCTATGTTTTAATCCAGGTTTTATACTACCTGTGTGCAAAATTTCATCCAAATCCGTTCAGTAGTTTTTGCATGAAATATTAACATCGTTTATCACAAACTTTCCTAGAATAATATAGTAGGATTTGTAGATCTTTGACAGTCGTTACAGGTCTTTTGGTGTACAACCCGGATACATGATCTCTGGACCTGGCGTCGATGACTTATAACAATAAAAGTCCAATAAATGTTCAAAAATAAAGCAGTGATAGCACGAAAATATCACGACAACGAAAGTGCTAGTTTTTGAACATTGACGCCAGGCCCAGAGATAAGACGTTACCGGGCTGTAGGTAGGTATTCTATTCTTAGGGTAGTTGGTGACCCAAAATTTTGAAAATTGAAATTCCGAAAGTTGAACTAAGTCCTATTTGTAACAAATCTGCATATCCTTTTGGGGAGCACAGGCGTCATGTTGTTATGCTTGTGGGCCAATGCGGGCGTTACAGGCTGTATATCGCAGGATGGGATCGCACTTGCCGCTTGGTTTAAACACACAAAATACAAAACAACAATTATTTTCTCACTGTATAATCATCACATGAATACATTATAAGTTCATTAGCTTACCAAACAATTATCTTTTTTTAAAATTAGTTAGTTAACTACTTACTTAGTAAATTACCTCATCACAGAATTCGAGATGTGTCGGGTTGCAGCACAAATGCATCTCTTAATTATTAATTAGTAATATAACTTTGAATTACATTCTTATCTAAAGAAACCCATTTGTTCTTGTTATAAAATGAAGAAATGAGGGTGTGCCACCTCTGCCGATTATAGATAATATATTTTGTTTTTTTAATTGATCGAAGATTTGAATTCGCTGACTGATTGATAAGTATAAGTAGGTATCGGATAGATAAAGATTCCAGGAAATATTATTTGATATTAAATATAATAATTTACACATGATATTCCCCTCCTTCAATCTTCTCATCAGACAACGACGCTACGATAGACGCACAGGTGCCTTGCGAAAGCCATAGTAGATACATGAAAGAACCTTCTAGAATGCCAACCAAAACTCCACATACTACGTCCAAGATGTAGTGTCTTTCGGCTAGTACTCTCGTGAGGCACACCGCGCCCACCCAGGCGAGGAGCGGTGGGGCGAAGTACACAGGGACATCGTTGAGCAGTAGTATTGATACGATCATACACGCGCGGCTCGCGTGGCCAGATGGGAAGGAAAACTTGTCCGGGCCTACTTCTAGCAACTTGTTCATCGGGACCGGTCGACGTCGACGCACGAACGCCTTGATCACAGCTATCACGATGATATCCAAGATGAGTGCTGCGGAAAATACAACATAACATTAATAATTCTGTATCTTATTTATGAGGAGAACTGTTAGGTCTCCAAAAAGGGTATTGTGTGTTAGCAAATGATTGGGTTGAAGTTAGATAGGGAGTCACTCCATGTAGAATACTGGTATTCATTAGCATCTGGTTCGAGCCAGCCTTAATAAATTTGACAGATTTATTTATTTCATACCAGCCCGCGTAGCATGACCGCCGTAGAAACGGGTTTCTTTGAAGAAAGAATCGAAAAAATGACAGATTTCTTTTGTTCATCTGTCATTTTGTCGATTCTTTTTTCGAAGAAACCCGTTTCTACGGTGGTCATGCTACGCGGGTGATGTGCACCGCGGTTTCACGAAGCGTCATGTTAAATAGCCGATTACCTTCCTCAAGGGTTGGGATATAAATACAAAAATAATTTTACATATGCGACTGGTAATTCTTGAGATACGCGCGAACAAACAAACAAACAACAAACTCTTCAGCTTTATTATTTTAGACGTTTTGTAATGAGGTGTTTTCAGGGCCAGCTTCCAACGAAAAATTATAGATGGCGCTGTGCAAGAAGCAGTGTATTTATTTAGCTATATCGAGCTGGTATTCATTGCCTTAAAAAAAAATACTGGCTAGTAGGTGCCATATTTGTTCTTTTCTTGCTTGCTTGACAGTAATCTGAGTAATAGTTTTATAAAAAATATATCAAGGAGATTTACTGATTGTATTTTTTTTTGTTTACCGATTTCTCTCCCATTTGTGGCCCGATACTAAAATCCTTTTTTATTTGAATGAGTATACTCCTGAGGTGGTCCTATTTAAATTTGGTGAAGATCTGATGCTGATCTTCGAAGATATACAATGGAACTTTTCAAAAATAGTCAGCAAATCTGTCATGATTACTACAATCCCTTGTTGTGTATGTTTACTGTTTATACAACATCATGACGTAACATCACGCCTGTATGCTCTGAGGGGGTACGCAGATGTGTACAATACACCTAGATTTCGACAGTTACGTTCCGTTTATTGGGGATAAGCTTATTACCATGACATGTATTGTTAAAATAGTAAAATAAATGCATAGCAAAAGCAAATATTTGTATGGGATATTACAACTAAACATTGAAAAATAAAAAAACTTTTTTTTTCGGTCGGTGACAAAAATACTGAATAAAACTTACAAAAGTCACTGAGTTTCTGAAGCTAAAGTTATTTTTCACTTTTTCTGTGTTTTTGAAGTCGGTTTTATTTTCTTAGTAGTGATGCGTACGGGATATTCCCTTACCTATTAATATGCTATGCACGTCGACGATTGCCGATGCGCTATGACATTGGCGGTCATTGACACATTAGTTGAGAAAAAATCAATATTCGAAAGCAAGTTCTAGAATACGTAATCATTTCAAGGCTGACTTAATTAAAAAATCTATACATCAGTCTAATTATTTTGGATTGTTTTACCACCAACTTAATAGTAATCCAGACCTAGTGATTAACTTAGCTTAGAGTTCATTATACTGTAGTGACATCATGGCTAGTAATATCTACATTTGAAACGAGGTATATGTGTAATTAATAATCTAATATAAATTTATCTTCGACTATTGTTTATGCCCGCGGCTTAGCACACGTTGTCCCACGGGATCATACTACAAAAATAAAAAGTTTGAAAATTCTGTGTTAATCCAGGTTACAAACTACCTATGTGCTAAATTTCATCCAAATCCGTTCAGAAAATTTTGCATGAAAGACTAAGAAACATTCACCCATCAAATAAACAAACAAAAAAAAAAAACAACAAACAAATAAAAAAATCAAAAAAAAAAAACAGCAAACAAATATTATTCTATTCTTCTATTCTATTCTATCCATTGTCAAAAACTTTCGCCTTTATAATAGTATAGTAAGACTATTGTCAACAAACAAGACACATTAAAACAGACCATCTAACAACAACAACAACAGCTAAACCATGTATGGTCAACCAAGCTATTTGGTTTACATTTTACAATGTAATTTGCATGTTGACCTTACTATTCAAATATCTTGCACCGAGTTAGTACAGTTTTAATGGGGACATGACTACAATAAAAGTGTTGTCATACCTATGAGTGTGTTAACTTGCAACTGATAAAGATCCTTGTTGTTAAACAGCCAGATAAAAGTGAGCCAGCCAGCCAACCAGACAACCCCATGACAAGATACCTGCAATCAAGAATAGATAACATAATTACTTTCTTTATTCTTCTAGATACATTTATTTACACAGTTATTTTAATGAGAGTATCTTAAAGCATTAGGAATCCACACCATATTTTAACCCATGATCTGTCCACGAAGTAGACACAATAGTTAAACAATGGCGTCTCGACCAAATTGGTCATTTGACAGATCATGATCTAATAGAAAATTTCTTTAAAGTTATTTTCATTTATGTACATAAATGAAACTATAATTTTGACCTTTTCGCTTCTGATCGAACATAAATGTTTTTATAGTCGAATAAAAGCTATGGTTTCATAGTATATACCTCAAATAGTCTGTAATTATTGCGAAGGGATCTTGTCCAGGTAGTTTTCATCCCCAGCTCCACAAACTTCTTTGTGATCCGTACATCTTCCTGTAATATCTTCTTCAACATTGGAGGTATTTGACGCTTTGACTGTTCTCTTCCTATTAACTGAAAACCACATTAACAAATACATAAAGGAAATCAATGTGATTTAAGTAACATTTTCAGTTTTGTTTTTAATCTATATAATAGAAAATAAAACAGTAAAGACACATTGAAACCATACTTAAGAGTTATAATGCCTATTACTTTCTTTCTGGACACAACCATCTATCAAGAATATTTGGAAATTATTTTAAGGTAATGGTATAATTACCATTACACCTGTAAAATACTAAATAATATCTTGTAAAATCTACATATTAGTGTGTATTCTACATGAACACTATTTGAAATCTAGAGCATAAATACATTTTTCTAAAAAGAACAAGTTATAGTTAATATTGGCACAACAAGGTTGTTAGATCAAGGTGGACTCTGAAGTTGGGTTAATGCATTAACATTAAAGCCGGTATGCCAGTAGCCTGGAAGGACACAAGCTTAAAAGAGTGTAAAATTATAATGATTTAAATACAATTAAGTATGCTCTATTATGGTCTAGTTATCAGGTGTAGCTTACCTCCTCCATGCTGCCTAGCTGTGAACTATGCAGATATTTCAACAAGCGAACACACCTGTACAAATATATGGGTTAAAACTACAATGATAGGTAAAAAGATGCAAAAACAAACATTAAGTAAATTGATGTGTCCAATTCACATTGTATTTACAAACAAAAGAGAAAATTTCTTACGTGACACTAAAGTGTACACTTGCATTAATTTTTATCCCAAAAAGCGATTAGCCAACACTTCTTCACTACAGCTATTTCTAATTCTCCTTGAACTCACTCAACTCAAAATATGATTAAGACAATGACACATTACACAGGCAACAGTGTGACCATCTCAAAAATGGCAAATCTGCCACACACGGACCCAAAAATCTGCCACACTCGACGTTAAAAAATGCCAAAAATATGCCAACATGAAAATGAAAAAAAAATACATATTTTCACATTTTTTTTTTTAATTAACATTATAACTACGTTAAACGTACAAAAAAACAATACACCTATTCAACATTGGTTTTAAAATTTTCGTCTTCAATTTCTTTGTACATGGATTTTAAAGACATATTTAACATTTCCTTGCTTGGTTTAAAGGAGATGGAGTCTCCGTGTTCCTGCACTTCACATACACGCTAAGCGCCGTAAGAGAATGAAATGAAGTAAAAACAAAGATGATTGAAAACTCAATCAAGAAAGGTTATAAGAATATGAACCCTATGACTTATCACTTACAGCCCACGATCAAATGACAATACCTATGTATGAACAGATCAAGCGGGGAATCCCCATGTAATCTGGGCTGGGTATCAAACAAAGGCATAGGCTGCCAGATTGTGAAACAATTTTCTACTAAATATTTTTACATTTACCTTATTTAATTTTTTTATCACTTATTAATAATGTAATGTAATTTAAAATTAGCATGATTTTCATTAAAACCTTTGAAATGTGCCAAAATCTGCCACATTTGTAAATCGTCAGCATAATATGCCACAGCTTAAATTTTCGATCCAAATCTGCCAAAATGGCAGAAATCTGCCACAAATGGTCACACTGACAGGCAAAGACAAACAGCAGATCTTTTTTTTCTTTCGCCCTACTCGGGCAGGCTAAGGTCTTGGACCATACCGCCTCGTCTTCAGTGCAGAAGATTTAAGGTGGATGCTCCAGGGTAGCCCGCGAAATTCAAATTTTCTTACGTTTTTTGCAATTTGCAGGGCAGTGTCAGGTTGTATGTTGATTAAAATATGATTCGCGGCTGTAACACGTGTTGTTAGCTATTTAAATACCAAGTTTTATATTTTTAAGACATTTACAGTATTTTTAAATCACATAGATGTATTATGTAAAATTAGTACGTTATTTGATTTGTTTAACCTCTTCGGCCAGTCGCGAAATAAAAATACTGCTAAAATGGCGCTAACGGATATTGCGATGTCAATTGACTATTTTAGTTTGGTAAAGAGGCGGGACATTAAGGTGAACCCTCCAAGTTCATAAAAGTCGAAGAACCACTTTTTCATGATCAAAATCATGCCTCGACCTTTTTGAACTTGGAGGGTTGTATTGATGATTTTGATGATTATAATTCTGTAACTACATACGTCTTACAGTCGCGAACAATATTTTAATCAACATACAACCTAGCACTGGTCTGCAAATTGCAAAAAAAAATAATTTCGCGGGCTATCCTGGAGCATCCACCTTAAAAGTTACGAGGCAGCGCCATTTTAGCAAGGCAGTGTTGGTTGAACAGTGTAAGTGTAAGGAGCTCTGTAGTACCTGTGTAAGTACAGTGAATTTTAATAATATAGATAGAAGTATAATACTGTAGTTATTTATTTTGTGCTTATTTTTGATGGTCTAAACCTAGTAAATAAATCATGCCTATCTATTCAAATGAAAGCATTTAATTTCTCTTTTGCTCTGGCTAGTCCTACACACGTATGTAGTTACAGAATTTTAATCATCAAAATCATCAATACAACCCTCCAAGCGCATTAAGGTGCAGGAATGACTTTGACTTTGAAAAAGTAATTCCTGCACCTTTAGGAGCTTGCAGTTTAGGCCCCCAGTACAGACATATATTTAAGTTATAGATAATAAGTTAACATGAAAAGTTATGATATCCACTCTTGTAGCTATCTTGCCTAGAATGCTATTGATTTCCAGGTCATCAACGTTAGATAATAAAATAACAGTAGTCTGTAACTGTCTCAAGAGTTAGTATGATTATTAGACACCCTATTAGAAAGAGACAATATCCACTCTAGAAGCTTTCTCGCTCGGAGCGTTGTTGGGTTGCCCGTCCTCATTCCAGTTGGTATATAAGTTCCTTGGTGTTTGCAGTTGAAATTTGACATTTATTTGTATTGTCAATTGTCACATTTGTCACTCTTGTCAGGTTGTTCGAAAATAATAACAATAGTTGTTTTAAAATCGTAACAATTAAGTTTACTATACAGATTTAGTTTGTTTATTGTTCAGATATACTTCTCTGCGACACGTGGGTAACCTTGAGAGTTCAAAACTTCAGTGAGAGTAAAAAAATCTCCGTCCTCATGCCCGTCCCTCAATATTCTAAAGAAGTTTCTTCATCCAGTGACCAATTGTCCTTGTAAAGGTCCAAGTCTAAAATGAAGCGTTTATTCGAGGTGGATACAATTTGCAGACTATGCCTTAGAGCTGACGAAAAAGTTTATAGATTAAAAAACACAGATCAGAAGGTTTTCATTGAAAGCATTATCAAACTAAAACAAGATAATTATGTAAGTACTTAGTAAATTTTACTTGATTTAACCATAGATGCAATAATAATATTATTTTAATTGTACACAAAAAAATAACAAAGCTCATTTAAAAAAACCATAATTTTTATGATAATACACAAGGTGGTAATTGGTTAGTCAGTGAACTGTAATCTTGAGGTGTTACAAGTTTAATCCTCATCACACTACGGCTGCTAGACATAAATCTCAAGTTGATAGCTATGGGATGCTACAATCATTTATTTACTTGCTTTCAGGTCCCAGCTGATGATCTTTACATATGTTACATCTGTAGTGCTCTTCTAACAAAGAGTTTCAATTTTATGAAGACCATTTGGAGTGCACAAAAAATTGTTTGTGCTATATTAAAAAATACCAATATGGTAAGTACTTTATCAGTGACAAGCTCCACACTGTGGCAGGTGGCAGATGGGTGAGAGTTGCCAAGAATGGAGCTGAGTGGCTTGCAATTGGAGAGGCCTATGTATGATATTGAGTTGAAGCCATTTCTATTTGTGGCTCTTGTAAGTCAAGTCTGACATTTTAGTAAATGGTATAAATTGCTTCCATATCTTTACATATAATAAATCTATATCTGTGGCGTTTCTGTACATTGAAAATATTTAGAATAATGAAGGGGGGTAACAGGTATGTTTGTCTGTGGTAGCATCGCATTAAAATTACAAAACCAATGTGGTTAGCTCCATATTATGCATAACTTAAAGGTTTTAGTTTTTAACTCAACTATGGCGAATCAAAAAGGAGGGTTATGATTTTTTGTTTCATAAAAATCGCTGCTCTCTAATACTCTATCAAAAGACAATTTAAAGTGTTCAAGAAGAACTTATCATCATTATATCTAATGAATACATGTGCAAACTACAGTCAAAATCTGTCATAATGACATTGAAGGGACTACTCATTTTTTTTTTTTCTCTATTGCCACTGTTATCAGTGCATCCACTTTTAGCAGATGTGTTGCATGCTTCTCTCATTAAGAGTGTGTCCTCCAGCGAGAACATCTACTTGTAATTCTCTACCATATAAGATGTCTTTTCTTTTGAGGCGTATAGCATAGCTGAGAATTGTGAGCTGTCATGCAAGGGTATTGGGGTGGGCTTCTAGCCGTTCCCTGTACGACGTCTTGACGTTTGTAATTTCTTCTCTCACTGTGAGCATTTCCAGGTGTTCCTGGATCTCGGCATTAGTCACATACCAGGGGACATTACTGATTGTTCGGAGGAATAAGTTCTGTATTCTTTGGATTCGTATGATGGAGAAGATATGAGCGCCGCACTGGCGCGCCGCCGCGCTCTCGCCGTGAGTTCATGTCGACGCGTGGTCGCTGAGAGCAGCGCGCGGCGCGCCGTTGCGACGAATCGCAACGTGCTTTCTCGCTCGCACGCGCGGCCCGACCGCATAAGTGCTCATTTACTGAGACGCGGCGCGTCATGCGGCGCGTTGCGAGTTTTCCCGTTTACGGAGGGGCGGTGTCATCTGCGATATATATTTTTATTTGCGCGTTTGAAGCCGCGTGCACCGCCGCGGTGCAACGTCTTTGTAGACCATAATTATTTGGGATACTTTCCATATTGCAGGGAAATGTTGGACTCTTAATATCCCATTACAACTGTTGTGATGTAGATTATAGCTTTTCGGGGCAGTTGCCTAATAATTTCTTTGGTTATTAGGTCAAAACCCCGGCGCTTTTTTATCCTTTAGCTCCTTTAAAACTCTCCACACTTCCCGTACTGATACATGGTTTTGGCGGTAGGTCCATCTGGAAGTCTTGGTTGCAGTGGCGAAGTGTGAAAATGGTGTCAGACAGGGGAAGCCGAAGAAAAAACATGTTTTTTTTTGCTTTTTTTACATTTTAACCTCATTTTCGTTATCAGCAAACCTGAAAACCACGAAAATGACATCTATGACAAAAAAAAACTAAAAAAATTTCTTCGGCGCCATTTTGAATTCTCTTTTTGACTTCATTTCCGTTATCAGTGACCCCAAAAACGACTCTAATGACACCCATGATAAAAATAATAAAATGCAGTGGAATTAATAAAAAAAAATGTTTTTATTAAATAAATAAATAAGTCAACAAAATGACCATTACTCATTCTATCTCGTTCTGTCGTTCTGTCTGTTCTGTCTCCCTGTCGTAAGTAGTGAGTGTCGTTACTCGATAATTTTCGGCTTACCTGGCTCCCTGACTTACGGTACTGCCAGCCGCGAAGTCACGTGTGCGCGTCCATACGATTTTAGTTCCGAATTCTGACACCCGAGCACCGGCTTATTTGGCGCTACCTGTTGCTTTCTTTGTTGACATGATTATTTTTTGCATTTTTGAATCCTCTAATGACACTACGTGCAGAGTGCCTTGTTCCCGAAGGGAAGCCGGTAGGAATGGTCTTCTTAGGTGCCTTCGGGCCTGTGGTTTAGAGTTGTATTTACTTTGTCATTGAACTCTTCATCCACAGAATCATTTGGGCGGAATACTTTTGCAAGATGTTTAGCAAATAGGTCTGCTTTTTACTGTGTGGTTTAGGAACTTGGTGTCTATCAAAGTCCTTTGTTATTTTCCAGACCGAATAGTTTGTAGACTCTGTAGCAGTTAGGTTTTCTAGCTTTTCTTGGAATGAGTTATCATTTTGCCAGTTTTGCAACAGAGACTTGAGGTCTTCTACAGCTCTGTTAAGATTAGTTTTATCTTCAGTAAGCCTACTTAAATACCAAACTCTTCGAAGTCGTCTCTCTAGAACAGGCTACAGTATTTCTAGAGGATAGTTATTTACTCCACTACTGTTGCGGGTTTGGATTTCAGGAGTATTCATCCAGCATGCTTCCTGTATGAGCGACGTTATATATTTAGCTGCCTAAATCTTCAGGTGTCTTATGGGCCATTTTCATGTTTATTGATTCCCATGTGCTCTCGAAATGGGTTCCAGTCTGTAAGTTTATTACACAGCCTTATTGATCTTGACACCTCTATAATGTTGGTTCTAACTGTCAAGAGCACAGGAGTGTGATCTGAGGAACTGTCATAACAAGACTCAGGTTTCATATATAACTTCGTTAGACCTTTGGCTATGAAGAAATCTACAAGATCTGGTACCTTCTTGGTATCAGTTGGCCAGTTAGTAGGTGCTCCTGTGGATATGGTGCTTAATTTGTTTTTATCTACGCTCAGTTTCAGCTGTTTGCCTCTTGTATTCGTTTATCTGGAGCCCCAGGAAGTATGTTTGACATTCCAATCTCCACCTACAATATAGCGGTGTCCCAGAGTGTCAAGGAAATCGGAGTACATTAACTCAGTCATATTGTGTTTAGGTGGGCAGTACACTGCTGCCACATTGACGTCTCTTGATTTGTCATGAACGGTTATCGTGGTGGCTTGGATGTGCTCAGTTTCATAGTTAGGCATTTGATGATGTTCGATAGTATTTTTTATAATGATGGCCAATCCCCTATGGCTTGTACCGTCTGGGTGGTTTGTAATGTAGCAGTGGTAGTCTGGAAACCTTACTATGGAATTAGCTTTACAGTGGGCCTCAGAGATAAGGTGAATGTCTAGTTTATGTTGAGACATGAACAGTTTAACTTCATGGTTATTAGTGGCAAGACCATTGACAGTCCAGGTCGCAATCCGTAGTGAAGTAATTTTGTCAGTTTGTCGACGAGCTTAGCTGTGAGACTCATAAGAGTACTCATTTGGTGGAGGATGATATCAAACTTTTCAGTCTGTTTTATAATGATTTGTTCTAGGGTCGCGTTTATTTGACCTGGGATGTGAGTATTATCAAAAGTGTTCTAAGAAGTGGTGTTTATTTGGGCTAATTTTACGATTTCTGCGTAGGACAAACTCTGTTCTTGACTCTTTGGCTCTGTACTAGTAATCAGTTAATTCGTGATTATCTGTTTTAGATGCTGTTTTGTTTACTATCGGAGGGATATTATTTTTATGTTTTCTAGCTTGGATTTCTTTCCCTTGTAATTAGCTGGATGTGGTCCATCACATAAGGTACAGTGCTGGAGTACTCCGGTCACGTTTTCGACATTCGGAAGTCTTGTGTGATTGACTGATTGCCCACATTTCACATGCATACCTGTATGGTCTCATACAATAATTCTTGGTATGACCATACTGTTGCCATTTATGAACTGAATTATATTGTGTTCTTTTTTCGGGGAGCTATGGGCTAGCTCGCCGTCCGTCCGTCTCATGACGACAGGCCGTGGCGACGGCGCGTTCGTGTTCCACGCGCGCCTCAAACAGAGTCGGCAAAAAGGAAGGGGTCCGCAAGGGCCGATGCCTGCCGGGGCTGCGGGACTGTTCGAAAGAGATACCGTGCCCCCGGAACATAAAGGGCGATGAAGAAACATGGATGGGTTTTAGTCAGTAAAAGTCTGACACTCCCTCCTGCTCCGCCTGAGCTGAGCGGGAGGAGTCATTTGATGATTTCCCAAACAAAAAAAAAAAAAGGATTGGCTTCTGACGACCACTCCTCAACGGTAAGTAGCACGGATACTAAACTTTGTTTATGCGTTCAATTTTGATGCCAGGCAGGCCTGCAGCCAGGATCGTCTTCTCACAAGGAAACTCCTCAACGATATATAGCACGGATACGAAAATTTGTAGTCGCGTTCATATTTGATGGATAAACGTGATTTCTTTCATGACTTCAACTTGCAGCTTGACTCTCGTGACTCGTGACTCGATCACGATCTTAGCTACAGCCAGGATCGTCTTTTCACACGTATACGCGTTCACTTTTGATAGATAAACATGGTTTCTATCACGCCCTAATACTGCAATCAGGATCGTCTCCTCAAGAGAGAAGTCAGCATCAGGTGAAGGTTATCATTAATATTATTGTCAAGATATCATTCATCATCATTGAAAAGAGGTGTAGATCTTCAAACGGCTAAGCAGATTTTCTTGAAACAAAGCTAACACTCTCGAATTAGACATCTTTCCAATGACTTAGTCAAAATCGGTTCCCGAGCTTTGCCGCGTCACTTTTTCTTAGCTCCTGTCGGATTCAGGGGCTATAATACCACAATGCCACAGACAGACACACGTCAAATTTATAAAACCCCTCTTTTTTGGTCGAAGTTTAAAAATAATACTACCTACTAGTGTGACAATAATAATTCAACACCAACAATAAAATAAGCACCAAATTAATTAAATATGTATGATGTACGTATTGGATGTTTCAAGATTACATTTATTTTAGATTAAATCTATAAAAGCTAAAACTGCCTAATTATTTTTAGATCACCAAGCAACTGCTTTATTGCATAGATAGACACAGCACTGGACTAAATCCTATAACTCTCAGTACAATTGTAACTTTTTTTGATAATGTGAAGTGTGAAAGCTCTGAAAATACATCTAGCGATAGCAATACAATTGCAGACATAGAGGAACTAGATCTTGACCTTTTAATTAAAAAAGAAAAACCGAGAAAGCAAAAGAACTCTAACATGAACAAAATAAACTATTATACCAAAAATCAAAATTCGTTAATTATCAGTGATGAAGACGAATCAGACAAATGTAATCTAGTTGAAATTAAAGTAGAAATGTGCAATAATCTTGAAATAGAATTCATAAAAGCTGAAAATAGTGATCCACTCACAAAAGAGTTAATTAAAGATGAACCAATACCAGAGACAAAAAAGCCAGTAATGAAAAAAAATAGGGATTTAGAAAAAAGTCCCTCAAATGAAAATAAGGTAATTATAAGTGATGAAGACGAAGAATCAGAAAAATGTAATGTAGATGAAATGGAAGTAGAAATATGCAACAATTTTGAAATAGATGGCATTCAAACTGAAAGTAGTGATCCACTCACGAAAGAGTTAAATACAGATGCTTGTGATGAACCAATACCAAAGCCAAAAAAGACAGTCAGAAAGAAAAAATCAGGTTTAAAAAAAAAACCACACATCCATCTAGAGTCTGAGGACTCCAGTTCTGATGAAAAAAAAAGAAAATATGAGAATAAAGATATTGATTATGATTACCAACCTGACTCAACAAGTCACTCTGAAGACTCAGATTATGACTCGTATGACGATGAGGGAAGACCAATCAAAAGACCAAAAGATGATCGAGTTTATCCAATGAAGTGTGACCATGTAGGTACAAATACTTACAAATACTTATTAAATACTAAGGTTTTGTACTAAAATATTCTAAGCTTTGATTCACATTTGTGTAAGCTGGTGCACGGTATTATGCTAATAACATAACATGACAGTGTCCGAGGTAGATGCACTGTGCGGGAAAGATGTGGTAACATGTCACTTAGTCATTCTATTGTTGAAGGGATTCAACACCTTTCTCCCACCATACAGCACAGGCACATTTCAGTAAAATGTTAGGGATTGACCGTGACAGAATGTGTGAATTTTTTTTTAGTAAAAAGTATGGTACAGGGCCTACAGGTATGTATGTTCAAAAATCAATGGTTGTTACAATGTCGAGCATGTGACTTTTGGCCCGGGTTGAGAGGGGGTAAGGGGCTGTCCTCTGAGTGTAACTATATAAGTATTTTCTGTTCTTTGGCATTGGCATGAATAAGCAATACTCATTGCTAGCGAACGTGGCCAGTCGAAAAGAATGCACAATTGCACACAGTCACATAAGAAATATTTTCATCACTCATCTTGCTGTCGTACACACTGATGTATAGTTACTGCCAGTTAAGATCGCAATAGCGGTCATTGACCCACCTACATTTATTAAAATTCTGAACTTTGAATTCCAAAAATAAGCCTGTTCAAGTCTTGAATCGTCATCTTTCGTGATCTTCAACATTTTTTCTAATGAAAAACGATACATGGTTCATTAGTTTTGGTTCGTACGTAAAGATATTAGGGAAAGGGCAATGACCACAATTGCGATCTTAACTGGCAGCAACAGTGAATTTTGATGTTTGGTGATTTCGTTTCAGTGTGATTTCGAAGTGCTGGAAAAACGTAATCACTATCGTCATTATCTAGTTAGTCATCCCAACATCGAGTATCCATATAAACATGTAAAGGAGTACGCTTGTTCGATTTGCGGCATACTTTGTGTGAGTATTGATTGATTTTATGGTATTTTGTTTGCTTCTTATATCCTCTGCCGACCTAGCCTTGGGGCCGAAGCGCCACTTTCACTTAAAGCAGCCGGTGTTCTACCATCTGAGCAACTTCCCCTCGGCCTGGCCGGGCACTGAACAGTCGCATATTCTTACACTCTCCCTGCCAGGCCTAGGTTCGCCTGATGTCCAAGCTGGCTCAGTCTGCGCCTGCCGTCGGACTCCCAACGCCCACTGGAGAGACACAAGCTAGCGCCGCTGTCTTGGGCCTGTGTCTTTACAGACGACAGTCTCCATCATCTGCAGGCCACAGTATCGTGACCGGAGACGATGGAACTCCTACCAACTTGAGACCATAACTTCTACGCAAACAATGTGCCTAAGCGACACCTATAGCCTATTGCCCATATCAACCTTGATGATCCATTCACAACCACACTTTTAAGGAGTGTCGATTCATTAACCCAAAATAATTTAAATGACTTCTATGTTATTTATAGACAAAGCAGAGAATAGTTTTACATGAGGCTAATCATACTACACAGGAACATAAGTGTTACTTTTGTCCAAAAGTATTTTCCAACAAGACAAGAAGGCAAAGGCATGTGTTGAGAGTTCACCCAAGGAGAACGTTCACCTGTGATTACTGCTCTAAAACATTCAAGACAAAAGGTGATTTAACACGACACTTACGGGTGAGTTAAAAAAACGTCTATTATTTCTAAAATATTAAAGCTGAAAGGTTTGTTTATTTGAACAATGTTCTCTCTGGAACTAGCAGTTTTTGCATTTGATAGCCCATTTCTATTATATAGTAATTTTTAAATCTTAATTTTTTTTTATAATCTTAATTAAAATCTTGTTGCGACCCTTTGAAGCTGAGCAAGCGGGTGAAACCGCGGGCCGCAGCTAGTGATAATATAAATTTTATTGTTTTAGTTTAGAATATTGAGTTATCAATCAATCAATCATTTTATTATCAGGCATCTTATGGCCCATAGATGAAATACACAAAATTACATAACAACATAAAAATATACTAATACATACAAAATATAACTTATAAACTATGAACTAAGACACACGAAGTGGCTGCGTCGTGTTACGCTGCGCGGTGTCACGTAGCCTGCCGCGAAAACCCAGAATCACCTACAATTTTACCGAGTAACAAAAATTTTGAAATAAACTGCCTGTTTTTGTCTACATACAATAATAGTTTTACATAACGTTTTAAACGTTTTCAGACTCACACTGGAAGTAAACCATTCAAATGTCATATTTGTGGAGATGGATTTGCACACAGCGGAAACAGAAGTATTCACATTCTTTCCAAGCATCAAAATTATAAGTGTGTCAGAAGAGTGCGCAGAAACAAGAAACACTGTTCAACAGACACAGAAATCTCGTCGAACAGTGAGGAAACAGTACGGACTAAAACAATACGCAGAAGTAACAATCAATCCGAAAATACTGAAGTGACACTAAAAGAGAAAAGGAAAACTACGAAACGAGAATCAAAAAATAAAGAAGTTGGTGGTGCTGACACAGCAATAGTGTCTGAGGACGGAAAGCAAAATAATACGAAGGAAAATATAACCCAAATTGTGAGGGATATGAACATTGAACAAGGAAGTAAAAATTACGAGAACGCAGAAATAGAGTCGGAGGATGAAATTCTTGCTGTGATTAAAAGATCTTTCTTCTAATCATACTCAAGATGGACCTCGAAGTAAAAGGGCTAAACAAATCGACAAAGAAAATAAAATCGAATTATGAAAACTCAGCCCGACTGAAAAGAAAGCAGTAATCAAAAGCCCGGCTTCCGGAACTTAATATAATCCAGAAATTTGGTAACAAATTGTCAAGGGCGTGTCATAAGAATAAAATGAGTACATTTTAACGTTTTGAACGCCATTGTCACATATATGTGACAAGCAAGCGCGTGCCCTGTAAGCCAAACGACACAAATAAAGGGTGTAAAAAGACCCGTAACAAAGCCGAAAAGCAAATTGTTCTCCCCGTCATTGCGATCATTGTTTTGTTCTAGACCAAACCATCCAGTTACGGAGATATAGGGGTCGAAGTTCCAAATTTTTCACAAGTTTCTTAGATTCTTACTTTAAACACCTCCACGACCCTCGTACTATCTAACATTATTTTATATTCTATCTATCAATCCATCCATTAGCACAATGTTTCCAGTACGTTACATTGAGTTTTACCGTAAAACGTGATTTTACACCCCAAAAAAAAAATCGTATCCCAGCGATAATTTTTGCGTAAAGTTACTTAGTTTGATGTATACAATGCTTGGTTGAGTGGAGACGAATATTTGTATTTTTTTTAATAGGACTTTGTGTTAGTATTAATTAATTGCATTTAAGAGTTTGTTAAATTGTTTTCTAAACATATTATTATATTTTTATCTTAACGTAAATCCCTATTTAAATCAAATTAATATAATTACGAACATTAAAAAAAATCGACGAATTGACGACCTCTTCTCCTTTTGGAATTTAATTAAAAACTATATTGCAATATAATCTACCTATAAATATTTGTTATAAACATAAAACAAAAAATTTCAAAAGTGAATAAACTTATTAATAAAAAATAAACGTTGAAAAATAATCGACTCCACTTAGTAATTGTGCCTGTATTTTATGCGGACGATTTTGAGACACTGAATGTGTATCTTGAGTTTTTATTTAATATAAACAACATTTTATAGACTGGTCCTAGGGACTTTTATTTTATAATAAATAAATAATTGTGACTTCTGCAACAAATATTTAAAAAGGAAGTCTTTGTTTATTTCAATACCAACATAAATCTGAGAGGGTAAATACATTTTCCACTAAATCTATAACTAAGCCACATTCATAAAATTCTTTTGCAAAGGTGTCTTACAAAATATACAATAAGTATTGAGGCCATTATAAGTGAATTTTCATTTGGACTAAATTAAATCAACCTTAGAGGATGATACCAGTTGTGTCAACTTGAGTGTTTTTGCTACCAGGAACTTACCAGAATAACTTTAAACAACTTTGCGTTTGTTCAAATAAATATTTTTAAAACAATTAGACACCATTATTTTTAGGTCGTTCTAGAACCGAAAGCCATATACCACGATAGCCACTCGATCATCGAACTCAGAACGATTGGGACTGTTTTTTGTTTTAAATAACAATAAAAGAATATTATAAATTCAATTTTTCGTGTTTTTTTTAATAAATAAAAATAATATACATAAAGAAAATCACGAAAAAAAATATTTTTTTTTGTTTCAAAAAAATAGTCCCAATTGTTTTGAGTTCGATGATCGAGTTTATGGCTTTCGGTTCCAGAACGACCTAAAATTAACCGTGTATACCTGTTTCCGGTCAAAAGCGTTGTTCATAATGATGAGTACAAACACAGTGTATATTTACTAGCTGCAGTGTATATTTGCTTTCTGCTTACACTTTTAGGCTGAGGGAAGGTAGTTTAAGGCCCTACCTCGAAAATAAATCGTAGCTCGCTGGGCGTGACTTAGCCCCCCGCGCTGGGAGCGGCGAATGCAGTTCACGCGGTCGACAGTGCGGTGGCATCGGAATAGTTAGAGAGCCCATGACACTAAATCTAGTTCGGTAAGACTCCCAGGTGATATATGTATGATAATTAGTCACGTTCACGGATGAGCCCGTGGTTAAATAATAAAATCAAAATCAAAGCATTTATTTCAAGTAAGCCAGTTACAGGCACTTTTGAATTGTCGAAACAAAGATGAAAATTAAATGTAGCTACAGTCCCAGTCACAAGACATAAAAACTGTGAAAGTACTGTAGTTGCCCATTCCCTAGCGTAGATCTCTATGGAGAAGAACGGGCAAGAAACTCCATGGACACTCTTTTAAATCAGAATATTGTTACAAAATCTTGGTTACATCATTCATGTTGAGATGGTATATTATGTGAGAATAATGTAGCAAGATGTGCACGTTAAAAGTGTCCACAGTAAAACAAAACAGAAAAAAAAAACAATTCAAAAACTAAAATAATTCATTAAAATAAGCGATGGCAACTGAGAGATGACCAGTCACAACCGACAGCGCCCGTTCACGGACATGACGCATAGATCAGCACCATTCAACTCAACCATTTTGAAGGTAACTAAATGATCCGACACATGCGCCACCATCAGCGAGACTTTTGAGTGAGCATGACATATTCTCAACCGCCAGGGCACATTCAAGTCAAGAAAAGACGTAGGTTTCCAGTGAATGATAACTTTCTAGTACATAGTACTCACACAATATGGGCTATGCGATTATATAATACTAAAGAGATTGAATCTATACAATGCAAAGATAGTTGTACAATCTTCAGCAGCTCCAACAATACCATTTAATGCTATCAATTTAAGCGCCCCTGCCCTTGTGGAGCAGGACCAGCATTGAGCCAAGCATTTTTATCAGCGATATAATCGCTCAACTTGGATATGCTTGCTTACATAGTGTGCGTTTAATACATGTTTTAAATTTCGTCTGATTCAGTTCAAGAATACTTTGTGGAATTTTATTATAGCATCTCAAACAGTACCCCATGAAAGATGAGTCTACTTTAGCGAGTCTGAAGCCTGGCTGAACTAGTTGGTCCCTATTTCTAGTACTGTAATTATGTCTGTCACCCCTTTTACCAAAAAGGTGGTATAACAGCCGCTCGGGTCGATCTTTAGGTTAAGCCGTGCTTGCCTTGTTGGTCTGTGGATGGGTGACCAGCCGGTTTCCTCCGTGCCTCGGAAAGCACGTTAAGTCGTTGGTCCCGGCTGTCATTTTCAGATCTTTGACAGTCGTTATAGGTAGTCAGTGGCCTAAAACGTCTGACAACCAGTCTTACCAAGGGGTATCGTATTACCCGTTCCGAGCGAGAAAGCTTCGAGAGTGGATGTTGTCTCTTTCTAATAGGGTGTCCAATACATCATACTAACTCTTGAGACAGTTACAGAGTAGCTGTTATTTTATTATTTAATGATGATGACCTGCAACTCAATAGCATTCTAGGCGAAATAGCTTCAAGAGTGGATGTGAACTTTTTATGTTAACTTAAATGTATGTCTGTACCGTCCAGTTGCAAATTATCCATTTTGCAACCTGTCTATCCAGACAAGTTTTGTATTCGGGGATTCGAGGACTCCGTTAGTATTATGTATTTTTTCAGACATGGAAAATCGCATATTCATGCTATGACTGTTTACCTATAATGTTTTAGTAACATTCGCCAATATTTATTTTATATTCCGAAACCATTCATTTTCACTCGCAGCTCGCCAAATGGATTCTTTTGCTGGAGAAGCATGGAAAAATCCTTAGGACCGGCATGGCACGGCACGATGCGGCGGATTCTTTTCTTTTCAATATTTGTATTTAAAAAACAAACTAGGTACTACCGACACCATGTGCGATGTCCGATGTTTCTAATTTATAAAATATACTTTTGATTACTATTTACGACAACGATGTTCGAAACTTCGAACTTACTTAATTTATTTGGATATTTCCCGTTTGTCAATCTAAAACATTGCTAATGGTAACCCTACAACCCTAGTCGTAATAAACAACCAAAGTTAAAAAACTTCCCTTAAAAACGAAATTCCACATCCAGCATACCCTTATTATTACACCCCTTCACATAACACAATTTTACCATATTTAAAGCGCACTATTTCACTGACAATAAAAAGTACTTCTAAGACATCAACGCGAAAATGTATGGGCCAAGGAACTTATATACTAACTGGAATGAGTACGAACAAAATGCTAAAAAAATAAAAAATAAACTATCTCAAAAGCCTAAAGTTTAAATTTTTGTACAATGGATTCAATAAAAAAAAAAACGTTCCGAGCGAGAAACCGACATGGTTGGATGGTGTCTCTGTCTTGCCTTGTCACCGATGTAAACAATTTAAAACATATATCAAAATGTTAAATCCTTATTCTACATACACAACAAGTTACACGAAATAGAAAAACCACATTTTTTCAACAAATCGCCCTAACATGTTTAGAATAAAAATCTTGTAGGTACTTATACAAATAAAAAGTTAAAATTTGTAAACTATTGTGATGTATTTGTCACCGTAAGATGGTGAATGCCGTTATTTTATAATAGATTATCTCGCGGTAGGCTCTAGTCTAAAATAGTATATCGGGATTATATTGTGCCCTCCGCGCCAAGCCACAATTTCACCTACCATTTTGTCACGATTTCGTGTTTGTGTATTTTAAAAATTGATAACAGTACATAATGTCGTATTTTAAAACTATTAAAAGTACTTCATGGTTTGTCGTGCTTGCAAAATTTATTTTTTTATTTAGTAACCGCAACAGACGCGATAACACTATGCTTTGCTTACATGGTTCCAAAACAGCATTATTGCGGAAAAGTGTATTTTGCATGGCGCCTTTAATATTTAACAAACTTCCAAGGGGATGGAGGGAACTAAGCGCACACAAACTAAAAAAACGGCTAAAATTGTATCTAGTTGAGAAAGCATACTACAGTATTGTAGAATTCTTAAATGACAAAGTCTAATATTTATGTACAATTTATAATTAGATTAAAGGACAAATTAATTTAAATTTGTAATTTAATGCCTAAATTTAATTATTAGTTAATTTAATATTGTTTTTTTTTATCCTTGTTTAAATACCTTTTAATGACTTTTCTTACCCATGTATATATTTGTTATGCCCCAAAGGCCGAACATGATGGATCTTTTTGTTTATAAACAACTTGCATATCTTGTAGATATGAATACTCATGTTTCTACAAATAAATGTCTTGTCTTGTCTTGTCTAGTAAACTTCGAAACATATTTTAAGTACCTAACTACCTAGTAACCTAATTTTTATTGTTTTGTTTTAACTTGGGTATTGTGTAATGTGTATTGAAATTATTACTTACCTTTATTCATTCCAACATCTTACTCTATACATTCTTAAATATTTCTTAAAAAAAACTGATAAAAAACATATAAAGATATAAAAAATACCTATAATACCTTGTTTATTAATGTTTGCTTGCCATGTTATGGCAAAATGTGGCATTGCACTAACATATATTTTTAACATCTTTTGTACCTACCATAATTGCCAGAAATAAATAATGTTGATTCTGATCCCTGTTTTTTCATTTTAGAACTTTAAATTTTTATAGGGGTATTTTTAGGATTTTGTATCCAAAGGGTAAAAACGGGACCCTATTCTAAGACTCCACTGTCCGTCTTTCTGTCACCAGGCTGTGTCTCATGAACCGTGATAGCTAAACAGTTCCAATTTTCACAGATGATGTATTTTGGTTGCCACTTTAACAACAAATACCAATAACAATAAAGTAAGATTTTAAGGTGGATGCTCCAGGGTAGCCCGCGAAATTCAAATTTTCTTACGTTTTTTGCAATTTGCAAATTGTAAAAAACGTAAGAAAATTTGAAGGTTCCTCCCATACAACAAACGTGATTTTTTTTCTGATTTTTGCTCGATATTACGGCAACAGGTAGACTCTTATAATATTCTCAGAATTTTTAGTTCTATGGGTACCACTTTAAAAATAAAATAAATATTCAAGGGGGGCTTTTTCAAGGCCAAAGTCATTCCTTCACCTATATACGCTTGGAGGGTTGTATTGATGATTATAATTCTATAATTACATACGTCTTACAGTCGCGAGCAATATTTTAATCAACATACAACCTAGCACTGGCCTGCAAATTGCAAAAAAAGTAAAAAAAAATGAATTTTACGGGCTACCCTGGAGCATCCACCTTAAGACAAGACCTCTATGTTGGTCGTGTCATAAATGTCACCTCACAATCATAGTTATTGATTGACACAAAACAATAAATAAAAAATATATCGCTATCACCTTTAAATTTTTTCGTTGTTAAGAAACTTTTAATTTGATAATTTAGTGCCTACAAGCCATTTTTAGTATTTCTAATAAAATTAATTTTTTCAATCATGGAGTTCTTTGGTCTAACTATGTTTGGACCTCAGAATTATATCGGAGATATAATGACAGATAAATACAAAGACCCTAGTAGTAAAAAAGATGTTAAACCTTTGATGGAAAAAGTCAAGGAATATTCAACTCTACCAGAAAGGGTATCCCGTTTTGATATTCTAAGCTAAGTACTTGGTTAGCCAGTTATTTGTTGCTATCCAGGCGAGTTTTGGTCGTGTCTGTAGCCGCATCTGAGCCATACAGCCAATTCTTCCGTGGCACCGGAATGGATAAAATCCTACTACAGTATGAATCAGAAAAATGTGTTCCTATTTAAGACTTGAAAAATAATAAGCTGTCCCACACATTTGCGTCGAGTATTGATATTTTCGTATGGAAAACCTGATAGGTACTTTGCGATTAGGATGCTGGTCTGATGGTGAAAATCGTTCAGTTTGATGTTCTGTACCGCACTCTTAATCACAATCTTTACTTTCCTACTCTACCTACAGATAGAACGTCCGGACGTTGATGTGATTAGAGTTATTGATCTTTACATAGGAAGAGTTGATGGATTTGCTTACGGCTCATTCGAAAGATTTAGGAAGATGAAACGTAAAGGAGTTTTGATACCTCCTTTTCCTTGTGACATGTACAGGTTCCCACCTACCACTTATTTAGAGGTAGGTGAACAATACATTATTAATGAATTTAGCTAAACCACTACCAACAATATAGTGTAGGTATTGAATTGTATCTCATTATTAGTCAACGCTAAAGGCTTGATGAGAGTTAGGTCCATTAGTTACATAATGCTGTATGTAATGTTGTATGATACCCCCATATTTAGAACATTTAATGAATAGAATACCTACGTGGTAAGCGTGTGTTGATGTCCCTTCGACCCAGTGTAAAACCTCATTTGTGGCTAGGTACCTACTTACTATAAATTTTGTGTAACTAGTGTAAATACGACATCAGTAGGTAGGTATTAACCTACTTATTTCGAAAACTCCTTATCGTTTTAGTATGGCTGGTGGCAACATGATCCGGAATTATTGAAAACAGATTGGCACGTAACCAATCCAAGATTACCACAACCATCTTCGCCGAATACTTTGATTCTAGACAAAGTGCGGAAAAACAATAAATATGCAACTCTATTCTGATTTATTGTATCATGTTAAAATTATTATTAAAGATTCTGAATACCTACCTACCTGGTCTACAAAATTTCTTACTATTAATTGATTTTAGATATAATTTCAATGTCGATAATACCTAGTTAAACAGTGATGCTCTGCGCTGCGCTCTGCCATAATATGTGACCCTATGCGCATACTCGCGCATCTCGGTGATTACTCATCCGCAAAATATTTCATCCGCGGATGAAAACGTAACCCTTTTTCACCTAAATGATGAGGAATATGCAAATAAAAAATGTCTATTGGCCATGGTCCACCTAAATTAATTCCACGGAACTAAAATCCTCATCCTGTTCCTGTCATTTTACTACAATTGAAAAATGGGATACAAGCCCACCGTACCCCTGGCCGTACCCCTGGTGGTACGGTGGGTTTTTTAAAGTAAACCGATACCACCAGGTAAATGTGTTGTATTTTTTAATCCTTTATGGGCGGCATGGGCACCGGGCCGTAGGCCGAAGAAGGAGGCCGGCGGAGGTCCGGCACTTCGGGGACAGATGTCAAAGAGTGTTATTTAATATGCGAGCGAAACGAGCTCGCGTCATGGAGTCGTAGCAGGTTCTAAATTTCTAAAGGTGGTCCACCTACGTGATCTAAGTAGGTGGACCATGACCCAGTGGCGTAGCTAGTCCTAGTGAGGCACTGTAAAAACTTTTTTGGGGGCCTTTCGCATACGGGGTGCGGCGATGTCCAAAAAAAAGGAGAAAATCACAAATTATTTTTGCAAAACTAAGAAAATAGCATCCTGACTTGCATCGATATAACTGTCATTCATTTTATTATGAGAATGTGTGAGCGAGCAAAGTGACACAAAAAACCGGCCTAGAGCGTGTCGGGCCACGCGCAGTGTAGGGTTCCGTAGTAAGCCGTTATATTTTAGATTTTGTTTTTCAATGCAAGTCTTCACCCGTTATAAACAAGCAACCACTTCATCTTAGTCGCTCTATAGGGATTTATTCTATGGATTTTATATTTGGTACAAAATTATCCAACACCCTAGTTCAACGACTGTTACTGCTAAACTGATAAAGTTATATTAACCGCTATAGTAATATTTTCCTTTAAAGTTCATGAAATGCACTATCATCATGAACTTTTCCAGATTTTTCAAGCCAGCAGTTTAGCTTTTAGAGGGGTGGGGGGGCGCCCAACTGGAACAAAAATTTGCACTTTAAAGTTTAATATTTCGTAAATGGAGCATTAAAACGAAAAGTGGTATTAGCAACCCATAAGTCACTTTAAAAGAACTATTGAACGATACCCCACACAATGGGGTAGACGACGAAAAAAAAATCGTCCCCACTTCACATGTAGGGGAGCTACGCCCTAAAAAAAATATTTTCCATAATTTTATTTTACCACTTTGTCGGCGTTATTGATATACACACCTGACACCTCTACAAAATTACAGCTTTCTAGTACTAACGGTCTCTTAGCAAAACCTCGGACAGACAGACGGACTGACGGACATGGCGAAACTATAAGGGTTCCTTGTCAGGACTACGGAACCCTAAAAATGTGTAACTGTGACCATGACTAGCATAGGTTAAAATAGAAAATGACAGCATCCTGAAAGGGTTTAAATTTTCATCGAAAAGCGAGCTCGAAAATTTGGTGCTTTCTGAACCACGACTGGTGAAGCCTTTATTAAAGAGCGAGCGAAGTTAGCTCGAAAAATTGGATCATTCTCACTAGTTTCACCAGCAATTAGTTCCATGGAACTTTGGAGCTTTCTGGACCGCGATAAGTTATATTTTCGTTTTATCTTATAACAAGAAGAATATTTGAGGTTCGGAGGTTTTGTGGTTTTTTTCCTCATCATGGGCCCTTGATACTCAGGGGCCCCATATAATTGATACGGTGGTAGCTACGCCCCTGCCATGACCGAATCCCGGAGAAAGGCTGACAGTGGGGGAGCGGGGGGACCTTTTTTATACACCGTGAAATTTTAATGGTTATTTTCCCGCAGCGAAATGGTTTTGTCTTAGTAATACAGTCGTTTTATAAATAAATAAAATATTAGAAGCAATAAATGGCAGATTTATCATTGTGAAAAACAAAACTCGAAAGCGACCACGAACCAATAGTAATAATACCTCCCGATACCCCGCAAGCCGAGCGCTGAACGGCCGCGCGGCCGAAGCTGCCCTGTGCATATGCTGGTGTCTGGAACTGCCCATGATCGAGTAGCCGCTGTGTCGCCGCTACGATCGTCCGTGGCGATGAGACTTAGGGGTCTGAACCCCGCAAAGTCGGAGCGACTCCAAGTGTTGCGGCTCCGCGTGAAGTCGCCGGGCAGCATGTGAATCATAATCAGCCCTAGCATAAAGTTGCACCATTGCGACGTACTCCAAGTTGCAATAACTGTAGTGTCGTTCCATTGCACTGATGACGCGTGCTGCGCGTGCGACATTCGTGGGGAAAACTAAATGCGCTTCCGCACGGATACAATAGGAAGCCGGGGCGCGCGGCTCCGTTTGTAATTGTTGCGCGCAGGCTAGTTTATGCCGTATGACTACAGGCGAGAGCTTATTTTAATTTGAACATTTATAAATCGGTCTTTCTTTTGTCGGCGGTTTTTTGTATTGTTGCGTGCAAAGTATTTTATGCCGTATCACTACGTGCGAGAGCTTATTTTGCTTTGAACATTTATGCATCGCTATCCCTTTGTCGGGTGTGATTTGAGTAGTACCTACAAATTACATCTAGTGTTACTATTGTTTCTCACATTTTCGAGTTGATGAATATTTTTATTTTAAAACAAAAACATCCGATTTTTTTTACTGTGACTCTATGCTTCGAAAGTACTCCATATGGCAGGTCGATCTGCCGCGGGAAAACAACCATTAAAATTTCACGGTGTCTAAAAGAATCATTCCTCTAAAAGCGGGGGAGGTAGAAAGGCTGGCGGCGGGGGACGAATTTTTTATTAAAAAAAAACCCCCCGCTGTCACTGCTGTCAGCACTTCTCTCCTTCCGCCGGCGCCGCATTGAATTGAATGAACATTTTCTAAAAAACCCCAGTCCAAGTTTGTCTATTTGGCCGATATAAATTAAAATTGAATACGCGACCACTCATCCGGACTTGCAGATGATTCGTCGCGTTTCAGTTTTGAAAGGGTAACGTTTCATCCGCAGATTAAATATTTTGCTGATGAGTAGTCACATAAGTCGGTTAGAAATTCGTCTAATGTGTCACACGCTTAAAAAACTTTGCGGGCATGCTTTGTGCTGCGCTCCCAATGCGCTCCTCCCAGTGACGGATTAACTCAGATTAGAGGGAGATTTGATTTTTAATCAAATTAAGCAATTGCCTAGGGCATCACGTCTGGGGGGGCACCAGAAGAAGCACAAAAAAAATCCGTCCAAAGGGCATCACGTCTCACTCTCAAGTCTTACGTCATGAAAAACCACACCAAAAAAAGTTTCAAGGACTAATTAGAAAATTCGCGCGTTTTAAGTTGACATAGAGTCTGACCTAGAGACATAACCCCGCTCCCGCTTGCCCACTCGCTGCCCGCTAGTGCATTCGGCAATTCGAATGCACCGTAATTGCGATCAGCCAATCACAAACCACCCCTTCCCCGCGGGCCCCTCGCGTAACGTAAGAAAATTTGAATTTCGCGGGCTACCCTGGAGCTTCCACCTTAAAATATCATAGTAAATTCCTTTACATAAACATAATATAAAATTAACTAAAAACTAATTCACATTCAATAGAAAGGTGTATGCATTTACTTTTTCAAGGTCAAAGTCATTCCTGCACCTTTATGCGCTTGGAGGGTTGTATGGATGATTTTGATGATTATAATTCCAGCATTCTTTGATCAATTAAGTTACCCACAATTCTAATTATTTCCCATTTTAAAAATGGCAATTAATATTTATCACCAAAATGTACGTGGCTTGCGGACGAAAACGTCAAGTTTCTTTAGGAATGTGTGCTCAAGTAACTATGATGTTATATGTTTAACAGAGACGTGGCTAAAAGAGGGTTTTAACAATGGCGAATTATTTGATGACCGCTATTTAGTTTGGAGGCGTGACAGAGATTACTTAGATAGAAATTAGACACTTGGTGGTGGCGTTCTTATTGCTGTTCGCCGCGAGCTCATTGCGGAGGAGCGCTGTGACTGGCGCTCGTCCGCGGAGGACATAATGGGTTACTCTAACTCTGAAGCGTTCCAGACCCTTAGCATCATATAAATTGCATATTTTTACTATTTATCTTTGCAAGCAAAACAGAGGGTATTCACTGACCGCATAGCTCACATATTTTTATACAAAGCTATATAAATGATATTATATTGAATAACTTAACGGACACCTTTATTATATTAGGTGACTTTAATTTGCCAAACTTAACATGGCAGCTGACTGACGATGGATGCTCTTTTCGCCCGGAAAATATTCATGGTTCTATTCAGACAGATTTTTTTGATATCTTGAACATATTTGATCTGGTTCAGTTCAACGGTCATAGGAATCTTAATGAAGGGGTGTTGGACCTAATTTTTTGTAACAATCACCTAACTGTTGATAAATGCTCTGATCCTCTTGTTCCTGAAGACCCTCACCATGCAGCTCTTTGTATTATTGTAGATTTATTTGAGTATCATGCGCTCCCATCGCAGCTAAGAAAAAAGTTTCTCTATCAATCAGCTGATTTTCCTTCTATAATGAATGGACTTGAAAAGTTCGACTGGCGCGTTGATCTCGCCAAAGGGTCAGTGGACGATGCATTGTCATTGTTATACGTCAGATTAAATAAAATTTGTGAAACTTTCATACCAACTAAAATCATCAAACCCCTCTAATCAAAATTCTTAAAGAGAAATTTAAATATCACTCCAAGTTTAAGAAATATGGAAACTTATCAGACTATGAATCTTTTTTAACTTTGCGGAATCGTGCTAAATTACTAGAAAAAGAAATGTACGACAGTTACATTGAGGCAATAGAAAATAGTATCATCAAATCGCCTAAAGCGTTTTGGTCTTTCGTCAAAAGCAAGCAAAAGTCTTCATGTACTTTTCCATCGGTTATGAAGTATGGGCAGTGGTCGTCAGGACAGGGTGACGAAATATGCAACATGTTTAGCGAAGTTTTTGAGTTTAACTTTCTCCAGAACACTGTCCCCGGTGTAACTCAGTTGGATAGCGACATGCACTACCTTTATCACACGTCTGCCTCTGATATAAGCTCTATTGAAATCTGTGAAACTGAAGTGCTGAAGCTACTGAAGGCTATTGATGTGAATAAGTCAGCAGGGCCTGATGGTATTCCCGCCATACTTATAATTAGGTGCGCACAAAGCTGAACTTTACCACTTACCCTAATATTTCGCCGTTCTCTTAGTGAGGGAGTGGTGCCGTACGTTTGGAAAACAGCATTTATTACCCCCGTCCATAAAAAAGGCCCTAAGGACAATGTAGAAAACTACAGGCCAATATCTAAGCTTTTTAGTTGTATTTTAAAAGCAAACTAGGTACTACCGACACCATGTGCGATGTCTGATGTTTCTGATTTATAAAATATACTTTTGATTACTATGTACGACAACGATGTTTGAAACTTCGAACTTACTTACCTAATTTCTGTCTTCGAGTTTCTTGCCCGTTCTTCTCCATAGAGATCTACGTTAGGGAATGGGCAACTACTGTACTTTCTCAAGTTATTATGCCTTGTGACTGTGACTGTAGCTTTGTTTTTTTTGTATTTTCGACATTCAAAAGTGCCGTAATGGTCTAATTGAAATAAATGATTTGAGTTTGAGTTTAATTTATTTGGATATTTCCCGTTTGTCAATCTAAAACTTGGTAACCCTAGTCGTAATAAACAACCAAAGTTAAAAAACTTCCCTGAAAAACGAAATTCCACAGCCAGCATACCCTTACTACTACACCCCTTCACACAACACAATTTTACCACATCTAAAGCGGATTATTTCACTTAAATAAAATAAAAAGTACTTATATGACTTCAACGCGAAAATGTATCGGCCATATTGTTTATATCGGTGACAAGGCAAGACAGGGACACCATCCACCTTTGTCGGTTTCTCGCTCGGAACGTTTTTTTTTTTACTTTTCTATTGAACCCGTTGAACAAATTTAAACTCTATAATTTTGAGATAGAGTTTTTTTGCATTTTGTTCGTACTCATTCCAGTTAGTATATACGTTCCTTGTTCTAGTATCTATCCTTTTAGCGAATAAATATTGGATAAAGTGGCTAGTGGATTTTTCTAGTGACTTTGATTGCTTCAGTTAGTGGCAAAGAGTATAGTAATTGGTTAGTGGTAAGGTACCACAAAAACCACCAACCACTAGTACGATTAACAAAAGTACTCGGTTAAAAATGATTGAAAAAGGGTACATTTTTTTGTTGTTAGTTCACCGTATCGTAAGAAACCGGATCAAGATAGAGCTTCTATCTTTAATTCTTACTATTCGTGCTGAAAATGCAAACGAAAGCGACATTTCTGATGATGATCCTTTTTAGCCAGCTAGTAAACAGTTCTATTTTGTGATTATAAAAATAATTCCTTATTTCTATTGACAATATTGTTGTTTTATTTCCAAATAACATTTAGGGGTATGAGCACTAAGCACGGCATTGGTTGAGTTGAATTAGTGGTTTTCTGGTGGTTTGCTAGACCGATAGGTCACGAGGCCACATTTGGTGTGTTCGTAAAAATAAAGTTGGCAACACTGGACACTAGTCACGTTAAACGTCAAAGTCAAAAACCTTCTTTCAATTCGTTGACAACGTGAAAGGAGGACAACTCTTCCATAATGTCGTAAGTAATCTGTATTTATTTCATAAATCTATACTTCTGGCTTAAGCGTCTCTATTGCGATCACCATTTATCATGTAATATTATTTGTTTTACAATTGATTTTTGCTTAACTTCATTCGGCTCCACATATTATAACCTCTTAATGATAACTTGATTGTGATGTGTGTTATTTTATTATTTCAGGTCTAAAGTATCGCGTGATACGCTTTACGAGTGCGTAAATGCCGTCCTCCAAACTTCGAAGGACAAAAAACGTAACTTTTTGGAGACTGTCGAGCTTCAGATTGGTCTGAAGAACTATGACCCCCAGAAGGACAAGCGTTTCTCGGGCACCGTCAAGTACGTTTACCTGGAAAGAGCATTTTAGTGGGACATTAATTGTTTTTTTTTATAAATTCCACCAAGATGAATCTGGACAGGGAGTCGGTGAAAACTGACGGGACTCGACCCAGAGTCTTTAAATATCGGGTAGGTAGGCTTCGGCTTACCGAATTAGCTTAAGATGTTGAAAACACGTGATCAGGTATGCCTCATTGAATGTGTTAGTGGTAAAATTGTAGTGTGATTAAGTTGAATTGGAAAACCACATGTCATGTAGAATATGAACCATGGATAAATATGACATCAAATTGAAAATGGTGCCAAAGCAAATTTATGCAAATGATGTTAAAAATTGCATGTATTATCTGTTGATATTGATGAAAATTTTACTACTGATGCACTCTTACAATTCACTTCTAACACTATCTCCTTATGTTCAATTCTTGACCATAATATAACTTTGCAGGCTCAAGTACATTCCCCGCCCCAAAATGCAGGTATGTGTGCTTGGAGACCAACAGCACTGTGACGAGTCAAAGACCCTCAACGTACCCTGCATGGATGCTGAGGCACTCAAAAAACTTAACAAGAACAAGAAACTTGTTAAGAAACTAGCAAAGAAGTGAGTATTCTTTATTTATTTTTCTTGCACATTCTGTGTGAATTAGATCCTTTTATTTATTCCAATCCAATTTCTTATATCAAAGGCTACAAAAAATGCTTTAATTATGTCAAGTTTTATAGGTAAAAACCTATAAAACTTGTAATTATTAACCTAATTTATCGGTAGTTTTTTTTTTTTCTTAGATGTTAATTCTGTTGTGCTGCAAATAAAATAATTTATGGTTTTCTTTGATGTAAATGGATATTTAGTTTCACGATTTGGGTTAGACTTGAGAAATCTGGTTAGCTTGCTATCTTTGCTGGGTGGTGTTAAATCGAGCATGTAGGTAGAAATGATACCAAATTATGTATTTCCAAGTAACTAGTGTATGAACGAAACAACAAATTCCAACCTGACCCAATTTTCAAACTCGCTAGGTACACTCACACTTGCAACCTGGATTGTCTTCTTTTATGTTCAATTCTAGATTAGTCCATACACCACTGAGCTTACCTCATTTCTAATCAAATCTCCAAAATAACACTGTTTTCTACCTCTTTTTCAGATATGATGCCTTCCTTGCATCAGAATCCCTCATCAAGCAGATCCCACGTCTGCTGGGACCTGGTCTTAACAAGGCCGGCAAGTTCCCTGGTCTTCTCTCCCACCAGGAGTCCATGACACAGAAGATTGATGAAGTCAAAGCTACTATCAAGTTCCAGATGAAGAAGGTATGTTTTAGGATATGGAAATCCTGAGTTTTTATTAAATTGAATAATTTAACAATGGTTGTGAAAACAGTTGAGCTGTATAATATTTTGACTGCACCCTTGACGCATGCAGCGGCTGAGCAACAAGTATTTGTATAGCCTACAGGTAGTTGTTCCAGGTTTAGCTGTCTTTTTATGTGAGTTTAAATGTTTGTAAATGCCTGTATCATACAGGAGAAATTCTCAATGAGGGTAAAGTTTAAAAAAAAAGTCATAATGAAACAACTCCAAAAGTAATGTCCGTAATGGCCATCTTTACTTGAAAAATTCTCGTAATCTCATTTCATTCTGTTAATATTCTAATCATTTCCTTTTGTGCATTCCAGGTGTTGTGCCTGTCTGTGGCGGTCGGCCACGTGGACATGACCCCAGATGAGCTCGCGCAGAATGTGCACTTGTCCATCAACTTCCTGGTGTCTCTGCTCAAGAAGCACTGGCAGAATGTGCGCTCACTTCATATGAAGTCCACGATGGGCCCGCCCCAGAGATTGTACTAAGCCAACTTCATTAAATATGACTGTATTCTATTTGTGGTTTTGTTCTATCAGTTGTTGTAATACCCTGAGGCTGCGTTTCCACCAGAGATGTGTGACGAATGTGTTTAATTGCTACCTAACTTGGAAACAAAATAAAGGGACTTCAAAATGACCAGCCATTCAGATATCAGGATGGCTAGTCAACTCGCCGTTTGCGTAAACTATTCAAATTCGTGTTATTATTTTAACTTGAGTAATTGCTACCTGATTGCTTCCCTCACGTCTTTCAATGTCCACCTTGTAGCTTTAACAAGTAAAAAGTTATTATTATTATTAAACGTTTATTTCAGAATTATCGTTCATAGCATTTTACATCTCACTTGATATAATCGTAACACAATTTTACATATAAATCATAAAAAATTGCACAATTATTAACCATTAAATTATATTATTCTAAATTAATAACAAAACAATCAATTAAAAAATAAAATATATAGCTAAAATGAATAATCTTATAAATAAAACTAGTTTGCTTGGGTGCGCGAGCTGCGCGCAGCTCGCGTGTTTGGTGTTTTAGAGAAATATTACTTACCCTTATAAAATTTTGAGAATCCATAGGAATCCTTAAATGAATTGGAAAATCCGTTAGTATTACCCCTAAATCAGTATGAGAACCCATAAGAACCCCTAAAACATTTGACAAGTATAAAAAAACATTAACCTAATGTTTGCTTGTCGTCGTCCCTGAATTACGCTTCACGCACTCAACCTTCGTTACGCTACGGAGGTCGGCGGCTCGCTTCGCTCGCCACCTCCCCCCTTCGCTCCACTCGGTCTCGCAGGCTCGCTCCGCTCAGTACCTACCTACCACCGGACAGGTTTTGACGCCTACTATAATATTTGTTCAAACACCTGATGGCTACCTCTAACCGTTATGAAGTTACAGCCCTTTCAATTTTAGGGGAGGTTGGGGAGGGGAGCTTCACCCACTCAACCTTCGTTACGCTACGGAGGTCGCCGGCTCGCTTTGCTCGCCACCTCCCCCCTTCGCTCCTCTCGGTCTCGCAGGTTCGCTCCACTCAGGACCTACCTACCACCGGAAAGCGGAGGGGAAAAAAGGGGAGGGTATACAAATTTCAACGCTCCTCAATAATAAAGTATAGTAAAATCAAAATGCCGCTACGTGTCCTAGTTTCCGAGATACGATGGGGGGAGGGGGGAGAGTGGGGAGTTTTGAAAAATGATTTCGACTAACTCGGGGCCCCTTGGTACGAATCTGAAAAAAAAAACGTTCCAAGTCTCTTAACTTCCGAGATCCGCCTAAAGGGGGGGAAAGGGGGACAACTTTGAAAACTGGTTTTTACTTTTCCGAGCTTCCTCTATACGAATCTGAAAAAAAAAATGTTCCAAGTCTCTTAACTTCCGAGAGCCGCCTAAAGGGGGGGAGAAGGGGGGAAAGGGGGACAACTTTGAAAACTGGTTTTTACTTTTCCGAGCCTCCTCTATACGAATCTGAAAAAAAAAATGTTCCAAGTCTCTTGGTTTCCGAGATACGATAGGGAGGGGTGAAAAGGGGAGGTTTGGCACTTTTCCCATAGGTTTCAGAGTTAGTTGTTTACGAATCTGCAAAAATATACCCACCTCCCCATCCACCATCTCGGAGAACAATTCTGTCAATGAGTGAGTCAGTGGTAATTCAGCTTTATATAATATAATAAAAACATAAAACAAGTTATGATCGTTTGAATTTTTTACAGGGACTGTACATAGGTTAGTAAATAATAGTACATTTTGATACAAGTGGAGAAAGTCTGTTATTGCATCCAAGGCGGAATTAACTCCCGAGCCGTAGGCGAGGGTGTTTTTGAGCCGAGAACTGCAATAACAAATGTCCACGTGTATCAAACGACGATTTTCAATACACTTTTGAAGAAATTAAATAGAACGAAAAATATTTTTGTCATGAATTACTAGGAAACTATGATTTTCTTTTATTTTTTTCCGCGCTTTGCTTTCGCCAGGTTGAAGGAGAAGCAAAGGTATGAAGCCGTTATACAGCCTAATATATATATATATTTTTTTTTGTATTTTTAAATTTAAAACAAATAAATGCTAATTTGTTTAAAAAAGTAAATATTAGTTTTAAATAAACATGTTTATCTATGATATTCTATTTATAAACACAATTTGAATATTCAAAAAACATTTACGCCATACAGACGCATTCTTACTTTGCCGAAATAAAAAAAAACATTCAATTCCGACTTTAGGCATTGAACCAATTTGGACTAAGAAAAGAATAGGTATAGTTATCTGTGGCAATTTTCATTCCCGCACACGACGTGTTGGAAAATGAAAAAAATCGCACGCGTGTGAAATACATGGCATGTTGAACCTAATCATAGTGCGTTATGAACCAGTTTTCGAGGAAGTGTATTGAAAAATAATATAACGATTACAACAAATGTTTATTTTTATTGGAATACACAGACTAAAACTTTCATTTACTATATAGGCTTATTTTCTTCTTCTTTTATGTGCATTTCATAAAAGGTTTATAACTAATAATTTTATTCTCAATTTTTGACGTGATAACGTCTTTAAAATCGTTTTAGTCGGGTGACATGTTCAGAAACTTGTGTCACACCAAAACCTCACGAGCGCGATCGCAGGTATAACGAGAGAGAGACGGACCGATCTCCCGTCTCATCTCGAGCGCTGCCAGTCATTCCGTGAAACTTGTCACGCGGAATTCTCACGAGCGGAGGCTGGCATAGCGTTCGAGTGAGTGGACCGATCTTCCGTCTCTCTCACTCTAGCGGCATACAAACGAATGGAGATTTTCTAACCTGATAAATTGTTGATATTACGTTATCACGTAAACATCTCGATCGTAAACCTACTTTACAAACAACCAATTTTTTTTATACTTATATTGTGTTGGGAAGAAATGAGGTCTTGCGAAGTATTATGAAGAAATGAGGTTGTATGCAGCACATGTTACTTCTATGGAAAGAGGTGACACTGACAGACGACATGGAATGGTGACTGGTCGCGAGAGACTCCGGTTGAAAAGGGCTGTGAGATTTATATTTTCCTATTTTGTGTACCTCGTTGACTTATTTTGAACATCTTCACTTCTGGATGCTAAATATATATACTGTTAACGCATCATTATCTCAACACTTTTTCGTATCCCTGCTATTAAACGTTGATGACTTCCCTCTTGAGGAGACGAACCTGAGTTGCTGCGGGACTATTCGAAAGAGATACCGTGGTCCCGGAACACAAAGGGCGATGAAGGAACATGGATGGATTTAGTCAGTAAAAGCGGGAGGAGTCATTTGATGATTTCCCATCCGAGGAAAAAAGGCACGTCGTACAGATCAGAACAAGAGACTCCGATCACACTCTCAAGCTCATGAAGGAGCGGCGTGAGATGATCCTGCAGTCTTCAGACAAGGCGTGTAAATACCGGCAGCTCAATAGACGGATCTCTAAATCCTTGAAGAGCGACCTCCGCCGCTTTAATAGTACCGAACGTAATAAAGACGCGATTGAGCGGAATAAAGGCTCAAAGGTATTTGCAAGAGATCTGGCTATTGGCCAGAGCCAGCTCACGAAACTGAAGACCGACGATGGTAGGATCTTATCCACCAAACCGGAGCTTCTGAGGGAGATCGAGAGCTTCTATGGACAGTTGTACACGTCAACCAATAAACCCGTCGTAGATCTAGCAAACGACCCAAGAGCTAGACTGACCCGACACTATACCGAAGACATCTCGGACGTCAGCCTGTACGAGATTAGGATGGCTCTGAAGCAACTCAAAAACAACAAGACACCGGGTGATGACGGAATTATACAGCCGAACTCCTGAAGGCGGGTGGATAACCGGTACATAAGGCCTTTCAGAAGCTGTTTAATTCCGTCATACTTGAGTGAAAAACGCCACAGGCATGGTGCAGGGGTGTGGTGGTACTCTTCTTCAAGAAGGGCGACAATGCCCGGGTTGAAGAATTATAGGCCCAACTCACTTCTAAGCCATGTCTACAAGTTGTTTTCAAGAGTCAAATCACGAATCACCTTGATTTCATACAAGTAATTCTAAAATTCAATTCTTTCGGCTCCGATAAGTGTGCGTCCACCTTAATTGTCTGTCTAAATACAGTCTTGTCTATAGTGTGCGCCTGTTGATATTGGTGAACTCTGCACACCAAACCGTCGACATGATGTCATCAGCATAGGTATTCACAACGCTTCGCTGAATAAGGGGCCTGAACTCGTACGTTCGTTCGGCTTTGATGTGTAGAGTCTTGCCTGTAAAAACTGCGAACAACTGGTCTAAAAAAATTGTAGATTGGCAAGTATATTTATTTATGTACAAAGTAAATCACAAAAAGTAGAAATCTGGCCGGGGTTCAAACCAGCGAACAATGGTTTTCAGGCGGACGGTGGAACCATTCTATGTGCCTGGGTACATTAAAAGATTTTTTATCAACAAATGAATATTATTATATTGAAATAGTAACAAGTTATTCAAACAATATCACTGAGACTTCTAGAATCAGGATTAAGCATTTCATCGTCTGTATCGTCACTGTCTTCGTCTTCCGGCAACTGCTCATCACAATCTTCAACGGATTCTTCACTTTCAATGCTCTGTTGAGAAGCAATTACTTCGCCATGAATATCCTTATTTTTGAGATTACCCATCCAAAATGCTTCTGAACAATTATTTGCAGCTAAGACGGCTTTCACTTTGTAAATCAAAGTTTCAAGTAGCTGTCTCATGTGTGGAACCTTACTCATCAGAACAGTATCTTTCTTCAATCTTGAATGGCAACATAATGTCTGCAAGAATCGAGTAGATTGCTGAAGAATTTTTAAAATTTCCAAAACCTCTTGATTTTCAGTTTTGAACTGAATTTCCAAAATAGGGATTCCTTGTGACATAAATAGTTTGAGGACTGGAATGGATTTCTTGAAAAATGCTGCCAAGTTATTTCTGTTCTCGAGAGTTTTCGCAATTTCAGACATATTCTTCATTATTGTTGCGACGTCTTTCCACAGATCCAAATGTTCCGAGTTTGTCATTCCTTTCTCTAAGCGAGCTTTGGTTGCTTCGTGAAGTGCTGTACCTAGGTTTCTATACAAGATGGGGAAATTACTCTTGGTGATGCACTTAAACGTACGTAGTGTGTTTTTACTTGTTTGCAGCAACTTTATATCCTCCGTAAGTTGCAAAGTCAAATTTTTCAGTGCTAGCACTTCGTTATTTATGAAATAAATAGAAGCCAATCGATCTACACTTTGATTGAAGTGCAGCCCCTTTTCTAAAATACCTTCCGGAGTTTTCCACTGTCGTGACAAAAAGCTTTGTGCCAATGTTTTTAAAATGTTAAGTATGACTCTGTTATCAGAGAAGTTTTGAATGCTTTTTAGGAATTCTATAAGCGATACTGCGGTTGATAACTGCAAACAGTATCTTTCATGTTTCTGTAGGTACTGGGCAGCAGCTATCAGTAGCTCTTTCAGTGATACTGTAACAGTATTTGGATTTGCTAAAGTTCTCAGTGAACTCTTTAGTAAGGCACTGTGCTGTTGATTCTTAAAACCTATCCATTTGAAATATATGGTGAACAAGTTGTAGATGCAGTCCAGGCATGTAATAAGATTGATCAAATCTGATGTGTACATAATTTCACTATCTATTTGTGTGTTCTCAGTTGTTAACTTTTCTATGCACAAGGTAACGAATTTCAAATGCTCCACCAGTTGTGGTAATACTTCACTGACTGCCTTAGCACATTGTTCAGCTTTAGTAGCATCATACACAGCAGTCTCCTGTTTAGTTAGAAAGGTTTTCCTTTTAATTTTAGAAATTAAAACATTCTCAATATTACTGTTAACACACCTAAGCAAGAAGGTTAAAGTTTTAACTGTTAGCTCTGTTTCTGACTCTTTGTCTTCAGTCATATCAGTTTTGATTAGATGAAGTAAGTTTAAACTTAACTGTCTGAGGGGCATATTGTGACTTATTTCAAGGCTGCCTTTTACAGAGACATTGTTCTGCGTTGCTTGAGAGCGCGCTGTTTCAGGAAGCACTGTGTCATCTGGTGCTGGCTTCTTTGTAACTTTTTGTTTAGCAGTTTGTACTTTTACAGGCTTTCTTTCAACTTGTTCACCAGTGTACTTGTTAACATTGAATGTACAAATAGGTGGCTTGTAAGGGATCTTGGTTTTAATGAGGATTTCCTTGACAAAGGTTTCTAACTCCTCAATCTGTAACACCCTTTTTAATGTTTTTGTCTTCAAGTCATCATCATCTTGAGTAGCAAAAGCATTGAGTAATTCCCTGAACCAATTAATGCAATGGACTAAACAATCTAAAATATTACTTATTGCCATTGAATCCATGTCTTCAACTGTGTCTATGTCAAACTTGGGCATTACAACTGGACATCCTAATAGTGCATCTATGCTAGATAAGTTTCCTTCATGCTGCTTAAAATGCAAAGTCTGAACAAGTTGAAAAAGAGGAGATAGAATACCAATATACACTTCAGAACTTGAATCTAAAGTCATGCTTGCAATGTTTATGGCAATAACTTCATCCATTTCACTGTCTGCATTTTGACAATACTGCATGGACAGCTTTAGTTCACCAATCCTGTCCACTTCTATTGTATCTACTATAAAGTTTTGTTGCAGGTCATTAGTCACTGCATCAGTGAGCCATGACAAAAAGTTTTTATTTATAAATGGTGCAGAAAAAATTACTTTGGACAATTCATCATAGAAGAATGCAATCATATCTGGAAATTGTCTAGTACTCCGGCTTATTAGTTCTATAATTTGGGCTGCTTCACGAAGATCCCCTTCTGATAAATGAGTAACAGATCCATAACTCACATCATCTGGCAATTCCCTGGTCAGATCATCTTCCGAGTTTGCAACCATCAGGTATTTGACAGCATGAATTGCAGCTAGGATACCTTGAACTTTGATTCTTGGGTTAGATGAACCTAGTTCTTTTCTTATAATCATATGAAGATCATCTCTTATAACTGAGTTTTCATAACTGTAGGCCAAGCCACATAGCAAATTCATAACTGCTCTTACTTCATCCAGAGGCATATCGTCCATTCTATCCAATAGTGTAAGCATTTGAACACTCTGTGGTTTTAAAAGAGACATATCTTTTGATGCAACATTGTTTAAGACAAGTAAAATACTCATAACACACTGTTTCGAATCCAATCCCAACTGTAACAGTTCGGCAACAATCGTTGGACAGCATTCCTCTAGTTCTGCAAACATAAGAGAGTAAATATGAAAAGCAAATGACTCTACAGCTGGATCCACTTTGGTCTTCAACAGGGAATTGGAAAGATCAATCAAATTTCTTAAATATTCCTTCAATATTGGTTTGAATTTCTTAAACACATCTTCTAGTAACTCTTCTTTTAGAATATTAAGTTTGATTTGCTTTCTAATCAAATTTTCTACTTGTCTCTGTTTCTCTTCTGAAGTTGAATATGCAATTAGAAGTAAAATAAAATCAATTGGCTTATGATCTGTGTGCACTTTACATAAAGATATTGCCTTTAACCATGAATTGCCAATAACTTTTGATGACACCATAGAATTTCTTATAGCTGTGGCAGTGAGCACCTGACTTGTTGCTACTTCCTGAGCTTGAGCAACTGATGAGGACCATCCTAGAGCATTCCTTAAACCTTGAACTGCTTCTAAGTAAGCATTGTCACTCGTTCTTCCAGGTATTAACAGAAATTTAACAAAATTTGAGAAATAATTACACTTAGAAAGGCTCATTAGGAGATTAAGTGTTTTTTTCTGTAATTGCTCATACTGGTCATCAGATAAGCACAGGTAAGATAGACAGTCTAATATAGCAGGAATTAAATCATGATCTTCACTTAGAATTCTGCTCATTTCTGTGGCAATATTATCATGTTCTTGATCCCCAATTATGTCTGGAATAGCAGTTATTATTTCCAATTTTACCATTTTTTCAGATGCAATATCTAAAAGGTTTATTATGTTTGTAGACATCTTGTCTGTATTGACTATACTATCTAAAGACGAGAAACATTTGAGTATCATTTGGATCCAAGGCCCACACTTTGATTCAGCAGCTAAATCAATGGCTTTTTCAAACACATAATCTGTTAGTTTATTTTGCAGAACTGGAACACTCAGCAGTATTTTTACAACACTGTCGCTTACCGGGAACTCTTCAGTGCTATCTTCAGATATCATCACAATATTTGGAAACAAGTAATGTTTGAAAACCTCCAAATCTTTGCATTCATTCTCCAAATTTGAGAAAAAATCAGCTAAGTTACGTGGATAGTCAAAATGCTTTTCCAAGTTTTTCTTAATATTGCGAACAGTATGAATTATTTCATTAGAAGCGACGCACTTTTCCGGTGGGTGCTTCAAAACAAGCCCACTATCTCGCAGGGAAACGCGGAGATACGTAGTGTTAATGTCCGATACTTTCGATTTCTTGCTTTGACTGGCATTGCTTCGTTGAGATGAAAGTCTTTTGGAACTCATCCTTGTGTCTGTTTCACTTTGTTATTTATAACTACGAAGCTGCAGCCGGCGACTGCCTTTTCAAATTAAAACTTATCAAGTCAAAACATGTCAAACACAAACATGAAGTCATCGAAGGTCAATGTATTTTTTGTCTGTTTTCTCAGTAGTGATTTACTTGCAAAACTCGACTAATACCTTGATTTTCCTGACTCATAGAGCCGTGCCGTGGCCGACTCTAGGCCTCTCCTGTCAACTGTCAACTGACCATCAATCAATGTCAAAAAAATTGATATAACCTAAAATTAATTTCTAAACCACCAAAATTTTTAATAAGTAAATAAGTATGAATTTAAATATATCTGGTCTTGCAAAATATGTCTGGAAATCTCAAACTGTCGCTGGCTTCGGGGTTCGTTATTTATTACAAATTTGAACGCCAGCATCTTCAATAATCTGCATGGTTTTCAAACCTCTCAGATTCTCATTCTCTGCTTAATAAAAACTAATCAATAGTTAACTTCTTGCAGTTCCAACAAGTGAGAAATAAATGGGCGAACTGGCACATGATCCGAGACGTGAAAAGGCGGCGAATGAGTGCGGAAAACTTTCTGGAAAGAACTCGAGTCAATGCTATGAGAAAAAATGATATCTTGCCTTTAGAGATTAGAGAACTTGCTGACAAAGAGATTAACAAGTTTGAGATGAATGCCATCCCACTCAGAATAAACAACAGATGCGTTGTCACATCAAGGTTTGTGAAATCTTCTAGCTAATAAAAACTCAAAAGTTTGTGAGGAATTATGCATGTTTCTTAGATGCACAAAACCACTGAACGAATTTTGATGAAGCTCTACTGTAATATAGCGTGTTCTTCAGAAAAGCACTGGCTATAATTTATAAAGATATTGAGTAAATAACAATTAGTAATAACAATTCAGACAGGCAATGCTGCCGGCGGAAGCTAATTTATGATGAACAGTAGAAAAACATTTTTCTACATCTTGATCTGATTCAGCTAAAAGCTGATTAAATATACCTTACACCTACGTATACAAACAATATATTTAAGTTATAAGATTAACTACAAACTAAACTGATCTTATTTGTTTAATTTCCAGGCCCAGAGGTATAGTGAAGGAATGGCGGATGAGCCGTATAGTGTGGAGACACCTGGCCGACTACAACAAACTGTCTGGAGTCCAGAGAGCTATGTGGGGATAGAATGAGACTTGTGCTTAGATAATGTAAAGTAGGTTAAAATAAATTATGTTGTTGCTTTACTTGTGTTTTATTGACTAAGGGCTCATATTTTAACTAGTGCTGTAATAGAACCTGGCCTCCACAAGTGCGGACGTTCCGCAAGAAATCGTACTTCTGCCTCTAACTTTTTGGCAGCGTTTTAACGGAGGTTACCTCTTAATTTTGATTGCCAGTAAAGTTCACATGTTACTATTACATGGTAAAGGTAACTGGTAATGTACTATGATGTACCTATTCATAAAGACATTATCCTCCTTCTGGGGCAGTCCGTTAATAAATGATTATTGATCTTTTTTCCCACCTCTGTCAACCACTGCATCTTTGAGGAAAAGCTCTTCACCTTCACATCGGCTCTAAAAGAAAAGGACCACCGTTTCAACTCTGATTTTAACCATCAGATTAATTTTATTTGTAGAATAAAATTGATGTCTAGCTGCTAATGAAGGTATGGATAAACTAAGACCTTAGAATAATTCCTTGTGTAAAACTGATGCTAGGAAATCAGCTATAATTATGTCATAATTAATAATTACACTTGTTTTTGATACTCAAATTGGTAAAATATCTGATGGGACCCCGTTAGGGCACATGATTGAGAAATTAAAATTAATTAATTTAAAGTAGGCTATAATAATTATATTATGCAGTCAGTGTATAACAACAGCCGTCAATTCTCTTTCGTTTCTACGGCGGTCATGCTAAGCAGGCAGGTTTACGCTACTACTTTGTTGTCTCTAGTACCTCATTTGATTATTATACTATATAAAGCTCGATTACCACTCACTGACTCACTGACTCATTGACATAATTGTTCTTCCAGATGGTGGATGGGGAGGTGGGTATTTTTTGACAGATTCGTAAACAAGTAACTCCCGTGAGTATGGGAAAAGTCCCAAACCTCCCCTTTTTGCTCCCCTTCCTCCCCCTCCCTATCGTATCTCGGAAACTAAGAGACCCGTATTTTGTTTTTTTTACGGATTCGTATAGAGGACGCTCGGAAAAGTAAAAATAAATTTTCAAAGTTGTCCCCCTTTCCCACCTTCTCCCCCCCTTTAGGTGGATCTCGGAAGTTAAGAGACTTAGAAATTTTTTTTTTTCAGATTCGTATAAAGGGGCAATGCATTAGTCGAAATCATTTTTCAAAACTCCCCACTCTCCCCCCCTCCACCCCTCCCCCCATCGTATCTCGGAAACTAGGACACGTAGCGGCGTTTTGATTTTGACTATACTTTATTATTGAGGAGCGTTAAAATTTTTATACCCTCCCCTCCCCTCCCCAACCTCCCCTAAAAGTCCTGAGTAGAGCGAACCTGCGAGACCGAGTGGAGCGAAGGGGGGAGGTGGCGAGCGAAGCGAGCTGGCGACCTCCGTAGCGTAATGAAGGTTGAGTGGGTGAAGCTCCCCTCCCCAACCTCCCCTATAATTGAAAAGGGCTGTAACTTAATAACGGTTAGAGATAGCTATCAGGTGTTTGAACAAATATTATAGTAGGTGTCGAAACCTGTCCGGTGGTAGGTAGGTCTTGAGTGGAGCGAAGGGGGGAGGTGGCGAGCGAAGCGAGCCGGCGACCTCCGTAGCGTAACGATGGTTGAGTGGGTGAAGCGTAACTCAGCAAACTTTTGGGTAATGTTTTTTATGGGAAAAGGTCTCAGTTTTTAAATAAGGTTTTATTAGGGGTCCGTAGGGGTTTTCATACTGTTTTAGGGGTAATTCTAACGGATTTTCCAATTCATTTAGGGGTGCCTATAGATTCTCAAAATTTTATAAGGGTAAGTAATACTTCTCAAAAACACCAAACACGCGAGCTGCGCGCAGCTCGCGCACCCAAGCAAACTAGTATTCATATAATTTTGGGCTCTGTGATGTATTAGGTATAAGCCATTGCTACATCCCTTGGATTTTGACGTGATAACGTCTTTAAAATCGTTTTAGTCGGGTGACATGTTCAGAAACTTGTGTCACACCAAAACCTCACGAGCGCGATCGCAGGTATAACGAGAGAGAGACGGACCGATCTCCCGTCTCATCTCGAGCGCTGCCAGTCATTCCGTGAAACTTGTCACGCGGAATCCTCACGAGCGGAGGCTGGCATAGCGTTCGAGTGAGTGGACCGATCTTCCGTCTCTCTCACTCTAGCGGCATACAAATTTGAAAAAATTGTTATCTTCATTAATTCCTTACTTCCCAAAAACTTATATCACCAATAAGACGTTATCACGTAAACATCTCGATCGTAAACCTACTTTACAAACAACCAATTTTTTTTCACTTGACTGCTCCAAGCAACCAGTGGGGTGAAATTAATATTTAAAATAATCATTCAATAAGGACTTCAGTACAAAAAAACCATGATGAGGTTCAATGATAACATGATCTTAAATTCACACTTCTACAAAATTACAGCTTTCTAATACTAAGTCTCTTAGCAAAATCTCGGACAGACAGACAGACAGACGGACATGGCGAAACTTTAAGGGTTCCTTGTCAGGACTACGGAACCTTAATAAAAATCAGGAAGTTTGATCCTTGACTTATAGCTAAATTACACAAATCTACAGTTCAGTGTTACTCAACTCTGGAGTTTAATTTTGCCCATCCCTGGGGTTAGAAGGTCATCTTAGGGGCCAACATGATGTGTAAGTAACAAACAAACCAAACTTAAGTTTAAAAAAACTTTATTATAAAGTCATTTAATCCTTACAACTAAATAAGCTTCATAAAGCTTACAATGGAATATTGCAGCTTCAATATAAAGCTTTTTAGTCGAAGAGACCTGAAACAAGACAAAAACGGAATTAGGGTGTGCTTAAAAATCCAAATTTAGTTTTGATAGTGGGAGAATTATCTCAGGATTTTTTTTTTCAATCATTAGATTCTGAAGCTAATACATGCAAACATCATTGATTTTGTTTTAAAGCACACAGCTGTAAATAATGCCATGCTGCGGCATGTGTAATTTTGCACTGTTGACTATTTCTGCATTGGTGTAAGATAACATTCACATAGCATGAAGACGAATTTCAATTTCTTCCTGTCCTGCCTTAATTGAATATTCTCTCTATTAGTAGCCGGTGCACACGCAGTTTGGGGAAATAATCCGTACATTCACGACTATTAATGATTTTGGTAGAATCTTACCGAAGCCCATGTCGTCGTCGGACTCCTCAGGTTCTTCCTCCTTCTTTTCCTCCTTGGCTTCGGCAGCGGGAGCCGCGGCGGCGGCAGCGGGCGCAGCACCAGCAGACGGCGCGGCTCCCACGCCGGATCCGATGTTCGTGATCAGGTCGCGCACGTTGATGCCTTCCAGCGCCTTCGCGAACAGACCAGGCCAGTAGGGCTCAACATCAACATTGGCCGCCTTCAGGATGGTGGAGATTTTCTCACCCTACAAAACAAAAACACCGTCACTAAGGGTATTCGCGCCATGGCTATTACAAAGAGTTTGGCTAAAATATAAGTATTCACAGATAGAGTAACGTTTAAACAAACGTTTCAAATGGTTTCATGCCTTGTTTACGTAGAAACGGACACGATGAAAGTGGATAATCTCACGGCGGGATTCTAACCTAACACAAAAATTGTGAAAAACATGTAAATACTCACAGTTACGGCAACGTCATCATCAACGAGGATGAGAGCGGAGTAAACGCAAGCTAATTCAGCCTTTGATGCCATTTTTAATTAAAGACGTGCAAGTCGCCAACAGGCCTTAGCTCTCAGAGAACAAGCACGTTTGACTTCTTGGTATGGAAGAGAAACAGAAAGGTAGCGACCTGTCAAAGGCTTCGATCTGTCAAAATCTGGAAAAGACTAAAATATGGTTATTTTTCGTAATATTATCATGAAATATCTTGCATCTCACTAATACCTATCCAGTGGCTCTTTTGCACGAGTGAGAAAGAAAAATTACGAAAGAAATAAAATTATGTGCTGGAACGGAACAGGTCAGTGTTACCAGCAAATAAAAACTTAACCCTCCACTTCGTAAGCAATTGAGAAAATAAGTTTTTCTACTTTTATTCGTAACTTGTTTTTTTTTTTCTTTACGATAGGTGAAAGTTAACTATTTCAAAAAACAAGATATAAGTTACTAATGAAATAAAGATATCCTATCTTCCACACGCTCTAACGCCCGACTTATTTAAAGAGGTACCCTGGTGTGTCGGGAACGTGCAGGAACTATAGGTGGCAGCACTAAATCGACAAAAGAGACACTATGCGGACAGTAAAGGAAACTTATCAGCTGTCATCAACAAAAATATCTCTTCAAATAAATTATTTTTGAATATGCTAAAAGGTATAAAATATGAGTTCCGGTCTACCAATAATGATCGTCAGCGTAGTATGAATGTTTAATAATATAAATTTTATATCTTTCGTCTACTTTCTCTGATGAAAATTGTGGCGCATGAAGAAATGGTGGCTTACAAAACAGTTCTTATTTTTAACACAATATGTTTTAATGGAAGGGAATCCTTTACCATCGAGAACATTATCTCCAGGCTCTAACAAATCAAATAATCCACAATCATTTGTTCTAAAGGAATCACTAGAACGCCCTTCGTAGCATATATATACAAAACGTATGAAACCTCAAGGAGTGCGGCCAACTAAAAACTTTATTGTTTAACCATGTTTATAATCTGAGTACGTGGATGTGGACTCTTTGTGCAGTCTTTTTTAACATGTGTGTTCGCTTAGTGAAGTTTATATTGTTCTGGCATGTTTGCTTGGACGGTTAATTTTGAGGGCCATTGAACTTTTTCAATGCAAAACAGAACAAAAACAAGTTGTTTCCAAATAATTTTCTTTACTGCATTTATCCATTTTTTGCGTTTTTCACATAAACATTGTATGAAAGTATGTACTATTCTTTGGAAAGTAATAAAATTTTACGCTATTTGATTTATTTTCATTTTTGCGGATGTATTGGTACATCCAGAAATGCAACAATGCATTATGATTAGCTAGATTAATAATTTTCACTAATAAAATTAATTATGTTTACTTGTTTTAAATGTCAATGTCAAGTATTAATAGAGTACAAGATTCAGATTGGCGACGCCAGTCGGCAGCACCGTCGTTGTGCACGTTCTCTATACTGTTTGCTGACGACATTGTTCTTGCCGGTGAAGATGAACCTAAGATCCAGAGCAGATTGGAAAAATGGCAACAGAACCTGAAGAATGTTGGCTTGAAAATCAGCAGAACTAAAACCGAATAAGTGCATGTTCTGCGATTTCGGCGGTCTCTCCAGCCCTAGAGTCATAGCAATAGATGGCGCGCTTCTTCCTGTCTGCTCCGACTTCCGGGGTTTCGGTTCACACGTGCAAAGCGATGGCGAAATAGATCGTAGACGGGATCGATGAAATGGCGGCAGATCACGGGAACAATCTTCGACTCCCGCATTCCCCTTAAACTTAAGGGGAAGATTTGTAAAAACTGTTTTGGGCCACAAAAGGGATGAACGAATGGCATTTGCATGTGGCTGAGATGAGAATGCTAAGGGGGATGTGTGGTGTTACGCGAATGGATAAAATAAGAAAAGAGTACACGTAAGAGGAATTTGTCTGTTGTTGTGGTATGGGCATGTTATGCCGAGGAATGAGGAAAATGTGACGAAAGTTCTGAGGATGAATGTGGATGGGTGTATGAGTACCTAGAGGAAGACCAAAGAAACGATGGATGGACTGTGTAAAGAATGATATGACAAAAAAGGAGGTGTCTGATGAGATGACAAGTAATAGAGAAGTACGGAAGAAGAAGACATGCTGCCGACCCCAAATTAATTGGGTTATGGGCAAGAGAATGATGATGTCTTCCACACTGATTAATTTTGATGTGCCGTACATCTCTGAGGTTATTGATGCTTGAAAAGTCGTATGCCGGAATACTGAAGAATCTGTAGTGACATAGTACCCGTCACACAATTACCATACCTTCGAACCATTACCACATACCTCCGAACCAGTTACCAGATACCTTCAAACCAATTTATTACCACTCAACACCGAACCAGTTACCTTACCACGTGCACGTTGACGTTCCGTAAAGAAACAGAGAAGCAAGCATCTTGAAAAAGACGTTAGTACGTTGAAGAAATAGGATAGTAGCACGGGCACAGCACGGCGTCATCACAACGCCGCACACGCCGGCTATTTCGCTTCGAAAGAAGCGGTTTTGTAAGCAGAGGCAAGCAGGCAGAGCAAGCGTAGCACCAGTTTCCCTCGGCATCTTCACTTCACACTCCGGGACTACGCAGATGGACACGCGGCGCTGACGACACACGACGGAGCAACAGCAGAGCAGACGGTCTTCACTCGACGACGGCGCGCGATGGAAAAGGACCGCGCTTCGCGCGCCACTCCTATTTATCCCTTCGCGTTGATTTAGCGCCGCGGCGAAGCAGCGCCCCGCGCCCCGCGCGCGGCTCGCCCTGCGGCGCGTCGCTATTGGTCGAACGCACATAACGGTATCGGTTATGCCTAGATGCTATCATGATTATTGTATATAAAAGTAGGGCTTTCGAAAATAAATTCATTCATAGTTCATCCTAGTCAAAGTACGGAGTTATATTATCTACGGTGAATCCCTGACTCCCCTAAATTGGTGACCCCGCGAGCAAAAAGTACAAGAACACGACCTGGAAGACGAAGCCTGAGCTCCTCGATCATCAAACTCCTGCAAGATCCAGTCGAAAAGTAGAAGAGCACCATCATGTCGTTGAATCCCGACGATTTTTCCGATGCTGAGTGCGCCACAACAGTGAAGAGTGACGTGGCAACAATCTCACTTCCTGCACGTCTACCACCATTTTGGCGCCAAAATCCTCGCCTGTGGTTCGCGCAATTTGAAGCCGCCGTTGCTGCCAGCAAGATAGGTGAAGAGCAGAAATTCAACCTCGTCGTCCCGCTACTCGGCAACAGCGACCTAGAACAAATCGGTGACATCATCTTACATCCACCGACCACCGGCAAGTACAGCGCGCTCAAGGACAGACTCATCTCGACGTACCAAGAATCAGATCACCGGCAGTTACAGAAGCTACTCAGTGGTCTCGAACTCGGCGACAACAAGCCAAGCCAGCTGCTGCGTAAAATGCGAGATCTCAGTGGCAAGCTACTATCTGATGAGGCGCTGAAGGTGATGTGGCTCAACCAGCTGCCCCCACAAGTTCGCGCCGTGCTCTCCGTCAACACCGAGTCGTCGCTCGAAATGCTTGCCGCAATGGCCGACAAAATGATGGAGCATTTTGAACCCACTACAGTCGCCGCAGTCTCCACAGCAAATCCTCCGTCAACAAGTCCAGCAGCCAATGAGGTACAGTTAAACGCGATAACAAACCTACAAATCAATATGCTTACGAAACAAATAGAGAAATTGTCACTCGAAGTCGCTGAACTTCGAAATCAGCAACATTCGTATCACCGTTCCCGCCAAAACTCAGCGCATCGTAGCCGCTCACGCTCACATTCAAGACAGCGCAATGTCAACTCCCGCAAGCCCGGCGACCCTGACTGGCTGTGCCGTTATCATTACCGATTCGGCAACGAGGCACGGAAATGTGAATCGCCGTGTTCCAGAGAAAAGCGGGAAAACTAGAACGTGCATCGATAGTGGCGGGTGTCGATGTAAACCAAATCAGCCACCGCCTATGTGTGATCGACATCAACAACCGAGAAAAATTTCTTGTCGACACGGGAGCCGACATATCGGTATTAGCCGGCCGAAACCAGAAATACTCAAGACCGGCGGACAATGCAGGCTACAAACTGTACGCAGCCAAAGGAACAGAGATTCGTACCTACGGAGAGCGCACACTCGAGCTCAACCTAGGATTACGAAGAAGTTTCAAGTGGACTTTCGTCGTCGCCAATGTGAAGACTTCAATACTGGGTGCCGATTTCCTGGCACAGCACAAACTGTTAGTCGACTTGCACCAAAGAAAACTTATCGACCGTGTGACCGAGCTTAGTGTGAACGCCATCAAAATAAACAGCAAAGAAGAATCTATCCACATTATCAACCGCGACCACACTCATCACGACCTGCTGAAAAAATATCCAGATGTACTACGACCAATGACACTAAAAACTCCAGCCAAGCATGACGTCACACATCACATCGAGACGACTGGGCCGCCGATCTACTCACGGCCGCGCCCTCTACCGCCCGACAAATATAAAGCGGCAAAACTCGAGTTCGAGCGCATGATCGAGATGGGAATATGCAAGCCGTCAAGCAGTCCGTGGGCGAGTCCACTTCACATTGTGAAAAAGAAAGACGGTTCACTTCGAGTATGTGGCGATTACAGAAGACTCAACGCCGTCACCGTTCCTGACCGATACCCCATTCCACGAATTCAAGATTTCACATACCAACTCCATGGCAAGACAATATTCTCGAAACTCGATTTGAAAATGGCATATTTCTGGATACCAATCGCAAAACAAGATGCTCAAAAAACAGCAATAATAACTCCATTTGGCCTCTTCGAATTCAACTGCATGACGTTCGGCTTAAGAAACTCCGGTCAAACCTTTCAACGCTTCATGCATGAGGTTCTACGAGGACTCGACGACAACGTATTCTGTTTCGTCGACGATCTGCTCGTACACTCGAGAAACAAGGAAGAACACCGCCGCCACTTAGAACTAGTACTCGAACGCCTAAATACCTACGGCGTCAGTCTTAACATCGATAAGTGCGAGTTTGACAAGAAAACTATCGAGTTCCTCGGATACGAAGTGTCATCAGAAGGAATCAAACCCACTCAAGAACGAATTCAAACCATAGTCGACTATCCCAAACCACAAACAGTGCAAGAACTAAGAAGATTTTTAGGAATGATAAACTTCTACCGTAGTTGTTTACCACATCAAGCCGAGCACCAACATGAACTGAACAAATACCTACACAACAGCAAGAAGAACGACAAAACTCCGATACAATAGTCTCAAGTAGCTGAACAAGCCTTTGAAAAATGCCGACAAAGCATACTCGAGGCAACAACTCTGACGCACCCCATCCCTAACTCGCCGCTATGTTTATTTACCGACGCATCCAATACTAGCATCGGCGCCGTTCTTCAACAAAAGGTGGACAACGCGTGGAGACCACTGGCATTCTACTCAAAAACTATGAGTGAGTCGCAGCGACGCTACAGCGTGTACGATCGCGAATTATTAGCAATGTACACCGCAGTGCAACACCTACGACGACTGATTGAGGGCAGTGACCTAACAATATTCACCGATCACAAACCATTAACTTACGCCCTGACAAGAACGCCAAGTAGCAGCGACACACCACGACGAGAACGCCAGCTACACTACATTAGTCAGTTCTGTGCGAAGATCAAATACATTCACGGTGATAAGAACGAAGCAGCTGACGCCTTATCACGCATCGAAGAAATCGACTTGTCGCACTCCACGATCGACTACAACCAACTCGCTCAAGACCAAGAAAACGATGAAGAACTGAAGATATGCATGACGAACCCAAGTCTCAAGTCGCGCCTATCACATTACCCGGAGGTCAACGACCCATCATATGCGAAACATCAACCGGCAACGTTCGTCCATACCTACCAGCGACTTATCGTATAGTAGCATTCAAAGCGCAACACGAACTAAGTCACCCTGGGGTGCGAACAACAAGAAGAGTAATGTCTACAAAGTTTTTCTGGCCGAATATGAATAAAGAAGTTGGTTTGTGGGCGAAATCATGCATCGGTTGCCAGCGCGGGAAAATTCAACGACACGTTATCAGTCCTCTCGGCGAGTTTCAAAAATCGTCGCGCTTCGAACACATTCACGTTGACATCGTTGGACCACTGCCGCCCTCTAACGACTACAGATACTTAGTAACAATAATCGACCGCTGCACGAAATGGCCGGAAGCAATTCCTGTGCGTGACGTCACCGCCGACACCGTCGCCCAAGCAATCTACGAGGGATGGATATCACGATTTGGCTGCCCTTTACGAATCACAACGGATCAGGGGCGACAGTTTGAATCGTCGTTATTCAACCTACTTATGAAGAAATTCGGCATAACAAGAATACGTACAACTGCCTACCACCCTCAAGCAAACGGTCAAGTTGAACGCCGGCATCGCACATTGAAGTCCGCGCTTATGGCGCGAAACGCCGGTGCGCACTGGAGCGAGGAACTACCGACTGTGTTACTTGGCCTTCGTACCGCCCTACGGGAAGATACTCAACTGAGCCCGGCCCTCATTACCTACGGATCAACACTTAGAATACCGTCAGATTTCTTCGTGCCTTCACAGCCGAAAAATGAGGACGCAGAATTCGTACGAAAGCTGACAGAAACAATGTCACAAGGACCTAGCGACGTGTACCCATGTGTTCGTGCGCAATGATACCGTGCGAAGTCCATTGACCCCACCTTACGACGGCCCGTTCAAGGTAATTCATCGTGACAGCAAGCATTTCACCATACAGATGCCACTTCGAACTACAGTAGTCTCAATAGACAGACTCAAGCCAGCGCACTTACTCAACGAAGGGTTTACTTCTACCACAACAAGCGCGGCACAGCAAGAACCGCGCACGGAAAGCACATCACCGAGCGTCGAGCCGCGGTCGCCGACCCCAAGCGCACCGTATGACTCCTACGTCACTCGATCCGGCCGCGCAGTGAAACCCAACGTACGCTTCGCTTAGGGGGGAGTGATGTAGTGACATAGTACCCGTCACACAATTACCATACCTTCGAACCATTACCACATACCTCCGAACCAGTTACCAGATACCTTCAAACCAATTTATTACCACTCAACACCGAACCAGTTACCTTACCACGTGCACGTTGACGTTCCGTAAAGAAACAGAGAAGCAAGCATCTTGAAAAAGACGTTAGTACGTTGAAGAAATAGGATAGTAGCACGGGCACAGCACGGCGTCATCACAACGCCGCACACGCCGGCTATTTCGCTTCGAAAGAAGCGGTTTTGTAAGCAGAGGCAAGCAGGCAGAGCAAGCGTAGCACCAGTTTCCCTCGGCATCTTCACTTCACACTCCGGGACTACGCAGATGGACACGCGGCGCTGACGACACACGACGGAGCAACAGCAGAGCAGACGGTCTTCACTCGACGACGGCGCGCGATGGAATAGGACCGCGCTTCGCGCGCCACTCCTATTTATCCCTTCGCGTTGATTTAGCGCCGCGGCGAAGCAGCGCCCCGCGCCCCGCGCGCGGCTCGCCCTGCGGCGCGTCGCTATTGGTCGAACGCACATAACGGTATCGGTTATGCCTAGATGCTATCATGATTATTGTATATAAAAGTAGGGCTTTCGAAAATAAATTCATTCAAAAAAAAAATAACAACATTCGACGCCTGGCCGCCGCCGAGTGCACACGTGCGCTCCGCTCTGTCGCTGCCTTGCCCCCGCGCACCCCGCGCCCCCCGACTCGGTTTAGCCGCTACGCTACGTCAGTAGCGTCCGCCGCCTCGCCGAGCTCCGACGGCCCCCGGCCCGCCAAGTCGTAGTGTGACTACAGTCTTTGCCTTGTGCTCGGACTTAGTTGCGCTGCGCCGTGTCGAATTAACTACTTGTAGTTAAATTCGATACGTTAAAAACTGTCTTTTTCAAGACATATTTCCTTAACGGAAATCGACAAAACCTCGTCCGCGTTTTTTGCCCTTCAGGTGAAATCCACGATTTTTAGTGGTTCTTGACGGAAACCTCACGGTGTTAACGAAGTCAAGAGGGTAGTGACCCGACACACCCGCCGATCCCCTTCAGGGTGAGGCAACCCGTCGGAAGGGCTCTGACTGCGGCCTTGGGGGATCTCCTAGTCGCAGTCTGGTAGCATCTAATCCCCGTTTGTCCACAGCTGCACCCGGGACGTCTGGGTGTCTCTACCCCAGCGGCCCGGATCGGTCGCAAGACCCATAGGGCCCTGCCGCACAATAAGATCGGCGGCAGGTTTACAAGCTTAGGGCACACCTTAGCACTCACCTCCCTGTAATCCCAACAGGGTGAGAACACATCCCTGGGTTATCCCACCCGGGGAGTTAGGTCTTACAGTGTTTTCCGGCCCTTCTGGCCATTCAGACAGCAGTGGAGCTGGCGAGTTTGTTTGTGTTTTTCTTCTCGCCAGTGGAACACTAGGAAAAACACAGGTGTAGCCTCGTTATAAGGGAGCTGTCTGCCCGGGGAGTTTACGTTTCACGTACCTCCTCGGGATAGGTTTGGTTAGGACTAGGCATAGGTTAGGTTATGAGCTAGATCCCCCCTTAGTTAATTCTGCCATAATGGCAACGCCCCGAACCGAGGAATTAAATTCCTCGTTAGGAGTGCTCCTCAAGCGTCTGTTAGAGGACAATAATCCCTACATTAGGGAAGTTTATGATGGGCTCCTTGAGCCATTTAAGAAGGAGAACTGGGGCAAGTCAGACGACTCCCTCTCAAGATCTCCCTCTCCTATTCCCCGACCCAACTCCGCCGATATGGACGTTGTGGTCAGCCCCGAAGCCCCCGATAGCTCTCCCGAAGTAGTCTCCTCCTCTGAGTCCTCACCATCCGAGCCAGAGGATTTCCAAATCGTTCAGAACGGGAAACGTAAGAAGGCTAGGAAAGCCAATGCCGGTAAGGCCAAGAAGGCAGTCACGGCATTGAACGCCCCCCTCTCCGCTTCCCTTTCCCACATCCCCTCTACCGCCGGAGTAACTGCTCCCTCAGCCGCGATCCCCATCAACCGCTCTCCCAGCCGTACGGCTACTGGCTCGGCTCCTGCCAGCCGCCCGGATAGTCCAATGGAACCGGTTCCATCTCAATCCGCTTCGACCAAGAAGCTCACACCCCCTGCTCTGTACATCAGAGAAAAGGGGAAGTGGACTGAAGTGTCCAAGATGTGTGCGGATCGCAAGATCCAGTACACAAGCGCGACGTCTACCCAACAGGGTATTAAAGTAAAGGTCCCCACCTCCACCGACTACAGACAGTTGGTGCATGCCCTTCGTGGTAGGAACATCGCCTTCCACACCTTCTCCCTCCAGGAGGAAAAGCCGACCCGCGTGGTCATCAGGCGGATCCCGAAGGAGATCCCTGCCCAGGACATCCTGGAGGATTTAACCTCCCAGGGCATCCCCGTCTCGGCGGTTCACCGCCTTCACAAGAATAGGTCCCAAGGGGGTGACGAGTACGACATGGTGCTCGTCATCTGTGACCCAGTCGAGGGTCACCACCCAATATTTAAGGTCAAGGCAGTCTGCTCCTTATCGGGCATCTCAATCGAGAGGCCCAGGAAGCAGAATATAGTTGGGCAGTGTCATCGCTGCCAACTATACGGCCATAGCCAAAAACATTGTTACGCACCGCACAGGTGCGTAAAATGTCTAGGCGAACACGCCACGGCAGATTGCCCTCGTCCCAAGGACAGGGCTCTGTGTACAGAGCCGCCTAGCTGCGTGCTATGCGGTCAATCTGGCCACCCGGCTAACTACAGGGGCTGTCCCAAAGCCCCCAAACAATTCGCCAACAGACTGGCGAATCGCGCCCAAGCCCGTCAGCAGAGGGAAAGCCCCCTGACGAAAGCCCCATCCAAGGACCTCCCTGAGCGTCTCAGCCCACAGAGGCCCTCTCCTTGGAACCAGCTAAACCACCAGCGTGCCTTCCCTGCCCTGGTGAAATCCCAGCCCAACCCGTTGCCAATGCCTGGCCTCATGGACAATCCAGTCCCAATGCCCACTCCAGTGGCTCGGTCCCAGGTCCCTCTTCCCTCCCCTAGCCCCCGGCCTTCCAACCAGGAAGAGGAGAGTACTATCGACACCCTCATGAGGTTCCAGGTGTTTATCTCACCTGAGGCCGACTGCTTAGCAGCCGAGCTCAGGTTAGCTAAGGACCTGAAACAGATCAATGAGATTTACGCGAGATATCCTAGAATCGCGGAAGCCCTTCGTAACCTCAATCAAACCCAATAATGGATATCACACCCGTAGCATCGTGCACCCAACCCCGGTCCCTAAAGTTAGGCTTTTTTAATGCTAATGGCATGGGAGGGCAACGCGACGAGATCGCGTCCTTCCTTCGCGATTATCAAATAGATATTTTCCTCATCCAAGAGACTTTTCTAAAACCCAGCAATCGTGATCCTAAAATTGCCAACTATCGTTTAGTTCGCAATGATAGGACACGTTGCCACAAAGGCGGTACGCTCATCTACTACCGCAAGGAACTGCACTGCATCCCAATCGACCCCCCTCCCCTAGAATCCCTACTGGAGGTTTCAATCTGTCGGCTAGCCATGACAGGTCATCAACCGCTTCATATAATGTCTGCCTATATGCCCCCCTCAAACACGTCTGAGAATCATAACCTCCTGGTTAATGATCTCACCAAACTCTTCGGCATGAGTGGTTCCGTTATCATAGCGGGCGACTTCAAAGCCAAACATCCTGCCTGGAATAGTAGTATGACTAACCCGAGAGGGAGAGTCGTCTGCGATCTAGGCCAGACCATCAACTTTGATCCCATCGCTCCTATGGAGAACACGCACTATCCCGACACCACTAGTCATCGTCCCGATGTGCTCGATATAGCGCTGCTCAAAAATGTTAGCCTTAGGTTACATTTAATTGAGACGCTACACGAGCTTAACTCTGACCACCGCCCAGTGCTCATGCACCTAGTTTCTCGCTCGGGTATCTCTGACCCTAGCCAACCCACTCCTACCACCCTAATAACCGACTGGAAGAAAGCTAAAGCGATATGCTGAAATCCGACTCGTCACCGCACCTAGACGGTATCCCCGACCACATCGTCTCAGTCGCAGACACCGAGGCCGCTATCGACTCGTTTACAGCTCACGTGCAATCCATTTTAAAGGATTGCTCTCGGGAAGTCCCAGTGTTGAGTGATCAACGCTGGAAACTACCCGACGACATCCGTGAACTGATAAATGAGAAGAACGCGGCCATACGTGCCTATAGCGTCTGGCCCTGCGATGAGAACAAAGCTCACATGCGTTATTTACAGCGTGCTGTAAAGAAGCGCACCAGTGAGTTTCGTTCGAATCAATGGGACAAGATGCTCAGCGAACTAGAGCCAACCCACCAAGCCTTCTGGCAACTTCAGAGGAAGCTGAGGTCCTCCGAGGAGGCCTCTTCTCCACCTCTCATACGTCCTGACAAGAGCGTCGCTTTTGACGACTCTGAGAAGGCAGAATGCCTGGCCGACAGTTTGGAATCACAGTGCTCCCCTAGCACCCTTCCAGTAGACAAGCAGCACCTCGATGAGGTGGATGCAGAAGTCGAACGAAGGGCTGCTCTCCCTCCCGCAGAAGACCCCGACGATCCCCTCCCTCCGGTCACTCCAGACGAGGTGAAGGATATAATCGACAAGCTCAAGCCTCGGAAAGCCCCTGGCGCCGACGGCTTCACCAATAGGATTTTTAAAACCCTCCCCGCTCAGCTCATAGTCCTTTTGGCAGCCATCTTCAATGGCGCCTTGAGCAACAACTTGTTTCCCCAAGTGTGGAAAGAGGCCACCGTCATCGGTATTCCCAAACCTGGGAAACCGAAAGCTCAGCCTTCGAGCTACAGGCCGATCAGTCTCCTGAGCGCGCTCGGCAAAATCTATGAGAGACTTATTTATAAGCGACTCAGAGATTATGCCGAGACAAAAGGCCTCATTCCCGATCAACAGTTCGGTTTCAGAACCGAACATTCGTGCATACACCAAGTCCACCGCATCGTCGAACACTTGAGCGCTGGTTTCCAGCGTGGAGCGATGACGGGGGTGTTGTACTTCGACATAGCGAAAGCCTTCGACAAGGTCTGGCACAACGGCGTAGTTTTTAGTTATCATGCCCCTGGCTGGAGGCCTTACTTTCAAGGCATCCACAGGTATAGTCCGGTTAAGCAGTAGCCAGTCTCTTCTAGACTGAACTGCGAGATGCCATTCCCAAAAAAAAAAAAAAAATTCATTCATTGTTCATCCTAGTCAAAGTACGGAGTTTTATTATCTACGGTGAATCCCTGACTCCCCTAAAAATCCGATATTGTATCATTTTCCCAGAGACTAGGGATGATTGATGAGCCGCTCTGCAAAGTAGCTCAGGACAATAAACTAAACACGACCGCTACTAGTGCTTCGTGCGCTACCGTCGTCGCTACTTTGTTAGATGGCACCACTTTCCTCCTCGCTGCTTCTCTACGATTAGGAGCCCCTTGTTGAGTTGTTGTTCTTATCGCTGTCACTGTGGGCTAAAGGCTAAGCATTGCCATACAACGTGCCATGACGCCAGTCTCTTGGACACATTACCGGTTAACAGCTTTGAGGAGTTTTTAACCGACTTAAAAAAAGGGAGGTTATTTGATGGTATGATTTAGGTGGTTGTAAGTTGCTTCAAAAATAAATGCTTTGTTATCGGTGAAATTAAACAGACACATAATAACTTTAGGGATATACTTTAATTAGCACTTGAAATAAGCGTCACATTTTAAAATTGATAGATTATGCAAACAGTGCACAGGTACAATAAATTATTTACATATTTTATAATTTTAATAGCAGTAAAAGAAATTACAATTATTTAAGCTTTAAAACTACGCGTAACATCTGATAAATGAAATAATTACAAGTCCCATGAAAATAAATGATGTTTTACAAGCATATCTCTCACTCCTTCTTTTAAGGGCTGATTTTGCGTCTCCTTCTTCAATGGAAGCTCCCAATCCGGATTTAAATTGAACCCGAATTGAGAAAGAATTCTTAATTCACATTTGATTTGTACCCATCCTGGGGAATTAATAAACGACCAGGGGTGGTACCATTTCTGGACTACATCTACGCAAGAACACAATACTTCCAGCCATAGATGCAAAGCTTCTTCATTTAGGCCCATACAGATCAATGTCCGTAATTTAACGTCCATTTGAGCGTGAGCGTTATCGTGCGACAAGTTGATGGCTTGAACACATCTGTATAATAATTCTTCAGGCGTCAGAACTTTACCATCTTCATCCAAACGATAGGTCTTGCATAGTACTAAACGGCTATAGACAGAATTAAAGTCTTTTTCAACCTCTCGCGATGATGCTTCTTCAATGAAAAGCCACGGATGGCACGGGCCGTCCAAGAAACTAGGACGTTTTATACCATGGAGGAGAACTCTTTTAAAAGCTGGAGCTAAAACTCCTCTGACTAGATGTGCAGCTTTTTCTGTAACAGAGTCATCTCCAGCCCTGCTATACTTAACACCTTTTTCGTCTAGCAGCTTAACAAATCTTGCTGGAAACCAACCTCTTAGACCATTTAACTCGCCAATCCAACAGTGTTCATCTCTTGAGCTGATCACTTCAATAACGTCATTTTTCCTAAAACCTAATTCATCTCCATCTCTTCTTTCAAAATCTAAGAGTGCTTTAGCTCGCCTCCTTTTACTCCTTGACACATTGACATATCTTTCTCTATCAGCTGCATGACTTTGCATTGTGTAGTCCGCTGTCAACTGAACCTCAGAGGCAAGTTGTGGTTCAAGAGCTAAGAAGTGACGAGCAACTTGCAAAATAGCTTCTCTGAGATCAACTAAAATTTCTGTCTGCTTCACATTCTTCGAAACGGCGTCTTCATTATTACTATCTTCCCCAAAAAGTATTGTTTGTATCACTGACTTGCTTTTCTTTATCTGGCGTCTCTGAAGCTGTTGCTTAGGTAAATTAGGTACAGCACTAGGATTACCTACCAGAGCTCCCTGATCAGCCATCAGGTATGCTAGATGTCTTCTTCTATGAGTTTCAATCAATGTTGGACTTAAAGTGTCTCCACAAACTTCATCAATTGTTTTGATCAGAAGTTCAACATCGTCAATTTCTCCAGGAATGTCAGATAGAGCATTAAAAATTTGTGCAGAATTCGATATTTCCGTAAATCTGTTCTCTCTAATTTTCAGCATAGCCAATGTAACCTTAAATAGCACTAAAGAGCCGTCCAAAAAGAACAAATCCCAAATTCTGAGTAGAATCTTCATATGAACAACATTGGCATACAATGTCAAAAACCAATGCATTGTTATCAGAGAGAGCTCAATGTCATGCGCATTTAAAACCTGATCAATCCCCGGCAAATATGTTGAAATTAGGCTTCTTAATACTTTTTGGTCTGCTTGGATTCCTATTAAAGTAGATGAGTAATAAGATGCTGGTAGCAAGTCTTCTACTGTTGTGCACATAATCCAAAATGCATCTTCTTCTTCCATTAACAACAGTAGGGATGCTGCAATCATTCCAGTGCCCTGACAGTATCCAATGTCAGGGTAAAGCCATGCTAGTGCTCTCAGTATTCTTCGCAATCTTGGTACCCCAGTGCTGGTTGGGTGTGAAAAGCAAACATTATTAGGTAATATTTGCACCAAGTCCTTTTCAATTTGTTTACTTGTTACCAATCCATCGTCACTTGACGCTCGTACAATCTCATGGTATGTTATTTCGGTTGAAGCTCTTTTTTTATTCGCACCACATAAATGCATCCAGACCTGAGGGCGGAGTGAGTGCGGCACACCATCTTTCACCATTTTTTGAAGTTTGTCAGTTTTTTCAAGTTTTCCTTCTCCTTCAGAAAAGTTTATTTCTTTACTGTAAAATTCCCACTGAAGACGATGTTGATCATCTTCTACAAATGCATGTGCTAATAATTTATTAGAACTTGGTTCGGGTCCATCTTCTTCTTCAACACAAAATCCAAACTCGTCAAATCTGTAGTCCGGGAGTCCACCACCGTGACCTTCAGATTCTGGTTGCGCCAACTTAGCCATGATGTCTTGAGGTACCATGCTAGGCGTAAGTGCTGAGAATGGTCCACCAGGTGCCGGAAGAAGCTCATCAGCAATATTCAATCCTCGTATCGCATCGATCATATCTTCTGGGTCGTCGTCAGCTAATGCAGCACTTATTTTACGTTCATGGTCTTCACGTCCCACATAACCCTCATGATCGCGTGAACTAAACAGAGACTTTGCTAAATCCATTTTACTCTAAGTGAAACTACACTTTATTTATCAATATTATTGGTGCAATGGTAGGCTTTCTCCTTACAAGACAGTTTCACGTACACTCATTGTTGTAGATGGTAAACGTCAAAATAAATAAAGGTCAAACGTCAGCCCCGATTTGTGGACAAAGTTGTCTATAGCGTTGGATCATTAGTTCATGTAACTGTTAAATATCCGTTTTCCTTGTCACGCATATGAAGGAATCTCATATTACGTCTCTTTCTTACACAACAGTGATGCTAAGTTAGTAATTGTGAAGATTACAAAAATAATTTGGTTTTCTAGTGTTGCGAGTTATTGATTTTCTATTGGTCCAGAGACAAGAAGACATTGGACAACCAAATTACAGTAATCTAGGTTTTGGGGTGATGAAGCTAAATGTTGAAACAAGAAATAAATTGTTAATAAACAGTGTATCAAGCAAAATTTATAAATGATGCCGAATGATAACACAGTACGAACCGAATAATAATATTCAATATGTAGTATGGGAAGTGGATAAAATTATGAAAATTCTCCGATCTTCTCCGAGTTTAGGTTTAGTTAGATGTTGGTTAGAAGATCGGTAACTAGTTATTTGTTTAGATGACTGAAATGTAGATTCGGATCAGTCGGATATCAATCAATTCTATGGGACAACTGTAGCACTCTATCCTATTATAAAAAGATTATTCTCTTTGGTAGGATCATCTATATTACTATACTCTATGGGTAGGATACTCGAACTCTCGAAGTCGATACTCTGTGGTTCTGGTTAATCGAACGCGATAAGCCTGTCATAGAATTAGATTATAAGCCTGTGCCAAACAGTTTCTGTTGGGTAGCCTGTATTCGGATGAGTGTTTTAAATTAATTTCCCTATAATATGTCGCTGATTACAACGATCTACGTGCAAATAATTACACTGTGTTGATATATACATACATACCTACTACTATTACTGTGACTATCAGGTTTGTAGGTATACTCTGTCTTTTTAAAATTTCGATTGTGTTTACCAATAACATTATCTCTAGAAAAAAATAAGCAATTGCTTAAAAAAATATTTGAATTATTCATATCTAGCTGCTTTTACGGCGTGGAGTTCATATCCTCTATTCATTGTATTTTGGTTAAACAAAGCCAATCATATTTTGAGTAGGTAGGTACCTAGTTCTACAAGCTTGCTTGGACTTGATGGGTTTGCAATTCCTAACCCTTGGGTGCCCTAAGTCTGAGGGTGCACAATTTAGAAATAATAATAAGTAAACGAAAACATTCCGAAATATTTGGATGAGATCCAGGATTTTTGCCAGCTCTAAGCCAGCTCATTCGAGCAGTTGTACATAATAGATAGAATTCTATTTTGTTTTTATTCATGATGATGATGTCTTGTTGGGATCTTTTCAGTTTTACTTCTTACTGTATTATACTACTATACTGGTTTATGTAAAAGAATAGAGAGACCTTTGCAATGCAGTGAGACAACATTGATTGACATTAGCAATAAAACAGTAAAATTAAAGCTCTGCCACTAAACCACGGATATCAATGTAAACTCGCTACTTAAAACAATATACAAGGTGGAAGAGACACCAGCCCTAAAATGGTTACAATATTTTCAGGACATTGGCTCAGCTGTTCTAAACATTTTGACACATTTTTATGGGACATTTTGACTGTGTAGGTATAACAGTTTTGTAGGAAACTTTTTTTAAATTACCAACAATGAATGATGCGCTGAATATGTAGTAACTGTTTTAGCATCGGTGTTCCTTCTATCCTGTATTTACCACTTTAATTAGTAAAGGATGCTCAACACTGTACTGTAACAATATTAGACTGCTATAGTAGAGAAATCTAACAAAAGTAATAGAAGTAGTTTGTATTAAAATGAACCTGTGAAGTGTGTCTAGATACATGTAGTGCGTTACTGATGAAAGCACAATAGTATGAAATAATGCTTAGTATTACGGACTTTGGTTACAAACACAACTTGTACAAAAACACTTTCATACAATATATCCCTCTCTCCGAAACTATTGACTTTCACCAATAAGCATTAATTACATTGTTAATACATGATATATTAACATTAGGATGGCTGTTAAAAAGTGTTGCATTGACAACTGTAAATCATGTTCTACGAGAAAGGAGGACAAAGGTGTAACATACCACAAGTTCCCAAAAAATGATGCAATACGTAACCTTTGGATAACTGTAACACATAACGAACACACAGACACAGACTTGTCCGAGTTTGTGTGCTCACGGCATTTCTGTAAAAATGATTTTCAAAGTTTCAAGGACTCTAAATTCAAATTGAAAACAGGTATTTCGTAGAATGTCCGTATTGCTTGAATGGGTTGTTCTTATTATAAATGGTTTATGTTAATTATGATTTCTATCCTTTTTTTTGTACATGTAGCGACTTAGTTATTTTTTTTTTTAATATTTTCTAAATTGAATGGTACTGTAGTTTTGGTTGCTATTTTGAAAAACACTCTAGGGGTAGTGTATCTATTTCTTTCTTCTGTCTATCTCATTGTATTGGCTAAAGGTACACTTGCTAAAGACTGCAACATTTGAATATAAAACATATTTTTAGTTTAGAAAAATTTGCTTTAAATTGGATCTTTTTGATTTTCTGTCATATTTTTGTTATTGCTGTCAGTAGACATAAGAATTATGAAATGTTAAAGTATGAAAATGTTAGTTACATAATCATTAATTATTTTTCCAAGATGCACTTGTAGAAACCACTGCATAATCATTGCATGTTTAAGATATTAGATTATACACAGTTACTGATAACACAGTTGATTACAGATGCAATCCCATCAATATTTCCATGGGATTCTGACACAGATGAAGATATGGAAGACATAACAGCCCCAGTGGAAGGTTTTAGCAAAGATTGTGAAGTTGAGAATGTGGATGCTATAAAGAGGTTTATTGAAGCACAGGAGAAAGAAATACAGGATCAAAAAGACGCAGATATTCAGATTACTGAAAAAAGTAATGACTCAGAAGACAATAAACCGAGTCAGGAAGAGACACTATGTGTGGCCAGCAGTGTAATAGATATGATTCTCGATAAGTCTGAGATAGAGATTGCTAAGAAGAAAGATGTTGCAAGTAAGGAGTTTTTTAGTCCTATGGAATTTAAGGGTAAGGAAAAACGCTAATCATCTTTAGGGATTCTACACACGGAAGCCGTCGGGTATGGCGGCGTCATGTCAACAACTAAGTTGCCGACATGCCCGGTGGCTTTGTATTTTATTTGCTCCAATGTAATTTAAAAAAAAAAACCTTACTGTCCTATGATGAACTTGACCTTGGGCCACAGATGCTGAGTTAAAAATAAATGCATGGAATTACACAATCGAATTTACTCCAATAGGTCGGTCCTTTTAATAAAATATACTTTTGTCGTCTCACGTAGGAAACACCAGTACGTCGCTGTCTGTTGGCTCTAAGGTCGAGGTTAAAGATTTCGGAGATGAATGGCACTTTGCAGAAATTATAGAAGTTGACTATGACGATATGGACGTGCTTGTACATTACATTGAATCAAAAAGGTGAGTACTATATTGATTGTCTACTTACGAGGATTAGATTGTTGATAGGGAGCAATAGCATTCGACATTGTGTACGTACCTTTATTTGTGAAGCATAGGTCCCTGCTAACTCACATTTTCAGAAGAACCGTAATGTTTCACGAAGGGCGAAATCATTGATACAAAAAAAAAATCAAAAAAAGCCATTGATACCTTTTTTATAAAGCTGGCCACTTAGAAAAAAAAAACAAAAAATTAAAAACAAAATGTCATAATTCATAATTGACTACTTTTTCGTAATATTAAAATGTCGTTCTCGTACAATACACGCAATAGAACATTGCGTGAAAAACGCAGGTATGTTGTTCTATTTATTACTTGTTAATCAAATTAATTAGAAATTATTTTAGAGGGAAGTTTTCATGATCTTTCGATTTCGTGAAAACATTTCCTAGGTTATTCTAGATCTGTTAGTGTTTCTTATTATAGTTTCTTGGTTTAGACCATAAAAGGAAAACGAACCTATAATTCAGTTTTTGTTGTACTTAATTATTTATAAGTACGGTTTTTTTAATAAGATTAACTTCATTGATGATTAATTAGAAAGCAAAAGACTATTCTGCAGTTTGGTAACGGAATAATACCGTGATATATCTCGAGTTTCATTTATTACACAATTGTAATAGTGAAATAAAAGATGGCTACCATTCAAAATAACAAAAAATATTGCAGACATTGTTAGTGGGGCAACTCACGTCCCACTAAGGTGCAGAGCGCGTAGCCAAATATACGGTATTTGAATTAAATAAAAGTTTATAAAAAGTAAATACTCTTTTTATTCCAACAGACATGACGAATGGATAAGCGTGGGCAGTCCACGTTTACGGCCGGTCATTGTGTCTAGTGCCAGTAGTGTGTCGACTACATCCACGGTGAAGCCGGGCCCTAGTTCCGAGGATAGCATCACTGATACAATACCTATAGCCAATTTGAAAGAAGAACCCAAGGATGTGAAGGTAGAAGACAAATGTAAGCTGAGCTATGCAATGGGCGAGCGATGCCTCGCGAGGTGGCGCGATAATAGACGCTTTATAGCCACTATTCTCAGGGATTTGGGGGATGGTGAGTTATGATGGTGTATTTTGTTTACATACATCTAATAAAAAAAAAAATGAGACAATGTTTTTTTCTTAGTTTTTTTGTTTACTAAGTACAGTTTCTTTATTATTTTTTTGACAGGCAATTACGAGATAGTTTTCGACGACGGTTGCCATTGGACGTGTAACACTACTAGGCTGCACAAACTGCGTTCAAAATCGGGTGAATTAGGCGCGACGTCGGCCCCCCTCACGTACGGTGCGGGGCCTAGCAACACGACCCCACAAACAAACACACAGTTCCCTTCACCAGCTTTCCACACACACCTCTTCGATCCCACGCGAGATTACTTAGGATCCAAAAGCGAACGCCGTGAAATGAAGCGTAAACTTAACATCAAAGAAATATTCAACATAGGACAGAAGAAGTCACGTAAGCAGAAGATTGAAATGGAAAGGACCTTGAAGACAGAGCCCAGAAAACCAAGGATACTGAAGAAGAGAAGAGAGGTGGTCAAGTTGAAGCTTGCAAGTGAAGTGAAGACGGAGATTCAGACTGATCTGCCTGGTGAGTGCAGTTTAGTTTCGACCTTATTTTTTTGCAATTTTGTTTATTTATAATCATAAATCTTAGCCGTAGATGCTGTAGCTTCGATCATTGGAACTGTTAAAGAAGAGGAACCAGCACCTCTGGAAGTGAAGGAAGAAGATAAAGCAGCACAAGTCCAAGAAGACAAAGCAGAAGAAGTCCAACAAGACTTAAAGGAGGAAGTCCAACAAGACATAAAGGACGAAGTTGAACAAGGAATCTCTGACATCACGAATAAAGAAGCGACTGTGAAAAAACCTGAAGAACCTCCAACTTTAATAGATAGTGAAGACCTAATTCAGTTGGAAGACTTGAGAGGTGAACTGGACCCGGTAAGTGAAGTTTTGGTTTCTAATTATTCCGTGATGGAAGTTATAAATGGTCTCTTATATTAAACTGTACATTTCTTTTAAAGCCGGCCCTTGGTACTGTGAAAGTGAGTGGTGTTTAAACTTTTAGCTTTAGTTAATTAGTTCTTGTACTGGTTTTAATCTATATATTTCATAATTAGGTCCTAGAAGAGGAAGTGAAACTCGAACAGTTCGAGAAAACGGATGACAGTAGACACGAGGAAGTCATTGACAGAATAAAAGAGGCCATCAACAAACTAGAAGATGGTCTACACAACGAAAATATCGGCTCGCCCATGCTGGTACCGAATGAAGAAACACTAACTTCTCCAGAAGTAAAACCAGAACAAAAAGTGGAAGTTAAAGAAGAGTTAGAACAGGTGGCAGAAGTGAAAGATAAAAGTAAGAAGTCGCCAAAGATAAAGAAGGCTAAGAAGTTGCGGATATTGCGGGACAAGAAGGCGCAGATGCAAGCGGAGAAGGTGCAGAGTGAGCTGGACAAGATGAGGAAGCAGATGGATGAAATGCGGCAGCAGATGCTGAAGGGGCAGGAGATAGGCAAGGGTGCTACTTTTCCGGAGAGCTTCCTTCTGCCGGGAGAGTGGTGCTGCCACTGGGTGAATGGGCAGCCCGTGGGAGCCGTGAGCGAGATCGAGTGCGAGCCGCGGGGTGACCCAGCTGCACAGGCGCCGCTGCCTAGGAGGAGTGTGCAGGTATAAAGTGGTAGTTTTTAATTCTTACATACAATACTCCTGAAGGTAAAAAGATGGGAGTATGCGACTGCATGATTATTAATTTTATTAATTGAAGGATAAAGTTGTTTTTTTTTTTTTGTTCTAGGTTGAAGACAAAAGATTACCAGAAGGCTGGACCAAACACATGGTTCGTAGGAGCTTTGGACATTCTGCGGGCAAGTGGGACGTCGTATTAGTCGGGTATGATATTTTCAATTAAATTAACTCCCATCCCTTGCGCCAACTTATTCGTGCAACACATCTTTTCTTTTCATCATCTATGAGTCATCTCAGAATTTACTCTCTTTCAACCAACCCTGCCATCGTTTCTTTGTTGAGTTTTTGACCTTTATCTCTTTGCTTTTGTAGCCCCGACAACCGAAGGTTCCACACCAAACACGAAATGCGTGTGTACTTAGAGAACAAGCCAGAGCTTATCGAGCAAGGCTACGAACACGCGCTCTCAGACTTTGGCGTACACCTGAAGATGGCGCGGCGCCTGGGCTGGATCACGCACACGGCCGACGGAGCCCCGAGCGCCGCGCCGCTCGCGCCCGGCACGCTTAGCAGCACCTCGCCGCTCGTCAAGCGAAGGAAGCTTAGTCTCAAGAAGAACAGAAAGGAAAGACATAGAAAAGAAAAGAAGATGGTACCCAAGATTAAGATTAAGGTCCCGAAAGATGTAAGTGTACGTTTTTTTGGTGAAAGTAATTATTCCCGTGCTCCAGTGGTGCAATCCAAAGGAAACATACATTCGGTGACATATACGACGTATTTCGGACGATATCGATAAACATCGACCGGTCATTGCGTCGCGAAAAAAAATCAGCTGTTTCATTTTGACGAGTTATGCGAACATAATTGTAGGGAACAACTGATTTTTTTTTCGCGATATAGCGTTTGGTCCCATAGTAAAAGTTGTTCAAAATGATGAGTACAATGACCGGTCGAAGTTTACCGATATCGTCCGGAACACGGTGTATAATATATTTTAAGTTTGTTGATAAATCAAATAATACACTTCCCCACTTTTCCATATTCATAGAATTATGTGATCATATTATCAAATTAGATAGCAGTCAAAGCTTTACTTAGGTCTTCATCGAAATTGCACTAATTTATTGTTCTTTTGCCACAGTACGTAGCAGAAGACTCTATGCCGTCTCCAGGTGGTTTAAGCGTCACTGACAGTATTCCTGCTGAAGTTATCGAAGTGCCGCCATTAGAAGATGGATATGGTATGCATATATCCGTGAAAATTACTTTCTCAATAGATGGCCACTCTTCTTGATAGAGATTTATGTTTTGGAACAGTCAACTTTTAATTACCTACTGAAACCATTATGATTTGAATTGTCTAGGAATGAGTATCCTAGACAATTCAAATCGTAATGGTTTAATTGAAATAAGTGCTTTTTCTCGTTTTCAGTATATGTGGGCTCACTTAAAGTGCAAATAATCGAGAACCTTCTTCGATGCCCGGCCGAAGGCTGCTTCAAAAACTTCAGAAACAACACGCTCCTACAGATGCACATCAATCACTACCACAGAGAACTTAGAAAGATGATGGGAGCGACTCCTAAGGTGCTGGATCTAGCATACGCTAGGACTCTGCCAGTAGGGATGGAAACTCCTCGCTCTAAAGAAGACAACAAGATCATCAAGGTTAAAATTCCCCGACCATCAAAACGTGAAGAGTCCAAACCACCCGTAAAAGACCCAGAAGTAAAAGACATTGAAACTGAATTACAAGTGGATACCAGATCCATTACGCCTGTCAAAGATAGCGACGGTATACGTGTTCCCAGGAGTCAGGACTCACCCAAACTGCGACAGGCTCTAATCACCAAGCCTGTGAAAAAACGACCTAGAGTCCTCTTACCTGTTAGAAGACCGGAATCTGAGCCGGTCATACCAGACACTATGTACGAAGAGATTGATGTGGAGGAGACAGAACCCATCGAGCCCATCATTGAAATACCAGCTTTAGTCATGCCTTTGGACTTCGAGAGCGCCATATCAACGCATACAGTGAACAAACCTGTGTTTGAGAAGAAACGTAAAGGCGAGAAGCGGCGTAAAACCTTTGCAGTGGCTGCTAAAAGGCCAGTCAGTGAAGAAGAGGACTGGTACGGGGTCAACTCGGACTTTGAAACCCGGTCCAGCTTCCCCAGGTCTGGAACTCCCGACTCGAAGGTGGATTCCAAAATGGCGGCCGCGTCTTCAGAGTCTAATGAGGAGCACAAGGATGCTGCTAATATGTACATGGTTAATGAGAGTAAGTTGAATTATTCTTTGTCATTTTAATGCTAGATTAAACTGACCTGAATAAAATACATCGCTTGAAATTTCGCTAGTTAATTTAACTTAGAATAAACAAATCTAGTCAATTGTCCGTTTTTACAGATGGCGAGAGGATAAAGATAGTGCACATGAAACGCGAAGAGATCATCAACTGCCACTGCGGGTTCCGCGAGGAGGACGGGCTCATGGTGCAGTGCGAGCTGTGCTTGTGCTGGCAACACGCCATCTGCCACAACATACAGCGGGAGTGTGACGTGAGTCACTTGATCTGGTAGTATCTCGACCAAAATCAAGCACTGGTAAAACGCTGCATGAAGAAAAACGCTCTTTTAATCTTGTTCAAAAAAACTCGTTGGCACGTGGTGGCGAGAATGCTATTATACGTGATAATCCAGAATATACAGGGTGTAAACCACCTCATAACGAAGCCGTCAACCAAGCATTCTGAAACTAAGTAACTTTACGCAAAAATTATTGCTGGGAAACGACTTTTTTTTTGGGGTGAAGAATCATGTTTGGTGGTAGAACTCAATGTAACGCACTCAAAACATTGTGCTGATGTATTTAACATGTATTTAAAAAAATGTGAAATGACTTTTTTACTTTTTTTTTAGAAAATCTCATTCCCTTCCAGCAAGCTCTTTCAATTTATCTTTGCGTAGCTGTTGAAGTAATAATCTCATACTACCCAGGTGCCAGAAAAATACACATGCAGCATCTGCCTGAACCCTCGCCGCGGTCGCCGGTCGCAGCGGTTCCTGCACGACCAGGACCGCATGTACGAGGGCCTGCTGCCCAACAGCAAGCCCAGCGAGACGCTGCGCCGCTCGCACGAACTGACTGGGAACCTGCTGAAGATCCAGGATGCTATCCATGCGCTGAAAGTAAAGTGTTATGTGGCTAGGTGAGTATGTCATTTTTTTTAAATTTGTATCTGACACAAAGTTCCATAAAATCAAATAATCAGAGACATATTTGTACACAATACTATTTTAACTATGTAGACAAAACAAAATTTTAATTAATATGATCATTTTTTGTCAAATAAAATACAGGGTTATTTGTAAAACACCGACAACCTCTCAGGACTATGTTACTAACATCATAATGAACAACTTTTGTTCTATGACTTTTAAAAATTCATCAAATTTTAGTCCGTCAGATTTTCATACAATTTTTTTTTTTTTTTATTTGAACGCTCTAAATGTAACCAAATCTATGCGAAGCAAAAGAAAGCGATAGTACAATAGCGAGAGGAGCGGTTTTAGGGCGGCAGGGGGGCCTTAAGAGCGTTTAATTTAAATATTTTTATTTTTGTATGAAAATCTGATGGACTTAAATTTGATGAATTTTTAAAAGTCATAGAACAAAAGTTGTTCATTATGATGATAGTAACATAGTCCTGAGAGGTTGTCGGTGTTTTACAAATAACCCTGTATAAATATATGATTATCTTAGCTTTGTCAGTTTTTAAATTTCTTTTAAATGGGTATACAGAAATTCAGATAAAAATCTTTCATCTTCCATGAATTAGTATGTAAAGATGTCACTCTGGTGTCAATATGGCGTCAGAGGCGACACTTCCAATTGTTTTCTAAAACGTGATTATCTGTATGGAACTTTTCATACGGCGCGTACATTATTTTCGTAATAAGCCCCTAGAACTGAACCATTAGCCAATAATACCATTCCAGGAAGTCCAACACATATTTTATAAAAAGTTTTAACTTAACCATCCATAGCAAGAAAGACCATCCAAAGCTCTACCTCTGGGCCAAAGACTGGGAAAAAGTAGAGATCCAAAACACGCAGGAGAAGCTGAACTCAGACTACTCTGACCTGAACATCGTGATCAACAACATGGACAAAGAGAACCAGCCCCTCCGCCCAGATGAAGTGAAAGACTTGCCGATGGACATTCGCACCCCTACCTTTGACGAACAGCAGGAGCATGAGAGGTAGGTGTATTCTGCTAGCTTGACCAAGTAAGATATGATAAAATTCGGTGGATTTGTGCTGTACCAATGCACGATGGTAGGAAGGACCTAAACCCTCTTATTATAAAACGTGGTCTTAAAAAAAGTACCGGCTTTAGTACTAGGTTCGAACCATGAGCTTGAATAAACGTTATTACAAAAAGAAGTTTATCGCTAGTTCTAGAACTATCTATGGTACCAAAGTTAGACCATCGTGACACCTAGTTTAACTATGGTACTAAATTGTCAACTCGTTTTTTTACATATTTATATTGGTTTTCGTTGACTTAGCTTAAAGTATTTTAGCCAACTCGACATTATGTTGACGCAGTATAAATCCGAGAATGAAATTTGTATTAATGTAAATACTGTGGCATAGGATAAGTTAGGTTAGTTTAGCTTTAGTGCATCAAATACTGTGTATACGTAATCTAACATGTCAGTTATCACTATACAATTTTCACCCCTTTTTTTCTTTGGTTGTTCCATTTTTTCAATTTTAATGCACACACGATCTCACCACAAAGAATACTGTGCCCAAAGAACTGTGCCTTTACTTGTATTCATAATCTTGAAGTGTAACCGGACATTTAATTTACTTTAAGATGTAACATAAATATTTCGATAATTACGCGCACCATGGAAATTATACAACATGTAACATAATTAACGCACATCCTGAAATTACTTTGTTCAGAATCGTTTACTGAATCGATTTCTATAATTTTTAATATAGGTAATTTTTTATCCCAAAAATAATTAAAGCTACGTAATTTATAGCCACACTACCCCTGTATAGTCCAAGCAAACTGAAATGGGCCGTAACTCAAGGCAATAAGACTTTTAAAAGTGCAGTTTTATTTGTATTAATACAAATTCCGCCATACAATACAAAATAAAGAAAATGAACCTTATTTCAAGTAAGTTAAAGTCGTTACAAATACAGTTAGGTAAACTTGGCGATTCAACCGCACGCACACACTAAACAGGCACTCGTTAAAGGATACAATAGATAAACCAACAAAATGCAAAATATGTCATACTTGTTTTCGTTCCCTTTCTCGTGCAAATTAAAAACCTAGGATAGAGCGAGATAGCCACCATGACACCGGGCGCCGCCGGCGCCTACGATCAAAGCTAACTTAAATAAATGTAAACAATTTTAGTCACGCGCGGCCTTCCGTACAGTGTATGCAAATAGTTTTTCGCGCGCGATGTCTTTCCAATAATTGACCCAAAATGTTCAGTGAAATGGTAACTAATGGTGAGGACTGTGGCACGGTGCAGTGTGGTGATAATGTGGTTCTAGCTGGCAGAACATTCAAGTCAACCAAAGGTATGGTACTGGAGTAGACCGCAGGGTAGGACTATGATAGCTGCTACTTCGTGGCCATGGAACGTTCCGTCCGAACACAGCCATCGACAGGGGAGCCGATTCTCGTACACGTACTCGTTTTCAAAACGAAATATGGGATTAATTCGATGAGAATCCCCAATCAGCTGATTTGACGACTTTTTTTGTGGGGACGTATTAAATCGTTAGTTTATTTTAAAAAATAGGATAGTGTACGCTTTTGATAAAAAATGACGAAGTGCTTTCTAAATTAAAACATCAATTAAGAAAACAGGCATAAAATGTATTGAACTTTTCTATTGAAGTTGAGTCGAGCGACGACGTTAACAGCTGTCTCGAACGCGAGCGAATACCTACTAGGCTAGCAAGACTCACACAGTCGCATACGTAGGTATGAGACCTACGTATGCGACTGTGTGCGTTCGTTGATTTGTACTGTGACTAGAACATTCTTCCGGAATTAGGAAAACTAATTTATTAAATAATCATTGCCTAGACATGTTTAATTAAAAATTCAGTGCATGTATTATGATTATAACATAATAAACTAATTGGGGTGTCTGAGGGTGTGCGTTAATAACGTTACATGTTGTATACTAACTGGAATGAGTACGAACAAAATGCTAAAAAAATAAAAATAAACCCTATCTCAAAAGCTTAGAGTTTAAATTTGTACAATAGATTTAATAGAAAAGAAAAAAAAAACAAAACGTTCCGAGCGAGAAACCGACAAGGGTGGATGGTGTCTCTGTCTTGCCTTGTCACCGATGTAAACAATATGCCGATACATTTTCGCGTTGAAGTCATTTAAGTACTTTTATTGTAAAAAAGTGAAATAATCCGCTTTAAATATGGTAAAATTGTGTTGTGTGAAGGGGTGTAGTAGTAGTAAGGGTTTGCTGGATGTGGAATTTTGTTTTTTAGGAAAGTTTTTTAACTTTGGTTGTTTATTACGACTAGGGTTACCAATGTTTTAGATTGACAAACGGGAAATATCCAAATAAATTAAGTAAGTAAGTTCGAAGTTTCGAACATCGTTGTCGTACATAGTAATCAAAAGTATATTATATAAATTAGAAACATCGGACATCGCACATGGTTTCGGTTGTACCTAGTTTGCTTTTTAAATACAAATATTGAAAAGAAAAGAGTCCGCCGCACCGTGTCGTGCCATGCCGGTCCTAAAGATTTTTCCATGCTTCTCCAGCAAAAGAATCCATTTGGCGAGCTGCGAGTGAAAATGAATGGTTTCGGAATATAAAATAAATATTGGCGAATGATACTAAAACATTATAGGTAAACAGTCCTAGCATGATTACTTAATTTTCTATGTCTGAAAAAATATATAATATTAACGGAGTCCTCGAATCCCCGAATACAAAAGTCGTCTGGATAGACAGGTTTCAAAATGGATAATTTGCATCCACATCCATTAATGACATCCACTCTTGAAGCTATTTAGGCTAGAATGCTATTGAATTGCAGGTCATCATCATTAAATAATAAAATAACAGCTACTCTTAAACTGTCTCAAGAGTTAGTATGATTATTGGACACCCTATTAGAAAGAGACACCATCCACTCTTGAAGCTTTCTCGCTCGGAACGTTTTTGGCTTGCCCGTCCTCATTCCAGTTAGTATATAAGTTTCTTGACGCGCACCGCCCAGTTCACTCCATTAAACGCGCTAGCTCGATAGTTGTTCCAAGAACAATTGGATTGAAGCATTAAAAAAAATCAAGTCGGAATATTTAAATACCTCTAAATAACTAAACTTTATATTGTACAATTTCTAAAATATTTTTTCTTTAAATTACGTACCAACATTTTGTAAAAAGGAACGGCGCATAGAACGCTGAACGAATGATTGAATAGTTTAAATATTTTGTTGCATATAATCTGTGGACAATGTTTAGACCACGGACTATCTTTGGTACTAACTAGTCCTTTGTTGGTCTACGATTTGTAATACGAATGAATGAACTAACGTTAGTACCGTACTAAACCAAGACCTTTTAGTTCTGGTTTAAACCTGGTACTTATGAAAGTTTTTATAATTAGACGGAAAGTGTCAAGCTGGCCGGTACTAGTTATTCTGACTAGAGAAAACGAATATTCTGCTTTTTTTCAGACTCGACACTCTTTGTGATAAAAGCTCCGTAGAAATAATATCTCCATACGGCGCACGGCTTTCCTCCCTAAGTCCCGAACTAATTTCTGTGTTCAGGGAGTCTAAAATGGCCGCTTTAGCAGAATCATAATAGGATAATAATGTGAATTGAGTTACAATTTTTAAAATGGTCACAGACACGGGTAATATTATGAATTGTTACTTTGTGACCATTTTTACGAATCCTTGTTGTTTCTAACTTCCCAATTTCTGCTCTTCTCAGGTACACACAAAGGGAGGCTCCGCTGGGTTCTCAGTCCCTACTGAGTGGTCTACTGTCGAGTCCCGGTGGGGCGTCACTGGACCTGCCTATCAGCACGTCTGAGTTGGAACGACTTGCCAAGTCTGTGCAAGGTATGCTTGCCTAGTATCTTCTTCTACCCTATCAGCATGAAGTATAATAGTACATTTTGATACAAGTGAAGAAAGTTTGTTATTGCATTCGAGGCGGAATTAATACCCGAACCGTAGGCGAGGGTGTTTTTGACCCGAGAATTGCAATAACAAATGTCCACATGTATCAAACGACTTTTTCAATACACTTATGAAAAAAAAAAAAAAAAAATGAAAAAAAAAAACAATCTCCGTCGTCTATAGGCATTGCACCAATTTGTACTAAGTATAGGTATAGTTTTATCTGTGGCAATTTCCCAACACCCGCGTGCTGTGCCGCGTGCGGCTCCTGTCTGCACGCGGCACAGCACAAGGTGATGGAAAATGAAACAATCCACGTGTGTGAAATACATGGCATGTTGAACATAATCGTAGTGCGATAAGAACCCGTTTTCGAGGAAGTGTATTAAAAAATAATAGATAATTCTGTGGTGAGGACATTCCAAAAGCCAGTCAGCAATGTGTAAGGGGGACTGTCCCGTAGTGTACTATTCCTTGTCTTGATACTTATGCTAAGAATTGAATCTCACTGCGAACCTCTTGTTAGGCCCCGTTCCCACTATGTCGTGACGACAGATAGTTTGGCCTTAGTGTCATCTAATATCTGCTTACATAAAATGTCTGCTAACCCTGACTTATTTGAATATTTCCAGAACAAGAAGCGCAGCGCACCGTGATGGTGGCCCCGCAGCCCGAGGCGCCGATAGAGAACGCGGCGTGTCGCCGGCAGCTGCTGAAGCACGTGCAGCGCTGCCAGGCGCTCATCGACGCCAGGCTTGACTCCATCGAAGCACAAGTTGCAGGTAAAACACCAAATTCCTATTATAAACAGACCGTCAAAGAGCACCTTTGTCGGCAGCAAGCGCAGTCGATTTGATCATTATTTCAGCCTGTAGTGACATTTAACTTGAATCTATTTTAAATCTTTAATCTATTTATAGTTTATCTGAAGATTTTTCGTAGCTTGTGCTGTGTTGTGTTGTTGTCGACAGTCTATCTACCTTACTCCCTTGTGAATTCTAGCGTGATATCTTACTGCCATATATAAATTAATTGTATTATTTTCAGAATTAGAATCTCAAGACCCATCGTTTGAGGACGACGAGACAGCGGACTACTTCCCGCGCACCAAACAGACGGTACAGATGCTGATACGAGATCTGGAAACCATGGAGGAGCTAGGATCCATCAGTTAAACTCATAGCCACATTCGAAGTACCCTAGGAGGATAGCTCATAGATGTGATAAGCACATATTTTTCATAAATTATAACATGTTAGGAAGTAATTCAAATATTTTATCGATTTATGCATTGCATTGATAAAACAATGTAAATTTTGATTGATGTAGAGATGCAGAAATATGTCTATCTATCATGTCTATCATGGGGTTTTTGGTTTCCGCACTTAGTCATTAAAGTGGACCATTGTGCGTGAGCCATGGTGGCCGTTTACTCCAACCAGCCCACCTCCCTCCAGAAGCAGATCAAACTTCCCGGTCTTCTCAGGGCATCCGCAGGGGATCTTGGTGTTCCCAGGGTCTCATTGCGAATCTTGGTAACGCCGGTGCACTCAAGGAGCACATGCCCCACCGTTTCCTCCGCTTCCATGCATGCTCTGCACAGGGGACTGTCTGTGATTTCTAGGGTGTGGAAGTGTTTATTCAGTGAAGTGTCCAGTGATGGTCCCTGCCACCAGTCGTAGGCTATCTCTGTCCAGGCGCAAGGGATGGCATAGCTGCGCAGCTGTTCCCTGTATATGTAATGCTAGCACCCCGGCCCGGCTTCACACGGGTAACAGTCATTATGTATTGCCAGATGACTTGATGGTGGGTTTTAAGAACGAATACAAATAAATATTAAATTCACATAGGCCACACAAAAAAAATGAAAATTTAAGATGACCGTCAACGACGCCGACGTATGACCTCACGTGTGTGCCGGTCGGGTTGCTCACTACGATACTCTATCTCGTCCCGCACCGACCGTCCCGCCATTGCACCGCTGGCCACCACCGTACAATAATTATTTTTGTCGCGCGAGTGTTGTTTTTGCGATAAAGATATTAATTTAAATAATAGAAGTTGTATTTTTCAAGTGGCGTTGTATGGCTAAATCCAAAACTGATGAGGAATAGCGAAAAATGCTCGACTTTGAGTCAGGCCAGATTTTAGTGAAAACTAAAACTGCAACATTAGTTTTTAAAAACCAATATTCTTACACAGAAACATATACCTTCCTTGGCAGTCGGGTTAAAAAAAACGCACTGTAGGTAATATTACGTCATTCGACAGCGTCGCTACTTGTGGGAAACAATGACATATAATATGAGGAACGATTCAGCCATACATTATTTTCTTGTAACACGCAGCGCAAGCCTTGCAAGTGGTCAAGATGCAAATTGTTTTCGAACATGGTTGACGAATATCATCGTCATAGCTCTCGATTATGTATATAAAATATACATGATATACAACATAATTTTTAGTATATGCGAAACCTGAATTATAGTTTGTTCAGAATAAGCAACTGAATCGCAATTTTACGGATAACCAGGTAACAGAACAAGCTTATGTGGTCATCGTCATGCGTGGTCATGCTACGCGGCCTTGCTTATATGCATTATATTGATAAATCAATGTACCTAAATTCTGTTAGAAGTAGATATTAGATATATTGCTGTTTATGTTTATTGTGTTAACTTGGAAATACCAAAGTAAGAAATAAAGTATATTTAACCTGAAATGGTCGTTTGTATTGATTGTTCTCCTGAATTCTTTGAAGTGAAATGAAATGTTCCATTTACATTTTGAAATGCTTGTATTCTCGGCGGAATGTTGAATGCAAGTCGAGTTGCCCGCGACCTTCGTTCGCCCGAAATTATTGTAAAATAAATATTACTTCCCTTTTTGAATCGGTTTGGCGGGGTGCCGTCATCTTGACGTTGATGGATTTTGCTACCAATTTCAAGGGTTTTATTTTTTTACACGGAACCTTCATTCTTATTCTAAAATAAAAGTAGCCATAGTTACTCCTTATAACATCAGCTATCTGTCAGTAAATGTCCCGTCTAAATCGGTCTAGCCTATATATGTACACCGTAGCCGGAACAAACAGACAAAAAATATGGATATATTTTCATACTAGCTTCTGCCAGCGGCTTCGACCGCGTGAAGTTCGATAATTGTCCCATGGGATCTTACTACCGGGATAAAAAGTATCCTATGTGTGTGTTAATCCAGGTTATAAACTATCTGTGAGCAAAATTTCATCCAAATCCGTACAGTCTTCACTCACAAACTTTCGCATTAATAATATACTTAGGATTAGGATAAATATCGCTGGACATTACACACAGCGCCATCTAGTGCCACACTAAGCAACGAGGCTTGTGTCGTGGACACCAGATAGTTGATATACTACATGATAAGTACTTTTTTGTTTGTAAATACATACTTAAAACATATAAACATTCATGACTCGGAAACAAATGTCCATACTCATCACACAAACATTTGCTCCTACCGGGATTCGAACCCGGGACTCTAAGAACGTAAGGCAGCCTTTCTACCGCTGCGCCAGTCGGTCGTAGAAGTCGTAGGATGCATTGAGTAAAAAGGTGTTATTTTGATATTACAGACACTTCCATTTCATTTATTTGTATGGATATGTTATCCTTTTGGTGATTCCATTTATGCGATCCTACCTCCCAAAACTACTTCAAATAAAAACGCTCAACTTGTTTTTTTCCAAGTTTTATTACCTTATAAAATAGAATAAAAAAGAAAACTAGCCCTCATAGAATTTCGGCAGCTGGTCTCCAAGAATGACGGAGCGTTCAACACCAGCCTCCGTGATAACACCGAGTCTGACCACACCACCAGACGAGCCGTCACGAAGGATAGCCAGCGTCAGAGTGTTAGTGACGAACTTGATGGCTTCTTGCTTGCTCATGTTGGGCTTGAAGTTAGCGTCGACGTAACCGTACACGTAGGTCGAACCTGACCCACCGATGGACACAGCTTGGCGTTGCACCATACCGCCGATTGGGACTGAGTAGATTTGTCCTGTAAAATGAAACAATATTTGTTAAATAAATTCTAATTATAATAAAAGACCAGTTTTACGGAAATAAGAGCTTATTTAATCATGTAACAAAAATAAAACCGACTTCAAAAACACAAAAAAAGTGAAAAATAACTTTAGCTTCAGAAATCGGTGACTTTTGTTAGTTCATTTCAGTTTTTTTTTTGCCACCGATTTAAAAACAATAAACATCCAAGCAATCACGACCAATTTGCCGTATAATTGAAGAGTTCCCTTGTATATCTCCGAAGATCAGCATCAGATCTTCACCAAACTTAAACGGGACCACCGCAAAATAACATTCTTCCAAACAAAAAAAGAACCATCAAAATCGGTTCACAATTGGCGAAGATATTGCTGAACATATTTACAAAAAAAAAAAAAAACTACCTGCACCCTAGGATCTGTAAAGCTAAAATTCTGCTCACAGGCTCCCTTTCCAATGTAGAAATAAGAAGCTGGCTTTATAGAAATGATGATTTTTTTTAAGATCAAGTGAAAGTTTTATTTTGTTGAAGTTACAAACTCCAGAACCGCTGTGCTGTTGCCTTCCAGTTATGAAAATTAGCCAGTTTAGATAAAAACACCCAGAAACTCTATCCCATAAACCATACAAGTCTACATCTTACCTCCATTCTTCTTATCCCAGCCAGCCACCAGGATACCAGCAACTAAGGAGTCACGGTAGTTGTAGCAAAGCTCACGGAAAATGGCCGCAGCAGTGTGAACTAGTGGGGGCTCGCCCAGCTCCATCTTGTGAAAATCTGGTAAAAAGAATCTGCATTAGAGAGATTACTGTCATTGTTGTAATCTTAAACAAAGACACTTATCTGATTATGGCCAGACAGCCAATCGCAGATCAAAGGAGAACGCAAAAAAAAAGAAGAGATTATTGATGCAGGCAGCTTGTAATTGTCTTTTTCCTAACAATTTTTATTTTAACCGGATACAGCGGAATACTACTATTTAAAATGGAGCAACTCTTTCCTGACCTCCACTGACAACCCTAACAAGTTTTTGTTTAGTTTGATTACTGATTAATTTTGTCAATAGCATGTCTGCATCAGGTTTTCTCAAGTAAATGCAAGACATACGGCCGGTTTCTGAATTGAGAATTTAACGTTGAGAACGTCTTAGGCTCGACCTAAGTATGACTTAAAAATATTTTTGTTTTTGAATTAAGTTTAATTTTAATTTGAGCATTCGAGTTTGAGAATTCTCAAATTTGACAGTTTAGAACATCAACTAGTGCTTATCTCGAAATTTGCGTTTCTGAACACGATTGACAGTACTCAAATCCCGTTCAATACAAACTTAAACATTTGACAGTTGAGTAGCCGAATCTGCGTACTTAAATCTTACTCAACCTGCTTATTGCTAAATAAATTGAGTTATTGTGGCTAAAAACATGTCGATATCTCATTATCATCGATGGAGGAGCCGGAGCCTCAAATACGACAACCGCGGAGACGAAGACTGGCATGAAATCGTGCAATTTTTTTTTTTACCCTCGATGATGTGCCATTTAAAGATCGGTTTAGATTCACAAAGGAATCTTAATTTGTTTGTTTGTTGTTATAAAATAAAACAACATTTACCATCTGGCAGAATACAACGGTACATAACCTACAAATGATTGACTTAATTGAGTAATGACAAAATATGTTTCATTCTTCACAAACGCATTTTAGTATTTATTCACAATAACAGTAAATCGACCATAAACTCATAAAATTTATTTTCAATCTGATGTAACGTTATAGTATCTAACTTCTAGAATGAATTTCATAATTTATATATTCAAATTTTGAAACCAAATCACTTTACTAATAAATGCCGTTTTTTTTTTCTTGTAATGGAACGTCTAAGTTAAACTCAACTATAAGTCAACTAAAAGCGGTTTGAGAAAACTGATTATGACGAATGAAACGCAGGAATCTTAAGTACTCATCAACTACTTGAGCAAAACTCAACTGAGTTCCACTAAAATGCTCAATTCAGAAACCGGCTGTTAATATGGCCCAATTCAGTTTGCCAAGTTTGTTTTAGGTGCAGGACAAGACCAATGTGCATTGTACATCCTATATGTACTATTTGGGAACTACAGCTTTGAGAGACATATAAGTACAATAATTTTGGTTAAAGTTTAAGTTTAGTTTAATTTTTTGTTCAGTTTCTTCAAAGTTTTACAGGTTGGTTATAAAAAGATGGAAAAATAATGGCCAGCTTTCCCATTTAATTCCATAAAATAGTTAAATTCGACAGCCGTATACTCACTCAAATGGTAAGTAACAATATCAGCAATAGCTTGCGTATCAGCCGCTGATCCAGATCTGCAGCAGTATATATGATCAGTGATCCTCGTCAGTTTGTCCGTCACTCTGTTGGCGATGTAGGCACCCGTGGTAGTGCGCGAGTCGGCGCCAATCACCACACCACCGTTGAACTCGCAAGCCATGATCGAAGTACCCGTACTGTGCGGGGCGTTCATCCATTCAGAAATGCACGGATCATTGTAAGCGTTGACTACTGTTGCCGCCATGTTTCTGAAAAAGGTTAATAAAGAGTTAATTAGAGTGCTTTACAGATGTCCAGGTAAAATAATGATGATGAATGATGACAGTGTGTATTGTGAATAGGAATTTCGATTGTTTGTTGTAGCGTCATTTTGGAAAGGTTATCCTTGTAAAGAGTTAGTAACAGTACTTGATGTTAATAATGCAGTTAGAAGAAGCAGGTGCCAGTTGATACTTACAATAGTTTGTGGTATATACTGAATTATTTAGCTAAAACAATTTTTGAGAGTCACGGTTTGACTGCTGCGGCGAATAGATGTCACTGTCAAAATTGGAACGTCATCAAAACTATCAACTCATGCATACTGCTTCGGAACACGCAGTATTTCTGAAAGATATAAACAACTTATAAATATTAATTCAGTCATTTATAAAGATTTTTTTTACTAAGAAATCTGTTTGATGATAACTTGAGAATTATTAAATAAAAAATGCATTGTATTATGAAACTTAAACAACCACCAAACTGTTGTGCCTATTTCACGTCTAACGGAACGCAACTGGAAGTACGCTTCTTTTTACGGAATGTTTGACCAAGGTTTGAGAAAGGAAGCTAACCACCAAGGTGTTATTTTGTGTTTCCTTCCCCTTAATTTCTTCTGATAGTTTTTTATTCAGCTTATACATACATACATAAACTCACGCTTTTTCCCCATGAGGGTAGGCAGAAACCACAGATCGCCACTTGCTACGTTCCTTACATACTCCTTTTGCCTCGTCCACGTTTATACATCGGTCATACACGCCCACCGGTTGCGAGTACTACGCACCTGTCCTTTCTGAACCTTTCTTAGTCAGCTTATTTATGTATGTTATCAACTGAATAGCATATTTATTATTTTAACCGTATTTTTATATCAGACTAGAGTTTGAAGAGCAGGTGTAACAGCCGGCTCGCGACTTTCGAGTTGTGAGTTGTAGATCGCTGCCGCTGGTTTGAATCTAGACAGGCGGATTACGTTTTTAACCGACTTCAAAAAAGCCAGTTCTAAATTCGTCGGAACCTTTTTTTAAGTATGTTAAATATTTTCACCACCACGCCACTTTTCTTAAAACGGCGACGAAAATCATCGTGAGGAAACCAGTATTGCCCTAGAAACCAAAAAAACTAAGACATGCCACACACATCCACCAACCCGCACTAGGAAGCATCCCAATGCACCACATGGGTACCCTATAATACCTACCTACATAAGCAAAATGCATGTATACAGTAAGCAGCAGTTGTACAGACTACGTATCCTGAAAAGTTTGCGTATTAGCTAGGCACTCACTGCTCGCTGACGCAACTTCAGAATTGGTTGTTTTGCTCCCTGTCTAGTAGGTACTAGGTACATACCACCGAGTTCCCTGACGGTCTGCTACTTTTTACCCATAAGCTCCAAGTAAAAATAAATAAATAAATAAATATCGCTGGACATTAACACACAGCGCCATCTAATGCCACATTAAGCAACGAGGCTTGTGTCGTGGACACCAGATAGTTGATATACTACATATATACTTTTTGTTTGTAAATACATACTTAATATACATATAAACATCCATGACTCGGAAACAAATGTCCATGCTCATCACACAAACATTTGCTCCAACCGGGATTCGAACCCGGGACCCTAAGAACGTAAGGCAGCCTCACTACCGCTGCGCCATTCGGGTCGTCGAAGTAATAAGAACTCGGGAGTGCCTTAGACTTGCTACTTAGAGTTTATTCAAATATGTAACTACATTTAAAAAGCAATAATTGTACCTGCGGAAAGAGAAAATGTAGGCAACAAAAATAATGTTAACCTGGATGGATTACTCCTCCACCTTACTGACTGGTAGTGAAAAACGTTTACCTAAAACAATATGTGGGTAATAACCAAAGTCCACATGGCGTAGAAGTATCGCAAACATTTTAAAAGGAAAACACTTCGTCATCATAGCGTGGGTGTCCTCCGCTCATTAGCATCCCTTGTCCCACTAAAAAGACATAAAAAAAAAACGAAAAAAAAAATTCGCTACGCGCCATTTTGTACGTCATCCCAAAAACGATGTTTATTTAAAAGTTATAAAAGACCATCCTCTATTGAATACTCGCGACGTTTATGATAAATCACCTTTTTATTCGACGTTTTCATTCAAAAAGAATATCGAATTTATATTTATTCATGAAGTTTGCGATTCGCCACCGTTATTCAATACGATAGCACACGTCTTATAAAAATCCTTCTCAATGCAATAGTATAACCAGTCTTGATACTTTCTTTTTAATCAAAAACTTTTAAATAATTTTGAAGCTAACATTGTCAAAAAGACCTTAGAGAGGTTAGACAAGTTTTCCGAAATCTGTGGCCAAGCAACGTTGCTTTCTTTCTTTTTGTGAAAATTAGGTTGTGTATGTATATATCCTACCTATGTGTATTTTATGTCTAGGACAGTACCTCACACAATTCGAATGATCACTGAGGTATTGGAAAGACATCCATTTTTAATCTGAACTAGTCAACTTAGGTGGCGATTACATTTGCATTTATTGCTTGTCTTGTCTGCCATTCATTGCCATAGGTACAGCTAGCTGGGCTTATGTTATAGAAAACTAGTTGATGCCCGCGGCTTCGCCCGCCCGCAAATTATATACTAAAACCTTCCTCTTGAATCACTCTATCTATTAAAAAAACCCACATCAAAATCCGTTGCGTAGTTTTAAAGATTTAAGCATACATAGGGATATAGGGACAGAGAAAGCGACTTTGTTTTATACTATGTAGTGAAGAGCTTTCCATAATTTCAAACAGGCAGTAAGCCGTGACACTCGCTTCGACGGCTTCTAAAAGCTTTGCTTACTTCACAATTACACAAAAGCATCAACTACGTTCCGAGCAGTAGCCACGCATTGCTCGGTGGCAATAAGTAGGCGTATTATTGAGGCCGCGCGACCCCGCGCCTGTGCTATGGAAGTGGCTGTCAATCGCACTTGAATAATGACGCGTGCGGTGGCGACGTTTTGTTATTTATTTATTTATTTCACAGAGACTCCCCCGCGACCCGCACAATGGCCAGATGTTGATATTTTTTTCGACATTACAATGTATTTTAAGTTTTGATAGCCATTATCGTGTGATGCCTGTTTCCGTTAGACCCTCGGTTGCCAGTCAGCTGAATTGTCAGTCATTCCCTGTTAAAGTTCACTCGATTCATTAAACTTACATCTTCAATAATATTCGACAAAATATTCACAAAATGTCTGTGGGTTAAGCAAATTTTTGGTTCCTTGTTTCCTACTCATCATATTATGCAGGTAGGTGTTTAATTATTGCAACAGGTGTTTAAAACAAAATAGTCCACTGCCAAAAAAGTCAATGTGATTTCAATTTATTATAGGTAGGTAATTACTTCCTCCCTACTGGTGTTTATTAGAATATCATTGGTTGTAGGTATTAACAAGAGTTATTTCATTTAAAAAACTGGTGTTAGTCGGACTCACGCAAATAGGGTTCCGTATCCAAAGTTTTACACTCAACATCAAAACTCACAAGTGTGTTAGTGAAAAACAAACTTGCTGCTGGAGTTTCACGACAAAAATCTGATATATACCTATATCTAGAAATGAAATGGATGATTGAATGAAAAAAGCCGTTATTTCAGGCTGTACCTAATGTAAATGTCGGATCGCTGATAATCGCTTAATCTACACTAACCGTACATGTATACGTTATCATGTTCAAAATTTTAATCGATATCAGTTCGTCCCTTTACGAAGGCCTTCTCTCATTCCTCCATTTTGTTCCTGTGCTGGCCTAGACGTTCTAGTCCAAATTCTGCCCGCTATCGGTATGATTTCATCTTCCCGTCTTCTACATTGGCATCCGTTTTTTGCCATTTGGGTACGGAACCCTAAAAATAATTGAAGTCCTTGCTGAAATTAAGACCTTGTAATATTGAAAATATGTAGAAGCTTGCTTGTATCCATTTCAATTCACGGAGAACCTCAAATAGAATACCTTTTTACGTTTGTGTCTTTGTTTTAATCTTTTAAGTTATATTTTCGAACCTTTTGGGGTTGAAACTCTGAGGACGTGCGCTCACAGTCTTTTTAAGGAAATTACAGCACATACAGCTAACAGGTTGACGAGGAATTTTTGATGCCCTTATGTACTGTTTGTTGTTAGTTTAGTTTATTGAATCGTTCTTATGACAACTTAAATATTACTAGGTGATAGGTACTATCACAGATAATATAGGTACTATGGTGTCTCTAATTACAATTATGGTGTCTCTAATGTCTCTATGGTGGAAATAACCTCCAATTTTTTTCGCTGAACTGCCATTCTGAAAACCGTTTTGGTTTTTTTTTCTGGCTCGCATGGTTTGTGCATTTAGCCAGTGTCATGTTATTTAGTTTAGGAGACACAGGTAGGGAAACAGGAATTTATAAATAATCGTTTTTTTATTACTTACATGCGTTATTTACCCACGCGTGCCTACTCGCTATGCACATCCTACATATTCAGAAATCACAGATCATATCGATTCAGCACTGTGTTGCAAGCACAAACAAATCCCCGTTAACATTCTAAGGCGTGCGTATAAAGTGTTATAGGGTGTTTCAGAATTTTACGATAGATAAATAAATAAATATCGCTGGACATAACACACAGCGCCATTCGAGGCTTGTGTCGTGGACACCAGATAGTTGATAAACTACATAGATACTTTTTGTTTGTAATTACTTACTTATTATACATATAAACATCCATGACTCGGAAACAAAAATGTCCATGCTCATCACACAAACATTTGCTCCTACCGGATCACCGGGATTCGAACCCTAAGAACGTAAGGCAGTCTCATTACCGCTGCGCCATTCGGGTCGTCATACGAACTTTCCTAGGAAAGCATACGCACGGGGGCCTAGTAAAACACAATCGTCTATCTAATTGGTTCTGATAAGCTGAAAATACAATCAAAAAGTACTTTCAGGAATCCTAGGAGCATTATTGTTTACAACCTAAAATAAAATGAGATAATTAGATATGGTGCGACGTTTTATTTTGTAGTAAGAGGATGTCGTAAAATCACATTCACACTAAGAACCATACGTATGTACTACCTACATAAGGTATAGATAACGCAAGTAAGTGCTTACATTTCACTGGAATAGGCTGAATCTTATCTCCTACTGTTTTATATATAAGTAGTAGGTACTTACTACTAATGCTTAGATACTATTATTTGCCATAAACTTATTTGCGCAAGAGTTGTCGACTGACACAAATAAAATAAACGTCCAACAAACATACTAGGTTGATACCTACCTACAGTCCGCGCGCGAGCTCCGAGGAATCGGTAGCTTGTTTAAAACATCGGTTTTTCCACCTCAAGCACATAACACCCTCACAGAATGATTTCATAATTTAGTTCGCGCGGAGTACTAAATTATGAAACCATTCTATGAGGGCATTATGCACCCGAAATAAAACCACCGATGATTTAAACAAGCTCGCGCGCGGAGTAGGTATAGGTACCTTTTAAATATTCTTTAACATTTTAGACTGCCTTTATGGTCTAGTGTTTGCATCGCGACTGCTGAGCGTGAGGTCCTGAGTTCGATACCTTTTTTTTTTTTCGGATGGGAAATCATCAAATGACTCCTCCTCCCGCTCTGGGCGGAGCAGGAGGGAGTGTCAGACTTTTACTGACTAAAACCCATCCATGTTCCTCTTCGCCCTTTGTGTTCCGGGGCCACGGTATCTCTTTCGAATAGTCCCGCAGCCCCGGCAGGCTTCGGGCCTTGCGGACCCCTTCATTATTGCTGACTCTCTTTGAGGCGCGCGTGAAACACGAACGCACCGTCGACACGGCCTGTCGTCATGAGACGGACGGACGGCGAGCTAGCCCATAGCTTCCCGTCCACAGGCCCGCGCCTACGGTGGCCGGAAGCCACCACGTGGCCCCCGACGCCCGGGGCGTCTCCCGCGGCGGCCGGGACGTGTGGATCTCTCCCTGTCTCGTTCCGCCACCTCCTTCGCTAGCATGACTGCTTCGCAGAAGGAGGTGACGGCGTCCCATTCCGTCTCGCTCCGGACCATGGATTGAACCAGGGCCGGGAGCTGAGTTCGATACCTGGATCGAGCAAATTGTTATTGGGTTTTTCCATCAGGAATTTCTCAGTAGAAGCTGTCTGTCTATTTGGCGAAGTGTGGGGGCTAACTTAACTTAACCTAACCCGTCGAGGATTACAAGCGTGATGTTATGTTATGTTGATAACATTTTGTATATTTTATAGCATTATATTAGATTCCTAGGTAGAAACCTACTATAGAGGTATAAAATATTTAGTTAAAGTAGTACGCAAGTTGAGGTAAGTTTACCATAAAAATAAATATTGATCTGCATGTAGTATGTAGTACCACTTTTTGGTTAAATTGTTTATTGCAAAGTTTCCTCTACAATCTACCCACTTGTTACCGATTTTCCTGAAATTAAAGATATCACTTGCATTAAAATAAAAGGATATTTTAGTACCTATATAATGTTAGTTTCTAGCTAAAATATTACATTTACATAAATACTTACCTTAGTAATGAAATGATTAATAAATAAGTACTGCGCTGTTTTCGAGCAACCAAGCTAATTTAAGATTTATTATTTTGCTTTAATTACCCAAAATCAGTAAATCACGGCTGAGGTTTTCCTTCCTCTAAGAGCACCTACTACCTCCTAATGATTTAAAATTAATTCTGTTTCCATAATTTCTCACACGCTTAAGTAATTGTCCACCTACCTATATTTCTATATTGGTTTGGTTCATTTTCTGAAAAATATTTCGACAAATTCATTGATTGATATGGCGCGGTTTTTTCCATGCTTTCACAACCTAATTTCCCCATGACACAGCAACCAAAAGATTAATGGCTACCAGTAAATAGACTCACATATAAAAACTGTTTAATCACTGCTTATACTTCAGTGAGAAATCATTACATCAAAGTTAATCTTACTGGCTGGCTTCCTCCCAACGCGCAACGTTCGAAATACAAACTTTTACAGCGCCAGTTATGAAACCTTCTAACGTTCCGCTGCGTTCAAAGAAAAGCTAGAAATCTAATACTTACGTGTCGCACAGTAAGGTACAATAAAATACTGAAAATATAAGCACTTGTGTGTTTCTCTTTGCTTTATGACTTTGAAAGGTCGTTTCGTGAAGAAGTTTAACGTTTTAATAACTTTGTTCTAACATTTTTCTGAACTTAGTTGAAAACGTAGGAATCCTATTCATTGTTAAAAGGGTGTTGCAGACTAAAGTATAAGTATTTAGTACTTAGTAGTAGTTTAGTTCTAATTTGGATTGGTAATTGCTTTGTGTACCGAATGAATTTAGTTATTTTTGTAACATCATTCCTTTAAGTGTAATATTATAATGTAATGTAACTCTAATGTAATGTAATCTTGCATGCCATTTGTGTGTATGCTCATATTTAGTCAATTTCTAATTATCTTGTCTTAAACTTAATGATAGAATAGATACTTTACGCAATATTAGGACCACGATTTAGATCACTTCTATATGGATATTCCAGATTTTTCAAGAAATTAAAACAAAATATAAAAAGAAAGAGACCTCATTTCAACACTTTGGCTACACGTATAGGTAAGTACTACGAGTCCACACATCCCCGCAGATCGTTAAGTAATATCCGCGGTCCACTTCCCTAAATCCATCAAAACAGCCCTAATGTCCGGTTCCTTTATTCCGAATAAGTTTTTTTCCTCTTTCCCCGTGCCAACAAAGGCACTTCCCATTATATAAATTTGATACGATATTTTATAGATATTGTAAGCACGCGCTGGAGCTCGCGTCGATATTTTTTTATATATTTCGGTAGGTGGCACCGTGGCTCCGAAGCGGGCGGGTCGGCGGCAGACGGGGGGACTGCCGCCCCTAAAAAGTTATGTATTTTTTTTCCTCTTTTTTCCCATTGACGTGATGAAACGGCGCGCGATATTGATCCACCTCGCGTTAGATGTTATAAGCTCGCTGCTCTCATATACCCTTGATATTTTCTGCACTTCTTTGGATTCTCATTAAGTTTTTGGCTCCAGACTTATTTTTGCTGACGGTTGTAATTAGAGAGATGAAGTAGTTGAAAAAAGTAAGTCTCTGATTTTTCTTTGGCTTCTTCGTATTTTTTTTGTAGGTGCCAATTTTATTACCATTGGCAAATCTCCTTCTACATAAGTTTTTAAAATTATTTTCACTATGGTCTGAAAAAGAAATTGTCAAATGATACTAAGATTCAAAACGTACTCGTACTTTTAAGGCTTCTTAGCTTTTCCAGATAAAAGGTATTCATGAGTGTAGACAAGTATGCAACTTGATTAATTAGTAGAATTGTAATGGAGATCATATAAATTTAGAAGTAACAACGATCGGCTTTTATGATCGAACTAGCTGATGCCCGCGGCTTCGCCCGCCCGCATATTATATCCTAAAACCTTCCTCTGGAATCACTCTATCTATTAAAAAAACCCGTATCAAAATCCGTTGCGTAGTTTTAAAGATTTCAGCATACATAGGGAAAGGGATATAGGGACAGAGAAAGCGACTTTTGTTGTATACTATGTTGTAGTGATAAGGTTTTACAGGCTTCAAAACAATTTGACCAGGTGATTACGGTTTTCAGTTCAATTCAAATTATTCTGAAAACGTATAGGTACCTACTTAATAAATTTGACTGAAAAATGGCTCAAAATGTCAAAACTTATATGCTTTTTGCCGTTTAAATTCATTCAAAGTTTTTCTGTAGGTAGGTACAGAATAAGATAAACATCACGCCTGTAATCCCCGAAAGGTTAGATAGAGATACCGTATAGTATTAGTACACCCACATTTCACCGGCTTCGCTTATGCATTTTCTTTAACTTCTTTTTCTCCTTGGGTTTACCTTTTACCTTTCAAATGAGATTCTTTTTTATTAGACATCTGTCATTTGTTCATAAATCGAATAAGCTACTAGGCTTTTAGGTACTCTTTGCCACATCACTTCACTGTCATAGTTCCATATTCGGTTGCAGTACAGTCCACAAGCAAGCAGGTGCGAGATTGGCGCGCGGCCGGCGTGCGTCCATCCTTTATGCTATTATGTGATGGGACAAGCTGCTAGCCATAGAGCACGATGGGCACATGTCACCTTACAGGGTGATTCTGTTTAATATCCATACATATAACGTTGAAGATTCAATTAGTGACATCGGTTGGTAGTGATGTCGGTTTTGAAACAAAATGTCAATCAGAAGTTAGAAACTTTATAATCAGGTAATTCTAAAAAACTTGAAAAAATGTTCTCGTGTCTAGGATACCAGAATCTGCTTATTACAAACGTACTTTATTTGATTTTTACGTAGTTTGTTCAGTAATGCAAGAATTTTTTTTTTTTTTTTAAATAAATAATACTTAACTACTTACTTAATAAATACCTTGTAATGGCCCATATAAACACTGTGGCACACTTGTTTAACTTTCTAATACAACACATATTTTACTATTTAATATTTTATGTAGCGTGTTTTTGTTGAAACGGAACGCAAATTCAAAACGCATCGTCGTCGGTAGTGACGTCAAACTCTTTGTGTCAAAGAAACGCTTTTATTTGGAAGTTTCTAAATAAAAGTGTTTCTTTGACACACTTTATGTTAGTTGACAAACTATAAGTAGTTACTTATAGTTTCACAAAGATGTTATTATAATATTGTTATTGCAATGTTTGCTTGAATAAAGCACATACATTTAGTAAAATTATTATATTAAGGGTAAAAAATAAGATGTAAACAAGGCAGATAGAGGGAAATGACGTCAATCGCTTTGACAGGAATGGCCGCGACAGTCACGGACGTTGGAACTGTCGCAGAAAATTGTAGAAGTCAAATTTTTTTTGAGCGACAAGTTGTCGTTTAACTTTATTAGTTAACTAGCTGACCCGCGCAACTTCGTCTGCGTTACGTAAGAGAGGCTTTAAGAGAGTGTGAGTCAACCTAAAAAAAATGCAGATAATATGCTTTAGCGGACTTTTTAAGAAGAACAATCCCGTCATACATGTATGATTGTTGAGTTACTTTAACCGTTTACGCAGCGCACGGAACGGAAGCTCTCAAAAGCAATAGTTTTTCCCTGTATTTGCAACAATTTTCATTGATGCTCCGCTCCTATTGATTGTATCGTGATGTTATATAACGTATAGCCTTCCTCGATAAATGGGCTATCCAACACTAAAAGATGTTTTTCACTGGAATCAGTAGTTCCTAAAATGGAAGAAAGAAGAAAAGAAAAAAGGAGAAAGTTTGTTTGTTTGGTTGGTCAAACAAACAAACTTTCTCCTTTATAATAAGTATAGATTCAAGTAGGTAACAATTTAATTTCTCGGAAATATGTATATGCAATCTTCGTTAAAATATTGTACTATATTTTTCCAATTTGGGACTTCCCTCGACAGCCTTAGGTTTTCATCCTTAGACACTCGATGACAGTCATACTCCAGCTAGGTCAAAAGTTCTCATCAAGGTGCATGAATTGAGCCCAAACACGATACTTATAGCTTATTTTTTTTTCGGATGGGAAATCATCAAATGACTCCTCCTGGAGCAGGAGGGAGTGTCAGACTTTTACAGACTAAAACCCATCCATGTTCCTTCATCGCCCTTTGTGTTCCGGGGCCACGGTATATCTTTCGAATAGTCCCGCAGCCCCGACAGGCTTCGGCCCTTGCGGACCCCTTCTTTTTTGTTGACTCTCTTTGAGGCGCGCGTAGAACACGAACGCGCCGTCGACACGGCCTGTCGTCATGAGACGGACGGACGGCGAGCTAGCCCATAGCTCCCCGTCCACAGGCCCGCGCCTACGGTGGCCGGGGGCCACCACGTGGCTCCCGACGCCCGGGGCGTCTCCCGCGGTGGCCGGGACGTAAGGATCTCTCCCTCTCACGTTCCGCCACCTCCTTCGCTAACATGACTGCTTCGCAGAAGGAGGTGACGTCGTCCCATTCCGTCTCGCTCCGGACCATGTATTGAACCAGGGCTGGGAGAGAGAGGTCGCCGCCGCCGATCGCCGCTTCGAAGACACGGCGGTGCTCCGCCCAAGTGGGGCACACCTCCACAGTGTGCTCCACCGTGTCCTCCGGTCGATCCTCACAATGGCAGAACCCGGGCGTCTCCTCTCGCCCGAAAATACGATATGAGGCCAATAACAATTTAGCTGTAAATATAATCTACGTAAACTGCGTATGGATTATTGATTATTGCGAATAGCATAGCACAGTTCTTGCACGGCAGGAACACGTGGATTTATCAGGCTTCTGATGTTCGCTATACTACTTTTTGGAGAAATCATCCTCATCATCATACTCCTGCCCTTATCCCAATTTATTTGGGGTCGGCGCAGCATGATTGTATTCATTCTTCCATACTTCTCTATTACTTTTTGGCAAAATATTTCACGAAAAAAAATAAGAAATATAGAAATGCACACAATTTAAATACAAAATGAAATATAGGAAATCTCACAGCATCAAAAAAAAAAATTAAACAAATCACAAAAAGTGAAAAAAATGTTGGAGAGTTTGAACCTGCAACCCTGTAGTTTACAGAGCGGTAGCGGAGGCTATTTACTTCATTGACATAAGCCACAAATAGCCGTTCTCATGTACTTATGTCATGACTGAAACGTCAAACAATTGAAGTATACGGAAATAATGCAAAATTGCCTACCCCCTTAAGGAAGTAGCGTGATAATATGTAGTCTAAATATTAAAGAGCCTATGCAGTAATTTTGACGTGATGCGCAAGCCTATGCAGTAATTTTGACGTGATGCGCGCACAAACATTTCGTACCAACTACTTATACCGAAGAAAGCAAAATTTCTATAGCCTATATGTTATTCTGAATGTATTTAAATAGATTTGTGAACATTTCAACAATATCGGTTCAGTAGTTTTTACGTGATACGCGGTCAAACAAACAAACAAACAAACAAACAAAAATTTTTAAAATGGTTTTAATATCTTTAGTTACTTATTTTAAGTCACCCTGGCTGGTTTTTTTTTTTAAATCTTCAATGAACAGATTTTTTGGTCTCAACGATTTTATTATATGTATAGAAGATATAGATTATTTTCTTGGGTTGATAGTACTGTACTTTATTGATTTAAGTGAAGAAAAAAATACATGCATATTCCCTATTAAGTAAGTTAAATCAGGACTTTTCAGTGTCGGATAGATCTGGAAGGATCAAAGGAAATTTTAGTCCTATAACATCACGGCAAGAGTTTGTAGCACTTATTTTAGTGGACCAAATTCTAATAAAAAAAAGAAAAATGTCCAATAGTGTGATTATTACATGCTTATCGGAGTTATTTTATGCGACTTACGTCATAATGTACACTTGAAACAACATAGTGTTTATAAATAGCACATTTGTTTTAAACTTTACGTGTTACATTATCATTTACCAGTAACCTTTTCAAGATTTATCGAAAAACATGTGTTTAGTTTTGTGACGTTTTGTTCGTCTGTGGCTTAGTTTTTATTAAATTATTTTTTGGACTTTTTGTAATATCTATAGGTATTGGTGAGCGTGCGGTGTAAACGTAAGGTAATAAAAATACTTCGATTTTACAAGCACAATCAGTATCATCAACCAAGTTCTTAGAATAATGAAAATATTATATGTGAAACCAGTATATTTAATTTTAAAATCGGCATAGATATTGACGTTATGTTTAAACTGCGCGCTCGTGCTAGAGCCGCAGGTGAACGAATAAAGTCAGTTTGATAAATTACTTTTTATAATTGTAATGATTGAATGATCGGCTCCGGCCCATCTCGTAATTTTCCCATTTCGACAACAAAACAAAAAAGCATCACAAAAGTCCCATTTCGTAACTATTTTATTCTTCATACATTGAATCCCATAGAATGAACTAGTGGAAAAACAACACGCTGTATATTCACGTGTATCAAAATTCTGTACAAATAGACGATTATATTTTTTTGTGCACACCACTGCTGTGTCGGGGACATGGTTCGCATTCAGGGGCACAATCCTGAGCACTCTTTGGGGTCACTTTTTGGAGATTATTGGGCTTTGTCGGGCAAAGTCGAAAAAGTGGGACAAAGAGCCACGAGGCGCTGTTGACTGACCGACCGTTTCTGAACAAACGGATAAAAGTAACGGCGGATTACAATTTGGGGATCGGTTACATCTTGATTTTGGTTTCGTGTCGAGTGCCTGGAAAATGTGCTGCAAAGATACAGATCTACAGATGAAGATATTTTATTACTCGTAAAATTGCCTTTAGATTATCGCCTGAAATAAAAAATGGAAGGCTCAATTATGTAGGCAATTCGTATTAACGCAGTCATTTGAACAGCTGGTACGTTTTTTAAATACCTATCGGTTAATTTATTTCCATTTGCGCAATATTATTTAAAGGAAAATTTCCAGGTTATAGTATTTTATAAATAAATCAACTTTGTTTAACTAAGTACATGTATTTACTCATCAAGTTGATTTAACAACTAATTTTTAAAGGAAATTTTCCATGAATCACCCCTGACTGATGTGTCTTTTGATCCGCGTTTTTATTGACTTAGTAAGATTATTAAACACAAATGATAATATATTAAAATCGAGACAAAAATTTGGAACTATAGAATTAAATCTTCGTAATAACGTAATAAAATAACTAATCTCAACATCCTAACGGTTATCATGATGTAGGTAATTGGCATACCTACCTAAGTATTTCTTAAAGCAACCGCCTCTCGAGGTCTATCTTTAGATTAAGCCGAAGTTTTCTCCGTGCCTCGGAAAGTACATTCAGCCGTTGGTCCCGGCTGTCATTTGTAGATCTTTGACAGTCGTTACAAGTAGTCAGTGGCCCTAAAGTCTGTCCAGTCTTACTAAGGGGTATCTTATTACCCTGTATTAACTGGGTTGTGAAGGTCCGATAGGCAGTTGCTCCATGTAAAATACTCGTACCTATTCAGCTGACTGGTCAGACTGGAAGCTGACCCCAAAATAGTTAGTGTATGGTTCCGCTACAGGAACAAACTAGACTGACTTCCTAGAACCTTCCACTCTGCTTTGTGTGTTCAACACAGACAATGGCCAGAAAGGCCTGGAGGCATCACGGTGTGTGGCCTGGTCTGACCATTTGCTCAATTTCAAAGTGTTGATGGCTTGCTTGACATTAGTTAGAATGTAGGTACCTAATTATGCGTTACACCGTAATACTTGCAACGATATCAAATAATTTGTAAATAAATGCGAGGAGCGGGTTCATAACTAACGACAAATTAAAGCAAAATGATTACTTAACGATCAACAAAAAGGAAACATACCTGAGGTTGTACTTCAAGTTTTTAATGACACATATAATTGGGTTAAAAGATTACTACGATTACTACGTACACTTAATGCTAGTTTTCTCTTTTTATTGTGTTCATTAGTAAATTGTGGATGTGCTTAGTGTATGCACTTGTATCATTGTGTAATCTAGACAAATATGTTAATTCGAAAGTAACTCTGTCTGTCAACCTTTTTATGCCTTAACGGCTGAACGAATTTCGATGATATTTGGCACACGAGTAGGCCTGGATACCGCACTGCTGGGCAAAATCTTATGTCCTAACATAGGATACTTATTATCCCGGTAGTACGTCTTCGTGAGATAATTTTCGACCTCCATGCGTGTCAAGCTGCGGGCAGAATTTATCTGAAATGTAAAATAGGTGCAATATAGATGCTTTTTCTCGTCACCAGTTAAAACCGGCAAGAGCTGGTCTCATACAAGGTTATTTATTCGTCATCAACACACTTTTTGTATTTACTTTCTGTTCGATTTTTTCCCCCAGACAAAAAAAGAGTCTGTTAACAAGTACTCTATTTGAATACCTAGGAAAGTACATTTATACCTTTCGATTAGGTTTTGTAAAAAAAAGTCCCCTATTTTTAATATAATCTTAATTACTTGTACAAAGGGGAGCTTTTTTACACCTCGGAGATTAGTATTGACGGAAGTAAGGGCGCGGTGTAAAAAAGTTCCCTAACCATAGATATTTTTTAAGGGTGTCGGTAAAAAAGCGGTACAATGCCGGTACCACAAGTTTATGGTCGTAAAGTTATTGGAGAGCGGTAATGCCACCCAGAAAACATTAATGGTGGTCATTAAGACATAAGAGCAATTCTAGAAAATGTAAAATGACTTTAGTCCAGCGTGCCTCTAGAGTACTACTTGTACCTAATAAATTAATATTGAAAGTACGTAAATAGATATTTTGTTTCGTTTTAAATTTAATTATTAATTAAATTACTAATCAAGCAGATGTTTGCTTATATGACGAGCAACTTTTTAATGAAATTACACAAAAACGATGCATTAAAATAAAAGAGTAAATAAATACTTTTTATTGTAAAATAAGCGTAATTTTTAAACGATAAAAAACAACTAACATTAACATACAAAAAGATATAACACCTTTTTAACAGTGTCATTATCCATTAACTAATGACGTTTAAAAAAGCTATTTACTAAAAAAAAAAACTCCAAACAACACACGCCACTATTTGTCATTAGCACCCTCGTTTTAAAAAGCCTACTTAAAAAACCACAACAACAGCTCAAGCCACTAATCACGTCATCAAATTACAATTACACGCGCGCTCGTTTTTTTCTACAAAAAATTGAAAAAACCGCAAAGGGAACTATCACACACCTCATAGTTATTAGGGGTGCGACGTGCGTTTAAAAAGTTATAAATAAACAATGGAGAGTTTTTTGACGTTCGCGTGCGCGTTTTTAACCGCGGGGCGTAAATGTCAAGTGTGCACGCTTCCGGCATTGTGTGCTACCCTCTTTAATTTGGAAGTTCTTAGGGGTCACGGCTTTGGATGTTACGGTATTTACGGTAAGAAGACATGCTTAGTTGACAGTTTTTAAATTTTTATGTTATGTAGTATGTATTATATTAGGTATACTATTAGGTACACTGCTGCCTAAATCTTTGGGGATTACTAGGTGTGATGTTATATTATCTTACGTTGTTTAGTGTTGCTGTTGACGTATTCTTAAAAGTACTTAAATGAAGATGCTTTTGATGTTGCTAGTTTGAAATACTTAATCGGTAATCAATCACACTAATATAATTAGATCTCGGTGGACGGTGAGAAATCATTAACGAGTTTTGGTCCTTCGAGGCAGAATCTTGAAAATAATACAGATTGTTTTTAAAAATAGTTCGTATTTCCGTGTTTTCAATATGCACTTCAGTTGGTGTAATATGCTCACAACAATGCTAAGAAGTTAATGGCCTAACTTCGGAAAGCGGTAAAGTTTTTCGGCTTCAAAAAAGTATTAAAACGGTGTTTAAAAACAATGTTGTCCATAGCATAGGCATCGGCAAGAATACTAACAGGATTATCTCTTTAAAAAAATAAGCTTACAGGGCGTCCAACTTTAATTTAGCAGTAAAACAGTTAAAGTCCGTTCATTTAATCCACGTTGGACTTTTTGGCAAAATACCGGTCGGGCACATGAAAGTCACTGTTTCCTTCGCCGTTATTTCAAATACACGGCCTAACTAAACAAAGTCTTGAAAAATTAATTCCATTGTCCATTAATCAAGCTAAAAGGATTTTCTATCGCAAAAACTGTCCGCTTTTGATGTCCAACCCTTTTTTTTATCGATGCCGGTCCTCCGTACCGTTAGCTCGGCAATATTTAGAACGATCTCTTTGTGTATTTTCTAAGCTTTTTACGACGGTCCACGACGTCGGGTGCCGTCTTTTGTTGTAAGATGTAAAGTAATATATTTGCATATTCAAACATGAATATTTGCATTTAGTTCCCGTAGCTATTGACTGGTTAACTACGTTTTATTTCGTCCACGTCCACTAAATGACAAAGAGTTGAAATAATAAAATGCAAATCAATAGAAAATGGATGGAGTCTTTTACTGTTTTAAAGCATTGTTTGGTTTGGACCAGTTGCCGTCTGCAACGATATTTAAATATTGTTGGAACTTGCACCTACAACCTACCTATTTCTCATGTAAATATCACATGAAAACATACTTTTTCATTCATTTTAGTGTTTTTTTTTAAGTTTTGCCAGGGTCAGCTGACTTCAGGGAAACGTGCAGTTGCCATGTGTCATGCCTGTTGTCTATGGACTGTAAACTATACATTTACATTTTTTTTTTCGGATGGGAAATCATCAAATGACTCCTCCCGCTCTGTAAACTATACTTAAATATAAGAAAAATAAGACAGGGGACGTATATAATACTAGACATAATTTTATTACCCACCTAAATGTTTGATGTTGTACAAAGTTGTCACATTTACTTTGTTTAATCAAGCGAGTGGCCCTTACAAATCTTTAAGTTTTGCAACAAAATTAAAATACAAGCGTAACTTAAAAGGATTAAAATTTGGAGCATATTTCGCGTTCTTCCCTATAACTGTACAAAGAACTTCGTGATATATGACAAAGGATTTTTTCGCATGGCAGAGATGGATAGTTTATGAAAGATATATTTTTTTGATGTGGCAATCACTGGAATAACATTTAAAAATGGAATGTGCATGTGGCTGTAAAGGGACAGTGCGGGGCAGGTACTCGCGTTTTTGCATTTCCTTTCCTTGCTTTTTACAATAAAAACTTTCTTTTAAATAAATAATCCCGACATCGCTTGACAGGGATTCATCTAAAAATAATAATTGTTACCACTGTTTTTTCTAATCCATAAATTGTAGGACGTAAGGCCTCTCTCTCTACCATTTCTTACATTTGAATTCACCCTACAGTAATTCCGAAATGTATCAATTTAAAAAACTATGTAATTGTTTTATATTTTCTCCAGTTTATTTCATCTTAAAAGAAAAACCTACAAGGTATCTCCCGTCATGAATGATCCAAATTTTCCTCCAAAACAAAGAGGAAGGTTTACTCATAAAAGTTCCTCTAACATCGATCCTCGTGTTTCGGAGTAAGTAAAAAGAGGGCTCTCCCTCACTGCGAGGGCGGAGGGCCATAAATTCGGCCAGTCTCATTTGAATTTCCAATCAGTGCATCTATTACCGCTACTAAGACTAGGGGCGATAGGGACGGGAGAATATAACTATGTGGTACGAAATACATTTACTGAAACATTTTTTATTGGATGTTGTGTGATGTTTATATATGTTTTGTCTTTGCGGAATTTTATCTTGGAGATACTCCTGAAGGTTTTGTTGGTGGAAAAGTATTCAGTATACACTCATGCCCAATATGATTACGACTAAGTTGGTCTGCCTGACTTTCTGGAATCATCGACTGCCTAGCCTTTGTCCAACTATATATTTGAGGGTTCCAGTTGAAACCCTGATCGCCACAATTCAGTTACTGACTGGTAACACGATACCCCTCGGACTCTTGATAAGACTGTTATCAGACGATCGACCTACAACGACTGTGCAAGATCTAATGGCAGGCGACGGAGTAATATATAGTACTCCCTTTCCGACGGTCACCCATGCACAGTCCGACCTCGGGGAGCCTTGTTTTACCTTGAAGATCGACTTTTCCTGGAATAACAAATGCAATGAACAAAGTGACTTTAAATAGTGTCTACCAAGTTTGCATAACGACTCAAAATAACATCCACACAAAAAGACCAAGGATTAAAAATCATTTAAAAACTGATAAAATAGTTCTCTTCTCTGTGATTCCTGATAACAGTTTCTTACCTGTCGCCTGGAATAAGTTATGAATCGATATTATCAAAGTTAAGCAGTTGTTGCACTGTTTTATTGTTAAAATCGTAATTCCTTTAATCCCTAGTGGTGAGGCTTTGTGGTGGGTGTCGATTGCGAGATAGATATGTTGGTCTTTCGGTACGAAACGTGGCGAGCAACTGATGGTAGTCGGTACTACGGGTCGTTGATTTTGTAGAATTTCTTGCTTGAACTCGATCGTAAAATGTGCTTGCTGTGGTTTACTTAGCTCTGTCCTGAATACTAGTTATCCCTTGTAACTTTTAGAATATTCAGACGTTTTCGCCATAGGGAAATGTAATTTTCAAAAGCAAAATTAAAGTTACTACGGTTGAGATGGAACTAAAGAAACATGGCGATATTCAATCGAGTAACTGTCGTACCCAAATCCGCGGACAGAATTAATTTTCTAAAAACAAAAAAAAAAAAATGGAAGAGCGAACACGGAACACGTGTCGCGACAAAATAATGCTGTCTTGCACGACACAGATTAAGCAAGTGCTTCGCTTCGCTTCGTAGAAACGGCAAATCGATTTTTATTCTAATAACGTTCATCCCCAACGTATTCGCTCCTCTTGTTTTGGGGATTAGGAACCCGTTTTTATAAGCTTTGTGACAAAAAATATATTTTTGCATGCTGTTCGAACTATTTTTAGTTGTTTTGAATAAGATGTGATATAAAAGCGCACCTGGCTGGTGGCCACATGATGCGACTGAGGAATTAGGATTATGGAAGTACCTATAGGAGTTTTTCGTGTCCTTAAAACAAGGATTAAAAATGGTTTGTGTTTTGATTTAGAAAATAAATAGAAACTAATATGAGTAATGGAGAATTCCTTAGTCCTTTAATGATGGTATTGCAGTTTTTTTATCACCGACTTATGCATCAACAAACTGAGAAATTGTTTCATAGGAAAATATTTTCTTCGTCAAACAGCTGAGTTGAAAGAGGACGTTCCGGACCCAAGGCCGTCGGAAAACTCTAGGAACATGCATTATGATCAGCTTTTGTAACTAAAATGTTTTGGTATCATTTTGCAGCAGCTGAAGCGCTTCTCTCTTTCCGTTAATTCCCCAAATCAGCATGAAACTTACCAAACTGAAGCTTTGTAAGCACAAAATAAAAATACCTCTAATCTCAAGTAACGGTGAGTCTTTCAAAGGCATCTGGTACAGTCTTAATACGTTCAATCCACTCCAATCATAGTATCGTTTAACATAGACCGTTCAATATGAACAAAAAATCGGACAGTACGAGTGGTCATCAAACAACAGCTGGCTTCTTTAGAAAAGATAGATTTAAAAGAAAAAAAAGATTGGTTCTTGTGGAAAAAATCACGCGTTTTGAGGTTAGGGAGCGTGCCGCCCCAGTGACGCCCCCTATAGCAGTTTAAAATTTGCAATTTTACTTTTTATTTTTACCAAGAAGGCTAGTGGGTTGTGCGGTCGGTCTGTGGTCAGTTGCCATATGGTCTCTTTTTAAATTTGGACATGCAAATACAAAAAAACGTGCAAGGTTGTCTGGAAATTCGTCACATTTTCATTCAGCTGTTTTATTAAGCATATATTATTTCATTATAAAAATACTTAATTACCTTTTGAAAGAAAGAATAATTGAATTAACATAATTATACATGCATTTTGAGTTCTTTATGTAACCAATTGTAGTCATTCAGAGAATTATTCAATTTTACTTTTTGTCTGTTTAAGTGCAGATAGTACCTAAGTACTGTTTGCGAGTTTTTTCTACCTTCTGGCGGAGTTTGTATTAAAAAAAAAAACGATATTCAGCTTGAATTGTAGACAATACATACTTAGATTGTAGGGTATCTAAATTGTAATATTTGTATTTTAATAGGTTGGTAAGTTTTTTATAACTGTATTTTTGTTTCTATCTCTAACCCCTAATTCAATCAATGGCTGGGGAAAAAAATGCGTTTGAATCTCGCGTTGAATTTTAGGAAAATAATACATAATGGAAAAAAAATCTAAAACACTATTACATACCTACCGATTAACTACTTAACAATAAGGTACCATCATAGAAATCAGAAATAAAGACACGATTAATCACTGAACCCCCATTTTTCAAGATTTTATGCGAAAATTGCTAGGGTGTGTGTGAAAAATCACAAATTAGAGGTCGATTGTAAGCTTAAAAGGTACCCATAGAAACTGTGGCGCCGCCTCTTAAAGTCTTGATTGATAAATGGCTTCGAAGATTAATGGTTTTATTAAATTATAAATTTTAGAGAGCTTGTTTTTTAAAAAAGGGCGAGGTTTTAAAAAACACTTTTTTTTTTCAAATCAGCAATTAGCTAGCTAGCTTTTTTATAAAACAAATGTTAGGAATTTGGGAATTCGGATTTAAAAAAAATGCGGGCACTGGACATGAATAAAGGACGGTCAAATTCGCGGACAGACGAATTTCAATGCATAGGAGTACCTACTTCAAAAATACTGAATGGTGCAGTCCGATACGTTACACATAAGTTACCAAAATCTATTGTACCAGAGGACCATTATAATGTAGAAGTGCGTTTTACGCAGGTCCTTTGGGTTTTTTTACGGCTTGCCAGCACCTGCGTGGCACGAACCTGGCAAAAAAGCACCACATTATTCCATCTACACACCGATTCATGGATTTATTGAGAAACGATTTTAGAACAGAAATTGTGTAGAGACGAATTGTACATGCAGCTGAAGATACTATTGGTTCTTTTTTATTTTACCTGTGAATCGTTTTAGTGAAATTAACTAGTTTGTAGTTTGTTTTAAACGGGGTTTAGGCTTTTAGGTGTCTTTTTTACAGATATAACGTTTATGTATACGCGTTTGGATAAAAGACACCAATTTATATGTTTGTTTTTTTTTAGCTCGATCGTAAAGGGTTTTATAATCAAATACAACTTGCATTTTCTCTTTTCCGATATTCTGAAAGTAACATAGTTACATCACTGAATTCCTTCCATCTCAAAAATACTGGTATAAAAGTTTAAAAAAATTTACTAATCAGCTCCACGGATTTTTGTTCCCATACCACTCGTATGGAGTTAAGCCGAATTCTTTTTAAACGCATTTTTTTCTAAAAACGGTCTTTTCATTGTGAAAACTGCAACATCCGCTGGATTTGGGTCAGGCGACAATGTAGGTGACTCTACTCTTCTCGATATTATAAAGATTATAATATAGAGCCTGCCGTGACGATTTGCAAGTGTGCAAGTAGGTGCTAGGAATAGATCTTCCTATAGATACTTTGATTTTTAAGTGCAGTCGTGTCGTGAATTGAATTTAAATAGTTGAAATCAAGGAAATCCAGAAATTGTAGAGTTTGTATTTTTCCCACCATTTCCTACATTTTTCTCGTTTTTTTTATTGTCTGTAGTTGATTTTGAATGTTGAATGAATTTGAGATTTGTATTTTTTTGTTTGAAAAAATGCGCAATTCAGAAAATAGCACGTTCTGACTAATGATTCACATATCGGAATGTTTTTTTAATCCGTCACCTGTTTTCTTTCTAAACACACAAATCTGCATGCCATCTACGTGCGTAAAACAATTGTTTTACAAAAAAAAAACTAGGTAGGCCTACGCACGCACGTACCAATTTGTTTTTCGGGGACACATGTGTAAGAAAATTTTCCATGCCATACAGCCAGTTCGAAGCTGATATATCAGTTTTTTCTTTACTTAAACACTCGGTAATGACGTCAATCTCATAGATACTTTTTTCGCGGTGTCAAAGTTTGAATTTTGAATACTTTGTGTTATAAACGTCATTCTTGTGCGTTGTCTATAGGTAGACGATTTATAGCTTGTCATACATACATACACGATGGTCCACAAGTGGTCAAACTGTGACCAGTTCAAGGTGGCTTATTAAGAAAATTCGCATCGATTTGTCAAACTTGGTACATTTATTTTAGTTCTGTGTTTTTCTGCACAGATAAGTTGGTAAAAGTGTAGACGATTAAATATTAAAACATCACACAAACATAATGAAAGCGTTTCCAGAGAGTAAAGCCAGCTAGCACTTTGCTTTTGAGTTTGCTGGTCAAATCTACTATACCATGTGGCGCACTAGGAAATTGAAATAGCGTTGTAATCATACTACATTTGAATTAGTATTTTTTTTAGTGCTCAATTAGATACCTAGAATCATTTAGATAACATCATGCTTGTGATCCTTGAAGGGTTTAGCAAAGGTGTAGTCCTTTATTGTATAAGTGATCTATATTTCGCCATGTATTATATATGTGATATATTTACATAAGTAATGGGCGTGCTTATTGCTGCATATAAAAAACATCTCCTCATGGAAAAACCCAATAACACTGCCCGGCCTGGTAATCGAACCCAGCACGACGCTTAAGATTATTAATCGAGTCTTGACAGAGATAACGAAAAAATTACTAACTTTCGATTGCTAATTACTAACGAATAAATTCGGTTGCAATAATGATGCTTGCGAGTAAAGCAAGTCTTTACATCCAAGAGGCGTTTCTCGTTGCGCATGCAGACATTTACTTACCCACCTAACAGAGGACCGTACAGGTAGGTATTCAGTGCGAGTATATTCTTAATTCATTAGAATATAAATGGCATATTAACCGGTAAAAACCGTCACTATACCTACTGAAGCATATAATGTTAAAACACTAAAGAATTGGACCGTTTTGGAACAAAACACCGTAATTAAAGCGAGTCTAAATTAAGACTGGTATAAATAGCTTGCCGATAAGTGTGGCGCCGTTGAACCAGTTTACACGTTCGCTTTGTTATATAACATCACGTCTGTAATCTCCAAAGGGTAAAGCAGAGGCGTACACCCATATTTTGCAGAGTTATGTTTTAGTCTAAGTATTGCCATCAACCGGGCATAAATTCAGACTCCGTGGCTGCTACTGAGAAATTTCTGATGGTAAAACCCAATACAACTTTTTCCGTCCTAGGAATTGAAGCCCTCATGCTTAAGGCTGCTTTACGCCGGGGCAACACTGTGGGGCATTGCTGCATGCTACATACTGTGATGTGCGTCATCTTGTGGTATGTTACAAATAACTAACATATGCGCCAATTGCGGTATGCGGCAGCCTATTTTACGCCGAGGCAACATCGTGCCTAGATAATTTTCAAAGCATCGTGCTGTAAAATTTTATTGGAGTGTTTTGGTCTACCAACTTGATTGATCGAGGGGACAAGACACCGAAGAATATGACTGATGAAGTAACTTTAGCAGCATGACGCAAGGTGTTGCCATGACGCACGATTCTTGCCACAACGTGCAACATTTTAAATGCGGCCTTGTAGAATGCCGCAAATCCGCACAGTGTTGCACCGGGGCGTAAAAAAGCCTTTAGAAGACGTGCTTGCGACCGGTGGACCATCCAGATAGACCGCATGATACTACGATGAATAGTTATATGTGCTATGCTTCCATTTGTTGTTCGAACCGCCTAGTCTGTGGAATTCACTGCCGGCTTCTCTGTTTCCCGATCATTATAATTTAGATCTCTTCAAAATTCCAGTAAATCGGTTTCTTCTAGGCAAGCACACCCTAGGTCGCGTCATCGCTTCATATCAGGCGAGTTGCGGCCAATTTAGCATAAAAAAACATGTTCTCTCATTATTTTCCTGAAAAATAATGAAAGAACATGTAGGTATTGACGACTTATTGAGCCGTTGGAAAGGGCCTTGATGATGTTCTTCAGAAATGTCAGGTGCGTGGTACTGGCAAGCGACGCGACGTGCGTGTGTAAGCAGATGTATAAACGAGGTCGGAGCAAAACAAGTTCGTCGGGATCTTAGAAGATGGTGTCCTGTAGTTTTGTCCCATGTCATAGGGAAACAGCGTGAGTTTATGTATGAAAAGGATAGAATCTTTCTTTGCTTGAAGATACAGCACGCTAAAGTTGGCGAGTGAAAGATATGGAGCTGCCATTTCTGTCCCATGAAGTGACAATAAATTAATAATACTGTTATTAGAGGCGGTAGTGGTGCGGGCCCAGTTTTATGAACTAGAACTCGCCTCCTTGAGTCCTAAAAATGCTAAGCCATTTTTGGCAATGGAATGGGCAAAATACCGTATCAGAGAGACAAGCCTTGTCTACATAGACAAGGAGTTTTGGTGTTTATCTGAACGTAAATCATTGAAAAAGCGGCTAGAAAAGATTCAGGGCTGATTTAGCTCTTCTACTGAGTATAGTCACGAAAGATGAGACCTGTCACATCACTTGAAACGAGTGAAACTTTGTGAAATCTTGATTATGCCTCGAGGTAAAACATTAAGAAGATAAAGTAGGACGATGCAGTTTACGACCTGTACACCTATATGTCAAAAGAAGTATTTCGTTACACAATTAACTCGTATACAAGTGGTGTGACTGGTCTCATCTTTCGTGGCACGGATTGTACTATGCCGTTCAATTTTCCCTAGTCTTCAGAACAATTTCAGACTACTTCTGGTGAGTCAAAATTGAAATGACGTCAAAAACGTTACTGAAACATCTAGAATCATATAATTAATGTTTAAAACAAACAAAAAAACAGGTATATACAATAAAAAAACCATTTGAGTAAACTAAAAACACCATGTTTTTTTAAATAAATGAGTAAGACGAGCGAACATTTAAGATACAATGAAAGAAACATTTATTTGTGCTGAAAGTTACACAAGTTGTATTAATCATTTTAATGAGTGGTAAAGCGAAATTAATTGTTTACCAAATTGACTCTAACTTAAATTGTCCGTGTATTTTTATCTCTGGATGTGATCATGTCCGATCTGCTAGAGAGTGGAGTGTCCTTCAGGCCATGAGGAATCCTTGACGATTTCAACTATGCCTCCGACGATGCAACGACGCAATAAAGCGGTCACAGTTCACACAATACACATAGAAATACTTCAAGGTCATGGAAATCAAGTAAAACACAGAGACAGTACATAATCGCCTCGCTACTCGTTTTATTCTCCTCGCTATTCGCTTATTTTTATTTTATTAATTAACACGAAAACAATAAGGAAAGACTGAGGTTTGCATTGATTTGCATTATTTGAGTTTTACGAAAAAGCAAATAATTTTTTCTGACTTTACCTAGCTTTTATGATGTAAAATATATCATAAACGTGTTAAAGATGTATTTTAAAGCAAAATTCTATTTTTCACGGGTAACATTAGAACAATAGAAAGTGGGTACAAACATTAGTTTTTCAAATATGGATGATAATTATGATGATGATGATGGTATGATGGATATGATTTGACACCTAACAATGGTAAATTGATGACCTGGTGAAGGACCGGTCAGGCCTATGTCCAGCAGTGGACGTCTTTCGGCTGAAATGATGATGATGATGATGAATAGTAAATTCCGAACTGAACTTTGAAAATATCTTTTGCCTCAAAAATTGAGCATTGCCCAATCTTCATGTACTAAGGGGATTTTACCCATCTACTTTTTCAAACATGACTGATAAAAAGTACACAGAAGCTCACGCTCGCCCATTCCTTGGGTGCAGGCAGAACCGCGCCTAGGTTAACATTCTTATAACGTCCAACTCCTTCAGTTTCCTCTACGTTCATAATTATATCCACTATCTGAATAAATCTTACGATAAATAGCTCATTCATTCTTATTTTAAACTTTAAATCATTCAATTCACCAAAAATAGCGTCTTTAAGATTATAGAGACAAATATCCTGAGACAAATTCCTAACAGAACTTGCGTCTTCCATGCGTTTTCGACTCAAAGAAAAAAGCATATTACACATCTTCTGTACAATCCGATGGGTATTCGGCGAACGTTGTACTCGTTACGTAGATACACCTTATACATATTCATGTGCAGTTTTTACCCGTAACGGTGACATAAAAATAGTATTGTTTCGTAAAAAATAGTCGTCTTCACAAATAACAATTAAGTTAGAAACAAAAGAATACGTTATCTCTTATTTTCTACTTGAGACGTGGGTACCTTTGTGTGTCACATGTGGCCGATTGTGGCCCATGTGGGTTACCGTTTTAAAATTCAAAAATGTTCTTTTTTGCAACCGCCCGTTGTTCGTTGATGATTTCTTTTATTATCATGCTGATGTGCAAAAAACAAAGAAAGATAGGTGAATGGAAAAAAAGAAAATGAAAAGAAAATTCCGAACATAGTTTTTTTTATGAACGAGGATTTTTTACGCACTAGGCGTAATACCAGTGAAACAAGAAGCGGGACAATAGCATCGTATTCTTATGCTACATCGGAAATTCGCCAAGCATACACTTCCTAAATGTGCTATCCTCCATATGCTATATCTATCCACATTACAGGAGGCGCCTAAGGGACTACTCACACTTATTCAGCTCTATTCAGCTTATGCCCATAGTAAACAACGATTTAGTATGAGACGCGTACGCGTCGCGCGCGCTGAACGGATGATAAATGATAATAATGATGTTTATTTTGCAAGTAGGTTTTTACAAACACTTTTACACGTCATTTTTTAAAACTAGATGGGGCCGGTGTTCCGTTCCTGACTACTCTGAGAAGAAACAGCCGAAACAAACTGAGGGGTCATAGATACACGCCATCATGCGCGTGAGGGCCCTCACGACGGGGGATGCGGTGTCCCGGGGTGGGGTTGTCTTGGCGGTGTCTCTCGACATCGCCAATGCCTTCAACTCCATGCCCTGGAGCTGCATAAGGGAGGCACTCCGGTATCACCGGGTGCCGACCTACCTCCGTCGTGTGGTCGGGGACTACCTGGCGGACAGGTATGTCATCTACCCCGGTCGCAGCGGAGACTGGAACCGGCGAGAGATGTCGTGCGGTGTTCCGCAGGGATCGGTTCTAGGGCCGTCCTTGTGGAACATCGGGTACGACTGGGTGCTGCGCGCCGAACTCCCTAGCGGCGTCAGCGTGGTTTGCTATGCAGACGACACGCTGGTGCTCGCACAGGGGGGGTCGCACGAGGCGGCGGCCGAAGTAATGACACGCGGGGTTGCGATAGTCGTTGAGAGGATCCGGCAACTGGGTCTCGAGGTGGCATTGCACAAGTCCGAGGCCATGTGCTTTCATGGGCCTCGGAACGCGCCACCTCCGGGATCCGCAGTGATGGCAGGAGGGGTTTCCATCGGCGTCGAGTCGACGCTGAAGTACCTGGGACTTGTCGTCGACAGCCGGTGGAACTTCGTGGAGCACTTCCGACGTTTGGCCCCCAAACTGGAGCGGACAGGGGCTGCCTTCAGGCGGCTCCTGCCCAACCTGGGGGGGCCGAACGCCTCCTTCCGGAGGCTCTACGCGGGAGTCGTGCGGTCCATGGCCCTTTACGGGGCCCCGGTGTGGGCACGTTCATTGAGGCGGCGTGCCGCCCACCACTTGAACGTGCCCCAGAAGGTGGTAGCCGTAAGGCTAGTCCGGGGGTACCGCACGATCTCCCGCGAGGCGGCGAACCTCCTTGCCGGATTGCCGCCATGGGATCTGGAGGCAATAGTCCTCGCGCGCCTACATGAGTGGCGCGCGGAGGCGCTACGCCGGGGGGAAACTCCGCTGCCGCGGCAAATTGTCGCTCAGCGGACGGACTTCCGGCGGGATCTCATGGCGACATGGAGAGAGCGACTATCGCAACCCCGTGCAGGGCACGCCACAATAGTGCCGATAAGTCCCCTCTTTGAGGAGTGGCTGGAGAGACGCCACGGCGTCCTCACCTTCCGCCTGACGCAGGTTCTTACCGGACACGGATGTTTCGGTAAGTTCCTGCACCGAATCGGGCGGGAGGAAACGCCCGGGTGTCACCATTGTGAGGATCGACCGGAGGACACGGTGGAGCACACGGTGGAGGTGTGCCCCGCTTGGGCGGAGCACCGCCGTGTCCTCGTAGCGGCGATTGGCGGCGGCGACCTCTCGCTCCCGGCCTTGGTTCAATCCATGGTCCGGAGCGAGACGGAATGGGACGCCGTCACCTCCTTCTGCGAAGCAGTCATGCTAGCGAAGGAGGTGGCGGAACAGGACAGGGAGAGATCCACACGTCCCGGCCGCCGCGGGAGACGCCCCGGGCGTCGGGGGCCAGGTGGTGGCTTCCGGCCACCGTAGGCGCGGGCCTGTGGACGGCGAGCTATGGGCTAGCTCGCCGTCCGTCCGTCTCATGACGACAGGCCGTGTCGACGGCGCGTTCGTGTTCCACGCGCGCCTCAAAGAGAGTCAGCAACAGTGAAAGGGTCCGCAAGGGCCGAAGCCTGCCGGGGCTGCGGGACTATTCGAAAGAGATACCGTGGCCCCGGAACACAAAGGGCGATGAAGGAACATGGATGGGTTTTAGTCAGTAAAAGTCTGACATTCCCTCCTGCTCCGCCCAGAGCGGGAGAAGTCATTTTATGATTTCCCATCCGAAAAAAAAAAAAAGGGGTCATAGATATATGCGTACACGTCTTATACAAAATCCTTGCTTTCTATGGGCATAAGCTGAATAGAGCTGATTAAGTGTGAGTAGTCTCTTAGTGGCCGTTGCTGGAAGCGGCAATTTCAACACTTTCCTGACAAACCTAGTCACCGTTGACTCGTACAGAGGCCCGGCTTTTTGGCCTCCTGTGTAGAATTTGCCCACTGGCCCGCCTTGCCTGCACTTAGATGGTTTGGTCATGTGGAGAGGATGAGTGAAAGGTGACTAACAAAATGTATTTACAAGGCAGATGTGAGTGGTAACACCGGGAGTAGACGCCCTAGGAGGACATACACTGATCTTATTGGTGAGGTTCTTCAGTATGATCAGATGCGTAGTACTCGCAACCGGTGTGCGTGTATGACCACATGTACGAACGTGGACGAGGCAATAGGAGTATGTAAGGATAGTAGCAGGTGATCTGTGGCTTCCATGGGAGAAAGACGTGAGTTTATGCACTGAAAAAAAAGTTTTGTTACCTGTAGCACAAATTTTAGCTGCTAGTAGCATGAAAAGGGGGACTAACAAACTGAGTGCTACTAATAGCTAAAACGAGTTTTGTAAAATAAGTTAAGGTATTGTTTACTTAACCGTTTTAGTTAACTGAAATTAAACAATGTTTTTTACAAATAGCTAAACTTTCATATTATGGTCACACAAACAGTTTATCTAGTTGTAAGAAAACAGTTTATCTAGTTGTAAGAAAACAGTTTATCTAGTTGTAAGAAAACAGTTTATCTAGTTGTAAGAAAACAGTTTATCTAGTTATAAGAAAACAGTTTATCTAGTTGTAAGAAAACAGTTTATCTAGTTGTAAGAAAACAGTTTATCTAGTTGTAAGAAAACAGTTTATCTAGTTGTAAGAAAACAGTTTATCTAGTTGTAAGAAAACAGTTTATCTAGTTGTAAGAAAACAGTTTAATTACTCGTAAGCAACTGATTTAGTTAATAATTGCAAAACTGTTTATCTATTTGTTGCTGTTCTGTTTTGCTACCTAATCACCGCGTTCGCTGGCTGGTTTATGGCTCCCGCAGATTGTCCATCGGTATTCAGCTCAGCATATTTTTGCTAACACATCCATGAAACTTGAATTGGTGTTGCTCATTTTTTTTTTACCAGACTAATAATGAATAGCTGAAATGGATACCGATCGACCCCTGCAGAAGCCCTGATGGGGTAAACAAAAAATAAAAGAATCTAGTAGGCATACATTTAGGTATATTCAGTTTAAAATAATATATAAACTTTAACATAATCAACTTAGTATTTTTGTTATTCACAATAAACCAATTGAAACGAATATGATAACATTCTCTGAAATGAATATTATTAAGTAAGTGCACTTACTAACAGGAGCAGGACACACCTTTACAAAAATTAGGACATCTGAAATTTTTCATAGTTATAATCGAATCTTAAAAACATTCATAATCTAATAACAAAGATTCTATGAATTTACTATATTAAATCCATATTCATTAACTTCTAGTAGGTGTAATGTATAGGTGTAGTGTAATGTATAGGTACCTATACATTTAGGTATAACTTTGACATAATCAACTTAGTATTTTTATTATTCACGATAAACCAATACAAACGACAATGATAACAATCTCTGAAATGATAAATATGTGAACTTGTATGCGTAACCCCAGCAAAATGTTGCGCCTTAAGCTTTGATTTCCTAGGATAGCGGTGCCTTAGTAAAGCGGCCGTATTACAGCGGTGAATGACGTCACTAGAACGTCCTACTATATAATATAATAATAATATATATAATATTATAAATGCGAAAGTTTGTGAGGATGGATGTATGTGTATGTGTATGTTTGTTACTCTTTCACGAAAAAACTACAGGACGGATTTGGATGAAATTTGGTATACATATAGCTTATAACCTGGAATAACACATAGGCTATAGTTTATCCCGGTACTACGCGAGCGAAGCCGCGAGCAGAAGCTAGTTGTCTATGTAAACAAAATAGCGCGGTTTCCTAGAGAGCGGTAACTGACACCGTAACGTCAAAAAGCATTGCCGTCATTTGCATGACGGCCGTCTTTTCGTTAGACGTTTGTTTTAAAAAAATGACTGACGGTGTGTTAAAACGGCCGTGGAACTTTCCACATGTCGTCGGCCGCCTTTTTGCGTCCGTAATATTACGGCCGCTATGTGACGGCACCGCTTTAATAGGAAAACAAAGCTTTTGAGAAATGAGAGTATTACAGATAATTAGTTCAAAGTTAGTTGCAATTTGTTCAAGTAGATATAGCAAAAATAGTTCAAGTTGTATTTTCGGAGTTATTAGAGAAAAACTGATTACAACAATATAATAATAATACAACTTGAACAAATTGCAACTAACTATAAAGTAATTATCTGTAATACTCTCATTTCTCTAAGACGCAACATTTTGTTGGGGTTACGCATACGTGTACGGACATACCTTCACAAAAATGAGGACAATCTGAAATTTTCCATAGTAATAATAAAGTCTTAAAACCATTCTTAGTCTAATAACAAACATTCTATGTATTTATATTAGATCCATAATCATTAACTAGTTTTATTCACTTCTGCATTCACAGAAATTTAACAATCATTACAACTGCACTCGTTGAGTAACGTAGATTTTACCGTTTGAAGCAATATTTTTATGACTAGGCATATGTGAAATCAAATTATCCAATAATATGTAAATAGTTATCTGGTTATTTGGAACTTCAACCTCAAAGCAATAATAATGGTCATTGAAATCTATTGTAGACAATAATGTACATTCAAATACAATTCTGTCGATGTTGTAAGCAAAGATATTTTTAACTTCCATAAAAATTATTTCGTCGAGATTTCCTATATTATAAACAAGAATTGTTCCTGGTTTATACAGTGTCGATTTTAGTTTTGCCCATGTAACACTTATAAGAGATTTACTGGAATCCAAATTCAAAAAATTTGTAATTATATCGCGCTTTTCTTTAGAAAGTCTTTTTGAAATTCCGGTTTTTACAGAAACGTTCACGTAACCCTTCACAAACATTTCATTCAGTTGTAGCTGATGTTTAGTCGCTAGAGTCAATGTAAGATTGCGACGATTAAATGAAGCTCGAGCAGCAATTTTCGATAGTCTATGTTTTGCTTCATATCGCATAGACCAAAAGTTAGTGAGGGGTCCAAATTTTAACATCATTGAATGATAGTGAAGCAGGAAATGAAATTTAGGCTTTAAGTTATCGTGAGTCAATGTTATGTAAAGCTCATTTAGTTCTGATATCAAAAATTTCAACACGTCACTATTATGTTTAACGACTATGGGACTCATCATAATGGCTATAATTTTTCTTAGGGTAATGTACATTGGCCAGTAATGATCTTCAGTGGGTACAAAATCTCCTATAAGCAAGCCAAAATAGCGAAGCAAAGTTAGCATTTCCGAAGCTGAAAGGCGAATGTTACACTTAGAAACATGCTCTATGCTTAAAGGACAGGGTTTACTCCCACTATCTGGGCCATAATCAAAATTGAGTATTCTGTCGTTTAAAACTTTTAAAGTAAAGTATTTTAAGTCTCGCGTAAACTTTACTATAAGAAACGACATTATATATTTAGCTACTCCTTCCAGTATGTCGTGCATTAAATCCACGCCGACTTGATCAAATAAATTAAAGTTACTAACTGACAACCAAACACATTTTTCCTTTACTCCTGTACTACTTGGACAATTTAATTGTAATTGTTCATTATAACTTTCTATATTTCTAAGCAAATCTGCATCTTCGAAACATTCTTTTTTTAAAGCTTCTTTTGTTATATTACATACTCGACAGGGATAGTTAGACGAAAATGTTTCGTTGAAACCCATTATCGAGTGTATGCCAAGGTTATCTCCTAGTATAAGAGCCAACGAAAAATACAATTTACCTTGAAAGCAGGGAACACTCAGCTCAATACCAGTTTCAGACAAAAAATTTAATTCGTTAATAAGCGGCTGAAAAACTACGCTGTTTCCAAATGCGGTTCGGTCAGACGAGTGAAATAGTAAAGCTAGAAATATGTTTGCTAACGAAGAAGCACGATCGGGAGGAAGGCATCCAACAGATATATATACAGCTCCTAATTTGTGTATACCGGAGTGACTACCAAGCACATTGCCACTTTCGTAATCGTCGAAAAATAAAAATAGGGGAAACACAACCTTGTTTCCAAACCGTTTAAGTTCGTTAACCCAAAAACTACCTTGTATAAAATTACTAATACAATTTTCTGACTTTGGTAAACCGTTAATGTAATCTAAGGTTTCCTTCATGACACCTTTAAGTGAAAAATAATTATGTAGCACAAATCGAAGGGGAATAACTTGCTCTATACATTGCACAGATACCGATCTAACAACACCACCCTTAGTGACAGTAGACATTCTTTGACCTATAACTACTTCTGTCGGAGGGATGTAAGTTCCTTGTCTTTGAAAAGCCTGGAATCTCTTATGTTCTGTATTATACTGTTCAAATGGAGAACGTATGTTTGACAACAGCTGTTCTCTAAGAGGTGTTATGTCATTACCCTCTTCTACGTTTTTAACTATATTTGAAAAAACTTTGTCTATATTCGGAGTCAAAGTGTTGCACATATATTTGTTCATCCCCACCACAATATCTTGAACTGCTTTTCTGGGTATTAGTGGATTTGCATAAAGCGATGATATAAAAAGTTGAAGAGAATAATTATCCGAATCAGAAGCATGTGAAGTTTCAGCAACACGAGAGCATAAAACTGAACTTCTTGAACTATTATCAACCAACTCAATAGTACTCAGTGGTGGTTGAGAAAATGAATTTGTATCGTGAATATTTTCACGAGGAAAAATAAAATTATTCGAATTAGTGTCATTATTGGAAGGTTTGTTAGTGTGTTGTCTAAGTAAATGCTTGCGAAAGGACTTTTTCAAGTGAAATGAACGTGTACAGCCGTTTTCTATGCAAAGGTATACCGAAAAAGTATGTCTTTCATGGGTTATAGCAAAGTGGGAAAAGAGATTTGAAATATTATTAAAATCTCTCAAACACAGAAAACACTTGGGCATTTTGTTAGTGTCCTGTTTTAATAATAATTGTAGAAGTAATTATTCTTATTACTATTGTTCAATGTTGAGATCCGTTATTAATACGTTTACAGTTGTATATATTTTTTCATATTTAGTGTTTAAACCAAACAGAGCTTTTTGTATGAATTGCCATACATGCCTAGATTCCGATGGGTATTGTGCATTTAAAACAAATATTATTTTAAAGCACGCGTCAACTGCGTCTAGTATGGATGTTACCTCATATCGCATATTGTTGAGGACCACATATCGAGCAGAAGTCTCCTTCAGCGATGATCCAACGACCATGATAAATGGCTGTAAATGCAGGTCTAATTCTTGTAGTTTGTCTCTTCTTCTGGTAATGGTCTCTTCAACCTCAGCTGCACTTTTAACGTGGGTGATAAAAGCGTCGAGTACTTCCTGTTTGGAAGGCCGCCACTGTTGTCGCTTCCCTTTTTTTGGTCTAATTATGGTGTTAGTGCTCATCAAAAATGGTATGACCATAAATGCAGCTAGGTCCGTTGCCTCTTCATTATTTTCTGGGAAAACAAATATATAAGTAAAATATGTAGGTACTTCAATCAAATTATTAACCAAATATTGAATTTGATAAAATCTATTAAAAACAAACATTTAATTAAGATAAAGCGAGTCCCAAATCTATATCTATAGGTATAGTCTATTGACACTACCCAGTACTTACAACAAATTAATAGAAATATAAAAACTTATGACTAAGTAAAAGGAAATGTACCGTTAATGTTGTCTATGATGCCTTTTGGAACTCCATCCCTTTTATTTCTTGCGTATTCAATAACTTTGTGTTTTATCAATTGCCAATTATTTTTTAATTTCTCATCCGAGTCCGGATACAACACCTTGAAGTCCTTCAATAGCTGCAAAAAGACAAACGTAGGAATTTAGATTTAAATCTGCACATCGGTTTCAGAGATACATCGTTTTAAACATACACACATTTCGGATTTATAATATTAATTGTGATTATAGTGTGATAGATATCAAAATTATGAATTAGTATTATTATCTATACTAATATTATAAAGCTGAAGAGTTTGTTTGTTTGGATTACTGGTTGGAATTGGAAAATTCTTTTATTGTTGGATAGTCCATTTCTTGAGGAAGGCTATATAACATCACGCTACGACCAACAGGTGCTGAGCAGCGAGGGTGAAACCGCGGGGAAAAGCTATATATTATAAAGAGGAAAGATTTGTATTTTTGTATGTGTATGTTTGTAATGAATAAACTCAAAAACTAAGGCGCCGATTTCAAAAATTCTTTCACCATTAGAAAGCTATATTCACCCTGAGTAACATAGGCTATATTTTATCCCCGGACTCCCACGGGAACGGGAACTACGCGGGTGAAACCGCGTGACGGCCTCTAGTTACTAATATAGGTAAGTAATTATATTATCTCAGAACTGCTTACCAGATATATGCCTCCTGGCTGGTTCAGTGCCTTAAATTCTTCAAAATACTTATCAATAGAAATAGCACTTGATGCCAGAAGATTTAGCCTGTCTTTAGTTGTTATTTGCCAATACAATTCCACTGTAGTCCAAGGATCTAAGCAGTTTTTTAACCATAACATTTTTTCTTGAATATCATCATCACTATTATCTTGCAATAGCTCGATTGCTTCTTGTCTACTACTACTGGGAAGTGGTGATCCTGGTTCGCTAGAATGTGATGAGAGTGCTGAGGAGCTACGTTGAATTTTTAGAGATGTTTTTCCAGATAATATGACACCAGATTTTATGTAATCACGTCTTGTTTGTCGGTAACAATCTAGTAGTTTCCCTTTTGCAGAAATCTTCTGAAGTGGGTTGAACGACGTAAATGGTGTGAAATATACTGCTGAGCTTTCTTTTTTAAAGACTTGGTTTATTTCAAAGGCGAGTTGGTAAAATCTTGAGCTAGTGACTCGTTTTTCTGGGTTATCTTTTAACTCATTTGATATTATTAGGCTGCAAAGTTTCCTTCTCGCAGCATTATTCAATAACCCACTTTCTTGAAAGCGTAGAAGAAGGCCCTTCCCTTCGTTACATGTACTCAGAATTCCGTAAAGTTCCTGAAAACATAATTGATTCACAGTCAAGAAAAATGTATAGGAACACCTAGCTAGGTCACTCTAAGCCTAGGAACCCAAATCTGGAACCTTGTTTTAAATAATGTGGTAGATATACTTAAATATGTACTACAAATATATTAGGCATAGGTAATTAATCTGGTTTAAATAGATCTGAATTGCTCCTCAAAACTGTCCCGCTACCTCTCCCCAAATACACAACAACAAAAAATAACTCACACATGTATTTGTAGTTTCCTCAATTTCCAAGGTGGATTGAGGTAAGGAAAATAAGGTTGAATCGGTTAGAATTGGCAGTTCTTCAATATTAAAAGTGTGGGATGTAGATGCCGTGTTGTCCCTAGTATGAGTTTCCTGCAGAAAAAATTCAATTGAGAAACAAAAAAAATTACTTAAGATTACGTTGTATTGTTATATTCCATTTGTAAAAGAAAGATTATTTTGTATGTACATTGATAGGTACCTATATAATGAGTGTAAGCTGGTAGGGATCATGAAGTTACTTAAAAGTAACACAATAGGAAGGATAATTAAATTAGTTATATAATTAGGTATATTAAGCACTTACTGCGTGCGCATCTAACATAATATCCTTTAATAATTTTAACTGTGCTATTAATTTGGCCCTGTGTCCTATTACTGGTATAAGCTCCTTTATATCTTCCTCCGATAGCATTTGAAGTGTTTCGCCATCAATTGCATGTTCTGGTGTAAGAAAGGTGAGAAATTATTAACAAGTCTTGTCGCAAACTTAGACACATGGAACATGACCAAAATTTACGAATATTTTGCCTATCACTCTTATTAAGTGTAGTAGTAGATAGTAAGTGCCTAGGTAATAAGTATATAATTAGCTTCGACCATCTTTTAGATATCTCAAGACTGACAGTTATCACCTCAAAATCTGATAAAATGTAGTAACTACCTACCTAAACTATCTTGATCTATGTAACGGTAGGTACCTACAGAAAATATAATACCCATGATAATTTTTTTATTCCATCATTTTAGTTTTTATTGACAACTCGCATGAATTTTATGTACTTACATCAAAAATCTACATGTATTAAGGACACTCAAAAGTGACTGATTGACAGACAGCGTTGGGTTATAGTCTTGAATTGAAAGGCGCAAAATCAAAGTTGGCCAGAACAGAATATAACCGTCAGGCTTGAAGTATATAAGTAGACACTTACGAAATCATTGTTAATTATATTTAAATTGGATAAAAATATTGCACATACCTGCAAACTTCTGGACATACATTTCGAGACCCCATGACTTTAGGTAATCGGCCATGGGATCCACCGCCTTCTCCATGCCAGGTAGTTCTCGCCCTCGTCTTCTTAAATCACTTAATAGTTTTACGTACACCATGCGCTACGACGAATATAATTTTTATTAATTATAGAACAATTAGAACAAAGTCAACTACAACAGCGCGCGCGACGGCAGCATAAAACGAACAAGACCGAACACGTTTTTTTGGATTCGCTACCCGGCGGCGGAGGAGCGCGGGGCATGGGACGAGGGAAGCGAGCGTTTAGTTATTACCGAGCTTGTTTTTGTTATTTATGGACATTATTTAATAAACAGTTTCCAAACAGTTTTGTAATGAGATGTCGAATTTTATTTAGACTCATCATGTATTTGTTGCTGTTACATGTAGCTTTAAATATTAATAATTAGTAGCCAAAAAAAAAATGCTACCGATAAACATAACTTATATTAGAGATCTATCAAACACATTGAACTATTTTTAGACATTCGATTGGTAAAAAAATAATAAACATACGACTTAATAATAGTTATATAGTTTGCTTAACAGTAATCAAACATTTTATCCGTGTAGCTAAACGAGTTTAGCTGACATAATTTAGTAAGCATTAATTCACATTTAAACTAACAGCAATTGAACTCTGAATAGCATAACTAGTTTGGGATGTGCAGCAAAAGCAGTTCAGCTATTTTAGCAAAACTTTGGTTTCTACTAATTAATATTGGTCAATTTTTAAAATAGCTGAACTAGTTCAGCTATTTATTTCTTTCAGTGTGTATGTATGTATAGTCCGCGCGCGAGCTCCGAGGAATCGGTGGCTTGTTTAAAACATCGATGGTTCCACCTCAAGCACATAACACCCTCACAGAATGATTTCATAATTTAGTTCGCGCGGAGTACTAAATTATGAAACCATTCTATGAGGGCACTATGCACCCGAAATAAAACCACCGATGATTTAAACAAGCCACTGATTCCTCGGAACTCGCGTTCGGACTAATTATGTAGTGGAGACGTCGAATCGTCGCCGCCCGCCCGGGATATATCGGAACTAATCGGGACGACACCGCTACGTTCAAATACCTATGTCACATTCGTTGTATGTCGGTAAGAAGGTATGTTACTATTAATTCCAAAAATAAAATAAAAACATCTCACTAAGCTACCTCATTCAATAATAATTTATTAAAACAATAATGTTTTTCCTATATTATATATACCTTCACTCGGGGTCAATTTAGTATCGACAGATATTATATTTGTATTTTGTACCCATTGTTAAAAAGTCATACCTATTACATGAAGTGTAAAAATAACTTATTGTACTGTTAGTGCTAATAACGTATTTGTTATTTTAATTGTTTTAAAAGACTGGCCTTTACCAATGTAAAACCAGTATACAGCCATGTATTAGAAAATTTAGAAATGTGTAGTAATATTTAAGAATGTAGTTATAGTATATATACAAAATTTCAACATCTAGTCGACTCAAATGTATGAGCAGCTGATTACTTTTTCGCGTTTTTCTTACCGAGTTTAACGTTGGTCCCGGCTCTCATTTGTATATCTTTGACAGGATCGTTACAAGTAGTCAGTGGCCCGAACGTCTGACAACCAGTCTTATGAAGAGGTATCGTATTACCCAGTACTAACTGGGTTGTGGAGGTCAGATAGGCAGTCGCTCCATGTAAAAGACTGGTATCCAGCTGCATCCGGTTAGACTGGAAGCCGACCCCAACCTAGTTGGGAAAAGGCTAGGCAGATGATTGTCCAATGGAGAAAGTTCTTCAATTTTAATGGTTTACACCACATCCTCAAATATGAGCACACGTTTCTGATACATGCTGTCTAGTGAATCACTAATCAATCACTATTAAAATCGCGCCAAAAGTCCCAAGACGAAGATGTAAGAGCAAGTAACATTAACTTACATTTGGAAAATGACAAGAGATTTTGGAAATTATTAAGGTGAGCACAACGTAGGTAAATATTTGCTCATGTATTACGCTTATATTAAAAACACATTTAAAGATCGGTTAGCACAGTGCAGTGGCTATACCGAACATTAATTAATTATTGCTGAAATGGGTTCGTTTTCCACAATGTTTTATTGTTAATCATACAATAAATGTGAATACCTTCATATATATGAAGGAGGTTTACATAATGTAGGTATTAAAATAATGTATCACTGGTCAGTCGCGTGCCACATTCGTGTTAGCATAGTGACCATATTTTGAATTTTAGTACTGGTACCTACTACTTACATGCAATCCGAATATTTAGGTAATTGCATTTATTATTAGACGCACTTACCTTTTTGTTATATTAACATATTACATTGATGGTATTTAATAATTATGGACCAATTCTGTGGTTGACATAGGTCACAGAATAAACTAGCTGAAGTGGCAATGAGCAGATCATATTAGCCGTAGAACCGATGACTGTTGGGGTAGTCGTGTTCTTGAGTGGAGATCGTGAATTTGCATAAGGTGGACCGCCATCCAGGTGAAGCAATGATCTGCGCAGGGTAGCAGCTGGAGCAGCTGGATCATCATCATCTTCCTCCATACTTCTCTATTTTTTGTCATCTCATCACACACTTCTTTTCTGGAAGCAGCTGAATAAAAATAAAAAATCTGTGTTTGTGATCGGTCTACTTTTTCGGAAAACTTCCAAAAACTTATCAGTTTAGTAACCCAGATCACACTGTGAGTACTTCATTGTTTTCCCTTCTTAGGTTTTTGGTAAACGAATCCTTTTTTAGCTCGAACAATTACTTAGTCATATAAATTTTACAATAAAAGGAAAATTGTGGACATATGTATATGAATCCTTCCTATAATTAAGAATCTATATGGGGTAAAAATATTGTATTGATTGTAATTATGCGTGACGAGTTGAAAGCCGAGCTTCGAGGAAACAACATAGACCGGTATACTTACTTTTATAGTGTTATCATTTTTTTTTACTTTTTAAGCCTGTTACCTATGTTTTTCAATATTAATATACTGTATGTGTAGTACATATTAGTGCTTTCCTCCCCGTGATTTTGTCTCACCTCTTTGGTCAAGTTGCGGATGACAGGGATCTATTGTCTTGTGGGCAAACTAGAACGGGAAGTATATACTAAGTTTATGCTAGAACGCCACCTTGTTTTTTAATACAATACACAAAACACTTTTATAATATCAAACAAATGTTTACCAACAGTGTCGCTATAGGTAGGTAGGAATAATTTAGAAACGATTACAGTCTGCAGCATGCTAAATAGACTATTGAAAATATATAAAAAAAAGGAAATTTAAATAAAATATAAAGTGAAATGAGTTTCTTCCTACTACTACTATTAGGTAACGCCCTTCCTTTTGCTGACTCTACAATCGGCAAGGGCCTACCGGGGCTGTTGCTTGCTCTTTGAGTAAGATTGAGAGTGAGTGAGAGTTGCGGTAAGTAATTCGGAGCCTAGAATAGCTTAGCCACTGACTACTCGTGGTTAAACGTCAAGTACTTGTAGGAAGCACAGTCTACATCTTCTTTAAATAAATCCTTTATCATCAACAGCAGGATACCTTCTGTCCTGACTAACATCCGTGAAATACTTTAATTGTTTATGTTCCCAAGACGATTCATTGATAAAAAGACCAATCGTCACCTTCACGTGGTCTCATAAACACTTGAAAGTAAAACTTACACAGATTCTACGATGAGAGGAATTTATACTAATAGTAGTAGTAATTTATAATAACATAACTTATCACCTAGGTGTACAGTCACGGACTTTTTCACTTCTCATGCTCTCAAAGTACGCCAATACAGCCCTGCGAAGCGGGACTAAAGTGACCACTTTAGTCCCCAGGGACTGAAAAGTAATTAGTTTTTTCTATATTTCCTTCATGTGACATAGATGAACTCAAACAGCCAGTAAATATACTACTATTATCTGTGGAGTGTGGACCATCTTCGTTGCGAAAATGTTGAGAGTTTTAGTTCTATGGTTTTTCCGCAAAGAAGGTGGAAGGTAAATTGTTAATCTGTGACTGGCTTAGAAGAAAAAACTGGCCGCGAAAATTTCTGAATTTTAGTCGAGTGTAAAGTTCGGTTTTAAATAAATTTACTGAGAATGTCCAGCGACAGTGAAGAGCTTGACGTAGAGCAAAGAGCAAAAGACATAATAGATTATCTTTTGCCGCCAAAATCGCGGAAGATTTACCTAAAAACTTACGAAAGTTCTATGGACTGGAGGAATAATAAATGTTTTTGTACTAAATTGACCATTTTTCTCGCACTCAAAGTAAAAAGTACAGTTTGCACCTCGAGACTAAACGCCAACTTAATATACCCTCGGTTTCATTGACTCCTTCGCACGCTCGGGAGTCAAACCACCTCTGGTATATTATGGCTTCGTTTAGTCCCACGATATAAAATATACTATAATTGATAAGCCACTCTCACTACTTTCCAATTTTGCAGTTTCATTCATTCACGAGATTACACGATTAAACACGAACTCAAATCGTAGGGTCGGAAACAAGATGACAAATGACTAATAATCGGAAATAGTCTTATCCATAGAGGTTGAATAAAAGTCACTCTGTAATATGTACGAATATTACCGACTAAACCCGATTTGCAGTACACGGCTAAAATACGAATAGGGGCAAGTGGCTCGTCAGTTAAAGTTCTCGACTGTACCTAATAGTACACATACATTTTGCCAGTTTTGTTTAAGTCCCAGGTTATAGAAGGCTATTGTCATCAAACGGGCACAAATACAGAGTCCGTGGCTGCAGCTGAGAAATTCCTAATTGAAAAACAGAATAACACTTTGTCTGATCTGGGAATCGAACCCAGGAGCTCAGGCTCAGCTCGCTCTTGCGACGTCTAGACCAACGACGCAGTCTACTAGTAGAGTAATAAGCAAGTGATAATTATATAATCAATCTATGGTGTCGTAGGTCGTGATTTTGAGCACAGGCTGTGTAATGTGGGCTGCGGGACTGTTCGCAAGAGATACCGTGGCCCCGGAACACAAAGGGCGATGAAGGAACATGGATGTGTTTTAGTCAGTAAAAGTCTGACACTCCCTCCTGCTCCCCAGAGCCCGCCAGAGCGGGAGGAGTCATTTGATGATTTCCCTTCCGAAATAAAAAAAGGCTGCGTAATAATTATATGGCATGTTAAAACGGTGAAGTAAAACATTGTGAGGAATCCGGCATATCCTAGAACAAGGCTGTGCAACTTATTTTGAAGCTGCATTTTGATTCTATCTAGTAAATAAAACTTTGAAGAGGTGTTTGTGATAACAATTTATCAATATGTGTCAAAACTTTGTCGACTTACGTAAAGAAGTTCCAGAATAACTCCAAAGGGTCAATATGAGCGAGTGAAGCGACCACAAACCTTTTTAGCACCCCACTTCGAAACTTTTAGTTAATCTTTTCTTTTTGACGATTATCTTAATACAGGGCGGCAGATCTTTCTGCCCCATATTTACTTAATGATTTACTTAATATGGGGTGGCAGGCTAGAAAATAAACGAAGTGGTTTCTGCCCCCCTTAGTTTGCGGCTCGGGGCCAAGGCCTGGCCTAAGGGTAAAAATACGCCACTGTCACATTGAATGTAAAGATATTTTCGAATGATGGCCCACTCTTCCTCATAGAGGTCTAGGTAGATGTTTGAGTATAGTAAAAGTGTGTTACCTTTATGGGGCCAACAATACGGCAAGCCTATAAGGCAAAGCAGACTGTTCAGAAACCCTAACATCATGAAGAGTAACAGGTTAAAAAGGCAAGCCAAGTTTTTAGATTTGTATGAAAGTAGGCGGTACTCTCATACAAATCTAAAAACTTGTAAAAAACAATGTAAATGAAAGCTAATTCATTGAGATGTATGGAAAAGGTCACTATGTTGCCCAAGATGTTGCATGGTGTAGATTAAATTAAAACAAAGAGGTTCAGATAAAACTTCCAATTTTATTATGTATCCAGCACACAAAATTATTCAACAATAATTTACACTCGATGTTTCATAGATTAGTTTTCGTTCTCTTACAAATAAAGGTTTTTGGAAACTGTACAGATTTACAATGGTTTTGAGGGCAATTTTGTGACTGAAAAAACAATTATGTCATATGAAATAAAACAGTGGTTTCTGCATGCAAATTACATGTTGTAGGTAGGGTTATATTTTTTAGTGATAAAACCTTGAAAATGTTTGCTTGCAGTTCTGAATTCGACAAGTTGCAGTCACAGGTCAAAGACTTTTGGAACATACTTTTTTCGTAGTCAGTGTTTTTTTTATTGAATCAACAGAATTGTGTTTACCAAGCAAGGTCAGATTACAACATACGTTTTTACGAAATTACGAAACAATATGAAATTAATACGAAATGAATGTGACAATACACCAAATTACGACTCCCATACAAACTACATACACAATAAGGATAAATAAATAAAATAAAATCTTTCTTCGTACATTATAAATACACTCTGATTTAATTATAATTTACATTAAATTGTTATTGTTATTTTTTACGTTTTATACTAGTTTAACGCTATGACTAATAGGTAACTTCACCGTTGTGTTCAATAATGTACAGAATATTAAACTTAATGCTTTTCTATATGTAACACATCACAAATAAAGACACAGTTATTTAAAGGCTGAAAATAACAATGCCTTGTTATTTTCAGCTAAGGTTAAAAATGTTATTCATTTTTTTCATGAAACCTTGTCTGAGTTACGAAGCTGTTACATTTAGATACAAATATTACAGAAACTAGGTCTTACTTATAGTATTTTTTAGACTTTCTATACTTTAGTAAGACCTATTTAACTATAAATCGTTTTTACTAAAAACTAAACTAAACTAAAACTCGTATTATGAACTGTTTTGTACTTAATCGAGAGATACAGTCTTGTTTATACATTGGTCACTCGTAACTACGTCTCGTCTACATCTACTGAAACACAGGGTAACATACAACCTTATTTCATACATTATATCTATGACTAAAACGTGTAGGTAAGCGCTAAGCATAAATATACCTATTTACAAGAAAAAATTAAAGTTAACACGAGTTTAACAAGTTTGGTAAGTCAAAAGGGAATCGCGAAAAGATTGATCATGGAAAATCTTCTCCGATTAACTTTTGCTTAAATTACAGATACAATACAAAGTCTTTGGCCTTAATAAAAATACTCTACAATAATTTACTTGTATCTAACACGAAGCCTCTACAAGCGTCGCCTGCCTACCATGGTTGCGAGCTAGGCGTGCTGCGCTCTGCCCAGGTGGATGAAGAACGCGACGCGGTCAGCACTGCGCTCCCCGCACTTGTTACACATAAACGGATCATTGTAACCATGGAAACCCATGTGAATAGTGTGCATTGTCAGATCTCCGAAAGTAATGTCACAATACTGGCACGAGTATGACTGAGTGGTGGCGGGAGCTTCCACGGAACCTTCCGACTCAGAATCGGAAATTTCCATGTCCTTAGTCTTCTCATCCTCGTGCTGAAGTCGCAACGCTGCTGGTTGTAGTTTGAAGGCACGTCCTTTCCGCCGGTTTTTGAGGGCAGTGGTCGGGGTGACAGGTGTCGCTCGCTCTGTGCTTGGGGGTGGCGTACCTGCTTCGCTGGTCTTGGTGTTCGTGAGGTCGAGCGCGTCGTTGCCCGTCGCCGCCGGCACCTCTCGAGGAGTGGTCGGTGTATGTGGCAAGCTCGCGGGTGACTTAGCAGGTGGTGACGTGGTGCCACTGTCGAGAGGCCTCTCAGTGTACGCGAGGCGCTGGTGCAGTAACGAAGGCGGAGGAGAAAGCGTCTGACTTTTCTCAGACGGCATTTCAGGTAGTTTGGGAGAGGTACGATGTTCATAGTTGTTGTTCGGAGGGAATAAGAATGAGTGAGGTAGGAGTGGCGGGAGGTAGGGGAGGTTGACCGGGAAGTGGTTACCGAAGATCGGATGCGAGGGCGGGGGAGGCTGTGGTTGGTTGTTGTTGTTCATCGGTGAATGGTGATCAAACATCTTAGACAGCGGCTTTTGTTTAGGTCCGCGCCGGGTTCCGTACACGTCAATGATAGGCAACGGGTTGGGTGTGCCGTCGGGGTTCAGCACCATAGCAGGGCTGTGCTGGTACTTGCGCAAGTGCAGCTTCAAAGAGTGGCAGTACTTGGTCGCGTAGTTGCAGTCAGCGCAGCGGTACTGGTACACGTTGGAGTGAGACTTCAGGTGAGAGTTGAGCATCGACTTGTTGACGCACGAGTATGAGCACTGAGTGCACTGGAACGGCTTGGATCCTAGGTGATTCCTCATGTGGTATTCAAGATGGTGCTTGTACTCTGTTACGAATGGGCACTTTCTACAACACAGCATCTTCTCAGGCTTGATGTGTTCTTTGCTATGTTCCCAGAAGCTGAGTTTGGTGACGGCTACAAACTCGCATTGTTTGCATTTGAAAGTTTTAACTTTGCCGTGTGAGTTAACGGCGGGGACGCGAAGGCCTGGCTCGTCGTCAAAGTCTTCATCACCGGAGACGTCACGGCCGTCGTCGCCGTCGGTCTTCTGTCCAACATCGTAGCCAGAGTCATGGTAGCGTTCAAAGGATCTTCTATCATGATCCCTGTCGGGGGATGAAGGTGTTCTTGGGGGCGATTTCGGCGGGGTAGCATCGGCACGTGCTAGGGGTGTCGACACGTGTGCCGGGGGCGCTATGTTCCTCGGTGAGTAAGATGTTTCATAGCCGGGTGACGGCTCGCGTCCGTCATTGTTGCGCGGCTCGAAGCCGGGCGGTGTGAGCAGGCTGTAGGGCAAACCATTGCGGAATGCGTCCAAATGCATGCCGAGATTGGCTTTAGCTTTAAGGGACATTGAGTCATAGAACGGGGAAGGCTCTCCGGAACTGCCGACGCTGCGCGGGGAGTGCCCGTTCGAGTCCTTGCTGGAGGAGGAGGGCGACGCGCTGTGGAAGCCTTCCGAGTAGAAGCCGCTGGTTTGATCTTTCAGAAAGCTTCCGTCTTCCATTGGTTCAGATTTCTATAAAGAAGGGAACTTATTGTAGAACATTGCGTTTGAAGCTGTAATTGTAGTTATAAACTACAGTACCTACTGTAGTTTATAACTTAGAAGTAATGAAATGTGTTAGATACATACCACTGTGGGAGGCTGAAGCAGTGATCCCCAAGCCTGGGGATGCGCAGAGTGATGCGCGGGCGGCATGCCAGCGGGCGACGCGCAACTGATCATACCTGGGGGATGAAGCAATCCATTAGAATGATGCAAGTTGCCTTTTTTGCGATGTTATTTAATTGCGAAGTAACTAAAGTACACAGGAAACCGCTTCGCAAGCAAATGAGTGAGTAATATAAAAAAATGCGGAACGAACAGTCACGTTCGTTGGCATAATTAATTTTTAGAATACGTATTTGCAAACTTTTGCTGAGATAGGCGATTAATGTAGTAATCGTCCTTTCTATATACTGAACGTCGTAATTACGATTTCCGCTGTTACGTAAACCTACATAATATTTGTTTATAAACATAGAACTATAGAGTTACTATATCCAATACTGGTATACTATTAATTGTTTATCGAGGAATTATGGGTCTTGTTACCACAATAGCTGAAAGATTGCGGTTTGAAGCTAATATTGAACACTTATTAGCACTTCTTTTTGAATATTATAAAAACTAGAGTTTTGTTCTAAGGTCATGTAGAGGATAATGCTAATAGCATTGTCTAATGCATTTTTGACAGTATACAATAAGAATGACGAATGTACTAGCATAAATAATGAACATTTACAACAAATAAATTGCTGAATTTTCCTTAATTTAAACAAAACCTCGTTATCCGTCTTGCAAATGAAGGAAAATTGTGGCATTATTTGCCGTTTTGAGTTTCCTAAAATATTCCGCAAAACATACTAGTAGGTAGGTATGACAGTTCACTTAGTATTTATAATTATAGAAGGATAATTGTATTGGGAGTTGGTTTATAGAGCCTTTTTGATTATCCCTGATTTAACGGTACCTAAATATGTTACCACACGGACATAATAGTTGGTTATCACTTATAGGAAGTCCGAGATTGAATTTCAGTTTGGTAAAACCTGAAATCAATGCTTATTCATTACAGTCAACATTATTATTGATACTCATATTATGGCTAAGGTAGCTCGGTTCGGTGTTTAGAATTTTAACTGATAAAGCTTAAAATTAAGCACTAATTACACCAAAAGCTATAAGGTATTTAGTTTATTAGCGATACATAAGTAGTCAGTACCTATCCAACTAAACCAAAATACATAATTGACGAATACTTATTATACAGGTCAATACCACACATACCGTCACCTACATATCCGTACGCGGTCAAGTCAATAGCATAAAACGTAAGAAAACTGAAATAAAAACAAACAAAAATGATAAAAACTCACCTTAACTCTGACTTAGAAAGTTTCAGAACACACAGCACAACAGATATTTCATTAATAGAATCCAGTAAAGTTCACTTTAGTCCTTAAAACCACTGATAAATAAATTTTCATACACACGTAAAACCTTGAGCGTTTTTTGAGGCAACCCTTCGATGTGACGGTCGGGATACGTCTGCCCGACGCCACTTCTCACATTGAACTGAAAAAAATCTGTCAATTTTTATGCTCCAAACATCGATAAATGTATTCTATGTTTGAAGGCGACGTGTTTCTGTGGGAGGAAGACGGCAATGCGCGATAGATACGTTCGTCCCTTTCGAGCCCCCACAGCCTATTTCACTCCACCAATACGGCGCGAGCTTCTGTGGGTGGGGATCAAGTTATTAAGTTATTGTTTATGCGATATTAATAATAAAAAATTAAGCAACCCCGCGTATTTTGCCAGTTGTTATTGTAATAAAGCCTGGCCGTATTATATCGCGTATTATTGCCCGATAAAATTGCGTGTAGGGAAATGAGATTGTTTTGGTATTGTATCACTTAATGTTTACGGTTATAATGTGATTTTTATGTATGTTTACCCCATTTATTAAGTAAGACAATAAAATATTGACGGCGAGTGTTAAAACAAATGGATTGTTTGTTTATCGTTAATTAGTCGTAACATCATAACATACGTACTATATAGAGACAGTAAATAAAAATACACAAACTACTAAATACATATTCTATATATCATTCCCCCAGCTCCTAAATATCTTCCGCTTTTTATATCGTAAAAAGTAGAACATAAAAAACTCTCGCGGTCGCTACGTTGAAGGGGCGTTGAGCTTTTTACGTCACCCGCCAGCCAATAGCAGAGAGCAGATTAAAAAAGGAACGCCGTTCACTTTTTTTTCTGTATCGAGCAACCAATTAAAAACTGTATTCCATTTTTGTTTAGCGGGGTTTTTTAACGTGGAGATAGGAGGGTGACATAGAGACATACTTAGTATGCAGCTACATAGCTAATTGCAGTTTCAATTGTTGTATTTTCCATCTAAATTGTTTCAATAATAATAAATAATAAATTTATTTCTCAAAAACTTAGTAATATTTTACAGAAAAATAGTTTGGCAGTATTAATTTCTAATAAGTGGATGTAGCCACTGCAACCGAACTAAGCAATGCCTGTATTTCGGTTTCCAGCGCCTTTTCCCTCGATATTTTAACAATAAAATGCCAACAAAGAAATATGGTTGGTTGTACTACTAATTAAATTTTGAATGACTTAATACTAACTTAAATGCTACAATGTCTATTCTATCATTTCAATCTAAATTGTTTCAATTGTTTAAATAAACAGTTTTTTTTTAAATTAGATAAAAATAGATACAAAATTGGTTTCTTGTGTCTTTTTTAAGTCATGGATACTTTAATAAAGAAATATTCTATTCTATTCTATGTCTAGCCGTAGTTACCTAATTAGTACTCTATTGTGACTGTAAATATTATTTTAAACAACCTATAGATAATATACAGTTACATGCATACAGTTAAATACAAAATAAACAACTTGTAATTACTCGAATTTTCCTTTAACATAGCGCATTTATTTTAAATAAAAAGAAAAATATTTTTCGTTTTACCTAGCAAATCCATAGTAACAATTTGATATTGAAAGCGCTTCTAGGTAATTCGTGGTTAGATTAAGTTTTGCACTTTGGTATTAGGTACTGCACTGCGGTTGACCGTACCTATTTTAAAACATTTACTGCTAAGTACTGTACAGGTAATGTTTTTTTATATAATTGTAGACCACAATTATATTTCAAATGTCGTTCTCTAGGTTAAGCGTTTTTTTTTTGAGATTTTTAATGCCTTTCACGGATTTCGTATCAAAAGCTGAGCAAACGTGGAGCCCTAAAAACAAAAACAAAAACGTGGACCCCTAAAAACCTTTCTGGTTGCACACCGTTGGTTTTATTAAATTATTAATTATTTCATTTACTGCCGGTAACAGATACAAGACAATCAATCAGCAAAAATATTTTGTGGTGAATCTGTTCCATAAATAATCACCATACTGAATCTGTTCCTTACATAATCACCGTAAGAAATACGAAGGACTCCAACTAACTCAATTCAGACGGCTTCTTGTTGTGTTAGTACATTCGTAGATGCGTCTGATGGGTGTTTGAAAAAACGTAGGAAGAAGTGCTAGGAAGCCCCCGTTAAAAGCGTGGAGTTTGGAAGTTAGCAGTCCATTAGATGCCCCCATGCCTCGCGTTGGTACTGCGCCTGATTCCCTACTGTCATTTCTAAGATAATCATGAGACGACAGTATCATCTGCCTATGGTAGTGAGGAAAGAGAGAGTACGCACGGTGACCAATCAAGCTATGCAAAACTAGTAAAAGCGGATCTGTCATTGTACGGGAAGTCTATACAAAGCGAGGCCATGTTTTATTGGAAATGTATAGCTGGATGTGTCGCCGTGTGTAAGTACAGCTGTGTTAAGATTGGCAGATATGACAGAAAAACAGTACAGGGATCAATTTTGTTCATAGTTTAACATTCATCCAGCCAAATATAGCTATGCGAAGAATGCACAGTCATGCTTGTAGTATATCGTAGCATACATTGAATTTATTTTCAGATATACTCCTACCACTGTTTCTCTCTGCATCACCTTAAGGGGACTACAGGAGCTAAACGCGAGTTTTATAATGCAAAAAAGCAAATGATTCACTGCAATAAACGAAACCAGAAAAATAATATGATATTCTTCAGGATATCTATGCTAGTATGATAGTTTGACATTGATCATCTATCCTCTTTCCAGGGTAGAGTGCAAAAAGAAAGTGTTCTCGTGGCTTCAAGGCATTGACTACAGTGCAACAGAACGTTTGTTGAAACCCCTGAACTAATACATGGAACGATATACTACTCATACACGAGTTGTTCTTCACACTATTTGATTATTATGCGAAGAATCATTTCTCTCACACTCTCACTGACACACACACACCTACACACACGCTCCACCAAACCAAATATAACCCATTCTTGTCATCTCAAATGTCTACTTTTACTTCTACTTTTATTTATTTTGAAATGTTTACCTTATTAATCTTTGAATTAATTAATTGAATATAAAATTGTTAATTTATTATAACATAAGTAAATTAAAATTGCTAATTTTAATTTACTTATGTTAAATTCATCTGGTATGAAAATTGAATGCAAATGTCATACGATAAATGTCCGACGGAGGGTCAGCCTGGTGATCTGTAATACAGGTTTTACCTAAAACAGACACCAGTCTCTTTGTAGTGAAAATTGACTTTGTACTGTTTATGCATAAGAGAAAATAAATGAATTTATTATTATAGTGTTTTGAAAACATAATGAAACTAATTTTACTCGATAAAAAAAATCACGAACTTATCTCTAAAAATTTCTTTTAACGAGTAAAAACCATACTAAAATACATGCGATCATTCTGATTTTTTGAAAAATAATTCTACAAGCAAAATATTAGCATCATAGTGTTTTTATTTTTTTAGTCCAATCAGTAGATTTTTTGTAAATCGCAAAAAACCACTCATTTCGCACTATTCAGCCTGCATGCAGTGACTGACGTAACCACCACTTTGTAGTGCAAGCTGATTAGAACTTTATTCTAACAGTATTTCAAACGAAGTTTGAACCCCCACAAATAGAGTTGCTAATTTAGCTCATGTAGTCGCCTTAAGGTGGTAGAAAATGCCTATATGGCATTAAGTCCGCCTCTACACTTTGATCTTGATGTGTTAAATAAATAAATGCACCTAAAACAAGCTTAAGATTACATCAACATTATTGTTTTTAAAACTCAGCTCACAAATACCGACAGACAGATTACCACGGATTAAGTGCACCTAATTAGCGACGATATTCAAATTGCTTTAATTTATCTCACTTCGGAACTATAAACGTCATCTTTCATAAATTAACAACTACTTTTTGTTATTTTAATTGTTTTTCTTATAAATCTCATTAGCAACGGGTTTTTATTTGGCGGCAAATTAATCTTAACGATAATAGACAATAATGGGGTAAGCGATATTAAAGCGATGTCGGTTAAATAAAAGAAAAAGTCGTTATTAAAAAATTAATAACCTCTGTCGTTAGTATATTACCTAACCCGACACATCGCGGCATGATTGTCAACATAGTAAACTATAATAATAGTTAATTTATAGATTATATTACTGTGTCCTGCTAATGAATTCGTCATGATTATCGTCCACATTCTGACTTCAGAATGTGGACTCTCTGCAGGCTATGCTTGAGTTAATCTAGTAATCTTCGTATTCTTTGATTATTAGGATGATTTTCCTTCTTCAAATAGCTTTAATCCGTGGAATAATTGTTGTTATAAAGTTTTATTTTTAAATGGGAATGTCAAATTTTTAAATAATTCTTCGGTACAAATCTGGACGTTAAAAAATCGGACGTTTAAAACTTTTAATTCGCGTTCACGTCATTTAATCTACGTGGACTCTTTGATTTGATCTACCTTTTACCTTATAAAATCCAGCCTTTATTAACTGGATTTGTATTCTATTCTCTAGGTTAGTCGTCGCTACGCTAACGCAGACTACCGGAATTTATTAGGTAAAAGGTGTCATTCCACATTTGTAGAATATTCGGAAGACTAATGTTAATTATCCAAAAAGCAAGCTAGCTTATTTTGATGTAGTAATTTTTGGACTGAGAGTTTCAGGTTCTGGAGCTCTTTTAAAATATTTTGGATCTTTCACCGGGATTCGGTCATGGTCCACCTTCACTTTATTATTTGTAATTAAGTCAAATTTCGAAGCAAATTATATTCTGGGAAAGAGTTGTAATATGTACTTATCGCTAGTTGAAGAAAGCCTCAATTAAAAATAAATCAAAAAAAGTTTAAAAAACACTTTTTATTTTTACAAAACACGTTCTTCTATCGAAAGGGTTAATAGCTATACTTAGTTATTTTTAATGTGAGTCACAGTTGGCGACGCCGACAAACAGCGGTATCTTAAACAAACCTCAGTTAATTACAAAATAATGGTGACTGTGTTATCACGTTATACGTATGTGATTTGGTTATTATTCTAGATATTTATAAAGCGGAACTTTCGGTGTTTTGTATCCGGCAGGGAAGGTAAGTCTTCCCAACTCAATCCTGTCTTACTTCAAAAGATAGCGTGTCATCCAGTAACTGGGTTGTGAAAGTTAAAGAGACAGTGGCTAGTATTCAGATGCATCATAACACCGGAAGCTCAACATAGCTTGGAAATGGCTACTAGGTAAGTAGGTACTGTAAGGTTTTATAGCTACCAACCTTAAATTAGGCAGGCTGCTACATTCGTATTCTCAAAGGATTTTGAATTATGAGTAATTTAGGAAGAAATATTTTTGGTCATGGCTCTGAGTGTCAAATGTATTTTATACTTTAAAATCATAACTTTAAAAATTTTGGTGGGAGCATTATACTCATTTTACGAACAACTTTATTATGGGATAAACCATGAAATCGCGAAAAAATTAATAGGTATATATTTTTCTATATATTTATTCATTACATATAATTTGTGTATTATATTATATAATTTGTATATTCAAATATCTGTAATATTCTGCAATTATGTAAATTTAATATTATGTAATATTCCTATAATTAAAATGAAGCACAATAACACAGGTATATCGCTGCCGACAGGAATTCTAATACATAATCAATTTTAACCCATTTTTTTATTTACTCATCACCATTTACATATTAAACAATAAAAACATTACTGTTTGACTTTGATAGCAATGGCGTCAAGTAAAGTCAATAATTTTAAATCAACATAATTAATGGTTACACTGTTTTGTTATTGTATTAATACTAAGAAAAGTGGGTACCTTCCTCTAGATTGTTCCTATTTGTGTTACTGATTGCTTCTCACCATTTTTGATTATACAAATCTACCTACTCTTTCAAAGTGGCGCTACTTTCATGCAAGTCTTACAGCTTGGCTAACGCTAGTACTATTATCTATTCTGTGCTACTACTCTACCTACTTCTCTTCATGATGTTAGCGGTTTTCTGAACAGTCTGCAGTCTTATAGGCTTGCTTAACCCATCACCATCATCATCATTTGCCAAGCCTTTTCCCAACTATGTTGGGGTCGGCTTCCAGTCTGACCAGATGCAGCTGAATACCAGTATTTTACATTGAGCGACTGCATATCTGACCTTCACACCCAGTTATTTCTGGGTAATACAATGCCCTTTCGTAAGGTTGTCAGACTTTCGAGCCACTGACTACCTGCAACGTCTGTTAAAGATGGTACAAATGACAGTCGATGTTTAGACTTCGACTGTCATTTGTACCAGCTTTGCCAGCCTTTTCCGAATTATTATGTTGAGGTCGATTTCCAGTCTAACCGGATGCAGCTGAATACCTGTATTTTACATGGAGCGACTGCCTATCTGACCTCCACAACCCAGTTAGTACTAGGTAATACGATACCCCTTGGTAAGACTGGTTGTCAGAGTTTCAACTACGACTTTGTCAAGGAATACTTAGGTATTCCTTGAAAATTTTAGGACTAATGTGACCTCTTCTTACACCAAAACCTGGTCAATGATCAGGTTTTTCTCTATAAGGAAAAAGAAAAGCCACTAAAATTCGGATAACGGTCCGCACAGGAGCGCGGTATCCAATATTTTGGCAATAACTACCCCCGATCGTGGCGGGAAGAAAATTCCCATTTTCCGGTCAGTACACTCGCGCAGATATGCGCTACTCTACGGAGTGGGAAGGCTGTGTGCATACTATACCTTGGCCCTTGTCGTCGACAAGCAAAACGAAGACAGGTTGAGTAAAACAAAGCTATGAATGTTTTAGAACCGAGTGAAAAATATAAGATTAATAAACACCTTAAAACTATCAAAACAATGAGTCATACGAATAGAGCCACAGCTCAGCGTAATGCTGGATGACACTAGAAGGTACTCGCCTGACGTTGATCTTCAGCTGCAGCCCACGACCACGAGTGAATATTAAGAACGATATTGTTAGTGATGAATGTGAAATCTCTGAATAGACTCCGAACCCAGGTCGACCGTAGCAAAGACAACCTCCTCAGATGGGGGTTCATGGACGGCTCAGATCTCAAATGTGTATGCGGTGTGTCTCCACAGACAATGGCCCATCTTCCATCTTACACCGTATGCCCGGACACCTGCACACTTGACGATCTTATGACTGCATCAGCGAGCGAAGTTCGCATAGCTGAATTTTATTTAACAAAAAATTGCCATCGACACGCTAAGAAGAATGTGATTCTGATACATAATATAGGTTTTTTTCTGGTTCGTTAACTAAAAGCTTTGCTGTTAGACATGAACATTATTTGCTAGACTTAACTTGCAATTTCTAACTTTAACTTGTAATTTAATGTACTCTACCAAATTCACGAATAGGTGGTAATTTTGACAAACCCCACGAAACTTGTGAACCAATAATTTTATTCTTGAAACCGCCCCAGTCGACAAAAAATCTCCAACGTTATATACCTACCTCTACATGGTCGTTAGCTCCACATACGCGGCCGCTCGTATGTCCAAGTCCGAACGTTCTTATCGCAGCGAGTAAAAAGTAATGCGTCCAGCCTTTATGGCAGTTTCGAGACACACTCTTTATTACGGAGGGCAGGGCTTTGCCCCGGGCTGGGGGTACACTGAGGGCTAGGGGAATAGATGGGAAGATTTTTGTTTAGGTTCACTTGTGAAAGAAACGGAACAATCATTTCATTCAGTTTACATTATGTTGAATATATAGGTATGACACGCAATTTACATTACTAATACAATTATGAATTAGTTAACATTCTAAGTGAATTCAAATATCGGTTTTGAATATAATGTCAAATGATTAAAAAGAAAAAAAAGACGTATTGTATAATCCAAATGTATTCAAAGTAATTAGTAGTATTTTTTTTTATTAATAAAGGGTGGAGAGATGTAAGTACTCATCTCTGCCAGACTCTTCCGGGATTTCAGGTGTGATGTTACGTTATGATCCAAAACATAAAAGATGCGATACTTATATTTCAGCGTAGTTCTTTCTAAGAAGCAAAACTGCAACAGCAGCAAAAATAGGTACAGATACTGCGTTCGAAAAAATCAGTACACCTTTCAACTTGCTTAGTATATACATAAATGTATACAGGGTGTAAACCACCTCATCACGAAGCCGTCAACCAAGCATTCTGTAAGTACATCAAATTATGTAACTTTACGCAAAAAATATTGCTAGGAAACGACTTTTTTTTTTGGGTGAAAAATCATGTTTTGTGGTAGAACTCAATGTAACGCACTCAAAATAATGTGCTGATGGATGGATTGAATAGTACGGGGGTCGTGGAGGTGTTTAAAATTAAAAATCTTACATTAAAAACTTAAACAAAAGAACTCTGACCCCCAATATCTCCGTAACTAGAAGGTTCCCAGGTATGGTGTAGAACAAAAAAATGATCGCAATGACGAGGAGAACAAGTGCCTTTCGGCTTCGTTAAGAGGTGATTTACACCCTTTATAGCTAGTGAGTCAGAATTCAGTTCTCTACAACTTACGTCCTCAAGAAATCGTAGAGCAATTACTTCATCACGGTTATGTAATTACTGATAAAATCATTTCCAGTTCAAATAACAGTTTCCGTGAATATTGAAAAGAGTACCCACTTAGAAAATGAATATCAATTCGCTGATTAAATCAATTGGTAATGTTACATGCAATGGAGAATGTGCTCAATAATGATTTTATGACCTGTTAGCTTAATTTAAATTGGCACAAGGAAATTAAAAACTGATTTTTTAAATATCTTGTAATGAATAAAATTGGATGCTACGTGATTATAACCATGATTTCGTTGTATTATCATCTAATGATAACGAAATGAGGCGCCTAGAATGAGATATGTAGGAATAATTATTTACTAGTAAACAGATACACGACGTTGTGGCGTTCGTGAGAGATTGGCCGGAGAAAACTGCACGTAGAGAATTCTGGAAAGTATTGGGGAGGCCCAGCAGTGGGTCAATCATCATCTGCCTAGCCTTTTCCCAACTATGTTGGGGTCAATGGGATGCAGCTGAATACCAGTATTTTACATGAAGCGACTGCCTATCTGACCTCCACAACCCAGTTAGTACTGGGTAATACGATACCCCTTGGTAAGACTGGTTGTCAGACTTTTAGGCCACTGACTACCTGTAACGACTGTCAAAGATCTACAAATGACAGCCGGGACCAACAGCTTAACGTGCTTTCCGAGGCACGGAGAAAACTCGGTATGTAAGGGTGGTATGTAAGCAGTGGGACAATATAGGCTAATAAAAAAAATAGATACAATAGGTGAATGTAGAATGATGTACGGAATATGTGGTATTCATTTGTCCGTCGCTGTCACCGTTTATATCTAAACTGGCCTGCAAAAATAAGTATCACACTTTTAAAATTGCAATAACTTTTTAAATACACAAGATATACGTTCGAAACAAAAAGACTCGAAAAATAGTTTAATTTTGTCTATAGTTTCAAAGAAAGCTGATAAAAATTGCTTTATAACGTTTTTTTTTTTTAAATCTGAAACTGCTATAGTTTATAAAAATTGAAATTTAAAAGTGTAGTACTTATTTTTGCAGGTCCGTGTACTTTTTAAATAGGATGTAACAGCAAAAGTTCTGTCTACCTACAGACCATCGGGTCTAAAATGGCCGCTTTAGCAGAATCATAATATGGATCACGTTTAAAATTCTTAAAATGGACCTTACGGTTATACCATAAGTCCTTTTTAAGAAATTAAAATGTTCAACGTGATTTATTTAATGATTCTGCTAAAGCAGCCACTTTAGGCCCGCTGTAAGTGTTTGGTGTTAGTAAAACACATTCGGGTTCATTTAAAACGGGTTAGCATTTTTGTGGTTAAGCGCAAATGTAATTAATAAGTAACTAATGTTTTTTTTTTAATGTAGGTAATGTTCTTGTTACTTGGTTTACCCTTTTGAGACTTAGTTCCATGAGTTTGTTGTATTCAGGTTTCTTTAAGATTTCATCTAAACAATTTGCAATTTCTAGCAGTATTTTGTTACCAAAAAATCTCCCAGTTTATTTCAATCAGCCTGTGTGTGCCCTCGCCCTGTCCAGCATTATTTCCCCTCGCATAAAAAATGATTGTACCTTCAAATCTATCCCGGGCGGAGGGCCGCTCCCTCAGGCAGCCTCCCTCCCTCCTAATGTCCTCTCTGCCCAACCTATATGAATGACTTGAACTATACCACCGTAAAATGAACCTTTTGAGTGCTTTTGCCAAGATTTCGTAGCTTTGAAGAAAAGAGAAAGTCGTTTTTAATATTTATGAAATATTTGGTATGTTATGTTTATGATTGCTTTTATTAATAGTTGACTTAATTTGACACTGGTTTTAAATAAAAGTACATATAAGCGTTTTGTTATTTATAGGTAAACAATTTCCAAGTACCAAGAAGCCTGAAAACAAGAATTTGGTTATTTATTTATGTAACGTAGGTACTACGTAACTCTAAAAAACGTCAAATTTTTGAGGATACGAAGTGTAAGGTTTGCTGTATTATACCTAATAAACTAACCAATGATTATGTCCGAGCTCGTTTATAACAGCGCTATTTCAGCTTTTGTTCTTTCCGTCAATATTAAAGGTCGACGGATACATAAAGGTTTCCATAGAAACTGTGTAACAATACATTGAAGAAATCAATACCTACTACTTCAACAAATGTAGCAAGATTTTATGCATTCACTGGCATCAGATTTTAAACCATAATTTGCGACAGTTCTGTTGCTCAGTTATAGGTTTTAACTTTTAACGACGATGCAAAACAAATTCAAAAAAACCTCCGATTCAAGAAACCTCTAATAAGGAAAAAAAAATATTATCTAAATATTATCTTTTTAGAAAGAACGGGAAAGAATTTAATACGTGTGTGTGTGTTATAAGTGGCATATTTTAATCCAAGCATCGCGTCTTCGCGTCGGAAGACGACATTTTATATTTTCTATTATTTTATTCTCTTTTTTGGTCGGGGATTAAAAAAAAAGATTTTGTGACATCCTTGACAATCACACCTAGGCGACAACTCATTCTCAGACGTCATCACATCTCATTGCCTAGACAAAAGGCAATCGTTTTCAAAGAGAATTTTTAGAACAATATTCAACAGGATTGACATAATTATGAAGGCTCTGATTTTCTCTGAACTTTATTCTCGCTTACATAAGGTTTCTTTTGGGGGTATTTATCTGTGAAGGGATTTATATTCCTACGTGAACCTTAGGTCTACGTGACTCATGGCAGTGTACCACATAATCTATCATAATTTACTTCTATTTTAATATATGGGCAGGCTAAATAATCTCCAGACAGTAATTTGTGTTATTTACGCACTTTATCTAAGGCAGACTGTTTAATAATATAGTAGATTGCGTTTAGTTACTGGCTATGAGCACTTTACGAATCATTACTGTAGCTTCGTTTTTTCCTCTTTTCGTAAGGGTGTTTGAAAAATATGGGGAAATAGAAAAATAAGTAATATACTAATTTTGGTAATGACACATTAAAACTAACAGCTTATTTGTAGCTTATCATGCTTAGAACTTTTTCCATTGCCTCTACTGGTCTCCTAATGACCGACATGAAATCATATCAGTGATAGATGACACACTCTGAAGAGGAAAAATATTATAAAAACTTACGTTCCGGAAATTCGGACATTTTCCGCTACAGTTTAGTAGTGTGCGCAAGTTTCGTAGAATGAGTATCTAGTTTATTTACATCATTGACTTCCTGTACCGCAACAGAATCGCCATCAACATTTCAGACCGAAATCACACACACACGACTAGGTAAAGGACTCTTTTATTCTGCCGTAATTCCTGGTTCTAAAGAACTTAATCAGTAATTCCATGTATTTTACCAAGAAACCAAGATCCGAACCCCGAAAGAAACTCAGCCAAAACTTATGCATAAAATTAAAAACTCATCAAAAAACGAGACCTCACTAACTGCTTAATTATGAACGCTACACTAAACCTAAGTTAAAAGTTAACAACAGCCACGTGTCTTTATTCGCTCCACATCGACCCGGAAGCAAAAAACTAGTAGCAAAAAGCGAGAGTGGCCGTAAAAGCGTTTTGTGCTAAAATAAAATAATTTATTGCAACCCTACATTGAGCGCAATTGTTTCGGACAGCGACCAGCGGGTATCGGGTCTTTTGGACCGCACCGGTTTGCGAACCACCGGTATTGTCCGCGTTTTATTCGCTATAGGCTGATGTTTATGTGGCAGGCCATAAAACTGTAGGTAGAGGTAAAAAAACGTGGGTTTACGTGGATTACGGATCGGTGAACGGATTAGAAACTGTTTTTTTTTTATACGAAAAGTAGCGGATTTTTATTTTAGTTATTTATGTCTTTGAAGTATTTTTTAAGCTTTATATTATAAAATTGTGTTTTTAAACCGAAAAAACTACTTAAAATCATAATAATTCTAATAACATGGTTTACTTTTATGAGTTACTGACTAAGCTGTTTAGTCTATAGTTATTTTTCAAAATGGTCGCCCTATATAATGTCCTAACAAACTGACCTATGAAAGCGAATGTCGTTTTACTGCAATTTTTTGCTTCAGAACTATGGCAAACGCCGTCAGTGAACTCAGCTGCCGGCCATCCATAAATCAATGGCTTGCCCATTCAGTAGCCCAAATTGGCGATGCATTGTGGCGTCATTTGCACCTTTGGTGATATTTTATTGTTTAATTTTAATTTTTTGCACTATACACGGTTTCACTTACGTTTTCGTTGATGACACCCAAATATGGAAACTCGTTTTTGAGATTCTTACATTTTTGTAAGAATACATTTTTAATATAACTATACTTAAAAGTAAATGTTACCTAAGAATTTTGTGATACAATTGAAATATTTATTAAGTTTCTTATTCAAAAAGCAATTTGGATCAGTCAACACAAGGTAGTAGATTCCATATCGATAACACATGTTACAAACAAAAAGTGAAAATCGAATATTTTTTTAGTAAGCATCTGAGTTGTAACGTCTTCTTGCGGAGTTTAAAAAAATAGGTACCACTAACGTTCGAAAAACAAAAAATATAAAAAAAAATCGTCGTGTTAGTTGAGCGTGCAAAAACTGGCGCAGGCGCAAGTCCTAGCCGGCACGAGACGCAGCTGCCGTGCTTCCTCTTCCGAATGTGGAAAAAAAACGCAAAAGTATTGGTTCTCGAAAGCTGTCACCGAAGAAATCAACGTTTTTGGAATCTGATATTTTTGCAGACTGTTTATATAAAAGTGTAAAATTAAAAACTTAAAACGATCTTTTTTTATTTCTTTTTATCTTAAGAATGGCAGACAATATGAAAATTTAGATTCGATGGTCTGTTTAGTAAAAACTCCAGTAGCTTGGAGCAGAAACAAAAACGTTTTTTGCGTAACTTAAAAGTAAAAGCTTTAGATATTTTTTACCCTTGAGTATTCGCTACAGTCAGAGATTCTTATTATTTTATATTTTTGTTTAAGCACGATTTCGCAAACCCGGTAGCAGATTTGCCGGAGTTCCTAGAAGGACTTTGCACAAAACAATACGAAAGTGAATGCTAAACATCTTTTGTGTTAAAAGAAGAAACGGAAAGTTTTTGTTACTTATGTTTATTTAAATAATGAAACCGAATTAAAATTTTAGAGAAGTTATTTTTAGTTTTTCGAGGTCAAAATTCATAGAATTATTTCAGGTTAGAAAATATTATGATTATTCAATAGTACAAAGAATTAAAATCAAAGAAAAATAAGAATCAGGTATCGAACAGCTAGTTAACCTTACACAAAACTAACACATAGCTATTACACCCTAAAGTCAAACGTATTATAATAAAAAAAGCACAAAAATGCGATTAGTCGATAAAAACACTTCTATCATGATGAAAAAAGCCGATTCACGTTAAATACAAGGGTGGCTTGTAAGATCAGGTTTGTAAAAAAACGGCAGCAGGTTTTTTACCCTAAAGCGTTTTGATGCGAACGTTGGGGTACTTTTTACCCACCTTGGTAAAATGAGGGTTGGTTTTTGTGAAGATACCGATCACTCTCACGTTTTTTAAAAAGTTTTTATTGATGTATCGCGTTAATACCAATTGATTAGGGGATGTTTACGTGTGTCGACTTTTTATTGGGTCGTTATACGTTTTTATATTTTTTATAAGTTTAGGGAGGAGAATGTAGCTACTTACACTTTGTTTATGCGATTTTGAGAAAATAATATACATAGTTATTGGAGTTACGGATTTAGTAACAGAAACACTATTTTTGTTCAAGAAAAAAAAACACAACAGATAATACCACACGCAAAGTTAGGGCTAGTCTAGGGAAAACTTAAAAAATAAATTAAAGTTATGTTATAATACTCCTAGCTACGATTTTCTTGCCTAACTCCCAACAAAATATACGTACTACGTAAAGTACACAGATACATACTAATTTGACCGTTGGGCCATGAACGATTTATTTCTAAATGACCTTTGTGCAATACCATTGTAAAATCTGCTATAATTTATGTTATCTCAATAACCATTGTAATTGGAGTTATTATTACGGATCAGTCGCCCCAAGACGTCTACCTCCATTGTCCCTGGACCATGGGGTCAAAATGGTCGAGGGTCAAACTGTTTATAGAATTTTTGCAGAAATTTAACACCCCTGACACTGTTGTCAAAATGTAAAATGAAAGCATCAGTGATGTCGCCTTTGTAATAATTTTTGGGTCATTGATTTATTCTCAGCACTATTAAAATAATGATTAATAGTCAATGGGTTCAAAATATTAATTTATAGTAACAAACGAAAGACCTGTAATGGACACTTATGAAGCATTACATTACAGCTAGCTTTTTTCACTCATAAAATTAATTTTGCATTATTAATTGGTGAGAAATGAAATATCCAGAATTTTTTAATGAATATTGCGTATCGTTATTTAAATCAGTATTTTAATTTTATTATTATTTTTAAACTATTTTTAATGAAAATTAATTGATGTGAATCAGAAGTCAATTAGATTCAAACCAAATTTTATTGAATTAAAAACGCATCAAACGGGAAAATTAAATTCAGAAAAAAGTGTAGAATAGGTGAAGTAAAAATATTCGTTTTATCTGTGTTAAATATCTTCTTATTTATGATCTGCTATGATCACAATCTTAAAAATAATTAAATGACCACCCAACTACTTTCAATCAAGGTAATGCAAATGACGTCTACTAAGATTTTGTAATAAATAATAGGTCGGAATTAAATTACCGATTGTTTACCTATTATTACCAATAATTTACCAATGTATTCACTGAGGCAAATTTTAAATCGGAATATGTACTATGAAAGAAGTACCTTATACACACGAAGAAGTAAAAAAAAGAGACAGTCCAGCGTCTTAACCGTTAACTTCTGTGAACTTAAGAAGTGTGCGACCTTGTGACCGTTATACAATTTATGTCGCAACACAATCGACACCTCACAATCACACTATAGGCCATGGGTCAATACCCATGGCCTATAGTGTCTCATATCCTTAACGATACAATTTCAAATAATCCTCACTTCACAACATAAATCAAACGATCGAACATAAGGAGTTCTTTCCAAATTCGAAAATGTGTCAAAAATCGAACACCAACGGTCACCGGACAATGGTCCTACGGTTACATTTATTTTATTTTATTTCACAAAATGTAACAATGTACAATTGTTATTAAGGAAAAAGGGTAGATTTTGGTAATCTTCTTAATGGCGTGTGTGAAAAGATTATAAATTAAGTTTCTGCAACAAATAAAAGTGACCCCTGGGCATTGTTGGGGTGTCAATATGTGTGACCGTGCCTTTGTCCGTGACCCTAGCGGGCTTAGCACCAATTTGCGAGCGCTCCGATTCACTCGTGATCGACTCAGTCCTACGAGGATTTTGAAAGATTTACAATTCTATGTCATTACAATAATGGAATCCTAGATTTTTTTAAACGAACATCGGGCACCATTGTCATTAGTTTCGTACAAAAATATTATTTATCTAAACATTTTCTATGCTCTCTAAGCTCGTATTATTTAAGTTATTTCAATTTTTGCTTATTACTAAGATAAGTATTATTTAATATTCATTTTTATTTTTTTTCTAGATATAATTTATTCAGGTCGCTAAGCCTTGAACGTTAAAATTGCAAAATACTTACTAGGAAAAACAATAACAAAATAAGACACCTATACAAAACAAAAAGTACGACGAGGACGGCTGTCTAGAGGACGTATTTTTTATTCCTACATTCAAATAGTTTGAACAAAGTACATTTAAATTTCAATATTCAATGGCTAAACTATTAATTTAATGCAAATTAGTTAACTACTGCATTTATAATAACAAAACTTCGGCAAAAAGTGACCTAAGTGAACATTTATTTTTAGTGTGTGTGTCAAAGGTGTTTATTAGGTATTTTATACGTATTAGGCAACAAAATAAATTATTAAAAAAGTTTAAATTATTTAAAAAGAAAATTAAAAATAATTTCGCAGATGCGACATTTTACTATTGAGGGAATATCGAGTGCACACTTAATTGTACATAAATAAAATATGTATCCAGAAATTTAGAAACGGCAATAAAACGCACTCAGGGAATGAAACCCAAATGGCAAGTCATTGTGCTTGACCCCTCGCTGTAAAATAATGGCCGGGGGCAGATAAATTAAAAATGGCTCAAAAATACCCCTTGACGTGCACGATTTATTACACAATATGTGTAAGTTTCCGACATTTTGTCCATTCCGGGCGGGAAATGTGCGGAACTGAGCGACCGTTGCATTGACTGTCCATACAGCCATTTTTTTTAACGCTGCGCGCTGTAGACATTTTGGTAATGATTTTCCAGAAATCAAACTTTGCTTCACGCAAACGTATGCCCGGTTACACGTCAGTGTAACTGGACTCTTTACCTCAAACAGCTTTTATAAGTAGCACATATACCGCATATTTTTATTCGCATGTGTGAGTAAAAATAAGTGATATTCGTTTATTTATACATTCGTGAGTTAGGTAATCGAAAGTTAGGCACTTAAGCTAGACACCTTTTAACATTTTCGGGAAAAAGGTATGCATTTATTTATTTTATTTTATTCAACTTACAACTATCATTACAGGTATATACATACATAAATTAATACTTACGCATAACTTATGCGACAGTATTGAAACTTCAATTGATTGGCGACACCTACGTTTACATGCTCTTTTTTCATAAAAAAATGTGTCACCTTAAACGTGTAATAAATAACGCTACCAATACTCCACGCAATGCACAAAGCACGTAGAAATGATACCAACGTAAGAAATCTTTTACTGCCACAAAACGCAAGATCGATGTTCTTTTTTATATTTGGCACATTTTTTAGTTGGCAAGTGTACTTTCTGAAGACTTGAGCGTTCACAAACCAATTGCCAAGCTAAATTGGACCTTTTTCCAGTGAACTTAGGAATGCTTCATATTTTCGGATCCTTAAGTTGGTGTTGCCAATTCACAAAAGCAATCTTTTTACATGAAACTCCTTTGTTATTTTTTAAAAAGGACAAGGAAGATTAGGAATGTCCATTTTGTATCGTTTTATCGTTGGCATAGGAATCGACGGTAAATGCCATGCACATTTGATCGATGGGCAAAGTTAGCACCTGCAATTTTGAGAATTACCTAGTAATGACGGATAATATTTTTTTTTCTGTGTTACCTTACAATAAATTGATTTTTCGTTTTCTTGGTGCAGTTTACTAAAATGGAAGAAATTGAACTCGTGTGACGTACTTACGTACATTAAAAAAAATAGATAAAATCATGTTTTGCGGTAAAATTCTGGAAGTAGCTACTGAACAAAATATTAAAGGGCCTTGAACCGGAACGAACTGCTAGATATTTTGTTTTTCTAACTGATTAAGTAGTTAGCCAGTATTATTTAAACAAGTTAAGTTTACTTAGTTTTATAAAGCACCTCTGCCTTTCCCTTCCGGGATTACAGGCGTGATGTTATGCTTTGTTAATAATAAAATTAGCAAAATAAAGAATATCGTTAATAAATTATCAGGAACTGTATTATAGTTCCACAAAATATAATTAATATAATTGTTTACCGGGACTTTTGTTCAACAATTGAAGGAAAAGGTTATTTTTGTTTTTGTTTATATGTATAAAATGTAGGTATACCCATTTGTTGTAGGTGTAGGTAAAATATTTTATTTAATCATAAAAATTATAGGTAGTAGGTAAGTACCATTTACACTATGTCATTGTGTCATCCGACCTGGTTTTAAAGGAAAACTCGTACTCGTTTTTTTCATCATGTCACACAGTTTTTCACCATAGAAAAAAAAATAGAATGCATATCCTCCTATCCTCTCCATAGTTAAAGTTGGTTAAAAATACTGTTGAAGTGATGGATCGAGTATCTAATCTTGTCATAGCAATAGAATAAGTACTTCCTTTAATGGTGACGTCAATTCACGTAATTGAAACGATAAATGAATACTAAAATATTCTATCGTTAATAATAAAAAGAGTTTTACCGAAGACATACTCGTATTATGAAGGACAGGACGGTTGACGTGAGTTGGCTATGCCACCGTCTGGGTCAGTCCATCAGACATTATTCTTGGTCTGGCTAACAGTGAGTACTTGCACGGGCACAACCAAGTGGCCAGGATTATTCACAAACAGCTTGCTTTGAAATATAATCTTGTGGACTCCGAGGTACCGTATAAGCATGCGTGCCTAACCCAGTTCTCAAGAAAGACCACGACACGCTGTACTGATCGGTCAATCATTTCAGACAGGACTATTGTCGCCCAAAAGTCTGATATAGTGGTGATAGACCGATTAGCGGGCTGAGTAATGGGTAGGCGATGTTACCATTACGTATCACGAGTACCTCCTGAAAGCTGAGAAAGAGAAACAAATAGAATATCTCGACTTGGCGCACCAAGTGGTTGCAATGTGGAATGTGAGCTCGGCTATAATTGTGCCGATTGTCGTTACGGCCAATGGTCAAGAGTAACCCATCTCTTGAGGCTCTCGCTAGGCGATAGGATGATGGGCCTAATTCAGAAGGCAGTACTCCTCGATACGGCGCGTCGTGAGGAGGTTTTCTTCTCTGGAGTCATAAACCACCGGTAGCCGGTAGCTTGGAGCCTGCTCCCGACATCGGCGAATGACATTTTTTTAAATATCGTTTTGTGTAGGTTTGTATTAAAATGTTAATAAATAATTAATAAAGAGAGTTAAAAAAATACCTATGTCTCGGTTTTACAGTGGCAGGAAATACACAAAAACAACAATGTTACTTAACTTCAGACCCATAAGAAACAATTGAATGTAGAAAAACAAGTTAAATAATGAGAAGCATTCGTTTTTGTAATATTCTGTCGCCAACTTGAATATTTTTCATACACATGATTGGCGCCGGAAACCAGGTGACAAAAATCAGAAATTTACATGTTTCAAGCGAAACTAAATGCATTATTATTCAATATGAACGATCACCTACCTACTCGTATTGTTAAATTATTGTATTTACGTAAAGGTGACATAACTTTAGTAGGTTAAAGATACAAAATGCAACTAAAAATATGCAGATCTAGTATGTCGGAATGTTATAGGGGTAATCTCCGGAACTAATAATCCAATTCTAAAATGTTTTTCAATGGTAGAAAGCTACATTATTCGTGGGTGCTATAGGCTATAAATTATATTTATATCATGCATATTTAACCGAGCTATCACAATTTTTGCGGACAAAGTCGCAGGCGAAGTGCTGTTATGCTTAAAATGTACAAAATACTTTGTTGCCTCTGATTTTCTCAATTTCTCCAATACAAAATTACTTGAGTTGAACCCCTTAGCTGACCTGAGCTTCTATTGACCAGATTTTAGTGCAATATTAGATCAATGCATAACGATCAGAAAGCAGCGAATTTGGTGCCACATGCACAGCTTGAAGGCTAATTGGCTCTTTAATTTCACATCAAAGGTTTAAAAATAGAAACATACAATAGTATATTTTATAACGAGGCCGCGAGGGACTAAACGAAGCCATAATATACCAGAGGTGGTTTGATTCCCTGGCTTGCGAGGGAGTCAATGAAACCGAGGGTATATTAAGTTGGCGTTTAGTCTCGAGGTGAAAACTGTACTTTTCACTTTCACTACTGTCACTTTGAGTGCGAGAAAAATAGTCAATTTAGTACAAAAACATTAATTAGTCCTCCAGTCCATAGAACTTTCGTAAGTTTTTAGGTAAATCTTCCGCGTTTTTGGCGGCAAAAGATTATCTATTATGTCTTTTGCTCTTTGCTCGACGTCAAACTCTTCACTGTCACTGGTCATTCTTAATAAATTTATATAAAACCGAACAAATTTACACTCGACAAAAATTTTGAAATTTTCGCGGTCAGTTTTTTCTTCTAAACCAGTCATAGATTAAGAATTTAAAACGCATGGCGCCACCTTCCTTGCGGAAAAACCAAGGAACTAAAACTCTCAACATTTTCGCAATGAAGATGGTCCACACTCCACAGATAATAGTAGTATATTAACTGGCTGTTTGAGTTTGTCTATGTCACATGAAGGAAAATTAAAAAACGAATTACTTTTTACTCCCTAGGGACTAAAGTGGTCACTTTAGTCCCGCTTCGTAGGGCTATATTGGCGTACTTTTAGAGCATGAGAAGTGAAATATATATTTAAATTTCGATTATAAAGACTTCTATATTGTTTCTACTTTGGACTTTAAACGAATACCAGGACGAACACGTGCAGTATGACCACTTTAAGAGTGCAGTTCAAGGTAGCGCTGCATGTCAAGAAAATTTGCATCAATATGTCAAACTTGGTAGATTTTGTTTAGTTCTGTGTTTCTAAGGCCACTCCATTGACTGTGAAAGTTTGATTGTTTTAACTAAAAATGTTATTATTCTTTTCCAATCTTACTATACATAATCAAATCCCAAGGTCTAAATTAGCTACCATATACCTACCAACTCCCAAATCAAGCCATGGTAAATAGCCATCAATGGGTAAATAACAAAAAGATTTGATCCCAATCTCCGATACAATTCTGATTCGGTTTGAACGCGTCATGAATAAAACATGGTTGTTTGACAGGGGGGTGGAGGGGCGCAACCCTTTCCCTCGATTTATTAAATGTGCTCCATGTTGCCCCCCCCTTGGTTTTTTGTGACAGTTCCATCGAAGGGTTCGGGACTTCGGGGAGAGTATCGATTTTTTCTTTTTTGGCGAATGGTGAGCTGCCAGTGGGAATTGGAATTGCAAATGTTCTCTATGGTATTTTAGAAAGTTTTGTTTACGTATAGTGGACTCGAATACACGATTGAAGCTAAAGATTTACCTAAAGAATTTGTTCAGATAAGGACTGGAGGGCTCCCAGTTTTTTTGGGTATAATTAGGTCAACTTGATTGAGAGGCAAACATATTATAGGTGTTTTAAAATAATTTACAAAATCCAAGAAAAAAATAAATTCATTATTTCCCACAATGCCTTGCCTTGAAAGGTTTTCTTCCATGGCGATCAAGTAACAAACATTTATTTTTAACATTCCATTAAAAAACAACTTACAATATTACATAGGTACCTACCGTTAATTTTGTTTATGCATTACAAATAATCTGGTAAACGTCTGCCAATTTATTGTGTGTTAGTTTTTTTCTCGAACATACAAAATGGTATTACTTTACAAAAACGCGGGCAATAGGTGCTTATAGCTTATAATATGCTTGTGTAGACCAGTTCGGTCTTTTGGCTTTCCAGTACTCCTAACGACTATAGATGGCTATTATCACATAATACTTTATATACAGGGGGAAGTTTTTTTATTTGCTAAAGTGAGTTGGCGAAAGGGGTGACAGACAAAAGAGTTATATTTGGGATTGCACCCTTTTATTGACAGACGTATATCACCCCTAGGAGTATCGTGTGAACTGCAATTTAATGTTCCGTTTTTGTTATATCCGAGCACCTATGTGCAAAAATGGGTAGATATTTGTTTGTATTTCTCTGCTATATAATTACGTATAAAGCATGTAAAAAACATACAGTAGCATAATGCGTCTAATGTGATTGACAGCCATATGATACTGTTTGGAACTCTTCGCGTACAATTTCTGATTTTCCAGGTAGAAAGCCATTAAATAAACAATACATAATGTAAATAAAATATTTTCCCTACGAAACACTCGATAGAACATTTCAACTGAACTGCATCCACTTGCTACGCCGTAGGCCGTAGACGTTTCGTAGCAAAGACGCAGTAACTCAACAAAAACATAATAAATCATTAAAAGATCATTTTCCCCGCTCGTTCATCAACTTGAACGAAAGTAAAACTGCTTGCTACGACAATTTCACCGAAGCGAAATAACGATCGACTACCTTCTACATCACAAGATTTATGAACCGATTCGCTCCAACATTCCCTTTCACATAAACGCATGAAACTTTCCTTCGCGCTCATAATTTTAGATTCCCTCCGAGAATATTTTTTCCTTCGGTGCGGGAGGGAGACGGCGTGTGTGCGAGCGAGAGGGGTATAAAATCCATACTTATAATATTTGCAGCCTCCACTCTCAACACTCACACATACGAAACACGATTTAGCACTCCATGGAGAGTTTCGGACAGCGTACAGGATGTTTGAAAAAGGTATGTTTTCATGTTTTTTTTTTTTTGTTAACACTAACGCAATGGATTCGTATGAAGATGGCTGGGAGATGCAAATGAACGGACTGGACTTACTCATTTGGGAATTATCAGCACAATCAAATGGAAATAGACGATTGGTTTTTAGAGTTGTTCTTTGATCAAAGTAGTGCAGGCTGAACATAAAATTTTATTTATAATTTTATAAGTATGTATTTCCATCGCAGTCTCTATATAAAATTAAAATCAATACTTATTTGTGCAAAACTGAACTATTTATGACCGCTTTTTCATGACAGCCTCATCTTGTATTGCGGCCAGCTATTCAGGTGTGGCGCCATTTTTAAACTGTTTTGACAGGAAATACGAAAAAAACAGAACATCGATTAATCGCGCATCTGTCAACACGTGAAGTTAGGTGTATAAATTAATATTAAGCAGGCATTTTTAAATCTATCCGTACGAATGATTCTAACTTTTCTTTTTTAATTGTTTGCATATATTATACAAGAATAAAAATTACACGTGCCGCTTAAATTATCCATTGAACAACAATATAAAATAATTAAGTATTCGAATTTACATAGATCAAAAATCAATGAATGGACAAACTGCAGAATTTGATTGACAACGTGTTTTTTTTGGGTGACTGTTAAATATTTATACCGGTATTTTGAAGTTTTAGTGTAGGTAGGATTGCGTAGAAAACCTTGCGCGTCTTGCGTCATTACGCACCTGTGGTATTGAATAAAACAAACCGTACGCAGAACACGTTATAATAATGTTTTGGAGGAGGGTTTATGAACTCTAAACGTAGAGATTGATCAAATTGTCAAAAAAATCTAAAGCAGAAAAATCATTTGAAGACTAAATAACACATTGTAAATTATTTAAATAAAATACTTTAGACTGAAAAACGGTTAAGGAAAACGTTGTGAGGATAGCTAGCTTATGCTAGAACCAAAATTGGAAGACATGTGATGAAGTGACATCAAGCAAGACACACTAGGCCCACGTAGTGGATTGTAACCCACTCTCTCTCATAAAAAGGAAGCCTGTGTCTTACGGTGGAAACATTATACGCTGATTATGATGAAAAAAGTAGGGGCAGCATTTTTTAATTCAACGAAATTAATCTTATACCAGCGTAATTTTCGCAACACCCTGTACAGCACCTCACGCCCACACGGCCGAGCTCGACGTCGCGGCGCTCCCGAGAAAAAATGTACGATGCCATAAAAAATCAGCGTTCGTTCGCTCCCGCAATTTTTACCCGTTTTTTCCCCTAGGAGGGTCGCCGGTCTCCATGGCAACGGGGACCGCCCTCTCCCCGACCACTGCTAAAAGCTGCATCAATATTTTTATGGGAAGCCAAAGCTATATTTGCTTTTGAATCTTAGGTTTCTTTAGGACTTATTTTCTTTGAACAAATATGGATTGGTTCGCGTTACTGAGTGCTGCTGCCATTTTGTTGTGTGTGATTTGAGGCAGAGTTTGGACAATTTGGCAAAGTAATGTCGTTGCAAATCTTGCAAAAAATTAAAATCAAATTACGTTATTTTGGAAAACTTACGGATAAAAAGGAAAAACAGTCCAATCATTTTTTAGGAGGGGAGGTCCATACTGGGTCGGTTTCCTCGGATGGAAAACTGTTTAAGCTGTGGTTGGTGCGGAAAATGGGATACCATTTGTGACCATCTAGCGTCATATTTCTTTCATTCACTTAGTTGTCTATATATAATTATACAATCTTTAACTCTTTAGAGATTGCGTTGCATAATCGTATTGCGATCGTTAATCCGTTTCATATTGATGGTGACCGTAAAGCTTTTCACCGGCTTCCAACTTCTAGCATACCACGCATCACACCACTGCCAGACCAACTTAATTTTCATAAAATTTGCATATATTGACATTTGTTTTCCATTATTTAGGTATTACGTGACTCTCTTTACATTTTAAAATATGTAAATGTATGTTTGACATTGGAATAAAAAATAATGTATTTTATGTGTCACTCACTGCCTACTACGATTTGGGTGTGGTTCGGGTCAAAGATTAAAATGCTTATCATCGTTAAATAATATGTCATACACGTTACACATTTAAAACTAATTGCTGCGAGGATCTTAGCGCGTGAATAATAGCATTGATAGGATGGCGTTATTGGGAATTCATAATTTGGGTTTTTTTTTCATGACATTGAATTGAATGACAAGATGGCGGAGTTCGTTACGATTTTAGCAACGTCAAACTATCCATGTATGTTACTTTATTTCTTAAAAAATAATTAAGCCTGACAGCTGTTATTTTAATCAAGTTAAATTTTATGGAATAAAGCAACGCGCCAAAGTTAATTAATGATCCATGATGGAAATTGTAAGTAGGTATTTGTGTAAAGAGATAATTTGCGTTGTAATATTGATTCAAAATTTATTTTCTTACCCGAATTAGTGGGCGCCCCTTACCGAACAGTAGGTTTAGGGAAGGCTAATGAAGCCTCGCATATAACAGTTACTTTGCCACCAAACATTATAATAAAAGATTTACCTTTACCTGTTAACATAATTGCTAACACAACAACTACCTAATTTATCTAGCTAAGTTACCAAACACGAGGATAAACAGAGCCATATCTATGGCAAACACAAAAATATATCATTTTCTTTGTAAGAAGAAGCACAGGCAAGCAAACATACTGCCAGTAACTTAATATTTGGAAATCAATTATCCATAAGAAGTATTTGTTGGCCGGAAAATAACTGGAATAAGGGAATAATATAATGTCGTATATATCTGATTGCTATGATATATTCGTAATGGAGGAGGCTTGGTCGAGTCGTTGAGATTGTTTAGCTTTTAACACGAAGTTTAGAAGTTACACGGTGTAACAACATCGTGGTTCGTCATGTCCATATTTTCAGCATCGTCTTAGGTAATTTTGAAATTTCGTTTCAGGATTATTAAAGTTCCTAAATAATTTTTTTAAATTTACTGAGTATTTTACTGCGAATTATCATATCCTGATATGACTAAGTAGATATGTGACAAATTATAAGTACACCTATCAAGCAGATTTAAGGTTGAAACTAATTTTAAATTCTTCTAACTCATATGTATAACACCGACCAAAACACACGCCTTCTACTAAAAAACTTTCACATACACTATGTACAAACCACAAATAAAAAACTCCCCTTACTTTTTTACAAATAAAACTCCTGTGATTGGTTGAGCTCCCCAATAAAAAGCTAAAGACGCGTGCTGCGCGCGCACGCGTTCCACCATTCAAATTCAAATAAGGAACGCACGCGCGCCGTATGTTACATACGGTAGCGGCTGCAACTTATTATTAAAATTTTGTCCATTTTAAAACGATCCTTCGCGCCCCTCGCCCTGGAATATAAAAAAGAGAAATGCGGGTAAAAGGTGCACCGGATTAGGTGTCATTTTAAAATGGTTGGTTAGCGTAAAAATAAGCGCGCTTAGGGAAAAAATATAAAATGAACGGTGGGGAAGTATTTTAAAAATAGAGAGGTCTCCCTTCCGACTTAGGGGAGTGAAGGCGGTTGATATATTGACGGAGTTACTGGGGATTTTAATAACACCCAGCGTGTGTTAGTTCACCGAGGCCGTAAGATTTGTCAATGTGGCGTTCTGTGGCCGCTATTTTAGGTCGGTCGCGTGTCCTCGCCCCGAGGTAAGTATCGAGTTTCTAGATATTGTTTACCTGTTACAAGTTCAAGTTACCGGCTTCCGTTCTGTCGACGTGCGCCTTGTGGGTGATATTCGCAATATAGGTTACTGGAATAAAACTGGGGAAAATAGATCTTATGTCAGATAGCATGGTGCATAGAAGTAGAATCGAGCGTAGTCACGAATGAACCCGTAAGTTTTAAGAACGATTGCCATTTGATTATAACTGATTGAATCGTCTTTACAAAATTCTTTACTGAAGCACCCAATTAACATTTTTGCGTATAAATTATGACTGAAAAGAAACGCCTCGTATATTTATCGATATCCATTAAAATACATGTAAATCAAGAAATTTATTAAGGTTGAAAGAATGTAAAAGTAAATATCAATCTAAAACATAAAGAGAGAAAAACAAGGATCAATTTAATTATCATTACTCACACGCTCTAAAGCTGGGTTGAGGCTGACAATTTATTATTATGGACCCGTATCCAATTTAAAACAACGCACGGCCGAATGGAGCCATTAGGTACGAGGGGACATTGTTTTGGTACCGTGAACACGGAGGGGAATCCTTGTGGAGTAGAAAAAACAATTTAAAAATAAAATGTAATAATTATAAAAGGGAGGGAGAGCGCGCGTGTCACTGCCGCCTTATTTATTTCGATCCTCAGCTGCTGTTTGAATTTCGAATGCAACGTTGTTACCGCCTTTACTATTGACATGAAGTGACATGTGGTTTTAGAAAAAAAAACCTGGCATAGAGAAAAGGAGGCGTTTTGATACACCTGTCATTTATGTAGGATATAATATCGTTACCTTTTTTCATCGTGGAAATTCGATTATTTTAGTTTTTTCTTCTAAAGCTGCTCTGTTTAATCAGTTAAGTACTGGGACTGAAAAATCTTAACTACGTCAATTGATCTATTATTAAAATTGCAATAAAAATTCACAAGTAAACATTTTACTCCTAGATTATTATAAAACCAGAAACTGCTTATATACCCATCTCCTTTGCAAATCTGATAAGCTAACAAAACCACAAATGACTATGTGCCTACTTAATTATTACTTAGCTACATAATGTATAAATTCCGTTATTATGTGTGAGAGATGGTTTTTTTATCAATACAGACATCATGTAGAAAATATGCGGGCAAATGTTAATTAAATTAAGTATTGATGTGAACAGACCCAAGTTTTTATAATGTCGTGATTTGTGTTTTTGATAACAAATTGTTGGGGTAACTGTAATTATAGATTTAGATAATGATAAACTTCTGCTCGCCCTAATGTATTTTGGCAAGAGTGGAAAAATGAGAGCTTGTATACATAAAGAAAGAAAGAAAGAAAAAATATTTATTTGTACTGAACACATTATATAATGACTTGATTTTTGTGTTATCCACTTATTGATTAGGTAAGGTTTAGATAGGTATGTTTGTTATCTGAACTGTTATTAGCTCATAATATTTCATTGTATACGAAAGCCATGGTGTTAAAAGCCATAAAACTATAGAATCAACAATACCAGATAGATAAATTTATCAACGTTACGTTTGAAACTTCTTAAAACAGATGCATTGTTTTCGCGCCTATTAATCTCCATCTGTCAAAGTATTTAGCAATTTGTTATCTCTGGTAGGCTGCAAATTGGCATATATCTTTGCCCAAATCTCGCCACCTCCGCGTTACCGCTAAGAAATGTGTTAGTTTTGTTTATGGGACACTTTAGTTGATGGTCAGTGGACACGGACGGACCACCCGAATTTCGAAAGTGTCACCCACTGAACCTTTTTATTCTGCATACGTAATTATTTCTATTGTGTGTTTCACTGCAAAAAATGTAGTTTCAGAGAAGTAACTCATTATTTGTTTGTTGTTTTACATAAGGTAGGTACATTTCGAAGATACTTTAATTACCTACCGATAGCTTAAACCTAGTATAGAAACGTACTAGAATGAAAACTATCCAGTTCAAACTCGCAATAAAGAACTAATTCACTTAGGGCTACATGACTACATAAGTTAGTAATTCTACCAACAATGAATGAATCACCTAATTTTTACACACCATTAAGCCTAGATAAGTATCTCATTTTTACGGTGTAATCCACACTTTCTTTACGATGTCCAACGTTCAAAATAACAGAAATAGCCTCAGCTGCGCCATTAAACGTAAGGGGGACATTTGAGAGACATCTTTTTACAATGGCCCCCAAAATGACCAGAAAAAATTCACTCTTTTTAACCAACAATGGGCTGTGATGCGAGGGTGGACGATCAATGATCGACTTAACAAAAAAAGGAGTCCTAAAATAATTGTAAATTCAGTGGAAAGATTTATGCAGTTAGTAGTCATTGTGGTGAAAAATAGTGGAATGTTATCGTCCACTGGTCCTCGGTGTCCGGTTGCAGATGTGTTGCGATAAAAAATCGACTATTGTCAATGCTCCATGCCAATTCTGAGCATAGAGGAAAGAGAGAGCGCCGCCTTTTTTAAGACCACCGGCGCTTTTTCGAATTAGGAACGCTTCTTTTTAATGGTAATTAAATTATGGCTTTGGTTTCTATCGGTATTAGTGATTTATGTTCTTACTGCTTGAATAGTAAAAAAAACATTATTATGATGTAGTGAACTATCAAATGAGTAACGAAACGATGTGTAACTGTTAATCCGAATCAGTGCAATTAGATATCTACAAAGGTATAAATAAAAAAACTTTACTAAAAAAGAGTAAATTCCCAAGAAGTGCTGATGTCCTCACAGCACAGGCATTCCACACCAGATTCTTAAAACATTCCATCTGCGTGAAGACAAGTGAGTGTAAACGTGAGACCTCGTCGCAGTCTGACGAGGGTCAGACCACTCTGAACGCTGACAGACCATGTCTGCACTTGCATACGTTCCAAAGTTCCAATATGGTTCCAACTGACGATACCATGTGATTACTTATACCCGTCAATTAAATTTAGATCTATTTTCTTTGAAGTTAAGGTTGAAAGTGCACTGTGAGGAAGTATGAATACGATTTTCTCCCAAGTGAAGATACCACATGGTTACTTTTAACCGCCAATTTAATTTAAACCTACTCTCTTGTAAGTTAAGGTTGAATGTGCATTGTACAGATGTACGGTAAACGATTTTTGTCTTTGTTTATTTTTAGCTTTAAAACTATCATCATTCGGTTTTGATCAAAGGAATTATTCAAGTTATGTGGGAATGGTCCTTTGGGAACTGCTAGACATACTATATTCTTTGTTTAATTAAATAATAGTTCATTGTATCGTTAAAACTGTAGGTATGAAGAAAGTAGCTATAATAATTTGGCTAGGTTCGAGCTGACTTAAAAATTATAGAAAAAAGTGTCTTTTAGCTAGACCCTACATTTCTCACTCGCATTCTCGACGAGGACATGTTAAAACAATTACAAAGAATTTCTTAAGCAAATAATAATATGTCCACTTATTCTGTTTTGTCAATTTTACTACCAATATTTTTATCCTCCTTCCACGCCCGTATCTCTTCTTTAATATAATCAAATTAAACAACCAGTAGCCGAGTGAGATAACGTATGACTTTTTAGTTCCCGCCTCAAACATAGTCATTTAAACGGTAAACTATCTCCGACACAAGCAATGAAGATGAACGACCTGCCTAATGAATCACTTCACTTTTGCTCATAGACTATAGACTTATTTTGATTGGACCACGTAGGTACTTTGTTTTGTGCCTATCCGTCACTTAGCTCTGCGAAAGATCTTGTTATGACTTTGAGTAGCAAAACTTAAGACTGTGCAAAAAAGTTCTGGCGTAGCTCTTTCGTAGCATTATCGTACCACCTCGCGTAGCGCTTTTGAGGCATACATTTTTGCAATCCACTTACATATTCAGCAAAGTTTTCGTCTTCGTTATTAGTTTGTGTAACACTCCTGAACATTTTGAACGATTTATTGTTGTTAATACTATTCGCTCTTGATTTTCTATGACCTTTAGCAGAATCAAGATAAAACCAATTAAATGATGATCCTAATAACATGATACTTGCCAAAGTAATTTCAGGAGGAATCCAATGTTTCATAAGATTCATTTTAACACAGATCAAATGTCAGTTCACATTCGAGCATCTTCCTACCAAGTACCTAATATGCCTACTTTATAATACTGTACATCTCCGCTACCTACTCTTTGGCCCACACCGTAGGGCGGTTGCACTTGTTCCTCTACCGCATATAGTCAACTTTTTATATTTTGTAACAAAAAGTATCGTAACACGAGCCGAACGGTACGCGGATGCCGCCGTGCCGATCCGCTTGTTATTGTTAATTAGTTGAGTCAGTGAGATTACCGCTGATTAAAATGAAGATGACGAATAAGGGAGGAGTTGCACAGGGCTGCATGCTCTTCGGGTTCTTTTAGTTCTATCAGGTTCCTTTAGGTTTACTTACCTTTACAAAAACGGCATCCAGTCAGATGTGGAGGGCGGAGAACACAATGGTCGTGGGTATTGTGATCTATCTATAGTCACCGGTCATCCAGCGCGTTACAGAACGGGCTATAATAAAGGGTGTAAAAAGACTCTTAACGAAGCCGAAAGGCACTTGTTTTCCCCGTCATTACGATTAGTTTTTTGTTCTAGACCATACCTGGGAACCTTCTAGTTACGGAGATAGTGAGGGTCAAAGTTCCAACTTTTTCACAATTTTTTTTTCGAAATGCATGTTTTCAATGTAAGATTTTTATTTTAAACACCTTCACGACCCCTGTACTATTCAATCCATCCATCAGCACAATGTTGTAAGTGCGTTACGTTGAGTCCTACCGAAATACGTGATTTTTAACCCCAAAAAAAAACATTTCCCAAAAAAAAAATTTGCGTAGGGGTACTTAGTTTGATGTACAGAATGCTTGGTTAACGGCTTCGTGAAGAGTCTGTTTAGACACTGATATGTTCGGTGTTTTAAACGGATAGGATCAGAAAGTATCCGGAAAGGGATTGGAGTTGCCGAGAGCTTGTAGAGATTAAGTGAGCTGAAATGTCTGTCGAGTGACAGACGGCCGATGGACATACCTAGTCCTGGAGTGGAAAAAAGTGGCTGGGACACGCTGGATGTGATGTGGAAGCCCAAGAAGATAATAATCATGGAAAAGGTAATATTACAACCAATCTATATAGATAACCATTTACAATAATAATTAGAACATATTTTCTGTTTTTTTTGGCTGCTATAAATGGTCTATAAGTAATTAATTATCCTGTTTATCAGGATTTTCAGTAAAAATTTTCCGCATTTTAAAACCGTGGGCAAATCTGTGATTAGATTCACCATAATACCTAAACTTTTAATACCTAACCGACAGGAAACGGTTTTGTTTTTAGCCTGCATTTTGGAAGCCTCTGTTACATGTGTATTTGATTGTGGTTTAGAATGAGTTATTTCCGATTCGTCATCGTTTCGATTGACACCAATTTTTTTTTCATACACTATATCTCGGTGTGTCATGTTCCACAAGTTCCGGTTTCTTTGGTTCGTCTTATACAGGAGTTTCTGGGGTCTTAGGTTCCTCAATGAGTAATACTGGATTTGAGTTGCCAGCCATTTAGTTAAATCCATATTGTTACAAACAATTACTCTATTAAAAAAAATGTAGTACATACTTACATAGGATCAATTGGAACAAACAAATACCACAAAAGCAAGATTGACTGGTATAGAATGCCTTGTGACATTAAGTCCGGCTATGTACCACCCTTGTACATGAAGTTTAAATAAATAAATAAATGAAAGCTGCTGAAAACAACAAACACAAAAAATAGTCCCGCAAAAAGATAAACGAGGACCTAGAAGCCCAAAAATCTCACAAACAAGCAAAAAGCTTTCGCTAAGAATGTTTGCTGTTATTTTTTCCCGCGTTCAGCTGAGTAGCAGTGCGTTCTACCAGGAAATGACGCTCTGGAATGAGGATACGTACTCGTTAATTTGCACCATAAATCATCGAAAATGTTAGTCTATGGCCGCGCCTCTTTGCCGATGAACCTTTTTGTAGACCTCGGCTAAGTTCGGCAAGTGTCGGGTTTCAAATGTTTTGGGACATTTTTTTAAGATTGTTTGGTTAGGGACATCTTGAAGCTGTAATGTCCGTTTGTTTTTTGGGCCCAAGAAAGTTTCATAGTTAGCTGAAAATGATACAATGTGGAAGCAGTTTATTTTGTTTTATGAATTTCAGCAAACGTGGTACATACTTTTTTGTAGATTGAAATATACAAATAAAGAGGTTTTATCAGCATGATAACTGTATTTCGTTGAGTTTTTGCTGTTATAGTATTGCAATCACTCTTAAAACCATCGCATAATTAATAAAAAGTCGGAATGCAAGGTTTCTTACCACATCATTGTCTAGTACACCTACAGTATCTCTCAGAAAGGCACAAAACATACATACATACCTGTAATAGAAATCCATACAATTTTCTGACTTCCCTTTTCACTCATCTTTTCCCTTAAGGGGACTACAGCAGCTAAACGCGAGTTTTATAATGCCTGAAGGCATATAATTTACTGCAATAAACAAAATCAGAAAAATATTTGATAATCTTCAGGATATATGCTAGTTAGATATTGTATTGAAAACTATATAACTATTTTTATTCGATAAAAAAAATCACGAACTTATCCCTAAAAACATTTGCTCCAACCGGGATTCGAACCCGGGACCCGTAGAACGTAAGGCAGCCTCACTACCGCTGCGCCATTCGGGTCGTCAAATATGATTCACTGCAATAAACAAAACCAGAATAATATTCTTCAGGATATATGTTAGTATGATAGGTTGTGTTTTGAAAACATAATACAACTAATTTTACTCGACAGAAAAAAATCACGAACTTATCTCTAAAAATTCTTTTATCGAGTAAAAACCATACTCAAATACATGCGATCATTCTGCTTTTTGGCAAACAATACTACAAGCAACATATTAGCATGATAGTGTTTTAATTTTTTAGTCCAATCCATAGATTTTTTGTAAATCGCAAAAAAACACTTATTTCGCACTATTCGGCCCGCAGTCACTGACGTAACAACCACTTTGTAGTGCAAGTTCATTAGAACTTTATTCTAACAGTATTTCAAACGAAGTTTGAACCACTATAAATTGTGTTGCTAATTTAGCTCCTGTAGTCGCCTTAAGAAAATTGAGTAACTATAAGTAAGCTTGTATTACCGACATGAAGTTATTAAATGAACATTCTTACTGAAAACAACAGAAACAAGGCCAAAAGATATAAAAAACGAGTTCACAAGACAATTTATGGCCTAGTCGGCCATAAACAGCAACAAGACCCAATTCCATTCAAATAAATCAGACATCAATTTAGTTAGCATTTATGACAACTAATTCCTGCGGAACTTATGTTTTTCTTATTGCGTATAATATTACGATTGTTTTGGGAATAAGCCAAACGGCCTAAGATAATAAAGTGACTTATTTGACCCCTGGGAGAGGTCCCGGAACTTCGATAGTTCTCATATTAAAAGTTGACGTGATATATAGGTGGGATGTTGAGAAAAAAGTCTTTGGTTTTTTGACACGAAACTTCACGGAAGTTTGTATCTATGGAGTTTTTAGTTTTGCAAGTGAGGTCACATAGTGCATAGGTATGAACGGTGTGCAATGGGCTCACCGTCCATACCTATAATGTGACCTAATGATACATAAGTGATCAAATGATCAAATCTCTAGCAGACATGGTAAATTAAGTGAAAGGAAAGCCATGAAATCGATAGAGAGTATGTTAGAGAGATTTGATCCATATGATTTACCCTATCGATTGATGTCAAAAAAGTACAGGAGGAGATTTTTCGAATTTTAGTCGGTTCGATTCCTGAATGTGGCAAGCGAATTATCAAAAATCTGTGAATGCAAATTTGTTTCTTTTTAAAAATAAAGGAATGTTTCCTTAGAGTAAAATTTGCTATCTCCAGTATTACTTACTCCAGTACTTTCCCTCCGTTGCATTACAACATGTTAAAAAACATGATTATTTGACATGACTCAAAAGAGAGGTTTCCACTGTTATACATAATTATACTATATCAAGCTGAATATATATATATATAACGTAGACGTGAAATGTATTTTTTTCATGTTGCTTTATCTGGACGCATCCTAATATGGCCGCCAAAAATTTACCCGCTTATTTTGAAAAGACAGCCGAATCTACCACTATCGCCCTCATTTAAATTTTCACCCACCCTACGTACCTTCAAAGTCCATCTGCCCTTCATCCCAGATGCTCACCTCTGTATCATTGATCATTCCATTCATTACAGACATACAAATGTCGTGAACCGTCCTAATTAGTGCTGGTCCTCAGGAAATGCCTAACATCGTCAGGAGGCACCCGTGGGACCCCGTAGCACGTGGACACTTGACAGTTGAAAACTTTTTGCTACACAGTTTCACACTCTTGTTAGTTCCGTATAGGATGTTGTTCGCACTTTAAAATGGAATCGTTGGATCCGCGGTGTATGGATTTAGGAAGTCCTACCCTAATGATTTGTTTTTTTGTTTAAACCTTTGTACCTTTCGCTAACTAAAGTTTGTTATTTAGGAGTTCGTTGGACTTTGGGTAGTATTTCTCTATTAAAAATATGTTTCTATAGTACTCGCAAATGAGTGTTTTTGACAATGAATAACTTTGGCTTTTAACAATGCATGGACCTTTAATGAAGTAACATTTTATAAACAAAATATGAAAGTAATCAATTTCGATTAGATGGTTAGATTATTTTATATTAAGATATTGAAGAATGGGGTGCAAGTCCCAATTGAAAAGATCTTAAGATTGTTTTCGATATCTGAGCACCTTGCGGATGTTATTTCTAGCATCGCCATCTCCATAAGGCCCACTGGCCTAAAACCCCGTTTACATCAATCCTTGTCATCTTTCTATTTTTTTTTTGCGAAACTTTCATTGTGTTCTGACATAACACTTGCGCAGGCGATTATTTGACAAAAATCTTTCACTATTTGTTTACCTGGAAAGGTGTTCTATATTTTGTTGGAGGGTGAATGTACCAGTTGCTGGAATTAAGATGAAAGTCTTAACTTTTATTATTTTCAAATTTAATTCTAGGATCTTAAACGAAGCCGAAGAACATACAGGTCGGATATTTGAGTCCATCGACACACAAAGAAAAAGGATTTTTTAAAATTATTACTCGCAACTTATGCTCTTATTGGGTATGATTATTATTTTCCAAAGAATTCTTGTCTTCTAACCTACTTCTCGTTATTTTTTGTTATATGTGTGTCAAATATTTTATCTCTACACAAAATCCTGACAATTGTCCACTTTTACCCCATCGGTAAAGGTGTGTTTCACGGACGGGTTGAGTGTATGTGCTTTCTAAATGGCTTTGTTAATAAAATAAGTGTTTATTTGCGAACACATCTGCGCCAGAACATATGTATGTTTTGGACAAATGAAATGGATTTCTCAATATTTTACAATATCAAAGGGTATTTTTGCACAAAAGAGGTTTTTGGAGAGGGTTGATATTTTATTTTTATAAAAGTAGGTGACAATGTGGTTTTATTTAGCGTTTGTGAGTTAAATGGAAAGAAAGTTCTAGTCCAGGCTGTATAACGAATTAGGCACATGAATGATGAATTTTTGCCTGTGGAAGCAGCGACCATTACATATTTAAAAATATTTAAGAAGAATAAGGAAAGCTTAGCTAGGAATAGATAAGCTTTAATTTGGATTTTTGTTTAGATTGAACGTTGAAAGTCTAAAACTTACCACTAGCAGATTGTATGATATCGGCAACCTTCTTTTTACGGATTAAATTATAAAAAAATGCTGAAACAAAATAATCATACAGCCGCCAGTAAAAGCCAAAAACGATTAGGATACCGAAAAAATAATCCTGATCATAAATAAGTGAAACGGTTATAAAAACAGTGAAAAATAACTGTTCAAACCTATTGTTTCAAGATATTATGTATCTACAACTCTTTACAACCATAACAGCTTTCTCGCATTTAGAAATATTGCTCTATTTTCAACAAACAAATGTTTTGGCTATTATAGTGTTTGTCCTTTGAAGAAAATAACCGTCAAGGGTGAGTAGGGCCGCTAATACTGTAATAAATCAGTTTTGGTAATTGTTTTTACCACCAACTACTATTATTAAAAGATTATGTTTGGAACTTTGGAAGCAGTAATAAAATTGACATTAAATGCAAAAAGCAGAGCCCAATTAGTTCTGATAAGTAGTAAATATAATAAGTATTCGAACTAAATATGGTAAGGAGGATAAAATAATATCTAGTGTTTTATTTAAATTAACCTCCTTTATTCTAAAATATGATTTAAGATGACTACTTATAGCAACAACATAAAAGGACAACATAAAATAAGTACCGCTTATTTTTTATTTTAACTACGGCACCAAATTGCATATGAGGATAATTAATTTGTGTACATAATAATAACTACATGCATATTACACCTACTTTTTACATAAATCTAAAGGAAATTGTTAAATCCTACTACATAATGTTATAAATGCTAGAGTTTGTGGGGATGTATGGATGTTTATTACTCTTTCACGCAAAAACTAATGAACGGATGAAATTTAGCACACAGATAGTTTATAACCTGTATTAACATAACACATAGGATACTTTTTATCCTAGTAGTATGATCCCGTGTGACAACTATCGAACTTCACGCTGGCGAAACCTCGGAAATAAGCTAGTTTGAAAATATAATTTTGGCAATCTAAAATTCTCGCAAAAATAAAATGACTCACTATGAGAACAATTTTTTTTTTCATGGTTACAAAACGAACTTGCTCCAAATTCCCATCAAACTCTTTGAAAGGCGACAGGTAATAATTTTTTCTCAAGAAAAAAAATTGAGTACTTCAATAATGGACCCCCGGTGAAAGTTTTGTACAAGAATCCGTTCACGAACAAACATAATGCTACTTTTTTATACACATCGACAGATATTAGCAAAAAATCTTCGTTTGGATTCTCGGACCTTTCTCCGAAACCAATGGTTACCACAAAAGGGTTTTAGATTTCACAAACAGATGTGATTTCTTTTTCGTGTATGTAATTTTTGTGTATGACATCTGTCAAAAATGTGCATATTATGTGTCTTTTACCTGTGTGATATCAAACAGAATGAAAGCAGTGTGTTTTTGTTCTCATTAGCGTCTCTATTATACTAGTTATGTTTAAGTCCTATTTAATGAGGGGCGAGTGTATTGCTATAAACTGGGCACAAATCCAAGCACCGTGGAAAAAATCTAATGACACTTTACTCGACCTCTGAATTGAACATAAGACCTCCATGCTCAACAGCTCTTCCGATTTTGCTAATTGTCCCTAAAAATAGGCTGGCATTGTTCCTAAAAAAAGGCTGGCATCAACTACTTCAGACAAACAAGTCCGACCCCTATCTAGCTAAAAAGACGGTAACATATTTCTTCATACTTTAAAAACAACAATACAAGTGACACGATAATAATAACTCCTTAAAAAATCAATAACAAGAATCGAAGAATCAAAAATTAAAAGGCCAATTTTACAAAACTTGACGCATTGCTGACAAGAAAATTATTGTGCATGTCAGTTCGATATTTGATAGACAGTCACCTTTAGTTGCCCTTTGTACTCTGGCCAGCGCGCGTGCCCTTTCGGAAGGTACATATAATATTTATAAAATAATGCTTTTTGTCTGCCAGTTCATAACTGGCCGTGTCTGCGTCAAAATGCGGAAAAAATAGATGACAGCTCGAATTAAATGTCACCGTATTAATATTTGATGTCTTGTTAATGCTTTTGCAATGGACTTCAATGATGTTTATTTTTTTTTTAATTTGGGAGTAAGAAAGAAACGTACGTTCCTTTTTGGGGATACCAATAAATTATTGGGATGGCTACATAATATCTATATGGCCAAAGTTTATTTGGCGTTTTAAAGGTTTTAAGGCCTAGTTTTTTTACACTTTCATGTCAAGGTTTACATAAGTCAGGTTAAACGGGAAACTAAAATTAAAAAGCTTTTTTTTCTTTATTTATATAATCAGTAGACGTTTTGATTTTACATTTCTAATCTCAAATTATTCTATCTTAACACTAACCCTTAAAACTAATAAATGCATCATTCATTTGCCAAAAAAATCTCATTAGGTTAAAAAAATATTAAAAATAAACACAATTTCATTTAAAATCGCTTACTATTTTCATAGTCAATCATCGAAAGTAAAAATCATTCGACTAAGATCAAAACCTAAAATAAAATTATTAATTAATTTAACTATAAAAGGACAGCAACTGTGCCTTTTACCCTATAACCTAAAACAGTCGTCATCTAAAAGGCTCGAGCTAGCGAGCCTAATTGACAAGAACCTTAGTTTGCTACCAACATAATATCTTAACAACAACCAGAATATAGATATTTCAGTGACATAGGAGAACATAGACTGAATAAATATTGTCTTTGTTATTGCTACGTGTATGTTAGGAACATCTCTTATTTGCGATGTTTACAAAAGGTACGCGTACTCAAAGAAATTACGTATTTCTTATGTCAAATATAAGTATTATATCAAATATATACTACAATATAGGCACCAGTCCGTGTTCAAACCAGATTTTTTTAAGGATTAAATATACCACGGCAGGTACCTACAACAGCAGCTGTTCCAGAAATATTATGTTAATTTATATTACTCTTTTTACTCAAAATATCCGCTGTAATATTGTTATGTCAGCAGCAAACATCCCGGTTTTTCCCTACGCCAGAAAATAATATACGATATGAAATACTTAAAACTAATAAAAACTTATTTTAAATGCATCCGATGGCGAATATTTAATTAAATAAATATAAAATAATACCGAAAATGTAGTCCGGGCTTAAAATTATCTAATTTCTTTGAAAAAAAAGTGATAGTTTTTGTTTGGTCAAGAAATAACCAAACTTCTATGTTAGTATTAAGTAAATACATACTAGGTACGTATAGGGGCAACCTTATTTTGAGCTTTTTTTCTAACTTAAAATAATAAATACTTAAGTACCTTACTGTGTAAATGAATAAAATTTAAAAAAGGAAATTATCTTTTTCATGAGCATTTTTGAGCATCATTTTTTTATTCTAACTAAAATCAATTCTACATTCAAGTATTTTGATAAATTTCCTAAACCTTACTCAAAATACTTGCATGTAAAACATAAATTAGGTAATTTGAATTTCGTATTATAAGTTGCTAGTTCCTTTGACGTCAATTTAAATTAAAATACTAAAAGAAGGTTAAAAACTCGTATTACATACCTACGAATTTGTAATGAATTGTTTAAAAATATAGCGAAAAATAAGTTTAAAACTACTCAAGTAGACATAGATAGACCCTGGTGCAGCGATGTTCAATAATTACCATGTTTTTCTGACAAAAATGTATGTAACAAAAAGATATACACATATCAAAGTAAATATACTCGTAAGTACGCATTTTTTTTGTGTCGAAAACATATGATTATACTGTAGTTTTAGCTATAACGAAATATTTCATCCTTTATCTGAGAAACTTCAAGATTCAAACTACAAGCAAATTCTTGTCCTAGCTGATAACCAAAAATACAAAATACAACCTTTTGAATAACCTATCACTGAATAACCTAAAATCCTAACCGAACAAATGACGTCACATCTAACCCTACATACGAACTAGGAATGACTGATCTAGACTACTATTATAAGGCTCAGTCTCAGATGTACAAGTCGAAGTCGAAGCCGCCTCCTCCGCTGAGGTAGTCGTAGAGGTACACCTCCATCTCCTCCAGGGCCTCGATGCTGGGGTCTCGGAGGTGCACGTCGCGGGTCGAGCGGGCAGACCGGGAGAGGCTGAGGAAAAGAAAAAATTAGGTTGATACTAATCTCATAGCGTTATTCGGTTAATTGATTGTATGCACCGGGATGCAAGGTATTTCTAATGATAAAGTGTTTCTTTTCAATGAGGAGCTCCGAGTTTTTTATGTGGGAACTATTGAAATTTGTCAGAAAAAATAAATACGAGCCCATTACTGTCTTACTGCTGGGCAAAGGCCTCTTCTCACACAGAGAAGCCATGAGCATTGATCACCACACTTGCATGCTTGGAACGTATAATTATTATTCTTTCATCTTTATCGTGTGGTTAGTGCCTAACTTGGTGTAGAGTTTTTATGCCGCCCATGGGCCTCTGACTTGGCTTTACATGCAGTCGAGAAATATCTCTCAGGCCTGCTGGTTTCCTCACGATATTTTCCTTCACCGAAGCAAGTGATTAATATACAATACGCACATGAAACATAATTATTATTGATGAACTGTGATGATTTTTTCAGTACGTGCTTTGTACTTTCTTTAGCGCTTCCTATTGAACTGTTTATACAGGGTTCTGATTTTATTATACCTAATTTTATTAATGTAAAGACTTACGCGAAATCAGTGTCAGAGTCGAACATGTACTCCTTGTTGAAGTGTTCATTGATATCCTTCATGATGCAAGCCTCCAACTTCTTGTGCTGAAAACAGACAAATAATTCCATCAATCATAAATGCCCGATCAATGGTCACAAAGCAGGAAGAAATCAAAGTAAATGGTAAAGGTACCTTGTAGCAACGGAAGAAGAAGATGGCTCTGATCTGTTCCTGAGGACGCGGCACGATGTCACGCTTGTCTTCTGGCACACATTGCTGCAACAAAGGAGTTAAATAAAACACGGCTGTATCAATGAGACATAGTTTTGGTGTAGATTGTTTGGGTACAGACGGCAGCCTGTCAAGCTGCTATAATTTGTCGAATGTCTTTAAATAGATTTTCAACTTTACCGCTAGAGCATTAGGTTCATGGTTGATTGGGAAAATTTGATAGTTTCGGGTAGCTTGAGTTTCTGGCGTCTGTACATCAACATATTGGTTTGGTGAAGTCGAAGCACTGTTAAAATTGTTCCATTCTTTAGTATCATGGTCCAGGTTCCTCGCTTATAAGGTCTCTTTTTCACTGCGTCCTGCTAATCACTATGTAAGTTCTTCCTATTGTCTACGTTGGGGTAGACGTGTTATTGAGCGAAGACCGCGAATCGGCAAGCGTAAAGTGGGACGCCCTCAGGCTCGGTGGAGCCACGATCTTCACTGGGTGGCTGGTAGCATTCGGATGAGAGTTGCCGAGAATCGAGTTGAGTGGCTTGCGATTGAAGAGGCGTATGTCCAGCAGTGGACTGTTGTAGGCTGATGATGATGATTGTCTCGTTTAGTTCTCGAAACTCACCGAGAACTTCTGACAGAAGTGCAGCCCCTCTTGGATGTCCGTCTTCAGCTCGCTGGACACCGGCAGGTTGTTGATCCTCTGCGTGATCTGTTCGTAGTTGGGTTCCATGTTGCTGTCGATGTAGCCTAGCTCTTGCATCACGCAGGTCACGTTCTGGCCGGCTTGTGCGCGGGCGTTGATGCCGAGACGAGCCCGGAGACCAAGATGGCGCTGAGAAGAAATAAGGATAAGATTATGCTGATAATGTGGTGAAAAGTAACCAACATAAGTTTATTAGTAGAGGTATGTTTGTGACTTATAACTTAAATTATCAGCTCGACTTCAGTTGATTACAATTCTAAAAGTTAATTTTATGCAAAGCCCCTAACAGACAGTTTAGAACTTCAGGGTTATTGTATTGTTTAAATCAAGTAAGTATGTATGTATATTTTAGTGTCACTACTAAGGCTACGTACGCACTGACAGGTGTCTTGCTTTGTGCATAGCGAGTAGCGAAGCAAAGCGAACGTTTGAGAATTTTCGCGTCCGGCCGCACTCCGCGTTCGGCGCCTTTGCTTAGTAACCAGATGTTAAGTCACTAGGCTCTAGGTGCTAAGCAAGGCACTCATCATTATCAGTGCGTACGTACCCTGACAGTGGCCTCCAAACGTTTATTAAAGTTTCGACTATACGAACACAGAGTTAGTTGAGTGACAAAAATAACAACAGACAAACTCACCGACATCCGATTGTTCCCAAAGAAGGGTTGCTGCTGTTGTTGATAGAAGGGTTGTTGGTACTGTTGTTGGGCGAAGTAGGGGTTGTAGGGGTTCACATTGGGGGGGTAGAACACGGGCGCGCTGTAGGGCATCTGGTAGTAAGGGTTCGCGCTGTAGGGGCGGAACTGTGCGGGGATCACGTACGGAGGGATCGCTGACTGCTGCTGCGGGAATGGACCCTGCGGGGGATAAAAAGATCGATTAGAGAGTGAAATCACCCTAAAAAGTATGTTACGTATAGACTTAGGTATAGGGTCGTCGAAAACTTTTTTCACTGACTGTACTATAGTACAGTTATTTATGTATACCGGAATACTGCAGATTAAAATTTGTTTACCTGTTTTAGTAATAATTTAAACTGTGATTACCTACCATTCTGAAATTTTGAAAGTTGCACTGCCAAACATTTTAATATTATTGCAAAAAGTCAGTCGGACATTTAAATTTTCATTTATTTAATTGAACCCAATATCCTGTATTTTCCATAATTAATCTAATTGGATTAAATAAATATTTTAAAAGCAATAGGGTAGATGACACCACAATACAATAATTCCAAGACATCATTCTCTTAAAAAAGAAAAATCTCTATTTTGGACCTAAAAACCCGATTTATTTTCAATTAATTTCCAAATTCGATTTTTGGTTGCTTTGAAATCAATAAATAGTTGAGTCATTGAGTTGAGCAAACAGTGACGTCACAGCGTGCTATTGCCATACAAAATCTATGAGAGAACCGCGTTTTGACAGCTCATAAAAAGTATGTTAATTGATTGTTGTGTCAACTACCCTATTTCCGACTTATGTCAAACCCTTTTTTTTTATTTAGGTAATAAAAAAAAATGCATAAAGTTCACCAAACGACGGAGGACCAAAAAGGCGGACATATCTGAAATAAACCTGACGGATGGTATCGAGAGGTAGGTACGAGTCTTGAAAGGTTGTTTTATTTCATTTTTACAAAAAAAAAACAAGTTTTGATAAATAGTTGATAAGTACAATGTTTCTGCCTATCTCCCATAGGAAAGAGGCGTGAGTATATGTCTGTCTACACTGATACATACATTATGTAGGTACATACATGTACATAGTACCTACATCTGGATATCATATTAAAAAATATTTTAAATGATCACACACCAACCACTTTCAGTGCATTGATGTCATTAGTCATACTTTAAGTACTCATAACAATATGACTCGTACTTTAGTTACATAACTCATGCATAAGTCAACATTATTAGAGGCCATTTTAACTATTTTAACTGAGTATAGTTGTCAATAAAATGTTTATTTATCTAACTGTTATCATTGCCCGTACGAGATTAGATAAGGCTAGTTCATACCGTAAAAACTTGAATGTTCTACACAAGTAAATAAGTTGTACCTACCTAGTGTAAAAATAATAGATACTTACTTAATTATAAAAAAAAACAATAAGAGTATTTATCTACTGAAAGAGTGTCTTATTATGATTTGTCCAGGCACTCTTAACGTACTTTAAAATGTAATGAAACATAAACCACTTCAAATAAAATACCGTTTCATAACAAGCCGATAATAGCGATGAGTCGATGACCTAAGTGTAAAATTCCACAAAAAAAAGTTGTTAGTATACGGCATTCCGATTTATGGTGCAATATTTCGCGACCTTCATCATAGCCTCTTTAGCTCAGTGGTAGAGCACTGGTCTCGTAAACCAGGGGTCGTGAGTTCAATCCTCACAGGAGGCATCCGATCTCTTTTTGCATTTTTTGATTTCCAAATTATTTTTTTCATTTACTTACATTTACTCCGTGTGGCCTGAATGTTAAAACGCCACCCATCGGTTGTTTTTGTGGTTGTTGTCCTTGATCTTGAATATTTCCTTCGTCATCTTTATTGTGCATAGCGCCATCTAGCGGCTTTGTTATGGTTTGCGAGTTCGGGTCCATTGCGAAACCAGGCGGTAATTTGCTAAGGAACAGTGGAGGTATGTGCGAGTTCAACGGTTCCTTCATAGGTGGCGCTGTCGAACACTTTGCGTAGGCATCTTTAAGCTCTTTGGTTATTTGTTTCAAAAGTTGCGTGCCGAAGCAGCTTTCGTAGATCTGTGATTTAAAATAATAATTTTATTATACTATTGTTTTAAAGGTTAGAAAATAATTTACTACTAACAAGTTAGTTTTTTGTTTCATCAATTAAAACGAAATTACTCCATAGCATAGTTTTTATTTAGTGTTAACTAAAACAAAAGCGATTTTATTTTTAATCAGTTGTATGTGAACGTAAATTTCGTCAATTCAATATGAGCAGCCGTGGCCGAGCGGTTAAGGCGTCTGACTAGAAATCAGATTCCCTCTGGGAGCGTAGGTTCGAATCCTACCGGCTGCGAACACTTTTTGCGATTTATTTTCAATATTTTAGTTTCTCCCGTGGTTTTGTCTTGTTAAAAAAACGCTTTTACAGAAATAGTATTAATCCTTTTCAAAATAAATATTTTAATCATCATCATCATTTAGCGTTTAATTGTGACCAATTTCATTTAGATGAATATCTTGGGAAATAAATTACCATTAGAAGATGACTTTCAATGGGAAACTACGCTATGATGGTCACGTGACCACCATGATATATCGTTCAGAAATCATCGACTATAAATTAGAGGTGCCCGTGCGAAGCAGGGGCGGGACGATAGTTTATTATAATATACCTTTAACATGGCATAATCCTTCATGAATTTGTTATCTCCGCTGTCTAAGGCCTGGGCCGACGCCCAGATGAGGAAACCTAAAAATAGTTGAGTCCGCATTTTGTAGTAGGTACCTGTGAAGTAAATGAAAACTATTAATACCATGCACAACTGTCAACTACAACAGGCGAGAGTGGACTTCTTGTCTTATAATTCAATGGAGATGGCAACTGTGAAACTAATGGCGCTAGCATAGTTTGTTCCAAGCATCGTCATTGGTATAATATCTGGGGGTCTAAGATGGCCGCTTTATCAGAATCAAAGTATGAATCACGTTAAAAAAAATAATTCTAAAATAGACCATATGTGTGTGAACATAAAGTCTATTTTAAGAAATAACATTTTTAACTTGATTCATATTAAGATTCTGCTAAAGCGGCCATTTTAGGCCCCCTGGTAATGTCATTTTATATTTCAAAAAGGCTTGACCTTATTGGTCAGATTGGGAACAAACTATGCTAGCGCCATCTGCTTTCAGCTTTCAGCATTTCAGCATCTGCTTTCAACCCCATTGGACAAGATAAGGCGCAAAATTCAAATCTTACGTTTTTTTTTTGCATTTGGCAGCATAAGTAGGTGAAAATCCCGTGTTTTATGATCGGATGATTCGCGGATGTAACGAATTCGGATTTTTTAAATATAGAATATGTAGGTAATATTAATATTGAATTCATCGATCAAAAGGAGGATCTTAAGTCATATTGAATTTTCTAGAAACTTTGTCAGCAAACAAGGCATGATAAAGTTCTTATGTAATTGTATGTATTCTTATAATTACACTCGTGAAGTAGTTGGGACTCACTCGGCTGAGCCTCGTAGAGATGTAGGTACCTATTCCTGTTACACGTTTTATACTAATAATTTTCCGCTACGGCAGGTGGCGTAACCCCTTCCTCGTCGTGAGAAAATACGCGAATTAACTGTATTTTAATTACTTTATCATGACTCTGTAGTACCTACCTATGTTTTTATTCGTGGTATGTTATGTGCCCTGATTAAGTTATACAGAAATTAGTAACTGCAATTAATTTGAATGTGCCTACTAATTACATTACCAAGTTACTTACTTTTCTTAATAACATTTAACGCGAAATTTTGTGAGGATGGATGTTTAATAATCTTTCACGCAAAAACTACTGACGGAATTTTGGTAAAACTTTTCATCAGAATAACTTATATAGGCTATAATTTATATGGCGAATGCTTAGTGGCTTTATTTGCAATTTAGTTTCCAAAACTGTAAACAAAATACGAGTATGTGTAAGACTACTTACACATACTCGTATTTTGTTTACAGTTTTATTTAAAAATACTTAAACTTGGACATCCATTTGTTTCTTTTAACTTTTTTTTTTAATTTAATTAAATTCTTGGAAAACTCATAAGTTAAAACATAAAAACGAGAACATTTTAGCTTTATCCAAGAATGCCTCCTGTGAGGATTGAACTCACGACCCCTGGTTTACGAGACCAGTGCTCTACCACTGAGCTAAAGAGGCGATGACAATGTCTACGTACTTTCGTGCCCCTTCAAGAATTGCATTACCTCTGTAATAGACAGGTGCGCTTTTATGTGGGACCCTTTGAGTAGTTAAAATACCATCTAACGAGTCACTAGTATTACATACCATTTTTTAGTAGGTACTCAAGTTTTGCCTTTTTATTTTTGCATGAAAAAGAAGTTATTATTTCGATACTTTGGCCTTTAAGAGTGTAGCTTTATCGACGTGAAATCGGGAAGAACCAGTGAGTACAATAAAGCGACCACTGGCCCAGTGCGAGTCGGACTTGCGCATGAATGCATGCATTTATTTTTATTATTTGTTGTTATAGAGGCAACAAAAATACAGGTTCTGTGAAAATTTCAACTGTCTACTACGGATCATGAGATACAGTCCGCTGACAGACAGACGGACGGACAGCAGAGGCTTAGTACCTAATAGGGTCCCGTTGGTTACCCTTCGAGTACGGAACCCTAAAAAGACGTCATTCGTCACGTCTCGGTTCGGACTCCTACTTAACACCGTATATGCGACAGATGTGGAGATACGAGATCGGCTCACGCGCATTCCACGTCGCTAAACAAACATTTGTGTCATTCGTTAACCAAGATATGTTATGGACATGGACAATCCTATATAGATGCGAATGAATCCAAATTCAGTCCGCAAATCTACATTGAAACAGACGAGTTGTTATTTATCTCCAAGATTTAACATTACTTATACAGAGTCAATGAGCACTACTCTCTTACTTCCAACTTAACCATGGAACGCAAGTGGGCGTTAAGTTAATAAATCCATCGCTTAACTGTGAACATAACTTACTACTCTTGGTTGTAACCGTTAACTTGCCTCTAGAAATGTAAAGTAGGCTTGAGTTAAAGGCAATTTAGTTTTGTTCTTATTTAGACTTTATACAATAAATTGTTTATAGGGTGTAAATCACTTCTTAACGAAGCCGAAAGGAACTTGTTCTCCTCGTCATTGCGATCATTTTTTTGTTCTACACCATACCTGGGAACCTTCTAGTTACGGAGATATTAGGGCTCAAAGTAACAACTTTTTTTTAAATACAAGTTTTTAATGTAAGGTTGTTACTTTAAACACCCCCGTACTATTCAATCCATCCATCAGCACAATGTTTTGAGTGCGTTACATTGAGTTCTACCACTAAACATGATTTTTCACCCCAAAAAAAAGTCGTTTCCCAGCAATAATTTTTGCGTAAAGTTACTTAGTTTGATTATTATCTGTGGTTTGATGTACAGAATGCTTAGTTGACAGTCCCTTAAAATAAATAAATAATGAAAAAAACCTCACGCCCGCACAATCTCGAGATTACTAACAAAAACATACAACTCACAGTTGTTGAACGGGTAACTGTAAATATGAAGCCTACCTTATAAACGTTATAACTTAACACGTACTTACACTTGAGAGCCAGAGGTATTCAAAGGTTTTTTGTAGGCGCCATCTTAATAGCAAAGGTACCGTTTGCTCTTTGAATTTGAAGTACAGACATGCATTTATTGAGTAACCCCAATTAATATAACTACTATAGACAATCACAATCATTAATACCTTTGAAAAAGGGGTAACAACTATGGAGGAGCATTTTTTACCTTAAGCTACGTTGTTCAGTCAGTCAGTGATAATATCGGTTACTAGTACTTCGCTCGCGACTTCGTCCGCGAAAATTGTGATAGCTCGGCTAATTTGCATGGTATGAATATAATTTATAGCCTATGTTACTCAGTGATAATGTAGTTTTCTAATGGCAAAAGAATTTTTGAAATCGGTCCAGTAGTTTTTAAGTTTATTCGTTACATACAAAAATACAAATCTTCCTCTTTATAATATTAGTGTAGATAGTGTATAATATGTAGATGTATGTACAGACGACTGCATTCATTACGAAACCTTGATAGTAAAAGAAAATCACAATCCCGCCATCCGCCATCACGCCTGTAATCCCCGAAGGGTTAGACAGAGGTGTACCTACCTACCTAATAGTACACCCACATTTCGTCAATTATGTTCAAGTCCTATGTAATAGGGGGCGAGCCTATTGCCATTAACTCGGCACAAATTCAGACTCCGTGGCTGCTACTGAGAAATTCTTTATGAAAAAACCCAATAACGCTTTTCCCGACTCAGGAATCGAACCCGGAACCTCTTGGTCAGCAGTCGCCACTAGACCAACGAGGCAATTCAGGGTACGGTACTAAGAATGGAGTGACTGCAGCCTATCTCACCTCCACAACCCAGTTGGAACTGGGTTAGCAGTTGTCAGACTTTCGGGCCTCTGACTAGCTGTAACGATTTTCAAACATCTAATAATTTTTCATGTCATTATTAAACAGGATAATTACTTGTTACGTCGGTCACTGCGGGCTGAATAGTGCGAAATGAGTGGTTTTTATTCTTTACAAAATCAAATATTCGTCTTTTGAAAAAAAAAAGAAACTTAACGTTCATTATTAAATTACCATTAGTATAAGTAGCAAATCAAAATAATGGTTACTTTACGAGGACTAGCATGTTTTCGTTGTGAGGGGATTTATTAAACAATAGGCTACTTAAAAAAAAAAACGACAATTCTGGAGTCAAGAATATGTAGATTTTTAATGTATTTTTATTAGGTCGTTTTTCTTTTGGATAAAGAGGAGTAGGCTCCAAAAAACTGCTCGCTCAAGGTCATTTGCTCGGGGAGGCGCCTTAAGATTTTTTTTGGCAATAGGTATGCGATTGTTGGCATCGTGCGATCTAATGTATATCATGATCTGTCAAAGGACCGATTTATTCGAGACACCATTGTTTAACTATTGTGTCTACTTCGTGGACAGATCAAGGGGTATGGTGGTTTCAAAATGTTGGCATCGTACTTCCGATTACTTGAAAGTACAAAAAAGTAGACATCGTGCTAAAACAACTAGAATATTTTATAGTTGCATAGCATCCGGTTCTGCATGTGTCATAAACGTAATTCAAACCAATTACTATTTAGAATTTACTATAACTGCCACGGCCCACACAATTCCACTGACCGAGCAAGCAAGCCAGTCAGTGATATTGTGAACAGCACAATGTACCTACATCGGTATTCTATCTTTCTTATCGGACACACCATTAGCCAATGGGCGCGCTTCCTCGTCATTCCTTCATATTTATTGATGGGACCATACATAAAATTACTGGCTTCAGAATCTCAAGTCATTACACTTGACAGTTAGGCCCAACATCCTGGTAGACTGGGTTCGATGTTCCCACCATAAAAAGTTCTACAGACTTGTATGGGAATTCCTAATGGGAATTTCAATAGATACTAATAGAAATTTACCGTTAAACCGTATTCCTAATAACGTTGAAGACGATTACGGTAAAGTGCACTCTTGCGATCAAGTTATTAGTGACTGAAATGGCGGAACGGTATGGAAATACAAAGACTTCTATGGTCGGGTCATGGGTTGGATTTCTGTATAGAAACAGAATAATGATCTAAGAAGGATGCCACAGCCTTTAGAACTGTTAGAATAGGTTTAGAAACGTAAAACAGAATAAGCTGTATCATCATCATCATCTGCCTAGCCTTTTCAGATCTATATCAGTAATTTACATGAAGTGACTGCTATTCTCCTGCTCGCAGAACGGATGACGCTTGGGGCCGAAAACATTTGGAGTGGCGACCGCGAACTGGAAGACGTTGCGTTGGAAGGCCTCCCACTAGGTGGACCGATGACCTGGTGAAGGTTGCGGGAATCCGCTGGATGTGAGTCGCACGGGACCGGTCAATGTGGCGACATTTGGGGGAGGCCTATGTCCAGCAGTGGACGCCTTTCGGCTGAAATTATGATGATGATAATGCTGACTGCCTATATCTGACCTCCACAACCCAGTTCGTACTGGGTTACCTCTTGGTAAGAATGGTTGTCAGACCAACGACTTAGAGTGCTTCTCGAGACACGGAGGAAACTCGCATTGAGCTGCACGTATAGTTATTAATTGCAATGTTCATTCTTGACCGACAGTCACGAAGAATGATAAACGATCCCGAGAATTTGGCGAACATCAAAATAGAATTTCGTTCTTAAAGTTTAATTATCCAAAGTGGCAAAGGCCTGCCACTTCTGTCGATTATGTGTTTCCTTACCCTATGCCATTTCATTCATGAAAAATAATCAACTTCAATTCGACGACACAATTTCTCTCTCTTCTTACATTACTTACGAGCCAACCCAAGCGCTACAGCTAGTTATAATAAAATTCAATAAATGCATTTCTTGTTATCGGGTCATACGATCAATGTGCAAAGCTTATGATCCTGCATACAGTTAGTCGCACCTCGTTTATAAGTTGAAAGCTTACTTTTCATCTGATATCATCGTATCGATCTGACAGTCTCTATAGATTTTCCTATGTATGTAGGTTGAAGTGCGTTGGTCGTGTAAAACAAGTTGGGTTTACAAGTTGTGCTAGATTATATGTGTGATTGGGTGTGTTCTTAAGTGAATTTTAAATCCCAAGCAGGATTTACATATCTAGGTCTTCTTTGGAACACTGCTAGTCAGTCCAGCAATCACCAAACCCCTGTGTGCAGGCAAGATAAGATTTAATTTGGAGTTATGTGGGGTCCGAGTGCCCATAGCCTGTTTAAGGAAATTTCTAGACGCCTAGTTGACGCTTCCCGTGACCCAAGGGCTGGGTTATACCTTGGCAAGAGGCTAAGTGTTGCCATACAACGTACATACGTGGTAACTCCGCCAGTCTCTTGGGCACATTACCAGCTGACAGCGTTGAGAAGTTTTTCGAAGCCCTTTTATAGTTTATTGTTAGTTTATTTATTTGGAATTATTAATAGAGTTCGCCCACTTATCAGATATTATAATATTATCTAATATGTGCTATCACGTGGATATGACACTGTGACCATCGCCAGAACAGAACAGAAATAATATGATTTTGTGGAGCAATGGGTTGGGACCCAGAAAGGTTGACACCCTAAAATTAGCGTAGTACGCACTACGCAGTAGCCAACAATGGTATCCAAACCAAATTAATGTAATTATTTTATCCAAAATAGTATATACAATAATATAAGATTAATTTGGCCTAATGTGATCTAAATTGTCGAATGTATGATCGATTCGAATAAAAGAAGAGTATGACCATCAGCGTATTGTGAAGGCATATAGGTACAACTGGATTCACTAGCTGTTCGCCGACACCTAATGCATGCTAAGAGCAGGTCATCCATTATCATACATTCTATTTCGAAGCGAATATTATGCAAGCACAGTTAGTCGCACCTTGCTTGATTACCATTTAAGATCAAGCAGGTCTTATCTTTGACGTTCACACTGATCGGAGCAGCTAAGCCATACTTTTATTCTTAAGAAACAACTGGTTTGAGGCGTCAAATTATATGTCTGAGACACTTGGTTAGTCAGGGGATTATGCCATTAGGGTTTATGGCCTAGAGCCGTTATGGAATAATCCCTTTAGTAAAAGAGTTCTTGAGTGGCTACTGATTACAGGCTCCTTGTGAATTATCTTCATTGATTAGTAATCATTGCTGTGTTCAGTTTTTGTTCAGTTATAAGTCATGGGAAATGTCCTCGGCAAAGATCACTCAAACCATTTTTTTTCATTTAGGTTATGATTATCTTTTCTTGATAAACGAAGTATAGTTTTCAGACTCGCTGACAATAACAAAAACAAGAGGGATAGACAAAGTGACATTCCAAACGATAACGAAAATGGAAAAATCAAAAATGTCCGAAACATTTTTGATTTTTCCATTTTCGTTATCATGTGACATAAGCTACCGAAAAGATTAGTAATTCATCTTATCGAAAGTCTGTGTAGAAAACGTACTTTTTCGGTAGCTTATGTCAGTCTTACACATTTTTTCTATTTATCCCATCGATAGTCTATGTAGAAAATGCTTACGTCTACGTTTTGAAAGCCATAGCCAGGCCCTACCGTATCATCGGAAGACCAGCAAATGTTTAAGGCTTTCCAGAAGAGAGCTCATTAGTTCATTAGCAAGCTAAATACACCATAAAAACTCGTGAGTAACTCACAAACGCGTACACTACTAATCTAGCCCCATTTACATCGGCTAATCGAGCACCTAAGTGAGATTCCGATCGTCCATCTTAACTCCAGTAGAAATGCTCATTACGCAAGTACTGGCTGTGTTGTGCATACCTGGTGGCAAGGCCGTCGGGGCAACGACCTCAGCAACCAGTATAAGTATGTAATTTAAAAAAATATGATGTGATGGGCAATCATCGATTTTTTGTACTTATGCCTGTTTTGTGACTTCGTAATTTGAATTTTTATCTATTATCATTATGTAGGTGTATTTAAGATTTGGTGTGGCGAATATTAAATTGATATATTGATGATGAAGTTTTTTTTATGGTTAACTGTAAAACGTTATTGAAAACGGTGTGGCTAGTGATTTTCAATTCGAATACCAGCGGAATCTTGTGTATAAAAAAGCCGTCAATTTTAACTTGGCATGTTATCATAACTTGTAAACGAATATGGGAGAAACAGAAAGCTTCAAAACCTAGTAGCTACTTATTTTGAAAAAAAAAAACTCTACCGAAGACTCAAACATCTTGGATTCTAATCTATCTATCTCACAAGTATCTTTGAATCTAGGTAATCTAAATCTCATACAGATCACTATAATCACCACTTACGCAACGATCACGAACGAAAAAAACTCGCAAATTCCCATTTAACGAGATCACGGAGGGCATACTATATAATTTCCACTAGTCATGTCTACTGGCGATGCCCGTACCATACAATCACTCACTCCAATTTGACGGTCTGACCATAATTTGGAAACACCGCAAAAAAGCTATCGTAACTTCACAGTTCAATGGTGATGGGATGCTACGTGTTTTGTAAGATGGGAAGGTGCTTTAGTTCCAAACAAGGTCTTAATATTAGCCACGTGGGTGTAAGTCTAAATATTTGTTGTTGATGTCAACAAAGAAAGTTAGTACACAAAAGGGATGAATAAAACGCAATTGCATGTTGTGGCTGAGATGAGAATGCTAAGGGGGAAGTGTGGTGTTACGCGAATGGATAAAATAAGAAATGAGTACATAAAAGGAAGTTTGAAAGTGGGGAGAATGATGGCAAAAGGCTAGGCAGATGATGCAGGATATTAAGCAGAACTGCAGGCCTAGCCAAGTTACAAACGTTTCATATCGATTCTCTGACTACAATCGTAAACGCCTCGGCGTAAGCGATTGTATAAAGCGCTAAACTGGTAGCGAAGTTGACACGACTGAGTCGAACGCTCGTTCTCTAATGTCTGCAGAAAAAACCTACACTTTAGTCTATGGTGAGCGTTCCTACCAAAGAGTAAAGCGATCAACATTGTAGAAACGATAACATTCAATTCTATCATTTTGAACGATGTAAACTTGCCTACAAATTTTCTATTCGTTTGTGTTGATCACGTGATTTAACGTTGAGATGATGTCATTCTACTAGCGTTAACGATTGTAGATTGTCAACTTGGCTACGCCTGCTGTTATTCATTGAAAAGCGTAAGGAAGCCCCATATTTTTTAATCTTATTTAGTTCTTACAGAAGTAGTTCATTCATTCATACATCTTTATTGTTTAGTACTGAAGGCTTTATTTTTCTTAACATTTTTTCCCCAATTGCGTCCCTTCTTACGCTATTATTTCAGGTCCGGAACCGTACAATCATCTCTTTAGATCACTAGGTTCAAATAATAGCTCCACTGCATCAGGTCTTAGTAGCACAGTTTAGTTTTTTGTTCCACTAGTGGTGAGGTAAGTGCTCTGATCTGGAGCCATTCAGTGTTATTATAGAACTACGCCTAGGAATCAGGTTTGAGGTTATAATATGGGCGCTTGTAATAATCCTACAACAGATGTATGAGAAGTAAGAAGTTAGTCGTTTGTTTGTCCGTAGATGGTAAGTTTTAGAACGTTCATAGTTGTTGCGTTGGTTAGTAGTTTATGGAAAGCTTAAGGCGACTACAGGAGCTAAATTAGGAACTCTATTTGTGGTGGTTCAAACTTCGTTTGAAATCCTTTTAGAATAAAGTTCTAATCAGCTTGCACTACAAAGTGGTTGTTACGTCAGTCACTGCGGGCCGAATAGTGAAAATAAGTGTTTTTTTGCGATTTACAAAAAATCTATTGATTGGACTAAAAAAATTAAACACTATGATGCTAATAATATGTTGCTTGTAGAATTCCAAAAAATCAGAATGATCGCATGTATTTGAGTATAGTTTTTACTCGATAAAATAATGTTTTAGTCACGTTCGTGATTTTTTTATCGACTAAAATTAGTTGTATTATGTTTTCAAAACACTATCATACTAGCATAAATATCCTGAAGAATATCATATATTTTTTGTGGTTTTGTTGATTGCAGTAAATCATATGCTTTTTTGCATTATAAAACAGGAGCCGAGCGGCGGGTCAAACCACGGGACAAAGCTAGTTTAGATACTTATAAATTGTCCCTCTAAGATACAGGAAGTTTAAAGGAAAGTTTTAAGGAACAGGGGTAAAACATAGCTCAAAATATTAGAACAACGTTCTAATATTTAGAGCTGTGTTTTACCCCTGTTGCCAGTGTTGAATACAACGTATCAGCTAAGTACATAGTTTTTCAGTAAAGTTGGGCTAATAAGCCCATAAGATTATTATTTGTTGACTGTAATCAAATAATGATCCTAGGTCTAGAGTCTAGACTGACCGATGTTTTAGCTGAATATAAAAACAAGGAGGTGCAGGTACACAACCTGTAATTTATACGATCTGATCAACGACGCCATTTGATTCAATCAACTATGCTTATCTTACAACGATGCATGATATAACCATTTACTTAAGCTTCCTTTGCATCACTGGATGCTAGTGCTTGTATGGAACCTGATTGGTTAGTATTTTTTGCCAGACATTACATTCCATGAGATGATTTCAATCGAAAAAAAAAATAATGCATGATAAATCAATTTATATTTTGATTGAGTTTTAATTTTAATGTGTTAATTAAGTTTTATTCAATCGTAATGTATGATTCAGGTTTTTTTTGTAGTTGTAAATTAGTTTAATGATAGGTATGCTTAATAAACATAATTGAGTCGTTAATTTAGTTTATGGCTTTCTGGAGATTTTATCAGTGTCATTGACAACTTGTTAAAAAATTTATTAGGTACGTGTTTTCAACAGCCTCAATTTTCAATCAAAGACCACAAAATAGCCCATTGCACAAAGTTCAATGATTCATTGCTATACAACAAGGATCGAGAATTCGAGATACATAAAATAGGTAGAGAAGACATGGACTTGGTATTTGTATATTCTTAAACCAAAGAAAAAAAAACCTTTGGTATACTAGCTAGTTTATCCATGGTAGAAACGAATCATTCCCGCTACGTCGATTCCATTTACGTCGACTCGTGAGTTTTCTTGGTTTTAGTGTCTATTCTTTTGTTTCGCCTCGGCATGGTTGTCACAGATTACAGTCACAAGCTGTCCTTTTAAATAATAAAGTAATTTCGCTCATCCAGGTGATACTCTAGCTACGAAACCATAAATCTGCAATATCTTCTGCAAAATCTATTTGGGAGTTTGGCGGTCGAAAACGCACCAACACAGAGAGCCTACTTAAAATGAATTTTGCCTATTGGCAGTAGAGTTCATTTTTAATTACATTTCCTATAATATTCAAGTCTTGATTTAACTTCTGAGTGCACAATCAATCAGTCACATCACAATTTCATACAATACACGGTCAGTTTCCAGTGCCACGTTTCCTATAACTGCTGTCTGACCTTCAAGACCCCAGGGGAATCTGATATCCTAGTAGGTACTTTAGAGGTGTGAATTGTGAATAGTGTTCAACTGATAGTATAATCTTTAGGAGTCGAGATGTAGACCGCATCTTATCGTAAGAAATATATTATTATTGTCAGGGCCTAGACTGTTGTTGTTAGTAAGGTGCGTTTAGACTAGCAGTATGAAGGTCTGAAATACAGGGTGTAAACAGACTCTTCACGAAGCCGTCAACCAAGCGTTCTGTAGGTACTACATCATTTCTTATGTAACTACGCAAAAATTTATTGCTGGGAAACGAATTTATTCTATGGGGTGAAAAATCACCTTTTACGGTAAAACTCAATAAACCACACTCAAAACATTGTGCTGATGGGTGGACTGAATAGTACGGGGGTCAAAACATCTGTTTAAAAATAAACTTGTGGAAAAGTTGGAACTTTGACCCTCAATATCTCCGTAACTAGAAGGTTCCCAGGTATGGTGTAGAACAAAAAAAAATCGCAACGACCGACGTGGAGAATAAGTGCCTTTCGGCTTTGTTAAGAGTCTTTTTACACCCTTTATAAATTGAGCTAGAATAATATTGTTTGAAATGTAACGATTTCTTTCATGTTACTATGCTAAAAGATTATCATTAATATTATCTATGGATAGCTTTATAATCTAAATCTCAAAGGCCAAAATACAAAATCAAGATAAGTGAATGATAATGAACGAATGAATGGAAAATGACATAGTCGATGTAATTATGACGTACAGCTATTTTTTTACGATGAATGGCTTAAGTGGTACATTCATTTATTTACAAAAGAATTCAAATCGATTTTTAACTTTAGTAGTAAAGAAAGTTGTACTCTGTAACGAATGTAAAGTCGAATCGCGTGCGCTGTGCCGTTTTGCGCGTCATTTCGTAAATTGGCGACTAAAACGATAAGAACCACGCAAAATTACAAAGTTACCGATAGGCGGGTCAAATAATAATTATAACCATAAAAAAACAATTATTGGCGAAAAATAATAGGTCATTTTTTCAAATAACTATTATTATTTTTAATAACTGGTTATTAACCATGAGATATTGTTAAGAACAGTTATAGAACCGCCCCTTTGGTTTTGTGGGCGTAAGAACAGCTGTGGAGCGAGAACTCCTGGCCTCGATTCCCAGGTTAGAAACGGTGTTCGTGGATGTTTTAAGTTTCCCTCATTAGTGCTACGTTTGCAATGGTTTTCATATATAAATTGTCAATTCGTTTATCAATTACCGTCCTTTTCAGATTTCTAATAATGTCGCTTTGTGTATTAGTTGGTGCCAGTTAAGATCGCAATAGCGGTCATTGCCCTTTCCCTAATATCTCTTCCTATGAAACAAAACAAATGAACCATGTGTCGTTTTTCATTAGAAAAAAGGTTTATTCTTGGATTTCTAAGTTAAGATCTTTAATAAATGTAGGTGAGTCAAGGACCGCTTTTGCGATCTTAACTGGCACCAACTATAAAACGCAAAGCAACAGCAACTTTTTACAAAATCCTACCATTTTACTCAATCTATCCATTTCTCTTATTCTCAAATATTGGATGGTCTGTCAGGTTTACAAGTATTTTGTAACAAAATCTTGATTTATAAGGGAGTGTTCATTATGGGCTAACGCAGACGGGACGGCGGCATGGATTTAAATATTTGCCAATGGACATTCAAACGTATTGATATAGAAATACAACCGTGGCGCGACTTTCAATACAAATCTCTTTCGATGCCACGGGATCATTTTAAAGCATATAGCAATTTATGTCGTGTTTCTATATCAAAACGTTTGAATGTCCATTGGCAAAAACTTAAACCCTTGCCATGCCGTCCCGGTCTGCGTTGGCCTTAAGTTTCCTGCCGTTCTTCTTCATAGAGATCGACGCTTTGGAATGGGCCATTTTTCTCACGGACCATCTTCCGACAGTTTGAAAGTATCAATTCAACCAATTATAATAAGTATTTATTAAAATTGGTTGAATTGAAGTAAATGCTTTGAGTTAGGATTTAACTTCAGTTGATATTTGAAGAACCATCCGTAGTAACCAACCAGCAACGTACTTAATCGTGAAACAATATTTGTTAAAACTTTTTTGCTTAGTTATGTTTCTAATTTCCCAACTTTAACGAGATTACCTAAAATAGTCCCCTTCTTCGTACTCTTCACCAAAGACCACACCGCCATACTACGGCCTCCGGGCTCATAAATAAGATTTAATGCAGCCCCATGGCCTGTAGCATATCGGCTGTAGGTTGTGACTTGTGACCAAGCGAGTAAATAATCTAATCGGTATCTTAATCGAATCGTGATGATGGTTTAATACATTAACAGTTATCTGTAGATTATGATTAATGAGCTCGTAAATCAGTAAGTGGGTTTATGTGTTGCTTTCAGGTACGGTCAGGTATGAGTCATGTTAGCGGTTCAGCTATTATATGGCAAAGGTGGTGAACTATGGGAGGATAATGTATGGGCCATTAATAGTGGTGAAAAGACGATGGAATAAAATAATATTTGGCGTAGTATACAATGTCAATATAAATGAATGATCATAGCCACTGGCCATAATCACTCATTTATATCATTCGTCTCTAAACTATCAGTCTCTGCGCGCAGAGAGAGAGACGGATAGTTTTAGTTTTGATTCGAAAATCGAAAAGTTTTTATCCATTACACGGTAAAGACGAAGAAGCAGTAGTTGTTTCTTTATACCATTGACTGATTTCATAATGGAGATTTGCCATCTTTTTAAGCTTGTTTTATAATTCTACGTACAAATTGATACAGTAGACACACAATAAATAAGATTACACGAGGTGTGAATCACAGGAGGAGGCACTCATTTACAGCTTTAACATTGTTTTACATTCATCATTCTTACATCAGCTGTTCATCAAGTTCACGCTAACGGTCCCAGTGACCGTGTAACACCACCTAACAATGAGTTGACTTGCTGCATAACATAACTGTTGCTCCATTGTCTTGACAGTGTAGCTTTTTATAGCCGCTGTACAAGAGGTACAGCGTAACACGCAAGTTGATGGTGGCAAGTTCATGGGTTCTGTAGGTCGGGGAGATAACTTGCGATGAGAGGTGTACCGTTACGTGGTGCAGAAGCATAATCTGCGTAAAATGCTCCTGCACAGATCTCCAATCTAAGAGGGGGATTTCGGTTCATCGGAGAAGTGTTGGTTTTTACTTAACTAAGTCGATAATGTTGGATAAAGGTCTAAGAAGAAGTGAAATTTTGTATGAATTTTGGACTTTTTATGACTGGACAGTGCTATGCACTTCATGGCAAGTAGTACCTACTTGCCATGAAGTAGTCCCCTTAAAGTAAAGATTTTTTGGGGAATATGTTCTATGTTGCCGTGTTCTCTTTTATCAAACCGACGCGACTGTTGCAGCTGTTTTATATTGTTTGGCTTTAGTCAATTTTCTCCAAGGTTTCTCAGGTTTCTCAGTAAATTTTCTCTCTCTTGGAGAAAAATGAAGGACTGCAATCTCTGGAGAGTTCAGTATATTCAGTAATATTTTATAATTTCAGTGGAAGTCAAAAGTAGACGGAGAATGGTAAAGTCCATGTCCTTGATCGAATAATAACAGTTACAATAACCACCCATAATCTAGACGAGAAACCTGGGAAGACGATAATCAAAGCTCATCAAAGAATTATAGCCCATATCGAATCGGGGCAGCGAATGATGTGTTACCATTATCGAGTGAAAGCTCTCGTAATATTTGTTCGAGTTCAGAACGTAACTGTACCCAAACCCATTGATTAATCTTTATCGATCGTACGATTCGATTCAAGTAATTAAAGTCGCGAATACTGTTCAGTTAATTTTTGGTTGGTTTGGGCAGGATTTTGCAGTGAATAATAATGTAAGCCACAGACCTCAAAGCAGGGCAAAAGCCTCAGTTGCATTATATCCGACATTCAAGTAATACACGTATGCACCACTTCCAAAAACTACAAAAATACACATAAAACTGAATCAGGTTCTTTGGATATCGGTACCTCTGGGGCGGTTGTGGAGAATGCAATTGTGACCTTGCATAAACCAGCATTGACGAGGAAAACCACTGCATGATTTTAGTCAGTAGGAGTCTGATAGACCCATCCTGAGCAAAATAACGAATAAATTGGGTTGCAATAACGATGCTTGCAAGAATCGCATCTTGGATGTAGAGACTTGCATTTCCCGCAAGCATCGTTATTGCAACGGAATTTTTTCGTGAGTTATTAGCGATCGAAAGTTAGCGATTTGTCGCTATCTATGTCGAGACTGCCGGGCCCTGGGAGCCCTTCCCCATAGCGAAGGGTATCCAACGTCGATTACCAAAAGCAAAAAAAAAGATAAGAAACCTACAACATTTTCCAAACATCTTTGATGCTGATTGTATTGTAGGCGAATCTTTATCGTGACAGCAATTTTTGACCCTCATTTTGACCTTGGGCCTCCGGACCGTCAAGTGAATATTGGTAATTTCGATCGGACTGTTGAATTGAAAGATTGCTTTAATTGAACAGTTCATAGACACGCTTGGTGTGAATGCCGTTTCCCTTCTCAAGATATAAAGATTATATTCACAGTAACAATTCAGTTTGACCTGACTTTATGTTAAGTACAGCTTAATGTTTACTTATTCACACGCGAGAAACGGTAGGCCCAAGTCAAATGGTGTTAACCGTTGTTTATAACGTATTTACTGCAGAGTTGGTATCCGTTACATTAAGATGAACACAAAAAGTTTATTTCATATTTGTTATTATTACCTAGCGTAATAAAACCCGTCCCAATTAGCGCATTGTGAAACAAAAATAATTAAAAAAAGTGAATACCTGACAAATTGAGCGAAATAACACTGAACAGACAGTAAATAAGTGTTAGAAATACAAAAAGATCCTCCTCGAAAGCTTTTTATTATGGACGGTATGGTACTTTAAAAAAATCTTTTTATACTAAAACAAAACTGTATTTTATCAAAACGTCGTCGATTTATTAACATGCGGTTTATTAAAACGACGGAAGTACATCAAAATAAATGGCTTACCATTAAAGACTTTCCAGCTTGACATTCAGTAAATGATAAAACTTTGACTCCTAAATAGAATTGCGAATAATTTTACGGTTCACCCGATTTATACCATAGTAAACAATTCTGCTACTGTATAGAGCTTTGATTTATCATCATTGCATTAACGATCGAGTTAAATTCCCATTCCAAGGATTCGGGAGCTCCTAATTATTGGCAAACTTGAATGTGGGAGTGATTAAAATAATAGAGAAATACTTTTCGATTAAGCTCCATTTGCAAAATATTAACCTTTGTGTTGTGCAAATTTTTGTTCCAGTAGGGCGTCCCCCCCTCTAAAAGCTAAACTGCTGGCTTGAAAAATCTGGAAAAATTCATGATGATGGTGCATTTCATGAATTTTAAAGAAAAACGTTTTTAGCGGTTAAGCTAACTTTATTAGTTTAGCAGTAATAGTCGTTGGACTTGGGTGTTGGATAATTTTGTACCAAATATAAAATCCTTAGAACAAATCCTATAAAGTGACTAAGATGAAGTAGTTGCTTGTTTAAAACGGGTAAGACTTGCATTGAAAAACAAAATCTAAAAAAAACAAACAAAAAAACATAAATTATCAAAAGTTTCACAATGCTGCCGCTAGATGGCGCTGTACCAACGGGTTCGTTCTATAATGTGGTAACGGGCTATTACGAAACCCTACACTGCACGTGGCCCGACACGCACTTGGCCGGTTTTTACTTTTGAAAGCCTATTAAATAATTAACCTCACGTTTTATTTCTCTATAAATGTTTACTGTTTCTAGGCTTTCTTGTTATCTCAACGTTTTTATTAATCTATAGAATTAAATGCATTTCACATAAAATGGCAAATGAGTCCAATAAATCAATTGGGAGTAATCTAGCTGTAAAATTGCGAATGAATAGAAAAGTTAATTTTTTAAATTGCCTGCTTTGTTAGACCCAATCATTGAAGAATACTTGGTTTTTAGTTTTGCGGGCCATTGTTACAGATTTGAAGTCAAAATTAATGCTGAAGCAGGATGCAATCAAATGAAATGTTCGTGAAGAATACATTTTATGTGTGTGCAACTGTGTAGGTATTTGCTTCGAACAATGGTTGACCTGAAGACGGAGAGCTTTGTTATTTTGTATTATAGCTTTGGCAGAATAACGTTTTACTAATAAATAAAATTACAATACCCAATTTAAAATACAAAGTTTTCCGGGGTAGACATTAACATGCTGACGGTCGGCCGCGCACGATAAGAATTCAGGGCTAAGATTTTTTTTTTCAACTCTGTGGGCAAGTCTCAGTTCAGCAAAAACGCCAGACGATTAGTGCCTGACACTTGTTCTCTCAAGACCTAATGTTCAGTCAACGGAATAAACGTAATACTTTTTTTTTCCTCTAATTAATTAGCCAAGAATAACTTCCCAAATTAACACATCAAATAAATTCACTTTCAAAAGCACTCCTCGTTCTTTAACACCTACACATAAAAAAACAACATTCAAGACTTCAAGTGATGTCTTTGAACCATTCATGTTATAACGTGTGTTTTTTTTGCAATTATAACAAACGGTACTCCTTGATAAGCATCCATTTAATTGAAGATGGCGGACAAAAAATGACGATAATTACTGCGGCGCTTCCGGCCGGTGTAAACGTACCTTTATGGCGTGAACGAAGAATGAGTGAACGAAAGAGCGAAGAACTTTCGTTTGAAACGAACTTGTAGGGAAATCCCTACAAGTTCGTTTCAAACTCACTATCATGTTTTAATTTAACCAATAGGTATCATTAAACAAACATACTTATTAATGATACAACAAAACCACAGTTAAGGAACTCTTGTTGTTTACAGAAAAATAATAACAGTATCCTCAAACCACATCGAATAAAAATTTATTCGATGTGGTTTGAAAGGAAAACCATGTTTAAAAGAGCTTTTTCTTATTGAATTTATCCCATTGAATTTATAACTGTTCTTTAGATTTCATTCGATTCGATTTTTCCTTCATTTAATTTATCATGTTTGTTCGAGAGATTTGATCCATATGATTGCCCCTATCGATTGATGTAAAAATAGTACAGGATGTTTTTTTTCGAACTCTTGTCGGTTCGATTCCCGAGTGTAGCAAGCGAATTTTCGAAAATCTGTGAATGCAGATTTGTTTCTTTTTAAAAATAAAGGAATGTTTCCTTTGAGTAACATTTGCTATCTCCAGTTTTTCGAGTACTTTCCCTCGTCGCATTGAAAAATTCAAATTTAAAGTATAAGATAATCGTGATCCTGATCAATTGAATTTAGTTACACTTCTTCAAAACGACAACATTTGCTCTGGATGTACAGTTAAAAAAACAGCAATAAAATAAAAACGAATGTAATTACTTTGTAAACTGACATGTTATCTTCCCTTTCCTGTTAGTTAATAAGTTACCAGGAAGGTAGCTGAGCGTAAACAATTAAGTACTTATGTTACGCTCGCCCGTTTCCACAAACACGTAAACACCTAAGTCACCACCTAAATATTAAACACGTTCTTGGATTTTTTTTATTTCAAACCGAATGCTTTTACTTAGGCATCGTCAGTGAACATGTTTCTAACAAGACTGAGAAGGAAAATGAAGAAAAACTTAGATCGTATCACTCACGGGCTTATTAGTCCGTGTATACCTCAGTTTATTATCGTTATAATAGACTGGGAGAAAAGTTTTTAATGAGTTTTTCAAACATTACAACGATGTTTAAAAAAATAATAGGCAGCAATTACCTACCAAGTACTACGAGTGCACTGAGGGTCGACTTTTCACTCCTAATATGTCCCGACCCTACATAATTAAAACAGTTCAAAAGTGGTCAATTATCAGTGAGCGCGATAGTACCTAAGTAATTATTTTTAGGACAATTCGTTGGTTTAGTGGTCGCAACCGCGACTACTGAACAAGAGGTCCGGGTTCGATTCCCGGCTCGGGCAAAGCGTAATTGGTTGTTCATCAGGAATTTCTAAGAAGCAATCACGGAGTCTGTAATTTTGAACTTTTTTCAGATGAATGATATAATTTCTATTCAAAACCCATGAAACTACTCCCATATTGGTAACTCAATTTTAAAAAATCAATATTCGAAAATCAGGCCAAAACAAAATGCTCAGCTTCAACGCGTAGTTATTTAACTATAATACATTTTTCATAACAGTAGACTATCTACTTACGCAACTAACATCGTTAGTTAACTATCATATCGCCAGTTAACTGTAAGGTAATTTTGATGTCTGCTCAAATTCAAATGAGCGTGAACTCAATAGTACACTTATTATAACAGTGACTGGCAAAATCAAACAGAGGTTATAGACATTTGTATCCAGAACTTTGCTTGTTCATCTTTATTTAATAGGCAGGTACTAGCTAGGAAATTATCTCTTTGTATCGGTTTAAATATAGCCGACAATCGGCGATTTTGTAGCTTTTTATTAGTGAAAGGATTTTTGAAAACGGATCAATTGTTTCGAAGATTACCTATTATAGGTACAGTCGTGGCTTTTTCGGCCTGATCAGTTATTTTTTTTTTCACTTAAATCATGCAGAGGCGCCGAGCCACGCCCCCTTAAAGTTAAGGCCTATTTGGAAAGCGTAAATTTAAAATACAATAACTCTCGATTGGTGTGCGTCGTCAGTGCGCTCGGCCGATCGGTATTGTCTTTCATTCATTATTTCCATACAAAGTCAACGGGGTGGGGCTAGAGAGCGTTTCTATGTTGCGAGTGCAAGCAAAAATTAGCTTAGTGGTGATCAGGCGGGAGTGTCCTCGATAATACATCCAAACTTAACTTTACCTTTTATACAGCGTGGAATGGGACATCGATGTCGGTACGGTCACCGGTTCAGTATATCATTCGCCCCCCCCCCCCCCCATATAGTAATTTTTATCGGTAATTAAAAAAAAAAACTGTTCATACATTTTGTAGGAAACACCCGATTCCGAAAATCCCATAAAAAACACTTCCAGTTTTGAGTTCATAAAGTCCCAATAAAAAACACTTTCAATTTTTTCTGTTGTCGAATTTTCCGAGCAAAAATAAAGTTATAATCAGTCCAGTGGCGGATTTACAATTTTGCCGCCAGTAGGCTTTTATAATTCTACAGCCCCTACAGAGCACTACAAATTGAATTAACTCTTATAAGATTATGTAAACTAGTATTTTGTTTCTATCGCGAAATACTTAAAATTTTCTTGTTCAACAACAAAAAACTTGTAAAGACATGCGTAAACACGGGCAACAATAATCAACCTGAAACCCGTGAAACCTGTGATAAGCCTGAATTTGAACCATCACTTAGTTTATTCTTTCCAAAATAACACTTGGCAGTCGTGTAAAGATACCCCCACAGCAGCCATTTCTGCCTTAACTACCGTTTCCAGTTATTCTAAATTTATTCACGTCGCTTCTTTTCGATAAACGCGATTCAATAACTTGTAGAAAATTTATCTAACTGTTGAAACATTTACATATTGAATTGTTTGTGTGGACCTAATAACTTTAGGAATATAACCTATTTTAATTTCGAAAATTGGCCCCATATTCGCCGCCCCTAAAATCTGCCGCCCTAGGCTCCAGCCTGCTCAGCCTATTGGTAAATCCGCCACTGAATCAGTCAAAATTATTTACGATCCCTTGTTCATTTATGAAAAGTTAATAAAATACATAGGGGCTTCACTTTCGCGTATTAAGTACTAAAAATAATCCTAAATACCGATGCTGTAACTTATATAATAGTTCCAATTGACGCACAAGTATTTTTCGAAGCCCGTATAATCTGCAAGCTGCAAGTCATTATTTCATAAATATACAACGCGCTCGACCAAAACTAAGAGAAGTATTTTTTGTTAGTAGCCTTATATGTCCCACTGCTGGGCAAAGAATTCCCCCATATCCTAGGAATAGAAGTTATTTTAAACAATCAAGGACGAAATTAAGTATTCTTTTATCTATTGTAATTATAAAAGTGATGATGATTTACGAAAAAGGCAACCGCAACGACTTTCTTAATAGTGCTTAATTTATTGTTTATTCTTGGAAAAGTGATAGAAATTGCTTTGTAAAAACACATATAAGGCACATTAATTAAAAAAATAAAAGATCTTCGAGATCCTAGATTTTAATCGAAGGTTTTAATTGCGTGCCTTCAATGCAGTTAAGAAATACAATAACAAAATGCGATCAAAAGTTACAGCAATGCTTATGTTATTTTTATAGAGATCGTTATAGCAGGTGGCGCGGGCGCTCTGAAGGGTTCTGCCTACCTAACGCCCATGGGAAAAATGTGTGGGCTTATTATTTGTACAAGTAAAGTTGAGTAGGTAGTTAAGTGTAGGTACTTTAAGATTTTCAAAATTTGATAAGTAACTGTTTTGTTTATGTACCTACTTATTTAATTATTAAATACCTAGGTACTTCAATGAAAAAGTTTTTGCTTTGAAAAAGTCTTCAATCGAATGCAAAATTTTTAAATGAATAATTATTATAAAAGTCGACTCGTATAAAGGAAAAGTCTGGAAAAACTATAATTTCATTTAAAACTTTTATGTGTATATACGGTATTATTAAATGGGGCTTATATATATTACTCGGTTATTTATATATTTTTTTAAATACATTTTAAACGGATATAACAAAGAAGCTTTACCTTTAAAGCTTTTTAAAAATCAAAATCTACTGAAACCTGAACAATTAACAAATTCTTACAAGTAAAAGTTAACCTTTTATGTCATTTGAGTTAACCCCAGTAGTTTTACTGTTCGTCAACCCTAATAAATCTCAGTAGCACGACGCGGTACAATAAAATCTAAATAAAGGACCAATAAAGTTGCTCTAAATGTACCACTGGGATCACTGAAGGGTTTACTCTGTTAATGTTAGCATCCTGGATGCAAAATACTACTGCTGGCGGCGGAGGGTTAAATATAGACATGGTAGCTATCTTTTGTTTTTCGAAATAAAAAGTTTTAGCCATGGATAAATTAAATGCGGTTTAGAGATAAAATACTTGTGATGTCACTCGATTGTTATGATTAGTTGTTGTTTTATTATTATAATAAATGCTTTTATTAAATGAGTTTTGTTATAATATGTAAATGAGTTTTTGTTTATGTTATGCACATATTTATTGGTAAGGTTTCAAACTATGTGTTAAATGTTACGCAGGAATGTTAGTAAACGTTTAATTAATAGTTTAAAAAAATCTAAAGTATTAAAAGCTCAGTGTAAACGATTGACGACGAGTTATTTTGCTTTGTTGATACTATTTGTTAGGGCGATATTAGTAATAAAAATGTATTTTATAATATTTTTTGAATATATTTTGTTAGGTACGTTTTTGATTGTTGTACTTTACTTGAGCTTAATTATAAAATAATTATTACAATAAGCTTATTTAAAAAAAAAGCTAACGTAACTTAATATTTCAATCCCTCCATTAGATAAACACAAATCAACCAACATTTACCCCTAAAAGAAAAACTAATATTCCCATCTAAAATCTATAAATAAATTAGCTTGCTGCTAAGCTGCAGAGCCAGGGACTCACCTCGCTCCGTGGAACACCGGGCACTAATAGCGGCGCAGGCGCAACTATGCGATGCGCACGCGAAGAGCAATGACTCGGACGCTCGCACTTGACCTTGCGGGGAGCGAGTATACGCGAAACATCAACCCGTACTCGTTTTATACTAGCTTTCTTGGAGAGACACACTGTTGGGTTGAGTGGACAGCTTTTTCAAAGCTTTTAAAGGTATTAAGTTGGACATAACTGGCGAAATGTGTTATGGACCAGGTACCTACACCTCTTCTTAACCCTTCGGGGATTACAGGCGTGATGTTTATCTGAGAAAGGAAGAGTAGGTTAATCTAATACTTGTCCTCTCCTACTAGATGGCATCTAGCCGATTTTGGAAATCAACACAGTACTTAACATAACCCACGTAACGTGGATGGATTGTGTGAAGTATGATATGAAAGAAAAAGGAGTAAGTGATAGCGTAACGGTTGACAGAGGAGAATATAAGAAAAAACCGTGTTGCGCTGACTCCAAGTAACATGGGACAAGAGCAGGAAGATGATATCTTAACATTACATAACCCCAGAATTTCTGTTTTCTTTCTGTTTGGATGTGAAGCTCTTTAATATCTGTAGCGGACACACATGAAAAAGCTGCATCGCGGTTAGGTCCTCTTCGCAGGTGGCTGATGGTAGCAACTGGATGACAGTTGCCGAGAATCGAGTTCAGTGGCGTGCGGTTGAAGAGGCTTATGTGGATTACTGTCGGCTGATGTTGATGATGGGGTAGTTCCTTCGTTTGAGTGTGTCTTTGTACGCATCGTAGGAATTCGGTACAGTAAAACGGGGCTATTTGGGTTTTTGGGGGCTATTTGGTCCCGTATAAACCAAAATGTTATTGGGTATTTCTATCAGGATTATGTAGCCAATCAAAGTGTTTCTAGACATTGTAAAATAACTTCTACCATACACCAACCGACAGTTATCGATAATTCGAAATTCTGGGTCATCCCAAATAGCACCCAAAACCCAAATAGCCTCGTTTTACGGTAATGAAGCCAGTTGAATTACTCCAACGGTATACATACTTATTCATGGTGATCATTCAATTTTCAAGCGATGTTAATATACAATATGGGTCCACCGTGCAAGCTTCCTCTAACAAGAATAACGTCAATCAGTCCATAATTCACGGAAATATCGATGAAAATAGGTACCTACATTAAAAAAAATACAGCCGAACATAGACCCGTCTCCTCCTTTGAAGTGGGTTTAAAAGAACTGCTGGATACAAATAAAAATTCAAAATTTTACTCATGACATGGTTCTTTTCGATATGGCAATGGATGCTGATATTATAACCAAGGAGTCCATCTTGATAACATAATCAGAATCTCAATAAGTACTTTAAATTTTAAATAATTAAAACTTTATATGTATATCATAAAACTACCATTACCTACCTACATTATAATTGTGGATCAATCATCAACTTCAAGAATTATTGCGCGACTAACCGAACAAAATGGCCGTATGTATTAAGCTCAAGTTTAACTTTCCAGCTTACATAGATCCCTTTTACATAGCAAATGGAACCAGTCCATGTGTCTAGCTTAACTAGTTACATTTTTATAGTACCAGCCACGGGATGAAACTAATGTTATAAACACAGGACGTCCAGATATGTATACAGATTGCTAATTAGATTTCCTTAATTGATGCCAATTATGTTAAAAGGTAGCAGGAAACTAGCTGGTTTTATTTATTTGAGCGACTTTTTAAGCAAATCTACAAAGACAAATCTACTTAAACTTGGATGAAAGAAGAAAAAATCAGCAAATAAGAAAATATATAATAAAATTAATAAGAAAATGAAAATCATTCATAATTCCATGTCAGGTATAGAAAATAAAGTCACAAACCATCGTACATAAAACACATTATTGAGAAAATAGAACAAAAATTAAACAATTGAATAAACATTTGACAAAACATTAAAACAAAACCAATATTTTTTTGTTATTTGTAGACTTTGACAGTCGTTACAGGTAGTCAGTGGCCCGAAAGTCTGACAACCAGCCTTACCTAGGGATGTCGTATTACCTAGTACCTATGCTAGTACTAACTGGGTTGCGTAGATCAGATTGGCAGTCGTTACTGGACGCGACTGGACACCCAAACATAGTTCGGGAAAGGCTAGGCAGATGACGATCAGAATTATTACAGACGACAATATTTTGATGTTTGTATAAGAGAATGCTGTAAGTAATGTAGTAATGGCCTCTAAGGTAGTATAGGCCTCATCAGAAGGCTTGAAGTCAATGGAGAGGGTTTTCCTCGGAGTTTCCATGCGTGATCGAAGAGAGAGAGCAAGAGAACCGAGGTTACCGACGTAGCTCGAAGAATTGCCAAACTTAATTGGCAGTGGGCAGGGCACATTGCTCGCAGAACGGGTGGCCGATGGGGCCGAAAAGTTCTGGAGTGGCGACCGCGAACCGGAAGACGTTGCGTTGGAAGGCCTCTCACTAGGTGGACCGGTGACCTGCTGAAGGCAAGTCGCACTGGACTGGTCAATGTGGCGACACTTGGGTGCCTATGTCCAGCAGTGGACGTCTTGCGGCTAAAATGATGATGATAATAATGAATGTAGTAATGAACACGAAACTTTGAACATGATGGTCACTTACCTAACTAGGCAATTTGAGTATTAAACAAACTACGATCGCCTTACTTTTGACAAGTAGGTACCACTTTCCTTTTGGCCCTTCTTTGTTTCTGCTATACGGTCTTCCTTGTACAGCAGTGGACGTTTGATGATGATGGTGGCGAAGACTGCATCGTTGGTGTAGTGGTAAAGCGCGACAGCTGAGCGTGGGGTTTGGAGATCGGTTTCCAGATCCAGCATAGCCTAATTGTGTTCTTCCATCAAGAATTTCCTAGAAGTAGACCATAATTTGAATGAGTGCTCTGTTCCTTTACCTCCAATTATTGTACTTGAATTTAACTGTCGAAATAGCTAGGCAGAACTTACTGCATACAGCTCTGCCTAGTTCTTCAGTAATACTGGTGAGATGTCTGTGTATGAATCTTAAATTAACGATAATGATCTCTTGCCTGTCTAAAACCGCTTCCATATTAGTCCTATGGAGTCTACGCCCTCATAACACAAGGAGGCGCCTCAACGCCCTGGCGCCTGTTCTCGCACAAATTACTAGCAAGGGGCAACGGGGCCCTCAGTTACGCGTTGTACCTGTCTCGATGGGGGAGGTCAGGATATGCCATTGAAGCATATTTACGATTGATCAGCCTGCTTTGTTAGGATATTCTCGAAGGGAGAAATACAGAGCAGCCGCGGGCAATTGCTAGTCAATACTAATATTTTATAGAGGTAACAGTTTGTAAGTTTGCATGTAGGGGGTAATCTTCGGAACTAATGATCCAATTCTTTTTGTCGTGGGTGTTGTTAATTATATTTATATCATGCATATAAACCGTGATATCAATTTTTTTACGGACGAAGAGCTAATCGCAAACAAATAAAGCGCCACTAATGGAATAACGGAAAGACGGCAGAACTAGTCCAAAGCTAATTATAATGACTGTTATACCAACAACCCTAAGTTCTAAACCTCTAATCTAGGTTGGAATTCCGCACTTCTGGGTAACTGCTGTAGGTTTACAACCAACGATTGAACCTTCGGTTAACGACAGTTGCTCGACTTTAGCACATGATAACTATTTCATATTTCCCTTGTTTAATTGTCGCCTTATCGTTTCCCATCACGAATAGGTTGACGCTTAGCAGGTAATATGGAATTTTAATAAAGCTTTGTCAATATGGCCATGGCATTTTCGTGGTGATGACGACTAGTAGGGCTATTACGTATCTCTGTTGACAGCTCGAAATGATAGTAACTGGGCTCAGTGTCCATCAATTAACTGTCAAAAGGTTAGTTTCGTATTATGTATGACCCTGGTAGTCACCGTAAAGTAATATCCACTCAGTGTGATACGTAATACCAATATTATGTCATTCACGATTGTCATCAAAGTTCGGTGTACAACCCTTCAGTTGTATTACGTATCTTTCTGATGTCCAGTGACTATGAAGCTTAATTCATAGTCACTGGATATCAGAAAGATACGTAATAGCCCCGCAGTACGTAGCGACCAAAGAGCATAGACAAGACAGTGACAATCGATTTCTTAGTGTTTCGTCTTACCTACTACAACGACTTAGGTCTAAAAAACTGGCGGTGTAAAATCAGCGAAATTAAAAAAAAAAAACACCGAAATTTGTTGCTTTTTTGTTGCTAATTAGTTGCTAAAAAAAATTTTTTTTAGCTCCAACCGATCGTGAAAAATCGGCATTAACGCTAACTTTTCATTAAGATAGCGTGGACATCACTGGATGTGGAATGATCGATCAAACGAATAGCGGTCAATTTGTTGCTAATTTGTTGCTGAAAGATGCTAAAGAAAAAAAAAGAAAATTGTTTTTTTTCCAATATAAATAATGTCCACGCCAGCTTAACTCTCGAGTTTTCCGTGAAAAAGCTGAATGAAAATTTGTTGCTGCTTTTACTACATCTTGTCCGAGTTCAGAGAGTCAGCAACAAAATACAAACTGGAAGTCAAGAAAGTTGGAGATCGGTTTACGTAAAAACCGGCCACGCCAGCTTAACTTTCGACTTTCGTGGAAAATCTATAGTAAAAATTTGTTGCTGCTTTTACTACATCTTGTCCTAGTTCAGAGAGTCAGCAACAAAATACAAACTTTAAGTCAAGAAAGTTGGAGATTGGTTTACGTAAAAACCGGCCACGCCAGCTTAACTTTCGACTTTTCTTGGAAAATCTTTAGTAAAAATTTGTTGCTGCTCATACTGTAGCTAGTCTGAATACAAAAGTCAGTAACAAAATAGAAACCGAAAGTCGGATTAGTTTGGAGATCGGTTTAGAAAAAAACCGGTCATGCCAGTTTAACTCTTGAGTTTTCCGTGGAAAAACTATAGTGAACATTTGTTGCTACTCATACTTTATCTAGTCTGATTACAAAGAGTCAGCAACAAAATAAGAACCAGAAGTCAAGAAAAGTTGGAGATCGGTATGCATATAAAGTAGCCAAAAAAGCAAAATTGAAAATTTTGAAAAACCCACCACGGTTAAAAAGTAATTGTAAAAGAATAAAATAAATTAAAAAAAAACAACTTAATAAAAAACCCAAGAATATCCGTCGGGGGCTGCCATGAAATGAACTCGTTTTGCAGTTTTATAGTAACTTGAATAATTGGAGATTTTTAGCGCTATACTTACACCCTGAATGGGCAGGCCGTGCCCCTACAGTGGGGCCCACCTTTAGAAGATGATGATTATACTTATTTTTATTTACGATGAAATTTAAAATAGTGATGGTAGCCCCCGACGGATATTCGTGGGTTTTTTATTAAGTTGTTTTTTTTTTTTTTTTTTAGTAATATTTACGAGTAAGTACGCGGGTGTACTTACGATTAGCTGCAGTTTGACCAGCAACAAATTTTCACTTTAGTTTTTCCACAGAAAAGTCTAGACTTAATCTGGCGTGGCTGGTTTTTCCGTAAAGCGATCTCCAACTTCATGACTTCCGGTTTTTATTTAGTTGCTGGCTCTTTGTATTCAGACTAGCTGCAGTATGAGCAGCAACAAATTTTTACAATAGTTTTTCTACGGAAAAGTCGAGAGTTAAGCTGGCGTGGCCGGTGTTTTCGTAATCCGATCTCTAACTTCTTTTGACTTCCGGTTTTTATTTTGTTGCTGACTCTCTGTACTCAGACTAGCTGCAGTATGAGCAACAACAAATTTTTACTATAGTTTTTGTACGAAAAAGTCGAGAATTAAGCTGGCGTGGCCGGTTTTTCCGTAAAGCGATCTCCAACCTAATCCAACTTTCGTTTCTAATTTGTTGCTGACTCTATGCTAAAACAAGCTGAGTTATGAGCAGCAAGCAACAAATTTTTACTATAGTTTTTCTACGAAAAAGTCGAGAATTAAGCTGGCGTGGCCGGTTTTTCCGTAAAGCGATCTCCAACCTAATCCAACTTTCGTTTCTAATTTGTTGCTGACTATATGCTAAAACAAGCTGAGTTATGAGCAGCAAGCAACAATTTTTCACTACAGTTTTTCTACGGAAAAGTCGAGAGTTAAGCTGGCGTGGCCAGTTTTTTCGTAAACCGATCTCCAACTTTCTTGACTTCCCATTTTTTTTTGTTGCTGACTCTCTGAACTCGGACAAGATGTAGTAAAAGCAGCAACAAATTTTCATTCAGCTTTTTCACGGAAAACTCGAGAGTTAAGCTGGCGTGGACATTATTTATATTAGAAAAAAATAATAATAACAATTTTCTTTTTTTTTCTTTAGCATCTTTCAGCAACAAATTAGCAACAAATTGACCGCTATTCGTTTGATCGATCATTCCACATCCAGTGATTTCCACGCTATCTTAATGAAAAGTTAGCGTTAAAGCCGATTTTTCACGATCGGTTGGAGCTAAAAAAAAATTTTTTTAGCAACTAATTAGCAACAAAAAAGCAACAAATTTCGGTTTTTTTTTTTTTTAATTTCGCTGATTTTACACCGCTAGTTTTTTAGACCTCAACGACTTTCGACGGGATTGATATTATAAGCTTCCTCCGAAATAAACTTTATAACAATGCCAATAAAGGACACTTAAAATACGAAGCATAAAATAGAAAGGACAGTATAATGTGGTTTCAGGAAGTCCGATTCATATTTGGCGTTTCCATCATCATTAGCATTGATAGAATGTCACCTTGTCTGGCCTCCAAGTGCGATTTTCATTTTCCTGGCACAGTTCTGTCGTCACGACTCAACTGGAATGTCATTTCTTTTGAAGCTACAACATCTCGTAAGCATTATAATGCTAAGTTGTTACGTGTAGACATGCATAGCATGTAACAACTTACCCAATGACATGCCGTATCGGGAAGACCAAAGAAACTATGTATGGACTGTGTAAAGGATGATATGGCAATAAAGGAGGTGTATGATGAGATGACGAGTAGGTAATAGAGAAGTATGGATAAGAAGACATGCTGCGGAGTCCAAATAAATGGGTATAAGAACAGGAGAATGATGATAAAGTAGATATCGAATTCATAATAATGTCGTGACACAAGCAAACAAAGTTCTTGTGAATTCTTACGATTTCGAAAACATCTTGAATACGAAACAGTTAATTTAGTTTTTTTGCCGCGTTTTTGCTTGTGAGAAGCTTTAACAGTCATTGGAGTTTTTACGTGTTCACGGTCAACAAGGGTCAAATCAATAGTGAGATGACAAATAGATAACAAACATGGTTAAGAAGGCGTGATGGCATTGCTAGCGAAGCGATTGATACGTACGATTTTGTAGGGTTAACGATTCGAACAGATTTGTCAGGACATGTCGTTTGTCTGGACTTTTGACTTATGGGGATGTATTTTAGAAAATATAAAAGTAGTAGGAAATATTATAGACTAGCTGTTGCCCGCGAATTCGTTTGCGTGGGAATTATGAAATGTGTGATTGATAAAAAGTAGCGTACTATTGTCACCTTTGTATTTCCATATTCTAATCTGTCTCTGTGCCAAATTTCATCCAAATCCGTTTTGTCAAATCTTTTAATACTGAATCAACATTGATTCATAATCTTATTTAACCAATGAGAATGATGGCTGGTCGGAGGTGGCACACAAAAAGAGTATCTGGAAGGATACTCTTAAAGGGAGGCCTTTGCCCTGTTATTGGATAGAAGAAAGAAAGATATTACATGGAAAGCCAAGCTCCGTAATTGCTTCATATAATGTACTTACAGTAATGACGCATCAGTTTTTGTACATAGATCATAAAGAAGATCGGCATTTTGGGGCTCTCTTAATTTCAGAAGCGTATATATCATGATCTGTCAAAGGCCCAATTTGTTCGAGACACCATTGTTTAACTATTGTGTCTAGATCAAGGGACAACTTCTGAAATGAAGAGAGCCCCAAAATCGATCTTCTTTACTATTTAGGTATACAAAAACTCATGCGACATTGTTGAGTGTAAGATTATTGGACAAACCCGTCTATTAAAATACCGTTTTACTTTTGCGGTAAACTAATCTAGACTCATTTCCCGTGGCTTACTTAGCCTGTTTGTCACTTAAAGTAATAATTACTATTTGCGGAACCGGCTAATTATTTCCCGTCAATCTGTGTTTTGTTGTAGGTGTAAATACCTTATAGAGATTATCATCTTCCATGTTCGCCTGTCTTTGAGCTTTTTAATTCAATTGGTACTTTGTAGTAGGTACTAAAGAGCACGCAACACTCGGTTTACACTTTTCATAGAACTACTTAGTTCTATGAAAAGTGTAAACCGAGTTCTAAGTGCCCATAAGACTAATCATCATCATCATCAGCCTATAATGTTCCCACTGCTGGGACACGGCCTCCTCTCAAATGAGAGGGTATGTGCGGATTGGTGGATGTCACATTCTTCGAATTTTTGGTTCTAGGACATGCTGGTTTCCTCACCATGTTTTCCTTCACCGTTTTAAGAGCAGTGATGATGAAATAAATTACACAAAGTAATGCGCCTGTCTGGGTTCGAAGCCACGACTTACTGTTCGTAAGTCGGGGCCGCCACGACTGGGCCACCGCTGCTCTCTAGACTAATGAGCACCTATTAAATCAAATTAGGTAACTGAAGATTTATGTCAAAATATTACATAATGAGTGAGTATTATGGAGCCACTGTTTTAACCGGCTCGCAACTTTACAATCGATTTGCAAATTAACGCAGAATCTAATCACATCATGGAGGTTAACAATGTCATTTACCTTTAGAAATTAAATGGCTGTTAATATGTTTGTGAGGTTAATTCTTAGACATAAAAAGGGTGCATAAACTAGAAGACCACAGGCTATAAATATCAAGAAAGTATCGCGTCGCTTGCACAGGATCTTCAACATAAAACTGTCGAGATGTCTTTCTTACATTTAAATACTTACAATTTTTTTTACACGTAGGTACCCAACCAGTTTATAGCTCTAGTCTGCGAAGCCAGAGCAATTGCTTGCGTTTTTCGTAAAAAGACTTGCTTGATGCAGTTTTACACCTATTTGTGCTATCATTATGTTTAATGCTATCTTGGTGCTTTGCTGGAGATGAAAAGACGTAAGTCTAAGACTCTCTTTCACTCGGGGAAAGACTTTCTGATAACACAATTTTAATTAATTTCAAGCTTTTATAGGTAGTGGCTCGAGAATTCAATTCAATTTAGTCAGTACCTACAGCTGGTGTCTCAAAGTCCATTTTTTTTATTTAGCTTATATTGTCCCACTTCTAAGCAAAGGCCTCCCCCCATTTCCTTTCACTCCTCACGATAGTGTGCTTCTTCTCGCCAATTCGCGAGGAAGCCATCCAAGACGTCCCGCCATCTTCTTTTCGGTCTACCGCGATCCCGTCTAGCTAAATAAAAATAAATGTAAATTCTTGGACCAGAATTAGGGCGCAAAATTGTGGGTGTGTAGGTATAGGTCTTTTTGCAAGTTCTATTCTTAGAAAAAGTAAAATTATACGAAGTACGAAAGTAATGACTTGTTGACACCTTGGTGAGGAAAAAACGACACGTAATTATTAGGTAAGTAGGTGTTAATAAGACACATCGAGCTGTAAAATGAGTTATAATAGCATGAGAGGAGATGGCGGCATTCTGCAAAACCGAACATTTCTTTTAAACTGGATTTTTTAACCTTGGTGTGCCATTTACATCGCCATAGACATCCTGCAGACGTGATGAGTATCAATATTAGTATCTAAATACGAAAAATATACTGAATTTCTCAATTTATACAGAAACAGCGGACGTTGATCCCAAAATGTATCGTATGTCATATATAAATGTATCATAAATGCCATCGTATCCCATGTATTAGGTTTGCTGTAAGAAAACCCAATTCTGTGTTAGCTCGCCTTTGGACATAAGCTATATTGTATTATATTTGTTTTTTTATTTGTGTGCAATAAAGAATAAGAATGTATCTTTTCAATTTATCAAAATCATACATACTTACATATAACATTTAGCCTGATCTCCAAAGGGTTAGGCAGAGGTATACCTAATACTAGTACTATCGAGGATACTCCCGCCTGATCACCACTAAGCTAATTTTTGCTTGCATTTACAACATAGAAACGCTCTCGAGCTCCGCCCCGTTGACTTTGTATATAAATAATGAATGAAAAGATACAGATCGGCCGAGCGCACTGACGACGCACGCCAACCAAGAGTTATTGTTATTTTGCGCGCCAAAGTTGACGCTTTCCTAATAGGCCTAAACTTTAAGGGGGCGCGACTCGGTACCTCCGCATGATTTAAGTGATTTTTTTTTAACTGATCAGGCAGAAAAGACCACGACTGTACCTACACCTACATTTCGCCAGTTATGTTTTAAGTCCCATGTAAAAAGGGGCGAGCCCGCCGGGCACAAATCCACACTCCGTGGCTGCTACTGAGTGAATAGGCGAGACGACAAAAAAATCTAATTAGATTATCAAAAAATATTTGACCCGTGTTTTTTTTTGTTACGTAATATTAGAAAAAAATACAGTCAGTAAATCATAAGGAATATTTATTGACAATAAAGTAGACACAACACACATAATCATAGTTTTACATTTTTAATGATAATCGCAGAAACAAATATACTGTAAATATTAGGCAATAATCAATAGTAAGTACAAGAAAATTTAAACAATTGAAATGTATGGAAATAATGTTTTACCAACATTATTTCTGGCTGATACTTATTTACCCTTATATACGAAGTATTGCGGTCACGGAGAGATGTTACTTCGACGATGGTGCGTGGTAAAACACAAGCTCCGCTTTTTTTTTTTTTTTTTTTTTTTTTTTTTTTTTTTTTTTTTTCGAAATGGCATCTCGCAGTTCAACCAGAGAGGTTGTCGTCTGCTTAACCGGACTTTCCTGTGGGTGCCTTAAGTGTAAGGCCTCCAGCCAGGGCAAAAAACTTACAAACTAAGCGACTACACGCTAAGGGCACCCCCTGCGGGGTACGGGCTTCGGCTTAGGGCGTCGCTGGGAGAGGACAGCAAGGGGACAGGCTGGATCGGAGTGGACAAGCTCCGCTGCACTGAGCATCATTTAAATACGATCTTCAAACGAACTGTCATGGCGCGCCCCTCCTACCCTCCTCCGGGTATGGAAAAAGCAAGTGCGACAACAGTAAACCAAAATTGACGAAGATATGAAGCTTTTAAAATTCTCAATACGTCACGCCATGGTATAATTTTAGCTAGTTCTGACGTCACGAGCGTGCATGCGTTTTATCTTTGTCAATATTCATTGATTTACAAAAACAAAAAATACGTGTCCATTCATTTCCAATACTCTAACTGACGGACTAAATAGATTTGCAATTTTTTGATACTGTCGTCATGCTATTTCCTGATGGAAAAACTCTACAACACTTTGCCCGACACAGGAATCGAACCCAGGACCTCGTGCTCAGCAGTCGCGCTTGCGACCACTCGACCACGGCCACCTCGGCCGGGAATTGTTCCCCTCAGCATTGGACACCTTTATTCACAAAGGCTCAGCGGTGCAGACGGGCGTGTTGTGTTACTTTCTCCGCGTGGCGAATGCATTGTGTGCGGTCCTTACCTTACTCATTGTGAACCACGCGAGTCGTGCCTTTCTGGGTCGTCCGGGAGCAGACGAGCGATTAAAAAACTTTTGTCACACATATTTTTTTGTTGATCGAAGGTGGAAACAAATGCTTTACACTAGAATAGTACATTTTGATACAAGTGCCACATGTATCAAACGACGTTATTCAATACACTTTTGAAGAAATAAAATAAAAGAACGAAAAATATTTTTGTCATGAATTAAGAAACAATGACTTTAATTTTCTTTTATTTTTCCGCGCTTTGCTTTCGCCAGGTTGAAGGAAAAGCAAAGGTATGAAGCCGCTAAACAGCCTAATAAGTTAAAAACAGTTTTGTTTTAGAACACAAATAAATGTAAATTTGTTTATAAAAATAAATATTAGTTTAAAATAATCATGTTTATCTATGATATTCTATTTATAAACACAATTTGAATATTCAAGAAATATTTACGCCGAAAAGACCATTGCTTTGCCGAAATAAAAAAAAACATTCATCTCCGACCATAATAGGGATTGAACCGATTTGAACTTCGTATTTAAAGTATGGTTATTTTTATTTCCGCACAAGTGCGGATAAATGTAAAAAACGCACACGTGTGAAATACATTGCATGTCTTACCGTAGTGCGTTCAGAACCCGTTTTCGAGGAAGTGTATTGAAAAAGTATTACAAATAATAGACTTGTCTGAATAGGTCAACATCCTTGTTTTAATTCGGGAAGCAATCCTACCATCCTGCCTGTCATTCCAGAGTCCAGGATACATCCATAGACAACATGCTATAAACCCGTCGTTCACATAACAAGACACAATAAAATATCAATCGAGATGTACAAACTACAAAGTTAAATAATTCATTACATAGCAATCGCGACCGCGAAGCAATCGCTACCGTCACCCTGGGTTGCCAGATCAAGTTTCTGAATTCTCCCCTTAATCATTTTTTTCCCCCAAAAAGATACATTTGGTAACTTTTTTCCCATTGTGTTTTATTAACAGGAAAATATCCAAACGGAGAGATATAAAACTGGGTTCAATCACAAAAGGTACCTACCTACTCTGCTAGGTATCGAATTCCACGCGCCACACGATGCAATCGTCGTGTACGCAAATTTTCATATTTTTTTAAGTTTGTTCTATCTATCCTACTTGGGGATCCCCAAAAATTCTCTAAGAATTTTATTTCCACAAATTGTCTTCTTGAACGTTTTTCCCCCAAAAACGGGGGAAAAAGTCACCAATCTGCCAACACTGCCGTAACCAGTAGCTTCTAGATACGAGCAATTGCAATCTATGCCCATTTACAAATAAACTTTATGTTCCCGATTACAAGGGAATTTAGTTTGTAAGGAAATCTAAATTATTGGCAAAAGTTACTGGGTATCTTTACTGGTACGGAATGGCTACTAATTCCAAACATCTGGGACTCTACAATTATTTTCTTTTAGAAATCAAGGTAGCTTGAATTGTTTTCCTGTAAGTTTCTATTCCGATCTACTAGATCCCTTCCGACTTCATTAGTAATAATATATCTGTACGAGTAGATCACTAAGGCTATTACGTATCTCTGTTGACAGCTCGAAATGATAGTAACTGGGCTCAGTGTCCATCAATTAACTGTCAAAAGGTTAGTTTCGTATTATGTATGACCCTGTTAGTCATCGTAAAGTGATATCCACTCAGTGTAATACGTAATACCAATATTATGACATTCACGGTTGTCATCAAAGTTCGGTGTACAACCGAAGCTTGATTGTCACTGGATATCAGAAAGATACAGTAGCCCTGCAGATAGGCTTGAGGCTTGCCATAGCATCCGGAATTTTCGGGGCAAGTCCGCAATTTTAGCTCAGTGTCTCTCTCTCATCTGACCTCCACAATACAAATAGGTATAAAGAAACTTTATTCTCAATAAAGACAAATGTCACTGACTTGAGAACAATAATATAAACATGTACATATAAATTACCTACATAAAGTTCGTCGTCATCAGTTACAAACTAGACTACACGTCTACACCCATTCAATGCCTTCATTTCTCTAGAAGTGCTCGATCCGCCTTATTATACTGAGTAAGTTGAGTTTTGAATACATTGAAAGAGTGCAGATTTCTTATACTAGAGGGTATTCTATAAAAAAATTGCTGGGTACGTATACCTCTTCGTAAAACTAGATTGACCTCGACATGTACTGCTTCACCTTAAAGATCGACGCGTGCGGCTGCCATGTTTCTTTTTAAATAAATTCAGTAAAATGTTACTGCACAAGAAAGTCTGAAATTTTTATACCATGTCCGGAATTTCCTCCGAAAAAAAAAACAGAATTGGCAACCCTATCTGTAGACTGATTTAGGCTTTGCACACCTATTATAATTATAATGAAGTCTATCTCGATTCAGACCTCCGCAAATTGCTTGTCAATTTTGCATCAAACCTAATGAGGATACTACCATTATTCAATTAATAGAGGATAAAAAACTGCTCCTGGACATCCGTCGTCTTCCCAAGTTCTCACTGGTTAATCTTAGTTCTTCCGACCGTACGCGTATTTGCAAAAGGTACTCAACAGACGAACAAGAATAGGCGAGACGACAAAAAAATCTAATTAGTCCGTCAGTTTGATTATCAAAATATATTTGACCCGTGTTTTTTCTTTTGTTAAGTAAACCAAAATTGACGAAGATATGACGCTTTTAAAATTCTCAATACATCACGCCTAGATATAATTTTTACGTAGTTCTGACGTCACGAGCCCCCACTCTCGAGTTTTGATGCGTTTTGTCTTTTGTCAATATTCAGAGATTAAAAAAAAACAAAAAATTCGTGTCCATTAATTTCCAATACTCTAACTGACGGACTAAATAGATTTGCATTTTTTTGATACTGTCGTCATGCCTATTGTGCTACTCACGGTGCCTATATCTAAGTACCTACTTAGTCTTTATTGCAATCGTTAAAGAAAAGTGTGAAATTATAAAGTCGTAAATTAGATTGCTTCGATTTCTTCACGGCATTAATTAATATACCTACATGAAATATGCTAAAAACCCTGACCAACTAAGTAACTAAGTAATCTTCCAAAGTCACAACATAGTTGTGTTTAGTTACATTTACCTAATATATCTTTATAACAAACATTTTAAGATTTAGATAGAAAGAAAGTCTCATTTCGTCTGTGCTGGGGTAGCCTTTCCTTACGCAGATTGTTACAAAATTAATCTCGGTTATGGGCTGATGTTCAGAGCGGTTTCGCACTACGTCTGATCCGAGTCCGAACCGTACCCGTGAAAAGTCAGTCATAATATATGGACGTAAGGTATGTTTGTTTACATATATAAACCACAAGTACTAGTACTCTACATAATTATGTAGGTAATTACAAAATTACCAGAAAACATCCTGCGGAATCGCGGGGCAGGCCCAATGCCATTCACTTCTCTTTCACGGGTTCGGACCGGATTCGGATCGCACGTAGTGCGTAACCGCTCTTATAGTAGCATTTTTAAATACGCCGCCATCGGTACTTATCTAGTATCTCTGATCTCCAGACACTCATGAATATTTACGCGCACCCGCATCCCTTTAATTATATCAGCGTTTTACAACGCTGCTGATAGATTTATCTAGTTAGGTACTTCTTTGCTATGATTTCTTTTTAAACTCTTTAGATCTTGTGGTTTATTCTAAACCTGTCTAGCCTGCGTTTCTGGACTGCATAGCTAAGTCAGTTCTAGGTACGAACCTAGGTACGTCTAAACTCGTTAATTAGACCTAAGGGTGTGAAAGTTACACATAACTTTTCGCTCAGAACCGTCATTTATTTTGCTAGAGCGAGAAAATGATAGGAGCATGGAAATATGCGATTCCGTGCTGATTGTGGTTCAATATATATGCGTAATTGTGTACGAAAGAACTGGTTTTACTATGTTACCTACATCAAAAATTCAAGTTAGGTTGTTAGGGAATAGCACATCATAATTTAATTTTAAAATAAAAACAGGTTGGTAGATCAAAAAAATATACAAAGTGGAATTTTTCAATGCCACCTGTAGAGAAAGTACTCTAAATTTTAGAGATAGCAAATTTTACTCAAAAGAAACATTCCTTTATTTTAAAAGAGAAATAAATCTGCATTCACAGATTTTTGAAAATTCGCTTGCCACATCGAGCCCGGGATCGATCGACTAAAGTTCGAAAAAATAACATTCTGTACCTTTCCTTGCCTTTCCTTTACCTTTGACATCAATCGATAGGGTAAATCATATGAATCAAATCTCTCTTACAAACAAATGTTATTTCTTCGAACTTTAGTGGTTCGATTCCCGAGTGTGGCAAGCGAATTTGCGAAAATCTGTAAATGCAGATTTGTTTCTTTTAAAAAATAAAGGAATATTATTTCCTTTGAGTAAAATTTGCTATCTCCAGTATTTCGAGTACTTTCCCTTCAGGAGGCATTGAAAAATTTCACCCTGTATAAAAAAACCTATGCAATATTACTCTGTTATGGATGTAAGCTTATACGACCAGTTACCAAAATACTCATTTAAAAAAAAAACTGTCTTAGTGATGTGCCTATCTTCAGTTCTATGCCCTAGTCCCACCAGCTGAGTATTACTCTTTTATCGCAACATTTCATAAGACTCAGTTGGTACTACACGTTACTTTACATACTATTACACTTAAAGCCATGCAGAAAACAATATAAAGTGTTTTAATTCAGCTCCAATAGAAAAGGTCATGGAAACTATCATTATAGTTGCTCCCAGTTATGATGTCAATAGCGGTCATTGACTCACCTACATTTATTAAACTTTATAACTTTAAAAACCAAAAATAAGCCTGTTCAAATTTTGAATCGTCGTATAGTGATCTTCAACATTTTTTTCTAATGAAAAACGATACATGGTTTATTGTTTTGGTTCGTACGAAGAGATATTAGGGGAAAAGGCAATGATCGCTATTTCAAGCTAAAACGCAACAACTATACTCGTACTTAACATAAACACATATAACTGCACTCTAATGATCCAGACATTATTTTTATATATTAATTTGTGTACTCGACCTACACTAAACGTAAACAGTGCAATTAGAGTGTTAAATTGATCTTACTAACAGTCATTACAGGTAGTCAGTGGCCCTTCTAAATACCACTGTTACCAAGAGATTTCGTATCGTTTTACCCAGTAACTGGGATGTGGACGTCATTTGGCAGTAGCATAAAAAACTGAAATCCAGCTGCATCCGCCATTCAGTTAGACTGGAAGTCGACCCCAACATAGTTGCGAAAATTCCAGGCTGTCGATGATGAATAATCCTTGTAACTTATGGATATTATTATTTGTTCCACAAGACTTGTAGTCGAAGTGTAGTCTTGTGGTGTAACTACAACTAGTGGTGGTTAATATATCATATAGAAAAATAAAGCAACGTGCTTATTATACATATCATATAGCAAATGCTATCGTGGTTCTCACTTGTTGCTATTTGCTTTATGCTTTACATCGCACTCTGTCTCTCTCCGTCGCGCATCGCAATATTGCAAGCGCAAGTAGCAAAACTAGCAAGAAAGCAGGGGTTGGCGCGGTGGGGCGGGGCGGCCAGCCGTCGCATGCTAGTGAATTGTTTGCTTTCGGTCGCGTGCTTATTCGTTTTATGCACCGCGCACGAATCCGCGATCTCGGGTGGCTCACATTATCACGAAATATACTTTAATGCTATTTTGCTTCTTGCTTTTTTAGTGTAAATAAACAGTGAAAGGACTAAATATAAGTTTGTTGGTAATCAATATTGCGTAGATATATTGATTACCTACTTAAAAAACTATATTTTGCTTCGTGTTTTTTTAGTGTAATTAAAGAATGATAAGACACGAAAGTTTATTGTTTTGTAACTGTTCTGTTTTATCGTAATAAATACATAAACGCGATGCAATATTCTTAAAAAGCATGCTGTCAGTAACAAACATTCACCACGCTTGCTATATTCGCGCCCGCCCGTTTGCCCGTAACAAGTTCCTACGCTACGTCGTATAAAAAAGCATGCTATATTATAGCATTTAAAATAGCTTGCTTAAAATATAAAGCATTAAGAAAGTGATTGCCATATAGCAACTTTGAACACCACTAACTACAACACTAGGAAGAACGTCAGATTAATTTTGAAGTTAACTTTTGAGGTTATAAACAAACAACAATATTTTTGTACCGGTAAGGTTCTGTTTCTATAATAATGTCTAGTAAACCTAATTCTAAGCGTACAATATACGTCGGTGGGTTGGCAGAGGAGGTAGACGAAAAAGTTTTAAACGCGGCATTCGTTCCGTTCGGAGATTTAGTTGATGTTCAAATACCTTTGGACTATGAGACTGAAAAGCACAGAGGCTTTGCATTTATTGAGTTTGAGAATGCTGAAGATGCAGCAGCGGCTATAGACAACATGGTGAGTAGTTTTAATTTTTGTTTACGATAATAACAATCGAAAATTATCAACAAATGTCTACGTAGTGAATGTTTTTCGTGTTGTTTAAAGCTATATTCTGTGCCATTTGCACTTTAACTAGTAAATAACAATAGAACGCACTTTTCTGTATGTAATTTTAGCTACATAAATAGGAGTTAAGATCAAAACAAAGTTAATTTAGAACTTAAATGTCAGCTTAGCCTAACCTTTTTCCCTAAACATTACAGAATGACTCAGAACTCTTTGGTCGCACAATAAGAGTGAACATAGCCGCTCCTCAGCGAATCAAAGAAGGTTCCACTCGGCCGGTGTGGTCGGAGGACACTTGGCTACAGAAACATGCTGGAGAAACATTGCCGGTTGTCAAAGATAAGGACAAGGATGTTGTCATGAAAGAGGATGGTACAAAAGAAAATACTGACAGTAGTAGTGTAAGTACTTTGTTTAAAACTTTGTCCTCTATAAATAAAATGTTCCTGTAATCCTGGGCAACTTTTGAAATGGTTATTTCTTAAAAATCTTACTATGAACATAAAACAAAAAAATATGTATCATAATATAGCACAAAAGCAACAATGGCCAAAAACTCAAAAAAATCATATCATATTTGAACTATGTGCAGAGAGGCAGATACTTCATAGTTATCTTGAGTAAAACAGTGTGTGTAAATCTAGTAGGCCTAGCCAAATAATGTAACTTAATGAAGTATACACCATTCCAATGCACAAATATTTTAGACTATGGTTTAACAAATTCATATATCACATCTCCATAGGTCTGTAAATGTCCAGTGTTTAATATAGGCTTTGTAATGCCCATATTGGTTAATGGTCCACCAGTACCAGGCACAGTTTTTTACCATGAAAAAAGTTATTCTTTTTTCTTTCATAGTTTGATTCAGAATCAGTGAATTATATTCTTAGTGCCAGGATAGCCCGCATAATTCAAATTGTCTCAGGTTTTTTAGCAATTTGCAGACTGTATGTCAAACGTTAAACAAAGTTACAAAACATTATAAACCATTCAATGACTATTTCATAAAAAGTCATTCTATGAGGACCTGCAAATTTGCCAGAAACATAAGAAAATTTAAATTTCGTGGGCTACCTGGGTGTTTCACCTAAATAAAACATAATATTTTGAAACTTAAACAGACATCTTGTGTGTTGCCGGGGAGTTTGTTCTGCCATAGAGAACATTCGAAAGTGGTTGAAGATCAATAATTATGGGAATTTACTTTTGAAATTCTTATTGTTCATATGATTGTTAATTTTTCAGCTACCTGTAAAGCCTGCAGAGAAGCGTAACCCTCAAGTATACTTCGACGTCAGCGTCGGCAAGCAATCATTGGGCCGAGTGATAATGATGCTGAGGGCAGACATCGTGCCCAAGACTGCAGAGAACTTCAAAGCTTTGTGCACACATGAGAAGGGGTTTGGGTACCAGGGGAGCTGTTTTCATCGGATAATTCCTGACTTTGTATCCTTTTTACAAGCATTTATTTAACTTGCAATGTTTGTATGTTTGTTTATGTCAAATCTTGCTACTGAATTTTAAACAGTTATCTGCAACTGATTGTGCTGGAATTTTGCATACCTACATGTTTAGTTTGGATTGCAATGCATGGTTAGCTTAGTGACGTCATTCTTAATACAATAATTCCCAGAGATAGCAGACTAGTTATTATGCACCCACCCTCCGGAGAAGTCGCTGCAACCCCGCAGGGGGCTGCGGCAGGCGGGTTATGGGCATCGCCCTTGGTCCCGCGGGATCCTTGTGTGCCCGTGGACGCACGGGCACCGTCGGTGGGTGGGCCTTGTAGGCCTTGGCCGATGGCGAGCGCGCTTACGCCGCTCGCCTGTGAGTTAGTGTCATTTTGTGTCGGTAGGGGCGCCACGGTGTTAACCGTATCTTCACGCCGCCTCGGCGGTCTGTCACCGCTAGGTGGAACTCCCGGTGCCCCGGGAGAAGCCCAGCGGATGCCGACCAGCCAGAGGCGGCTGGGGCTGCCCCTACCAGGCAGGGGGGCCCCCGCCCGTGGCGTTATCGAAGCTGGCCGATGCGCCCCGGGTTGGGGGGCCGCACCCACCCTCATGATATAGGTGTCAATTAAAAGGGTTTGCTGAGAATACGAAAAAAAATTGAGTCTGTCAAGTTGGTGTCCCTTCCACCTATATTTAAAAGTTTGCTTTAAAAAAAGGTTTTTATTACAATAAGCTTATTAATTGTAATTTTTTGTAGTGCAGTGAAATGTCAGCTTGTTAAACACCTTAATATAATGTTCAGTCTTGGCTGCAAGGGCAATATTTCAAATCTGATTAGGAATTTATGAGATAAGCTCCTGCTTAAAAGCTGCTGTAAAGCTGATAATTTTGATAAGGCTTGCAGCATTCCAGGGTCCACTGGATACCTAACTCAAATCGTTTATTATACGAATATTATCCTTAACCAACGTCCACCTAGATGTGCCAAGGAGGAGATTTCACAAACCACAACGGAACGGGCGGCAAGTCGATATACGGGCGCAAATTCGAGGACGAAAACTTTACGTTACGACACACGGGGCCCGGTATACTCAGCATGGCGAACTCTGGGCCCAATAGTAATGGGTCGCAGTTCTTCTTGTGTACCGCTAAGTAAGCATTTTTCATTTTAGATTGAAATAAAAATAATTTTGAACGATGTTTTGCTGGCTTCTTGTAGACAGCGCCATCTGTTCGTTAGAGTAAGAACTAATTGTGAGGGCCGTTGCAGAGCCATCTATTGGAGTACAAAGAATAGTTCGTTTTTCACTTGCTTCACTGTTATTCATAAAACGTACCAAAAAGGTGTTTATACATTTTAGCCTGCACATGATCGTAGCACTAAAGTGTGATAACGTTTATAAATAGTATGCAAAACCCAAGCGAATTGCCATGATTTGTTCTTAGCCATTAGACGAGTCATAAAATTGTGTCTGGTGGCATAAAAGTGTGGCAGTATTGGCAGTAGCCTGCCAGTATTAAAAGACTGTTCTCTTTGTTGTTATTTTTTTTTTGACAAGTAACAAACAATGTGAGTACATAAGTACACTTAGACCTACTCCTTTTAATAGCACAGGTGTCATGTTAAGTGTACTAAAAGCTATAATTCCTTTTCAGGACAGACTGGCTTGACGGCAAGCACGTGGTATTCGGTCATGTGATATCAGGGCTCGACGTCGTGAAGAAGATGGAGAAGTACGGCAGTAAAGGCGGCGCCGTGTCCAGCAAAGTCACCATCAGCAATTGTGGAGAATTACAATGATAATTAAGTTTACACTCTTGTGTTTTATTTATTTAATTAACACTACCATAGTCACTTATCATCTTTATGCCGATGCAACTAAATACCAGTATTTTACATGTCTGACCTCCACAACCTGTTAATACTCTGTGTATTGGTAAGACTGAATGTCAGACCTTCGGGCAGTGGCCTGATATGCTGTCTGTACTGTCTACTGTCAAAGATATACAAATGACAGCCGGGACCAACGGCTTAACGTGCTTTCCGTGGCACGGAGGAGTCTCGATATGTAATAAATGCTCACCCATCCACGGACCGACCTCGGCAAGCATTTTTTAACTTTCGATCGAACCGGGCGGCTGTTATAATTAAACCACGAAATCCAATACAAATCGTGAATTTGGATAAACGCAATATATTTATTTTTATCGGTACCTAAGTGAAAATTACGTTAATTATGGCATCAAATTAATTCATCCATTATTAATTAACATACGTATTGAGTTAACCGAGGCACTACAGCAATCAGAATAAAATTACTATCCTAATTAAATAAATCGATGTCCGAACTAATTATACCATACACTTTCATACACAAAAATGATCATTCTCCTATCCCTATCTAAATTTATTTGGGGTCGGTTCCATCGTGTATTTTTTCATAATTCTCTATTAGTCGCCATATCAGTAGTTAACCCCTTTCTAGTAGGGTTCCCCGAAACATAAGGGGTCGTCTTTTAATCACGTGAGCTTTTAAACGGCGGGAGGGGCTCAGAAGAAAAATCACGAAAAATCACGATAGTGTGACAATCACATGTGTTTGTGTTTTTTCGTTCGAAAATCCGAAAAGCGTATCAGTCCATTCATTGTTTCTATGGTCCCTCCCTAGGTACTCTTTAAACAGCAAAACATTCGTAATGTTTTAAATGTTCGAACTAAACTATTGGAAAACAAACGAAAAGTACTAAAAGAATAAATTGAAACTAGGTTTAATCCTTCCTCCAGATTTCGCCTGAGGATAACCAATTAGAGGAGCAGCAATGTGGGTGCGCGTTTAAATTAACCTGATTGACCCAATTGAGCAACATGCTGGCTTGGGGCGAGAATCGTGGGGGTTTAAAACATTATTTTTACGTACGATATAATATGTATAAAACATGCAGCTACCACCCACGTACTTAAACTGACATAAAAAATAGCCAAGTAATTATGGACATGGTACTTAATTAAAATGCAAGCTACTGGCAGCTTTATTATTTCGGTTTTTTTATTGTCAACATTTGACGTGATAACGTCTTATAAATCGATGAACACCGGTTGCACGCACACGTGTCACACCGTGCCGCGCGCCAGTCACGTTCCGCCTGACTCATCAACGCCCAGCCCAAACCCTTGGACCGAGAGGAGGATTTTTTTGAAATTCAACCCCTAAGGGAGTTAAATAGGGGATGAAAGTTTGTATGAAAATCCGTCAGTTTTAAAGTTACGATCTTAAAATATTGTGTTTAGGCTAACGATTAAAAATTAATGTACCTATACCTACGTGACTCAGTGTTTTTAATAATTCCTCTCCCAAAGGGTTAAAAAAGGGGATGAAGTTGTGTATGGAAAGTAAAGTAGTTTTCGAAGTAAAAATCACAAAATGTATTACTTACATAGGCGTATGATAGGAAGCTATAACGGTGTTGTTAGAATTTCAATCGTTAAGGGGGAATAAAAAAGAATAAAAAATAACGAAAACAAATAAATGTTAATTTATTGAAAAAAATGAAATTTTAAAAACTCCTCACTATACAAAATAATGATAATTCAGTAATTCAATTGAATTCATATAAGTATGCAATTTTTCATCAATGTTTTCATAAGACTTTATCACTTTAAATTATCGTCCGTAAACCGACTTCTCGACTCTTACAGACAACCATTTTAATTATTTTTTGTGATTGGCATCTCGCCACTCGTCCTAGGAGCCTCGGCTTAGGGCGTCGCGTCGCTGTAAGCAAAACTTTCTTCTGAGCTTGCTAAAAATAGAGATACAATGTCATTTATTTATGCCAATGCCTCTGTAACACAACACACAAAACAATAAGGTACCTAAACTTATAGGCTATATATATACGAAAGTACATAGTTTATTTACGTAGGTATCTGTAGAGATACATGCATTACATTCACCTTGAAAGCTAGAGGTTGTCTTTATCGTGCAATATGTTTGTACAGCCAAGTCTCATCGTTCATTTCCATAATACTCGTACTCATTGCAGAGTTTAACCTTTGCTGCGATATGTTGAAGGTCCTAGCATTGACAGTATTTCTCAAGGAATTTGTAGATCTGTGTTAATACTTGGATTTTCTACTACAAGAGTCCTTGCGTCCTCTTATTTGATACCTTATTTACCTACAAGGGTGTCTGACCCTCTAGATACCCTAAGGGAATTAAATTCGTAGGTATCCCGTAGTGCAAAAGTGGAACTCAAGGATGTAAACGCCCGTAATTGCAAGAGCTTTAACATCAAAGCTTGCCGCCGCATGTAACAAACGAACCACCTTCTATTAGCTACGGCTCACGGAATACTAATCCATCTCTTAAAGGAAGATTACGCTAATGGCAAACAGGTTAAACTGGAAATAGTTTTAAAATAAAACTTACGGTGCATTTTAAAAACGTAGCTCTTTATAGGCTTTGCCAGTGGCAGCATGGGACGTGCATGGATGGTCAGAATTATAGGAGAATTTTGTTCGGCCTGGGAATCCAGTAGTTTGGATAATCTTTTCACTCCTGCCGCATCAGTCCATGGGACTGAGCGAGTTTTTCGGCTTACACACAGTGCCATTTTAAACAACCCGAACATAGGCTTGGCTTGGCAAAAAATACATTGCACGAAACGCACATAATTTCCCATTTTTATAACCCCTAATTTACAAAGAGACACATATACAGGGTGTAAACCACCTCATCACGAAGCCGTCAACCAAGCATTCATGTACATCAAACTAGTTAACTTTGCGCAAAAATTATTGCTGGGAAACCGACTTTTTTTTGGGGTTGAAAAATCATGTATTGTGGTAGAACTCGATGTAACGCACTCAAAACATTGTGCTGATGGATGGATTGAATAGTAAGGGGCCGTGGAGGTGTTTAAAGTGAAAATCTTACATTAAAAACTGGTATTTAAAAAAAAAGTTGTCAAAAAGTTGGAACTTTGACCCCCAATATTTCCGTAACTAGAAGGTTCCCAGGTATGGTGTAGAACAAAAAAATGATCGCCATAATGAGAAGAACAAGTGCCTTTCGGCTTCGTTAAGAGGTGTTTTACACCCTTTATACATTTACGCAGTACCATCATGACTAATTAAGTACATACTTCAGTGACGTTCGCTGATGCTGCTGGTGCAAATAAAATGCTCTTAAGTAGCATTCAACTCATTACGTTACTCCCAAACCCGTGACCCACTGGAGTGTACTCATGAGGTCAGGGTTAGGTTCGACTAAACGCGATTAGCGGTATAACAGTCGACGAACAATGTCATGATGCACTATAATGTAGTTACAATAGGCATGACGACAGTATCAATAATTTGCAAATAATTATATTTAGTCCGTCACTTAGAGTATTGTAAATTAATGGACACGTATTTTTGGTTTTTGTAAATCAATGAATATTGACAAAAGATAAAACGCATCAAAACTCGGGAGTGGGGGCTCGTGACGTCAGAACTAGCTATAAATTATACCTAGGCGCGACGTATTGAGAATTTTAAAAGCGTCATATCTTCTTCAATTTTGGTTTTCATAACAAAAGAAAAAACACGGGTCAAATATTTTTTGATAATCTAACTGACGGACTAATTAGATTTTTCTTGTCGTCTCGCCTATTTAGAGTCGATTTATACAGTGAAACCTTAGACCTAGATTTAGACCCTAAATGGCCTATGAAGAACCCTCAAACAAACGTGTGAGAAGATTATAATTATTCTGAAGACATGATGGCTAATGAAATGCGGAAGACGCGTATAAATGAAACAATCAATGGCCTACTATATAGGTAAGTAGGCCATTGATTGTTACTTCAATAGTTGTGTCAAAAATTGGTTGCTCAACAGGAAGAAGACTTCATAGCTGCATTTTAACACGACATGGGTATGACATAACAGGAATTGCCTGACGTTAAAACAGAAGTCGGATAAAAGTTAGATTGTAGCAATGAAACCGTAAAATCTCTACTCGCTTACAGTTAGACGTCGCCTCACTAAACCCCACGTGTACTCCGTGACTTGATTATTTATCTCCGTTATTTCCAGCAGAACGCATGATGTCGCCGCAGACTGGAACAAAGCGGGCTTAACCTTGCGTTTGTTTTCCAACTCTTTTGATGTTGTGTGTAGAATGAGATATTATTTTGTAACTGAACATACGAGTTTTGGTAGTTACTGATGTAAAATATCTTAGCGGAAAGTTAAGCCAAAGATAAATAAAGGTAGCTAAGGGATTATTTTAATATAATATAAAAAAACATGTTATTATTTATGGTTTGAAATATGGTTGCTATCGTTCGTATACAGGGGGAAACGAACTTTCACGAAGCCCTCAACCAAGCATTCTATACATCAAACTAAGTAACTACGCTTAAATAAGGATGATGACTGACTAAAAAAAAGATTCTATTTAGTCCGTCAGTTAGATTATCGAAAAGTATTGGATACGTGTTTTCTGTTTTATCAAAGTGCTCGTAATAACGAATCACTTTTAACGAAGTTAAAACGTGTCAAAGATTATGAGTGGGGCCTTGTGACGTCACATTTGAGTAAAAAATGTACTCAATTGTGACGTCACACGAGTTTTCGACGAACTGTATCGTCTTCATTTTTTATTTACGTGAAAAAAGAAAAAACATGGTTCCATTATTTTTTGGAAATCTATGGACTAATTCGGTAGATTTTTTTTGTCACCTACCCTATTATTGCTTTGAAACGACTTTGCTTGGGGTGAAACATCACGATTTACTGTAGTACTCAATGTAACACGCTCAAAACATTGGTCTGATGGATGCATTGAATAGTACGGGGGTCGTGGAGGTATCTATACATTTAATAAAATCGTTGAGACCAAAAAATCTGTACATTGAAGATTTAAAAAAAAAAAACCCGCCAGGGTGACTTAAAATAAGTAACCGAACATATTAAAACCATTTTATAAATTTTTGTTTGTTTGTTTGTTTGTCTGTTTGTTTGTTTGTTTGTTTGACCGCGCATCACGTAAAAACTGCTCAACCGATTTTGTTGAAATGTTTACAAATTTGTTTAAATACATTCAGAATAACATTTAGGCTATATAAATTTTGGAAAATTTTGGAAAAGGGGGGTGAAAAGGGGGGTAAAGTTTGTATGAAAAAAAAAATTTTTGATTATTCAAGAATCATGAAACTCAGAATAAATACTTATTAATAAAAATAAAGAAATACCTGTTTTAGCATTTTTTTAAAATCTCATCCAGAGACGCAAAAAAGAGGGTTTTGTGTTTAAAATTAATAAACTTCAAACACCTATACAATCAAAACCAATGAAGTGTAACCTTTTAAAGTTGCTACATATACTTCATATCTAATACAGAAAAATATAATTTTTAAGTTTTCTTGAAATTTGATTTTTGAGGTAAATACGCACAAAATAGCGGAACTCAAGAAAATCAGCTTTCCTCGGTATAAGTAGTTGGTACGAAATGTTTGTGTGCGCATCACGTCAAAACTACTGCATAGATTTCTTGAAAGGCTTCTTCAATATTAAGGCTATATATTATCACGCTACTTTTTTAAGGCGGTAATTTTGCATTATGTCCGAATACTTCAATTGTTTGACGTTTCAGTCATGACGTAAGTACATGAGAACGGCTATTTGTAGTTAATGTCAACTAAGCAAATAGCCTAGCGGTTTCATCACCGCTCTGTAAACTACGGGGTTGCAGGTTCAAAACCCCCCAACATTATTTTCACTTTTTGTGATTTATTTTTATGTTGTGAGATTTCATAGATTTCTTTTTGTATTTAAATTGTTTGCATTTCTATATTTCTTTTTTTTTTTCGTGGTGAAATATGTTTTTCCATAAAGTAATAGAGAATTATAGAAGAAGAATAGAATCATGCTGCGCCGACCGACCCTAAATTAATTGGGATTAGGGCAGGAGTGTGATGATTTCTCCATAAAGTAGTTTAGCGAACATCAGAAGCCTGATAAATTCACGTGGTCTTGCCGTGCAAGAACTGCATGTGCTGTGCTATTTGCAATAATCAATAATCCATACGCAGTTTACGTAGATTATATTTACAGCTATATTGTTATTGGGCTCATTTCATGCACCTTGGTGAGAATTTAAGACCTGCCTGGACTGTCATCGAAGGTCTAACGATGGAGACGGAAGGCAGTTGCAAGAGGTCATCGAGAGTTTACAGCATCTATATCGTGTTTGGGCTCATTTTATGCACCTTGATGAGAACTTTCGACTTAGCTGGAGTATGACGGTCATCAAGTGTCTAAAGATGATAACGTAAGGCTGAGGAGGCTGGCGAGGGAAGCCCTTATTTAGAAAAACAGAAAATGTTAGCGATTAATGCAATTTTTTCAGAGAAATTAAATTGTTACCTACTTGATTCTATAATATACCTAATATTATAAAGCTGAAGTGTTTGTTTGGTTGGTTGAAAACGCTAATTTCAGGAACTACTGGTTCGAGTTGAAAGTATCTATTATTATTTGTGAAATACGACCTACAATATCTCCATAACTAGAAGGTTCCCAGGTATAGCCTAGACTAGAACTAAAAAAAAAATAAATGACGGTGAGAACAAGTGCCTTTCAGCTTCGTTAAGGGCACTTTGACACCATTTAAGGGCATAAATCTTTAAGGCTTCACTTGTTCGCACATTTTGTACTGCTGGGACATAACACCAGGAAGGTTGAAGAGATCGTGGAGTATGTCCGAGCGAAGACTAGCTGGACCTTGAGGGTCGAGAAGTTGGAGTCGCACCACAACACGAATTTTAAGTCGTTTGTGCTGCGAGTTCCGACTAATCATATTGAAACCTTCCTCAAGGATGAGTTTTGGACGAAGGGAGTCATGTATCGGCGATTCCGCGGAAGGCTACGCGACACCACGCAACGCAACATGACACCGTCTCTTCATATTGAATAGATTAATTAGGTTTTTGTGGATTTCATAAATATGTATGTTAGTCTGTAAGATATATATGATATGGGTCTTTTGTAACCTGAATTAAATGATATAATTATTATTTTAGTTAAACGTTTTGCTTCTTAATAGCTCATTGGCTAGTTAAGCTACATTAACGGGCGCATGCCAAGTCAATGCAGCGCGTGTGTGTGTGTGATGAAGTATGAGTGTTGTGAGAAGCATTATCCTCAATCTGCATGAACTTTCTCACTATTCTGCAGGTGTTTAAAATTGCGGCTTTTTGAATTGATATATAAATTGAATCTTTCAGGTCGATTAGTTTGAGGCTATGGTGGAGGTGATTGGGTATAACACCCGTAGTGGAGACAACAATAGGTACAACGTATACTTTTTCCTGCCTCCAGATTCTGGTCACTTCTTCTTTCAGTTCAGCATATTTACTGGTTTTTTCCCCTATTGTTTTTTGTAGATTGTGTTTACTGGGGACGGCAATATCTATGAGGAATGTAACTTTATTTGCTTTATCTTGAAGGATTATATCTGGTCTATTGTAGTGAATGGTCCTGTCTGTTAGTATGGCGCGGTCGTAAAAGAGTTTGTGTGTTGTATTTTCCAGGAATCTTTCTGGTACATATTTATAATAAGGAGTGTTAGTGTCTTGTATGAGCTTATATTTAAGTGCTAGGTTTTGATGTATGATGTTTGCTACTTGATTATGCCTGTGAGTATAATCTGTTTGGGTGAGTGTTGTGCATGCCCTTGTGATGTTTTGTATGGTCTCTGGTTGGCTGTGGCCTTTGCGGCATTTGCGGCAATTGTCGTTCGTTATCGTGGGGTCTTTGATAATGAATTTCCTATAGTTTTTAGTATTTATGATCTGATCCTGTATCGCAATAATAAAGACCTCGGTTTCCGGAAATAGATTACCAATTTTAAGCCATTTATTTGATGCTTTTGCATCTACGTGAGGTTGTTCTAGATCATGAGGGTGCCGACCGTGCAGCACTTTCTTTTTCCAGTCTTCTAACTTTTGCTTCTGTGGGTCTTCATTGTTAGTTTGTTGTGTATCTGTCGGTTCGTGTAGGTTAAGTGGGGTGTCGTTAATGTCGTTCTTTACTATGGCCTTGTGAATGCAAATTGTGTGTGATTTATAGTGAAAGAATGTTCTTAGTCTCTTTATTTGTTTCTGCCATAGGTGGTGGATATCGATTAGGCCTCTCCCTCCGTTTTGTCGTTTGATAGTCAGTCTTTCTATAGCAGATTTAGGGTGTAGGTTATTGTGTTTGGTAAGTGTGGTGCGTGTTGTTCTCTCAATTTGTTGGATGTCAGTTTTTGACCATTTGATCACCCCAAATGAGTATGTTAGTATTGGAATTGCGTAGGTGTTCAAAGCTTTTATTAAGTGTTTGCCGGACAATTGAGTTTTACATACTGCGATCACTCTTCTCTTGGATTCTGTGTTTAATGTGTGTTTGATTGCGATTGATTTATTGTGATCTATTCCTTTAAGTTGCTTGTATCTTAAGTATTTATATAAATCCGTTGGTTCTAAAGCTGTGATTGTGTCTGTGTTGTTGATAGGATAGTCGCCCGGTTTAATTTTGCCTCTTATAATATGTACTGTTTTGCATTTATCTAACCCAAATTGCATGTTTATGTCTGTACTAAATTCTGTGGTGGTTTCAATTAACTTTTCCATCTCTTTTTCAGACCTCGCTTATAGTTTTATATCGTCAATATAAATAAGATGCGATATAACGGTTTCTTCTGTGGCATGTCTAAAAGAATATCCCACTTGGCATCGCCGAAGTAGGTCGGACAGAGGGTTTAAAGCGAGGTAAAACCATAGTGGACTGAGAGAATCTCTTTGATAAATACCCTTCTTAATAGATATTTGTCGAGTTCTGATAGCTGTGTGACGATAATTTAATTGGAGTGTAGTTATCCAATGAGTCATGATATTCTGAAAGAAGTATATTATATTTGGGTTTATTTTATAAATTTGCAATATTTGAATCAACCATGAGTGTGGAATACTATCGAATGCTTTTTTATAATCTATGTACGTGCAATGCAGGTTTCTATTTTTTCTGTTTATGTATTATTGAATCAACAACTAGTTGTTCTTTCCACTAGTTGTTGTCCCCTTCTGCACCCTTTCTGTTCTTCTGCTATTATGTTATGATGATACTTAAAATGTCACTTACGGGATATCTTCCGTGATTATTTATTGATATCCCGTAAGTGACATTTTAAGTATAGTTATGAACCGTGAAAGCTTAAAACAGTGTATGTTATGATGTTCTATATGTTTATTTATTTTGGACGTGATTGCTGACGTTAGAATTTTGTATATTGTGGGTAGGCATGTAATCGGTCTGTATTGGGAAGAGACTGGTGAGTATTATTATTATTATTTTATTATTATAAAAGAGATTGGCTATAGGTACCTAATCCACAACGCTGGCTCAGTGCTAGTTGGTAGATATAGTATTTGAATTTTGGTTTTAGGGCTAGGATCATACTTTTCTCGCGATGTTTTCCTCCACCGTTTTGAGAGCAACGATGATGTTTAAACTTTCACGGTTCATGACTATACGTATGTTCATAAATAAACAATAATCACGGAAGATATCCCGTAAGTGACATTTTAAGTATCCACTCAACCGCCCATGGCCACCATGGTGGCCAGTAGCTGTTTTGCGAAATGTCCGTGGCCACTAAAGTGGCCAGTAGCGCCTTCGCCAACAAATGCAATAAAAAATCTACTAAACTGCTATTTCTAGAGCTTATTCCTCTTGTAGCAAACTCTATACTACACTCGAGAGCAATGAATCCGGGTCACTTAAAGAATCCTAAAAATCTCGGAAACTAAAAATGCTAGGTTAATGCAATAAATTATATTTAATAGACAATGTAATACTCCTTAAATGAAGGTATTAAAACTTCTTAGTTATTGTATAGTTATATCATAAAAAAATCAAATTTGAAAAAGGGCCACTTTCGAAGATGGAACTACGAAATTACAGCATTTGGTTTTGCTTTTGTTTGTAATCTGTCATTTATGTGGATACATAAACCATGTTGATAGTGCTCTATATTCATTATTCAAGCTGAAATTATGTCGCTTACGCCTGAAGAATGCACCAGAATACTTACAATGCTGGAAACCGGCCGGAGTCAGCGCGATACAGCCAGGACTGTCGGTGTGTCGCTGTCAACAGTACAAAGAGTTCTCCGACGTTACGAAGAAACTGGTTCTAACCTACGCAGACCAGGAACGGGCAGAACCAGGTGTACCACAGCACGAGAAGACCGATACTTGGTGAACACCATGCTTCGAAATCGCTTTCTCACAGGAACTGAACTCACAAATCAGTTTCGACGCCTCGGAGGAAGTAACCCAAGTGCATGGACAGTAAGACGTCGGCTTGCTGAATCTAACTTAAAACCCCTTAGACCTGCAAACGGCCCTAAACTGGAGCGTGGGCATCGTATTTCAAGACTAAGATATGCCCAGAGCCACGTAAATTGGAGTATTGAAGATTGGTCAAAAGTTATGTTCTCCGATGAATCAAAATGTATGCTCTACAAGCACGATGGAAGACACAGAGTGTATCGAAGACCAGGGGAAAGATTCAAGCAAGCATGCATCGAAGAAAAAGTAGCCTACGGTGGTGGGTCTGTACTTGTGTGGGCCGGAATTTCTTCTGAAAGTCGCACAGAGCTGGTGATCATAGAAAACGGCTCTTTAACTAGCGTAAGATATGTGGAAGAAATCCTCAATGATCACGTTGGTCCATTTATGGTCAATTTAGGTGAGGATGCTATATTTATGCATGACAATGCCCGACCTCATACAGGTAGGATTGTGAATGACTACCTTCAAGAGATGAACATTACTCGTATGGAGTGGCCAGCGCGCAGCCCGGATATCAACCCGATCGAGCATGCTTGGGACGAGCTAGGCAGATGCGTAAAACAACGAAACCCTCCCCCAATCACGCTTCGTGAGCTCAAAATTGCTCTCACAGAGGAATGGGAGAATATTCCCCAAAATCGTATAAGGAACTTGGTGTACAGCATGCCAAACCGCGTAAACGCAGTAATGGAAGCACGAGGAGGCAATACGAAGTATTAAAATTCAAGAAAATCGTAATAAAGTTCAAAAATTTCATGTTTCCTATTTTTGTTTTAAGGAGAGATCAGCAGTTTTTTTCTTTATGTAATTTTGTGTTAATAAAATGTATGGTGACTCATATTTTTTTTACTTTCATTTAAGGAGTATTACATTGTCTATTAAATACAATGTATTGCATTAACCTACCATTTTTAGTTTCCGAGATTTTTAACATTCTTTAAGTGACCCGGATTCATTGCTCTCGAGTGTATATTCCTCAACGTTCGGACCAACAATAGCAACACTATTCCATCGACAAATGTCAAAATAAAAGTAAAAACTTTAGTGTAAACTAACTCCGCCATTTCTGACGTGTGGCGTCGTATTTCAATTGTTCTGTTATGTATATTGTTATTTTCGGATAGTGTTATATATCAAATTAATCGTGAAAATCTGTGCTACTATATTATCATAAAGGAAATCTAGTTTGCGAATCTCAAAGTTGAGTATTTCGCCTCCGAAAAAGTGGTAGGTTTAAATACCTATAGTGATTGTGTTTATACAAGAAATAAGTGTTTTTGTGATTAAAACGTGTGTGTTAACGGAAAAACAGTGCATAATTAGTATTGTGAGCATATTATTAAATTGTATATACAAAAAAAAGTGGCTTCGTAAAGTTATAGGTACGTAAATAACCGTGTTCAAAAACAGTCGTTGGCGCAGGCCGCGTCAAAATAAACAGTGAGTATCCAAATTCTAATTTAATTCTAATAAGACTATCGTAAATAAACTAGTAAGATTATGGTCTTGTTGGAAAGGAAATATAATCTAGTTTATTTTAAAATGATTTTAATTGAAATTTAATATTTAGAAAAATTCAAATTAATATTTTAATAGCTAAATATCCGTTTTCATCCCTGTTTTTCAAGTTCTACATTTTTTTTGAGTTTCAAATTAATATTAGTTTTTTTTTGTTTAATATATAGATTCCATAACTATTCAGCTATTCACTGTAAATTTTATTTAGCTATAACTCTTGTAGTTTGCGATTGTCTATCTAAAGTGTCAAATTACATGCGAATATTTCGCAATTTTTTGCACGCGTGGCGGTTTGATGCAAAAAATTCGCGCGCGGGGCTAGCAATGATGATGAAAATTATTACACAAAGCAATATTTATTTTACAGTCAAAACTGTTAATCGGTCAAAACTACTTTTGACTGGTGTCAGTCGAAACCCTTATGAAGTTAAAATGCGTTTTCTGCACTGATTTGATTTGTTTTTTGTTTCAGAACGCCTTAGTTATAATTACCTAGTCCTAGAATTACATGATGTTTTTAAAGGGTCACAAAAAAACCTAACAATCTAATAAGTTTCCAAGTGTTAGTTAGTGTTAAAATAGTTTTCACCGGTCAAAAGTGGTTTTAACGGATTAACAGTTTTGACTGTGACATATTATATGCATCTGTCTGGGTTCGAACCTACGACCAACCAATCGTTTAGCGAGGCTGTCACGGTACCACTGGCCCACCGCTCCCACAGACAGGACAGTTAGGACATAGTAGGTACCTATATAAAGTAGGAACAATTTTTTTGTCGATGTTGGGGTTATGTATGTCTTGATGTGTGAGGGACGCAGCGGGTCTTTTCAATGTAGATTATATTTACTAACTGTGACTTGATTTATTAGGTATATCGAAAATTACAAAGAATTAAGGAAAACGAAGGACGACGCGAACGCGCAGCCGTCCAGAGACCTCGTAAGACAAGTGTGTCCGGAAACGGACGTTGCAGACGATGCGACGAGGGGGGCGCGCTCAGCCAGTGTTGTGTGATGAGTAGGCCAGAGTTGCCCGTTGCGGTGTATAGATGGCGCTAGCAGTTGCTTCTTAACAGTCGACAAACTCGTGGGTTGTTACCTACTGTCAATTGTTTTAAGCTTTAAGTTGATAAATTGACTATTAAGGTTTGAGCTAGAGGTCAAGTGAGTCACTTCACTTCAGTACCTAGTTACATTCATTGTCTACTCAGCCTACGAAGGCACGAAGTGTCAAGGCTATTTTCAATACAAATACTGTACGTATTTTCAAAACCCCGAAGAAATATGTCACCATGAATTGTTTATCCAAATCACTAATACCAGCGACACTCCGCTTGACACAGTTCATGTTCTATGTTGTCTATGAAAATACTTTTCCCGCGCTGTCAGACATTTGACAGGTACTATGTTTGTTTGTGTTAGTCCTTATACATTCAATGTGTGGGGCTGTATGTTATATTTTAGGCTTGGCTTGTAGATCTTTGGCGGCGTTTGTGGTCTAAAGGTGATTTTCCGATTGGCTGGTTTGAATTTGTAAGTATGACACTACTTTTTTATTGATAGTTTTAATTACCTATACGCAGCAGAGCTGGAAAAGTGGGCACTGGTTAGCTGTGTGGAGTCACAAGTTGGAACAAAAAGAGTAATTTTAAGAAGGAAATGAAGAAATAATAATAAAGTAATTTATTTTCTTCGTAGGACAAAGTACGAGTGAGCAAACTTATCGACGTAAAATATTGAATAGACAAAATTTTTTTTTCTGATCGGCTTAACCCGATTCCGCGCCGATAAGTGTGCTCACTTATCCTATCAAAATGCATATAACTCCCTTTCAGTTTACCCAACAAGAACAATGCGCTCCAAATTATTCCTGAGAACGTTCCACATGGAGAACAGACACCACCTCAATAAGAGAGAGATGAGTGGCCTCCATGGGACGATACGTGGGACTCTGTTCTGCAGCCGAGTGATGGGACTGCTGCCTCTGACTGGGCTGACCAGTCCCACGAGCCGTAAGTTGAGGTAAGAAGAATAAACCTATTTAGTGCTCAGACCAAATACAAAACCAAGACATTAGCGCTTCGAACAATAAAGTGAAGGTAGCGCAAAATTAGGCTCCGCTCTGTGCATACACGCTCACACGCACAGATTTACATAAAACTACAATTAAACTAACTACGCTCAAAAATGCACACATGTTTATGAAACCGGCATCACTTTATTGTTCGCAGCGCTATGTGTTGGTTTTTTATTTAGGTTTAAAGATATTTATTCTCAAATATTATATTTGGTCTGAGATTCAATGTAACAACACCACAATTATAATAGAGAGATGTGTGACCTCTGCGGGACAATATGGGGGATTCTCTTCTGTAGCCACAAATATCTCTAATGGGTGGATTTCTGGTGTCTGCCTGGACCTTTACATAGAGTCAGAAAAATTAAATGAAAGCTATCAGCAGGGCTATTAAGTATCTTTCGGATATCCAGTAACTATCAAGCTTGGGTTGTACACCGAATTTTGATGACAACCGAGAATGTCATAATATTGGTATTACGTATCACACTGAGTGGATATCGCTTTACGGTGACTAACAGGGTCATACATTATGCGAAACTAACTTTTTGACAGTTAATTGATGGACACTGAGCGCTATGTTTTTATATCATTTCGAGCTGTCAACAGAGTTACGTAATAGCCTTATAGGAAATAATGAAAATCATTTCCTATAAGACTTAGAAAATACCAATCAATACGACGGATATTATGAGTTCACTTCACTCATTCGGAGGCTTAATACGGAAAAATAAGAATATTAGGAAACCCACCGAATACTACGAACATATTATAGGTATGGTAGCTACTGAGTAGGTAAAGACTACACTAAATGCTTAAAACAATTCGATTTTTGTAAACACACAAGTTGACAATTATGAGGTGAACGTTAAATTATGTCTTTCTCTGTCACGTGTGATTAATGACATTTCTATATAGATACTGGTCTACCAAATACGTATGTAGGAAACACATGACTGACTTAGTTGTAGAAAGTTAATATAAAACAGTGTTTTCGTGTTATATAAAGGGTGGAATTTTTCAATGCCACCTGGAGAGAAAGTATTCGAAATGCTGGAGATAGCAAATTTGACTCAAAAGAAACATTCCTTTATTTTTAAAAAGAAACAAGCGAATTTTCGGAAATATGTGAATGCTGATTCACATATTTTCGAAAATTCGCTTGCACACTCGGGTATCGAATGTATGTAAAGTATGTGATTTCCTATCTGTTTCCTAAAACTTTTGTCATATCAGTCAAATTGTTAAAACATAAACTTACACCTTTTTTCCATGGGGTTAGACAGAAACTACAGAGTACCACCTGCTGTTATGCTTACACACTCCTCTTGCCTCGTCCACGTTCATACGTCTGCTGGGCTATTACGTATCTTTCTGATATCCAGTGACTATCAAGCTTCGGTTGTACACCGAACTTTGATGACAACCGTGAATGTCATAATATTGGTATTACGTATCACACTGAGTGGATATCACTTTACGGTGACTAACAGGGTCATATACGTAACTAACCTTTTGACAGTTAATTGATGGACACTGAGCCCAGTTAGTATCATTTCGAGCTGTCAACAGAGATACGAAATAGCCCTACTGGTCATACACACACGCCGGTTGCAAGTACTACGCACCTGATCATACTGAAGAACCTCACCAATAAGGTAAGTGTATGTCCTTCTAGGGCGTCTCCTCCCGTCGTCGCCACTAACAACTGCCTTGTAAATACCTTGTAGGTATTGTTTATAGTAATTACATAACAGCACATCACGCCTGTAATTCTCGAAGGTGTAAGAAGCGACATTTACATTTTGATAGTTATGTTTATGTCCGAAGTAGGTAATTGGAGGAGGGCCTATTGCTATCACCCGGGCACAAACCCAGATAGGTACTACTGAAAAATTCTTGATCGAAAAACTCAGTAAAACAGTTCACTAGTACCGCGAGGCAGTTTACAGTAACGATATTACTTGAATTATTTATTTCAGGGCTTTGATTACCTACGTTTCAGTCTGTATTTGGCCCAGTTAGGTGTCTATATTCAACAAGAAACACATTTCCAAAACACGCACAGCAACTAAATAAACATAACAGCATTACAGCCTCGCTCAAAGACGTACTGTTTTAATAACATTACACTTCGCAATCTCGTGAATTTACTATATATATATTATAACAAGTTAACATACCTCGCTCCACTATGACAATTTCAGCACCTGAGAGATTTCTAATTACGCCTTATGAGTAATTAAATAAATTACTAATATATGAGATACTCTGTGTTCGGTATTTAGTTTCTAAACACGTACACAAATATTTTTGAACAATTATCTTTAATCTAGACACACGGCAGTGTCTCAAGCCAAGTTCGAGAAAAAATTAAACTGGCGACGCACCATCCTTGTGTTTTTTTATTACACGATCCATATTGAGTTACTACCACACAATCTATTTAGAAAAACTACATTACTCAGCCGTGCCGCAAATTATTTATTTGTCAAGTTACGTTACGGAGTATGAAGTCAATCTGAAATCTACATAATTCGCTGTAGAATAAAGTTGAAATTTGTTTAAAGGGGGTGGAATAAATGGAAACAAAGACTTGGGAATGGTATAGGAGGGGTATGTGGTGGTACATGATAATCTCGTTAGGATGATGCAAATCAGGATCGAAGTGCTTGTTGGGTTTGCGGGTGCTAGGACTAAAATATAATCTTAAAAGCTTTGCGGTAGTTTTAGGTTTTAGGATTGAGAAAGGAAATTAATAGAAGACTAAAACATTTCAACCTCTTTGTCTATTCAGGGTGGAAGGGAAACCGACGCACAGTTACGAACTATTGATTATTTTTAAAATACTGATGAAAAAGTTCTATGTAAATTGAAGTACCAAATACGTGGTAAACATTTGTGCGTCGATGTATAGATTTCTTCTCTTTCATAATGCTCTCCCTCCTAATATTATAAATTTTGTTGAGTTACTAAGTTACATATTACTATTTTAGGAGTTGTAGTTTGTATTTAGTGTAAATAATACTGCTAACTTGTAAATAAAAACTCAATTTATTGAAAAAAAAATGAAAGTTTGAATATTTGGATGTTTGCAATTACGTAACGGATTGGGATGAAATTCGGCACACGCATAGTTTATAACCTGGATTAACACATATGATATTTATCCCGGTCCACGCAGACGAAGTCGGTAGAAGCTAATAAGTACAAGATGATTCTAGAAGCTTATTAAGATGATGTTCCATTGGGACTTCCAATAATATATCTACAATAATTAGTCAGGTAATTAGATTAGCTCTCACGTCAATTCTATTTATTGATTCTTGCGTAATCGGATTAACATTTGGTTTTCGATATTAGAAAATTCCCAATTGAGCTTGCGTCTTTCATATCTACATCAATGGTAAGTAGTACGTTAAGTAAAGCTTCACCTAGGGCTGATTCGCCTCTTATATGTTTTTCTTTTAATTTCCTGAGTCATACATCCAGAATCCTTCTAGCACCCAACACACGTCCTCCCATATAAAATTTACCAGCGCACACTTTGAAAAAAATCAGGGCAAACCTCAGTACAAATATCGCCATCGTTAACAAAAGTTATGTGGCCCCTACTCTTTCATACCTGTAATTTGTAAGTTGTCTATCTATATTTCTATACTACTAATATTATAAAGAGGCAAAATTTTTAAGATTGGATGTCCGGTATTATCTTCGGAACTACTGATCGGATTCCAACAATTCTTTCACTTAATGAGATGCCACACTATCTCCAACTGCCATAGGCTATTTTATGTTCCCGTGGGATTATTTCCGACCCTAACACAAGCGAAAACGTGGGCAACAGCTAGTCTACAATATAAGTAATGTGCCCCGTTGCAATACCTATTACGTTCGCAGATTCACGCTCCGCTCTCCGTACACGATATTCTACGCGATCAGTCTCTTCGGTCAGGTCCTGATGTTCATCATGACTTTCTGCTGGCTCATCATGAACGGGATCTCTTTGGCTAACATCAGTGAGTTATTGTTGTTTTTATTCTTTTGTTTTAATGGTTTGAAATTGGAAGGTGAACATTGCCGAAAGATATTGCCTCTACCTACTGTCAGAAAAAACTAATGTTACCCTACTTCTAAAAAAGAGGGGGTTCACAATTCGGCTGTTTTTTAAATATTTGCTTCCTCGTGACTCCGTGATTACTAGTCCGATTTTTTTTTGTGATTCTTCTTCATTTGGTAGAGGATGGTCGGTGGTTCCATTTAAAATAATCACATTGCTTTGGTAGATTATGAATTATCTTCTATAATAAATATTTTTTCTTCCATTTCTGTGTGGATGATATACTGATAACTTTTAGTAACAATGGAAATAGCACAGATGCACCAACACTATTTACCCTTCAAAAAGATGATTAGTTGGAATCCTAGCAAATATCGATCAAACTGACAGCTGCAAACCTCACTTCCAAAATTATAATATCTTAACACTCCCCAGTATATACATATTAGAGACCTGCAAATTTGTTCGTAAATATCAAGAATTTTACACAAAGCGCGAAGATATACAATCACGTTACACTCTCCGACACAAATCGAGATTAAACATTCCGCATTCTCGGCTAAAAATACATTTAACAAGCCCCTATGTAATGTCTATAAAAATATATAACAAACTACTTGAAATAGTTAAAAAAGAAGATAAAATAAACATATTTATAAAAAAAAAACTAAAACAATTTTTAACAGAAAAGTGCTATTATTGTGTAAACGAATATTTAAACGATATAATATAAAAAAATGTATAGAGGATTCTATGTAGATATAAAGAATTCCTAATATGGTATTATTGGATTTAGTTTTAGATATAAAATCTTGTATTTAAGGTGAATGCGCCAGTGTGGCCCGCTAAATTCTAAAAAGGTGAATGAATTTACTTTTTCAAGGTCAAAGTCATTCCTGCACCTTTATGCGCTTGGAGGGTTGTATTTATGATTTTGATGATTATAATTCTGTAACTACATACGTCTTACAGCCGCGATTCATAATTTAATCAACATACAACCTGACACTGACCTGCAAATCGCAAAAATCGTAAGAAAATTTGAATTTCGCGGGCTACCCTGGAGCATCCACCTTAAAGCTTCCTCTCTACTACTATATTTTTGTCTTTTGCTGTGCCCGACAGGGTCCACAATGATCACAATTTTTTAAGTTACCACCTAAGTCTTTGCATCTGACATCAACTTTATTCGTTAATTTAATTCATTGTTATATTTAATTTTTATTTTATTTTGTTTTGTGAGTTTGACATTAATTAATTTGATCTGACATTTATTTGTTTATTTTATTTTAATTATTTGTGTCCTTGATTTAACTTAATTTCTTTATCTATATAATCAGCTGAATGTGTGTTTTGTTTAACAATCTCAAATATGGGTCAATGACCTGAAATAAATGAATTTAATTTAATTTAATTAATTGCTGTTGGTTAAGTACCTACACATTGTGGAATGCAAATAAAGTATTGAGTATTGAAAATGAATACTCGACAAGAATTTGTGTGAGAAACCATCAAACCATCATACCAGAACTAAAAAAGCCAACGTAAAAAGTTTTGTATTATGCCATATACCTACGAACAAATGTGATGCATTATATCATATTGCTTCTCTGACAAAATCTGTTCTTGAGCTAGATATGTAAAAGACAAAATGTCGAAAGGTACATTCGTTGTCAGTTCATTTGTTAGCTTTGTGTAGGCCTTTCCTAAAGAAAGCTAAGTAGCCTCTCTCGATAATTCTATAATTACTATCCTATTAAAACTGGATAGCGATATATAGCAAAATAGACGATCCTGACACACAAGGAGGTCTCACCCAAATGAGTTGGTAATAAGGCAGCAAGAAGAATGTGTACTGGATAACGATGAAAAAGTTACGTTATACATTTTAGTAGAAACAGAAAATTGTTTATTATCCAGGTACATAAGCTGGTTCAATTATACACAAGAGATTTTACAAATGGCTTAATATATTAACCTAAGATTAGTTAACATAGTGTTGTTGCTAGTGAACCCCGAACTAGACAGTTAGTGTGCATCTTGGGGCCTATTATTTGATTGACCTGAGTGAAGACTAGAGAGATGTAGTGTTTGGCTGAGCCGAAAGTGTGTGCGTGTGTGGAGCGGTGTGTGTGTGTTGTACATATGTATATTTTCTTCCAACTATGCTTTAATTTCATCACAATCACACTAAAAACTCAGTACAAAACGAGTCTTTAATGCTCTAGAGCAATAAAAATGTATGAAATTTCATTATTGCACAGTTTTTTTTTAATCGCACCAAAAGGTGCCAATCTCAATGGATTAACTCTATTCAGCTAGCCGATATCAATACTTTTTTTTTTACGTACGTATTATTCGTTTCTATCCGACTTGTTCCAAATTTAAAAAATCATTGCTGCTAACACTGATTTAAAAATGATAGAAATTTAAATCAATCGACATCGCCACGCCCATCTACTTCCCGTGATAACGACTTCATTGTAACAAATCAGCCAGGCCCATCTACCTCGTCTGATAATATTATTCAGTCCCAAGTTAAACAAACAAATATAAATTTGCCCAACAAAACTCTTAACCTTACGTTTAATAATTGCTCAAGTATAATTTTTAATTTAAATAATTAAACTTCTATTTTAACTGTTTGGTATGAGTTTCTTTTATCTACTATTGCTATAGGTAATAGTTGAAAGAAAAGCAGATTATGCACCTCGCTTTAAGTAATTTATATTGCCCTCGTGCCTGTTAGATTAGAGCCCTCGCTAACACTCGGTGCAATAATAAATTACTTTGTGCTCGATGCAATAATCTACTATTGTTCCCATTATTTATACCAATGCTCATCTCTCATTATTTTTTCAGCAAATTCGATGTTTTACACGTCAAGCTTAATATCGTTCCTGATACTGATGCATATTGGTCGTTCCTGGCCCACACTGGTGTCGAAAGTCGAGGCTATTGAGAGCAAATTGCCGCCGTTTACCAGAAACGTTGGAGCTATGAGCAATGTCACTACTATCTTCATTTTAGCTGCGGCTATTGGTATGTACCTACTCTGTATTTATGTATTATCCCAGAAGGGTTCGACAGAAGTGTTTTTAATTGTATTAAACATACATTACAGTTACTTGTGCCATTAACTGTGCATAGAACTTTGTCCGACATTGGAATCGAACCCAGGACCTAATGTTGAGCAATAGCTCTTGCGACCAAAAGACTTATATTTTTTCTATTGTGTTTATCACCAAAATCTTACAGCAGCTGTTACGTTACGGGTGATTTTCATCTGTCTCACTCATCTAATTTGATCTATGTGGAGACCACACCTGTGTCCTCTCACGATATTGTGTGTGAATCATAATAATGAGTTTTCGTTACTTATGTGTAAAGATAGAAATATTCTCAGATTTAGGCTCTAATATTTTTCGTGCCCAGTATTTTTTTCACACCGTTAAAATGTGATATTTATTTCTATTTATGGTTAAAGAAAAACACAAGGTCTGACATTCGATACATCATAAGAAGAAAACTATTCTAAATCCACATCATAAAAATTTACAACATGAAAAGTCACCCGGCGCGTCATTCCAAGCTACGCACGGTGCTACGGCGTAGTCCCGTGCTACGGCGTAGTCCTGTGCTACGGCGTAGCACGTACTACGAAGTTACGATTATGTAGTCTATTCGCTTTTGGAACGCTACTATCCCTGGTATCTATAGCCAAGTTGAAGTAATTACTTTTTTATGTAATAGACATGAATTTGGATGAGGTAAGAACCGTCAAAGAAAGAAAAACTAAGAATTCTAAATTTTGACTCTTTTGACTTAACTTCAAGCAATGTTGTAATGTATGTTGTACTACAGAATAAAAATCGTACCTAAAGTTATTACTCTAGTAATCACTTTGACTTGTTTATAGATACAGTGCTATGTTTTTGCTAGCCAAACTTAAAGTGTTATCTCAATTATAATTATGGCTTGTACATTTTTTCTGTGTGAATTATAGAAGTCATCGTATTTGACTGGTTTTCAGTGGAACATCTTCTATCCGTGTTCTACGGACTCAAAGTAGCATGCGCTTGTGATATCAACAACGTAGCAGAGAACTACTTCCATTTCAATATGCCTTGGATCTTTGACAACACCCCTTATGCTGTATGGAAGGGAGTTCTTAGTGAGGTAAATTGATCATAGACCGATTATTTTTTAATGTTTTCTGTTTTTACTCTTGTGTTTATTTTAGGTTTCTCTTAGATTTTTACCTTCGCGTTCCAAACTGGATATACGCAGAATTACACCCACTTTCGCCAGTTATGTTTAGATCCCATGTAATAGGGGGAGAGCCTATTGCCATCAACCTGGCACAAGGCACGACTCTGTGACTGAGAAATTTCTGATAGAAAAACCCAATAACCCGGGAATCGAACCCAGGACCTCATGCTCACCAGTCGCGATTGCGACCACTGGACCAACGAGGCAGTTTTTTGATTTCTACATGTTCAAATCAAAGTCAAATTATTAATTAATTTATCAAGTCAAATTATTTATTAATTTATCAAGTCATATTATTTATTAATTTATCAAGTCAAATTATTTATTAATTTATCAAGTCAAATTATTTATTAATTTATCAAGTCAAATTATTTATTAGCGCATACTCATCTTAAAAAGTGCTCCTTTTGCGAAGTGCACCAGTTGCGAAGTATACCATATGAGAAGTGCACTAGTTGCTAAGTTCACCATTTGAGCATGGTGTACAAGTTGAGATGTGCACCAAATGCGTCAAACCCCATGAAAAGGCACTTTTGAACGAAAAAACATAAAATGGACACTACCAACTTGTTCCTGTCCTGGAAAACTTCCATGACATCGTTTTTTGTTTCCGTAAAAAAAGGAGCAGATATCATATTTTACGGAAGGTCAAGTTATCATTCAATGTCATTTCGGTATGGCCACCCGAATCAGGCCGAAAATATAGGCCGCGGTCCGGTTGCAATGGTGTCAAAACGAAATATGAGCGCGTTTGGGTCACCGGTAAACTGAAAAAGTAGGTTAATATTATATAGTATTGTGCAGGAAGGAAGAATTTTATATTGCGTAGCTTATCATTTCAATGTCTAATCATAAAATCATAAATTTCAGCTCATTTAAAGTCACGAAATTCTCAACTAATTTCTAGTGTTCAAGAAAAAACCGGCCAAGTGCAAGTCGGACTCGCGGATGAAGGGATCCGTATCATCGTAGTAGGGGATCCCCCTTTAATTTTTAATTTATTTTAATTACTTGTTGTTACAGTGGTAACAGAAATACACATTCTGTGAAAATTTCAACTGTCTACTTATTACAGACTAGCGGACGTCACGCGGTTTCACCCGCGTAGTTCCCGTTCCCGTGGGAATACAGGGATAAAAAGTAGCCTATGTCACCCGGGAATAGTGTAGCTTCCCAACGGTGAAAGAAGTTTTCAAATCGGTCCAGTAGTTTTTAAGTTTATTCGTTACATGCAAAAATACAAATCTTTCCTCTTAATTTTAGTATAGAGTACAGATTAGTATAGATAATGAGATACAGCCCGCTGACGGACAAACGGACGGACAGCGGAGGCTTAGTAATAAGCTCCCGTTGGTTAGCCTTCGGGTACGGAACCCTGAAAAAATGTGTAGGTAATAAAGATTTGCAAGAAAACAATGCGTAGAAACGTACTTTTTTCTAGAAGAAAATTGTACGCAGCTTTAATCTTAAGGCGGATGCTCCAGGGTAGCCCGCGAAATTAAAATTTTCTTACGTTTTTTGCAATTTGCAGGTCAGTATCAGGTTGTAAGTTGATTAAAATATGATTAACGGCTGTAAGACGTATGTAGTTACAGAATTATAATCATCAATACAGGTTGTATTGATGATTTTGATGATTCAATCGCATAAAGGTGCAAAAATGATTTTTTCAAGGTCAAATTCATTCTTGCACCTTTATGCGCTACCCTGGAGCATCCACCTTAAACTGTTGCAGCTTTTCAACATCCAGTCTACGTTTATATGGAGTCTCAACGATCTACTCATAATGGTTATTAGTATTTACTTGACGGAACATTTTCTTATCCACAACGAACTCTTGAAGAAAGCTGCAGAACAGGTAATACCTCATTATGCCGTTATTATAAGTTAGAAAGCCGGTAGTTTTATATATTTAGTAGTGGTTCAAAGTAACTCGTGCGGAAAGCATTTTTAATTTTTATATTTATGCTGTATTTGTTCTGCTTGGTTGGATGTAGTTAAGGATTGTTTTAAGATTTAATTATTTATAAAACTACTTACATTTTTTGTGGCTTTCACGCTTCTAGGTGTTAAATTCTTATGGACTATAATCTCCTGTTGCTGGTTTTCAGTGTTATATTATTGCTTGAGATATTTCTAACAATAAGAACGTTTTACTCAATTATTATTAACAATTGCCAAAATTACGTCGAATGCGAGAAACACATTTTTTCTGTCGTCATCAACACAAACAGCATTATGAACATAAGGCTATGCTGGCTGGACAGAAGTTCTACTTATTCCATAAATGAAAATTACTGCCTCCAATTTTGTTTTTGAAACTAATAATCAAGAGATAGTTTCCAAGATGGCGCCTTGCCAACGGAACCGGCTGCGCTTCCTGTGTCGTGCACTTGTTATGTTATTATTTTGCCAAAAAACTCTCTACTGTTCTACAAAATATACTTATATTTTGGGGATGTCAAGGACAAAAATATAGAGGATAGCGAGACACCAAGTCAAATCATATCTTTTCTGCATTTTATTTTTATTATAGACTGAGAAAGAATAGTCTTTACAATTAATAACGCTAAACTATTGAGTGCATGGAACCTATGTAATAAGTACAATATTGTGCGATTTAAAGTTATTTTATACTTTGATGGTTTTTTTTTATTATTATTTATGGAAATTTTAGTTTGTTGTAAAGAGTTTTACTCCGCATTGCTTATTAAGTTATGTTTCTGTCAGCGTATTAATAATTAACGATAAAAGATATGGGCATTGGGGTAAATATGATCATTTTGCCAAATCATCAAAGTAATGAAAGCCATCACAGTAATATCATAATGAAACCTTTACCCCATCTTCACTAGAAAGATGAAAACAAACGAGCAAATTAATTCGGATACTGAGCCAACCTAATTACTTAAGAGATAGGTAGTTATCCTAATTTCTCACTCCATTTAGTACTTTTGGAATCTTAAGCCCCTTTTTACACGCTAGAAAACCGGTACCGGAAATCCGGTAGTGTTTTAGTAACTCGTATAAATTGTTTACGCACAAGCTCATATGTTTTGAATACTTAGCAATAACGTGAAATTAATAAATATCGCACAACAACATAACAGTATGGGTAACAAAATAAAATAACATAAAGCGACATTGGAAACAGTAGGAGAAAATCTTCAAAAGCTGTTGGCTTTTGAAGTGATTATCTCTGAGTGTATCAGTAGGCTTAGCCAAGTTGACAATCTACAATCGTTAACGCTAATAGAAAACTAACCAAATGTATGGGAATGACATCTATCAACGTTAAGTCACGTGGTCAAAACAAACGAATGGAAACTTTAAAGTTTAGTCAAAACTGTAAGTTGGCTACGATTTATATGGGATGTAGAAACGATGTGTACGATTGTAGAAACGAATACATTTCATTCTATCATCTTGATCGATGTAAACTTGTCTACGAAAGTTTATATTCCTTTGTTTGGACCACGTGACTTAACGTTTACGATTGTAGAAAGAGAATCGATACGAATCGTTTGTAACTTGGCTAGGCCTGCAGGTACATACATATTTGTGACTGTACGTTCTGTCCTTATCATTTTCCTTTTCATACAAACATAACATCACGCCTGTAATTCCCGAAGGGTTAGGCAGAGGCGTACCAAATGGTACACCCACATTTTGCTAGTTATGTTTAAGATCCATGTATAAAGGGTGAGCCTAGCCATCAACCGGGCACGAATCTAGACTCCGTGCCTGCTATTGAGAAATTCCTGAAGGAAAAAGAACCTAATAACACTTTGCCCGAATCGGGAATCGAACCTAGGACCCATGTGTGTGAACCACACCACACCACACCACACCACAACACACCACACCACAACACACCACACCACAACACACCACACCACTCCACACTTCACCACACCACATCCCACTCACACAGCCACATTCATAGTATAGGTATAGTTAAACTAGGTCATTATAGGTTTATTATCACACAAAGGTTTATTTTGTACACGAAGCTACAGTAGAACACTGACTCCTAGGTCACAGGGTCCCCCTAGTTTAGGAGGCAGGGTTTTTAACTATTTGTACAGCCTTTTCCTAAAATTCAATGTACCAATGTGGAATGTATTAGTATTGTTTAAAAAGGTTTTTTGTGCCAATAAACTTATTTTTATTTTTATTTATTTTATGTTCAACAGTCACGCGTGCGGCTTGACCAATTAAGCGTTTTTCGTTTCTCTACAACAAATATTTATATCTATTCGTAGGATATGAGCAAGCTTCCTCTCATCGTACCCATATTATACACTGACATGCAAAAATAAGTACTGCACTTTTAAATTTTCTATTTTTCCTAAACTATAGAAGTTAGAGGTTTAAATTAAAAAAAAACGTTATAAAGGAATTTTTATCAGCTTTTTTTGAAACTATAGACCAAATTAAACTATTTTTCGAGTAGGTACTTTTTGTTTCGAAAGTATATCTTATGTACTTAAAAAGTTATTGCAATTTTAAAACTGTGAAAATTATTTTTGCAGGTCAGTGTACTTAAAATGTCACAAATTCCTAATTCGCCGGAGGGATAACTTCCGTAATTATTATTTCTTTTTGAGCTCCGGATATTTCGACGCTGTTGCAAGCGCCATGAAACCGTGACTGCTCAAAACAGTGTTCGTACCCATATTCTTTACCACCGGCCACCAGGTTTCGACTATCCAGCAAGACAGTGTAAAAAGGAGCTTTTAAATAAAGATTTAGATTTCATAGTTGGACGTTCCAAAATTGAGCTTTTAAATCTTGGGACTGTTTGACCTAATTCTTAGTTCTTTTTGATACGACATAAGTAATTTTATTTCTTTACCTAATAAAAGGGTTGACTTGTTCAGGCTGACTGTTGGTCAGTATAAAATTGTAGGAAATCAACGAGATTTTCTGCTATTGTGTTTGCCCCACTGAATCCCCACTGTTAAGTGGGTTACGATTTCTCGCGATTTCACAACTCAGCATTTGGGCTATTACCGTTTTATGATTGACTAGTCCATTACCCATCAATTTAGTGTATATTCAGGGCTACATAAAATAATTTGCTAGCAAAGCTTCGCAAGGCGAAAAAAAATTATTAATTGTGACATTATTTAATTTGATTTACACCGTGGCAATTCTGCCAGTCTTTTGAGCACGTTACCAGCAGCTTGACAGTCTTGAACAGGATTATTTTTCTTTTTGTTAGTTATGATAAATTATGTTTTTTTTTTTTTTCCAAATATGTGTTTACACAAGTATTTTTTAAACTAGATAAGGCCTGTTTTTCGTACCTGACATCTCTGAGAAGAAACAGCCGAAACAAACTCAGAGGTCATAGTGTTTTTTGTCAGAGGTCATAGTTTGTTGTTGTTTTACGTTATTTTATTGATAGTTTTTACTGCGTATAGTTAGATAATTATTTAATTTATATATACTTCAACAGGCTTAACATAATTATAACCTTGTGTTTATACCCACAGGAGCAATTCTCCTGCCACGAGTTCCGCACTCAGTACTTGAAGATCGTCCGTCTAGTGAAGCTGATTAATGGACAGTTCGGCATCTATATACTGACCTCGTTCGGAAGCAATCTGTACTGGATCTGCACTCAGCTGTTCTATAGTCTTAGGCATGTTTAAATACACTGGCCTCCAAAACTAAGTATCACACTTTTAAAATTGCAATAACTTTTTAAATACACAAGATATACTTTCGAAACAAAAAGGACTCGAAAAAAAGTTTAATTTTGTACATAAAAGCTTCAAAGAAAGGTAATATTTTATTTTATTTTAAATTACTAACTTCTATAGTTTAGAAAAAAATGAAATTTTAAAAGTGTAGTACTTAGTTTTGCAGGCCAGTGTATTATGCAATACCTACCCTTATGATAAGCGAGAAGAAAGGAAAAGATTGTTCATATTAAATAGAGTGGTCTCATACATGCTGGAAATGCAGATTCATGAAAAATTTCAATGTGGGTCTATAAGTAGAATCGTGTATGAATGATGTGAGGGAAATAGGTGTAAATGATTGTATGACAGTTGATAGGGAGGAAAAAATCGTGTTGCGCTGACCACAAGTAATATGGGACCAGGGCAGGAAGATGGTGATGACGTGGAATCGTGTATTGAATTCACGGTATAAATTTGTAGCACGACTTTCCCATATTTTTTTTTTAGAATGTTATTTGTCTAGTGGACGACCTCTTTTTTTTTCGGATGGGAAATCATCAAATGACCCCTCCCGCTCTGGGCGGAGCGGAAAAGAGTGTCAGACTTTGACTGACTAAAACCCATCCATGTTCCTTCATCGCGCTTTGTGTTCCAGGGCCACGGTATCTCTTTCGAACAGTCCCGCAGCCCCGGCACCGGCCCTTGCGGACCCCTTCCTTTTGCTGACTCTCTTTGAACACGAACACGCCGTCGACACGGCCTGTCGTCATGAGACGGACGGACGGCGAGCTAGCCCATAGCTCACCGTCCACAGGCCCGCGCCAAGGTGGCCGGGGGCCACCACGAGCCCTCGACGCCTGGTGGGTCTCGCGCGGCGCGGCGGCTGGCACGTGAGGTTCTCTCCCTCTCACGTTCCGCCACCTCCTTCGCTAGCATGACTGCTTCGCAGAAGGAGGTGACGGCGTCCCATTCCGTCTCGCTCCGGACCATGGATTGAACCAGGGCCGGACGCGAGAGGTCTCCGCCGCCAGCACGACTTTCCCTTACACCATGTATGTTTTGTATGTTGTCACCATACAAATGCCAAACTCTCTGGTCTGGAGAAGATGACGTGTAGGTACTGCCATACTGTGGTGCCTTCTACATGCGATATAATAAGCCAACCACTAAATGTAGGCATCACACATGTGACTCATGTGAGGACCACTTATGTACACAAAATATACACATTTGTCATGAGGATAGAGAGATGACTCGACCTGTTTCATCATGTTCATCTATCTCAAATGCATATACCTATAAGGTGACGTGTGACGTACAGTCAGTACATGTGGCTATGCCACTTACATGTTTTATTGGTTTTATCAAGTGCTTTGTCATTCTCTGATTTGCAGGTGTTTACTTATTGTCGTACCTTACATGGCTATGCACCTCCATTATCTAGCTGGCCTCGGTCGACTTGCTCCGGTCTAAACAGGGTGTATCTCTGGTGATTCTAAACGTGTTTGCATAATTACTTAGCCGGACAGGGGGCCTATGGCCCCCCGGAGGCCTCCACCATCCCCATAGCCTCGCCACGGTTGCTCCAGCTCAGCCGACCGTGCCAGTGTGTTTCCGGACCACACTACAATGTATGGGAGTGCCAGACTTCCCTGTTCAATGTCCTTGACTACCAAGTGTGCTATGCACTGCAAGATTGAACTACCAATAAAGGAAGAATATATAACTGTAAGAGTCCTCTCATCTCTCCACTCAGCATGTACTTACGTTTATGTCGACGTAAGATATTATGAAGTAAACACTCACCGGGATCTTTCTAATGAGGTGGGACACTGAGAAAGCTCGTCGCCTCTAATTTGTCTCCTAACCACATGCTCCTCTGTTCACCCTTTCAATACCTGTCCGACTGTCTGGCAGCCATCTTTTTCCCGCCATATTTTCTAAGGCCGTACCAACATGAACAAAATTAGTCAAAGCCAAGCGTGGTGTTGCCACACTACAAAATATAATGTAATATTGCCGTGTTGATACATACCAATTGTTTCATGGCGATTGGCGCCGTGCGCGACACATACCATGGGGCATGGTCGTTGTGTCGTAAATGATGTGAATCAGCACCATTCTCTAAATGATTTCTGTACCTATACATGTATGTACAAAAATCAAAACAAAGCGTAATTTGCTGTTTATTATTTATTTACAATGCCAGTTTTTTGACAAAGTCAACCTTAATTCAGTGTCTATATTTCAATTAATGTAAATAAATTTCAACAAAATAACATTAGAATAGTGTGTTAACTAACTGTAAACAGTAACCCAATTTGCGCACAGTCCGTGATCAAAGGGCTGACCATACTATTTGTTTAGTCCACTAAGGCGGCGGCTAAAAAAAATGTCGTAACAGACATTGAGTGTCTGTTAGATTTCCAACTTTAGACGACGAGGCGAACGTTGCAAATCCAATAACGAGCTCAATGTTTCTTACGGAATTTCAAATGATTGCTATCGGTGGGCCTAATTAGATGTTGTTTCTTCCGCAGCCGGACACAAACCGGACATTTTATTACTTGCTCGTTCATGGATTCCGAGGATGTTAAGTAAGTACATATTATTATATTTAAACTATTTTATGCCTGCGGCTTCTCCCGCGTTCAAATCGTTAAAATCTTTCAATTTTGTCTATTTCAGCGCGGCTCTCAACAAAGAATACCTGACCCATCCCCTTTGTATGTGGATGCTAAGCGAAAAAAGGTATGTTTTCAAGTTTTGGTCGGTCACGAGTTTATTTTTTGCACGGAACCCTTATCTTTTTTTCTAAAATGAAAGTAGTCTAAGTTACTCCTCCACAGATAGACAAAATTAAAAACAAAAAATGCTATAAGTACCGCATATACTTTCAGAAATGCATACAGTAAAAAGCTGTTATTTTGAAATTACAATAAGACTTGAATGTTATTCATTTGTATAGATTTAAGCGCCAATTCACCTTTAAAATGTGATGTTGATCTATTCTTGCAAATTGATGTTATCATAGCCAACCAAAAATAGTGCTTAAGCTAGAAACTTTAAAGTTTGTTTTTCCACAGGGCCCTCAATGGAGTGGAACATTCCATATACTTCACCTACTCTTTCTCATTCTTACTGCTACGAACTCTACTCGTACTGCTATTGGCTGCCAGGATACACTCTAACTCTGTCGCTCCCCTGTATATATTGTATGGGATCCCTAGCGCCAGGTTTCATGTTGAGGTAAGTGGCTACATGAAAAGGGAAAATATGACGTCATGCTTGTATCATGTAACAGGTAGGTATGGAGGACCAACTTTCCGTAAATTAATGTTTGTAAGCGCGAGGTTTAGGTGTACCATACTGGCTACACCCACTTTTCGCCAGTTACATTTGAGTATTGTGTGGCAAATCGATTGTGCTGCTGATCCATGCGTCATGTTCGTGAACGGGCGCTGTCAGTTGGGTTTAGTCAGCTCTTGGCTTATTTGAATTAATATTTTTATTTTTGAATCGTTTGTTTTGTTCTTACTATGGACACTTTTACCGTGCTCAACATGAATGATGTAACCAAGGTTTTGTAAAAATATTCTGATTTAAAAGAGTGTCCATGGAGTTTCTTGCCCGTTCTTCTCCTTAGAGATCTACACTAGGGAATGGGCAACTACAGTACTTTCACAGTTTTTATGCCTTGTGACCGGGACTGCAGCTACATTTAATTTTCATCTTTGTTTCGACAATTCAAAAGTGCCTGTAACTGGCCTACTTGAAATAAATGCTTTGATTTTGATTTTTTGATTTTGTCATCAATCAGGTACAAACCTAGACTCCAGGCTTCTGAAAAAACCCAATAATATCGACCTGTAAATCGAACCCAAAACCAATAATCGCGGAAGATATCCCGTAAGTGACATTTTATGTATAGGTATGAACCGTGAAGGCCAAGTGGTGGTGGCCCCGACTTACGAACAGTAAGTCGTGAGTTCGAACCCAGGCAGGCGCATTACTTTGTGTAATTTATTTCATCACCACTGCTCTCAAAACGGTGAAGGAAAACATCGTGAGGAAACCGGCATGTCCTAGAACCAAAAAAATCCAAGACATGTGAAATATACCAATCGGCACTGGGCCCGCGTGGTAGTTCTTAGCCCTCTCTTAGAGAGGAGGCCTGTGTCCCAGCAGTGGGAACATTAAAAGGCTGATGGTGATGATGAAGAACCGTGAAAGCTTAAAACAGTCTTAGTACATTGTTGTTATATTATAAAATTGCTAGACGAAAGCGATAAAAATAGCATCGTTTCCTATGGAAGCCATTAGATAAGTCCTAAGTAGTCCGTCACCTAGTTTCTGGGTGCCTAATCAAGACTTTGATCAGGAAATTAGCTGTCAAATTAATGTTTCCTACTATGATTGATCGTCTCAAATAACAATGGCCAATCGAATCATGGAATCTAACAGATAATAGGAAATAGGACTTAGTAGTCTTGAACCGCAGACTGTCATGTTGATTGCCTCGTTGGTCTAGTGGTAACAAGCGCGACTGCTGAGCATGAAGTCCTTGGTTCGATTCCCGGGTTGGGCAAAGCGTTATTGAATTTTTCCATCAGGAATTTCTTAGTAGCTGCTACGGTGTCTGGATTTGTGCCGTAAATGGCAAAAGGCTCACCTCATATTACATGGGTCTTCGCCACAGAGTACATAATAGTTTAAATACTTACACATAACTGGCGAAATGTACTTGTTAGGTACACCTCTGCCTAACCTTTTGGGGATTACAAGGCGTGATGTTGTGTAGTATTGAGCCGCTGATACGTACCGCCACCAACCCTAGAACACACACCGAATGATTTAAATCTTTAATTTTTCTCCTCATTAGATTTATCGAGTTAAGAAGTAAAACTAACTGTCTTTTCAAGTTTTACGGCCAACATAAATAATAAATCTGGGATAACTTAGTAAACAAACTCCATCGAGTTGTTTAAAAAGTTTCACATGGCCCACAAAAGTAAGTAGGTCGTATATGTTCCGAAATACATAGACATTTGTCAACCCTCGTTCGCCGAGTACACAAAATACCACATTTTTCGAAACTCATGTGACAGTCGACAATATTATTGCAGGTGGAGCGATTTATAGCTCAAATAAACAACCTCAAAGTCGCCATGAGTGGACTCGACTTCTTTTATGTCACAAGGACTATGATTTTAACTGTGAGTATGAAGAAAATTGTATTATCCTAGTACAAATAGATGATTTTGACTGTATTTTGTAATGTTCAAAGAGTGTGTTAATATGACAGTGAATCAGAGGATTTATTCCATTCTAATACCAAAAACTAATACCACTGGTATTTGTTTCAACTCATATTTTTTTTCTATTCCGAACCGATACCATTGTTTAAACTAATACCAAAACAAGTTCAAAGATATAAGGTACAGTCAGTAAAAATGCTTTGTATGTAAATATAAGACCTTTAATTGAAAAAAAAAACAGATAACTCCAAAAAAAACAAATTTTGCTAGCAAACGTCTTGTTCAATGATAAAATATCACTTAAATAATCAACTTTAATATAATTTTAGTTCCTCTCTATACCTGTATAATATTTTTTTTTGCAAAAACATCAAACAGGAAGAATTTACTTACAATCTAAAAATTACAAAATATCTCAAAAAATTAACTCTTAATTTATATTGAAATTTATCTGACATAGTTATTTATTCACGTCTACCTATCTCATAACAACTATGTCAGGTAAATTTTTAACAAAAATAAATCACTTTTTATCTAACAATTGTAAAATATCACAGAAAATCAACTTTTTGTATAATCTAATCAGTCATTCATCACCTACATAGCAATGAATCAGCATTTTTTTTTGCAACAATATCTAATATGAAAAATTCACTTTAAATCTAACAATTATAAAATATCACAGAAAATCAACTTTTTGTATAATCAAATCAGTCATTCATCACTTACATAGCAATGAATCAGCAATTTTTTTTGCAATGAATTCTAACCTTACCTAACAATTGTAAAATTTCACAGAAAATCAACTTTTTGTTTAATCAAATCAGTCATTCATCACTTACATAGCAATGAATCAGCAATTTTTTTTGCAATGAATTCTAACCTTACCTAACAATTGTAAAATTTCACAGAAAATCAACTTTTTGTTTAATCAAATCAGTCATTCTTCACCTATATAGCAATGAATCAGCAATTTTTTTTTGCAAAAACGTCATATATGAATAATTCACTTATAATCTAAGAATTATAAAATATCACAGAAAATCAACTATTAGTATAATCAGCTAAATGACGTGTAAATTTCTTATATTTCAACAATTAGTAGCTAAACCCTTAATTTTTCTAAGCAGTGACCTACGGAGATTTTGTTTTTGAGGAGTTGGTCAGTTACGTATGTGATCCACGAATTTTTCATAATAGTTGTCTGTGCACATCGTTTTGCGGGGGGTGCGTTTGATTTATATTGAGTAACAACCACTGTTTGTAAATCTGCGTCCTCTTTCAGCACGTTCAGAAGCTGATATAAATTAGCATTCTTTGGCACAGCCGAGTTTAATTTCTTATGCCAAGATTCTACGGCATTTGTGGTTCGATGGCGTTCACCATGAACGCACCAAATGTCTACAAAACTCTCGTTCTCTAGCCATTGTGACACCATGTAGTCATTAAATGTTTGAATGGCGTCAGTATCAGGACAGTCTTCCATTATGTAGCACCATCCTTCTGATATGAATTTACGAGGAAGTAAAGGCAGTAAAGCTGAAAGTCTTACATGTCTTTGGGTGATAGCATCTTTTGTCAGATCCAACTGTTTTGCTTTTTTCCATACATTTTTGGAATAATGAAAGTAGCATCCTTTAATCACAACTGACGGAAAAACGATTGTAATGGCGTTCATTGCGGCTAGTTCAAAATCTGTTAAAAATTTTACGGGTTCCCACCCAGGAATGTTTTGTTTCAAAATTTCAAATAATTTTTTTATGTTTCTTCTGTTTTTTTGTTAAGTAAAACATAAATAAGAGGAACTATACGAGTGTACATAAAAATATTGAAAAACAAATTTACTTTGATTAGGTTTGACTGCGCTGACTGTACCAAATTCAAGTTGTTGGTATTCGTTCGTACATTAAATTAAATTATTTAAAAAGTGGTATCCGTTCGGAATAGAAAAAAAATATGAGTTGAAACAAATACCAGTGGTATTAGTTTTTGGTATTAGAATGGAATAAATCAATCAGAGGGGTGAGAAATCCAAGGTTTACCTACTTTTACTTTTTTTACGACCAACGTTTTATCTAGTATCCTATTAAATGAACAATATAACCAGACTGTTTCATATCCCTTTTCGCAAATCAAACCTTGGTCTCAATGCTCCTTTGCTCAGAATATGTAGAAACTATAACTGCTCCCACACATCACTGGAAACCGATTTATTCGCTGTTTCCCTTACCAAGTTTAGAAAATCAGTTTCTGAGGTACGGGAGAGCACTAATTTACGTTTAAATAACTAATTTCTGTCAATTCAATACATTTATAACTGCGCAACCATTAAACAAAAATGTAAATCTTTAGATATCACACTCATAATGCATATGTATATCATCATTGATAATCCATATCATTTCATTTAGTATTAAGTAAATTTTATTTTATATTGTATTCGAATTTTATTATTAAGATTTTAAAAATTATATGTTGTTTGTTGTCCTATGGTGAATGCTGCGTATACCTATAATAGGCATACATACCAGCCCATTATGTTATTTTCATTGTTTTACATCAATTATTTGTATGTATTGCTGTTGGTGTACCAAATAAATAAATAAATATCCCACGATCTGTCCACGAAGTAGACACAATAGTTAAACAATGGCGTCGCGACCAAATCGGTCATTTGACAGATCATGATATAAGTATATTTTGTATATTTGTATTCATGTTCTCGAAATGACTAACGATTTCGATAAAAGTTGCAATAATAGGGTTTTACGGGGGCGAAAAATTGATCGAGCTTGGGTCACATATCTGGGAAAATTCGTTTTCTCCGTTTTCACCAGAGCAGAGCTCGGTCGCCCAAGTGCTGTTTTATCCCGCGAATACATAGATTAATTCGACAGTTAATTATCATCACAAATACTATCGATTTTTATATTTCGGGTAAAGTTTCAGGTAGGGAAATTCAGCCCTTTTAAAACAAAATTTTAATCAAAATATGTTTTTTTCAGCTCCTTGGCACTATTGTTACCTACGAATTAGTGTTGCTACAGTTCAACAGGTAAATAAATGCCGAGCTTACTCTCTAGGACCTCAACTTGATCCCTATTTTAACTACAATCAATGTTATCATGATGTTTTACGATACGACGAAGTGGATAGAGACTATAAACGAAATTCACAGTGTGTTGTGTATTTTAATCGAAATAAATGTTGATTAATACTTTGATTTTCTTTCCATATTTTTTTCAATACACTTCCTCGAAAACTGGTTCTTATCGCACTACGATTAGGTTCAACATGCTATGTATTTCACACGTGTGCGATTTTTTTCATTTTCCAACATGTGTGCGGGAATGAAAATTGCCACAGATATCTTACCTATACTTAGTCCAAATTGGTTCAATGCCTATAGACGGAGGTGAATGTTTTTTTTTTTAATTTCAGCAAAGCAATAATGCGTCATTACGGCGTTAATATTTTTTGAATATTCAAATTGTGTTTATAAATAGAATAACATAGATAAACATGATTATTTCAAACTAATATTTACTTTTACAAACAAAGTAACATTTATTTGAAAAAATAAATGTTGTGTAAACTTTCTCCACTTGTATCAAAATGTACTATTTTAATGTCTCCGCTGAATAGAAAGTCTGAAACAATAATCTATTTACTAATAAATAAAATTGAAGTGTCCGTTTGCAATTTCAAAATAAAGCGTTTTACAGAATGCATATAAAAGTAAATGCGGGAATCCGCTGAATGCAAGTCGCAAGGGACCTGTCTTGCGGCTGAAAGGTTGATGATGATACAAAAGTATATACGGTACCAAAATCTTATTTCCTATAGGGAAGTAATATTTTTATAATAATTTCACTTGGACGAAGGTCGCGGGTAATAGCTAGTTTAAAATATAGCAACCTTTGCAAGATTTTCCTTCACCACAGAAACTTAACCCCTCACTCACTGTTACATCATTAAAGTAACGAGTGCTGCAGTTTTTCACCGCCTAGATGCTTTAACCCTGCATTGCTGTGTGCAGACATTATTCACGTCTAACTAATGAACGAGATACCTGAGGCTGTGGGGCAACGCTTTTCTGCTCAAATACTTTAATGACCCAACTAATGCGGGAGAAGTATGCTTGATTTTTTATTCCGTGGTAAGTGTTGGGTAAATGGTGGAAAGGCCAGTTTGAAATTGGAATTCTGTGGTCGGTTATATGTGTTTAAATCTTTCTGAAAAAAAGCAGTTTTCAGAATATAAGTCAAAGTAATCTTCCTGCTATAGCTACGTATATTTTTGTCTTCATTCGAAATGTTAAAGTAAGCTTTGAGCTTTTGAAGAGACTGCTTCTTATCTACACGTTTGTAAGTAAACATGCATACAGCAATTCGAGATCTATCTACAACGTACGGAAAAACGAACAAAATATTAAAAATATTTATTACAACATACAACATAAATATGCTTAAAGATTTCCATAGCTACTAAATTGTTACCCTCCTAAATTATAATACTTTAATTCATTTTCATATTCCCGCATCTTCATTTCGACTTGTCATGACTTCATTCAATATCCCATAAATAGGCCTTGGACGGAATAAGTCGTTTTATAATGTTATTACCTACAACAAGCTTTAAGGTGGTGTTCCGAGACTGTTGCAACCGCGTACCGCAGACCGCAACTTCGCCTAACTACAAGGACAGCCCGCAGCGACAGAACTGATTTCTTTGTAACACTATTGAAATGCTATAGATGGCGACGTTGCCGCCCATCACCGTTTTGACAAAGATATTATTACAGGGCACATTTTTATAAGCTAACGAAACTTCTCAGATTTGCCAGATATCGATATCTAAACACGAAGAAATCAGTTTTTCTTATTTTATCGTGTTTTGATGATATCCCCGTCTGTGGAGTTCAGCTAAGTAATTAAATATTACCTAGGTTAGAAACCATTTGTGTCACTGCGGTCTGTCATTGCTATAAGGGTTGAAAATCACCTAGCAGCACGGAATCGTACTTTTCCATGTTCCTTTCCATTTCTCTCGCTCAGGTCAGGACCGTCATTTGCTAGAACAAGAAACAGCGTGCTGCCGATCGCATCATCGATGTTGCCGCGTACGATACCTAGTATTCCCGATCTTTTTTTCGCTCTAGCAAATGATAAGACCCCTTTGCCGCAACGGTTTGCAGTTTGCAGTCATCTTCGGAACAGCACCTTAAGTCTTGTTAACAATGTTCATAAAAATGATCTCGGGAATGCTCGTTTCCAAATCGGCTTATCATACGCGAGTACGCGACAGATTCCTTGGCGTAAATTAAAAATGTTTTTGTGAATATTCGCCTACGTCGCTTGTATATTGTACCAATGTTATATTACATGACGGATTGGATTAAGTACTGCGGAGCCCAAATATTCTCCATTTTTGGGTTTATATTTTAAGTGTAAGTATTTCGTGAAATGTTTTGAGGTTGGTTATAAATGTGGTTGTTTCTTTAGGTCCGTTAGGTGGTTTTTAATTGGAATTTAAAATGTAATTACATAACAACACGTGTGTAATCTCTAAAGGATTAGACAGACCTATACAATACTACACCCACATTCGCCTATTACCCACCGTATATTATCAACCGTGCTCCGGGTTGCTACTGAGAAAATTATGATGGAAAAATCTCAAAAATCATTTTTCCAACCTGTCGAATCCAAGACCTCACGCTCAGTATGAGACGCGTCGTTTTGGGGACACTAGTTCACCGAGACATCATGGAAATTAGTCACATGATTTTTTTTTCTCTCATTATGACCTTAATTCTAAGGTCAACATGAATGAATGGTATATTATGATACAAGTGAGCTAAGTTGCTCATTATACACAAGGCTGTGGGTTGCAGCCCGAGCCGTAGGCGAGGGCTTAAATCAGCCGAGTGTCTAGCGAGCAAGTTGCTCACGAGTTTCATACGCAGTTTTTCAACACACTTGCCAGGAAAAAACAAGCATGTATTGCATAAACAAGCTAATTATGAAAATTATGGCAAATGAAGTGCAAGTGTTTTTTTTGCACGCGCCAAATGTAAGGTTACATAATTGCCATACAGCCTACTTCGAAATTATAGTTTTAGTGATAAAATGCAAATATTTTATAACAAATTATTGTGAATTATAAAAAAAATTGATAATAATAAATGTTTTTTCGTCTTAATTAGGGACACATTTATTTATTCCAAAAATGGATTTTCAGCGGCATAAAACCTCTTTATTGTTACAAAAAAAAAACTGTATTACCCGGTTAAATTGAAAAATGCTCTGTTTACTCGCATATAATTTACGGTTAGGTACTAACTTAACTTTGTAGGGATATTCTATTATGCACTAGTGACGTGTAATATTATTATGCACGTGTGTGTTATAGTTTGGTTTATGGCCCTAAGAACGATGTAATAAGGATTACCTATAGGGTAAATCAGCTTATAATAATTGGTTCACGCGCAGAGTTCGTTTTGTACAGGTGTAACCGAAGAAATAAACTTTATATTTAAAAAAAAAAAAAAAACCTCGTAACCCAATTAATCGGTCCCTGGCTACAATACTTCATAAACACATTTTTATATCTTATCTTAAAATATGTAGAAAAGTAGTTGAAAAATCTGAGCTTAGCCATTATCCGGCCCGACGATGCATGGTTAACGAGTTTTAAAATAATTTAAGAATTTCGTGTGAGCGTCATTGAAAGTTTTCTGTAACGATACTGAAACGTTACTTTTACGATACAAAAATGATTTAGCTTTTCATACAGCAGATGACAAAAAGACGAATACGTTCTATATAATATAAACCGTATCTTATCTAATACATTATTTTATGTTATATTTATTCCTTTAGTCTGTATATGAGAAACGTGACAAACTTGGCAATTATGTTGTCATTTTGTTATGTGGTCTCATTGTGACACTGGCTTGTAGTTTTCTTTGCTTTTTCTCATCGCATATATTTAGCAAATAGTTATTAGCTTTTAAACTGACATGGTCACTAGCATTATTATTAGCACTTAAAACGGGATAGTTCCGGTAAGTATCCCGTTTTAAGTCAATTATTTGTATTGAGTTTACCGATATTCTTGCTAGCGTGCTCACGGATAAACTGATCACGGATGAACGGTCTCTTTAGTATTTTAAATCTCTTCATATGGAATTTCAAACACGCAAGCTATTACAAATAAGTAGAAATGTACGTCGTCATCAAAGACTATCATCATCTGGACATCTGCCTAGCCTTTTCCCAACTATGTTGGTGTCGGCTTCCAGTCTCACCGGATGCAGCTGAATACCAGTATTTTACATGGAGCGACTGCCTATCTGACCTCCACAACCCAGTTAGTACTGGGTTATACGATACATGTTGGTAAGACTGTTTGTCAGACTTTCGGGCCACTGACTATACCTGTAATGACTGTAATATCTACAAATGACAGCCGGGACCAGCGGCTTAACGTGCTTTCCGAGGCCCAGCGGAATGTATTGTTTGGTCACCCATCCACGGACTAACCTAGGCAAGCGCGGCTTATCCTAAAAATCACCCCAAGCGGCTATTATAACTAGCCACGAGCTCCTCATCAAAGACTATATAGGGCGTAAAAAACCTCTTAACGAAGTCGAAAGACACTTGTTCTCCCCGTTATTGCGATCATTTTTTTGTTCTGCACCATACCTGGGAACCTTCTAGTTACGGAGATGTTGGGGGTCAAAGTTCCAACTTTTTGACAAGTTTTTTTTAAATACAAGTTTTTAATGTAAGATTTTTAAACACCTCCCGACGACCCTCGTATTATTCAATCCATCCATCAGCACAATGTTTTGAGTGCGTTACATTGAGTTCTACCACAAAACATGATTTTTCATCCAAAAAAAAAGTCGTTTCCCACCAACAATTTTTGCGAAAAGTTACTTGGTTTGATGTACAGAATGCTTGGTTAAGGCTTCGTGATGAGGTTGTTTACACCCTGTATACCTTGTAAAATAGAATTATGATAAAACTAATCGAAAACAACTAGAAAAATAATACTCTCTTAGGGCACGCAACAAAAACATCACAGCTAGTTTATTTGATACCAGCTCACCATAGACAACAGCCCACGATAGCCCCATTCCTTACGATTGTATTTAATAGGCCCTTACTAAACTCATAATGATTACGATCAAACATAACGATTGTAATTCTGGCTATACTCCAAACTCGCGTCTTGTCTGTCTTATTTATTGCGGAATAAAGCTTGGGTTCCGTGGTTCAATAAAACAGCAATAGGTATAATTTGTGAGTCACTTTTAAGATTTATACATATTCAACCGTGTGAAACGGTCACACGTTGGTGTAAAATCATAGGTCCTCAAATGTTTTTGAAAACTTGCAAGGTTAAGAGAAATAAAAAATTAAAAAAAAAGATGCTGGCCGAATATAACCACCTCCTTTTTAGAACTCTGTTAAAAAGTTGGGTCATATTGGTGTTTATAATTTCCCCAACCCAAGACGTGTTCTCTGGATAATTAATTTCAATTGATTATTTGGTAAACAAACGCATCGACGAAACTGGCAGACATTTAAAAATAAGGGGACATAGACATTCAAAAATATTTTGTCTTCAGCTACAGAACCCTAAAAAGAAAAATCCTGAAGTTTTTTCCTGAATTTGCTCAAAGGAAGTGGAGAGGATGTTGACAAAGTTCAGGCCTTTGTAGACTTTCGAAGGTCGCTCGTTTTACGGTCAGAGACGGTCACGGTCAAGGTCGAGTGTTTACTCCGGCACGGAACAGATAAGCAAGTATTTCCTTTTATCAATTGCTGAGGAAACTTTCCTAGATTTAGTCTAGGTATTCAGCACTTTAGTCTTACTTGGCCATTTCTGCCTACAAAATACTTGTTGATGTTTGATTCTAGCGTTTTTCACTTGATTTGTTCTTGTTTTACTTGACCACACGACGGTGGCAACACTTTTACTAGCTAGCCACACTTACAGGTGTTACAGTAACATCAGAGGCCAACAGTTTAAATTTCCGAATGTAAAGTTTCAATATCAATGAAATTGGCTTTATTTGAATGATAATTTTATACCTTATAAGTTTGAATAAGATTTTGGGTATGTGACTACAATAGCATAATATTAAATCTTATATCTCAATTTAAAATACTCTGCCTCTAAAAAAACACCCGTTACTTACGAAAACGTTTTAAATTCCAGAATATTGTTAAAGAAAAATACTGAATTAGGTACTAATTGCACTACGTATTTAAAACAAATGGTTTTAGTGTCGCTCCTCTGAATATCCCCTCGCCTACACCTTCAATTACTTTTGATCCGTTTAGTAGAAAGTTTAATAAGGTGCAAAATATTGAAGTAAACCTTATTGGACATTAAGGCAGGTAGAAAATTCTTCGAAGTTATGCTCTTGAAAGTAGTAAAGTTTTAGGTATACTTTTTAATAAATAGTTAATTAAAAAGTTCTTTGTTTGAAATTATGTTATTTGTGGAAGGTTCAATATACTAATCCGACTTATATACCGAATAGGGCTTTTCTCTGATAGGCAAGATTCCTTTAGAAAACAAGATGAGAAAAAAAATGTTCTTCCCTTATTTTTGTCATCATCTAAAATTAAATTTAGTTTAGTTTTGACCAGTAGCCCGAAATGACAGTAACTGGGCTCAGTGTCCATCAATTAACTGTCAAAAGGTTAGTTTCGTATAATGTATGACCCTGTTAGTCACCGTAAAGTGATATCCACTCAGTGTGATACGTAATACCAATATTATGACATTCACGGTTGTCATCAAAGTTCGGTGTACAACCGAAGCTTGATAGTCACTGGATATCAGAAAGATACGTAATAGCCCTGCAGAACTCTGCCACCCTGACGGTGTTCCTCTCCGAGGGGCGTCCAGACCTTAGTACTTACTAGTAACAGCTAGTACTCGGAAACACAGAGTCCAGATTGCTAACCTTCTCACCACGATCATTCCCCCACGGTAACACATTACCTCTTAGTAAGATTGGTTGCCACAATTTCCGACTTCTGATTACCAGTAACAACTGTCAAAGATCTACAAAAGACAGTCGGGACCAACCGCTTAACCTACTTTCCGAGGCACGAAAGTGTCTGTATTTAATGAATACTCACCCATCCCTGGCTTGACGTGAAAGCGTTGCTTAACCTTGCAGATTAACCCGTGCGGCACTTATTAATTAGTCACGAATCCCTCTTTTCTGTAATTTTTGTATGAAACAAAATTAATCAAGACGAGCTGCATGGCAATTCATTATTAATTCAGTTACCATTTGGTTGACGTTCTTCAAGGCTAGGTAAAGGTAAGATGTCATAAATCGAAAGCATACGGCACAATATAAAGTCGAGCGTTGTAATGTTATTTTGTTAACCGCTTCGGTGATTCTTGATCCATGTTATATTTTCAAAAGAAAGATAAAAAAATATCAAAAAATAATAATATTTTCATCCCCCCATCTCGGAAAGAGTATTTTTGCTCTTCGATATCTGAGTGCAAAAGTCGTTTTTATCCTCTAGAGGATAAAGTAAATTGAATTTAGAACATCGTGTGCACTAAGTTTGTGAATTCAAAACATCATTAAACCTATTTACTTCTACCTCCATGGTGCCGAATTTATCATAGGTACAACCTTTTTAATTTGTTAAAAACTCAGACTCGGAACCTTCTTGGTGTACTTTTATAATTTGCTTTGCGCGCGCCATTTTCTTGTCAGGTCAATTGTTAAAACCTTAGGTTAAAAACAAGTGAAAAACGTAAAATAAGTGGTTTTGGCGACGAAGAAGTTTATTTGACGCCAACAGAATTGACTGAAACTGTTAATAATGCGCAAATGAGCTTTCTCCCTCAACAATCACGCGAGAAGGATTTGAAACAGTACGATATTAAAAAAATTGAAAAAAAATAGGTAGAAAATGCCCAAGGCATTAAGTCCGCCTTTGTACAGTTTTTACTTGTGCATAAAGTTTTAATAAATAAATAAATAAATAAATAAATAAATATTACACTCAACTTAACTAACTGTAGCAACGTTACTTTAAATTTTTCTTAATTGTACCTAAGTATTATTTGTTATAATTTAAAGATTATTCTGTAATACTTACCTATCATAATGTAGTAGTTAACACTTAAACTGAAATAAAAGTATCTTGTGATTGTAAATGTTTTTTTTTTTGCATTTAGTAATTTCCTCGCTGAGGTGGGATGAAAAGTTACGTGTTGCACTCGAGTGCAAAGATTTTTCACCTCGTGCTCTTTTGATTCCCTCGCTAACGCTCAGGATTCAAATTTTTGAATCACTCGCTGCGCTCGTGACTCAATTTTAGAATCCTTCGCTTGCTCGGTTATCAAAATTGAGCACGCGGTTAAAAAGCAACTTTGCACTCTTGTACAACAAATAACTATTATATATTATAAATAAATGAATAGATATACTTGGACGCGAAGTCTAGTTTACGTCACAACTCAAGAACTTAATTCTAGATATTTAAAGAACAAAAACTTAGTCTACCTTATCTTACTAATATTATAAATGCGAAAGATTGTGAGGATGGATGGATATGTGTATGTATGTTTGTTACTCTTCCACGCGAAAACTGCTGAATTTGGATGAAACACCTGGCACATTATTTTTTGGAATTTGGATTAACATATACTACTACTATCTTATCCTAGTCTAGCGCTTTTTGTAACTACATACTGCCACCCCCTCACGCACACATTTGTATACACATCCATCTTAACATTACACTATATTACTCTCTCTCTCTTTCTTTCACACACAACACCACACAACATACGACACTCTGACACCCTCCACTTCACACTCACTCTTGACACACTCACAAACACACACGCATTTTTTTTTTTTTTTTTAAATTGTCATAATCCCAATATCTGCGAGGGGGCCAGGAGTCCATACCACAGGGTATACTAGTTTGAATTTCTGACTCCTACAAACATGTGTACCTAGTTCCAATGTTTTTAACACCTATATATTGTAACTGTACTTTGTAGGAGAAAATGAATCATTATTATTATTTTTTGAAGAGCTTATTGTTATTTATTTTGTATTAATAAACCATATTAACATTATACAGTATGGTAGTTTAAACGAGGGACATATTCAAACCCGCAATAGTGCATGCTTACATGATACTAATAAAAATATGAACAAAAAAAAAACACTGATAAATAACAGATAGAACCATACCAAAAATTTCGCAAAAGTCTCGCAACGTGTAAACACCCTTGCGCCTAACGCAGAACATGTGCGCGGGTCAATGACTTTTAGGTATAATCCATTTTCCCTTTAATACTTTAAACCTGGCTTATGACAGGCAAAAATATCTAGCTACTGCTACCAGGTACTGACCGAATGTTTGCAGTCGTTGGTTGATGATACCTAGCATAAGTTTATACGACGGAATCTGGCGGTTGGGAAACATCTCTCAGTACAAATCAATAGCTCCTCGCACACTTTCATTAGATAACAAGTAGGCACGAACCATATCCCAATATTCTTCACTGGAATATTGATAAGACGTCATTTTTGGTTATTCAAGAACACGCACACTTAACGCGAAGTAAGCGGGGTTGTTTACGCGATACCGAAGTTAGCGGCGCGCGCGCCTAGACTGGCTGGGGTCAGCGCGGGGTGGCGCGGGAGTGTGCCCTGTCGGTACATCGGGGACAACACAAAGGAAAAGGGCGGGGTTTGTGCACGAGCTTCCTTTTCGGCAGAATCGGCGCGTGTTTTGCCGCGTGATTATTTTACTGTTAACAAGTTCACTTCTTGCGCGCGCTCAGTGTCCATGAATAGTGTATTTTATTGGACAATTACGTCACAAATTAAGGTTATAGTTTTTTTACATATTTGGGACGAGAATCGAATGCTGAATACCTTCCCTCAATATGTCCCTCGTTTAACCTAACATACTGTATACATACTACAACTAGAACTCTATATAATTACAAATATATATTTATTTATTTATTATACCTATAGGATATTTTTTACCGCGGATACATGAATATCTTCCACTATGCAGTGGAAGATATTCATGTACTAGACTTTCAATTTCTTGGTAGGTTATGTCAATATTCCGACCCGTATGTTTCCATCTAATAATTTGCATAATGTTACGCTTGCAAATTTCTGGATCTGCCGTAGGAATAATATCAACGTTTCCATTTCAATATTCTGGATCGAGTTCGCTTATCATATTAAAGGACAATGATTTCTGTGAGTCGCATGAATCTTATTAAAATCGGGGGTCCCATGTTAAGTGACTGATACTATTTTAAAATATTGAAATTCGATTGTTCTCTTGAAGACGTGACACTTACTATCCCTAAGGAAAATTAATTATAACCCAACGTCCTTAACAGTCACGGTCATAAAATGAGGGAGCGAGACGACATTAGTCCCTGCATAGAGCTGCTTAGACTCCGTCAAATTCACTCGTTTTATGACCGGCGACTGCCTCGGGTGTCGGATCTTGGCGTGCAGTGAAATAGCTGTTGTCATATGACAAAGACAGACAAACAGACCATATTGGTTTAGTTGCCTTCGCTATACAAACTATGTTGATTGTTTGGGTCGCACGTAAGTTATTAGGCTTGGAATAACAGTCAACTGTTCCCTTATACCTATTGGCCAGGAACTACACGCTCAAAGATGGCGACTGCGGAGAAACCAAAGACAAGAGGATATTTAGAACACGCCATGAGTGTTTCTTTTGCGTTTGACTTCGCATCACTGTGAAATTCACAATGATCTTTATTTTGGTTGAGATAAGGTTGTTTTTTTGATTGCAACCACTGACAATTCAGTCAGAATTCATTTGATCATTATTTTCGTTACAATACGATTGCTGTCTGAGGCAAAAAAAAAATTAACGAAAAAATTATAATTTTCTGTCAAAATTGAACGCGTATACAAAGTTTCGTGTCCGTTACTTATTAACCGTTAAGGAGTTCTCTGAGACGATTTTGGTTGCACGATCAAGTCATAGACATGACTCAATATATAAGAATGTATTGTCACCATAAGCAAAGCTGAGTGCTCAATTGTTTGGGGAACTGGTTTGAAATTCAGTTACTAACAACATTCAGGTCTAAGTTACAACTGACCAGGCAAGTTAAAAATATGTTCTACTCTAAGAGCTACTCTTCGCGGTGCAACGATTTAGCACGGACTGAAACAGGTGTCGCATCGCAAGTCACATCACCCGAGGCTGTGGGCAAGGTGTCAGTCTTGAGGTCACAATTACCCATTCTCACCTCCTTGTTATTCTAATGTTGGTACTATTGGTATCCGTTACCGTAAACTACAAAGGTTTCCTACCCATGCTATTCACATTATGTTGATTCGCATAAATAGGGAAAGGTGACTATTATGTGAGTGTTTATAAGGGTATATAGTTTAAACAGAATTGAGGAAAGATAGAGCATGTAGCCTGTTATGGGTGTAAGACCATGTATAAGGCTTATTTAAAGCGTTTATTGCGCAAACACGAAACCATCGCGTCCATTTTGTGCGGCGAATCTAAACGCGTGGTCGCGTCAACTGAGGGTGTATTCCGGTTTTCCATACAAATGAGTGACATAACAAATGCGTTGATAGCAAATTCACGCGAGTATATAAGTTTTATGCCCCTGGCTGGAGGCCTTACTCTCGAAAGATCCACAAGATATTCCGAGCAGAAGCCCGCCTCATAGGTTTTTTTTCGCGCTCTTATTTAAATTTATTTCGTTGTTTGCTGTGTTTTGTTTTATCCAACATTGGACACGTTACATTATACTTAACTTATAACGGTAACTTAAAATCTACGTGAGTGTATCAATTTTTTTTTCAGGCTTTACAATTCTTATTTACTTTAACCACTAATTAAAAATTGAATCTAAAACTAATCCGCATCATAGGTTGACCTGCGATATGCCATTAAAAAAAAATAGCAAATTCATGCGATCGATCACTATAATTAGGGAGCGGGGCAATGTGTACAAACAACAAAAGTTTTACAATTGTGGGCCAAGACATGATGTCGGTATCCACTTGAGTTTTTTTTTTCTATATTGTATAATTGAAGGAAAATAACACAAAGCGTCTCTTTGATCTTCAAGAAGGCCAAAAGCATTTTCACGTCAGGCATAATTTTAATAAAACAAAACGGTTTTGCTTCGTTGCGTACTCAGCTCTTAAATAATGGGGGAACGTTGAAAGAATTCGCGTATAACACCGGAATGTCATAAAACAGAGAACGTTTAGCCTAAATTTGAAGACGTGAAGTTAGTCTGAAAATAAAAGTTCTTTATTCTCTGGTATGGCTAAGAGTTCCTAAGCATCCTTGAGAGTAATAGCTTGGGTTTTATTGCACCTTGTGAGTCAGAGCTTAGGGTTGAATTTATACAAACAAATACAATTGAAGTGTTTGTTTGTAATATCAAAATAACAGTTTTTTACTGAATGCATATGAAATTATAAAGGGTGTAAAAAACCTCTTAACGAAGCCGAAAGGCACTTGTTCTCCTCGTTATTGTGATTATTTTTTTGTTCTACACCATACCGGGGAACCTTCTAGTCTTTTTTAAAGTTAAGTTAAGTTTAAGTTTTTTTTTTAATACAAGTTTTTAATGTAAGATTTTTACTTTAAACACCTCCACGACCCCCGTACTATTCAATCCATCCATCAGCACAATATTTTGAGTGCGTTACATTGAGTCCTAACACAAAACATATTTTTTTGATTATTTTGATGTACAGAATGCTAGGTTGACGGCTTCGTGATGAGGTTGTATACACTCTGTATACTGTACTCATAGCAAAAAAAAACTCTTTTATTTTTTGTCTGTCTGTCTGTTTGCTCCGGCTAATCTCCGAAAGGCTGGACAGATTTTGACGGGACTTTTACTAGCAGACAGCTGATGTTATAAGGAGTAACTTTTATTTTAGGAAAAGGATTAGGGTTCCGTGCAAAAAATTAAAACCCTTGATTTTTTTTACTAAAATACGATTCAAATATAATTCTAGTATTTTTATAATAATTTCAGGCGGGCGAAGTTCACGGGGCACAGCTAGTCTAAACTAATATTATAAAGAGGAAAGATTTGATTTTTTGTTTGTGTGTTACGATTTAACTCAAGAACCACTAAACCGATTTTAAAATTCTTTCACCATTAGAAAGCTACATCTTTACTGAAAAACATAGACTATAAATTATATTGATGTCATGCAAATTAGCCGAGCTATCACAGGTTTCGTGGACGAAATCGCGGGCGAAGTGCTAGTATTAAATATATCTGTCACGTAGTAGTTCATTGTTCCAACATCACAAAGACATAAGTAGTCGCTCCATGTTAAATATTGATATTTAAGTCCTTCCGGTTATACTTTAAGTTCACCACAAAATACATACTTAGTTTTTGAAAGCCTAGGCAGCTGATGAAAGAGAGAGATGACATCATATCTATAGTAGGTACGAATAGCATTATCCCTTTTTCACAAATCAATTTTATAGATTAAAAAACTGCTCCCGGCTCAGAAATACGAGAACATTTTTGTTTAGTAACATCTGTTGGGATATTGAAACCCATCAGCATAAAAGCATTGCCCTTTCCTCAGAGTCCGATCGCATTAATCACTTGAGACATCATTTAAAATGAGCAATCAATAAGACGGTGCAATTTCAAAATCTTCAAACATCCAAATATTAAAAATATTTTTATAAAATGTAATGAAAACACTAATAAGTAAAGCAATCAAACAATTCCACGAGGAAAAGGTAACATTGAAACTAAAACTATCTTTTTGAATTGACAATTTGATTTTGAAAACTTGTTACACTTTACTATTGCATTACATGAGGTGATTCTTAGGTAAGGCCGACCAAAATATAGTAGAGAAGTCCTCAATTTTGAACAGTCAATTCGTCGGATATTTAATGAACTAACTGCGTTGTACTTACAAGTATGTATGTATATCGCTTTGTGCTACTAATCACTACATAGTATAAAACAAAGTCGCTTTCTCTGTCCCTATATCCCTATGTATGCTTAAATCTAAAAAATTAAATCTTTAAAGTAAGTATTAAATCTTTAAAACTATGCAACGGTTTATCACTTGAATTAACTCATAGGATACTTTTTATCCCGGTAGTAAGATCCCATGGGACAATTATCAAAGTTCACGCGGGCGAAGCCGCTGGCAGAAGCTAGTCAAATTATAAAATTGTTTCTTATACCTATTTGATTTTCTAACGATAACAAGTTATCTAAAACCTTACAAGGTACACTACGGCTATGGAGGGGGAGAAGAAAAGAAGAAAGATATCGCTATCAGCGATAAGACCACTATTGTAACCATAAAATTAGCAATGTTGTAGGTAAAACAGTTGTGTTTTACAGTATACTTCTATTGAGTCTACCCCTAAGAACTGCGGTGAGTGCATTGCTTTAATTGAACAAATAATGTCGATTGAACCACTTTGTAGACGATGTTTAAAGCATCCTTAGTTTTAAACCAGTGCGGCTTTTAAATTGCTATTGTGCCAATAGCTCGAGTTACTTACTGGATAGGAAGGGATGTATTGTTACTTGTTAGAGCTTGCTTTTAGTTCAGCTTTTGTTTAGTGTTAATAAAGTTGTCTACCGTATTCTTATTGGCAGCGAGTCTGCTGGCTACGGCAAATCTGAACTATGTCAGTATGTTTCTACTTAAATAAAGAATTGAAAGAAAAGAGTCTCTTGCTACAACTAAAACTAAAATACCCGCTTCTTTAGTTTTTAGCTGAATTCTTCATTACATTTCCATATCTGCCAAGCCATTGTACAACTTTGTTGGGGTCGGCGTCCACTCTAACCGGATGCTGCTGAATAGCAGTATTTTACATGGAGCGACTGCCTATCTGACCTTCACAACCCAGGTAGTATTTGTTTACGATACCCCTTGGTAAGACTGGTTGTCAGACTTTCAGGCCACTGACTACTTGTAACGACTGTCAAAGATCTACAAATGTCAGCTGGGACCAACAGCGGGTCGTTACCCGTGGTCCCGGTGGGTCGAGCCATTTCCGGGTCTATGGGTAATTTTAATTACCCGTGGTTCCATGGCATTAGGGATTGTTTCCTGGACTTCTGAATATATCGATAGAAAATACAAAGCCATAATAACAGCATATCATATCCTACCGGGACCACGGGTAACAAGTCATTGCATAATTTGACAACGGGTTTATTGGTTTTTTATTTTTTATTTATCTACCAACTACCAGGAGGGCAGAACCATAGAGGAGGTATTTTATATTTTTAGGTAAGTAGACAAGATTGGCATAAGTATAGTTTGTGTGTGTAAGAGAGTGTGTGTGTGTGTGTATTTGTGTGTTATGTATGCCTGTATGAGAGTATAGGTTATGTCGTGGGTTTCAAAAGCTCTTCCGTTTCCTTATAAGTAAGTTTTTCCTTTAGTAAGTAGTCCTTTAAGTAAGTTTAGTAAGTAGTCCTAAGTTTGATCCATTTCAGTCGTTTATGGTTCTGTCCTCCTGGTAGTTAGTAGATATATAAAAATAGAAAACCAATAAACCCGTAGTCAAATTAATCACACCCGTGGTCCCTGTGGGATATGATATGCTGTTATTATGGTATTGTATTTTCTATCGATATATTCAGAAGTCCAGGAAACAATCCCTAATGCCATGGAACCACGGGTAATTAAAATCACCCATGGACCCGGTAATGGGTCGACCAACCGGGACCACGGGTAACAACCCCCAACAGCTTAACGTATTTTCCGAGGCACGGAGAATACTCGGTAAGTAATGGGTGGTCACTAATCCACGGACCAACCTAGGCAAGCACGGCTTAACGTAAAGATCGACCCGAGCGACTGTTATTATTAAGCCACGAGCTCCACAAGTGTAACTGAATAAAATATTACCTTGGTGAGACGGTACTCCTTGCATTTCCCTAAAACTCGTAAAAACCTATTCAACCTGTGCCAAAATATTCCAAATATTTTTTCAAACAAAGATAAACCGCCAGAAATGCCTGAACATCGCAAAATATTTGTCCTGAACACACTTTACGTAAGCACCGTTGGCGTGGCAGCTAAATGTAAATTTTATTGTTCATATATTTTAGGCGGTGCGTAATGGCGGATGAGAATAAGACGAGCTATTACGTACACCACTTTATGAAACCGTTGTTTTAAGAAATATTATTGTTAGAGAAGGCACACGCTTCTAAGGTTTAAGCCGTATAGGTATTGCTTAGAGGGGTTACCTTTTGGCTCGAAATAATCCTGAAATGTGCCAAGGAAGACCACAATGTAACGAAACGTTTTCATAGAGTTATATACAGGGTGTAAACAACCTCATCACAAAGCCGTCAACCAAGCATTCTGTACATAAAACTAAGTAACTTTACGCAAAAATTATTGCTGGGAGTCGACTTTTTTTTTTGGGGTGAAAGATCATGTTTTATGGTTAAACTCAATGTAATGCACTCAAAACATTGTACTGACGGATGGATTGATTAATACGGGGGTCGTGGAGGAGTATAAAGATCTCAAATTAAAAACTTGCATTTAAAAAAAAACTTGCCAAAAAGTTGGAACTTTGACCCCCAATATTTCCGTAACCAGAAGGTTCCCAGGTAAGGCGTGGAACAAAAAAATAATCGTAATGACGGGGAGAACAAGTACCTTTCGGCTCCGTAAAGAGGTTTTTTACACGCTTTATACAGGGTGTTACATAATAAACACAAGACCTCCCGTGTGGTGTGTCAGATCATGAAACAGAGGATCTTTTGTTCTATGAGTTCTGGAAATTCGTATAGTTTTTTTTAGTTTCACCATACGTGTTGATCAGCTGATCGCGTCAGTTCCCATAGAAAGTCCATTTTTTTTTTTTGCGAAATTCAAGAACTCGTAAGGACTGCCGAGCAAGAGGTCTTGGGTTCTGGGTTGTAAAATGTGATATAAAATGGGTTTTTCCATAAAAAAATTCTCAGTAGCAGCCAGGGATTGGAAACCGGTACCAATTTCGGTTCTGGTTCTTCATTTTGGTTCTTATAAAGGTTCCTCTTTTCGGTACGGTTCCGGTTCCGGTATCGGTTCCGATGTACCGGTTCTAAATACCGGTTCCAACAACCTTTAAATCGGATGATACTATACCGGTTCCAAGGCACCCGATTTAAGGTGACACTAGTCGACATTTTGTCCATAGAAATTTCGGGGGGGTATTACTCCACTGTTTGACACTGTACATCCAAAGTTGAACATGATATCGTTTTGTCTCATTATTAACTTTGTCTGTGCGGAAACAGAATAGTAAAATAAAAAGCCATTAAAAAGTTACGAGCTACCAAAGATTCGTTTTTATTGCCAATTTTAACGCAACTTTGGGCGTAATTTAGTAATAGAAGTGTCAAATTTCCAAAACAATTTATTGTACTGGCGCATAACTGTTAAAAAAATGTGTGGAGGAAATGCCTCCTTTGTGGATATCCTCCTTTGTTCCCATAATAATGGAAAATAAAGATTATGGCAAGAGTATTATAGTATTATCTCCGCGAATCATACAGGCTGCAGGTAATAGCCTAATACATACCTCCTCATGTCTAGACTCAATTTTATAGAGCAATCCAAATATATTATCTTAGAAAACGTAATGGTACTCTATAAATAATATCAAGATTACTTGCGCCTGCGTTATAAATGCCTGGTACTTGTGAAAAGTAATGGTAGCAAAATAAATCGTGCTGATGAGACCACCTGTTGTTGCTAGCCGTACCTATTGTTTTTAGCTGGTTTGTCTGAATAGCCCCTATTCTATTGTAAATGAAATCTACATTTCATTGTTTTTTTGTTACAATTCTCTGGCAGGTTTGCCTGTAGAGGTTTCTTTAGAATTACTACTAGATTATCTGTTTTATCTTTTTGTTTCGTGCGCTGTATTTTTAATGAAAATTATAACCATTTTTTTCTTTTCATACAAAAATTGTAGTCTGAAATATTCGAAACTTTTATTTTTGTTAAATGTTTAAATCTAGTTATTAAATAAAGTTCTTCTAGTTTATCATGGGCTTGATTAATTGAGAGAAGCTATCAATTTGATATTTGAACTATTACAATTAATGAAAAGCGGCTTTCCTACTTTTGCTTTTCCATCAACCTGCGAAGGCAAAGCGCCGTAAAAAAAGCAATATACTCTATAATAATTAATTTAATATAATTTTCGTTTCATAGTTTCATAATAATTAATGATAAAAAATACTTTTCGTTCTATTACTTTATTTCTTAGTAAGTGTATTGGAAAATTTCGTTTGATACATGTGGGCATTATTGTCACTACAGTTCTCGGCTCCAGCATAATACCCTCGTCTTCGGCTTGGGAGTAAATTTGTTTCGGCTGCAATAACAAAGTTTGCCCACTTGAATCAAAATATACTATTCTATCTCGTTTACTCTTACTACTGGATCTAATAAGTGTGTCCTTGTCTCATTGTTATTAATGCTTAGAGACTTATCAACGCACCTTTAGGATATTTTAGGAATTATAATAAAACACAGATTCTCAAGAAGTCAGTGTAGTAGCAGTAGTGGTAAAGGTAGGTGCTACAGCTCCAATGGGTATTATAGTCGGCGAAGGCGACGATGAGTTGAACTGGAACATCACTAGCTCATACGTCACGATGGTGCCGGCTACCTGTGGTCGGGAGAAGAGCTATGATTAGTTCATGTGCAGTCATCATCAATATGTCAGTCGTTAGATTCGCCCTACCATGTCAAAAAATATTCAAGTGTCATTGATCATTGGGTTACATAACATAACATCACGCCTGTAATCTCTGATGGGTTAGGCAGAGGTACAGTCGTGGTCTTTAAAAAAAAAAAAAAACCCTTAAATCATGCGGAGGCGTCGAGCCCCTTAAAGTTTAGGCCTATTAGGGAACCGTTAATTTGGCGCGCAAAATATCAATAACTCTTGTTTGGCGTGGGTCGTCACTGCGCTCGGCCGATCGGTATTGTCTTTCATTTATTATTTCTATACAAAGTCAAAGGGGCGGGGCTAGAGAGCGTTTCTATGTTGCGAGTGCAAGTAAAAATTAGCTTAGTGGTGATCAGGCGGGAGTGTCCACGATAGTACACCCAAATTTAGTCAGTAATGTTTAAGTCTGATAAAATAGGGGGCCTATTGCCATCAACCAGGTACAAATCCAGACTCTGTGGCTGCTACTGAGAAATTCCAGAACGAAAACCCCAATAACACTTTACCCCACCTGGGAGTCGATCCCAGGACCTCACCACTAGACCAAAGAGGCGCTCAAACTTTGGATTGGTATGGACTCATACTTTAAATGGTATCCATTGTTTCATGCAAGTTAAGATAAGATAAGATAATTTAATTTATGCATGTTGTGCGAGTTCTCTCTTCTTAGTTTAAACAGATACACGTAACCTAAATATGGTGAGGGCACGTCTAACGATTTCAATAGGTTGCGTATTATTTCTGTTAATCACTTGATAAGTTCATTCATCAGTTCATTAGTAAATATTTTGCTAGCTTAGCTTGTAGCAAATGAATAAAACTTTTAGTCACAAAGCAGAATATAGGTAATGTTTATTGCATTATACTATTCTGCGCATAAAAAGCAAACAATTATTCTGAAAAACACATTTAACGTACTCTGTTTTTATTTTTGAAAATAAATCTTTGCCATATTATTGTTCCAAAGCGAAAGTGACGGTTTGATAGAAACCTAACACACCGTAGCATTCGCTTCAAAAAACTGCCTCCAAAATGTACGAACAACGTTTAACTCACAGTTAAAAGTAATCCTCTGGTTACCGAGAAGAACTGTAGACCACTTAACGCCACTTTGTCTCCGTTAACTTGGTCTAAAAATCTCTGCACCTGAAAAAAGGTTTTGTTTCAGTATATCGTTTTTATAGCCACTCCACGTGCTTGATAACGAGGAGCTAAATAATAACAGCCGCTCGGGTCAATCTTTAGGTTAAGCCGTGCTTGCCTAGGTTGGTCCGTAGATGGGTTTCCTCCGTGCTTCAAAAAGCACGTTAAGCCGTTGGTGCCGGCTGTCGTTTGTAGATCTTTGACAGTCGTTACAGGTAGTCAGTGGCCTGAAAATCTGCCAACCAGTCTTGTCAAGGGGTATCGTATTACCCAGTAGGTACTAACTTGGTTTTGGAGATCAAATAGGCAGTGGCTCCATGTAAAATACTGGTATTTAGCTGCATCCGGTTAGACTGGATGCTGACCCCAACATAGTTAAGAAGTGGCTAGGCAGAGGATGATGACGAGCTTGATAAAAATCCATCACTGTGTTTTCAGAGTTAAGCTAGTCGTTATCCATGCTTGGGAGTACGCGTGGCAAAAGTACTTTTGTATTGTGGCCTTTAGAGGGTTCTGCAACTACTTGCAACCTGTAAGAAGGTACCATCTCAACGGACGAAATCTCACCACCAATACGGCTCTTTTTGTTTGAGAAAGAAGAGAAAGTTTAGCGCTTCAATAGCGACAGATGCTGTCTGTCGCTATTGAAGCGCTAAACTTTCTCTTCCTTTGTCCTTTTTTTGTTTTATTCCTATTAGCCAAAAAAGGTGGTCAAACAATAGAATAGATTTTTTATAAAACAAAGGATAACGTAAAAAAGGGTCACATATTTTTTGTCGTTTTACCCCTATTGGTCCGCACACTCTTTGTGCGGACCAATAGAAGTTCTTCTTCTTCTTCGTGTCGATGATTCGTTGAGGGTGGTAAACAGATGTGGACATCGTGTGCACGGGATTTTATTTTGAACATGAGCAGATTTCGTTCGTTGTCATAGTACTTAGGTATGTAGACCGTTCATGGCTCTGAATATTTTAACCCGTCAGTTTCTTTGTTGGATAGGCTGAGTATCAAATATGTATATCTATCGACACCGATAAGTGCACGGTTTACAGCCAGTACAGCCACCGACCCAGTTTTCCATCTTTCAGGTCATCGTTTTTCTATCATGCAGTAAGTTTTAGAATAGTGTTAGTGTGTAAAATTGAGAACATTATAATTTCAACCAAAATTGTCCAATAATGTACCGAGCTAGTTCTCTTCTCAAAGATAGAAGCAATCACCATTAATTAAAACGCTTAATTGGCATCAGCATACTGGCGATTTCAGTCAAGCAGTAGACTTGTTAGATATAAATCACTTTGGTGTAAGCCAGAGTTGAACGTTGTAACTCGGTTCTGGGTCGCCACAAAGTATAGAGACTGCCTGCGCCGACTACCTGCGCAGACCGGTTCCGATAAGCGCTGGCAGATCGGCGCCGGTAGCCAGCTTTCTACTTAAATTCGCCCTTAAGGAACTGATCCGTAAGATCATACAAATTACCAATAATTGAGGCCAGTACACCACAATGATTACACTACCCAGGTTTCCTCTGGTGTTCTCATATTTTGGTATCCTCACAATCCACCTTTTTTCTCCTCGCCTCTCATCTCTATTCGTTTCATTTCTCTTTCTTACCTCTACACAATACACCGGTGAGGGCACATCATACAGCACGGGCGCCGGAACAGCAGACGCGCTGTTCACTTGCGAAGCTATCAGGGACACTGCCACTGACCGCGATAGCAGGAAGACCAGGGAGAAGAGGAAGTATGTCGCAGCTTCGTGACCGCCTAGTGGACCGGATTTGGAGACGACGATTCTGTGAATGATAAAATAAAGAAAATGTAACTCAAAAGAGTTTTTGTTACCTCTTGATATTGGAGCAATTTTCTTCCAAAGATTGAGTCAAACAAAAGTGGAGCTCACAACAGTTTAATACTTACACCATTGACTTTGCGAAAATGTTGAGCTCCACCTCTGTTTCTTTCAGAGTTGCTAAATGTAAACTAGTGTAGTTAACTCTATCAAAGGATGGAATTTGTTGTGGGCCAAAATGTTCGCTGGTTGAGTCAGATCTGTGGTACTAAAATGCTAACTTACTTTTTTGTTTTGCTACCGATGCATTCTCCGGTACCCTTCAAGCCATCTCTGAAACAAGACCATTCGGTTTACTTTGAACATTTTTATAAGCATGCGGAAAAAATATACGTTATTTAAATTTTTCATCATAATTATCTTTCAGCCCGAATTGGTTACTGCGGGATTCTACTCTAGGCCTATTTCATAAATTGACACAACGATTGATCTTCTGCTGCATCCAGCGGATTGTCGAAACCAACCAAAAGGTTCTGAGCATCAACAGGATCCTTAACGATTTTGATGAGTTGAATAGCTTCTAACTAAAAACTTACTCCAAAGTATTGAACAGCTGCAAACAGATGAAGAACAGGTTGTTAGCAAAGGAAATGAAGACCACACCACTGATGACTCCATCCACCTTGCGTACGATTTGCGTGGCTCGGCAGTAGTCCTCTCGAGTTACCCGCCAGAAGATCTCCGGTAGATACTGGAAATAGAGTAGCATACAGGGTGTAAACAACCTCATCACAAAGCCGTCAACCAAGCATTCTGTACATCAAACTAAGTAGCTTTATGCAAAAATTATTGCTGGGAAACGACTTTTTTTTTGGGGTGAAAAGTCATGTTTTGTGGTATAATTTAATGTAACGCACTCAAAACATTGTGCTGATGGATGGATTGAATAGTACGGGGGCTGTGGAGGTGTTTAAAGTTTTACAAACAATTTTAAATTTAAACGGTTTTGGTCGTGGAGGTCTTAAAGTAAAAATCTTAGATTAAAAACTTGTATTTAAAAAAAAAGATGCCAAAAAGTTGTAACTTTGACCCCCATTATCTCCGTAACTAGAAGGTTCCCAGGTATGGTGTAGAACAAACAAATTATCGCAATGACTGGTAGAACAAGTACCTTTCGGTTTCGTTAAGAGGTTTTTTACACCCTTTATAAAGCATAATAATATAATGTTCTCAATGCTTGGACACGGCCTCCTCTCTATGGGGTTAAGTTGGCTGTGATCCACCACGCGGGCCCAGCACGTTTGGTGGATGTCACATAACTGAGAATTTTTGGTTCTAAGACGTGCCGGATTCCTCACGATATTCTCCATAAATGTTAGTGAAAATTAAATAAAATGTGTTATATTTTAGAAAAACTAGAGCTAGCCACAAAATAAACTAGCAAAGTAGCCATAGAAGACTTCTTCTAGACTTTCAGTAATGTTTATGGGCTCTAACATTATGAAGTAGTGCTGTCAACGTAAATTATTTTCTTTATCAAGGAAGAAAGTATTTTTTGCTAGAGATTGATTAAACTCAGGTTAGAAGAAGCTGTTATTATATTGGTCAAGACAGACCTGTACAGGTAGGCTTATAAAAAAATAAGAAGACAAAAACATCTTAATAAAGTCATAGACACAGTATTATGACTTTTCGAGGTTTAGTTATTCGAGATCGCATGGCTACGGTGTTCAGTTTTTCGTGGTAGCGTGCATTCGTTGTTAAGTGTTTAGAATAGGTGAAATTAGAGATTTAGTTATTCGAGATCCCATGGCTGCGGCGTACGGTTTTTCGTGGTAGCGTGTATTCGTTGTTAAGTGTTTCGTATTCGTGAACTTACGTGGACGTGGTCTTTGGTGTTTCACTTTTCGAAATCACGAATCAAAATCACAGAATGGTACCCAAGAAATGGAAAAAGACGTAGAGGAAGACAGATGAAAAGATGGGAGGATGATCTGCCAAAGTGCTGGCGAAGAACTGCTCTGGACAGGAATAGCTGGAGGGAAATAGAGGAGGCCTATGTCGCAAGACAGCCTGACCTGGTAGCTGATTAGTCTAAGCTAATGTATTACTTGTTTATGTAGGTACTAGGAAGGTCAGAGTAAAATAAAGGCTATTTTTAATTTAATTTATTTTTTCGAAATCACGTATCACACCCAATATTATAAATGCGAAAGTTTGTGAGGATGGATGGATGTTTGTTACTGTTTCACACAAAATCTATTGAGCGGATTTGGATGTTTGGCACACACATAGCACAACACACAACACACAACAACATCAAAGACACATCATCACAACACACACAACAACAACATCTTATACCTGTACATACGTGTACATTCAAAGCAAATAAAGATCTGATTCTGATTCTGATAGCTTGTAACCTGGATTAACATATTATAGGATATTTTTTATCCCGGTAGTACGATCCCGTGGGACATTTACTGAACTCCACGCGGACGAAGCCGCGGACATAAGCAACACATATATTTTTCGCTTTAGAGCAACACAAAATAACTTTGTTAGTTATTCTACAAAGTGCCGTAGGAACCGCGCCCCCTGGCGAGGTAACCACTCACTTACGTTCACCGAGAAACTTCGCTAAGCCCCTGATAAGAGTATTAGACTGTCTGCGTCTGACTGCAGCTTTATTAAGTGGCAAGTCCAATGGACTTGACTTGCGCGGTCTGGGTACGGCTTTATTTGTTTTAGCAGTACCTAGTTTGCGACGAAAAATTGTAGTTTATGAGAAAATGATGGTCCGTAATCTTACATTGAAAGAAAAAATTGCTGTTTGGAAGTTTAGCTGCTATTTTTGGTGTTTTTACTTCTAAAATTGAAGAAAATAGGTATGACGGCGAAGGTTGCTTTCAAATTGGCAAAAGAGTACGATACAGATGAAAGTCCATGCAGTGTCAAGTGAATTCTTGACACGTTTGTTGAAGTTAACGCTCGGTAACTGATTGACTGACACATGGCATATCACTTTATCTAAACCACTGAAGATGAAAAGAGAAATTGCCTCGGGATTGTACACGCACATTATATTGTTTGTAAAACAATCCCTAATGTAGATTGCAACCAGGATATATTAGAGTTTTATGTAAATGAATTCGCGAGTAAAATCCAGTAATTCTATTAAACTAGCTGCCTTGTATTCACAGAGTCAAAACATCTGTACGAACCGCAAACTTTTACATTCTTTTTACGTAAATTACACAAAATTCAGCGCTGCATATTTGCCTTTGTTCAGAAAGTACAGCAATGCACATAATTATATTATTGTCCATATTTTTTTAGGTATGCCAAGTTTGCACTTACGCCCCGTATACGACCGCAGGGCCATGCTACTTAAGCCGGCCATAGATGATAGGTTCTGCATGTGCAGTTTTGTCTGTACAGTCAAACTGTAAGTATGCGTGTGTGTGTGTGTGTGTAGCCTATCGGTTACATTTCGGAGAGTGTAGAGTAGGTACACTGGAATTACACAATCTAATTCCACCATCCCCATTCTATCATCGGACACATTTACTGTGTGAACCGCCAGTCTGTGGGATTCACTGTCGGCTTCTCTGTTCCCTTATCATTATGATCTTGATATCTTCAAAGTTCGAGTGTATCGGTTTCTGATTCGCAAGCATGCTCCACCCTCGGTCGCGTCATCGCTTCACATCAGGCGAATTGTTTCCAAACGCTAGCCTATTTATTGTTAAGGTGGATGCTCCAGGGTAGCCCGCGAAATTCAAATTTTCTTACGTTTTTTGCAATTTGTCAGTGTCAGGTTGTATGTTGATTAAACTATGAATCGCGGCTGTAAGACGTATGTAGTTATAGAATTAATCATCAATACAACCCTCCAAGCGCATAAAGGTGCAGGAATGACTTTGACCTTAAAAAAGTAAATTCATACACCTTTATGAGCTTGGAGGGTTGTATTGATGATTATAATTCTGTAACTACATACGTCTTACAGCCGCGATTCATAGTTTAATCAACATACAACCTGACACTGACCTGCAAATTGCAAAAAACGTAAGAAAATTTGAATTTCGCGGGCCACCCTGGCGCATTCACCTTAAACAAAAAAAACTAAATCTTCACATGCAAAACCGAGACTCATTTCAAGGATGACTGTACAGTTTTCTCCTAAACACGTTCATGAATACCTGTACAGTTTGACTGTACAGTCAATACTGGACATGCATAACTTATTGTCTGTGGGGGGCTTTATGTTCAGCGGCACTCGAGAATGACACTTGTTTTCTTGGCTTCTCTTTGTTTCTTCCCTCAATACAGGGCAATTTTTTTTTATGCATTTGCTGTTGCAACACGCGTGTCGCTTGTACGTGTAGTTCGTGGTCAAGTCGTTATTGCTGCAATGTGCCCGCGGCTGCACGGCTGCATTCCAAACTATGTGTACATACTTTTACACAATGTGTTTCAGGTAATACAATTTGAAAATAATGAAAAAAGGTTTAAATTTTATATTCACTTTTGTGTGAATCTATGTAAAATTGTAAATGATTGTGTTATTGGTAGACTTTTTGGATGCCAATTTTAGTTTAACCCGTGGAAGTTGTGAAATTTATTTTTTCATTATCTTTGCACTCAAAGCGGTGACGGAAGAAATTGTGAGAAAACCGGTCCTAGAAACGAAAATTCAAAGTTCTGCGGAATCCAATAATCCGTACGAAGCTCGAGTGGTCGATGAAGGCCCACGTCTTGTTCTTACAGAGAGAAGGCATGTGTGCATTTGGACGAAGAAGCAAGGTGGTTAACACTTTAGCAGTAGGTATTTATCTAATGGGTGTAAAAAGACCGACCGACGCGGCGACGTATCCGAAAGGCACTTGTTCTACCCGTGTTTTTTTTTTGTCAAAGTTGCATCGTTTTATCAAGTTTTTTTTGTTGTAAATACAAGTTTTGATGTTAATTTATTTAACATCAAAACTTGTTTTAAACTTTACTTTAAATTCCTTGATGACTCCTGTAACAATGCAATCATCAGCATAATGTTTGAGTGCGTTAAATTGAGTCTACCTTAAACCGACATCCAATTTTCACCCAAAAAAAAAAACGTTTCCCAGCAAAATTTTTGCGTAGAGTTACTTAGTTTGATGTACAAAATGCTTGGTTGAGGGTTTCGTGAATGGTATGTTTACACCTTGCTTAATAAGAACGTTCTAAACCATACCTTCCCTTGTGCAGCTAGCAGCTTTTTGTTAACCTGATCCAGTCTTGACTTCAAGTAGTAGCTCATGCAGATCACGAACAAGTCGGAGAAGTTCCATATGAATGTGGATTGGAAGTGGAGAAACTGAAACAATGACAAAAAGTTTAGTTCCAAATACTAACACTTAACATCACGCTTGTTATTCCCGAAGGGATATGCCGAGGTGTACAATATTATGTTATAGTACACCCACTTTTCATCAGACGGGTATAAAACGTCTCTATAAATTTAAAACGTCTCTATGAGTTTAAAACGTCTCTATAAGTTTAAAACGTCTCTATAAGTTTAAAACGTCTCTATAAGTCTAAAACGTCTCTATAAGTTTAAAAAGTCTCTATAAGTTTAAAACGTCTCTATAAGTTTAAAACGTCTCTATTAGTTTAAAACGTCTCTATAAGTTTAAAACGTCTCAATAAGTTTAAAACGTCTCTATAAGTTTAAAAAGTCTCTATAAGTTTAAAACGTCTCTATAAGTTTAAAACGTCTCTATAAGTTTAAAACGTCTCTATAAGTTTAAAACGTCTCTATAAGTTTAAAACGTCTCTATAAGTTTAAAACGTCTTTATAAGTTTAATACGTCTCTATAAGTTTACATTAGTGTAAAAGCATACTCGGACTGCCTCATTGGTGTAGTGTTTGCAAGCGGGACTGCTGAGCAAGAAGTCCTGGGCTGGATTTCCGGGTCGGGTTGTATTGGGTTTTTCTATCAAGAATTTCTCAGTAGCAGCCACGGAGTCTAGATTTATGCCCGGTTGATAACGATAGGATCGCCCCCATTACATGGGACTTAAACAGAAATGGTGAACTGTGGGTGTCCTATTAGGTACACCTCTGCCTAACCCTTCTGGAGGTAACGGCATGATATTATGTTATGTGAAAAGTCATAACATTAATCAATATTCATTTAAGTCAATGACTTAGAAATATGCGCGGCACCCATGACCACAGAATAATCCTTATGCGTCTTCTCTTAAAATAAATAAATATATGATGATTATGTATTTCAAATTTAACGGTGAAGGAAAACATCGTGAGGAAACCGGCATGTCCTAGAACCAAAAAAATCGAAGACATGTGACATCTACCAATCCGCACTGGGCCCGCGTGGTAGATTATAGCCCATTCCCTCTCATAGAGTCCTCTCTACACTGCTGGGACACAGGCCTCCTGGCCTGTGTCCCAGCAGTGGGAACGTTAATAGGCTGATGATAATGATGTATTTCAAACTAAAGTTTATTTACCTGGGTAATAACTCCCAGTACAGGGGTGTACGGCAAGTAGTTGAAGACCCATGGGTAGAAGTGTGTGACGAACCCTTGATACGTGTCCATTTTGTCGTAACATGCTGCAGCTCCTGCGAATGCTGACAGGAGGGACAGGATGTGTTCAACTGCAATAAAAAAAAATCACATCGTCGTGTTATCATAATAAGGTAGATGAGAAGAAAAATCTAATTAGTCCGTCAGATAAAAAATTCCAAAAAATATTGGACACATAGTTTTTCTTTTTTCACGTTAACAAAAAATGAAGACGATAGAGTGCGTTGGAAATTCGTGTGACGTCACATTTGAGTAAATTTTTTACTCAAATGTGACTTCACAAGCCCCCACTCATGATTTTTGACAAGTTTTATCTTCGTCATTTTTTATTAATTTTATAAAACAAAAAATACGTAACCAATATTTTTCGATAATCTAACTGACGAACTAAACAAAATCATATTTTTTTAGTCCCTATTTCTCAGTAGCAACTACGGAATCTGGATTTGTGATTGGTTGACGTAACATGAGATTACGTGATGTCATGTATGTATCATCATGACTACATCAGCTGGAAGACGACCTTCGGACGTCTAGCTACGTCCAAAGGTCGTCTTTCAGTAGGCCTCACCCAAGAATTTTATATTGGAACACTCCGCGTTGTGTAATTTTATTCTAGCGCTCAATGATCAATGATTTATAATTTTTAATTTCCCATGAATTACTTTATTTTTTAGGTAGGTTGAACAGTCCCATTCCTGGGTAAACGCTTCCCCTCGTTCAATTCACTTCTGCTAGTGTAGTTTAAAAAAAAAGTTAGCGGTAATATTGACTCGAGATGTTAAATCTTCTCAGTTCCAATTAAAAACGGGAAAATGATCAGATCCACAACTAAAGTGGCGATTTTCTGAGCGTTTCTTGGGCATGAGATCAATATTTATTTGTAATACAAGTAATTAATCGTGGAATTGCATTTAATTACATTTCAAGGAAAGGTTGCCCAACTTTGGTCCAAATAATTGTCTTCAGGTTATGGTCATAAAAGGTGTAAAAACCTTAAAAGTCACGTTATCAAAATAAATTGGTAAAAAATAGGAACCCCAGGATAGATTCTCAAAATATTTAATAAAGACAGATTAGTGCCAGGAACCTAGAGAACTTCCATTCCTGGGCAGCATTCGGACCAATTCTCATAATGAAGATGAGCAATCTCCTTAACTTAAAAACTAATAATCCGAGCGTTAACAATAAAATACTAAATTATTTGAAAAAAAAAACATCTGCAAGAATCAAGAAGCTACTTCATCATCGTTCGTTCTGTAGGCACCACCCATCTGGTTGAAGAAGCTACTCACATAAAGCCAGTAACAGTACAATAGCACAAGTAATATTGCACTTCTTAGTCAAGCTGCAATCGAAGTTGGGGTCCATGTCCTCAGCCTTAGCTATGTGCTGCACCAGCTGCGGCCAGCGGTGGGCCACTTGAAAGAACATCAACATCGTCACGCATGTCGTCACGTAGAAGATTACTGGAGCTGGGAGAAGAAAAAAAATGTATATGAATCATTATACCTAGCCTAACGGCTCGTACACATAAACACGATACGACGAACGACTGGGGATCTACGACGAGCAAGTCTCGGAAAATGGACCGCACTAGACGTGTTCTCCTCATGCTGATATTAAGAAGACGAATAAAGAAGAAACAGATACACAGAAGATACTGGATCATCATTTTTTTTCAATTATGAATAACGAGTGTCATTGATGTTAAAAAAAGTACAGAATGTAATTTTTTCGTACTTTAGTCGGTTCGATTCCCGAGTGTGGCAAGCGAATTTTCAAAAATCTGTGAATGCAGATTTGTTTCTTTTAAAAATATAGGAACGTTTCCTTTGAGTAAAATTTGCTATCTCCAGTATTTCGAGTACTTTCCCTCCAGGTGGCATTGAAAATTTCCACCCTGTATATACGGAGTGACCTCGGCAAAAGTTGTCTCGTATTACAGTTTATTTCTATGTTGTATAAAACAGTGGGCTTTTTACTTACATGTCCCGTTGAGAGAGACATGCGAGTTGGCCAGTTTGTTGATACAGAGCACTGCCATGAATATCTGACCGATGATCGACAGTACTGAGTACACACACTTCCATGACGTTTTCACGAACCTAGAACAAAAATAATGGTATTAATCAGACCTACGAAACTTGCTCCCTTTTACCCGACTGCGGCGAAGTTTTCTAAGAAGGTTATAGGTCTGTGAGAGTTGCACAGAGAGCCATGGAGCGTTCTATGCTCGTCATAAAGCTGATAGATCGGGTTCCTAACGTTGAAATCCGAAAACGCACAAAATTTTTCGACATTGGAAATCGCGTTACGGAACTCAAATGGAGTTGGGCAGGACACCTAACAAGGCGCAGTGATGACAGGTGGACCAAGGCTGTCACCGAATGGCGTCCAAGAACTAGCAAAAGGAACGTGGGTCGTCCGGCGGCGAGATGGGCAGACGACATAGTTGCCGTCGGGGGAAAAACCTGGATGAGGTTGGCACAGGATCGTGGAGATTGGCACAAGAAAAGAGAGGCCTATACCCAGCAGTGGGTGAGTTCAGGCTGTGGATGATGATGATGAAGATATTGGTCTATATTAGTAGTATTGTAGCACACTTGCCAAACCCATCGGATATTACCGGGAGGCGTGATGGTATGTTGTCGTCTTATCTTATGTCTTAAACATTAATATTTAAAATTCAAAAGTTTGTGATCATGGATGGATGAATATTTGTTACTGTTTCACGCGAAAACTACTGATCGGATTTGTATGAAATTTGGTACGTAGATAGTTTATAACCTGGATTAACATATGGGATATTTTTTTGGTAATTTTTATCCCGGTAGTATGATCCCGTGGGACAGTTACCGAATTTCACGAAGCCACGGGCAACAGCTAGTGTCTTAATAATCCAAACAACAAAACCGACTGTAGTAGTGATTAAACTTACCCTCGGAATAGGTATCTTCCTTTGATTTTCGGCAGCACAATACATAACACTGAAAGATGAGTAATGTAATCCACTGTAATCTTTTACTCTAGACGGCAATAGGCGAGACGACAAAACAAATCTAATTAGTCCGTCACTTAGATTATCAAAAAATATTTGACCTGTGTTTTTTTCTTTTGTTCCGTAAACCAAAATTGACGAAGATACGACGCTTTTAAAATTCTCAATACGTATTTTATAATTTTTAGCTCGTTTCGACGTCACGAGCCCCCACTCCCGAGTTTTGTTTTCGTTTTATCTTTATCAATATTCATTGATTTACAAAAACAAAAAATACGTGTCCATTAATTTCCAATACTCTAACTGACGGACTAAATAGATTTGCAATTTTTTGATACTGTCGTCATGCCTTATGATTTCAACGATGACATTCAACATGATAGTCATACTAAAAAGTTTTTCGGTAGTTCGTGTCATCACTTTCGACCTTTATACCATCTTTATCGCTAATAGATTATCAATTTGTCAAACCCCTAAAATAACAATACTCTACCCAAAACGTACTATAGTACCTTTATTATAAGGGTTTAACTTACTTGACATTACTGGCGACATTGGTGAACACACCAACGAAGGGAAGCAGGGAGAACACCTGGCCGATGATGATGGTAGCTCTCAGTGCCTGCGAGAATGTTGTGACAGTCTTCTGAGACTTGAGCCTTGCCACGTCTATCTTGTTCTCTGGAAAAAGAAAATATTATGATAACTAGGTCACAAAATAGAAGCACGATAGAATGTTATCTACACTGACCTGCAAAAATAAGTACTACACTTTTAAAATTTCATTTTTTCATACAGCAATTTTTATCAGTTTTATTTGAAACTATAGACAAAATTAAACTATTTTTCGAGTCCTTTTTGGTTCCAAAGTATATCTTGTGTACTTAAAAAGTTATTGTAATTTTAAAAGTGTGATACTTATTTTTGCAGGCCAGTGTATTTCTCACAGAGAGGCCTGTATAATGTAAGAGATGCCAGCACACAGGAAGGGGTCCGCAAGGGCCGATGCCTGCCAGGGCTGCGGGACTGTTCGAAAGAGATACCGAAACACAAAGGGCTAAGAAGGAACATGGATGGGTTTAAGTCAGTACGTTTGACACTCGGTCATTAAATTTGATGATTTCCCATTCGAAAAAAAGGGCCTGTATCCGTGCAGTAGAAAGTTAGAAACATTACAGGCTGATTATACGCAGCGAAAAAAAAAAAACACATTACAGCGGCGACGCGGTAGGCCCACGAGGATGACGTGTCGAGCAGGTCTTACCAAAAGGATCGAGTCCATATAGCAAATGATATAGAAAAATAGAAAGAGGGAAGGAAGGCCTTTCTCCTGCAATGGGACACATCAGGCTCATAATAATTGCACCAGTTATTACAACAGTTCTTGCAAGACATCTTTGATACAGAACATAAAATATGAATGCCCGTTACACTATACTAATTGCGGAAACCAAAACCCCATCATATCATAGATAATATAGAATGACCCTTTTTTTAAAAAAACCGCATCAATGCTTAATGAGAAATGTGGAAACGCATATTCTCAAATAGTGTACTGGTTGTGAAAATACAAATCTCAGTTATAAGAGCAGTTTCAATGCGAGTAAGAGGCACGCGAAAACATGTCAGGGCCTTTCAATGTGAAGATGGAGCAGGAATACTTTAGTTACAGCTTGATCTCGTGAATCGGAATTATTTCTATATTTATGTGTGCAATGAATGTAATTCTGAGTTGTTCTTATCTAATAAATGTATGCCCCTACTTCACTTACAAGAGCAATGATTGCAAGAAATTAAAAAGGTACATACTGCCCACTAAAAGCAGAAGTGGCATGTTGATTGCTGGAAAACCACAGAGCACACTGTACGTACATTGCAATACTTCAGTTTAGACCGTCTCGTAGGTGGAGTTTCTGTTTACAGTCCACTCTTGAGTGAAGGTGGCTACCTGTTTGTCAAAATACCCACCTCGATAATCCCTCCTAATATCGAACTACCCACGACTGTCATAACATTTTAGCACCATAATAGATTCTCCAAACATTATGGAAATGTTATTTCACACCCGAAGCGGTTACCTACATGTACTTGAGGTCGGGAAACATGTTTTGTTTTTGTAAACACGAGCTAAGTGTTCTATTAGGTTGTTGTCTTTGTTACTTGTTATTAGAAGCCGAAACTGTAAATGCTGTTTTGGAAAAGGGGTCGAGGGTGGTATAGTGTAGTGTAGTGTTTTGTCTTAATTATAAAACAACCAATATTAAGACGAAGAGATCAAGGTTAATGTCGAGAATATCACGCCGCCGGGCGACCGCGGGCGGGGACATGAGTGCATGATATTCTCGACAATTAAAAATTACATTTATTTAACAAACTTTTTAAAGTGTTATTGTAAAACTACCGTATAGTTAGCCAACATAACCTACCGTACAATTTATTTGGCCAACTTAACCTACCGTTAAGTTGGCCAAATAAATAATTTACTTTTAAAAATTAAAATAACCTGTAACTGTAACTTACTAAAAAAATTAAAACATCCGTCAAAAACTCCTTCTCAACGCTGTCAACTAGTAATGTCCCCGAGAGACTAGCGGCGCTGCCACCAAAGAGTATAATAATAATATGGGAGAAGAGAGCCCTCTTGTGCCATTTTGAAGCATCCGATTTGAAGCGCCCTCTGGATTTCTTAACGAGAACTAAGGCTCTATAGGTAGCTAGGAATGTATGTATACCTTCTTACGTATAGGTCAATATTTGTTTATTATAGCTGATCATTCAAATTTTTTTGCTTTTTGCAAATAGCAGCTGTTTTGTTTTTGTCGTATGTTGATCATAATGAAATTTGCGAATACATAATCTAATGATGATACATTCTAATACGAGCCATTATTTTATTCGCGAATTGCATTTTGATCAACTATATCGTATAGTTAGTAAACACAGCTTCAATTTGCAAAAAACAAGAAAGAATTTTGCCGGCTACATTTATATTTAAATAGAATTGACAGATAAACAGTGAATTTGTAATTAATTAAACAAAAAATGGACCAACGAAACACATTCAAGCGCAAGCGCAAGTTGCGGCGGCCATAATAATTATGATGTTGCCAGATTATGTTACACAAAAAGGATTTCCGAGACAAGGTTGTGGTATAATTGATAATATAAAAACGTGATAATTTTGATTTAAAATGTAACAATTATTCTTTAAAAACTAGTTTATATTAAATTATAGAACTTAACTATTTGATTTTCATAATTGAACAGAGACATCTATCGTTATTTATTATGAAACATATAGGTAGTTTATTGGTTAAGTAAAGTAGATGGCGACTCTTTCTTCACTGAAGTTGTGCATGTTCCAACTGTCTCTCCCCCGGCTGCCACGTTGAATGGCAACGCTTAGCTTCTGCCCAAGGGAAAAGTCAGTCAGAAACAACAACTCAACTAACAACAACTAACAACTAACTTCAACTAACTTTTAGAACAATTAAATCTTAGTTACACATCTACTCTCTAGTAACGTATCTTCGCGTATTCTTCAAACTTTGCTGAAGTTTTTCAGGAACATTTTTTATGACTTGCATGCACTTATGTAGCATTTTCCCTGTGTTAATCCTGATTCTGAGTCACCAACAACGGTTTGACGTTAAAAGTCATTGCTTAAATGTCAAAAGGTTAATCTACTGTGAATTACGATAGGTTGTGGCGATAGTGTGATATACAGGTTGCATGAAAATGTTGGTATTTTCATCGTTGACGTGTCAGTTATAGTTAAATAAACTTGCCGTTTTAACCTGAGTGTTTTGTTGATTTATAGATGTCATGTCTTGATATGTATCAATTCTAGTAGCAGTTTAACAAATTCGTTTTTAATGATTCTTCAATTTATTTTTTTATGATTAATGACGTTTTTTGTGACGTTAGGTACACGATATATTGTGAATAAAATGACTATTGTTTATGAAAGTCAAAAAGTCAAGAAACAAAACCATAGTATTGTATAAAGTGGGTGTATCTTAAGACCATTCCACCAAAACTCAGAACCTTTGGGTTATGTTTTGCATCCGATTTTAGAGATCCGAGATCCGAGATCCGAGAAATTATCCAATGAACCGTTACATTGAACATAATTAGCACTTAATCTCATAATTAATTTGCTTAGCCTTTTTTTAAGCTTAGCTTAGCTTCCAGTCTAACCGGATGCAGTAGAGTACTACATGGAGCGACTGCATGACAGCCAAGACTAGGTACCTACCAGTTTAGATTGTTTGATCACGGATTTGTGTGTGTTTGATACACTATCTTAATTATCGATTTTAATAAGAGCTCAAGCATGTGGGCCAAGATAACCACTTTCTGGAGCCCTGACATAGCCAGAAGGCGTCCGGGCAGACCTCGAGAAGACGGTGGCAAGACCAGCGGCTAGCGGTCCACATTGGCCCTGGATCGAAAGATCTGGAAGTCATGGGAAGAGGTCTTAGCCCAGCAGTGGGATGACGCAGGCTAACAGTATCAGTACGTATTGAGGTTTGCAGATAAAGGAATTTGCCCTAAGAAGTATTGCACTGCAGATGTTTGGGCTGGTTTTTCAAGAAGTCACCGTACCTCCTTCCTTGCGCGGATAGTTTAGTGCGGTAAGAATCGCGGTCACACACCCCGGTCTTATTCCCAAAGCCCGGGCACCTTTTGAAAGCTTTCACCCGAAAAAGAAAATAGTTGCTAGTTACTTACAGAGGCAAAGTACCTGAAATAACTAGCGCCACAACCTAGAAAACCCTCGTTGAAAATTAGGGGTGACAGTCTAAGATTTTACAAGAGACGGTTGATCTCGACATACCTAATAACATTAGACAATTAGTTTCATTTATCTATACGTAAGTACTTACATATGTCCAACGACGTCAATAGGCGTCAAAGTACTCCTCCGCATCGCTGTCATTCGGAAACGTGCCCAGAAGACTGGCAGCATTGCCACGTTGAATGGCAATGCTAATTATCTATGGTACATTTTTTTCTTAATAATCTTAGTGTATCAAAAAAAGAACTTACTTTTGATAGGTATCCAAAAGGTCATGTTTCTTCTAAAGCTCGTTTGTCCCATATTGGTCTGGATGGATCCTCGTGTTGCTGAATACTAGTATTTACTGCTATCATAGGACGGTCACTAATGGACTGCTTGTTTGCCACTGTCGTGACATCGCGTTAGGGGTCCGTATGGTATTTGAAATGTGGGGTATTTTTTTACCACGTTTTGTACAGTTGATTAATGTGTTTTGGAATAGAATAGATATTCGTTTAAGATATCGCAGATACTTTATTTGTATGAGTTACGATACAGAAAATTATTTGATTTGTTAAATATACAATTGTCAATATAATTATAAAAAATACAACACGATAATATGTTTGACTAATAAAAGAAATAAAAACAAATATTAATCCAGTACTTGACTAAGTAAGGTCTTGTTTAAGTTTTTGTTTTGTGGTTGGCGTATAGTCATTTGCTTTGCTAAGTGTGAATCGCTCAAATATGTACCACTAAATCTCTTCAGAACTTCCCACCACCAACCAATCATTTGTCAATATACGGGACCACTCAAAAATAATTTAATTACAAAACGTCCAATTAGACGGACAAACTGACGTAATTCAAGTTAACAATAGATTATGATCACCAGCTACTGGTTAACGAATACCGGTGTTGTTTAATCGGTCCCTTTGACGTGAAAGTATTTAGGTTACTGTTCACCCGCGTGGACATTAGCTGGAGTTAATAAATTAGAACCTTCGGCATTGGAATTGATAAAATTATCGCATAAAGCTCAACGCGCACGCAAACACGCGTGCGCAGGCATTGCAAGGACTGTTCGACCTGAAGCTTTTTGGATTAAATAAATAAATAATAAATATCGCTGGACATTACACACAGCGCCATCTAGTGCCACACTAAGCAACGAGGCTTGTATCGTGACACAAAATAGTTGATATACTACATAGATACTTTTTGTTTGTAAATACATACTTATTATACATATAAACATCCATGACTCGGAAACAAATGTCCATGCTCATCACATAAACATTTGCTCCAACCGGGATTCGAACCCAGGACCCTAAGAACGTAAGGCAGCCTCACTACAGCTGCGCCATTCGGGTCGTCAAATTATTCGTCGGATTATTTTTAGGAAACTTTTTTTTTTATGAATGGCTCGCATGTCAACTTATAATGCCGGCTTCTGTTTAAACGGACTATCCTTTGGGTGCCAAAGAAACTTTTAGATTAAGCGAATGAACTTTATACTGCAACGCTTACTTACACATAAGCATTTTAACGAAATTGCCTCGCTTCGGGATCACCTAGTAAACAGTAGTCACGAAGCCTATGGGGCTTCTCCTCACCCCGCTTACGGCAAGCCGCAACCGCCTTGCTTTAGAAGGGTCTTCGCCACCTTCAATCTTCTTATCCTAAAGCGGACGGTTAGCCCGACGTGTTAATCGTCTCGGAGGTGCTGAGCTGTGACGTCTAGTTGACGACGAAATAAGCCGAGCTGGTTGTGTGGATTCTTCTTCTTTACCGTGTGGTTCGCGCCTAACCTGGTGTCAGAGTTTTATTTTAGTCCTGGTGCCACCCATGGGCCTCTGACTTGGCTTTACATGCCGTCGGAAAATATCTCTCAGGCATGCTGTTTTCCTTACGATGTCTTCCTGATGATGATGTGTTGTGCGTTGACCTTAAGATGGGGACGATAGCAAGTTTGTGTTGATTTGTGTTTCTACTTTGAAACGTTATCGATCGGGAGTTTATCAGAGTTGCCGGACCGTAGATCAAAAGATATGGAAAAGTTTTAAATTAGTTATTAATTATCGGTATTGGAGATGTTCTGTTTCGATGTTATTTCTTAAAACGTTGCTAAGTTTCCTAATTTCTAATGGATTTTTGATGGAATTCAAATTAGATTATATTGGCCTTGAATCGAAACAACTGGAAATGATGGGACTTTTGCCCAGCAGTGGGATGGCGCAGGTTAACAATATCAGTTTCAGTATTTCAGCTGTGACAAATATAATCATGGACACGTACCAACACAATATAGGTAAGTACAAAATATATCTTACAAGGGTGAGGGGTAGGTTAGTAAGTATTACTTATTGGTACGATATCAAAGTATTATAAATCTTTTAATAATATTTTTCCTTCAAGAACTTCAAGACTGTATGTAATGTTATTGATATTGTGTTGCTAGCAACTTGACCTACATTTTGAGAGAAACAAACAATCCTGAGGAAGACCTTGTAACCGAAGATTTAAATAGTTAGATGTGCACTCACCGTATTAAGGCTGCGCGAAAAAGTGACCACACTAAGAGCAGTGTGACACGTTATGCATGGAGCGGTATTTAGACATGATCGATCGTATGTTAAGTAAGAGTGAGAGAAAACCATTAAATAATCTAGACTAAAATCATTACATCCAATATGGGTCCCGACTGTTGCAGTCAATATGTCCTGTTTCCTGAACTTGTTTTTTTCTTTTCATTTTTTATTTAAAGTTATTAACCTAGTTATTTTTTACGCAGTCGGGTTTTATTTATTTATTTTTTTATTAATTGACGCATTAGATGAAAAATGAAAAAAATAAATGAAAATCAAAAAGCGTTTATTCGTGGTGACATTCTAAGTCTATGTATTACAAAAAATGTTACTTCTGCCAAACTCTAAAGCAGTTTGTTGGCAGATGTAGCTCTCATATAAAATTTTATTACACTTCTAACGAATCAAATATTTGCTTTTAAGTCATCCTATTAGGAATTGATAAATTCATTGAACTGCATGTATTTTCGATGCATAAGAATAGGCTTGTGTCCTGGAAAAATCTAATTAGTCCGTCAGTTAGATTATTAAAAAAAAAATTGACACGTGTTTTTTCTTTTGTTATGTAAACCAAAATTGACGAAGATACGAAGCTTTTAAAATTATCAATACGTCACGCCGTGCTTTAATTTTTAGTGCGTTGTGACGTCACAAGCCCCCACTCGCGAGTTTTGATGCGTTTTATCTTTGTCAATATTCATTGATTTACAAAAACAAAAAATACGTGTCCATTATTTTCCAATACTCTAACTGACGGACTAAAGAGATTTGCAATTTATTGATGGTGGAAACTTGCCTATTGCGGTAAAAAAGCGCTCTACCTACTAAGTATAAATCTTCTGTATCTTGGCATTTATATCCAAGGTCAATCTTTCTGAAGGATATAACTTGTTCATCTGTTGAAAGTATAAACAAAAACCTTCACGAATAACTTCGTCTTTGGTTTAGTGGTTACATGCGATTGCTGCGTCCTTAAGCGACCGTGAGGGTCCTTGGTTTGATCTTAAGTTGGGCAATATTTATAGGCGTATTCATTAGGAGTTTTTGAGTAGGTACCAGCTTGAAGTCAGTATTTGTGCTCAGTTTTTGTCATTACGCTGGCTCCCTATATATAGCATGGCACCTAAACAAAACTAGCAAAAATAGGTAAAAATACTAAACACAACTATTAAACCATAGAAAAAAAATCAGGCGCACTGTTGTTATGGGAGTGATATGAAAATTCGAATGACGTTATTTCGACGCACGCTATTCCGAAAAATTGTTTGATTGGTACGCTACTACAAAAGTCTTGGTATCGAAATCCACTGTTGCGAATAGCATATTCCTATTTGAATTAGTCTGACGATCGAAGTCGCGACCCAGTGATTATCAAGAAGTCAAGAACTATTAACGCTTTATGATTGAAACTCAGATTTAACTTGATTTGATTGTACTTTGAAGAAATTCAGATTGGAATATGCTATTCGCAATAGTGAATCTGAGACTTTTGTAGTAGCGTATGTACCATTCAAACAATTTTTTAAACTAATTATTATAATTATATATATATATTTTATAAATATTATAATTTTTTATTTTTTATAACGTCATTCGAATTTTCATATCCTGTTGTTGGGGAGTGGGATATATTCGTCCGGCGAATGGAGTTTTGGAACAGAATCTTGTAGTTCATCATCATCACCTTCTTGCCCTTGTCCCATTCTGTTTGGGGTCGGCGCAATACGTTTTCTTCTTCCAAAGTCTGACAGACGTTACGCCATCATTTACTACTTTCTCTTTCATATCACTCCCCATACAATCCATCCATCCTTTCAATTCGTCGATGATCGTGAGAAAATTTTGCAGTTCAAAAATGCTTATACGCAGTGTTATTTCAATAAATGACTTTTGGTTTAGATTCCGTTACGATTATCTTTCATTTCCTCAAAACACATGCAAATAAATTGTATTCCTACCATTTTCGAAACTCGTACATGGTGAGAGCGAGTCGTATAAACACAACCTGCCAGGAAGCTGAGATCGTCATTTTTAATACTAGTACCGGTAAATTGAAGAAAACTTTATCTAATAGCTTCTTTGAGCGTGTTTAGTAATCTTTCTGTTTGGTGTTTTATATAGTCCTATTTTTTCATGTCATTATTTATATACTACATGTGGAAACTTGTAATTGGAAATATTTTGTTTAAACTATTACTCATCTGTTAGCTGTAAGTTTTCCTAAAAATGAAATAAATAAATTTATTGTCACCCACAGTTTCTACTAAGTACGTTCGCGTGACCGTCTATAAATTACGTTCCCCGCCCCGGACTCGGCAGTCAATTATTATCGGTTCGCCTTCAAATTACCAGTTTGTTTTGTATCAAATAGTTGAGGTGTTACTATGTTATTTACATATTCTTGAGTACCCTTTAGAATTTGGTTAACAATCGAATTATTTGTTTTTTGGATAGTGATTGGTTGGTATTTTTGTTGATTTCGGATTTTTTTTAAATTTTTATTTTAAGTATCACTCTCTGATACTTAAAGTACTTTCTAAAGTACTACCGAGTACAACAACAGTTTACCATTTTTCAACCTTATTACTTCGGGTCCATGAGTGCACTTTTTATTCGAAGGATTTTCTTTCAAGAGTGGTTACAGTAAGAACTCTTACTGTAACCACTCTTGAAAGAAAATCCTTTGTTTGATTCAAGTAGTAAAGTGGTTGGTATAGGTATTACTGCGTAGACAAAGTGGAATTTTATCACCGTGAACGACGATGGAATAGGAAATTAAAAACCGGACACGTGCGAGTTTAACTCGCACACCGAGGGTTCCGTAGAAACATGTGTGGTGAAGGTTTGTCCATCACGAAATCAGGCCTCTGAAGCTCATATAAGCTCTTAATAAAAGATAAGTCGGATTGTAAAGCACATTTAATTTTGCAATAATTATAATCCAATACATCGATATAAGTCACGTTCAAAACAGCTTATACATAGTATGTATAAATGTGGAATAGCAAAAAAAAAATTTACGTGATATAAAAAAAAACGCTTTTTTTCCCTTAATTTGTCGGTGGGGATATCTGAAATAAACTTATTTGTGCTGTAAGGCCTACTAATACAGGTTTTGATTTATTTGTGAAGGAGCTAAATATACGACTTGATGGCTACATTTTTTTATTGCGTTGACTAACAAGCATGATTTCTTTAAAGGACCGTAGACCGAAGTATTTGATATTCATTTTAACTTCATACCACAACGCGTTCTTGGGAAAAGAGGTCCAATAAAACTGTGGAATCGAAGAAACTGGCTAATTATGGAAACTGTCGAATTGACGCAACTGTCGAATTCACACAACTATCCAATCAGCGACGAAACAAATAAACTAAAATAACGAATTAAATAAACTGACGAGTGAGGGAAACTGACCAGTGTTACGCGGACTCCTTGATAGACAGAAAAACGGACAACGAAGTGATCCTACAACGCGCGGTAACGTTTTTCCTATTGAAATACGGAACCCTAAAAATTAATTGGATTGGCACAAGCTACCGAAAACGTTAATTCCATACTGTTGAAAGTAGTTGTAGAAATACGAAAAGTAAGCGTGAGCGTGACAAATAATCTAGAAGATATTGGCACAAAGAAGCGTTCAATTATTATAAATGAATTGATAAAACTATTTACCAGCCAAGATTTTAGCATGAAACTAAAACGATCTATAAAGGCCCATCCCTACAGGCTTCCAGGTTTTCTTTTAACTAGTATTTTTAAACCAATAATCTCATTCAGATGGCGTTCGTGCTCGCATCCTCTAACTGAGGATTAATTTTAAACTCTTGTAAGATACAGATTTAGCAAAGTTCTAGATTTCTTGTTTCATAAATAAAAAACTGCTGGAGATTATATTAGATGGATTTCATATTAGCGATACCGTCTTCTTTAAAAGACAATGTTACTTTGAAGGTGCAGTTTTTAAGGCGACGGAACCCAGATAAGATAATTGCGCTACTCTATGAAAAAGGCAACTGGCGGGAATTTTGGTTAGATACAAGGTCCAAACAGACAATTCACGAAGTCGAATCAAGCATTGTGTACATCAAACTAAGTAACTCTACGCAAAAAATTTTGCTGGCATACGAATTTTTGTTTTGGAGTGAAAATTCATGTTTTAAGGTAGGACTCAATGTAACGCACTCAAAACAATGTGCTAATGGTTGCATTTATTGTATGGTTGTCGTGGAGGAATTTTAAGTACAGTTATAACATTAAAAACATGTACCTACCTATTAAAAAATACATATTGAAAAAGTTGTTTTGACGTGTGTTTTAGTATGGTTTAAAAAATGATTGCAATGACGGGGGAAACAAGTGCCTTTCGACTTCGTTAAGAGTATTTTACACCGATTATAAAGTAAAACCTAGTAGCAGATGTAATCATCTGTCAGATACCAGGCTATATTGTCTGGAGATAGATTTAATACAAATCAAGTCCTCTAAGTGACATTTAATTGCACTGTCTAGAAATATAGTGGTCAGTGACGGTAAAAACTTGCATTGTGAGTAATATTCAGTGAATACAGTGTTCGCTCTCTGAACTTCTTTGAAATTGAATTGAATTTGAATTTAGAAACTTTCAAATTTTAAAATCTTTATTATGGATCAATTTACAGTTTTTATCTTTCCCTCAACAAATTACTACTCAGTTTTCTCAAGCGATATAAAGTCAAAGGCATTTACTGGCCCGTTCTGGCTGCCCGATTGCCGCTGGGACGGCTGCTGATGGCGATTAATTTGCAGAATACGTCTGTAGTGACCTGTGTGCACACAGAAGTTGACTGGTCATCACTAATGGAAGCCTATTTTGTTCGCGGGCCTGTGGACGGTTCGTAATGGGCTAGCTCGCCGTCCGACCGTCTTATGACGACAGGCCGTGTCGTCGTTCGTGTTCCACGCGCGCCTGGAAGAGATTTCAGCACACCGGAAGGGGATAACCTTCAAGGGTCGGCCTGTCGGGGCTGCGGAACTGTTCGAAAGAGATACCGCGGCCCTGGAACACAAAGGGCTAAGAAGGAACCTGGATGGGTTTTAGTCAGTACAAGTCTGACACTCCGTTCCACTCCGCCCAGAGCATGAGGGGTCATTTGATGATTTTCCATCCGAAAAAACAACCCTGGTGTATAGCAGTGCATATAACTTGATAGTAGCGCGTGAAACATATTTATGTTTTAACACCTGATCCTCCTGATTTAACACAAAACCGAAACCGAATTGTAAAAGCTTGGGGAACGTTAGAAGAATTTGATGGAGCCAGCGTTATATGCCGCATCAAACTGCAACTGTATGCTCTTCCGTTATGGCTTGCAAGTCCTATGAGAGGAGCTACTGATCTTTTGTTCTTAGACTGCGAAATAAAAATCAGAAAAATTGCAACAAAAAATATTATTCGTACAAAAAGCTACTCTTTTGTATCATCGCTGCCCTATAATCATCAGGTTTCGTTGTTGATCTGTAAACGGAAGAAGAATTAAATTTCTGCTGACTTGTTTTACGGTTTGAGCGTAATGGCAAAAAATTAGACAGTAGAGTATCTTTATAAGAGCACCTCACCTAACACTATAGTTTAAAAACTCGTTGCACGAGAATCAATTCTCGCCGCTAGAGATACCAAACTCGCTGCATGAAAAGCAATAAAATGAGAGAGTGGGACAGCGAATATGTTCTGTGTTCCCCTTTCCACTAGTTTATCCGCGTATTCCGCCAACGAGTGAGGTTTTCCGGTCCCGATTTATAGTTACTTGGAAGCTGTACCTTTTTTCATATTCAGGAAGTTTGGGATTATTATACCCATACATCGGTACTGATCCGTTCCGACTTACCAGTAGTGGAAACTTATATGTGTGGCATGCACTCATACAGATATCATGACTGTAGGTAGGGTTACTTGATGGAGAGTAAATGTGACTGTGTTGCCAGCCTCAACAAAGATATTCCACTGTCTACTAATTATTGTAATATTTTGTACCTATCGCATCCTCGTCTTCTAAATTCATCCATTTCAGTTCATTGTGGAGATTTTCCAAGTTTTCTATGTTATTAATTTTCTCTTCCCTTAGCTGTGCTTCTGATAACTGGAACAATGAGATAATAATTAACATACCTATATAATAAGTTAAGACGTAAGACCTGGTTGAGACTCACTCAGGCCAAGGAAAAATGGCAGAATAGGGCGAATACCCAGTAATAGTTTGAACAAGCCTGCAAATGATGACAATATTGTAATTATTTCGCTTCTAAAGTTCGAAGTTTGAACCTGAGTATTTAAAACTGTCTTCCTTGAACTCCTATTCACACACTGACAGTTTTTGTTTAATCGGTTCCATGACAGTTCAGTAACGTCGGATTTTATATGTACCGAGACAAAACCATGTTTACGGGTTAGAGTTATTCAATTATTTTTATCTATATCGAGTTTTTAGTCAGAGTAGATGACTAGCTTTTATTGTAATAACTTCTTGTTATCAGTTACAACCTAATCAAAAATTTCACGGCTGTGAAAGTATTGTAGCTGTGAACTGCTTGAATGAAGAACTATTCATTGTAAGATTTATATTCAAATGAACAAAATAGGTAGGTAATGTTCAAAACTAACAACGTCATCAGTCTCTTGCCTTTATGCCACTTTATTTGGGGTCCGCATGACAACTTATTTACTAACAGTAGCACGATATATTTTGCCTCCAGTCCATTTATGAAGCGCTTTTTGTCCATTTGCGTATATTTGGGGTTGTTTATTATAGAAGTTTTTCTGGCTCTTGTTGTGTTTATCATTTTTAAAACACATTATTATGTTGAAATTATATCATGAAGGTAGCATACTTGTGTAATGCGTCTATGTAATCGATTATAATAAAATTCCACTGTCAGTCAACAAAAAAGGTAATGAAAATTAGTGTGACGTTTGTGTCTTAATAAGACACTAGTGCGCTAGACCTAATATAATGTTTCATTATACGACCCGTTTGACGACCCGAATGGCGCAGCGGTAGTAAGGCTGCCTTACGTTCTTAGGGTCCCGGGTTCGAATCCCGGTTGGAGCAAATGTTTGTGTGATGAGCATGGACATTTGTTTCCGATGTTTATATGTATAATAAGTATGTATTTACAAACAAAAAGTATCTATGTAGTATATCAACTATCTGGTGTCCACGACACAAGATTCGTTGCTTAGTGTGGCACTAGATGGCGCTGTGTGTTAATATCCAGCGATATTTATTATTATTATTATTATAATTGATCGGCACAAGTAGAAAATAACGAGAATCATCAGTTACCTCAAACCTGCGGTCAGCACCTTCATCTTTGTCTCGTATATCTTTGGTCCTCCTATAGTTCAAGTTTGTTTGTGCATCCGCACCGTACCTTCTTCTACTGTAGGGGCTATAATATGGATTGAGTGGTTTGACTTCTCTCCGTCTTAGATTACCGATTACAATGTGATTATTATAATTATAATCGAAGTCTTGCATCTGAGAATAAACTATAGCTACCTGTAAGGTGAAATAAGCACATAAGAAAAAAATATTAACCATTTTTGTAAAAGGAACAAAAAGGTAGTTGTAAATGTCACGTGATAAAGTTTGCCTAATTTGAATTTGGAACGGATCTGGTCAGACACAAATTAACTGTGGTGCGACATAGGCGTGTTTTTAAAAAGGTGACGGCAAACTCGAAAGGGAACTATCAATCTACTGATAATCTAGCTAGCTATTTTTTTATTTGAATATTACGACGTACGTTTTGATTGTATTGAGTTGTAAACATTTAACGACTATATTTTTCAATGATGTTATATAAATACAATGGTTTTGTTCATTGGTTCTTGTTGTTTCAAAGTACCTCGTGCGAGAACGAACAATGTTAATGATTTACCAATTTGTGTGAGTTGTTGAAAACGAATATACCTACCATGTGGCACACGCTGTAAAAAAAAAATACGTGTCGAGTTGAGCACCGCGGTTAAAGTTAATTATGTTGAGTTAGCTTTTCGTCGGTTTAACAGACCTACATTAACATAAACAGAATAGATGAAAATTCTACTAAAACACGTCATAAACAGCTGAACACGTTGCACGGCATGTGTCTAACAAACACAACATGTTTAATAGTTGTTTGTTCTGAAATAACAACAGTTTATACAATTTTAAAACAACACGAGCAGTTCACGTGGCACGCGATACTTGCATTGTTGTCATAATTATCTGTGTTGATCAGTTTTAGATAAGTATGGTAGGAATTCTAATTTGGTTTTTTGTAGTAAGTCAGATTATAAGCTTTGAAATTTACAGAAAAATTGAAGTAAATCTGTCCATCCATACTTCCATGATAAATGAGGAAGTAGTTCTCTCTGTCTATCTATTTAGCTTTGATGATTAGCTGCTGGACGTATTTGGATGTTTGGCACGTGGACTTTTTTTTTGTTTTTTTTCGGATGGGAAATCATCAAATGACTCCTCCCGCTCTGGGCGGAGCAGGAGGGAGTGTCAGACTTTTACTGACTAAAACCCATCCATGTTCCTTCATCGCCCTTTGTGTTCCGGGGCCACGGTATCTTTTTCGAATAGTCCCGCAGCCCAGGCAGGCATCGGCCCTTGCGGCCGTTCCTTTTTGCTGACTCTCTTTGAGGTGCGCGTGTAACACGAACGAGCCGTCGACACGGCCTATCGTCATGAGACGGACGGACGGCGAGCTAGCCCATAGCTCACCGTCCACAGGCCCACACCTACGGCGGCCGGGGGCCACCATGTGGCCCCCGACGCCCGGGTCGTCTCCCGCGGCGGCCAGGACGTGTGGATCTCTCCCTCTCAAGTTCCGCCACCTCCTTCGCTAGCATGACTGCTTCGCAGAAGGAGTCCCATTCCGTCTCGCTCCGGACCATGGATTGAACCAGGGCCGGGAGCGAGAGGTGGATAGACTTAAAATAAGAACATAGAACTTTTTATCAAAGTAGTGGTTTCTCATAGGGTAGTTTTAGACTGCAACCCAGGCGAAACCACGGGAAAAGTTGGTGAGATGATAAAGTGATGATGACAGACTGCCGATCGTAAACATTTTATATTTTATATTACGAGTCTATTATATCGAGGAGCTAAATAATAAGAGCCGCTCAGGTCAGATCATCAGGTTAAGCTTCGCTTGCCTAGGTTAGTCTGTGGATGGATGACCACCAATTTTCCTCCGTGCCACGGAAACCGCATGAAGCCGTTGGTCCCGGCTGTCATTTGTAGATCACAGACATACAGACAGATCATTGACAGTCGTTACAGGTAGTCAGAGGCCCGAAGGTCTTACAACCAGTTTTACCAACGGGTATTGTATTACCCAGTACTAACTTGATTGTGAAGGTCAGATATGCAGTCGCTCCATGTAAAATACTGGTATTCAGCTGCATCTGGTTGGATTGGATGCCGCACCCAATATCGTTGGAAAATGGCTAGGCAGAAGTTCTATCTTACCTTTCTTCCTTGTCGCTACACTCTTGCCACGTCTGACGACGCGACCACGAGGTCGCCACATAATTATAATAAAGGATGGTGGCATCGACGCAATACGCCTCATCATTCCTTCAAAATCCCATGACAATGGACAGAAGGTTCTATTTTTGAATGTTGTTTCGTTTTGTCCAAAATGTCGTTTGAATAAATCGAATTAAACCTCTTTTTAAAAACAAGCACGTCTGTTGCTTCGTTTGTTCTGTTGTTCTTCATTTATTAGGGACAGGTACCTAATGCTAATTTATATTTTTTGTGTAAAACTTAGATATCGCTAGGTTATTACGTAAATTTTGAAAAGGGCTAGGCAGAGTTGTGTACTAGGAACACATATTTCACAAATTAAGTTCATATGACATAATTTTATTAGGAGACTGGACAAGATATTGTCAAAACTTGGGCAGAAATCCTGCTGGAAAATCCCAAAGGAAAAATTCAAGACAAGTTAACTCCTTTGTCATAACATATTGAATTTGTATTATAAAAAAGGTCGGAAAGCCGTAGTTCATGCCTACATACTTATTTGTTTTTTTGTTAATCTTGAAATTACGAATTCTAGAAGCATTTTCTTCTGGTCCTAGTTATGCTAAGTTGCACATTATTTAATAACAAATAGCTTTTGAGCAAGTGTTGCATGCAGCCGGCTTTGTTCGTGAGAGGAATAAATTACTCTTTAAATGTTACACTTGAAATTGAGCGGAAAGTTGAGTAAAAGAAATGTAGATTTGCTGCTTTTGGGTAGGAAAAGCATAATGTGTTCTAGTGCTTTGTTTTAAATTTTCGCCATTTGTCCTACCGTTGGCGGTTAGCGGGAAGCGAGTAGAGATCGCAACTAAAACGAGTTGGCGAGCAAAGAGTAGCGAGAGTCTCTCAACGAATGTAGTTGAGCGAGTACTCTTTTTGATAGCTTGCTGAGAAAAATAGGTAGTAACTCACCAGCGCAGCGATATGAATTGTCAGCTATCAAATTTTATTGTTTATGTGTCTCATTCACCTTCATGGGGCCAAAAACATTCAAATATTTATGACCGGAACACAGGAAAAGACGAAAAAAAAATGACAGGACGATGGAAAGGAAACTGACAGGAAGTTGGGACATTGAGTATTTTCACAGCAGATACTTAAATATCTACGGGCCATACAGCCGGTTTCTGAATTGAGCATTTTAGTGGAACTCAGTTGAGTTTTGCTCAAGTAGTTGATGAGTACTTAAGAATCCTGCGTTTCATTCGTCATAATCAGATTTGCTCAAACGGCTTTTAGTTGAGTTTTTCTCTAGCTATACTTAGACGTTCCATTACAAAAAGTGATTTGGTTTCAAAATTTGCATATATATATTGTGAAATTAATTCTAGAAGTTAGATACTACTATGTTACATCAGATTGAGAATAAATTTTATAAGTTTATGGTCGATTTACTGTTATTGTGAATAAATATTAAATGCGTTTGTGAAGAACGAAACGTATTTTGTCATTACTCAATAAGTCAATCGTTTGTAGGTTATGTTCCGTTGTATTCTACCAGATGGTAAATGTTGTTTTATTTTATAACATCAAACAAACAAATTAAGATTCCTTTGTGAATCTAAACCGGTCTTTAAATTGCACATCATCGAGGGTTACAAAAAAATTTGGACGATTTCTTGCCACTCTTCGTCTCTCCGTAGTTGTCGCATTTGAGGCTCCGGCTCCTCCATCGATGAAAATGAGATATCGACATGTTTTTAGCCACAATAACTCAATTTATTTAGCAATAAGCAGGTTGAGTACGATTTAAGTACGCAGATTCGGCTACTCAACTGTCAAACGTTTAAGTTTGTATTGAGCGGGATTTGAGTACTGTCAATCGTGTTCAGAAACGCAAATTTCGAGATAAGCACTAGTTGATGATCTAAACTGTCAAATTTGAGAACTCTCAAACTCGAATGCTCAAATTAAACTTAAACTTAATTCAAAAACAAAAATATTTTTAAGTCATACTTAGGTCGTGCTTAAGACGTTCTCAACGTTAAATTCTCAATTCAGAAACCGGCCGATAGACGGGACAAGACGAAGAAAATCGTAATCCAATACTTTTTAAAACTTAGTAATAAATCGGTCTGTCTAGTGTCACACGCCCGCTTGTCAGGTACTCGTGTGTCAAATCGAAAATGTTTTTGTATGAAACTATTCCCAATGTCCGCTCTATGATTCTTTTAAATCTCTTTGCATGGTACCTACAATCTTTCAAATGTTTCTTGAGCGAGTAAACCGTTGATATAGCTAGTCGTTTCCTCGTTGGCGGTTGGTGGGACAGGTGCCTGCAGGCCTAGCCAAGTTACAAACGATTCGTATCGATTCTCTTTCTACAATCGTAAACGTTAAGTCACGTGGTCAAAACAAACGAATAGAAACTTCGTAGACAAGTTTACATCGATCAAGATGATAGAATGAAATGTATTCGTTTCTACAATCGTGATCGCTACATCCCATGTAAATCGTTGCCAACTTACAGTTTTGACTGAACTTTAATGTTTCTATTCGTTTGTTTTGACCACGTGACTTAACGTTGAAATGATGTCATTCCCACACATTTGGTTAGTTTTCTATGCGTTAACGATTGTAGATTGTCAATTTGGCTAAGCCTACTGTTTATATAAAGGCTGTCGGTGGCAGCGCAGAGGTCACTTTGAAGACCTGTTTTAAGGCATAGAAGGCAGGATAGCACGTGAAACTTAGTATGAGACCACCGCACCACATTCTGCTGTTCCGTCGAGGTAGCGCCCAGTTTACGTGACTAGTCTTGACCCCGTGGAAGCGGATAAGTTTCAGGACCATCAAAGTTTGAAATACTATCGTATTAGCGATACGAACATTAAGAAGACAATAGTCTGTTTGTGAGAACCTTAATTGGCAGTGAATAGTCAACAGTTTAGTTTGCTTCAGGCTGCTTTGCCACTGTTTTTGTAATTTAGGAACGCAATCGGTAAATAAAAAAAAAAATGTGATGAAATAATGATATTATAATATGTTCAACTATAATTTACTTTTCAAAAGACTCGCTTGACAACACTTTTTTAACTTTGCCACACACTAGGAATTTCTCCTATATGTCTCGTGCGGGAATTTGCTCAGCCACTCCGCCAACCGTGCCGTCAACAACAAATTCGAAGAACTTAATTCTTGCATATTTTTTAGCAAAATACCAACATTCTAACATTATTTCCGGTCCATCAAAGTCCTCTTTTAAAGGTTCAGAATTAACTTGGCTTGAATTAATTTGGTTTTTAAAATTGCACGTAGTCTATTTTTTTCTGATCAATTGACGTTCATAAACAGCACACAAATTCTGTTGGAGCCTGGAAAGTTCTGGAATAAATTGTAACAAACTTCTATAACGAGCAGTTATGTAGTATGTACTAATGGAACTCATTTACGTAAGCAATGTACAAGGTACATGTATTTTTATGTTTTATCGACAAACTTGAGGAGAGAGTTCGAAAATATGTACCTACTCAGTGAAATTCAGAAGTTTTCGATTGATTGGGAAATATTCAGAGTTTATTAACTGATATGCTTGGTATTTACTTAGATATCAGTATTAGGATAGAATTTTAAATTTAAATAAGTACGATATTAGGGTCGAGCACAACGTGTATGTGCTTATTTATTATTCTTAATTAATATAAACGAACATGGCCAGATATCGCACAGGATAGAGAGATTTGGAAGGAAAAAGGGCAGGTCTTTGCCAGTGGGACACATAAAAAATAATATAAATATATCGTTATATATATATAAATATAATGTTATATATCGTTGGTCTGGTGGTCATGGTGAGCATGAGGTCCTGGTTTCGATTCCCAGGTCGAGTAAAGTATTGTCGGCTTTTTCTATCAGGAAGTTCTCTGTAGCAGCCAGGGAGTTTGGGTTTGTGCCCACTTGATGGCAATAGACTCGCCCCTATTTATTACATGGGACATAAACATAACTGGCGAATTATTAGGCTAGTTTCCACCATCAATAAATTGCAAATCTATGAACTCTGTCAGTTAGAGTATTGGAATAGACACGTATTTTTTATTTTTGTAAATCAATAAATATTGCCATAAATAAAACGCATCAAAACTCGGGAATGGGGGCTCGTGACGTCAGAACGCACTAAAAATTATACCAAGGCGTGACGTATTGAGAATTTTAAAAGCGTCGTATCTTCGTCAATTTTGGTTTACGTAACAAAAGAAAAAATACAAATCAAATATTTTTTGATAATCTAACTGACGGACTAATTAGTTTTTTTTTCAGTTTACATGCCTATTGTGGGTGTACAATTAAGTACACCACTGCCTAACCCTTCTGGGATTACAGGCGTGATGTTATGTTACATGACTTACTTTATAAATATATAAATAAAATAATGCGTACAAACCTTGGTTTTTGAAAGCTTATTCAATTGGCATCTTATCAGCTTATCGTACTTAAGAATTGAACTCCACAGTTTTCTCTCCGTAAGCTCCTTTTTTCTTTGTTGTTGTTAACAAGTAATTCTTTGTATATGTCACAGTCAAAACTCATAATCAGTCAAAACTACTTTTGACCGGTTAAAACTATTAAAACAATAACTAACATTTACTTAGAAACTTATTAGATTGTAAGGTTTTTTTTGTGACCTTTTGAAAAACATCGTGTAATTCTAGGACTAGCTTAGGTAATTACAACTGAGGCGTTCTAAAACAACATATTTTTAATGCAGAAAACGCATTTTAACTTCTTATGGATTTTGACTGACACCAGTCAAAAATGGTTTTGACCGATTAACAGTTTTGACTGTAACATTATACAACAGTTGGTATTAAGAGCAGGGTCAATATTGACGAGGCGGGGTCCAAGTAGATCCTTTTATACAGTGTCTAGACTTGCTTGAAGTTTACTTAGCCTTAAACTGATCAATATAGGTGGGAGACTGGTTTCTTACCTAAGTTATTTTGTTTTAATAAAGTTGGTTTTAAAGATATGTTGCTCGCCCTTGGGCCTCTGACTTGGTTTTACATGCCGCCGAGAAATAACTCTCAGGTTGTCATGCTAGTTTTAATAGTTATTCAATACGCACATGAATCCGAAAACTAAGCCTAGTCAGACGCACATGGGCGACATAAAAACTCTGGCACCAGGATAACTAAACGAAAAAAAAAAACTCTAAGTAATTAAAAAATAGTCTTGGAATACAAAAACATAATTTCGCTTGATAGATTCATGTACTTACTTATAATAGGAATGCCTTAGCTCTTAGCAGACCATCATAATATTAAGATCTAAATCCATTAAACGCTATACTATAAAAATAAAAGTAAATAAATAATAAATATACTACTAAAAAGAAAAGTAGCAGTAGGTACAAAAACTTTGTAAATAGATTAATAACACCAAATAATTGATGAGTGGAGAGACACAACCTGAAATTTAAACAAGACGGCAGCAATTAGTTTGGCCATTTGTATTAGCATGGTTAATGGTGGCCGCATGTTTGCGTTAATGACGATGTGCTCAACGCTGAGTTTGAAAGTAGTCAAAATGTAAGTAAATTAAATTTTAGTAGAAGGGTATAAGAATGTTATTTACTGGGGAAAAAAATAGAGTTCACCTAAATTTAGTTGACATTAAACGTCTATCTGTCGTATGGGTGCAATGGCGCCGTGTAAGAACATCGAGATTTCAGTACTATATAATAAATAAATAATAAATAAATATCGCTGGAAATTACACACAGCGCCATCTAGTGCCACACTAAGCAACAAGGCTTGTGTCGTGGCCACCAGATAGTTGATATAATACATAGATACTTTTTGTTTGTAAATACATACTTATTATGCATATAACATCCATGACTCGAAAACAAATGTCCATGCTCATCACACAAACATTTGCTCCTACCGGGATTCGAACCCGGGACCATAAGAACGTAAGGCAGCCTCACTACCGCTGCGCCATTCGGGTCGCCAACTATGTTTAAACAAATATTAAAAGTTTTTGTATCATGTATAGATAATAATAATAATCTTTATTTCCTTTAAACTTAGCCTATGTTTACAATTTTATAACAACATGTAAGTATGTAGAAAAAAGAACAATTTTGCAATTGATGATGGTAGGTATTTGAGACTTATTGGCTAGTTTTGTGACAAACAAATTAATTAACTACCCTCCGTACTAGTTATAAACTGTACGACGGCAGAGTAGTGCGACCAGTTTGCTGTCTCCGATGAATGTACATAGTATACGCAAAATAAACAAATTAACTGCATGATGTGTATGTCTAATAATATTACTCAATTTAGGTGGTGCAATAAGTTCACTAGACTTAACTCGTAGGTAATTCCTCAACATTACATCATTTATGCCATATAATGTTATTCAATCATACAACTAGGTGTTAAATAGTCTGACTTGACATTGTAGCCACAAAAATGAAAGCAGAATTTATATGCGTCATACAACATTACTTTAAGCAACGCGTGTTAGCATTTTACACTTGTTATTAATATTGCGAAAAAAAAAAGAAAAAAATATATGTATGTATATACCTATAACATTTTAAAATACATTCCCTAGAGTTACGTCAAACAACACATTAATAATAAGATATAATGTTCCGAGAACTTATGTTCTGCGAACTTCCATTTTTGTGTCGAATTTAAAGTTATTGCTTCATAAAAGACGTTCTGATGCTGTTCTCTGGTCAAAGTAAATCAAAACCGTCCGGAATAAATTATAACGAAAACTGCATGAAAAATAATTGTGCGGTTTCGTGGATTTACGCGGTCTCAAAGCCAGACACGAAAACCGATTTTATTACGGTTCTCCTTCAAATAGATAACTGAGTTAATAGCTGATGTTGTAAAATAAACTTATTCGCGACCGATTTTACAGTTAAACTTGCGACAGTTATGTTGTTCGAGTTTCAAGGGTACAACGCATTTAGTCATTTCAATCTCGTTTCCGAAATCGTAACATGTTTGCGAAAGCCTTGCAGCAGCTATTTTATCTCAGATTGCCGTCGCAAGTATAATATTAAAACGTTTGTGGACCCAACGCCCCAACAGAAACCAGAGCTCACCCGAAGCCCCAGGCTATCAAGTCTGCCAAGGTGTTACCATCCCATAAGACTGCCATAGGCGACGTAGTTAAGTGGTAATTAAAGCCACGTACCGCAAACCTCAAAACTTGCTACCATCTGAATTAATAAAACCAATTTACCGTGAGTTTCTTGGTTCAATACGAATGCGAGATGAAGAGGAATTGTGGTTTGTAAAATAGACAGTCTGAGTAGACGATTTGTAATCTTGAAATGTTATCTATGAAGATGAAAATACATTAATTATAGAGTTAAGAGCAAATGTGCTGAAATGTTGCAATTGAAATTAAATTAAATTTTTGTTGAAATTTATTAGTCTAGAGTTATGTTCTTCAAAAGTAGTAGCTAAGTAGTTAATTGGATTTCTCTATTTCCTGGATGTTTTTATGACTCTCACCTACATTACGTCAGTAAATTTTGAACATCTATTTCAGACATCAAATTCTTATGGTTTCGCGGTAACAAATATTTATTAGTTCTTCTTCTTTGCGTGTCGATAGACTCAAATAATACCCGACCAGTATGTTGCCACCTGCACAGCCCTGTCGTTGGCTTCGTTTAAATCCTGGAAGGTGCAAGTGGCTGTGCAGGATAGGCAAGAAAGGAGGTGGGGCATATCCTGCAGAGGGGCTCCACACTGACATTGTCTTTGGGACGGGTTGGTGATACCCCATTTACCCAGATTACTTCTTACAGCGGCCAACCTGTGCCTGCAAACGGTTAAGAGATTTCCAGATTCGCCACTGCAGTTCCTGTCCAGGAAGATGTTCTGCTGGATTGATGAAGTGAGGCGGGGTGGGATGTCTGTTCCTCCACAATTCGCATCTATTAATATGTTAAGTGTACCAGGACCTACTTAAAGTTTTAGGTGATGATGCCTACAATTAATACAGATTTAGACATTTTAGTTCCCACGATGCTGTAAGGACTAACTTTGAAAACTATAGTTTGGTTTTAACGCACGAGTAACTTTCTTATGACAAGTTTGAATTTAGAACATTTCTCAGAAGTTTATAATAGGTCCCAGGGAGTAGGGTCCAATTTATTATTTTATGTGTTTTTTTTAACTAAAAGTGTCTTTAGATGCAAGTTTTAAAATAATCACCTCTGTCAAAGTTAGAGAAAGTTTTAATAGATCAATTTGGTGAATTATGTTAAAATATCGCAATTTCTAAGTGAAGGGACAAGTTTTATTAAAATAATTTCCCGTTTTAATGTCCGGACGGGTGCCATTTTATTTCAATTCGTGAGATTGAGCGTGTTGACGTACAGTCAGGATATTTAACTCTGTAATCCTAAAGCGAGCAAACTTAAAAAAAAAATGCTCGATTGATTGATGAGTGAAATTGAAAGATATGCAAATTAAAGCTTTTAAGTTCAAATACGTAAAATGACATTGACATTGTAAAACGAATGCAAAAATAATAGTTTTAGAACAGCGTTTATACGCTTATTTATAACACCTGAACCAACTAATATTCGTAACTAAAATCGAATTATAACTACTTACCATCTCAGAATATTGTTTATTTATTTTGCACTGTTTACAACACTTAGTCAAACGTATGTATTTGTGAACTCTTTGACAACACATTTGTAAACTCTTATTGATGGTGCTGACTGTACAGCCAAGACAATACCTCAAGATAAAACTATTTAATTCGTGTTAGAATGTTGAAGTCCCGCCTCATTTTCTACGGTTTACGAGATGTTTCGGGCAAAGAATAAGTGTTAACATTGATAGACAGGACAGTGTCTTTTAATTTAAAATTTTGTTAAAATTGAATATTCATCATCATTCTCCTGCCCTTATCTCAACTCATTTGGAGTCGGCACAGCATGATTGTCTTCTTCTTCCATACTTCTTTATTTTTCGTCATCTCATCAGACATTTATTTCTTGCCATATCATTCTTAACACAGTCCATCCCTCCATGCTTCGCATCGATATTGTTACGAGATTATTAATTTCGAGGTATCAACAAAAAGGATAATATTTATTATTATTATGCTAAAATTTATTCATAATTGTACGTAGTGGTAAGCATAATTATATTTTAAAGAAAATATAGATATCTGCTCTTCCCTCTTCCTAAACCTTTGGCCACCCAATGCTGAGTGTAGGTATCTTCAGTTTCTTCCGGTCACTTTAATTAGATCGTCTGTCCACCTAGTCGGTTGTCTTCCCACATTCCGCCGCCCCGTCCGTGGCTCCATTTGTTGGGTTCCGGAGGACTCGGAGGATGGTACACTTCTTCAAATAACACAAGCACTGTACTTTATGACCTTCTTAAATTATGACCTTCTTAAACTTGACATCTTTTGGACTGTATAATTTTTGAACTGAAACTGAACTCTATGTACTTTTTCCTAACCAAACGGCGTGACAACCTTAATTGCGACTTCTAATTCGCTGTCAACACCATCTAGTTCCGCAAATGTACAACTTTACATTTTGAACTCTTGGTGAGCGGTTTCTAGACTAACATGTATCTGAACACCATTCCAGCACTGTCTTCCTCATCTTCCACCCAGTCTACGGCATATGCTTCCATTTTATAGATATCTTATTGTTTATTTAAGTATCAACAGTAGAGGCTGGATGCAAATGCTGGAATAGTGAGTGACTTTAGATATCGAATAACAATATGCACGAAAACATTGTAGTTTCTGCGAATTACTCTAATCTACATCAGAAAACGTCTACCTTTACGTTTTCTCGTCACGTATCGAGGCTGGGAAAGTTTATAGTTGTCAGTAATACTTAAACCAAGGGGTGTCAGCCAAGGTATAGCTCCCAGGTGGAATCCATTACTTCTTCAGATGTAATAAAATATATATTTTCAAGTGTCAATAGTTTCGGAGCTAACTAAAACGCAATTTGGCTTCTTCTGAAATTGATGAGTTCTTTGGGAGGTGAAAAACCTTGAAGGTATGATAAACTTTGTATGACTAGGTATCTGTTTTAATAGATTAGTGTTACCATGAATATAGTCTACGTATACAGTTGAGTTCGAAACTTTTAGTCGAGCAGTCACTATAAACGATAACCTCACGCTTGTAATCCTCATAGGGTTAGACAGTTGACGTGTACCTAAAAGTACACCCACATTTCCCCGGTTATGTTTAAGTCCCATGTAATACGGGGCGAGCCTTTTCCCATCAACCAATCACAAATCCAGACTCCGTGGCTGCCACTGAGAAATTCGTGATGAAAAAATACATACTGCCCTAACTGAGAATTGAACCCATCAGAACCCCGCCCTGCTCAGTAGTCAAGCTAACGACCACACAATGAAGCAGTCAATACAAAAATCTCCCAAGCAATGATAGCACTATTTCATAAACGTAATAAAATACATAGCTAGAAAAATACGAACATTCGTTTTCAACCATTCATCATCAGACGGTTGTCCACATATCCCCAGTCTAGTTACAACTATTCACATTTGTGTTAGTTTCGTTACCATATTATGTTAAGTTGCGTAAACTGTAATTTGTCATGTTAAAGCTCCCTCAGGAGGCTGTATGCTGTAGTTCAGACAATAGACGTCTCGCGCCGCCACTCTTATTAAGAAATTTAATGTTTTGGAACGGTTTTGACTCTCTCTTTTATGAGAGCCTAGTACGTTCTAAAGCTTTTACTGTTTTCCTCCTTATTTTGTATCTCTTTTTTATATTATCGTGTGTGTGCTTAACTGACGTCAAATAAATATTTTTTCTTTCTTTCTTTTCTTTATTTTCTTTCTTTTCTTTCTTTTCTTTATTTTCTTTCTTTTCTTTCTTTTCTTTCTTTTCTTTATTTTCTTTCTTTTCTTTATTTTCTTTCTTTTCTTTCTTTTCTTTCTTTTCTTTCTTTTCTTTCTTTTCTTTCTTTTCTTTCTTTTCTTTCTTGTCTTTCTTTTCTTTATTTTCTTTCTTTTCTTTCTTTTCTTTATTTTCTTTATTTTCTTTCTTTTCTTTCTTTTCTTTATTTTCTTTCTTTTCTTTCTTTTCTTTCTTTTCTTTCTTTTCTTTCTTTTCTTTCTTGTCTTTCTTTTCTTTATTTTCTTTCTTTTCTTTCTTTTCTTTATTTTCTTTATTTTCTTTCTTTTCTTTCTTTTCTTTATTTTCTTTCTTTTCTTTCTTTTCTTTCTTTTCTTTATTTTCTTTCTTTTCTTTATTTTCTTTCTTTTCTTTCTTTTCTTTCTTTGCTTTCCTTTCTTTCTTTTCTTTCTTTTCTTTCTTTTTACCCGACTGCGCCAGAAGGAGGGTTATGTTTATCGAGAGTATGTATGTATGTATGCATAATTGTTTGGCACGCGTTTGAGAGGGGAATGGCAGTTTGAGAGGTGTCGTTAGATTCTGATTCTGATTTAAAATTATTATTTGTGTAGGCACTGGACTATTTGTTAGGTCAGCCTTTTTATTTTTTTCCACGTTCCTTCATCGCCCTTTGTGTTCCAGGAGCACGGTATCTCTTGCGAACAGTCCTGCAGCCCCGGCAGGCATCGGCCCTTTTTTTTTTTTTTTTTTTTTTCGGATGGGAAATCATCAAATGACTTCTCCCGCTCTGGGCTGAGCAGGAGGGAGTGTCAGACTTTTACTGACTAAAACCCATCCATGTTCCTTCATCGCCCTTTGTGTTCCGGGGCCACGGTATCTCTTTCGAATAGTCCCGCAGCCCCGGCAGGCTTCGGTCCTTGCGGACCCCTTCACTATTGCTGACTCTCTTTGAGGCGCGCGTGGAACACGAACGCGCCGTCGACACGGCCTGTCGTCATGAGACGAACGGACGGCGAGCTAGCCCATTGCGGAACCATTTCTTTTTACCCGACTGCGCCAGAAGGAGGGTTATGTTTTTCGAGAGTATGTATGTATGTATAATTGTTTGGCACGCTCTGCAGCCTGAACGGCTCGATGAATTTTAGCTTGAGAGGTGTCGTTAGATTTGTATTTACTGTGAGAGTGACACTGGGTATATTAAAAAAAACAAACTAAATGGCAGACTTTTGGCGCCAAATTCAAATGTTTGGCACGCTCTGTGGCCTGAACGGCTCAATTGGATTTTAGCTTGAGAGGTGTCGTTAGATTCGTATTGACTGTGAGAGTGACACTGGATATATCAAAATAAAATAAAAAATGGAGGATTATTGGCGCCAAATTAAAATGTTTGGCACGCTCTGCAGCCTGAACGGCTAGATAAAGGACTCATCATGAGGATTTTAAAATGGTATATCTAAGTAACTAAAGAGTGTATAATTAAAAAAAAAAGCAGTCGGGTTTTTTAATTTTTAAATATTTTTTTTTCTTTTCTTTTCTTTTCTTTCTTTCTTTTGTTGTATGAATTTTCTAGTTTCTTATTATATGTAATATTTTCTGTTTTTTTTTTTGTGGCCGTTTAAAAAAAATTAGGTTAAGATATAAGCAATCTCTTTCATACCACAAAAAAAAAACTTCGTTCCAAAAAAATATCTATTTTTAACAATGAAAGTTTTATTAATCATGCAGGCATTTAAATGTTGGTATCATGATCACCTTGTTTGTCTAGTAATCGCAAGCGCTACTGCTTAGCGTTCTGGTCTGGGGTTCGATTCCCAGGTTGAGCAAAGTGTTATAGCCCGGAGTCAATATTTGTGATCGTTTGATGGCAATACGCTTTCCCCTTTCTGCAAAGGACATAATACATAAGTCACAAAATGTGCGTAGACTGCTAGTATAAGTACACTTCTGAGTAACCCTTCAGAGATTACAAGCTTGATATCATACCTAAGGTCAAATACTCACTATAATAATCATAAACCCGATTTATAGGTAGTTACATAAATCCTCCAATATCTTGATGATATCTCTGGTGAGAACTGAAGCACCTGGCCACTCGCAATTACTATTATTAAAAACCCGAATTCAATCAAATATAATAATTCAATAGATTTGTTCAGCATTATTAACTAAACCCGAATATATTAAAATATAATAATTCTAGGGTTTCATCAATGAAAGCCCACCTTTACGCCGATAGATTTGTTCAACATATTAACTCACCATTAAGCATAACCAGTTTATTATGTTCCCACTGTTGGGACACAGGCCTCGGCTGTAATCAGGCACCCTGACCCAGTTCGGGTTGGCGGATGTGACATGTCTTCGAATTTTTGGTTCTAGGACATGCCGGTTTCCTCACGATGTTTTCCTTCACCGTTCTAAGAGATCATCATCATTTCAGCCGCAAGACGTCCACTGCTGGACATAGGATTCCGGTCCCGTGCGACTCCAGCGGACTCCCGCAACCTTCACCAGGTCATCGGTCCATCTAGTGGGAGGCCTTCAAACGCGACGTCTTCCGGTTCGCGGTCGCCACTCCAGAACTTTTCGGCCCCATCGGCCATCCGTTCTGCGAGCAATGTGCCCGGCCCACTGCCACTTAAGTTTGGCATTTCTTCAGGCTACGTCGGTAACCTTGGTTCTCTTGCTAAGAGATGATGAAATAAATTACACAAAGTTTTGAGTCTGCCTGAGTTTGGATAGGAGTGGCTCGTGGCTAAATAATAACAGGCGCTTGGGTCGATCTTTAGGTTAGGCTGCGCTTCCTTAGGTTTTTACGTGGATGGGTGACCACCCATTACATACCGAGTTTCCTTCGTGCTTTAGAAAACACGTTGAGCCGTTGGTCCGGGCAGTCCTTCAAATTTGTAGATCATTAACAATTGTTACACCTATAACAACTGTCAACGGTCTACAAATCAGACAGATCTACTGCTGATCTACTGGTTTTCAGTCTAGCCAAGCGGTATTACTCCAATTATTAGGTCGTGGAGGTCAGATAGGCAGTCGCTTCGTGTAAAATACTGGCATTCAGCTGAATCCGGTTAGTCTGGAAGCTGACCCCAACATAGTTGAAAAAAGGCTAGGCACATGTCGAATGCTTCTGCCTGAGTCCAAACGCACAACTTGCAACTCGTAATTTGGAGAAGTTACCTCTTCTCCCAAATGTCATTTAATATAGATTAAATCGTTCAATGTCAGGTATCTTTCTCAGGTTGGTGACGTAATCCGAGCAATTTAAGTGGAACTAGAATATTGAGGGCTATTACCTCCGAGACAGATTTAAGTACGTACATAAATCAAATCTACATTTGGGTCAGGCAATCGAGATAACGATTAGAGCCTAGTTTTCAAACGAATTACGTTTTAATGTATGATCTTTACTGTCACATGTTATAAATTATTGAGAGTTTAGATGACAAAGATACTACTAGCCTTGGTCCACGGCTTCGCCTGCATATAAACAGATAGAGTCACACTCGCACTTATAATGTTAGTAATACTTACTTAGTATTGATAAAAAGGTAACAGGCAAACGGAGAGAGATCAGTATAAAGATATACAGAGTTACTTTTGTGTTGAATATGGACAATTTTATTTGATCCTCTATTATCTAATTGATCCCAACAAAGTAACCATCAGACGTAATTTCTACATCTCAAACATTTTGTGCGTAGTTTTAAACAGATTAAAATATCGATTGATTTGATTCATTTTATGTCTCTAAGAAAGAGGATTTAAAATTTAAAAAGTTGACAGTTTAGATTTTTTTGCTTGCTGTTTTTGCAAAATTAAAACAATCATTTAAATTCGTGGCTATTAAAAATACTTAAGTATGGATAAGGTCATAATTTGTAAAAATCACTTTCAACTTAAAGGGAACCATTTTTTTAATGTTTTGAGGATTATTAAAAAAAAAAAACTGATCGAATTTCGATATTGCTGCAGATTAATTCGCCATAACACAATAACAAAAATATAAACACCTACATTATATCCCATTTTTTCACCACTAAAGTCACCATACATCTCAGTGGTTGGCCTAATAGATTTATCCCACAGATTTATGGTTGTCATTGCCAAAGCCCTTGTCATTCTCAAAACAAAGCAGACTGTGGAACAGAATAGCCCTTTTCAAGACAAAGTATTTTGAAAACGATTGTATCGCAAGCATCCTTTTCAGGGTTTCTTGTGAAAAAAAAAATTATAAGTATTAAGAAGCCTTCGATGGTTATTGTATTTTGAAAATTGGTTATTCATCTTTTGTAATATTTTACCTCAGTGGCTAAATGAATTATGTTTACTTTTAATTAATTTTGAGAACAATGTAATTTGTTCCTTGGTTTGTTTTTACGTTTGTTGTTTTAAAACCTTTAGAAAAGTGCTTTAGGGTTTCCAGAAATATATATGGATGTCAGATTAGGTCATGAGTACGGACGGGGGATTCTGACAAACCGACATGTAGGTATATTTGCTTCTTAAGTCTTTTCACTAGATTCGCGTGATTATCGTGTAAAGCTCCTCAGATATTTGATCTAGGCTGGGTAGCAGACATCCTTGCTCATCTTGATAATTATTAAATTGTGATCAACACCTAAACTTATCATCGCCATCATTCCCTTACCCATATGCTTATTCCAAATTCATTTAGGGTCAACGCAACTTGTCTGTTTCTTCTATACTTCTCTATTAGTCGTCATCTCAGCGGATATATTATGGCTGTGAAGAGGGTAACTACCCTTTCTTGCCTTTGCGGTTTATTCTGAACCTGACCCGAAATCCTAACCCGGTCGCGGGTTAGGTTAGGAATTAAAAAAAAAAAAAATGTTCCCTCTTCCCAACCTGAGGCCCTGCTACCTAACGCTTCGTCCGTATATTCGGATCTATTCGTCTCTCTCACTCGCACTCATCTGCAAACGTGTGCGAGAGAGACGGATAGATCCGAATATACGGCCGAAGCGTTAGGGAGTAGGGCCTCTGACCCGACGTATCATTCCTAACATAACCCGAATTGCGTCTTTCACATAATCCATCCACCGTTTTGTTTTGTCTTCCTTTGACAAATAACAAAATTGTCTTACGGTCATAAGAACTGAAGCAGAAAGTTTATTCGAAATACGGTGTTTTTAATAAGATTTCGGTTCTCATCTAAAGTACAGTAAGAGGATGGGTCTTTTCACGTTTCTTTCCTGATTTCATTTCATTTGGAATCGTAGAATCCATCGTTTTTATTTCTGCAAAGAAGCAACTTAGAACCAAACTCTACTAGATGAAATTCTAAATTGAACTATGTTGTTGTAGTACCTAAGAAAAATTACTCAACGTTGTCACTTCGTCTTGTCAGAAAGAAAGAAAAAAACATTCATCTGTCGTAAATTCATGACGTGTTTATAAAAGGACAAAAAATAAATAATATTTGTTGTATATATAATAATATATACAACAATTATTATAAACACAACAGGACGGACCGGCAAAAAGATAACAAGCTGTTAACTTTTTGTCGGTCCGTCCTGTTGTTTTACGTCGTGACTACGACAAGCAAGTTACCACTCAGTAAATAAAATAAATAAATAAATATCGCTGGACACTACACACAACGCCACCTAGTGCCACACTAAGCAACGAGGCTTGTGTCGTGGACACCAGATAGTTGATATACTACATAGATACTTTTTTGTTTGTAAATACATACTTATTATACATATAAACATCCATGACTCGGAAACAAATGTCCATGCTCATCACACAAACATTTGCTCCTACCGGGATTCGAACCCGGGACCCTAAGAACGTAAGGCAGCCTCACTACCGCTGCGCCATTCGGGTCGCCAAAGTAAGTAAGTAAAGTAAGCATAATGCTGATTTTTAGTGGTCACCTGAGAAAAAACCTACGGAAACCGAGACAGCATAAATATTTTGAATACGTAAAATATACGAAAATAAAATAAACAGTACTTCTACTTTTTGTTTATATGTATAATAAGTATGTATTTACAAACAAAAAGTATCTAATTATGTAGTATATCAACTATCCGGTGTCCACGGCACAAGCCTCGTTGCTTAGTGTGGCACTAGATGGCGCTGTGTGTAATGTTCAGCGACTTTTTTTTTAAACAATATAAAACAAAATAAACACAAAAAAATTTTAGAAGAACTAGCTTATTCCCGCGGCTTCGTCGGCCGGAGTTAACGAACGAAAAAGTTACAAACATCCAGACATCCAACAATCCCACAAACTGGGTCTTTACCCGTGGTCCCGGTGGGTCAACCCATTACCGGGTCCATGGGTAATTTTAATTACCCGTGGTTCCATGGCATTAGGGATTGTTTCCTGGACTTCTGAATATATTGATCGAAAATACAAATCAATAATAACAGCATAATTATTATATCCCACCGGGACCACGGGTAACAAGTCATTGCATAATTTGACAACGGGTTTATTGGTTTTTTATTTTTTATTTATCTACCAACTACCAGGAGGGCAGAACCATAAAGAAGGTATTTTATATTTTTAATAGGAATCTCATAATCAATTCATGTACATTTATCTCTAAAAGAAAGCAAAGACAAGTATGAGATGAGAAACAAGGATAGTGAAGTCACACAAACTACCAGGACGCCGGAATCATGAAGAAGTATTTTCTACATTGCACATGATAATTGAAATGTAAACCTAGAAAACCAATAAACCCGTAGTAAAATTATGCAATCACACCCGTGGTCCCTGTGGGATATGATATGCTTTTATTATGGATTTGTATTTTCTATCGATATATTCAGAAGTCCAGGAAACAATCCCTAATGCCATGGAACCACGGGTAATTAAAATTACCCATGGACCCGGTAATGGGTCGACCCACCGGGACCACGGGTAACGACCCCACAAACTTTCGCATTTATAATATTAATAGAATTTGTGCAACAGACACACACATGTCACATGTCGTAGTGTGAGTATGTTTGAAAGTAACTAAGTATTAGCAAGTAAAGTATAAGCATGTTTTCTTAACTTGCCTTGTACATACAAAAACAAAAGGGCATCAAGTGAGATTAACAGCCATTCTTCAATGTAATCTTTAACCTCCATAAAGACTTTATTTCAATTTACAGTAAAGCTGTCTTTAAGTCAAACTTATCTCTAGAAATATTTGCAAATGACTTAACTGGCAACTTTAAAACTTGTCTGATACGATCTCTTGAAAAAGTTCCCTTTAATCAGAGCTTGGAATTTCAGTTTATTCAAGATTTTCTTTATCTCGATATAATTTTAGATTTTGTTGGGGTCAAGGAAACAGTCTATGTCAGTGAATCAATATCAAGTGCATTGTTGATTGAATTTACGAAGATTAGATTTAGATTGGATTAAATTAAAATTGAACTTGTACTAACACTGAAAACTTCTTAAAATTAACTATTTTCTAGACATAGACTTGTTCCAGTCTTTTTAATATATACAAAAAATACAACGGTTTATGATTACGTCTGTAATCCCCAGAGAGATAGACAGAGGTTCGCCCTATTCTTCATCCACATTTCGCCTGTTATATTTAAGTCTCTCAGTAATAGGGGTGAGCCCATTGGCATCAGCCGGGCATAATATATTAGTTTTACATCATTTTGAAACCTTATTTAAAAGTTAAAACTGAATGCAAATTGCTATTCATGTTCAGTTCACTACACTAAGATAGATATGGGATGCCAAAGATTACCATTTCAGAGTCTTATAAAGACAGTATAAGCAGGTCGCATCGAGGTGTCGGTTCACACGCTATCGGGTCCTGCTCAAGCTCTGATAAGCTCCCAATTCCATTCGCCTCTCGCCTCAAAGCTGCTCTGGCTTGGTTTCTACTCAAATCTGAGAAAATATGATATTGGAGAAGGCACAAACATAAGTATAGACACTTTTCATTGACAATGCATGATCACTTGAGACACGTATTTTTTTTCTATCAACAGACGCATTGTGTAAGCAGTAAGCGTAGCGACGTGCATCAGCAAGCGTAGCGTAGTACTATAATAGTAAGGCGTAGTAGCACAACAGTGCGTAGCTAAGTGCCGTGGTAAAGCAATAGGCGAGACGACAAAAAAAAAGTAATTAGTCCGTCACTTAGATTATCAAAAAATATTTGCCCCGTGTTTTTTCTTTTGTTACGTAAACCAAAATTGACTAAGGTACGACGCTTTTAAAATTTTCAATACGTCACGCTATGGTATAATTTTTAGCTAGTTCTGACGTCACGAGCCCCCACTCCCGAGTTTTGATGCGTTTTATCTTTGTCAAAATTCATTGATTTACAAAAACAAAAAATACGTGTCCATTAATTTCCAATACTCTAACTGACGGACTAAATAGATTTGCAATTTTTGATACTGTCGTCATGCCTATTGTACATAGTAACGTAGCAACTGTGCGTAGCAGCGTAGAGATGAGTCGTAACGCGCAAAGCAACCGAACGCGTCGTAGAAAATCAACGCGTCGTAGCAAAGCAACTTTTCGTAGCTTAGCAATGCGTAACAGCGTGGAATATCGTAGTACCGTAGCGTATCGGCAATGGTTGTTGTAAGAAGTTCACAGTATTATTTTACATTAGAATTATGGATATGGGTGTGTTTTTGATAACTGTGGAGGATGGAAGCCACTGGATCAAGATTAAGTACCAATTAAAATAGACTCTTATGATTATGTTTACATCATTACTTTTTAACGCTTTTTACATGGTTTTTTTGTCTTGACAAATAGGTATAAAAAAAACGGTAAAAAAATAAGAAACATACTGCCAATGCTAAAATATTACAAAAAGGTTGGTCGGTCCACAACAATAACAACCAACATCACAACACTGCACGATTATACCATATCCGAATTACATTTCCTACTTCAGGTCCCAACTATTTTCCAGCGCGCAATACGTCTAAGTTACTTTCTCGGAAGCATGTCCGCGAGATTATTCGTCCTCAGCGGAGAGTACTCGAGGAGTTCGTATTATTTCATTTGCATAATGTGCGCTTATATGGTTCGGACGCAGATCCTTTGTGTGGTAGCCGTTCCTAACAGAACTACTACATGCATGTCCTGAGAGGAGAGAATTTTCTTTACTTCATTAAAGAAAATGTTACATGAACATACTCGTAAAATTCCTGAGAGAACTTCGATAAACGAAGCTATATACAAGGTCAAACTTAAAAAAAAAATAGAAATTTTCTTATATGACTGTGATGAGTATCGATATCTAAACACAAGAAAACAAATAGGATTTGGGTAGTTACATCAGATTTCTTTGTTTCATTGTGTTAAGATATCGATACCATAACGTCTTTGAAGGTTCTCTAATCTCTTCTGTGTTTAAATGTCACATTTAAAAGTGGAACGAATGCCTAACAAATACATTTGTAAAGGGTGATGCCAAGAACACGGCGGACGTTGTGGTTTTGTGATACTTAGTGATACACAGGTTGAGAAGAGGTTTCTACCCGCAAGCCTAGCATAAAACGCCCCAGTTGAAACGGTACTTAAATGGTTTGTCCTTTTCTTAAAGAGCCCAGAGAGCTTTTCTTCTAAGGTATCCAGGGTCGGGGAGGTTATAAGATAAACCTTTAAGAAAAATAGACGTGTCATGAAGACACATTTATTTTTCTAAACGGAGTGAACTCTGGGTAGGCTCATCAATAACTTACTGTAGAAGTTTCACGTATCATATAAATAAGCTATAATTATATTCCTACGGGACATTTGTAGGACTTCTCTCTACACAATCGTTTATCATCATCACCTGCCTAGCCTTCTGGATCGGCTTCCAGTCTTAATGGATTCAGCTGAATAACAGTATTTTACATTGAGCGACTGCCAATCTGACCTCCACAACCCAGTTAGCACTGTAAGACTGGTCGTCAGAATTTCGGGCCACTGACTACTTGAAACGACTGCCAAAGATTTATAAATGACAACCGAGACTTGGTATGTAATGGATAGTCACCCATCCAAGGGCCAACCTAGGCAAGTGCGACAACCTGAAGATCGACCCGAGCGGCTGTTAGCACAATCGTTAATCAATTACTTAATCAGATCTTTTAGACGAAACAGTCTTTCCAAACCATTTTTAATAAACTTTGCATAATGGGATGTGTTATAGTTGGTGCCAGTTAGGATCGCAAAAGCGGTCATTGACCCACCTATATTTAAAACTTTATAGTTTTTAGCTTTGAAATCCAAAAATAAGCCTGTTTAAGTTTTGAATCGTCATCTATCGTGATCTTCAACATTTTTTCTAATGAAAAACGATATATGGTTCATTTGTTTTGTTTCGTAGGAAGAGATATTAGGAAAAGGGCAATGACCGCTATTGCGATTTTGACTGTAACACTGGACAACTATGGTGAAAAATCATATGGAAAAGACTTTATTGTGCGAGAAAAGTCTTTCTAATATTATACAGAACGATGATGATGCCTATCTTTTCGCCCTCAATAATAAAACTCTCACAAGACATAATACCGTCTACAGTTGACCCTATCTGCCTTCTTCAAACTTCAAGTTCGTTCGTACAAAAATAAATAAGAAAAACTACCGACTTAAGTTTTGAACAACAGACTGGTTCCTTTACTATAACAACAGAAGTGCATTCACTGTTACTGTGCTTCCCGGGCAAAGTTTTGCTCAGAGAATACGCTAATTACACTACTTTGCCCTATCTAGTGCTTTCAAAGTAAAAAATACTCAATAATACGAACTTGTTTGTGAAGAAACAGCTTTCGAATCTGCTAATGAAATCAAGCCAGAATATAATAGATTATTCTTTATTCAGTACACAATACAAATAACATTCATACAAGAAAACATTTCACATATGCAATGGGTGACACAATGGGCGGTCTTTTCTTGGTCAAAACTGACCAATTAAATCAAAATATTAAATGACATTAACAGATTTTCAACCAATTACGATTCTTGGAACAAGCTATGCCATGCGGCATTAGTTTCACGGTTGCCATCCCAATTATTGTCAGTATATCATGGTTTTCCATTGTGCCACAGACAGTCGGGCAAATCGTTGGTCTGGCATAGACCTGATTTTTCTATATTCAGTCAAATTGTCATTAACACTGAAAACTGGATAATTACCATGTTTACTATTTGTTTTGAGTTTCCGATATTTCGGCGCTGTCCGCTGCTGCAGTGTATTGGTCCGTGATCATGGTGCTTGCAACAGCAATATGCAGTGTGTGCAGTGTTAATGATAATGTTAGTGACCATGTCAATTTTCGACGACTCAATTGGCCCAGTGGTAGTGAGGCTGCCTTACGATCTTAGGGTCCCGGGTTCGAACCCCGGTAGGAGCAAATGTTTGTGTGATGAGCATGGACATTTGTTTCCGAGTCATGGATGTTTATATGCATAATAAGTATGTATTTTGAAACAAAAAGTATCTTTGTAGTGTCAACTATCTGGTGTCCACGACACAAGCCTCGTTGCTTATTGTGGCACTAGATGGCGCTGTGTGTACTATCCAGCGATATTTATTTATTTATTTAATTTAAAAACTTGTATCAGTAGAATTGGCCCTTGTTCTCAATCGCGATGGACGTATAAAACGCATCGTATCCTTATCCCGCGTGTAAACGCGGCCTTATAACAGGAAAACAAAAGAAAAACGCCATACTAAGTCGAATCACGTAACACTATCATTACGTCATGTAAATCAAGATGCAGGAAACTTTACTAATTACAATGAAAATTAAGTTTTTTAGGGATTGCTTTAAATGTGGCCCATCGCAATCTATATTTGAGGAACAAGTTTGTTTTTGGAATTAGATTCGGGCAAGTGTTTTTATGGGAACGTTATAATAAGACTTAGAAGCTAATTCATTGGTCGAGAGGTCTCAAGCGCGACTGCTGAACATGAGGTCCTGGGTTCGATTCCCAAGTCGGCCAAAATCTTATTGGGTTTTTCCATCAGGAATTTCCCAGTAGCAACAACGGAGTCTGGACTTGTGCCTGTTTGATGGCAATAGGCCTATTATATGGAACTTAAATATATCTTGTGAAATGTCTCTGATTAACTCTTCGGGGATTATAAGGTGCGATGTTACGTAAGTACAGAATGTAACTCTTTTTAGATTATTATTCATATTATATATAATTATCTTCATATTACATTATCTTCATATTATATAATGTTACGGCTAATAGCCGAAGTGCGGCTACAACTAGGTGCAGCCGGCCCTATGCGGTTAAGCTTAGATGTATCCTTTTTTCTTCGGTTAGCCTTCATCATAGCGGCTAGAATTAGGTGCAGCCGCACACCGGTAGTTAAACTTAGGTGTGTCCTATTTATCATCAGCTAGAACTTTACTAGGTTTCCAGTTCAGTTAAGCATTTTGGTTTTGTTTTGAGATTCTTATCTTGCAAACCTAAACCTAGTTCTAACCGAAGAAAAAAGGATACATCTAAGTTTAACCGCTCGGAGCCGGCTGCACCTAGTTGTAGCCGGCTAAAACTAGGTGTAGCCGCACTTACATACATATTTATATGACTTTTAGCTTCTCGTTTAGCAAGCATATTACAAGTTGAGCGATTATATCGCTGATAAAAATGCTTGGCGCAATGCTGGTCCTGCTCCACAAGGACAGGGGCGCTTAAATTGATAGCATTAAATGGTATTGTTGGAGCTGCTGAAGATTGTACAACTATCTTTGCATTGTATAGATTCAATCTCTTTAGTATTATATAATCGCAAGCCCAAATTGTGTGAGTACTATGTACTAGAAAGCTATCATTCACTGGAAACCTACGTCTTTTCTTGACTTGCATGTGCCCTGGCGGTTGAGAATATGTCATGCTCACTCAAATGTCTCGCTGATGGTGGCGCATGTGTCGGATCATTTAGTTCCCTTCAAAATGGTTGAGTTGATGGTGCTGATCTATGCGTCATGTCCGTGAACGGGTGCTGTCAGTTGTGACTGGTCATCTCTCAGTTGCCATGGCTTATTTTAATGAATTATTTTAGTTTTTTTTTTGTTTTTTTTTACTGTGGACACTTTTAACGTGCACATCTTGCTACATTGTTCTCACATAATATACCATCTCAACATGAATGATGTAACCAAGATTTTGTAACAATATTCTGATTTAAAAGAGTGTCCATGGAGTTTCTTGCCCGTTCTTCTCCATAGAGATCTACGCTAGGGAATGGGCATCTACACTACTTTCACAGTTTTTATGTCTTGTGACTGGGACTGTAGCTACATTTAATTTTCATCTTTGCTTCGACAATTCAAAAGTGCCTGTAACTGGCTTACTTGAGATAAATGCTTTGATTTTGATTGATTTTGATTTTGAATTATTTTAAATTAGGTACCTACAGATTTAATCCAATTGAATTACAGTACATACAATTTTGCGATTTAATGAAACGCTGCCTCGATAAGAAATTAAAATACGAAATTTTAAAATACATATAATTTGTCGCTGTCAACATTTAGTTATTATTTTAAAAGCAGTGGCCCTCACTGCCGTAGGCGTAAAATTATAAATAATGTTCTAGCAATTTATTTAATGGATGTTTCTCTTCAATATAGTGGGTGGTTGTCTCGAGGGAGGTAAGCAGAGGTGTGCTTTTGTGGGATTGGATTGGATGGGGTTGTAATTTGTGCTATTGCTGATCTTCGGGGGTTGATATTTTGTAACATAGCACAAAATTAGTCCCCTAAGTAACTTGTAGTACACCCACATTTCACCATTTACGTTTAAATCCAATGTAATAGGGGGCGGCCTATTGCCATTAAACGGCTCCCAAGCAAAAAATATAGGAAATTCTTAAAAACCCATAATATTTTGCCCAACTTGGAAATCGAAGAACCCAGATCTCATGCTTAGTGGTAACGCGTTGTGACACAATGAGACATTTTGGTAACGAGGCTGATACTTTACTTACTTTACACTTGAGGCCCTAGCACGAATGCGTGGTGTAAACGTAACGTAAATAAATACGTCGTACGTTTTGAAGTTTATTTTATTTTTTTGCAAAAAAGTTTTTATTTTTTACTTTTTTGTGGTTCATATGTGCTTATCCTTTACAGCGTACCGGAGTGATGTTATATTATAAACTGGTGTAAATAATAGACAGATATGAGATTTCAGCAATCCCAATTCATTTGCTATTATTTATTGAGGACTTCCGTTGCCTATCTCCGAAGTTCTTCATCAGATCTTCACCAAATTGAAATGGGACCACTCCGAGAAAGAACTCTTCCAAAAACTACCCAAATCGCTTTAAGTGTGCCTATAAAATTTGAAGAGTTCTTTCTATTTCTCCTGGATCCCATCATCAAACTCAAACTCAAACTCAAACTCAAATCATTTATTTCAATTAGACCATTACGGCACTTTTGAATGTCGAAAATACAAAAAAGCAAAGCTACAGTCACAGTCACAAGGCATAATAACTTGAGAAATTACTGTAGTTGCCCATTCCCTAACGTAGATCTCTATGGAGAAGAACGGGCAAGAAACTCCATGGACACTCTTTTAAATCAAAATATTGTTACAAAATCTTGGTTACATCATTCATGTTGAGATTATACATATGTGAGAACGATGAAGAAAGACGTGCACATTAAGAGCGTCCAGAGTAAAATAATAAATTAAAAAATAAAGTAATTAAAATGAACGAACCGTGGCAGCTAAGAGATGACCAGTCCCAACTGACAGCGCCCGTTCACGAACATGACGCATGTATCGGCGCCATTCAACTCGACCATATTTAAGGGAACCAAATGACCCGACACACCCGCCACCATCAGCGAGACATTTGAGTGAGCATGACATTCTCTCAGCCACCAAGGCATATTCAAGTCAATGAAAGATAACTAAATGTAAGTGGTGGCTGAACAGTACAAAGTACTCACACATGTGCTATGCAATTATATAATACTAAAAACCGGAATCTATACAATGCAAGTGGGTATATTTTTACAATCTTCTGCAGCTTCCACAATACATTAACATGGGAATCAATTCTTCTTCTTTGCGTGTCGATAGACTCAAATAATGCCCGACCAGTACATTCAATTAGTTTGCCCCTATGGTTGTGGAGCAGGACCAGCATTTAGCCAAGCATTTTTATCATCAATGTAATCCCCCAACTTATAATATGCTTGCCTACATAGTGTGCGTTTTATACAAGATTTAAATTTCGTCTCATTCAGTTGAAGAATGTGAGGAGGTATTTTATTGTTTTCAAACATCATCACAAACATCAGATCCTGACTTGATGATCATGGGACCACCTGGGAGGTATTATACCCTTTCAAACAAAAACAAATCCAAATTGGTCCAGCCATCTTCGAGTAATCGGGGAACATACAAAAAAAAAAGGTTCCGACGAATTGAGAACCGACTTGTTGAAGTCGGTTAAAAATACTCGTTTCACATATAATATTTTCATAATTTTAGAATTGTATGCATATATCCATCGATGATACTGATTTAAATAGTTCTTATAAATAATTTAGCTAAAATGCTAAAGGGTAATAAATCGTATTTTCGATTCAAAAACTGACGTATTCCGTTACTTTTACATCGTGCGATTGTGCTTGTAAAATCATTCTTTCTGTTTTCCTTCAGTAAATAATGCAAATTATTCTTCACCGATCACCGCAAAAATAACCATCAAAACCGAGCATGAAAATGTCCCATGGAATGTTTTGATTTAGCGAATCCTTCGAGAGCACCCGTCAAAAAACATTACATTACATTATTCACTCACATATCGTAAAAACGTGGAGTGACAACGCACAAAATACGTACGTAATCGTATGTACTTGAGAACAATTTCAGCGTTTTATCAAGTACGATAGCGATGGAATATTAATGTATCTTCAAGATTACTCGCATTTGATAACAATGTGGTTCAGTTGAGTTGCATTTTGTTATACTGTTATTTTTAATCTGTGGCATCTTTATTATACTCAGAACAGAATTTATACAAAAAAATGAGTAAGTTTCTGTTTTAATTATAAAATAACAGTATTTTACTGAGTGCATAATTATTAAAGTACTTACAACAAAAAATCTTTATTTTTTTTTTGTCTGTGTGTTTGTTCCGGCTAATCTCCGAAATGGCTGGATCGATTTTGACGGGATTTTTACTGGTAGACAGCTGATGTTATGCGGAGTAGGTAACTAAGGCTAGTAACTAATTAGGGTTCCGTATAAAAAAATTAAAACCCTTGAAAATATTAACAAAAACCGATTTAAATATTGTTGTAATATTTTTATAGTAATTTCACGCGGGCAACACAGCTAGTCATCAATATGTTTCTAAAACTCAACAAGTAATCTTAACTCAAGTTTCTTGTTTGTTCTGAATGTTTGGCCCACCCAGGGCCAACAGAGGGCGCACTCGTAGACAAGTGGCAGTCGAAGCGTTTCGTATTTCTATAATATTTGAGGTCCTGGGTTCGAATCCCGGGTCGGGCAAAATGTTATTGGGTTTTTCTATCAGGAATTTCTCACTAGCAGCCATGGAGACTTGATTTGTGCCCAGTTGATTGCAATAGGCTCGCCCTTTATTACCTAGGACTTAAACATAACTGGCAATATGTGGGTGTACTATTAAGTACACCTGTGCCTACAGGCGTGATGTTATGTTAATGTTATTGTTTTCGCGTTTTTATAGAATGTCATCATGTCTAGACCCTTTTTTTTTGGATTGGAAATCATCAAATGACTTCTCCTGCTCTGGGCGGAGCGGGAGGAGTGTCAGACTTTTACTGACTAAAACCCATCCATGTTCCTTCATCGCCCTTTGTGATCCGGGGCCACGGTATCTCTTTCGAATAGTCCCGAAGCCCCGGCAGGCCGGGGCCCTTGCTCTCTCTATCTTTTCCTGACTGTCTTTGAGGCGCGCGTGGAACACGAACGCGCCGTCATCATGTCTAGACCCTTTTTTTTTCGGTTGGAAATCATCAAATGACTTCTCCTGCTCTGGTCGGAGCAGGAGGGAGTGTCAGACTTTTACTGACTAAAACCCATCCATGTTCCTTCATCGCCCTTTGTGTTCCGGGGCCACGGTATCTCTTTCGAATAGTCCCGAAGCCCCGGCAGGCGCCGGCCCTTGCTCTCTCTCTCTTTTCCTGACTGTCTTTGAGGCGCGCGTGGAACACGAACGCGCCGTCATCATGTCTAGACCCTCAGTACTATATTAAAACATACGACGTACTTGACGTGGGGTGGTTTAAATGTGTTCTGGCTGTTGGATAGCCAAGTTAGTTGTGAATCTTTGTGGGTTCTTATATAATAATAATAATCTTTATTTTTCGGACAACAGTGATCCATCGTGTTAGTAAGCAATACAATAACATATTTCTAGTCTTAGTAGCTAAAATACAATAGAGAAGACAGAGTAAATAGTATTCTGAAAAGGACATCCCCAGATTAATGCTCAGTGATGGTCCTTCTCATAAAACTTTTAATAATCGGAGAGTCGATACTCTGTGTTCTTGTGAACGACGGCGTGGGAGCTGTCAGTTCTGTTTTGCGCAAACACAGCAGAAGCACTGCACCATCTCGGTAGTCCCAACAGCATCCTAAAAATATTATTGTACTGTACGCGTAGGTCATCCAGCGTTCTTTTAGTATAGTAATATGTGGTGACCTAAAAAGTTACGCGCCGTTTACAGGATCATTCTCTCAGTTACGCGGGACAGTGTGAACAACGCTTTACCTTAAATGGTAAAAAACACAGTATTTTCCGAAGTTCTCGAAACATTACTGTCTAAATCTTAAGAAACATCAAAGAGCGCCATATTTTGATATCATTCGCCCACATAAGCATTCCTTTATACAGAGTAAATAAGTGCTTAATTTGAAAAAGAAAGAATTTCAATCTGTTAGGTATTCATATATTTGTTTTGTTGAGGCTTTTCCCTTTACAACGATCCTGTTTGGAAAGTTGCCAACAATTTCAATAAGAGTGTTGAAATCGTGTGGGCGATTATTTTGTTTCGTATGCAAATAATGTTGTTTTTAAAGTAACAGTAGATACAATTTTATTAATTTGGAGTTAATCTAAGAGGGCTAGCTGTGGTGGCCCAGTGGTGGCGGTCCCGACTTAGCTGCAGTAAGTCGTGGGTTTGAACCCAGGCAGGCAAGCAGGAGAAATACGAAACACTATGAAACTGATTGGAAATTATTATTTGTGTAGGCACACTGGACTATTTGTTCGGCCAGCCTTTTTTTTTTGTTTTCCATGTTCCTTCATCGCCCTTTGTGTTCCGGGGCCACGGTATCTCTTTCGAACAGTATCTCGCAGCCCCGGCAGGCATCGCGGCTTTTGCGGACCCCTTCCTTATTGCTGACTCTCTTTGAGGCGCGCGTGGAACACGAACGCACCGTCGACACGGCCTGTCGTCATGAGACGGACGCACGGCGAGCTAGCTCATAGCTCCACAGGCCCGCGCCTACGGTGGCTGAACAGATTCTCGACTTAGGCCGCACCGGGCCACAGCTCAACGCACTGGCAGATTCTTTACAGACAGATTTTCGTTTTGTATTTAAATTGTTTTCAGTTCAGTGCACACAGCGTGGCTCCAGTTCGGCTACCATTTTGATACTAGAAAGAAGTCTTTCCTATGGTATAATGTGCAATTGTGCGTTGTTCTATACCCAACTTCGTGTTTTTTTACCTACCATTCTAGTACTATCTCAGTCTTTTTCTCATTGATATATTTTACCTCCTCACTTCCTTTTCGATCTACGAATCAATGGATAGTCTTAGCCAGTCGTAGCATAATGTAGTTACATTACACCGCATCAAGATGCATTAGAAGCCATTAGTGAGTTAGTTACTTATTCCGCTATATCGAATACGTCACGACTCGAGACAAGTGTACTATGAATTAATGCGAGGCCCAGAGGTATCGGCCTACATCAATCCTTATGTGTAGGGAATAAAGTACATTTTTGTGATTCATTTTCACAAAATTGCGTTTGTTTCGAGTACTTGAAGTAAAGTAAACAAATATTCAATTATTTTTTTCGTTAATCATTTTCCTCACAAACAGTCAATTTAGTTTGGGAGCCTTCCGAGAATTTTCAAGAAAAATTGTGTCATTTATTTTCTTAATTATTTTTCCCTTTTTGTGCGCAACACACAGAATATTACACATCAGGACGGTACGTGTCCGTTGCGGAATATAATGCGTTTATAAATATTAATTGGGGCAGAGACCAACATACGAGAACCGTGTCTCGTATACGTGAAATAAGTTAGATAATAAGCCAAAAAGGTAAACTATCTTGGTATAAATCTACGTCTGGCGCAGTAATGCTAAATTAAGTGCTGTGAATAGGCTAGTTTCCACCATCAATAAATTGCAAATCTACTTAGTCCGTCAGTTAGAGTATTGGAAAATAATGGACACGTATTTTTTGTTTTTGTAAATCAATTAATATTGACATAGATAAAACGCGTCCAAACACGGGAGTGGGGGCTCGTGACGTCACAAAGCACTAAAAATTATAGCACGGTGTGACGTATTGAGAACTTTAAAAGCGTCGACAATTTTGGTTTACGTAACAAAAGAAAAAATACGTGTCAAATATTTTTTGATAGGTAATCTAACTGACGGACTAATTCGATTTTTTCAGTTGACAAGCCTATTCTCTGTAACAGTGCGCTATGTTTGATGTTTGTCATTTCGCAAGGGTCGAATAGTAACCAAAAATCTATCAATCTGTACTTGGCCCGTGTGGTGGGTTATGATAAGGAAGCATTTGTCATAGCAATGGGAACGTTGTTAGGCTGGTTATGTTAACCAATCTTACGTAAATACAGATATTTGTATGGATGGGAAATCATCAAATGACTCCTCCCGCTCTGGGCGGAGCAGGAGGGAGTGTCAGACTTTTACTGACTAAAACCCATCCATGTTCCTTCATCGCCCTTTGCCACGGTATCTCTATCGAACAGTCCTGCAGCCCAAGTCATATGTCTCAAGTTCGAACCCAAGAGGACCTCTCGATTTTCCGGATTCAAGGATATTTCTCGACCGCATGTTATGCCAAGTTAGTGGGCCATGGGCGGCATAAAAACTCTGACACCAGATTAGGCACTAACCACACGATAATGAAGATTGACCGAGTACAGCATGGTATGTTTGCAAGACGGTTTACTTACGTAATAGTTTTCACCCTGAAGTCCCATTTTAAAACTTACCCTGAATATTTTACTACTGACTTCTAACATTATACGGGTTTGATCTTGATAGAAAGGACACAATTCGAAAACATCAAAAGCAGAAATTACCATAGATGAATATTTGCTCTACGATTTTGTCTATGAAAGGCTCACTCTGTTTTGAAATACATATTGAAGCAAGTGATTTCAGGATATTAGAATATAGGCAGCTTTCCTTTTAGCATATTTTTGTTCCAAAAGTTTTGTAGAGAAAATAAGTCTTAAGTCATTTTCTCAATAAATACGTAGTTGTTATAAAAGATTACAAGCGCGTTATGTTAGGCCCGAAGGCGTACAAAATATATTCATAGAGGTCATTGTCATTAAAATTGATAACCTTTAAATTCTATTAATGGAATGCATAAAGTATTAATTGCTTTCGACAAAAAATAAATCAAAGAAAAATACATAAATGTCAAAAGTAAGTGTAACTTTACTACGTCAAAATTCAAATAAAGTTTGAACAACAAAATAAAGAGAAAATAATTATTAAAATAATACAAAACTGTCACGTGCAAAAGTGTCAAAATTGACAAATGGAATTGAACTTAAAGATATACTATGTCAATGAGTACCGACTATGGTCAAAAACAGTCATTCTGTGGTCGAGTTCGTGTGTTATAAATTGATATTTTGTCGGTCTAGATTGGTCTTAACAAATACAGCTACCTCACAAATATATAAACACGGAAATGTCAACAATTTGTAATTTAAAAATAAAAAAGTAGTTATAATATTTACTACTGCGACTGATGAGCATGAGGTGCTGGGTTGGATTCCCGGGTCGGGCCAAGTGTTATTCGGTTTTTCCATCAGGAATTTCTCAGTAGTAGCAACGGAGTCTTGATTTGTGCCCAGTTGATGGTAATCAAAATTCCTGGAACCCAAGACCTCACGCTCAACGGTCGCGATCACTAAACCAACGAGGCAGTCAGCTAAAAAAACAACAGATTTATACTTTTTAGCTTCTAAACTTCTAAAAGACCTAAGAACCTTGAAAAGGTCTAGAATCTTGAAAAGGCAAAACACTTAGCAAAGCAAAACACTTAAGAACTGCAAAACAAATTCAAATTCTATCTATCTGCTCGCCCGGACGTCTGCCGGAGATCTCATTAACCAGACAATTAAGAGAAAAAGGGTAGAAAACTCTTTGTAAGGGATTTTAAAGGAAAATGAATTACCCAATTTGACTAATTCTTTATTTCTTTTCTTTTACAAGTTAAGAATTGTTGAACTCATGATGTTTTTTGTTTCTTTCGGGGTCAGGTCGTGATGTGTATTGTTGAAGATTGGTGTTAAGGTTCAGGCAAGGGACGCGGCTCCGGACAACGGACACTTTACCTGCACCGTTTAGGCTGAAGCTTGCGGACAAATTGGATTTGGCTTCGAACACCATACATGCTTACTGAAGTAGCAGTTTCCATGTCCGGAGCTGCGTATGCATGTTGTCCGTACCGGTTTGGTTTTTTGTATTGCACGATCCTTTAAACGACTGGTAGGAAGAACTGGTTGGTCATTTTGCACCGGCTTGGATGTACTATGTGTAGCACTGTAAAAGAATAAAGATACTCAGTTCTCACAAAATCCCTTATGTTTGTGTCCAATGAAATTGAAGTGTAATCATACTACCGAGTTCACTGACGGTTGACCACCTATTAATTAGCGCCATAAGGGTGAAAAGTAGCATCTAAAGAGAATTGTTCAGCTTTTTCCAAACACATTTACAAAAACACCGAATATTTTCAATTCTGCCTCGCATGAAGAGAAAAGCAAAGTGTCTGTGACCCAGCCGTGGCAGCGTTATAAACTGACAATGATAATGCTGAACTAAAACAGTATTAAATTAAACTACGCAAAATACAAACAAGTATTATTTTAAACTGCTCTACATCCATGTTAACCTCCTTCTCAAAACAAACACTCTTAAGATCGAATAAGGCTGGTACGCACGCAAGCACAACCTATAACCCCCGGATTACACTACGCAATCACATGCGGATGTCGCCTCAGTGAGTACACGGCTTAATCCATTAACACCATGTATTGCGAGAGTGTAAACTGGGCTTACAATATTACTTAATGTGTTGTGATGCTAAATTGGGCTGGATTGTACGTTTACATGTTGTGTGTTAAACATAATTGGGACTAGAAGGTTTATTTATACCCGCTTTGAATAAAACTAGGCGACATTCTTTATAACATGCTGTTGGATTATCGACGGTCAGCTCATCGTTGAAAATCGCAGTTGCAGTAGTAGTGTTAGTTTAAAGGAGGAAGAAGAGGTGTTTGCTTAGTATGTCGACTTGAGAACGTTTCTATATTGAAACACTGTTTTAAGCTTTCACGGTTCATAACTATACTTAAAATGTCACTTACGGGATATCTTTCGTGATTATTTATTGTTTTTGAGCTCCCGATATTTCAACGCTTTCGACGCTGTTCTATATTGCTTTTGTTTTCCGTTATTGACACGCTAGAGGTGTTTTATGGGCCAGCTTACAACAAAAAAATATAGATGGCGCAGTATAGCTAAAAAAAATACCCTGCTTCTGCAGGGTATTTTTTTTAGCTATACGGAGTGGCATTCATTGCCTTTTAAAAATCAAATAGTATGGCTAGTAAATGTCTGTGGGTGCTTTATTTGTTCTTTTCTTGCTTGATTAATAGCACTTATACAGCGCCATCTATCGTTGTTCCGTGGAAGCTTGCCCTGAAAACACCTCAACCTGTCGCACTGTATAGATCAGAATGCTGTGCTGTGAAGAAAATCGTTGAAAAAAGATTGCATGTAGCAGAGATGAGAAAGTTGAGGTGGATGTGTGGCGGAGTAGGAAGAAGTAAATGATTGAGTGACAGTTGACAGGAGAGAATGGAAGAAAATAACGTGGGACAATGGTATTTTACTAAAGGCCGTTTTCTATAACTTACTTACCTTATAACTTACTTATAACTGTTAGTAACTATCCGTGTTTCTATAAACAAAGTTAGCTTGAAATACTTGATTCTTAGAAAAATCAAAGAAAGCTTTTCTGTGACGTTTTGTTTCTATCGGTCCGTAAGCTAAATGTCAAACAGACAGAGATACTCACCTACCGATACCTGTCAGTAAGTTATTGAAAATGGCCGTTAGCGTAGGCGGCACGGCCGTTATAGAGACTACAAAAAATAATCGCACACTATTTTCTAGTTGTGGGTATTCTGAAATAATTGGATCAGCCGTGGAGGTTACTAGATTACACTTTATAAAGTCGTTGAATACCTATAGGTATCTATTCAAAGACTAAATTGATAACTAATCCAGAGAAGTACTTCTAATGCTATAAATCTAAGTTAATAATTAATATTTCCACAAAACCACTCTGAATATTTAATAGATACTTAAAATTCTGCCGAATCAACGCCACCAAAGGTAATTTTCCGAACTCCCCCTTTTCTTTTCAAATCTACCTTCTCAACTTTTCATTCTGAATAAAGTTTTGCTGACTTGACTTTCGGAGGGTTCTCGAGCTCTCAAACAGTGCGAGTTTCTTAACACAATGAATTTTTAAGTGCCTCACAATGAGAACCTCTTGGCAGCGAGTTAAGCTCTGAACAGTAGTACTTAGGTTGACGTATCTATAGACACCTACATACTTATGAGTTGCTTTGAAGATGTAAATTGTTTCAGACCAAGTGTAAGTGGTTGAGATTTTGAAGAGGTTTCTTTTTTTTCACGTTTACAAGTAAGAGAGAAAGAGAGATACGTTATTTTCATTACATTTCTAATCCAACTTTCCTCTCGCAGGTCTGCTACAAGAAACTTTTAAAATACCTGTACCTTTGTGCTCTTCTGTATAATAGTGTTATGTCCTTTTAAGTGTTTTGTGTGTACATAAATAAATAAAGAAAATGCATTAATGAATGGTAGACCATTTTGCTCAATTGCATTCATCGTGGTTTCAAAGTTACGCAAACTTGTTAGTTGGCTGAGACACAACTCTTGTCAAGATTGTCTTGCGAACCGACTTCCACAGTGTTTTAAGGAGATTAACATTCATTGATATTTAAAATAGGAACAGTAGGTCGATTCTGCAAAATTCAAACAACAACTCGCATCTCACATCGCTATTCACTCACACTTCGCATAAGGTTCAAAATGATCTTGAATTTGCATTCTGTAAGCATCACCCAGTCACTTGCAAAGTGAAGTGAGCTCCAAAGCGACCAATGCCACTTCTTACGTCATCTCATACTTTATCTGTCAAAATCTCCCTGTTAATTTAGTTCAACTCGCTGACACGCTCGCAAGGGTGGCGCTAGTGTAAATTCGAATTATTCGTTACTTACTCGCTATTATTCGTTAATTACTCGTTTAGAATGCCAATCAAGAAACTCACAGCGAATTCAGGTTCTAAGTTTAGAATGAGATCTTACAGAATCACACGGCAGATTAGTCAACCCCGACGGCTAACAACAGGGGGCCTAAAATGGTCGCCTTGGCAGAATCAAAATAAGAACCACGTTAAAAAAAAAATTAAAATGGACCTTCTGGTCATAACCATAAATACCATTTTAAGAATTTTAAATTTTTAACGTGATTCATTTAAGCTTCTGCTAAAGCGGCCATTTTAGATGCCCAGGGCATTTGAATATAAAAGTGCTCTAAGCTAAATGATAATCTAACACCAACATATCTGAGTTTGATTTTAGTAGTCAAGGACACCACAATTCCTTAGAGTCTTATCAAGATTCCTACAGTACTTACATAGATTCTCCTTGCACACAGCCCTCCTCGCGTGGCACATATTGACATAGAACTGGAACCCCTTCTTGTACCGGCTGAACATCATGCAGACGGGTTCCAGGTCCGTCTCAGGCAGATCTTGGCACACAAAGTTACATGCTTTGTTCGTTGGAATATTGCTTTTCATGAGGTCGATTATCTTTGGGGCTGGCGATGGCGATGCTAAGGCTATCAGGAAAGTTACATTTTAACATAACATAACGCTTTTTTTAGGCAGGGGTGTTCTTATAGCACACCTAAACTTAACCAGTTTTGTTTGTAATGGGGGCAATTCCTATTGCTACCAACCGGGCATAAATCCGGACTCTGTGTTGCTACTTAGAAAAAAAACCCCTTCCAAGAGCAAGTCGGACTCGCGCATCGAGGGTTCCGTACAAACTTTTTAATGGACAAACTTAACTTTGCTGTTCGATCCCATGAAGCGGCTATTGCACCAACCGCAAATAATAAGTTTGTAATAGTAAAATCGCTTTTTTTTGTTATTAAACTACATATTTACGATTTTCAGATTTTTTCATTTACATGTGCTGTAAGACTTTGCCGCTCGCCAAATTTCGTGATTCTAGGTCAACGGGAACTACCATATAGGTTGTCGACCCAAAACCTATAGGGTACTTCCGGTTGGCCTCGAATTTTTAACTTTGGTTAAAAGCAAGGTCTTACAGTACAATTATAGAAAAAAATCCGAAAAATAAAAAATAAAAGTTGCAAATTAAGGTAAATTTTGATACTCACAAGTTTTCGCGCAAATATAAATTTGCCCATATCTTTTTATCACAGTGACTCAGGACTTTGATTTTTACACACCTGATACTATAGATATCAGTAACTGTTATAAATTTCAACTTGCTGGGTCTACCCGTTCCTGACAAAATCGCTGATGACAGACGGACGGACAGACGGACAAGAAAGTGATCTTAAAAGGAACCCTTTTCTACCTTTTGAGGTACGGAACCCTAAAAACTGATAGCAAAACTCAATAAAACTGCCTAACCGTTAAAATGTATACGGAAAGATTAACAAGAACTGATGACCTGGGGCCTCTCTTCGGGACAAATTATAAGTTGAGCAATATGTTTTGGGGAATTTGCGGTTGTCAAATAAAGACTTCATCACGCGATTGCCATGCGATCATTCACGTGCATGATAACTTTCGAAAACTTGATGTATTCATGAACATAGTCATAGTTTCGACTCGTTAACTATCTGCAAATAGTGGATAAAAAAAAACGTAGAAACTTACCAACAATGAAAAATAAAATGAAAGTAGTTGGAAAGAACATGCCAACAATAGAACACCAACATTCAATTCGAAATTCAATTTTATTTTATTACTTTTTATTATTTATGAAGATAACTTTTTTATTCGAAAAACTTATCGAGTTTCTTTGAATCGTTCTATTTTATAAGAACAATTTTCAATCAAATTAGATGTTTAACTTTTAATTGAAATTAGAATTCCATGACATTTCAAAATAAAAACTGATTACAACGTGTTCTTATTGTAAAAGTAACTTTATTGAAAGTTTATTAATTAAAGACTTTGTTATAAGTTAATCAGTTTAATTAAAACGATTGCGATGCTTGGTTCTAAGATTTGGAATCGTCAGTGCTAAATTGTAGAAGTACCAATTCGTACGTCACTATGGTTCCTGCGACCTGTAATAAAGATAAAAGCATCGTTATTTTCATGCTTGATTATTTTAACAGAATAATGCACTAACACAATATTTTGGCGAACCAGCAAATTTATGTGAGTCTTACTAACACTACATTCAGCTGCATCCGGTTAGACTGGAAGCTAACCCCAACATGTTTAGGAAAGGCTATAGTCTCCGCCAGATAAGTAGGAATTAAAGGTCATTGACCCACATGCTGCGTAATTCCGAAAACAGAAATAATGACATAAACTTGTCTCAAAACGACCTTAATCGTGATCCTTGACTTTTTCTAGTAATAAAAAAAAACCGGCCAAGTACGTGTCGGGCCACGCGCAGTGTAGGGTTCCGTAGTAGTCCGTTATAACTTAGATTTTGTTTTTCAATGCAAGTCTTCACCCGTTATAAACAAGCAGCCACTTCATCTTAGTCACTTTATAGGATTTATTCTAAGGATTTTGTATTTGGTACACTATTATCCAACACCCTAGTTCAACGACTATTACTACTAAACTAATAAAGTTATCTTAACCGCTATAGTTTTCCTTTAAAGTTCATGAAATGCACCAATTTTTCCAGATTTTCCAAGCCAGCAGTTTAGCTTTTAAAGGGGCGTGGGGGGGGACGCCCTACTGGAATTAAAAATTTGCACTTTAAAGTTTAATATTTCGTAAATGGAGCATTAAATCGAAAACTAGTTTTGGCAACCCCTAAGTCATTTTAAAAGACCTATTCGGTGATATTCCACACGATGGGGTAGACGACGAAAAAAAATTCATCCCCACACACACATGTAGGGAAGCTACCAAAAAAAAAATTATTTTCCAAAATTTTATTTTACCACTTTGCCGGCGTTATTGATATACACACCTTTACAAAATTACTGCTTTCTAGTACTAAAGGTCTCTTAGCAAAACCTCGCACAGACAGACGGACATGACGAAACTATAAGGGTTCCTTGTCAGGACTACGGAACCCTAAAAACGATTCATAATTTATTGTCGGGGTACCTACGCAGAGAAATTAAGGAAAGAGCAATGAACTTTATTTCAGTGGCAGCCACTATAGGCAGTAGATATGAACTATTTGTTGTAGACGTAATTATGTCAATGGAAAACATGCTCAAAACAAAATACCAGTAAACACCTATCCTGTTTTTTTTTGTAAGTACTTATTTATTTACCCATGAAAAATAACGGAATATAACCTAATAAACTCGAGATAACATTATCTCATTAATTACGAATATTTTATCAAGTTAATTTCCTGTCTCCTAATAATTATTTTGTTGAAGAACATAATTAAATTCCGTAGGTATTTTCAGTTCTTAAAATACTTCAGAATTTTGTCGCTTCGTTTCCCACGGTCCAGAGATAAGACTGGCCATCATTTAATTTTATTTGCATGATTATTATAAATTCTAATGCAGAGTTCTGACGTTTGAAATTAGATTCATGTTTTGTTTTTCATTCTGTTTATTGAAATTGATGGATGATATATGCATTTTATTTCATAATTTTGTAGTCAGATAGAGATTTTTAATAAAAGTTATGGTTAATGAAAATTTATTGAATCACGTACCTAATTGCTATATCAAGATCAATCACAATTTATATTTTAAGAAATAAAACATAGTGAAATAAATTCATTGGTAAACGTCAAAATTTAATATTAGGTTAAAACAAAAGAAAAATTGAAAAGTAAAAATTATTTCAAAGTAAATTGTATTTTATTAAGTACATCTCAGTATCTTTTTGTATATGGCTCTCTTTTTAGAATCCGTAGCATTAAACACTGTAGATATACCTACCTACATAAATAGTTACTACAGGAAAACTTAATTGAATTATTTGAGCCTTTTCAAGCAACTAGTAAACGATGACAGCTGTTGTCATTTGAATATACGTATTATTTTAGTTGGTTATCAAATCAATATAATAATTGTCAAGATAAGGAATTTATTCAAAATCACTGCTTATATTAAGTAATAATTAGCGACTTATAAAAATACATTTCCTGATTTTAAACGTCTCTTCATTTGAACTAGGGAATGCTAAAAAATCCCTGACTTCACATACATACTATTTTTTTATTGGTACACCAACGGTAGTATATACACTAAGAAATAATAGGAATCAATAAATAAAATAAAACATTTTATAGGAATACGGAACATTCACCATAGTGACAACAAGATTAAAGTTCTCGTAATATCCAGTTACTTACAGTAAGAACCAGATCTCTAGTTATGTAAAAAAAGTGCAGACCGCTGAGTGCCACGGTATCGCCGTTAATTTGGTTCTGGAACCTCTCGACCTAAGGAACAAGCCAATGGGAACATTATATTACAAACTGTTTAGTGCACACCTCTGTGGAGACAATATTATCTTTGGTTACATATTTGGGTTTCAATCTAAACGGTATACCTACAGTAGTTCTACGGTATATACAGGTTGTTCGGTAATTAATGGATAACCTTGAAATGGCTTATAGTAGAACTTAAAGCCATTTAGAAAAAACAAAAAAAACTATCATAAGTAGTGCCTGTAAGCAAGTTCATTTATTTTGGAAAATTAGTATGAAAAAAATTTTAAACAAAGTTTAATCATGTTGAGTAAAAAGAAAATGTATGCATACATGAGCAACCGATAATTTTAATGTCGGTTTCAAGTAGATTTTATAATGGTACAATTTATAACTGTATCTGCGTTAAATAGTGAATTGTGCTATTAATGTAGACAAGGACAAAAAATTACTGAAGCTAAAAAATGAAATATGGCCCCCATTCTTATGCAGGCCTACATCGGCGGATGAATTTTTTTTATCAGATAGATTTTTCTTCGATTTTTTTTCTGAATGGCCATGGTTTCTGCTATGGGCCATTTCAAGGTTCTCCATTCGTTTCCGGACACCCTGTAAATATGTAAGTAGATAGATATATCCATAGATATTATATGTAAGTTCCAAGTATGGGCTCGACTTTCACGGGATATCTAAGTTTTATTATATTTATTTAAAAAAAAAAAACGAAACTTCACTGTAATGACAAATAATAAATTTACCTCTTTATTATACGAAGTTGTAGGCACAGAATACAGCACAGGGAGAGGCAGCAATGAGGATGCGTTCACACCGGATGCCACTAGCGCCACGGTGAGGAAGCGGACGAAGAGGTAAACTACCGAGTACACCAGATAGGCAGGGTACAGGTAGATCCGGAATACACTGTAAGGACTGATAGTTTTTTTGTAGTTTAAAGTTACTTGTTACTTTGAGTTGTGAGTGTACAGTTAGGAAAACATTAAGGCTGGGGTATCTGCTAAATTAGCAACTCTATTTGTGGTGGTTATAGCTTTGTTTGAAATACTGTTAGAATAAAGTTCTAATCAGCTTGCACTACAAAGTGGTTGTTACGTCAGTCACTGCGGGTCGAATAGTGCGAAATGAGTGGTTTTTATTTAATTGTAGCATTATAAATCATTAGATCAAAATGTCAATTGTACAGTTTTTGAAGAAAAAAGTGACAAATATTTGTGTGAAAAAAAAATAGGTACTAAAACTTAATGCCGTTTAGGAGTAGTTACGAAATTTCAAAGAAAAAATGCTTCACTTTGAATGTTTTTTTCATATGGTAATAATAAAGTTAGAATTATTTCAATTGTACCAATTAAAGTTTGGAGTCTAATAAGCAACATATATAATAACATATTTTTTTTACACATTTATATTCATTTATCAAAGAAGAGTTACATGGAGAAAACCTCTCGTTAGCAGATACCACCCCCTTAAGACAAAAGAGCAGAATTACAGCTCCATCCTGTGGGGTACAGCCATCATCCAAAAGGTGGGTCCAAATCAGCGCTTATGCCGGTCACAAGCGCGAACCGTGCAATTTATGTGCTTTAGACGTAGCACATACGACGCGAGCGCGCATCTCGCGAACATGTCCTAAGGAGTCCCATAGGTGTATACTGTGTTCCTAAAAGTTAACTCTTCTCGGGGAGGATTTTTGAAATTTTGTTCACTAGACTGGTTAACATGAATGTATGTATGATGAAAATTCGTCACTTTTGGAAATATTATATTAATATTATCCGTCCAAATAATTTGCCACTTTGAAAACCCTATCGGGAACACGTCTTGTTTTTTAACTAGTGCGCTTCGTAAACAGAATGTATCAATACCTGGGCACATGTTGCGGACATAGTCGATTGACGAGAGTCGCTGATCTGACACCATTCCTAGAATCGTAAAAACACATCAGTTTTGAAAGACCATAATTCCTTTCCAGTTTTCGTTAAAAATATACCTTTGGTTTGATCAAATACCGTTTACCTTTTGAGTTACGGAACTCTAAAAAATACATTAGACTAGAAAAGGATCATAAAACGATACAAGTGAAGTAGTTTGATTTGATTAATTAATTGAATACTAAACTGAGATTATTCTAACGTTAAACTTTAAAGATTTTCATGTTCCTAAGGTGGTAAGATATTAATTGAAATCTTCCAAATACAGATGCCGAAACACAAACGCAACGTTTTACGTTACGTTTACGTGATAGGACCACAGATTAGTTTTACAATAAATTCCACAAAAGAATCGCTTGTGTGATAATGAACACACGTACTTACGCAAGTACATTATAAAGCTGCATACATATGAAAAAGAGGTCATTCGCGAATGTGACCAGCACAATACCACTGAACACATCGTCGAATAGTTTGACCAAATTCGTCGCGCGCGTGTAGTCCTCCCTTAACTCACCCCACGTCGATGCAGGCACATAGTTCTGAAACAAAATGGCACCTCTTATACAACACTATTTTTAACCGAATTTTAAAAAAGAAGGAGTAAAAACACATCAATTAGAAGCAGAGTTTAAAATATAATGTACTAGCTTATGCCCGTGGTTTCGCCCTCGTGGAGTTCGGCTATTGATCGTACCACCGGGATAAAAAGTAACCAGGTTATAAACAATCTGTGTGCTAAATTTCATCTAGATATGGTCAGAGTTTTGGCTTGAAAGAGTAACAAACATCCAGCAATCCATACACCCTCACAAACTTTCGCATTTATCTAAATATATAAAAGAAGAAACTGACCGACAGTGATTGTGACAGTGATTGTGACAGTGATTGTGACAGTGATTGTGACAGTGATTGTGACAGTGATTGTGACAGTGATTGTGACAGTGATTGTGACAGTGATTGTGACAGTGATTGTGACAGTGATTGTGACAGTGATTGTGGCAGTGATTGTGGCAGTGATTGTGACAGTGATTGTGACAGTGATTGTGACAGTGATTGTGACAGTGATTGTGACAGTGATTGTGACAGTGATTGTGACAGTGATTGTGACAGTGATTGTGACAGTGATTGTGACAGTGATTGTGACAGTGATTGTGACAGTGATTGTGACAGTGATTGTGACAGTGATTGTGACAGTGATTGTGACAGTGATTGTGACAGTGATTGTGACAGTGATTGTGACAGTGATTGTGACAGTGATTGTGACAGTGATTGTGACAGTGATTGTGACAGTGATTGTGACAGTGATTGTGACAGTGATTGTGACAGTGATTGTGACAGTGATTGTGACAGTGATTGTGACAGTGATTGTGACAGTGATTGTGACAGTGATTGTGACAGTGATTGTGACAGTGATTGTGACAGTGATTGTGACAGTGATTGTGACAGTGATTGTGACAGTGATTGTGACAGTGATTGTGACAGTGATTGTGACAGTGATTGTGACAGTGATTGTGACAGTGATTGTGACAGTGATTGTGACAGTGATTGTGACAGTGATTGTGACAGTGATTGTGACAGTGATTGTGACAGTGATTGTGACAGTGATTGTGACAGTGATTGTGACAGTGATTGTGACAGTGATTGTGACAGTGATTGTGACAGTGATTGTGACAGTGATTGTGACAGTGATTGTGACAGTGATTGTGACAGTGATTGTGACAGTGATTGTGACAGTGATTGTGACAGTGATTGTGACAGTGATTGTGACAGTGATTGTGACAGTGATTGTGACAGTGATTGTGACAGTGATTGTGACAGTGATTGTGACAGTGATTGTGACAGTGATTGTGACAGTGATTGTGACAGTGATTGTGACAGTGATTGTGACAGTGATTGTGACAGTGATTGCGACAGTTACCGAACTTCACGCGGGCGAAGCCGCGGGCAACAGCTAGTAATATTATATAAGTAGGATGATACAAACCTTGCTAGCCGTCAACGCAATCTTCTTATTGATCTGCTCCAATATAGAAGTCAAATACAAACTCATGCACACAATGAACACGTCTCCGTAGTTCCAAGTGGCTGTCGCTACTAAATTCAGGTACTGAAACAATTAGGCATAATTATATACAAAGCCTTTTGAAACGACTGACTGCCTTGTTGGTCTAGTTTTCGTAAGCCCGACTTCTGAACATGAGATCCTGGGTTCGTTTCCCAGGTCGAGCAAACTGTTCTTGAGTTTTAACCTAAGGAATTTGTCGGAAGCAGCCACTGAGTCTGGTTTTGTGCCCGCTTGATAGCAATGGGGATCGCCTCTATGACATCCGACTCAAATATTACTGGCGAAATGCGTGTGTACTGTTAGTTACACCTGCCTAACTATTTAGGGATTACCAGCGAGATGTTAATTAGTGTTAAAGTGGGTATAGTTATAGAGAGTATGGCATAGATGTCGCAGCTAATTCGTATAACACGCCGTATTACATAATGGCGCGCTAGATTGAAACACGACGCCCATATGTAATGCGGCGTCTTCACGTTCAACCGGATTGTGGTGGCGATACGTTCTACAAAGCGGCGTCCAACGTTGAGCCGTATTGTCAGCAAGAAGAAACGACCGAACAAAATACTGAAAATTCCGAAAATAAGGCGTAGTTGGCTCCTATTTCTGTCTGCAGGGTTTAAAGTAACCTAACCAAACCTAACTTCGGGTGCCCTAAGTATCGAGCTCACTTCGCTCGCTTTCAAAGCGGCGTATCGATGATGCGCCCGTTTGTATTTGGACGGCACATTTACGCCGCTTTGACGAACGCGAAGTGCTCATTCAATGCCGCGTACTTTATTTCAGCCGAATTGTAATCCGGCTGATCGTGAAGACGTCGCATTACATAACAGCGGCGTTTTGCAATCCGGCGCGTTCTACGATATGCCTGCGACATAGACATTGTGATGAGGACGGATGAAACGCATGAGACTAGAAGAATGATAAATATGAAAACTGATTAACAGTGAGGGAAAAGATTTTGATAATTAATAAAAAGGAGTGTGAGCGTGACAGAGGAGAATGTAGGAAAAAGAAAAATGCTGCGCTGATGTCAAATAAATAAATAATACGGGGAACCGTAGTCAAAGATGACTTCGACAAATCCCAAGACCACTTGTTTCTGAGACAGGCCTTGCAGTGGCCTATGTTCAAGGCAATCAATATATTGCGCACCCAAGTAGGCCGTTGCAAACATACTTTGGCAAAAGGGGAGATAAAAGATCGTTCCAACACTTGTGTGAATGTGGTGCTCCCGACCAGGCCATGGGCCTCTTCCTGGAATGTCTAAGGCATAATTATAATACTACATAAACATACTATGTATACTACACATAATACTACAGACTACATAATATGTGCTACTAGCTACTGCGCCCAAGAAATTTCCGTTGCCGACTCGTAGTCACACCAGATTGTCACACCAGTGTGACAAACAGGATTTTTTTTCTCGTTTGTCGCACCACTGACTTTTCCTCACCATGTATACGATAATTGCTAGTGTAGTACCTTTATATTCTTATAAAGTCGATCTGCTGAACGCCTATTGCCAACTTTCGTTCTTTGCCGACTATTTAGATTTTTTTACTTTTAGCTATTCATTAAAACTTTATACACAAGTTGGCACTCCCAATCAAATAAAAATATAAATAAAAACTACGTAAACCTTACTAAAATTATTAACAGTATTATTCAATCAAAAAGAAATTAAATCGAAAAAAAGAGGCCGGCCAAACTGATAAAGATAATTTTATCATTTTCTGCCAATTAAAACTTTTCAAATGGTGAAATAACATTGGGAAATTTCCTTGAAACACTGCGCTAAAAACGTTTTGAAGCTTTTTAATTTAACCAAGTAGTGTAAATAGGACAGCACTAGTTAGGAATAAATGGTGTGGAAAAATCAGTGGTGTGACAAACGAGAAAAGAATCCTGTTCGTCACACTGGTGTGATAATCTGGTGTGACTACGAGTCGGCAACGGAAATTCGTTTTATAAGTCGATCCATCGATAACAAAGAAGTAGATTAAAGATGACGATGGTATAGTACAGAGTAGATGGCAGAAAACATACCTGAACAATGACCCCTAATGCTGTAACGTAAGGAATATTCAATTCATAAAGCCATGGAGAAGTGACCGTCACAAATACTTCGCCAACGTTAGGTACATCCGTAGAACATTCTAGTATCCTTGCGAGTCTTGATACTATTGACATAACGTGTTCCACTGAAAATTAATTAGTTTCAAGGTTACTTCTATAGTCCAAACGTGGAAGACGTTCCGCTCCGCTCTACATCTCCTGAGGAAGCCCCGTGAAGTGAGTAGCATAATGTCAAGATGTTCCAGGTTTTGGTTGCATGGTTCATTCTTTATAGCACCTTTTGCATATGCATTGCGAAATTAAAACTAAATACTCGTATTTTACATTAATTTTTAAACCTCATTATTTAATTTGTTTTACTTTAACATGACACGGGCAAGGCCGGTTCCGCAAGTTAAGGTGGAGGCACCAGAAATATGGCTTTACTGAGTAAATAGTCATTAAAATCATCGATACAACCCTTTATGTTCCTTTTATCTCGGTGAATGACTTTTTCATGAAATAGTCATTCAATGGGATGGTTCCCCTTAAACACATGATTTCAAAAAGACAAAACGCAGAGTAAAACATAATACCAGTACACGATAGTCTTACGTTCATCTCACAGTAGATACTCCAGACAAAAATCTAGACAAGATCTTAAAATCTTAACATGGTTAACTTAATTGAAAAACAAACAGCGAAGGGCTGGCGTTTTGTAATGATTTGACAGACTGACAATACTTACTGACAGCCATTCCCATGAATACACTACAGGCTGTGTTGCACCTCTTAACAATTCTTGGATGAATGTATTCATCGAGTCTAGAGTTGGCGAGTTCTTTCATCAAAGCCGGCCATTTCGGAGCGATCCGCAGGAACAAGATGGTGGTCAGGCAAACTGTCATGAAGAATGTGACGAAAGCTGAGGAATAATGGAAAATGGATTTGGAAACAAGAACATTTACTACAAGCCGTCCAGTTACATAGAAAGTATTAAAAAATATATTTTCTTTATATAAAGCTGAATTTATAATATATTCTCTGTAACTAATAAGTGAGCCACCCCTGTTTCGTACCGTTAATATGAATAAGCAAGTCGGTTAAATTTTAAAGTTTTATAGGTATTATGTATGAAAAAATATCGAAATGATAGTATCGCACCGCAACAAAATTGCGTATTTATTTATAACCATTGCGTATTTCTGTCTTTTTTTTCGATAAAGTTGCGTATTCGAACAATGAAGAACCACGCGCGGTTACGCAGACAGACGAAACCGTCTGCGTAAGACAGACGAAACAAACATCTCTTTGTAATATGTATCGAAAAAATAAAGGGTGTAAAACACCTCTTAACGAAGCCGAAAGGCACTTGTTCTCCTAGTCATTGATCATTTTTCGATATTTTTTTTGTTCTACATCATACCTGGGAACCTTCTAGTTACGGAGATATGGGGGGTCAAAGTTCCAACTTGTTGACAAGTATTTTTTTTAATACAAGTTTTTAATGTAAGATTTTTACTTTAAACACCTCTACGACCTCCGTACTATTTAATCCATCCATCAGCACACTGTTTTGAGTGCGTTACATTGAGTTCTACCACAAAACCTGTTTTATCATCCTAAAAAAAAGTCGTTTCCCAGCAATAATTTTTGCGTAAAGTTACTTAGTTTGATGTACAGAATGCTTGGTTGACGGCTTCGTGATGAGGTGGTTTACACCCTGTATAGTGGTCATACGTACCTAATGCACTTATAGACGAAGGATTTCTGAACAGTCTATAAATACACAGCATTGTTCCAATAGTTTGAACAATAGCCATAGTCAAGGCAAACAAAAACTTCCATGAGAATCGCGTAAATCTGAAATATACAATTTTATCAAATTTAAATTTTTTTGGTTTATACCAATAGTCTTCACTGGTTTCTTGTTCATTACGGCTCGCTTGCACCACAAATTATGACAGAAACAGAACGACGACGTCGTTTTAAAATATTCACATAATACTATAAATTAAACTTACTAAACATGTTTGGTATTGTTGCTTTTGCAGCTATTATTGTCTCTTTTATTATAAATAGAATGCATATAAGTATGTTTTATGATGACCATGTTGTAATAATTAGAAAAAAAATATGACAGTTTAATGTATAAATACAGAGTAGTCATTTTATTTATTTAGCAAAGGAAATAAAGATAAACGGTTTTTCTTCCTTTGGTTTTCTTTCTTAGAAGTCAATATTTATTTTTTGTGTATAATACGTGTATAATACCTTATTTTCGACACATCTTTTTGTAATATTCCCATCACGGGGTTGACTCCTATACATTGGCCCCATATGATGAGCACTTTCATAGCGTTTTGGAACGATTTGAACTGATCTTTTGCTTTGTTTTTCCCTTCATCGCCTGGATTAGCTAAAATCAATAATTTGTTATGAACGAAGAACTCAATAAACAAAAATATTAAGTCTTTACGTTCTAAGTATTTCCTTTTTTTTTTTGTAAACTTATCGATTGTTCCACTGCTGGGCAAAGGTCCCTTTCTTCTTCCAAACCTCTTTAACCTGCGCTATCTCTGACCATGTTTGCCCCGCGAACAAGATCAGATAGTTGCACCGTTATGAATTTTATTATTGTGTTTAAAAACTTTGTCATAAATTAATAACGTTTCTATCGAATTTTCAGAACATTGCCGTCAATTTTTTCAGGTAGGTATACCCTTATTCTTCATGGACTAAATCTTCAAACAGATACCCAAGTTAGTATTTTAGAATCACTAAAATAAGAAGACTCACTATCATCTGAAATCCAATGTTTGACGCTCCCTTCTTTAGCTTCACTGAAAAATCAACAAAAGAAAATCAGTCTGAAAAAAATCTTCAAGCATAAAAACAATATAACGAACCATTGCATGCTTACTCGACCGATTGATTCTCTTGCAGAACTCTAAAATTGTGAATTTCTAATTCCTTTGAAAGTTCTGTAAATAAAAGATTTAAATTAGCCATTTTTTCGGTCTAAAAAGATCTTTCTTTTGATTGTTTGGATTTCAATTTGATTGCTGATTACAAGAGCACACTAGTATTTTAAAAAATACGTTTTTTAGGAGGTGATCACAATTTGAGGTCACAATTTGTCTAGTGTTACGATTCGACCTTCATTAGTCTACCGAGATAATTAGATTACTTTTTCTTATTTTCGACACTAGTGTTTGATAAGTATAAACGTGACGAAAATTCGAAAATACTGAAATTGAAAAAAATTGTATCACACAAAATGTGTACCTACTTAGTTTTCAGACTGTATTCTTATTTGTGGTTGATACTAATGCTAACATAAAATATAATTGCTCCCTATGACAAAAATACAAAAATATTTTAGAAAAAAAATATTTTCGGATTAGTTAGTAGGCAACCTTCGAATATTAGTTTCGTTAAGCTGGTCCACAGTACTTAGGTCTCCACGTTCTATTTGACCTTGTAATCTTCGTCAGTTCAGTTCATCTAGCAGAGGTTCTCTTACGTTAGATTTAATAAAAGAATTTATAAAATTTAACAAAAATAATTTAAAAAAAAACATATCACAAATATATCGCCACTAGTGCCAGTTAGGCATAAGTAAATAGACATACACACATCATCACACACATTCATTAACACCGTACAGTTACCCACACAGGCACACCACAATTTAAAATGCTAATTAATTCGAGTCACTCTCGGCTAATCAAATGCTTTTTTGTGTGTACTTCGTAATTGGCGTAATGTTCGATTTTTTTTTATGTTATTGCACTGTCAGCTGTGAAGCTACCTTTTATAAAATAAAATAAAAAATAAATAAATCATACCAAAATGCTGCCCACCAAAATCAGGACCTTTCATGTTAAGTACTTTGTTACTTACTGAGAAAACAAAGTTAATACAACTGTTTAACTTGAACTTAACCCTACAATTTCAGGCCCTTTATATTTTCATGTCACTTTACTCAAATGATTAATGTGTGTCATCAGAATATGAATATTTTATTACGCTGTCACTTCTAAAATAACACGCGGGTGATGTTTGAGTTACAGTTTTGGGACGTGGCATGTAAATGGTGATTTGAAGGTGGTTTATCAAATTAACAAATTTAATATAATTTTGGGATAAAGGTTTCGTTGTTTTTTATAAAGTCTGCTGTTTTTTGTACTTTGGTACGGAAAACTAGTTTTCTTATTTAATAACACACGAAATTGATTGTGCATGCATTCCTGCTTGTGCAGATATTTGATTTAATATTAAATTTAGTCCTATTCTTTACGAGTAGTTATTGATATTAAGCTTAGTTATTAGTTCGTGCAACAATAGTTTACTGCTATCTGTGGAGGCTTAAAATGGCTTGGCGTTGATTGCCTCACTAAATATTTCTATTAGCTGTAAGCCACCCAAACAAACAAAAATAAAATAAATGTTTGTTTTCTTCCGCCGTGTATTAGAAAAGTTTAAGCTAATACCGTAGCAGCATATTATCAGCATGATATCCTATTTTCAATTTAAAAAACGATGCTGTTTTAGCATAAAGTCCATGGCTATGGAGTAAAAAAATAAACATTAAGACGGCAGTTACGGATTTACGGATCAAGTTGATTTGGTCAAGGTGATGAGCAGTTAAATCCTCCTAAAAACGACGATCATCAATTACTTGCAAACGTGTCGATTTAGCCATTTCATCTGTTTCCCTCAGGGCCCGTGTGGTAGATTAGTGCCCATCTGTTTCTCTTACAGAGACCCATGTGGTAGATTAGTGCCCATCTGTTTCTCTTACAGAGACCCATGTGGTAGATTAGTGCCCATCTGTTTCTCTTACAGAGACCCATGTGGTAGATTAGTGCCCATCTGTTTCTCTTACAGAGACCCATGTGGTAGATTAGTGACCATTCTCTCTCTCTTTCAGAGGCCCGTGTGATAGAGAGAGAAGATGGGTACTGATACCCGTTCTCTCTCTCTCTTACACAGGCCCGTGAGATTGATTAGTACCCATTCTCTATCTCTTACCGAGGCCTGTGTGGTGGATTAGTGCCAATCTCTCTCTTACAAAGGCCCGTGTGGTGAATTAGTGCCCATTCTCTCTCTCTTACAGTTACCCGTGTGGTTGATAAGTGACAATTCTTTCTCTCTTACAGAGGCCCTTGTGGTTTACTAGTAACTACTGGGACATTGGCCTCGCCTGCGTGTGTGAGAGAGAGAATTCTCTCTCACACACGCAGGCGAGGCCAATGTCCCAGTAGTGGGAAATAGTAATAGGCTGAATATGTTTTACTCAAGTCTTAATTTCAGCATTTAATGGCACTATAAATTCCTTACAAAATTATTTTCATTGACGTTTTTATTTCCCAAATACTTTATTATTTGTATTGAATAGTCGACGCATCAGACCATGAACTGGAAGCGTGAAATAAAGAGCATGACGTTAAAATATTCACAAAAACACTCGATGATCGACAACTGAATGCGGGATGCAAATAATCGAATAGTGTTTATACGGTTTATCGATATTAATTGAGAACTCGTTTGTACCGATGAATGCAACACTCGTTAAAATGATTGGTATGTGTTAATTGTATTCCGAAGAATGTGATGAATGTATTGTTTTTCAGTATTTATTTAATTGGTGTACTTATTGTGCCAGTCTTTTGTTACATTTGAGATAAATTATGTTTTTTTTTAATGTATGGTTGTAGTTGAACCGAACCGATTATATATTCCTCTGCAAGAAAAAGACTGCAAAATATTTCATCATAAACCAAATCTACAAACACAACTAACTCTCAATGCTACCAACATTACTGCTTACCCAACACCTAAATAAAAAAGGGGTAAACTACACACAAAGTAGGTCTATCCACGATACCCAATAACACCCTTATTCAGCGAATATAAACACGATATTCGGCAAACGAAACATCCCTTCGTAGTTTACCCACGAAATGAAAATAATACGACGAAAAATATTCTATCTAGCAATTGTGACTCTCACCCTAAATTGCCACAGAGTAAGAACGTTACCAGCAATAGTGTCGTCACTTCGTTTCAGTAGGTCAAGTTTTCGTCCCTTATTTTGTCAGCCTATGTTGTAGTCTCAAAATAAGGGAGAACTTTGAAAAAAATACGTGTTTCATCAGCTGTTTTTTGTTTTCTCTTGGTCTGGATGTTAGTGTTGTGTGATCAAAAATTTGTATCTCACTCTTGTCAGTACTTTCTTAGATCCGTGGGCAAATATAGGCTATAACGAAATTATATAATCTCACTTATTTATTTTCATTGCTACGCTGAATTGACTTGTAATACTTTTAATATTTTTACAGATTTTTAGGGTTTGGAGGGTTCTGGACCTCAAAAGGAAAAAAAATTAAACCCTAAAAGATCACTTTCTTGTCCGTCTGTCTGTCCGCCTGTCACTACCAATTTTCTCAGGATCGGATGGACCTAGCATGTTTAAATTTATACCAGATACTGAGGTCTTTATTACCTATTAGATGTATATTTATGTCAACACGACAAAAAGATATGGGCAAATTTAGATTTTCGCGACAACTAAGTACCAAAAATTACCTTAATTTTCAACTTTTTTTTTTCGGTATTGCTTTTTACTTGCTACTTTTGCTGTAAGACCGTGCTTTTAATCAAAATTGACAAATTCTAGGTCAACCGGAAGTACCCAATAATTATGGTAGTTCCCGTTGACCTAGAATCACGAAGTTTGGCGAGAAGCAAAAGCACATGTCAAGGGAAAATCTGATAACCGTAAATATGTAGTTTAATAACAAAAAAAGCGATTTTGCTATTACAAACTTATTATTTGCGGTTGGTGCAATAGCCGTTTCATGGGATCGAACAGCAAAGTTAAGTTTGTCCTTTAATAAGTTTGTACGGAACCCTCGGTGCGCGAGTCCGACTCGCTTTTGGCCGGTTTTTTTTACCGACTTGTAATATTTTTACTCGTTGTATAACAGGTGAATGTGAAGTTCTAGGTTTCTTTTAAAATCTATAAAACTGTCTCAGTTTTTCGTAGACATCACTCGTCAGCGGTGAAAGAAAACATGGTGAGGAAACCTGGACATATTACGAACCCACCTTGAGCATTTTGAGGTTATCATTGTTCATGCCTCATGCATAAAAAATCTACAGATAAGACTGATCAAGTTCCTAGTTAGCAAACAGGTTAAGATAAAGTGTAACAAAGAGTACGATAAATTGTTTTCCATTTGTAAAATCTTGCCAGTAGATATGAAAGTTGAGTATTTGATAGGGTTAGAACACTATTATAGTGATAAATTTAAAGTAAATGTTGAAAATAAGTTTAACACAAGGAGTGTGAGAGAGAGAAGACTAGTACAACCAAAAATAACAAACTATTACGGAAAAAGAACATCTAAATATTTGGTGCCAAAAGTATTTAATAAAATAGTATTATTAAGGAATAACTGTAACTTGAGCAAAGGTGTGTTAAAATCAAAACTAAAAAATTTGTTTCTGGAGAACGCGGACACGTCGTCGGACTGTGATAGGCGGTGAGTTCTAGACCGGGGTGGCCAGCTCCAGCTGGTCACTCCGGTTTGGAATTCATTGTCTGTTGTATGTTGGTGTCGGTCTGCCGTTGTCGAGAAATAAATTCACGAGACAGATGTACCAGTAAGTTTTATATATATATATATTCGATTTTAAGTTTAGTTTATAATTTTAAGTTATGTATGTTAAACGAGCGCTTCTCGCCATCAAACTGTAAAGTTTGGCGAGTAAAACCTGTAAAAATTAACTTGTTTTTTTGTAAGAGAAATACTTAATAAAAAAAATGCCTCCTCTGTATGAAACAATGCCTGCAGTGCAACAGTAATAGACTGGTATGAATTATGACGTAGTTTACTAAAGTTAATTTAATCTCATTCAATAACTTTAAAAAAGAAAACTAAGAAATTTTTATGAAAAGCCATTCAATAGGATTACAATCATGAACGAAAGTTGTGATGATGATATTAATGATTATAACGCTGTAAAGCCATATTTGTATCGGTCGAGAATCATATTTTAATCAATATTCATCCTGTCTGACCTGTAAATTGCAGAAAACTTAAGAAAATTTGAATTTCGAAATACCCTGGTGCTTCCTAATTAACTGCTTTGATCAGTCTTGTACACGTACAGCTTGATTATAATGGAGTTATTTGTTCCGGGTTACGTCCAAAAGTTACGCAAGGACTATTCATAAAAGGCCGTAGGTTTCACCACGCTCACTGACGATCGACCAAAATTCAACCTTAACACTTAGTGCCATAAGGGTGAAAAGTGGCAGACCCTCGGTGAACTCGGTAGTAAATCCATAAACACACACATCGACCGACACACCGGACATCCGACATCTTGGAGTACGTGCGCCAAAATACGAGGTACACACCGATGGTGCAGTTACTGGAGTGGCGCCGCAACGTCAACTTCAAGGCGTTCGTGGTGCGAGTACCAAATCGTTATCTGCCCATGGTGATGGAGGAAGACTTTTGGCCGCAGGACATGGTGTTCCGTCGCTTCCGCGGACTAGTTCCACTGGTCAGCCAACAAAAGTGAAGTGTGAACAAGTGAAGTGAAGTGATTATCATAGATAATAAACATAGCAGATAACATAGTTATTAGTTGTTATTTATTGGAGCAAATGTTTGTCTGATGAGCATGGACATATTGTTTCCGAGTCATGGATGTTTATACGAGTATGTATAATAAGTATGTATTTACAAACAAAAAGTATCTATGTATTATATCAACTATCTGGTGTCAACGACACAAGCCTCGTTGCTTATTGTGGCACCAGATGGCGCTGTGTGTTAATGTCTATTGTGTTACTGTTGTGATATTTATTTATTTATTTTTATTATTTATTACTAATAACACAAGTTTTGTTTTTACTTTACATATGTAAGTTTATTATGTATGGGCCACTGTAGCCTGAAATAAATGATGATGTTAATAAACAACCCGAAAGTCTCCTACTTTAATTCACCAACTTCAAAACCATGCTAATTTCTACGCAAAATATTTATGGCTTCCGTTGCTTTACCTACCACAATATAAACTAGAAGTGTCATAACGTGCCCTGGAGTCCATGGCAACATTCGAGGTCTATCCAAGGTCCAGATATTTGCATAAACTCTACCGTTTGATATTGAAATGCTAATGTTGTCCGGACTTTGGAGTTCGGCCCATATTGATGTAATCGACGTTCATTTTGATGCGGAGGATAGTTGTGAATTTTTTTGTGTAGTTTCGGTGGGTTATGAATAAAGTATTGGCGAATTTTGTTACCTAAGTTTTGATCTTCAGCAATTTTGTTTTCATCTCATCGTACGGGGCCTGAATCAAAGCAATTTAAACAGGCTAAAGTTCTCCAAGATATTGTGGCCTTTCACTTAATCTGAACAATCTGATTTTTTTTAAATACCGGCCATGTGTATGTTCGACTCGCGCACAGAGGGTTTCGTATCATCAAAAAATATAATCACCTTATATTTTTTATGCTTCTTAATATGCTCGTTAACCTAACAGCAAACAAACTTTAAGAAGACTAGATAAACTAACAGATTAGCACTTCACATTTTATGCAGCCTTCCATGTATGCGTAGAAATCGGGAAAACATTCCCGCATCAACGAACCCGTCACTCTTGATTTGTTTTGTTTGCGACACAAACATATCGATATATCAAACAGTATGATATTCATTTCCTTACGCTTTGTAAATGACGAACAAATATTTATTAGGGGCGCAGGAAAGGAAAGCATAATTAAGAATATTTGAGAATGAGTAGATCCATGATGGCGGTGTGATAGTTAGAGGTGTTGGCCAGGGGAGAGGACCAGAGGAGCCCGCTTGGTGATCGTTGATGGCAATAGGCTCGCCCCTTAAACATAAGTTACGAAATCAGGTACACCTCTACCAAACCGTTAGGAGAAACAGGCGTGTTTTTATGCTTATCCTTTACGTACCGACGTGTGGTCTGACAGACACCTCAACCACTCAAGTTCTAAGTTTTTTTAGCGTAAACATAATATTTCGTTTGGAGAAAAAAAGTCGTTTCTCAGCAATAATTTTTGCGTAGAGATTAGTTTGATGTACAGAATGCTTGGTTGACGGCTTCGTGAAGGGGCCGTTTACACACCTTGTATATGCAAGTATGTCGTTTAGACAAAAAACCGGCCAAGAGCGAGTCGGACTCGCGCACCAAGGGTTCCGTACAAACTTAAGTTTGCTGTTCGATCCCTAGAAACAGCTATTGCATCAACCGCAAATAATAAGTTTGTAATAGTTTTTTTTTTTTTTTTGTTATTAAGCTACATAATATTTACGTTTTTCCGATTTTTCCCTTTACATGTGCTGTAAGACCTTGCTTTGCGCCACATTTCGTGACTTTAGGTCAACGGGAACTACCATAAATAGGTTTTCGATCCAAAACCTATAGGGTACTTCCGGTTAACCTAGAATTGTCAATTACAGCAAATTTACGAAATTATGGTAAATTTTGGTACTCACAAGTTTTCGCGAAAATCTAATTTTGCCCAAATCTTTTTATCGCTTTGACTCAGGACCTTTTTTTTTTTCGGATGGGAAATCATCAAATGACTGCTCCCGCTCTGGGCGGAGCAGGAGGGAGTGTCAAACTTTTACTGACTAAAACCCATCCATGTTCCTTCATCGCCCTTTGTGTTCCGGGGGCACGGTATCTCTTGCGAACAGTCCCGCAGCCCCGGCAACCATCGGCCCTTGCGGACCCCTTCATTTTTGCTGACCCTCTTTGAGGCGCGCTTGGAACACGAACGCGCCGTCGACACGGCCTGTCGTCATGAGACGGACGGACGGCGGGCCCGCCCTTAGCTCCCCGTCCACAGGCCCGCGTTGACTCAGGACCTTGATTTTACATTTAATAGGGACTTCAGTATCTGGTATATATTTCAACTTGCTAGGTCCACCCGTTCCTGAGAAAATCGGTGGTGACAGACGGACGGACGGACAAAAGAACTAAAGAAAGGAGAATGATGATGATGCATTGTCTTTCCTTACTCCGAATCTTGGCCCATTCTCTCCATCTATACCAAGCTGATCAAACCTTTCACCTTACATACCCACCATCAAACTCCATGATGGAACAGCTATAATTTACTCAACAAAATTACGATTTTATTTTATTACTCTGGAGATTGCAGGCCATGTTATTTCCGTTGTAATTTGCGACTAAGTTTAAAAGGCTCGAAACGGAAAATTTTGCTCCCTGAAATCCTTCAGCCGAGCATTTTCCAAAATGTACTTAAATGGACAACGAATTTTTAATTGCTGCCGAGACGGCAATTCGTAACTGTAATTGTATATTGAAGAGTCGTCTTTAGGGTGTGATGTTGAAGATAGAGACTGTATTCAGATTTAAAGATAGTTATTCTCAAAAAAGACAACTTTGTGTCTTTTTTGAGAATAAATATCTTTGTCACTTACCTACTTGAGAACAATGCTTAAAATAAATTATAATTAAAGTTCGTCACAGATGTCACGGTAGCAATTATGATACATATTAGATATTAGAGTGTAGTTAGAATTCCGTATGCATTTAAAAAAAAAACTACTAACAAGGTAAATTAAAATAAGAGCTTATATTCTCAATCTCATGCCAAGTTTATAATAGTTGTTTACAAATAGTTCGAGACTATTAATTTTGCTTCAAAAATAAATGTTAGTCTTTGTCAACAATTTGATTGATCGACTTTTAATATTAGGCTTCAAGATTCAGTTGTAAACATGTTAATTTTCAAGTTCAATATTGATGAATCCATTTATAGTAAAGTTGATCAAATCGACAAATTGTCTTAATAAATTCGTGTTACTTTTTTCATTGTTTTTTTTGTCAGATAATTTCTTATACAAAAAGATAAATCATCTTTATTTTTCTGTAAATTGGTTTTAGAAAACACTTTTATATGTCACATCATGTTATGTTTTAAAACTAGACAGGGCCGGTGTTTTGGGCCCTACTCCCTAAAGCTTCGTCCGTATATTCGGATCTATCCGTCTCACTCACTCGCACTCATCTGCAGACGTGCGCGAGAGAGACGCATAGATCCGAATTAGTAGGGCCTCAACTACTCGAAAGAAGAAGAAACAAACGAAACTCAGAGGTCAATATGAGTTGACAATATGACATGACCAATGTCATTAAAAGTCCAGACATTGGTCAAGTCATACGAGGACCATGCAGATTATGGCCAACGCAGACCGGGACGGCATACGTTTGAATGTCTATTGGTAAAAATTAAATCCCTTTAATTTTTACCAATAGACATTCAAACGTATTGATATAGAAATACGACATAAATACAATACAAAATAGTTTATTGCTTCTTAAGTTTACAAAAGGTTTTTAGTGTTTGGAGCTTCCCTTTAAGCAAGTAATGCCTGTGTTGGGAAGCCCCGCTCTTTCATAGCAAAGCAATACAAATTTAGCAAACTGGGTATTTACAAAAAAACAATAGGTACAGGAGTATGATATTATTATACATTAAAAGAAGTTACGACATAAATTGCTATGCTTTAAAATGATCGGGCCGTGGCATCGAAAGGGATTTGTATTGAAAGACGCGCCACGGTCGTATTTCTATATCAATACGTTTGAATGTCCATTGACAAAAATTTAAATCCCTTAGCCATGCCGTCCCGGTCTGCGTTAGAATTTAGTGTCTAAGATGATCTTTTGAAGAAAAAACCAAACAGATTTGAGTGAACCTGTTCAGTCAGTGCCAGCATTTGTCAGTGATCGTGTAGCTTGACTCATTTTCGCACGTCAAGTTCTTCAAAGAATAAGGTTTCGTCCACGACCACGTGCGATGCAGCTTGCGACGCCACTTGCCTCAAGCGACACGCTTGGGCTTCACTCATTTCCTTCGCGTGAGTACTGTCTCTCCGAAAATAGCACCACCGTAACCAGACTCCATCAAAAGTGGAGATGTGTAAAGCGTATAGGAGAAGAGATGCTAGGGTGGATCACCGAAGCTGTGCGGGAATTTATGGCGAGACCGGAGTAGAAATGTACAAGGTACTCATGCCTAAGTGCCTAAAAGTCTCTTCTCGTCGCCGCTGTGCGCTGCTACCAAGTACGGAGGCTGGCCTAAACAAATATGAGACGTCATCATCATCATTATTTCCTCTCCTCTATGCTCAACCGTTTCCAGTAAAGCACTTAGCTTTCGACAACCCGAATGGCGCAGCGGTAGTGAGGCTGCCTTACGTTCTTAGGATCCCGGGTTCGAATCCCGGTAGGAGAAAAATGTTTGTGTGATGAGCATATGTACGTTTCTTTCCGAGTCGTGGATGTTTATATGTATAATAAGTATGTATTAACAAACAAAAAACTATCTATGTAGTACTGGTGTCCACGACACAAGCCTCCTTGCTTAGTGTGGCACTACATGGCGCTGTGTGTATTGTCCAGCGATATTTATTTATTTTATTTATGCTCAACCGTTACCAGTAAAGCGCTTAGCTTTGGGACGTGTAGTTTGTGGGCAATTGGTGAATTGAGATTACGTAGGTCATCATCTGCGTAGCCTTTTCCCAACAATGTTGTGGTCGGCTTCTAGTCTAACCAAATGCATGTACAGTCGTGGTCTTTTCCGCCTGACCAGTTAATTTTTTTTTCGATTAAATCATGCGACGCCCCCTTAAAGTTTTGGCCTATTAGGAAAGCGTCAACTTTGGCGCGCAAAATAACAATAACTCTCGTTTGGCGTGCGTCGTCAGTTCGCTCGGCCGATCGGTACCTTTTCTTTCATTATTTCTACACAAAGTCAACTGGGCGGGGCTAAAGAGCGTTTATATGTTGTAAGTGCAAGCAAAAATAAGCTTAGTGGTGATCAGGCGGGAGTGTCCTCGATAGTACATACCAGTATTTTACATCTAGTGACTGCGTATCTTACCTCCACAACCCAGTTAGTACTGAATAATACGATACCTCTAGTTGTCAGAGTTTCGGGCCACTGACTATCTGTAACGACTGTCAAAGATCTATAAATGACAGCCGAGACCAATGGCTTAACGTGCTTTCCGAAGCTCGGAGGAAACTCGATATGTATGTGGTCATTGGTCACCCATCCACGGAAAATGTAGGCAAGCGCGGCTTAACCCGAAGATCGACCTAAATGGCTGTTATTATTAAACCACGAGCTGCTCAGCATTCTCAAGATCCTTGACAATACATAGGTAACGATCATTATTAGTATCGATTTATCGTGTACACAAGACTTCTTCATCATCCTATCTTACTAATACTATAAATGTGAAAGTTTGTGAGGAGGTATGGATATCTAGATGTTTGCTACTCTTTCACGCAAAAACTACTGAACGGATTATGGATGAAATTTAGCACACAGATAGTTTATAACCTGGATTAACACATAGAATACTTTTTATCCCAGTAGTGTGATCCCGTGGGTCAATTATCGAACTTCACGCGGGCGGAACCGGTGGCAGAAGCTAGCAGTTCAATATTATACCTTCAAGACAGCAAACACATTTACTATTATAATACCTCTTTTGTTAAATAGTCTTTGCTGAACTTATTTCTCACATCCATCAACATTGTAGTTAGTTTCTAACTGTACACACCCTCTAAAGTAAAAAGAGCGTGAAGGTGAATTAGGTTATAGATAACAATGGAAGCATTTTTACAGCATTTTTACGTGATCTTCTTAACCAGCGGTGCTCAATCTTTTTGAAGATGGATCTAATTTGTCCTTTCTTGAACCGACTTATAACAGACCACACGGGTTTTAAAGCCATCTATGGGTCTCTGATTTGACTTTACATGCCGTCGAGAAATATCACTCAGGCAGGTTGGTTTCCTCACAATGTTTCCCTTCAAAGTTTGCATAATTGAGTCAATTAAAGCCAATTCCATGTATATTAACAACATTTTTCTGTGATTTATTGCAATTTAAACACCATAACATCTTGAAAATAAAAATAGGAATGCAGAAATAAGCCCACTGGCCAAAGTTTGATAATCACTGGCTATTTAGCGAAACATTGTAACGTTACCAACTTATTTGTTGCGACACTAACCCCCGACTATAAACCGGCGGAGTCTATGAAAAATTGTATTTTATTACGTAATTGTAATAAAGAGGGATACTGCATAAAATATACGAGCTTTAATGTGTGTGCTCAATGAGAAATGAGCGGCAATATATGAACATCGAGCTTTACCGAAATTCATCGTTCATACTGCAGATTTTATCATGATGTCGCAACGCGCTTGACGTTGTGGTAGACGTTATAAAGGAAGAGAATGTCATAAACATTGTAAATGAACATTCTAATGGAGCATCATCATCATCAGCCTATAATGTTCCCACTGCTGGGACACGGCCTCCTCTGAATGAGAGGGAATGGGCTGTAATCCACCACGCGGGCCCAGTGCGGATTGGTAGATGTCACATGTCTTCGAATTTTTGATTCTAGGACATGCCGGTTTCCTCGCGATGTTTTCCTTCACCGTTTTGACAGCAGTGGTGATGAAATAAATTACACAAAGTTATGCGCCTGTCTGGGTTTGAACCCATGACTTACTGTTCGTAAGTCGGGGCCGCACCACTGGGCCACCGCTCCTTCTAATGGGGCAAGGCTTGTTATTTGAGAAATTATTAAATGCGATATTGTCTCTTGTGACCAGGACGAGAATGACCAAAGGTTTTCTACTCAATTAATGTACCAAAATTAATTAACGCTCAAAAACTCATTACGTAAGCGTAGAAGTTCCAAGTTGAATAACTACAAGTTCATAGTAGATAATATATTAAACGTCACAAGGTGTAATAACGCTCCCACCTGCGGTTGTGTATGGTTGGCAAAAGAGACCGGTATACAGGTACGGTCAGGACGTTTTAAAGTGATTTTCTCCTACTGTATTGATTATAAAAGTAATTGCTGTTAAGACTTAGTAATTTTAAATTCTCACTATTATGAATCGTTATTCTACAAAGAGACAGTTTACTCCTACTCTTAAACCGTCATTCACGTCAACTCTTAAACGTCACGTCAACGCTAACGCTATCAACTCGCAATAACACGAGTACTGCCTGCAAAGTGCTCAAAATTAATACTGGTATTCAACAGCACCCGGTGAGATTAGAAGGTGAACCAACATAGTTGGGAAATTACTATCCAGAAGAAAAAATCTGCAAAGTACAATAAAATTATACTTATATCTTGCTAGCACACCAAATCGTTTTGTCTAGTGTACCTAAACCAGCAGGTTTAATCAAGATGCATCTGAAGTTAGTCGTCACTACTTGTACCGGTTCATTACTCGCGTATGACGTTGCCTTACATCAATTATAGACAGTAATGTAGCGTCGCGTCGTAGTATTGCAATTCTAGAAGGAGTATTCTAGATCTGGGAATATTCTTATGTTACCAACCAACTAAAGAAAGAAAGAAAGAAAGAAAAATATTTATTTGACGTCAGTTATTAAAGCACACACACATAAAAAAAAAAAAAAACAAAAAGATACAAAATAAGGAGGAAAACATAGTATGTGCTGTGTGCCTCACGGCTGCGCCAAAAAGGTCCATTTCAGCATTCATGCCAGACAGGTGATGCTGTCTGACGCTGGTCTTCCAATGAACCTTGAGGGGGTAGGTAAGTGACGGAAAAACAGTTTCAAACAAAATGTATAAATAAATGGTTACAAATAAATAGATAGCAAGTAAATTCTAAAAAATGTGTATTAATGAGTTCGGATAAAGAAGAATGTAATTAGGTAAGTATAATAAGTATTTTATTGTGTTAGACAGTAACACTGGTAACAATAAATAAAAACAGAAATAAGATTCTTGGCTTAAATATTTTTAAAATTAGGCATACAGTATTTTAATTTTAACATAAAACAACTACCTATATAAAATATAACTACCTATATAAAATATAATATAATATAATTTGAACTACAACAGTGCCGCAATAGTTCGCGTGTTTACAAAAAATAGGTACGTACACGGTGCAGTCGTACGCAAATGCTATAAATTGCTAAGCGTTTAAATGATAGAAACATTCATTGATACCATATCCAATTTCTGCTGTGCTGCTAACAAATACTACACCTACACAGATGTGGTTTACGGTAACTTGAAGAATGTGTATTCTGGTTCAGTCTAGATTCTTTACTCTGGAATCAGTTAACATTTCTGATACGGTAGGGTAAATTTAATAATCTAAATCTTTGAAAGTTTACTAAAAATCAAGGAAACCACAATAAAATGAACAACATTTTTTTTTTTTTGATTATTATTAAATCTCTCCGTGTGAACTAGTAACATTTTCGACAATTGTGGCCACGGTTGTACCGTTGTAGAAAGGATCTGGCGTTATAGAGTACTGCAGTAACACTATCTCGTAAGTGATTATAGTCCCCACTACCTGAAAATATAGATAACGCTTTAGTTTTTTTTGGCCCTCATCATCATTATTATAGAAACCCACTGATCGACATAGACCTCCCGCAATCTTTGCTGCGTCGATTGGTCTGGAGGGCCTAGACAAGGTGAGTCATTCTATCTGCGAAAAATATTTTAAATTTGGATTGACGTAAGCTTATTTAAATCATGTTCAAAATTGTTGTATGAATATGAAACGTTTTAAAAGCAACTTTGTAGGCCCTCCGTGCTAAAAATCTAGTTCCTGAAAGCATATTAGAAATATGAGCTGTAATTTTGTGTCAGATGTTTGAATTCTAGTTATAAAACGTCAGGTACTTTAAGAGATATTTTTTTATGGAAGTCTATGAGTGTGGGGTTTAACTTACTTTTAGGATCATATTCCTAGTTACGTAAAAGAACTTTCCACTTAATCCGACGTTAGTGTGATGTAGTTGCAACTGAAAACGACGAACCTAGGGTGAAAGTAAAGGTAAACTTCATTAAATCAATTAACAACTTTCTATTTGGTTAATTTACATTTAAAGATACAAATACAATATTGAATTTTCATAATCAGATTTGATTTTTAAAGTAATTCTTGATTTCATCCGGCTCCAAGGATCATGTTTAAAATGATGATGTCAGCTACGACTTCGATTAAATGTCAGACTTTTCGGTTAAATGGAAGACTTACTCAACCACTTGTAAAACGAGACAATTCAATTTCAATTTAGTAAATTAAATTGATTCATGGAGGAAGTATAGACGATAAATTGAAGAGTGATGGACAAAAACGGATCATAGTCTGATTTAATGCATAAAAGCAAATAATTAAAGTTCAGTATCTCACCTCAACATCATAAACTGAAGAAGGTATATCATATACGGAGTATACAGGCTCTAGTCCAGCACAGTGCACGTTGGAGGCAAAGAGCGACAGCATCAGGGCTCGAAGGACCAGGAAGATGAATGAGTATAAGTAGTACAAGAGATAGGAAGGAGATGATAATGCCCTGAAAAAATAGTGTATTTTATGAAGTTTTTGAAAGGTTTTGTTCGTAGCTTTGTCCGCATAGAGATCGGAAATTAGCCCAAGGGACAAATTAATGGGATAAAAAGTATCCAACATAGTCATGCTAAATGCATGTAGTGTACAACACATGCCATGGTCTGCCTGAGTTACAAGGTCAGAGTTAGACATGGTTACTTTCGCAATTTAAAATTTAAGTAAGTACAAATAATTGTGTACTAAGTTGGTAAATATGACGTTGCGGTTTATCAAGAGTGTCAAAACTACCACTTTTCATAAATAGTTGCAGCAATGAAAACTTAAAGTCAAACTGTATTTGCGGGTTGTAATTTAACCATCTTCCAAGATTTATCTCTTTCAAACTATCCAGTCAACCGAAAATGGTTACCACGCACGTGTAATTTTGCAAAGACATTTTTAATCTTCTCTACAAAATGTATAGAGAACTAATTTGATTAAATCTTTTATACCAGAAGGAATAACAACTGGAATAAAAAAAGATAATATACTACATTCTATATACTTACTGTCTGGTTTGTGCTTCGTTACAATATTTGAAAGTGACATGATTTCGGCTGAAAAAGAAATTGTGTGAGCTTAATTAGTAACTCTTCTTTCTTTATCGTGGGTGGTTAGTGCATAATAGCAAAGTGCGGTTTTCTTTGTTAAAACATAGATAAGTATGACTTACTGCAAAGAGTTAAAGAGCTGCAAGCAGATATAAAAGAGATCAGTGAAGAATGACATCAGGATGAACGAGCTGATCTGAACGTCTATCTCTTTTACCAGTTTTACTAAGTTTGAGTAATGTACTCGAAGAACTGACCAAGGAATTCCATCCTGTGAATAAAACATATCATTACGTATTATCAAAAAACAATGTGAAGAAGCAAGCTGAAGTAGCTGAATGAGCTGACTATAGACCGTTAGCCATAGAAATGATCGCGATTGGGGAAGATCGACAAACGTATGGCAAGACGCTCACAGAATTGTTGGAAGGATCTTCACAGAGTGGTTGGTAGCAGCTGGATAAGAGTTAAGAGTTGCCGAGAATTAAGTTAGAGGTCTACATCCAGCAGTGGCTTGCTGTAGGCTGATGATAATGATGGTAACAAATAACGACCTTACTCAAGAAAATACCGCGCTGATACTCGTCTCTCATCAGCCAGATAGGTAAGACCTTGTTAAGATTATCACAGACCAGGAAAACATGGCACATATAGAAGAGTGTCTATACTCAGCTTTAGGTGGAACTAGATGGCCGATGATGACGACTCATCTTTCATAGAGTATTGCGAGAAATTAAGGAATCGCAGTAGGTACAAAAGTAGTGTAGATGGTGATTCATACTCGCCTTTGTCTTTTTAGAATTGGCTGCTATAACCGCGTTTAGGTTTCGAAAGTATGCTGTAATGTAAATACTAAAACAGGTGATCATCACATCGTTAAAACTCCAAAGAAAAGTTGCTTGGAGGCACAAGTACTGAAAATTAAAGATAGGAAGTTATACAGTGGTAACCGGAGATAGTAATGTTTACTACTAATACTTAACAAAAATCAGACGATCAGTAAAGAAGCAAAAACCAATAAAGCAACGTAAAATACTTATTAAGCAACTATGACGACTAATAAAAAGCTTTCAAACAGTTCACAAGCAGAAAACAGATGATAATCATCCGTCCATGTTATATGCTGGTAATCAGCTGCATCAGATTAGACCGGAACACGACCGCATAATCGTTGGGAAAAGGCTAAGCATGTGATGAAAACAGATAACATTGTTGTAAAAGAAAATATTTGAATGAACACCTCAAACACAAGAGCGTTGAAAAAGCTGTAAGGTACGTAGTTAAAAATAAAAGGCATCCTATGAATGACGTAGTTCTCCATCACATTTGAAGTGATACCAGCTTCTTCTAGGCAGTTCATTACGAACTTGATGTTGAAACTCGTGCAAAGGATATGCTCAACTGTAAAGGAAATAAAATTGGTGTCAATATACCTCGGGAAATAATGCAATTTGCCAAGAAGATAAGATATAAATATACTGTAGTAGACTGACTAGATCAGAAAAATCCAGTGGCAATTATTATTGCAGAGGCGGAAGTATACCTAATAGTACACCCACATTTCACCAGTTATGTTTCAAACCCAATAATAAGGGGCGAGCCTATTACCATCTGCATCCGGATACAAATCTAGACTCCCGCTGCTACTGAGAAATTCTTGGTGGAAAAAACCAATATCGCTTTGTTCGATCTGGGAATCGAACCCCAGTCGCATATGCATATGATCACTAGATCAACGAGGCGCAACGCAGTAATGAAACCCGTGTTACGAGACGTGCTGACTTTCGAAGAAAATGGCATCAGTGGTTATCTAAGGCCCCTAGCACCCGGGGCTGCGGGACTATTCGAAAGAGATACCGTGACCCCGGAGCACAAATGGCGATGAAGGAACATGGATGGGTTTTAGTCAGTAAAAGTCTGACATTCCCTCTTGCTCCGCCCAGAGCGGGAGGAGTCATTTGATGATTTCCCATCCGAAAAACAAAAAGAACAAAAAAGGCCCCTAGCACACGGCGTATTTTAAACGCGCAGACGACGCGCAGATGACGCGCGTATACGCGCTTCAAACGAGATTAGAACGCAACCTTTTAACCTGCTTAGGTTAAAATGTTGCGGGGCGGTCGTGAAACGCGTAGGTATCTACTGCGCGTATACGCGCATATACAGGGATACAGACGCGCTGTAGTCGCTTGTAGCTTCCGCGTTTTGGTCGGAGACTCCTCGTCAGTTGTACAATGGCGTCGGTTCAGACAACACTGCTTACGCTGGCTTTGACCCTTTGTACGGGATTCAAATGAGTTTCGAACGCGCTTCACACGTTTGTATCGCGTTTTACGTGCGATTGAATCTATAAAAACGCAAAAATTGGCATCCACGACGCAGAAAACGCGCGTTCCAGAAACGCGCGTCGTCTGCGTGTTTAAAATACGCCGTGTGCTAGGGGCCTAAGAAGACAACACAAAAAGTTCTTAATTAAAAAATAATTATTTCGACATACCCAAAGCCACCGCCATGAACACGTAAGCAATCACGGTGGTTTTCACAATCATTTTGTTCTCCAATTTCAATTCAGTCAAACTTTGTTCGGTTTCACTAGCTTTCGTCATCAATGCTGGCCATTGTTGCGACAATTTGAAAAGTAAGATTGCCGAAATGAGGCCTGTTATGTAAAATATGATGTTGGCTGGAAAATTTGGAGTGTTATGTAATGTAAACAAATTTGTTTTCAAGAACCGCCTCGGTACTTTGTGCTTGAAGTGTTAAATAAATAAATAAACGTCAACATGGTAAGATTTTATTCTTATGGTGGTATTATTATGATCAAAAGGGACTTTTTGCTGTGGTTTATACAAAACCTTTAAACTTATACTTATAATAATGACTTTCAGTATATTATACTATCAGTACTTCCAGTACTACTTTCAGTATATGTTTATTATACTTCTTGAGTTTTTTGGTAGCTTATAAATATCAATTCAAAACATTTATGACTTATAAAGGTATCATTGTTTACGCAATTATTTTTTTTGCATACTATTTAGGCTTGTGTTGCGGCGGCAACTCGCTTGATATGAAGCGATGACACGGCCTAAGCTCCACCCTAGGCCATGTCATCGCTTCATATCTCGCCCGCCTAAAAGAAACCGATTCACTCAAACTTATGTTATTTTATACGCCCTCCTGTAACTCCTAAAAACAATTGTTTTCTGTTACGCTTATCGTCTAATTGACTCTTAAAGTGTATTGAGAATATAATACTTACAAATTGTACTCAAATCGACATCAGTTTGAAAGAAATACAGTATGGTAAAACTGGACATCACAATTTGTCCTATCATTGTAGCAATATAATAGCTGCAGTAATAAGTCTTTAATTTGTACCTGTAATATAACATTTATTAAATGGCAATATAATACAGTAATAACAAGTTTGAATTGTTTACAAAGATGAAGAAGCAAGAAGTAGACGATTTTATATCTTTCAAAGGCGGTGTCTTCTTTAGCGTGTATGCTTTGTCTTAGATTAATCTGCTTCAAGAGTTTTATCACAGAACACGGAGACGTATTGTCTATGTTTTCCATAAAACCATGTGCAGAAACGTTTGTGAAAGCAGTCCACGATGGAAATTGTGCGCTCAAAACCCTTGCGCCTCGTTACGAATTTTATAAGTAGGTACTAACAAAGACACTCCCGCCTGATCACCACTAAGCTAATTTTTGCTTGCACTTACAACATAGAAACGCTCTCTAGCCCCGCCCCGTTGACTTTGTATAGAAATAACGAATGAAAAGATACCGATCGGCTTAGCGCACTGACGACGCACGCCAAACGAGAGTTATTGTTATTTTGCGCGCCAAAGTTGACGCTTTCTAATAGGCCTAAACTTTAAGGGGGCGTGACTCGGCGCCTCCGCATGATTTAAGCGAAAAAAAAATTAACTGATCAGGCGGAAAAGACCACGACTGTACGTACTACCGTTTCTAGTTTGATTCCGTGTTCTGTGGCATTACCAAATGCCAATATACCAAACTAATTTAGACTCCTAAACTCTAAGCTTCACCTACCTCGTCCCATCAGCACTTGTCTGTCCAAGACCTTGAACTGGAAAGAACCCCGTCCATCTGGCCAGACGCATCGCGTGACGTAAGCATGCATGTAGACCACAAGGTTGATCAGTTCTTTGAACCGCCAGCTCATGGACTTTCATCGTTCGGCTGAAAGGAATAAGGTTTTAATTCTTTTGTTTTTGAAAAAAAAATGGGTTAATGGCCTGTTTTCGTACCAGTATTCACGAACTTGATTATCCAAATCATGTTGAAATATTCTTGTAGAGAATGTCCGCCGGAGTCGGTTCATGTTGGTTTTGACACCGGATTATGTACAGTCGAGGAATGAAAAGGTCAGGCACCTATGATTACTTTTTGCGAGTAAGGCAATTTTTTTTTAATTTTTTCGAAATTGCTGAACCTTATAGTCCTTCGTTCCTAATTTAAAATCTTATTATATTTAACGACTGTACTGTTTAGTGTCTGCCATATAAAGAGTCTACCAGACCTGATGGTTAATTCGATTGTTTCAAATAAATAACTCAATGTCAAACACTGATGTTAATCTTGTGTTTTTAGTGTGATTCGGGCTAAACCAGTAGGTAGGCTAGAACGTGAGTTCTAGTTAAAATAACTTAGTTTGAAGGGCACATAAATACTTGATGATGATTTCGGGTGTCTACTGTCTATTTGCTGTGATGTTAGCTGTTGGTTTTGGTACCTATATGCCAGGCGGGTTACAAATTAACATGTTTTCGTTAGGATGTTGACACAGAATTAAACATAACAAATAAAATATCGCTGGTCATTACACACAGCGCCATCTAGGTGCCACACTATTAATAATAATAATAAAACTTTAATTTTCAGGCTACTTTGACCCATAGATAAATACCTTACAGACTAACATATACAACATGTAACGTAATTAACGCACACCCTCAGACACCCCAATTAGTATATTATGTTATAATCATAATACATGCACTGAATTTTTAAATAAACATGTTTAAGCAATGATTATTTAATAAATTAGTTATCCTAATTCCGGAAGAATGTTGTAGTCACAGTACAAATCAACGAACGCACACAGTCGCATACCTACGTATGCGACTGTGTGAGTCTTGCTAGCCTAGTAGGTATTCGCTCGCGTTCGAGACAGCTGTTATGTCGTCGCTCGACTCAACTTCAATAGAAAAGTTCAATACATTTTTATGCCCGATTTCTAAATTGATGTTTTAATTTAGAAAGCACTTCGTCATTTTTATCAAAAGCGTTCACTATCCTATTTTTTGCACTAAAATAAACTAACGATTTAATACGTCCCCGGACAAAAAAAGTCAAGAGGCGTCAAATCAGCTGATTCTCGGGTACTGGGGATTCTCATCGAAATAGTCCAGAATTTCGTTTTGAAAACGAGTACTTACGTGTACGCTAATCTCCACGCCAGGCTCCCCTGTCGATGGCCGTGTTCGAACGGAACGTTCCGTGGCCAAGAAGCCGCTGAGTAGCAGCTAACATAGCCCTGCGGTCTACTCTTATACCATGCCTTTGGTTGAATGTTCTGCCAACTAATAACCTAGAACCACACTATCACCACACCGCACCGTGCCAAAGTCCTCATTGCACATTATTTTGTTTATTGGAAAGACATCGCGTGCGTAAAACAATTTTTACGGAAGTACCTACATCCCACTTATAATGTCCGTGCGTGACTAATAACATTTAAGCTTTCATCTAGCACCCGCGCCGCCCAGTGTCATGGTGGCTATCTCGCTCTATCCCAGGTTTTTAATTTGCACGAGAAAGGGAACGAAAAGCATGTCATATTTCGCATTTTGTTAGTGCCTGTTAGTGTGTGCGTGCGGTTAAATCGCTAAGTTTACTTCAACTGTTTTTGTAAAGACTTTAAACTACTTGAAATAAGGTTCATTTTCTTTATTTTGTATTGAATGGCGGAATTTGTTTTAATACAAATAAAACTGAACTTTTAAAAGTCTTATTGCCTTGAGTTACGGTCCATTTCACTTTGTTCTGACTGCACGGGGGTAGTGTGACTATAAATTAAATATTTTCATTATTTTTGGGATAAAAAATGACCTATATTAAAAACTATAGAAATCGATTCAGTAAACGATTCTGAACAAACTAATTTCAGGTTGTGCGTTAATTATGTTACATGTTGTATATAATAGTACATTGTGTGTTAGTGTTTAAACTTAAAACTGTGTTAGTAATACAAAACACTTCACTCGAGCACTAAGCAACGAGGCTTGTGTCGTGGACACCAGATAGTTGATATACTACATAGATACTTTTTGTTTGTAAATACATAATTATTATACATATAAACATCCATCACTCGAAAACAAATGTCCATGCTCGTCACACAAACATTTGCTCCTACCGGGATTCGAACCCGGGACCCTAAGAACGTAAGGCAGCCTCACTACCGCTGCGCCATTCGAATCGTCAAATATGATTCATGCGTAACATAACATCACGAAGTGATAAGCATGGATGTACTACAGTATACCTATTCTTTTAGTTACAGCCCCATGAAGTAGGGGTTGACCCTATTGCCATCAAAAATCAACCAAGTACGAAACAGTCGAGTCGATTACGAACTGCCTCGTTGGTTCAGTGGTCGCAGTCGTGACTGCTGAACATGAGGTCCTGGGTTCGATTCCCGGGTCATATCGTCGCCACCCTGTTTAAGTTTTTTTTTTGTGGAATAATATAAGAAGAAGAAGGGGCCGAGAACGAAAAATATTTGTATGGCCGAAATGCCGAATATAGTGAAACCAATAGATATTAAGAACTTATGTTAACTACCTATATTCTTGCAAATAAATGTATCATTCATTCATCAACGAATGCCACAATATTTTAAAGCATTCATTCATTTATTTCAAGTTCTGGAGTGGCGACCGCGAGCCGGAAGACGATGCGTTGGAAGGCCTCCCACTAGGTGGACCGATGACCTTGTGAAGGTTGCGGGAATCCGTTGGATGCGACTCGCACGGAACCGGTCAATGTGGCGACACTTGGGGGAGGCCTTTGTCCAGCAGTGGACGTCTTTCGGCTGAAATGATGATGATAATGATGTGTCATTCATTCAGAGCTACTCGACGCTGTGGCAAACAGATAAGAGAAGGTTATTTATTTGTAGTATTATAGTTATATTATAGTTATATTATAGTTATATTATAGTTATATTATAGTTATATCACTATGACCTAATAAAGTTAAACTTTACAATCTGCTTTATGCTAGAAAATTTGCCAAATGTCTCGATAAAATATTTTAGGGCCGTTGAGAACGAGGCCAAGTGAGCGCTAAGTCTAAAATATTTTATTGGTTGTAAAGTTTGTTGAGTTCATTGCAGTTGTTCGGTAGCACATTGATGTAAAGTTCTGCCACTTGGAACTGATGTTAGTAACTTGCGACCATGCAACACTATCGGCTAAGGACTAGTTGACTGTAATACAACTTCTTGTTCTGGAAACCTTATGTAGAAGAACTATGGAAAAAACGAAGAAAATCCGCTTAATCATGCTCTTTTTCTACTCTCAAAAAAAGTTATGATGACGCTGACATTTTTAATAATTAGGGTTCCGTACCTCAAAAGGTAAAAAAGGAACCCTTATAAGATCACTTTCTTGTCCGTCTGTCCGTCTGTCCGTATGTCACCACCGTTTTTCTAAGGAACGGGTTGACCTAGCAAGTTGAAATTTATACCAGATACTGAAATCTATAGTCCCTATTAGGTGTATAAAAATCAAGGTCCTAAGTCAACACGATAAAAAGATATAGGCAAATTTAGATTTTTTTAAGTCCAAAATTTTAGATTTACGACATAGTTGCCATCGAGAGAAAAATTTGGATGAGGTTGGCACAGGATCGTGGAGATTGGAACAAGAAAAGAGAGGCCGATACCCAGCAGTGGGTGAGTTCGGGCTGTGGATGATGATGATGATGATGATCAAAATTTACCTTAATTTTTATTTTTCGGAATTTTCCGAGTCCGGCTCGCACTTGGCCGGTTTTTTTTTTGTTTGTAATTCCGATGATCTGCCACTTATTTTAAATATAGAATTTTATACAATTTGCATGCCTATACCTTATGAACTTTATCTTTTGAGCGTGGGCTTTCTTTTAATTATGTTATTATTATTATTAATTATGAAGACTGAAATTGTATTATAACAGACTGGACAGTTGTCTATCTGACCCCCGCAACCCAGTTAATGGGTAACATGATAACCAGACTTTCGATGTACAGTCGCCAGAACATCAAGTTACCACAAACTGTCAAATTTCTCCAAATGAATTGAAACCATAAAATGTTGATAGCTAAGTTCAAAATCGAATGAGAAAATTTGACAGTTTCTAGTACCTTGAAGCGCTGGCGACTGTACAAACTACTGAATATAGTTGGTGCCAGTTAAGATCGCATTAGCGGTCATAGCCCGTTCCCTAATATCTCTTCCTACGAAATAAAACAAATTAATCATGTAAGTATCGTTTTTCATTAGAAAAAATGTTGAAGATCACGATAGATGACGATTCAAAACTTGAACAGGCTTATTTTTGGATTTCAAAGTTAAGAACTTTAATAAATATAGGTGGGTCAATGACCGCTATTGCGATCTTAACTGGCACCAACTATAGACAACCGGATAAACGTCAAACAAAGTAAACTCCTCCTTTTTTTGAAGTCCATTCACAATCACGGTCCATTAACACACACCAAAGAAAGTCTAGTTGAAATATCAACAATGTTATTAAACCTGCTGTTTATTATTTCACATTCCACTGGGCATAGAGCCAGCTAGAGGAGCGTGGAGCTATTTATCAACAACATCATTCATTTCAACAACAAAAGTATTTCTCAGTTGGTTCTGGCACTAAACTAAATTGCTTTGAAGAACTTTTGGAATTGTATTCCAGAAAATTGGTCTGGAACGTTTCCCGGGTGAAAATTGCTCATGGATCGTTATGGATGTTAATAAATTGATTAACTCATGATTCTAGGAAGTCAAGTAATTGATAAAATAAGGTTCAATTGTTTCAAGTAATTGTATTTTGTTGATATTTGGTCCAACTCAATAATATTAGTAATTTAATTTGTTTACAGATGATGTTTTAAGCAGCTGGTATTGAATGCTGACTAAAGAGGGAAAACGATTCTGCATACATTTTGACATAACTTCTCTGTCTGTTCCAAATTATCAAATAATTATAATATAAAGGAAGGCAACCACGCCATCACAAGAGTCTACTCGAGTCGAGTGGATACTCAAGGCTATATCTTCCGAGCTATAAAACTCACCTTATTTAAAACAAAAACCTTTATAATAGCATAGTACAACTGCAATAGATCCAAGGTCACACAAACCTGTCAAAGCGCCAATCATCTAGTGTACTCGTATATCAGTAATTTCACAAGCAAATTTTAAAAACAGCAGAGTTTAGGTACGTTAAGTTAAGTTAGGGGCAGAAGTAGTGGTGATAGCCAGACTGTTTCTTGCGAGAAGCTCTACTACCTGACAATGTGTTTTTAGGGTTCCGTAGCCAAATAGCAAAAAACGGAACCCTTATGGATTCGTCATGTTTGTCTGTCTGTCTGTGCGTCCGTATGTCACAGCCACTTTTTTCCGAAACTATAAGAACTATGCTGTTGAAAATTGGTAAGTAGATGTATTCTGTGAACCGCATTAAGATTTTCACACAAATATAGAAAAAAAAAAACAATATATTTTGGGGGTCCCATATACTTAAGAACTGAAACTCAAATTTGTTTTTTCATCAAACCCATACGTGTGGGGTATTTATGGATAGGTCTTTAAAAATGATATTGAGGTTTCTAATATATTTTTTTTTCTAAACTAAAACGTGTCCCTCCCCCTGTAACTTCTAAAATAAGAGAATGATAAAACTAAAAAATATATGATGTACATTACCATGTTAACTTCCACGGAAAATTGGTTTGAACGAGATCTAGTAAGTAGTTTTTTTAATAGGTACGTCATAAATCGTCATCTTGCTGCTACGGAACCCTTCATGGGCGAGTCCGACTCGCACTTGTTTAAGTATAGTTTGTTTTAACAAACCGTTGCCGATGTGTTTCTTGTCGCCTACACTTATGACTAAACAAACAAAATGTAGGAAAACAAGATAACATCGGCCTTTTCCATGTAATACAAAGTTTATCCAATAGACATGTGGCATGCTAAACAAATTATAGACGAACAACAACATGGTCATTTCAGCAGTTATCGTTAACCGCAGATTGTAGGGCAGTTATCGCGTTCATGTTATTGCTGCCTGCTGTGTTTTAAAGGTATGTTTTTTTTTAAATTAAAAATGGTGCTATTTTTTTGTTGGGAAATCCCATAAGTGTAAAAAGACCGTTATCGATATCGGCTATATCGCTCAGAGATATTTCTTTTCTCAGTCATTGCTATATTTTTTTGTTCTGTACCATAAATCTGGGAACCTTCTTTCTTACGGAGATATTGAAGGTCAAACTAACAGCTATTTTCCAAATTAGAAAAAAAAATCAAGCTTTATATGTTGTACTTTACTTCAAAAACCTCCATAACCCCTGTAATATGCATCCATCAGCACAGTGTTTTGAGTGCGTTGCATTGAGTCTTACCGTTGATTTTTTACCCAAAAAAATAAGCCGTTTAACCGCAATAACTTTTGTAGAGTTACTTAGTTTGAGGTACAGTTTGCTATGTATATGCTTGTGTGTGTATATATGCTTCGCGAAGGCTCTCTAGACACAAATCTCACTGTCATGCAAAAGCACACAGAAGTTATCATCAAGGAGTCATTCTACGGGATTACAAAACACATTGAAAGCGTTTGCCATTTGCTTAAACCCTCAGGAACAGCTGCTGTCATTTATATATTTTTGCTTTGTGTGGGAACGGAACGATAACCGTGTTTGGCTTCTACGGTTGTGGATAGCATCTTGCTATCCATAACTGTAGAAGCCACACAAATGGTTCAATTTCTGCCCTAACCATACCATAGCCTGCTTTGACTTATCTGATTTTCATTTAATATTTTTATGTCGTTTTGAAATTAGTTGTTGTATAACATTTTGTGTAACTACTAATGTAATCGATATTAAAATAATTGCCTGTATTACCTATGAGAATTCGCCCGCGACTTGGTCCACAAAAATTGTGAAAGTTCGGCTAACATGCATGAACCTTTGCAAGAACTCCTAGGCAATACCTCAAGGATGTGGTTTCAACAAGATGGGGCCACATGCCATTCGGCTAGTACCCATAGAGGTGCTGAAACATGTTTTTCTCGGAAATCGAAAGGACATATTGAATGGCCACCACGTAGCCCCGATCCCTCTCCCCGCGATTATTTTCTATGGCTACCTCAAATCGGTGATCTACGAGAATTATCCGACCAATTTAGAGCAGCTGAAGAGGAATATTATTCAGGAAACTAACAAAATATCGAGAACAACTTTTCAACGAGTTTTCCAAAATCTGCAACTTCTGTTCCAGAAGTGCCAAGCAGTTGAGGGAAGTCTTTTGGACAACATAATTTTTAGGTCCTAAAAATTCCTATGTTTGTACTTTTTAAAAATACAATTATTCTTTTTTTAATGTTTCGTAGTTCTTTTTTAATTGAATATTGAAACCGCCAACACCCTTATGGCCCACAATGTATAAATATAATTTTAACCACAAATAAAAAATAATAATAGTGTAGCTTTTTACCAGTGAAAGAATTTTTGGAATTGCATCATTAGTTCCGGAGATTACCTCCTACATACAAAACTACAATCAAATTTTACCTCTTTACAATATTAGTATAGACTATTTGTATTGAGGGTAGCTAATATTAAATTAAAATGCCCAAGAGCACTTGTTTCGTGAAACCTCGTTTAAAGTCATTAGTTCAGACTGGGAGCCGAAGTAGACTAGGAAATGGATAAGTTGATGTTACATCGGTGTGGTGTGTTTGGTTATATAAATACTGAAAATACGCCACTAGCATTGATTATTTTTAGCCGGTTATTAAAACAAAAATCTGTTATTTTGCAGCAATGTATGAAACAGCTGCTTCTTTAACCGACTTTAAAAAAAGGAGGAGGTTATTATGTATTCCAACAACAACTTTTTTTTTTCATTTACATTAAATACTCCGATTTCTCTATGACTGAACTGGTTCGCAATAAAGTCAATGAAAAAAGTAAAGTTATTTTCCACTTTTTAGTGTTTTTTTAAAGTATTTTTTTTTTTTTTTCAAAATGATTTTTTTATTTTTTTTGCAAAATGATTTTTTATTTATTTTCATGCTAGTGGGTATAAAATCGTGTTTTGAAACTATAGTAAAGTTTGTGCAAAGGTATCTATTACACCGTTTTCAGTAATTCTTTCTTATTAAATGGATACTGAGACTGCCTCGTTGGTCTAGTGGTTGCAAGTACGACTACTTAGCATGAGGTCCTGGGTTCGATTCCCGGGTCAGGCAAAGTGTTATTGGGTATTTCCGTCAGGAATTTCTCAGTAGCAGCCATGGAGTCCGGATTTGTGCACGGTTGATGGCAATAGGCTAGACCCCTATTATATGATGGGACTTTAATAAACAGGCGAAATGTGGGTGAACTATTACCTATATTCACCTCTGCCTAACACTTTGGAGATTACAAGCGTGATGTTATGTTATGTATATGGATACTGTGGGTAACGATCTTCCCTAATTTGTAACAAGACTACATAAAAGTTATAAAAAGTTGAGTGCTGTCTATAATTCGGTTTTATTACTCAATTTCGTACCTCTTAAGTTTAATGTCATGAAATAACTTTATAAACGAATATCTGAATTATTCAATTATAATAATTTATGTATCTAGGATAATGTTTTACGGCACTGTTTTACTGGGATAATCTTTTATGTGAAATTCTTGGCTAGGCTAGGAAATTCTTGGATAATCTAGATGCCTATTAGGCTTATCGGAATCTGGAAAAATAATAATATTTTGAAACTAGAGTTTAAACAAACATAAGGGGTTTAGTAATAACAAAAGCACTTGTCGGTCGACGGTTAAGCTATGTTTGCCGAGGTTGGTTCATAGATGGGTGACTATTCTAGAGAGCATTTTTTATAGTTGGAAAAAACTACGCAAATGATGAATGAAAAAACAACAACAATAATACAGCCAGTTGTTTTTTCCAAAACATCATACTTTCAACCAATAACTCGAATGCCTAGGTACAGAAAAAAAAACAACAATATAAAATTGTAGCTCGATTTATATTTGCCGAACATTTAAAAACCATTAGTGCTCGATAGCCTTAAATAAATAATAGTTTTCGAAACAAAACACTACCGCAATACTCAATAATTGCCTGTATTTTAATCTGCAACGATCGCTTTTGAATCACAGATAGGTCAATTATTACTTTTTTTTGTAACAATTTTTATTGCATTTTTTCGATAGTTTTTATAATTTGTTACTAGGATAGGGTTGCCTCATCGTTTTTTGTGGGTGTTATAAACCCTATTTAAATAGAACTTATTATTTTAATATAGTTTTTCTTGAAACAGTAAAACAAGCTTTTCGTTTGAAGCATTTTCTGTTTTAATGACGTTGACTGAAATGTTCATGGAAAGACCAAATGCTGGGTAAAGGATTTATCAAAGAAGGATCCGCAGTAGAGGTTTCAGCCGGACCTCCTCGGTACGGACAAAAGCGGACACCGGATTAGTGACAGATACCGAACTTAGGAACATTAAAATAAAAATTTCGATAGTCAAATACAAAAAAAATAAGCTACAGTCCCAGTCACAAGGCATAATGACTGTGAAAGGACTGTAGTTACCCATTCTCTTCATTCATCTCTATGGAGAACAACGGGCAACAAATTCCGGCAACAAATTCTATGAACTCTCTCATTATCTGTCAGTGTTCGATGGCCGGCCTTTTAATTGTATAATAATTAAATATTCCGACTTACTTTCCTCTTAAATTGTCTTTCTTGTGGAATTGAATGTAAATTCTTCTTTAATATTATGTGAGCCTTCACAGTTTGCACAATACCTTCCAGATATTAATAGTGGAAGAGAAACACAATGCTTCAGTCAGTTGTAGGGAAATTGTAAAACTCAAGTGTTTTTGTTCCATAAACAGGGTGTGCTTATACTTGATCAGAGTAAGAGGTCAAGAGGGATAAAAAATCCTGGTTTAACATACTAAACATTTTCCTTCTTGTGTGTAAGAGGCGTTTTTTTAAGAAAAACAAACGGCTCAAATGTTCAAGTGAAGGTAAAATCTTGACAATGTCTTTACTTTGTTGTTTAAAGATACTTTTAATCAAGATCAAAGATCTTAATTAAGACTTGATTGTTTTAAGTTGACAATGAGGTTCTGAGTCTGAGACTGACCTACTTAAAGTGCTGCCAAGAAGATCCTTTCTGGAAATATTCATTCCTGGAAACAATTGCTTTGATCAATGTTATTTTAGTCTCAGTTTACTGCATTTGAAATAAAATAATTGTATTTACTAAAACAAACATTATAACAACATATGGAAAAGCCGCAGTCGGAATATTTTTTCTTCTATTGGTTTAATTGCGTATGCCATTTCAATGCTAGGATAAATAATTAAAATCACAACGCCACACAATGTACCATTGACACAGGTTTTTATCTGGCTCGAAGCAAGACTTCTCACTGTTCATTTTTATTTGCATTATTATAAACCATTCATCAGATATCAACGTTTCAATAATATTTTATCGATTCTTAACCCACTTACCAACCAATTTTTTTTGTAATGCACCAAAAGGTAAAACATGTTTAAAAATTAATTGAGTCGATTCTTTTTTTTTGCCATTCGTTGTAAACTGTGTTAAATATATGGGTAAATATATTAAAGTAACACAGTTTACAACGAATGGCAAAAAAAAAGAATTGGTAATTAAATTGTTGAATAGTAAAAAAAATCACGCTATACCACGAAGGATTAACCCCACTCAAAGATTACAAGTTCCCACTTAAAACTGAATAATCCTCAGTATTGCAACAATAAAATAGTTATTAACTCTACAGAACCCTAATGCAAAATGGATGGACTACAGTTATCTCAAACATCAGCGTTGGCGGAGTAAATACGGTCAATTACTTGTACAAAACATGGGGCAGGATTGCACCGACGTGCACGATGGATCTCTACTCTCTGGACAAGTTTAAAAAGTATAAAAACGATTGGAGTTGTGAGTATTTTGTTTACCTTATATAACTATTTAGTGTGGATGTTGCATGCAGATGCAAGGTCGTCGGTTTTTATTTTGACAGTCTTAGTATAGTTTCGCAGGGTATTTTGGGAAACTGTCATAAGCATAACATTAGTCATTTTGACGTTCGTCATGGGCTGATTTTTAGTTTGAACAAACAACTTTTGAATTTTTTGTGTACGCAGTCAGAAGGCTATGTCATCTGATATTGAGCCAAGGTTGCCTAAATTATTTTAGGCCTTTTTCAGTGATACCCTAGTTGTTCTTGGTTCGCTACGTTGCGCTGTGTTGTGTTCTAAGATTTTATAACTTTTTTCACTAACATAAGGAGTCCGTTTAGCTCATATTATTCGATTCTTTGCTGAGCTCTGGTAGACGGTAGGTACCCAAGTTTGCGGATAGCGCATTGTTAGTTGGTTCGAAAGAAAAGATGCTGCTAAAAGAACTTGGTGCCCGAGGTTTATATATGTTTATTGTGTTATGAAGATTGTGAGTTTTTGAAATTGTAAACAAACTGTTAATTTGTAAAGTCCATACATAAAATATTTCATCTTAAGGTTAGTCAAGGATCCAATAATAAATCCATGACACCAAACTTTTTGATTTCAATTTTATTTTTGTCGCTCCGAAATTATCAGTTTAGTTTATTTCCCTAGTAAAAACTTTTACTTGAAGACGACAACAAGAATATTAAACGACATAATGGGATTTTACCTGCAAAAGTTCTCTTTACTTTTAGACCAAGATTTGTTAGTTGTGGATTGGAATTTTTACGGATTACCTAACCGGTTAATTTTGGGACAAAGTGACTTTATGTTTGAGAGATTTTCTATGTATTGGCAGACGTAATGTAGAAATAATAATTAGGCCTACTAATTGACTTTTAGTTTATTTAAAAACCATTTTATCAAACCTGTCCCTTGAGTGTGATCATCTTCTTCACAACACAACAACAATACAACAAATAACAACAACAACAACATAGACAACATCAACATAGTTTTTAAGTCTTATTTATTAACACAAGTCCTACGTTTCTTACTTTACGTGTATTTACTTTATACATGTTAGTTTATAAGGTATATATTTATGGACCATTGTAACCTGAAATAAATTGATGTAGTTGTTTATGGTGTGGTTAGTGCCCAACCCGGAGATACAGTTTTTATGCCGGTCGAAGAAATATCTCTCAGGCATGCTGGTTACCTCACGATGTTTTCCTTCACCGAAGCAAGTAATAATTATACATTACTCGGAAGAATCCGAAAAATCAGACTCTTGACTTAACGTCTTAACTTAGCAGTCAAACCACTAAGCTATCACTGTTTTTAATGCTGCTTGTGTGTAATACAATGATAATTTCGATCAAACTGAAGAATTTTGAGAGATTTATTACTTTGGTTTTATAATTTTTTCTAGGTATTAAAAGTTACGTCGACTTGAATAACGAAAATATTATTAAATTTCGAGATAATATTATTTATGTTCCTACAAACAAAACTTCACTCTACACTCCACATAATTAGTAAACTTGAACTAACTTCCTATCCAGTTTCAACTAATCCGGGGCTTAGCATAAAAGATCTATTGTTCCCCCGAGCTTAAATACTAAAGTAAAGGATTAAAGACAACAAGTAAACTTCTTTAGAACTAAGACGTTGGTTTCAGTTGATTGAGTAATAAGCAATCTTAATATAATATCAATCAATCTAAATAGTAGATAGATTAATAAATAAATAAATATCGCTGGACATTACACACAGCGCCATCTAGTGCCACACTAAGCAACGAGGCTTGTGTCGTGGACACCAGATAGTTGATATACTACATAGATATTTTTTGTTTGTAAATACATACTTATACAAATAACATCCATGGAAAACAAATTTTAATGCCCATGCTCATCACACAAACATTTGCTCCTACCGGGATTCAAAACCCGGTCGTCAAAATTTTTAAATGTCGGATTGTTAAATGACAGATTGTTTCTAAATGTCATAAGAAGTAGAGGAAATTGTGTTATTCCTAATACATTTTTTTTGTGTTGTGTGTTTCGGGAAGCAAGACAGTTAAAATGTTTCTCTGGGACTTCGTTGAGCTTCATTGTATCGGCGCTTTTCTGGTGTTCGCCACTATTGATTCTGGCTTTCAAGAGTTGCAGTGGTTTAGGAATAGTATGGCGGGCTGGTCACAATAAAAAAAAGAGTTAGAGGATCTAGACAAGGTAACATTTTATCAGCAGTAACGATTGTGGAAAATGAAAATTAATTGTATTGATTTCTTAAACTGCAAAGCTTAGGTCGAACCTGTTAAAAGTCTACGTAGAAATAATAGAATTGCCTATACCGTCGTGAAACGTGAGTGAAGAAAAAAAACCCGAGTTAATTACTATGAATGCTGGTATTCTGCTCTGGTGCTGAAGAAATGCTAATAAAGGCGTAAACAAGTTCGTTTTACTACCTCAAAATGACAAAGACCTTGTCAACACTAAGCTGATCCAGCTTTAACCCGACAACATATTCCTACATTAGTATGCATTAGAAAACTAGTTTGGCAATCCTGGATAAAACCATAAAACCTAATCCTAGAGGAAAATCATAAAACTGTATCTTACGTACGAATCCTTTTTACAGTTGGCTGATGAGCGATGGAAACCACACTTACAGCCATGTTACCTATATTATAAAATGACGAATGGATAGTTAAAGCCAGGTACATCAATATAATTGAGAAATATTATGTGATTATGTCATTCTATTAACGATAATATTTGATAAAGATTCTATAGAGAGTAAAAATTAAGACAAAGATAAAATATAATAATATAACGAATAACCAAAATAATTAGGTTCATCTATCAACTTAAACGAGTATGCAAAGTTTTATATACGTGCTTACGTTCGTTGGGTCCCGGGTTCGAATCCCGGTAGGAGCAAATGTTTGTGTGATGAGCAAGGACATTTGTTTCCGAGTCATGGATGTGTATATGTATAATAAGTATGTATTTACAAACAAAAAGTATCTATGTAGTATATCAACTATCTGGTGTAGTGTCACCAGAACCAATGGTGTGCGCAAAATTTCAGCTCAATCGGTTGGGGGGAACTGGTTTGAAATTCAGTTGCAAGATTTGACCAATACATACTAACAAGACAAGGCAAGTTAAATAAAAAAGCTTATAAAAATGGACTGAAGCTTCCAAATAGCTATTATTTCAATCCTGTTGGAAATCGTCCTAGCCTAACACAACGCAAGAAAGCCATTGTCATATTTTGTCGCAAAAGGTTCGAAACTCGAGGTCAAGCGTAAACTTTTTAAAATAGATTTCATTTGTTTCACGAAATCGACATAAAAAAATGAAAATAGCTTTATTGATTCCTTAGACTGTATAATTATACATCAATAAATTATTCACATTAATTGTTTTTGGTAATTCAACCAAATTAATATTATACAAAGTTGGCTACAATGAAAATCCTTGCTATTATTACAATAGAATTAATTATTATTTTTATTAACAATTAAAAATATTTAAAACAACATAAAAGTACATGTATTTATTTATGCATGCAATATATACATATATTTATTTATTATCAAAAAACAATATTTTCTAAGAATTTCATCATGCTAATTTTAATGTAATTTATTATTATTAACAATTGACATTATTTAGTAAGAATTTCCTCACGTAAAATTATTAACATAATTCTATTCATCATTTATCACGATTGACATTATTTTTCTATAAATATATATAAATAAATTAATTAATATTATTCATTATTAACAATTTAACATAATATTATGAGATTTTATTTATTCAAAATTATTATAGTATATATTATTTATTATCATTTTAATATAATCGACATAGAGGGAATAATTATTTCCGAAAGCGACAGAAGTTTTTATAAGAAGTATTAATGTGCTGTTCTTTTCAGACCCTGTGCAAGTTCGGTACCAGGCACAAGCTGTTCCAGAGAAAGAGAAACCACGTGTAACCTTCCAATCTGCTATGAAGGTGACATTGACGGTTGGGCAGTGCTTCGGACTGAACCCAGTTTTGGGCATCCATGAGAATGATGCCTCGAAACTAAGGTGATTTAATTTTTTCATATTTTTATGAATGTACACGAGTGACTAGTGAGACGTCAACTGACAATCAGTCTGACCAAGGGGTATTAACCAGTCAGGAGGACAAATAAGCAAGAAGGAAGTCGACCCCAACATAATTGAGAAAAGGGAGATGATGAATATGCGTGAGACGTTTTTTTCTTTTTTTGGATGGGAAATCATCAAATGACTCCCTCCCGCTCCGCCCAGACCGTCAGACTTCTACTGACTAAAACCCATCCATGTTCCTTCATCGCCCTTTGTGTTCCGCAGCCCTAGTCAGGCCTTAAATAGGTCTCTGGGACATATGAGGAAATTGCAGGACATGGTGTTTGGAGAAGTTTGGGAGTGGCCTTTTTCCAGCAGTGAAAAGTGATGCTACCACAAACAATGAAAAAAGGTTTCTTAAAGCCTCATAGTCTACTACTACTAATTAATATTGATAACCTTATGTCTTAGACAAACTTTTCAGCTAAAAGAACAATTTCTTGCAAAAAAAAAGGTCGTTAACATACAATACTTTTTCTATTCAAAAGTATTGTAGAACAATACATGTCTTCATTTAAGGTAAAGTTTTAAAAAGAATCAATAGGTACGTCACAAGGAAAAATAAGTAGGCTGCGTAATTTATACGAATCCTTCTGACACATTATCTAGACGAATTAAATTATTTATAGAACAACCTAGACACACGTTTGAGAGTAGGTTTGATAAAAAATAGATCAACCATCATTATTTTCGCAGAGAGAATTGGCTCATCAATTCTTTGAAATACAGTCGCAATCACAAGTGTATGAATATTTCATTTTGAATTTATTTGTAATGAACTAAAAGCAAACTGTAATGTAGTACCTAGTAGTTTGGAATAAATGATTTTCTACGTTTTATAGAACACATTTCTTTTTATTACGAGTCTTGTTTATTTTATTGAGTATATTTTTATCGTTGATTACATGAGATACGCCGTAAATTGAGAAATTGTGGTTATTTTACCACAATTTCTCTCAACAATTTCTTCAAATTCATTAAGAATTATGTTCTAAATGATTAAAACATAAAACTACCGGTGCAATATTTTTGGCATTGGATGGCCGCACCAGTCAACAATAATAAAAAAGAGCGCCTGGGTAACTATCATTCACAGATGTATATTGTGTGCAGTTGTTTTTTATTTAATACTTCATACTCTCCTAGAACGTAAATAACTGACAGATTCGTATTAGAATTAGAATTAGAATTAGAATTTATTTATTTGTAAGAATGTAGTTTTACATAGTATGATGTTAATATATATTTTTTAAGTTCTATACACTCTACCACATTATGTGGTGTACAAATATTAAATAATTAAATTATGGTAAAGTAAAGTAAAGTTATGGTATCGTTAGGTTTACTATAGTATACTAGTACTTGTTTATTTTACAGTTCACAGTCCGCAGAGCGTCCTAACAAATCTTTATAAGGATCTATGCGATACTAACTTAGCGTAAAAATATATGTAGTTCATTTCAGGGACGTGCAGTTTTAAGTTTTATTTGGCATGTAGCTGAGTTTTATGACATCATAAATGGTTTTATTACAATGTAACTTAGTTTAGTGTAACTAGAAGGATTGAAGACCTTTAAAATTGTAGTTGGAATACTTCCAATTGACAGTATCTGTACTTAAAAATAAATAATATAATCACAATATTTGGAGGACAGTATGAAGATACCTACACCTACATAATTGTACAGCTGTACATTGTGATAGGCTGACTTAATTACATTAAAATTAAATTGCATAATACGTTTTTCCATTCAGAAGCACAATTGCGTAAACTTCTTTTGGGTACGATGGCACAACTCGTGTCCCAGAAACACAGAAGATTAGACAGTTACGTTTTTTTTTGTTCCAGGTTCAAATTCATATCATGGCGTTGTCTATACTCGTACATATCTATGTTGGGTCAGTTTACTATGGCCTTTGTGCTTTTTATGAGCTTATTCAAAGCTTCATCTACAGTGGATACAGCTAGTAAGTAAAATAGGAAAAAAATATTTTTAACCGACTTCAAAAAGGAGGAGGCTCTCAATTCGATTGGTATTTTTTTATGTATGTACACCAATTACGCTGAGATTTATGATCCGATTTACGTGATTCTTCTTTAGTCTGATGTGGAATAGTTGCCATTTGGTCCCATACAAATGTATCATAGTCTGGCCCAGTAGTTTTCATTTTATTAACATTTTTTCACACAGACAGTTTGTGACAGCGTAGAATGTAAACTTAAAGTTAAATAATACTTTGAGCTTGTCTATACTAATTGATTTTTTCAAGTATTTAGAAATCTATGTTTTTAAAAATCATTCGATAAAACAATTTTCACAAAATCTATTTTACCACTTATTATTGACGATTGAGTGTTTTTTTTTTAATTTCAGCTTCGCTGATATTCTATAGTTTCGGCTTAATAACATCGTCATTGTTTTTTCGAATCGCAATGAAATGGCCGAGGCTATGTGCCCTCATAGCCAAGGTGGAGTCGGTGGATCCTAATACCGACATTAAACTAGCAAGGAAGTTCAATATAGCTTGTATCGTGGTGCTGTCTCTTGCTTTTTGTAAGTTTAATTAATTTATTTAAACAAAATGATAATAGAGGAGGAGGAGCTCGTGGCTAGATAAAAACAGTCGCTCAGGTCGATCTTTAGGTTAAGCCGTGCTTGCCTAGGTTGATCTGTGGATGGGTGACCACCCTTACATACCGAGTTTTCTCCGTGCCTCGGAAAGCACGTTAAGCGGTTGGTCCCGACTGTCATTTGTAGATCTTTGACAGTCGTTACAGGTGGTCAGTGGCCCAAAATTTAGGTATCGTACTACCTAGTACTAACTGGGTTGTGGAGGTCAGATAGGCAGCCGCTCCATGTAAAATACTGGTATTCAGCTGCATCCGGTAAGACTAGAAGCTGACTACCCTGGGCGAAGGCTAGGCAGATGATTTAAATAAAATGATAATAACATCACGCCTGCAATCGCAAAGGGTTAGGCAGAGGTCCCATATAAAAGGGAACCGACCTTACTACAGCCAACAACCGGGTACAAATCCTGACTCTGATGGTTCTGAGAAATACTTGGTGGAAAAGGTTAAAAAACCCAATAACACTTGGCCTAACCTGGGAATCGAACACAGGACCTCACGGTCAGTAGTAGTGCTCTCCAGCACAAGACCAACGGGACACTCTGAACGAATTCTGAGTTTTTGTTTGTTTTTAATTTCAGTGGAGCATGGTTTATCAGAGTTGACTGGCATCTCAGTGACCCTGGATTGCGACTCTGACACTCCCTTCTATGAGGGTTTCATGAGGCATAGTTTTTCATGGCTTTACGTTTACCTGCCTTACAATGACTTTGTTGGATTTCTGTCTCACGTAAGTTAATACAATATACTTTTTGCTCGCGGATTTGCAGAATGACGGGAATTATCCCACAGGATCGTTTTTCCGGGATAAAAATAACCCTATTCCCTAACCCAGGTAAACCAAACATGGTCTGTGTGCTTTTCGTCGATTTATTGATTTGAGAACATTTTGGTTTCTGCGCGATGTTTTCATTAATCATCATGATATCAGTCCGGAATCACCTACTGCTGGGTAAAGGCGTCCATATTCTTCTGCTACACTTCTCATTTCAGTGCGTCCTTTATCCAGGTGTTCCCGCGATTTTGTCGAATTGTTGACCCAACGAGCTTTAGGACGGCCCTGGTTTCTTAGGCCAAACCTTTGATTCACCATTTTCAATTTATGCGATTTATGAGACTCCAAAACCGGACCTGAAGAATGCACCAGGAAACCAAGTGAACTTACGTGAATTAATCATGATCTGTCAAATGACCAATTTGTTCGAGACACCATTGTTTAACTATTGTGTCTACTTCGTGGACAGATCAAGGGATAATGGTAACACTACAATTAATTGTGACCTTTGTGTTTCTTTCAGTTTTTCAACTTTCAATGCACATTCAACTGGAACTTCACCGATGTGTTCGTCATCTGCATGAGTATGTACTTGACGTCGAGGCTCAACCAGGTCAATCAGAGGATTATTGCAGCTAAAGATAAGGTATGTGTTTGTAACAAAATCGTAACTTCATGAGCCTATAGATCCACTCAAATAATTTAACGGTAAATGTAATGACTAGAGCTTAACTGAAAAGGTGCTTAAAGGTGAAGGCACACTTATCCGCGCCGATAGAAACATTTTTTCATCCGTATAACGTTATCTATTTGTCCGACTTGACGCTGATAAGTGTGCGAGGTTTCATAAGATTCCATACAAGTAATTCTAAAATTCGATTCTTTCCTTCGCTTCCTTCGGCTCTGATAAGTGTGCGTTCAGCTTTAGGGAGCTGCGCGATGCTGGTCACCAACCCCAGACGCCGGAGACGTGTGCCACGAGCTCTGTCATTCACCCGCTGACGGGCCTTAATCAAAGGCCAAAATCATTCCTACAACGCGATACTAACTCAGGCATATTCTGAATAATACTTTAGGTCAGACTTTTACCCGCCAAACCGACCAAACGTATCAAATGTAAAAGAGCGAAAGATAGGTGGATACTTTAGCCATTGGAATTTGGTGGTAACTGCTCGACACTTTGCACGAACACCTTCTCTAATGATGCTTTGTCTTTTCTCCAGAACTCACCATCATCATTCTGGCGCTCAATGCGCGAAGACTACAATAGGTCTGTCCACCTGGTGCGTCAAGTCGATAAGATCATAGGGGGCGTGGTTTTCATATCCTTCGCCAGCAACCTGTTCTTCGTCTGCTCGCAGTTGCTACATACTCTTGCGTGAGTAGTTCATTTTAACGTGTCTGGATACTAAACTATCCAAAAAGTTATGGTGTCGTTCTTCACTTTATAGTTTTATGTCTTAGGTTGACATTTAAGCTTCAATTTGTTTTACGAAATTGATACCTTCTTCTGCCTGCAATATTGCAAGATGACTTAGGCCTACTGCCCACGTTAGCTGCACGTCAGACGCATGCTATTGCCGTAAGACGCTTGCTAGCATCTTGCTTACAGCTTATCTGCCGGCAATTGGCTTGCAAGCAATCGTCAAATAACGCCGCGTGCGCAGGCCTCAGTAAATCCGGCTTGTAATCAATTCTAATCACAAAGAGAAACCATTAAATAACTATATCTGATTCTTACAGAGGAGGAGTAGGTGCAACACCAAGATGCAGACCTGATGCATCAACAGACAATAGGTAACACCAGAATTATATAAACGACCAGCGATTGCGTGGAAGCCTCGCCCCTATGTTTTGTAATTTTTGTATGAAACAGAATTAATCAAGACTAAGTCTGCGAGGTTGTAATGGGACTGGGCAGGTCACATTTCCAGAATGGGTCACGACAGACGGGCCTGAATCGTCACACAGTGGGTGCTTGAAGACGGTTGTCGTCACCGAGGCAGGCCCAAAAAACGCTGGCGTGATGATTTGGACTCGTTCCTGACTGATTGGCCAGAGGAGGCAAAACACCGGGAGAGATGGAAGGAAATGGGGGAGGCCTTTGCCCAGCCGTGGGACAGAACAGGCTAATTAAAAAAAAAAAGTACCCCTTATAACATCAGCTATCTGCTAGTAAAAATCGAAGATTAGCCAGAACAAACAGACAGACAAGAATAAAGTAAATTGTTATACTTAGTTACTACTTACTTTCATAAGAATTCAGTAAATACTGTTATTTTGGAATTACAAACAAATACTTAAATTTTATTTATTTGTATAGATTAATCGGATTAGTTGCCGTCCATTGCTATTTATGTGTGTGTGTATTGCAGACTCTTCGGTGGTTACGAGCATTCGGTCTACTTCGTGTATTCTTTTGCGTTCCTGGTACTCAGGTCGCTGGCGGTTTCATTGACTGCGGCTAAAGTGCATGCTGCCAGTTTAGAGCCAGCACATTCACTGTATGATGTGTCTTCTTCTAATTATTGTGTGGAGGTAAGAGTCAATTATCATTTGACCAAAGGTACGATGGATATACTTTTGGACAAATCGCGGACGCGGCTCTGGACATCGAACGCTGAATGCTGAACGCTAATGACGGGGTACTGACAGATACTTCACTAAAGTATCTGTCAGTGCAAAGTATACAAGTGTCCGTAGTCTGTCGGTATCTGCTGGTACGTAGAAAAAATTGCAAACAGTAGATGGGTCCAGTAAAAGGATTTTTTTAGCAGCATGGACACTTGTTGCAAATCCAGGACGTCTGCAAATATACTGATAGTCACAAAACATTACACAAATTTTCACATTAAACAAACTATCACAGTTGTGTTTATCTTTCAAGTAAAAGGGGGCGAGACTATTATTATTATTAAACGTTTATTTCAGACTAAAAAAAACCGTCCATAGCATTTTACATGTCAATTAAAATAAAAATCATAACAAAATTTTACATTACAATCATAAAAAATTACACAATTATTAATCATTAAAGTAAATAATTCTAAAATAACATAAAATAAAAAACAAAACAATCAATAAAAAAATAATAAAAAGAAAACCATCCCATCCCAATCCCATCCCAATCCCATCCCCATCCCATCCCATCGTTCCTATTGCTATTAAACGGACACAAATACAGAGCCCCGGGCACAACACTAACCGACCTGAGTATCAAACCCAAGTCTTCATGCTCAGCAGTGGCGCTTGCGACCACAAGACCGAAAAGGAATTAATGTCATAAAAAACGGGTATAAGGGGTATAAGGGAAGGGGTCCGCAAGGACCGAAGCCTGCCGGGGCTGCGGGACTATTCGAAAGAGATACCGTGGCCCCGGAACACAAAGGGCGAGGAAGGAACATGGATGGGTTTTAGTCAGTAAAAGTCTGACACTCCCTCCTGCTCCGCCCAGAGCGGGAGAAGTCATTTGATGATTTCCCATCCGAAAAAAAAAAAAGGGGTGTAAAAAATCTCTTCACGAAGCCGAAAGGCACTTGTTTTCCCCGTAATTGCGATCATTTTTTTGTTCTACACCATACCTGGGAACCTTCTAGTTACGGAGATATTGGGGGTCAAAGTACCAACTTTATGACACGTTTTTTTTTTAAATACAAGTTTATAATGTATTTTTTTTATACACCCCTACGACCCCCGTACTATTCAATCCATCCATCAGCACAATGTTTTAAGTACGTAACATTGAGTTCTACCACAAAACATGATTTTTCACCCCAAAAAAAAAGTCGTTCCCTAGCAATAATTTTTGCGTAAAGTTACTTAGTTTGATGTATAGAATGCTTGGTTGACGGCTTCGTGATGAGGTTGTTTATACCCTGTATTATTATCATAAATATTAAGAAAATCCAAGCTTAAAGTTTATGAACGTCCTGGTTACGAAAACACTTTAAATTTTGAACAGCGTCAACAAACAAACTCAAACATGTTTATTTAAAGAGCCTTTCAGTAAATAAAGTGGCCATGAAAGCTAACTAGAACTTCGACAAAACTTCCCAAGTCTCTAACTACGACAAACTTGTTTATTTTTACCAAATTCATTCCACCACAGAAAAGTACCTATAGCAAACAAACATGTACTTACGAGACTTTGCCAAACTGGAAAACTACTAAGTAAGAAGCTTAGGGCACAATACAAAAATGTACCGAAGGACCAGAGGATTATTGAAGGACGAAATACAATTTGTATTTGTTGGCCCATCACTTGGCCCACAGGCTCATTGGCTCCATTGCACCAAATATTATGAAATTGTTTAGACACTTTTGTTTCTGGTCCAATATTGGAGCTGTATCACAGTGTTAAAGCCATCATTGTTTAGGTGTATCATCGTGTAGAAAAGAGACGGAGCTAGCTATCCGCACCGTTTATAAGATCGAAATAGTCCCGCAGTTCGGCCAAAATGGCGTACAGAGTTGGACTTTTTGTCATTATAAAAGAAAGAAAAAATATATATTTGACGTCAATTAATAAAGCACACACACAATAATATAAAAAAGATACAAAATAAGGAGGAAAACATAGATGTGCTGTGTGCCTCACGGCTGCGCCAAAAAGGTCCATTTCAGCATTCATGCCAGACAGGTGATGGTGATGCTGTCTGACGCTGGTCTTCCAATGAACCTTGTGGTCCCCCTCAAGGTTCATTGGAAGACCAGTGACGGAAAAAACAGTTTCAAACATAATATACAAATAAATGGTTACAAATAAATAGATATATAACGAGTAAATTAATTAAATGTGTATTAATTTACGAGTTCGTATAAAAAAAAAATGTAAGTAATAATTGTATTTTTGTGTTCGAACGATTATCATAATCATGTATCTACCCCTTGTGTCACTTGTGTGGGTGCTACAAGTTTTCTACTGAAATTCTCGACGGTAAACCGTCACTATATCATTCGCTCTCTTTTCTCTTATATCATTCGTCACACAATCCATTCACCGTTTCTTTGGCTTTCTGTCGAGTTAGGCCTTCTGTGCCTTTCATTTAGTTGTCACGCTGTCAGTAAAGTTAGTTAATATTGCAGGTGGAGAGGTTTCTGGATCAGATACACGGAGACACGGTCGGGCTGACAGGCCTTCAGTTTTTCCATGTCAAGCGAGGATTAGTGTTGACGGTAAGACCATTTTATGTACTAGCTAACTAAGTTTTACCAACTCCGTTTCACATATTCCCGTTTTTAGGGTTCCGTACCTCAGTCGGCAAAAACGTACCCCTGATAGGATCACTTTGTTGTCCGTCTGTCTGTCCGTCCGTCAAGAACCTGTTTTTCAGGAATGCGTGGAGGTATTAAACTGAAGTTCACATCAAATACTCAAATCTGCTACCCCTAAAAGCAGTGAAAAAATCAAACTTGTTAGTCAACGCAATCAAAAAATATGACCGTTTATGGCGTATATTTGCGATTTCACAAGGGAATCAAAATCTATAGGGTACTTTCCGTTGAGCTAAAATCATGAAATTTGGCAACAAGCAATGTCTTACAGCACATGTGAAGGAGAAAAAAAACTGAAAACGCAAATGCAATATAATAACAAAATACCATCAAGTTTATACGGAACCCTCGGTTCACGAGTCCAATTCGCATAATACCATACGGTATGAATACTCTGTTCTTTTAAAACACATTTTACGTAACTCTTTTAAGCGTTTATTTTGGACCATTTTTCTTTTAAGAGTTATTTCGAAACATCTATGGTTAGTTACGTAACTCAATGTTTTCGTAATTAAAATGTTTCTCAGAATCCGTCATTTTGTGGCTTCACAGTTGAACAAACAGTGTTTATTTTTAATTATATTTTCGACAAATACTAAACGTGTTATTTACGTAAATAACAAAGTTAATTACAACACTTCAAATGATTGCGTAATCATTTGTACTATGTGAAACTCAGTCAATTGTTTTAAAAGGTAATCAAAATAGATATTAGAAGAAAAAAACATTGTAGTATATGCCTTTTTAAGGTAGGTCCAATTCCAAACTGTTTGAAAACGCTTCCGTATGTGGCAACATAGCTGTCGTCATTTAGTTGCATGCTTACACATAACAAGAGAGAGTCGGGCTCGCGCACCGAGAGTTCCGTACAAACTTTTTAAAGGACAAACTTAACTTTGCTGTTGTGCCCTAGAAACAGCTATTGCACCAACCGCAAATAATAAGTTTGTAATAGTAAAATCGCTTTTTTTTTGTTATTAAGCTACATATTTACGGTTTTCAGACTTTTCCCTTTATATGTGCTGTAGGACCTTCCTTTTTGCCAAATTTCTTGATTCTAGGTCAACGGGAACTATAGCCATATGGGTTTTCGACCCAAAGCCTACTAGTACTGGTACTTCCGGTTGACCTAGAATTGTCAATTTTGGTAAAAAGCAAGGTCTTACAGTACAAGTAAAAGGATAAGTCCGAAAAATAAAAAAAGTTGAAAATAAAGGTAAATTTTGGTACTTACAAGTTTTCGCGAAAATCTAAATTTGCCCATATCTTTTATCGTGTTGACTTAGGTCCTTGATTTTTATACAGCTAATAGGGACTATAGACCTCAGTATATGGTATAATTTCAACTTGCTAGGTCCTGTTCTGGTCCTGGTCCGTTCCTGAGAAAATCGGTGGTGACAGACGGACAGACGGACAAGAAAGTGATCTAATAAGGGTTCCGTGTTTTCCTGTTGAGGTACGGAACCCTATAAATTAGTGGGATCGCTGAGATCTGTCATTCTGATTAGGTGCTACAACTGCTGCGGTTTCCAGCTGTGATTGCTTCTGGTTGAAAAAATCTTATAGAAATCTGTTGATTCGATTCAAATTGGCCAAAATTTGTAACTATTCGTTCTTAAACAGAATTATCTTCAAGAAGCTTTGCTTACCTTTTAAATTAAGGCATAAGTAATTATAAAGTGTATCACTAAACCTCGCATTCGTGTAATATTATCAAATGAACTTGTTCAGGCGTGTACGGACTTGTACTGAAGACTGATGTTGTTCTCTAACGGGTGTAAGTTATGAGATAACAGCTGTGAAAATTCGAGAACTTACTAAATATAAAAAAATAAACATCAATTTGTATATAGACCACTTTTTGAACCCGTTGTTTGTAACTTATCCGTATGTACCGGTTTACCGCGTAGTCCTTCCTGACCTTACTAACTATAAAACAGTGTTTACTTTTCACTCATAATTATTTTGCTCCCCAGAATTGATGTTACCTGTCTTGTAAAGATGCAAGATAGAAAAAAGAAAGAAAGAGTATCTATTAGACTCGCACAGGACAAAACAATGAAACAAAATTAAATAAAAGAGAACAACAGAAATTATTAAAAAGATTTAAGACTTGCAATAAACTAAATTGGTCCAAAGGCTAAAGCCAAACCCTATCTCAGCATGGTGCTGTACCATTATAAAATAGTTTAATCTTAGAACTTTACATGAAGCCCCATAATGCAATCCTAGCCTTATATTGAAAACTGAAGAGCCCAGAGACGTTCAAACGAAATGCGAAGAAAATATTCATAAACCGATAACTTGCAATAGACGATAGCCCCATTATCGATAAAAGATTTTAATTAACAGAAGTCTTATTATCAAAGGATATCCTTACAAGAAGTACCCATTTCTCTCATAACTTGTTCATTTCCCACAAGTTACCGTCTTCAGTTCTCCAAGGGAGTTGGTAATGAAATAATAACAGCGAATTTGCTATGCTTCGCTGCGTCTCTCTCAGCTTGTCCTGACTCTCGGGACTTAGGGTTATTCACATTGACTGGTTTAGCAGATTGAGGCTTCAGGAGCGGTTGTTTTAACGTATTAGTGCCCGGTTTCAATAAAACTGAACATTTAAATAAGTTGCCGGCGCTGTGCTATTTTTTGAAAATACAATAAGCATAACATCCTCCTCCTCAGTCGTGCATTCTTGACAGAATGGTCGTGGTTGAAGATGATGCATTTTGCGATGCGCCTCCACTTGTTGCGGTCTTCAGCGTCTCGAGAGCTTTGGACTATGGACGTTTCCTTTCCAACGCGTAGGTGATCGACTGCGGGACTTGCCCCTGGACAACAAGTCATTCCATGGAGCGTTCATTTCGAACAATGTGGCCGAAGTATTTGGGGATTCAAGCATAACGTATCACACCTGTAATCCCCGAAGGCTTAGCAGAGGTGTACCTAATAGTCCTAATCAAACTAAGTAACTCTACGCGAAAATTATTGCTGGGAAACGACTTTTTTTTTGGGGTGAAAAATTACGTTTTACAGTACGACTCTATGTGACGCACGCAAAACGTTGTGCTGATAGATTCATTAAATAGGTACAAGGGGCATGGTAGTATTTCAATAGCATTAAACACATATCATTGTATTAAAAAAAAAGAAGTTGTTCAAAAGTTTTAATTTTGACCTCCAAATCTCCGTAACTAGATGGTTCTCAGAACAAAAACGTATCGGCTTTGTTAAGGGTCTTTATACACCCATTATAACGTGATTTTCTGACGAAAAAAACATATTCAAGTTTTGCGGAACACAGCCTGCGTGTCGCCAAGTTCGGAAACATTTGATCTGAACCACCCTTAATATTCAAAACACAGTACCTACAGTTTTACACCCTGCGGCTTAACTATGTATTATGAGACGCCTTTGTTTGGAACCAGCGCAGGAAGAGATATAACAATAATTAATATGCTTATATTAATTCGCAGGGATATAATAATTATGACAGCACCTAACTTAATATTAAACGGTTGTTTTAGTAATTTGCTTGTTTGGATTCTTGCGTCTCGGAGCTCGTGGTAATTAAATATCTTTAGTACTTGTCGCTCTGTGAGGTTTATTACATTGACAGAGCTGATCCATGAATGGTTTACGTGGTTTTATACGCAAAAATACATAATTATTCGGGTTTAATTGATTTACAAATACACAGTACAAAAACGGTTGGCGCAATGCCTGAGTGATCTACTTCTGCGCTGCGTGTCGCGAGTTCGATCCCCGCACGGTCAAATATTTGTATAGCCTACAAATAGCTGTTCCGGGTCTGGTTGATTGTGTATGTGAGTTTAAATGTTTGTAAACGCACCCACGATACAGCGCTAATTCTTAGTGTGTGTAGGGGCAACGCTTTTAAAAGAAAAAAAAAAACGCTCTCTCCCAAACTAATACTTGCTGATGTTCGCATCTGGGCCTCAGTATGTTCGAGCCTTTAATGTTGATGCAACGAATACAGACGAAATATCCCGTTTTATCAAGTCCACGCTTTAAACCTTGGACAGTAAATTTTGCGGTCTCAATTTTGTTCAGTATTCTTACAAATTTAATATTTCCCTCTTGTTTTAGATTGCGGGCACTATAGTCACCTATGAGCTGGTTCTGATGCAGTTTACAGGAGTCACGCCTGCATTGCCAGACCCTAATAATGAGGTTTATAAAACTTAGGAAAATAAGCAAATTCTTAGCAAAAACATGTACTTTATTAATGGCCTGTCAATAAAATAATAGTGGACTGTGGAACTTTCCAGAATAATTTTGGCGTAGAACAAAATGTAACTGTATTATTTAAAATGATATAGTATTTCACGAAGGATGGAGTTCCTAAAGATTTAGAATTAAATGGTGTAATAAGTAGTTTTAGTGATATTTTGTGTTTTATTTCAATAACAATGTTAATAAAAATAGGAAACTCTTAAAGGCCAATTACACATAAGGAACTGAACGCAATCATCACTTCTAAACCGTGATCAATATATCCAAACAGTGTTCATTCCACAATAATGACTTTTTTCTTAGCAAGTGTCGATTGCTATCTAAATTGTGTCGGCCCAGAACTGAGCTTCTAGTTTGGTGCAGTGTTTGCTGCTCCCGGCGTCAGCATACTACACACCAAGTGCTCAAACAATAATAATGATACTGATAGTTCCGGTACGAAGTTTAGGTTTAAACTCATGTTAATGGACATTCCTACAACGTGACTTTATTAGCTAGTACTATCGAGGACACCCCGCCTGATCACCACTAAGCTAATTTTTGCTTGCACTCGCAACATAGAAACGTTCTCTAACCCCGTCCCGTTGACTTTGTATAGAAATAATGAATGAAAGACAATACAGATCGGCCGAGCGCACTGACGACGCACGCCACAACGAGAGTTATTGTTATTTTGCGCGCCAAAATGATGCTTTCCTGACAGCTTTTAAACTTAAACAGAGTCCAATTACCCACCATTAAATCCTCCTTTTTCCAGTTCGCGCACCATATTCCGATCACTATCATAAAGGAAGCCTGTTACAAGCATGATTTGGTTCACAAAGTAAGCTTAGATACAGTCAACAGTTTGTCAAAGGAAATAGAATAGCTTCTCCGGTGAAACGCCAGCAATTTTTCCAGCCCTTTGAATGTTATTAGGACTAATCTCATCTATCGAAGCCGTATTATGGGAAAATGATTTACCTACGAGTACTTTGATATCGTATGGATTAACAGGGCTGGGTTTTGAAGATGAGTAAAAAACTGACTCTGTCTGATGACTGACTGACTGATGATGAAATATCTATTAGTTTATTTTATATGTATATGTGTATTAGTATCAATATAAGTATATAAATTCTCGTTTACAAGAACTTAGTTTTTTAGACATTTTTTGTACCCTATCACTATGTTTTCCTATTTAACCCAAAGGTTGACTGGTAGAGAATGCCTTGTGGCATTAAGTCCGCCTATGTACATGTACATGAAGTTTAAATAAATAAATAAATAAATAAATGACTAGCTGAGCTGGATTAATTGTGTATCTAAACAGTTTCAATAATAATTGAATTTCAAGTCCAATTCAGTTCAATTTGAAATTGTACTTATGGAACAATATAAAGAAATACATTGTTATTTTAAGAAATAAGGGATTGTTGTTGTAGAATTGGGCAAGTTTAAATTCTATAGGCTTTTGTTTTGAAAACCATTCGATTCCTTTTCATTTGATACAACTTTTTCCAATGTCCGTAGCGTACATTACGTACACTGGAATACCCATGTATCCTAAAATAAATCCATATGACAATAAACACACCCAACCAAAAAGTATACAACTGAACCCTTAGAAATATTATGACAATGAGAATTAAGCAAGGAATACAAAACTCTTTTTATTTATTAAAAATGCCTTGTATTGGAGAATAAAAACATTGTGCACTTATGTAAATTTAGAAAACATCGCTTTTTTACAATTAATTGTTTTATGTATCATGTGTTTGGTGAAACGAAACGCACTCTCAAAACGCGTGCGCGTCGTCCTCGATAACACCGATAGTGACGTCAAAGTCTATGTGTCAAAAAACACTATCGTTTGAAAAGTAGGTAAAGTTTCACTAAGATGTTATTATAATATCGTTATCGCAATTTTTGCTTGATTAAGTATAATACACACATACAAATAATTTATTAAGTCCAAAAAAATAGATGTATACAAGGCAGGTTGAGGTAAATGACGTCACATCATGGCCGCGACAGTCACAAACGTTTGAACTGTCATAGAAAATTGCAGGAGTTTCATTTTATTTTTGAGCGACAAGCAGTAGTTGAACTTAACTTTTAATAATTGTCTTGGGTTGATAATACAGTATTTTATTGATTTAAGTAAAGAAAAAATTGAATGCATATTCCCTATTTTACAAGGAGTTTTTGCACCCCTTCTAAAGTACGGCCCTGTACAATATTCGGGGTAATACACTACGAACCCAACAGGTCCACAGATTGAACAAAGGGATTGAGGAGCTTCTTATTGCGTCTCATCCCCCATAATTATTATTAGTATCGTGGGAATATTGAGTGTATTACTTAATAAAGGATTTGTAGATTAGAGAAATATACCTATTTTGGGTATTTTCTTTATGTTTACATAATGACTTTTAGTAGTTTTTTATGGTAGTTTAGTAATAACGATAGTAATATTATTCATATACTAGATTCTATAGTTTTGTGTGACTAAAGACTTTCCGTGCCCAAAAATATAATAATTACAAACTGGTTAAGCCACCACAGTTGATGCAATTCTCAAAAAAAAAGTGAATTCATGTCATGTTTATTAATACTTTCAAATAAAAGTTAAGCAACAACCTTACAGTCTTGAAAACAACTCGAATATGCACTTATAATAACGATAATGATTATACCAAAGAAAACAAAAGAAAGTTTAAAAAATTGTATTTCCCTTAGGCTCTGCGCAGACTGAATGAAAACTGTGTAACATGCAATCAGGATTATTGCATTTTTTTGTAATTATTGGTTTTTTTTTTTCATATTTTTTTTTATTTTATATGGCGCGCACACACGCAAATACTCGTAGGTATAATATATTCACAACCCATCTAGTGGGTGACACGATACCCCTTAGTAAGACAGGTTGTCAGACTAGGGTTACTGACTACCCCGTATCGACGAATGACAGCCGGGACCAACTACTTAACGTACCTCCCAAGGCACGAGGAGGTCTCGCTGTGTCATGGCCAACCATCCACGGATACACCTCAGAAGGTGTTGCTAAACCTTCAAAATCAGTCCATGCGGCTGAAATATTGTACCACGAACCCCTCAAATGAAACTGCTCAGTCCACGGGGGTACTAATCTGTTTTGCGTCAAGTGTGAGCGCTGTCTTACTCGCTATACATTTACAGGCACTTACACCAATAATGACTCGTAAACGCCTCCTCAAAGAGTACGTACGAAACGTGACGGGAGTACGAATTCACAAATCCCAAAAGGATTACATATCATGTGAAGAAAATATTGCAAGTGCCGATATTTTCCACCGTTGGCTTACGTGTTGAGGATCTTAATAATGAAGATCAGTCATTGTGTACAGACGTTTTACTAGCAGGTCGTTTTACTTTCACGCCATTTATCCCCCAAGGGAATTACACTAGATTATCCTTCTGATACGGAGGGGTAATAACTAATGATTTTGTAGTGTCAATGTTTTTTTCAATACACTTCCTCGAAAACTGGTTCATAACGCACTATGATTAGGTTCAACATACAATGTATTTTACACGCGTGCGATTTTTTTTACATTTTCCAACACGTGTGCGGGCATGAAAATTGCCACAGATAACTATACCTATACTGCCTATACTTAGTTCAAATTGGTTCAATGCATTAAGTCGGAGGTGAATGTTTTTTTTAAGTTTTGGCAAAGCAATAATGCGTCTTTATCGCCTAAATATTCAAATTGTGTTCATAAATAGAATATCATAGATAAACATGATTATTTAAAACAAATATTTACTTTTATAATTGTTTATAAAAGTAAATACTTGTTTTAAATAATCATTAACATTTATTTGTGTTCTAAATTCAAAAATATAAAAAAAAAATCATTTTTTTATATTAGGCTGTTTAGCGGCTTCATACCTTTGCTTCTCCTTCAACCTGGCGAAAGCAAAGCGCGGAAAAAATGAAAATGAAAATCATAGTTTCTTATTCATTTATGACAAAAATGTTTTTCGTTATTTTATTTTATTTCTTCAAAAGTGTATTGAAAAACGTCGTTTGATACACGTGGATATTTGTTATTGCAGTTCTCAGCTCAAAAACACCCTCGCCTACGGCTCGGGAGTTAATTCCGCCTCGAACGCAATAACAAACTTTCTCCACTTGTATCAAAATGTACTATTGTCGGTAGTTGTACAAATAGTTCAAAGGATTGTTCGGGTGAAAACTAAATACATACATACATAACATCAAGCGTGTAATCCCCTAATGGTTAGGCAGATATGTACCTAATAGGACAGCCACGTTTCTCCAGTTATGTTTAAGTCCCGTGTAATAGGGGTAAGCCTATTGACATCAAACGGGTATAAATCCAGACTCTGTGGCTAATACTGAGAAATTCTTGATGGAAAAACCCAATAACACTTTGGCCTTTACTTAAACATTAAATAAAATAATACCAGCCTATTACTGTCCCACTGCTGGGCGAAGGCCTCTTCTCATACAGAGAAGGTACGAGCATTGATCACCGCGCTTGCTCGAGACGGGTTGGCGATTTCAGACTGAAACATTATGTAAACAAATTAGAAAATATATTTTTATTGCGATGCTTTGAATAGATCAGCTAACTCTTTATTTCTAGTAACTTTTTATAAACAGAGCTCTTAATTTTTTATTCAAAATTGTTTAAATAATAGCTGCCAGTATCGAGTAACGTTTTAAACCTTTTATTTCGAAGTGCTTCAAATGTTTTCACATATGTTGTGAATTGGATATTGACGAGAATTGGACTACTATTATATTATATATTGAGATACTTTTTGTTTTAACACAATACACATTGTTTTTTCACATACAACGTGGGAACATTGCTATGTGTCGTGTTTCATTAAAATACAGTACGAATGCGTGGCGTTTGAAGGGAAACGAGTCATGGAAAAATTACATATAGCTTCTCTCTTTTTTAAAATTGTTACTGTAGTGTTTGTGAGTGAAAGAGAGGGAGGAATTAGGTCACCACTAGCGCGCGTCGTGCAGTGGTAGGGCGGTCAGTTAGCTACGAGCGACGGTAGTGAACGGACACGCGCGTCTGAGAGCTGATAATATAGGGGGAAATATCACAGTTACCCTGATCTGTCGTACTCCTGCTCACAAGCCATTCCTTCCACTTCTCTCGATTTTGTGCTTCTTTCCACCAATTAACAACTTCTCTTGGTGCTTGAAAATAAAGTAATTTTGGAATATGTACAAGGATGTAAAAAAAAAAAGGTTGTTTGTTAATTGTTGCAACTTACGACATTGCATTGCAATTTAAGGATAAACAAAATTACATTCTGATTCTAGAAATGTTGAAACATTATTAAGAAAATTATTTTATTAATTATGAAGAAGAATAACAATGTTTATATAGTTGGTTCTTGTTTAATTTTCTAAGTCTCTTTAAGACTACAACATAAACTTGTATTTATATTTACATAATTTTTTTGATGGTGATTTATTAAAACATTAAAATTACTTAAACAATAGTTCTGTGATACTACTTATCATATTGTATCAAAACTAACTCATACTTCAAAATTGCAGCGGCTACCTGAAATCAAAGAAAGGACTTAAAACATCATAATATTATAATTGCAATTTGCAGGCCAGCTAGGTTGTATGTTGATTAAAATATGATTTGCGGCTGTAAGACGAAGGTCGATTGAATGACTGTTTCATGAAAAAGTCATTCAATCGACCTTGGAGGCCATTCATGAACTTGGAGGGTTGTATTGATGATTTTGATAGTTCTAATTCTGTAACTACATACGTAAATTACAGCCGCCTGCAAATTGTAAAAAACGAAAGAAAATTCAAATTTCGCGGGCTACTCTGGAGCATCCACCTTAAAGTCATACTTACTTCGAGCAGGAGTTCCCTCCGCAGTGAAAAGAATCCCATCCCGGTTAACGCTACGAAGTCATGAGCTAACTGATATTGAAGCCTTTTCATCTGTAAATTAAACGATAAATAAACAAAAAGTACGTAAAAAAAGAACGTATTACGACACTGACTAGGTTGTGGAGGTCAGATATATAGTCGATCCATGTAAAATACTGGTATTCAGCTGCATTCGGTTAGACAGGAAGCTACCCTAACATAGTTGGGAAAATACTATGCAGATGATGACGTATCAATACTTTACAGATTTCCTTTGAAATCCTTCGTATAATAATAATAATACCAGCCTATTACTGTCCCACTGCTGGCAAAGGCCTCTTCTTATACAGAGAAGGCACGAGCATTGATCGCCACGCTTGCTCAAGGCGGGTTGGCGATTTCAGACTTATATTAATTATAAGTCCAGGTTTCCTCACGATGTTTTCCTTCACCGGTGTCTGTGATGTCCAAGATAAACTTAGAAAAGTACATATCAATTGAAAAAGTCACATTGGTACTTTCCCGGATTTGAACCCACAACCTCATACATGGGAGGCGAGGCCTTAACCTCTGGGCCATCACGACATATTCCTTCGTATTGTCACAGATAATATAATACTTCGTGTATTGTGGAAGACAAGTGTGTTACGTCATTAGGGTGCTGGTGTACCTCCATACCTACCTCGATATTATAAGAAGCACTAGGACATGAGTGCAGACACTTCAGAGCTCTCTGCGAGTGTAGATGCACGTCTGAGGCAGCCAGCACGACGCTGCAGGCTCGGAATATTAGCCAGCTCAGTGAGAAGAGGAAGTAGCAGCGACTGATTGTAGTTCCATTGCTGTTGCTGAAAAATACAAAGTATGAAGGTGATGTAGGTATACTGTCTTTTGTTGGAATCCATTACGCGTGGCAAACAGTAATCGCTTTTTATTCGGTAGTCACTGAAAAAAAAAGTTTTTATAAACAAGTTTTTTTTTTTAATTTAAATATCGGTGTGACGTCATTATTCTTCGTATTCTTTCCTGAAAACCCTTTCATTTGATGCCCTTATCTGATTATCCTTTATTAGATTTAGAATGACGTTACTTAGAAACCATGCATCATCATCATCATCAGCCTATTAATGTTCCCACTGCTGGGACACAGGCCTCCTCGCTATGAGAGGGAATGGCTTATAATCCACCACGCGGGCCCAGTGCGGATTGGTAGATGTCACATGTCTTCGAATTTTTTGGTTGTAGGACATGCCGGTTTCCTCACGATGTCTTCCTTCACCGTTTTGAGAGCAGCGGTGATGAAATAAATTACACAAAGTAATGCGCCTGCCTGGGTTCGAACCCACGATTTACTGTTCGTAAGTCGGGGGCACCACAACTGGGCCACCGCTGGTCCATGCAACCATGTATTGTCATTCAAACTAATCCTGTTTGCAAAATTTCAGTTTAATCGGAAACCGGGAAGTGGGTCAAATTTAACTTTTAAGATTTATTTACAAAGCTAATTAGTTAGTTGTAGATGACGCTAAAATGCGTGTTAAAAAGGATAGATCGTAGAATGATTTCTAGGGGGCGATATTTAAAACATATTGTCACTTTGTGTAGGAACAGAATTAAGTACATATTTAATAATAATATAGTTAATAGGCAAGACGACAAAAAAATCTAATTAGTCCATCACTTAGATTATCAAAAAATATTTTACCCGTGTTTTTTCTTTCGTAACGTAAACCAAATTTGACGAAGATACGACGCTTTTAAAACTTTTCAATACGTCACGCCATGGTATAATTTTTAGCTAGTTCTGACGTCACGAGCCCCCACTCCCGAGTTTTGATGCGTTTTATCTTTGTCAATATTCATTGATTTACAAAAACAAAAAATACGTGTCCATTAATTTCCAATACACTAACTGACGGACTAAATAGATTTGCAATTTTTTGATACTGTCGTCATACCTATTCTCCTGACTTTTAATAATTAAGTTACTACCAAACATGTTTCGATGAGAATCGCAAAAGTCCACGTTCATGCGCGAGTATATAAAAAAATCCTTTTAAGTGTGCTGAACGAGTAGCCCTTAATCTACTTGAATCAAGACACTTGAAGATTGAAAAGCCCCAACCGCCTTTTGAAAAACCTTGCGAATCAAGGTTCTTTCAGTAGGTACTGCTCAGACAAAGAACCAAATTGCTAGAAGTACCGCTTTACCTTAAGGGAAGGACCCAAGATCCTCTTTGAGAAGCTGACTAGGCGAAGTATACTTAAAGGTTAACGCACACGCAAAAGAAATGCATGCAATTCGAGTTGTTCAAGATTTTTTCCATGAAATTCTATACTGCAACACACACAGCCACGTATAGCTTCGGCTGCAGCTCGGGATCAGCTAGTGAACAGGCATTTTCTGGGCATGCTCGTTCCATCCTAGACGTCATCCATCGCTTTCCATCAGGTATGATCGAGGTCAAGAGCAGCCGCATTTTGCAATAAAAAATTTAAAAAACCAGCAGTCACAAAGTCTTCTGTGGGCTGACCACCTGCTTACAAAGCATACTGTCAAGTATTTTACAAGTGTAACCGCTGGACTAGCTTTACTCAAAAGGCCGTTAATGGTCTTCGCATCTAGTACAATAATGCATTCAGGACGCTGTTGGGGCTACCACGCTTCTGTAGTGCCTCAGCGATGTTCGCGGACGCCCAAACTGGCGACGCAAGCCAGCAGCGTCCTTGTTGCACAGAGTGCGTGCCAGTACCAACAGTCTCCTGAATGTCATTGCCAACAAACTGGATTGTCCTTTCATCTGGTATTTAAGTCAGCTTCATGCTCCCGTAAATATTGTTAACGTCTACTAAGATAGTTGTTAAGTTTTTATGTTACTGACATTTTTAAATGATCATGCACTACTTAACTTATAATTATGGAATTTTATTCTGAAATAAAGAGATTAATAATGTTACAGCTAGCTACAGCCTCGAGACTCGCTCCGCTAGCGTTAGGTTGTCGTCACCTTTATCCAGCTGTAAACGGGGTGACGCCGCTGTATCGCTTCCGAGGTGCTGAGTCATACGTTCATAAGTTGGGTTGACACATGGTTGAGGAGGAACCGATGACTTGAGCCTAGAGGCACGTGTGCGCGCTAACCTCAATTTAACTTTCTTGACTTTCAAAACTCGGTATAATTATTTGAGAAGGTGCTACTATTAACTTCGTTCTGTTTAGCTAATTAAGATATAGATATAGATAGTCGACCCTAATTAAGATAGCTTAATTAACAACTAATGGAGGAAAGTTTGACTTTATGATTCTCTTATCTGTTGGATTGGTCATTCTGAGAAAATCATCCGACGGTTTAGGCAAATACAAGGTCTAAACCGCCCTTGCAACCAAGCAATCTGTTCAAGTGTACATCAAGACAAGTAACTCCACGCAAAAATTATAGCTGAGAAACAACTTTTTATCAAATATTGCAGTGATGCGGAGAACAAGTGCCTTTCGGCTTCGTTTAGGGTATCTTAACACCCTCCTTTTTAATATACTTTTACTGTATATACGATATATTATACTTGAACAAATACATAATCTGCTTGCAAAAGCCAACTGTTTGCTGTAGATATAAGTGGGCAATAACGATGTTATTTCGCTACGTTAACCCATGATCTGTCCACGAAGTAGACACAATAGTTAAACATTGGCGTCCCGACCAAATCGGTCATTTGACAGATCATGATTTATGGCCTCCTGAGACACCGTGACATTTATTGTAATAGGCTAACTTCATAACATAACATTACATCACGCCTGTAATCCCCGAAGAGTTAGGCAGAGATGTACAATTAGTACACCCACATTTCGCTAGTTATGTTTAAGTCCATGTAATAAGGGGCGAGCCTATTGCCATTAACCGGCCACCAATCCAGACTCCGTGGCTGATACTGAGAAATTCCTGATGGAAAAACCCAAAAACACTGCCCGATCTGGGAATCGAACCCAGGAGCTCATGCTCAACAGTCGCTCTTACACCAACGAGGCAGTCTTAGCTACAGTATCTAAAATTTCTTTTTTTTAGATGTTATTGTTGGCTCTTTAGTCAACTGCAGGCCTAGCCAAGTTACAAACGATTCGTATCGATTCTCATTCTACAATGGTAAACGTTAAGTCACGTGGTCAAAACAAGCGAATAGAAACTTCGTAGACAAGTTTACATCGGTTAAGATGTAAATATATTCGATTCTAAAATCATGATCGCTACATCCCCTAGAAATCGTAGCCAACTTACAGTTTTATTTTATTTATTATGGGACAATAAACAGCTACAATATATATTATAATGACTGAACTTACAAGTTTCTATTCGTTTGTTTCGACCACGTGACTTAACGTTGAAATGATGTCATTCGCATACATTTGGTTAGTTTTCTATTAGCGATAACGATTGTAGATTGTCAACTTGGCTAAGCCTACTAATCCCGCTCATTCGTGGCCCATATTTTCTCTATTTGGTTGTTTTGATTCAAGTGTTCCTAAATTAGCCTTTATTTGATCCCCATCTTGTTTGTTGACAGTTGTGACAGCCTCATTATAATAGATTGACATAATTTTAAATAAAGAAGCTTGTTATTTGTAAAGGCGAAATACTCCATGTATAAAATTAGGGTCTTATATTCAGTCTGTTTATGTTGAAACATTCCAGGTTTAGTAAATAAGTCTAAATATTTTCTTTATTTTTAATATCTTTTATACGAACTGGTTTTTTCATGTTCTCTTTGTTTGTACATTTTGCGTCCTGTTCTGGGTTTTAGACTTCCTTTTATAACGTACTAGCTGATGCCCACGGCTTCGCCCGCGTGGATGACGGTTATCGCGACCAAAAGAAAAGCTCCCAGACGGCTTATTTTTACCGACACCAACCAAATAATATCATTATATTTTAGCCAATGTATACAAAAACTTAACAAATTATTTAGTAAAACCTTCCTCAAGAACCACTCTATCCATTGAAAACAACATGAAAAACGGTGCAGTAGTTTTTGAGTTTATCGCGAACAGACAGACAGACAGACGCGGTGGAAGACTTTGTTTTATAATAGGTATGTAGTGACTAGCGACCCGCCCCGGCTTCGCACGGTCCAATTTAGTAACAACAGTTAAGTTTCAATTCACATCCAATTTTTCATCAATTTTTTTCTCATCTTATTATCAATACAATATTACAAATGGCCAGACAAAGCTACAACAATGTATCTGACCGGTGGATGTCCAGATTGGTAAGAGAATTATTTAGTTTTCGAATAAGATAAAGTTCATGTTAATCTTAAATGATCCGCATAAATTGGATTTGTAATACCTTACTTTATACTACTATTTCAGGTAGAATAAATATGATATAAATTCTTGAGAATATTGAAGGTTCTTTCTTCAAAAGACCATCTCAGACACTAATCTGCTTTGTCCTCATGTGAATTGAGCAAGATTATGTCTGGCCTTCAAAAGAGACTATGACCTCTGAGTTTGTTTCGGCTGTTTCTTCTCAGAGTAGTCAGGTACGAAACACCGACCCCATTTTGTTTTTAAAAAATGACGTGTAAAAGTGTTTGTTAAAACCTTCTTGCGAAATAAACATCATATAACATAACTCTGTATCTATCTCAAAACGGTGAAGGAAAACATCGTGAGGAAACTGGCATGTCCTAGAACCAAAACTTCGAAGACATGTGACATCTGCCAATCCGCACTGGGCCCGCGTGGTAGATTATACTCCATTCCCTCTCATAGAGAGGAGGCCTGTGGCCCAGCAGTGGGAACATTATTAGGCTGATGATGATGACGATGATGAAGTTAGATAGCCTGTTTCTTTTTAAGAATGTTTGTTTTTTGTTGAAAGATTTTTGTTATTTTTTTGGATTTTGCTACTTCATAGAAACATTCAATTCACTGACTGGCAACGAGCAGCCTAAACCACAGGGTCTAGAAGCAAGAAATGCACAATTTGATTTCTTGTTCGTTCTTCTCCATAGAGATCTACGCTAGGGAATAGGCAACTACAGTACTTTCACAGTTTTTATGTCTTGTGACTGGGACTGTAGCTACTAAATGTTCATCTTTGTTTCGAAAATTCAAAAGTGCCTGTAACTGGCCTACTTGAAATAAACGCTTTGTTTTTGATTTCTTGCCCGTCCTTCTCTATAGAGATCTACGCTAGGGATTGGGCAACTACAGTACTTTCACAGTTTTTATGTCTTGTGACTGGGACTGTAGCTACTAAATGTTCATCTTTGTTTCGACGATTCAAAAGTGCCTGTAACTGGCCTACTTAAAATAAACGCTTGACGCTCGACCTAGAGCGTAGCAAACGAAAATAGGAAAATAATAACCATTACAGTAGCTATTATGTCCCTCATTAACTTTCATTATCACTTAGTTCAGTCGAGTGAGAAGTACGAAAAGAATTGGGTAGATGATAAAAAAAATCTAATTAGTCCGTCAGATAGATTTCCCAGAAATATTGGACACATATTTTTTCCTTTTCCACATAAACGTAAAATGAAGACGCGCGTCGAATTTCGTGTGACGTCACATTTGAGTACATTTTTTACTCAAACGTGACGCCACAAGCCCTCACTCATGATCTTTGACACGTTTTATCTTAGTCAATTTTTATTAATTTGATAAAACAAAAAACACGTATCCAATATTTTTCGATAATCTAACTGACGGACTAAACAGAATCATATTTTTTTTAGTCAGTCATCATCCCTATTAACAAAAGATGATGTGTGTGGCCGAATCTCAGTTTGATCTAGAATTGGATGGAGAACAGTGCTTCAATAGAATAAAGGACCATCATGAACGGTTTTTGTTGCCCCCTTGTTGCTAAAATTACTCCCTACATACAAAGTAAGACTTTGCCTCTCTAAACTTATAATTTTAGTGTTGAAGGATCACATAACTAAAGCGAATGAAGTGTAGATGACTTAAAACTAACTTACTGTATCCCTTGATAGATCTGAAGACAAATGAAGTACAAGTTGTTGACGTTTGACAGCAGCAACAGAGATCCAAGATTGCGGTCGACCATGCGCACGAGTGTCGATTGACGCACGTACGCCTCCCGGAGACGACGCCATACTTGCATTTGTAAGTACATGTCAGTGCCAAACTGAAAGGAAAAAAGAAATAGAACATAAAACAAAATGGTCTTCTTGTCGTTTAAATGAATCGAATGTATTAGTATGCATGTTAGTGCATGTCAGTTTAAAAACTTATATCGAAACGAATGCATGCTCATTCTAGTCTCGTTTGATCTCATAAACAACCATAGCCACTCGGCTAACATCATGCTTGGACTAGTAAAATCTAACAAAACGTAACTTGATGAAACATTATATCATTTCATTCGCCTATATAGATATAACTTAGTACAATATATTTTTAAAATGTCGGAGAATCAAGTAATTATGAATTAAGTTTTTTGAGGTTATGTTCATGTTTTAGTAATCTGTGGCATTTGGGTTACGTCATAGACATAGAGAATGGACAGAGCATCATCATCAAAGGTTAGGCAGATGCCTAGCCTTTCCCAACTATGTTAGGATCGGCTTCCAGTCTACCCGGATGCAGCTGAATACCAGTATTTTACATAGAGTGACTGCCTATCTGACCTCCAGAACCCAGTTAGTACTGGGTAATACAATACCCCTTGGTAAGACTGGTCGTCAGACTCTTTGGGCCACCCTGTAACAACTGCCAAAGTTCAACATTAATAATAGCTGAGACCAACGGCTTAACGTGCTTTCCGAGGCTCGTAGGAAACTCGGTATGTAATGGGTGGTCACCCATCCACAGACCAACCTAGGCAAGCACGGCTTAACCTAAAGATTGACCCGAGCGGCAGTTATTACTGAGCATTTTCTCCAAAAAATTGACTATACTCTCTAGAAAGAGAGAAAAACAGTTATTGGTCCAACTATCTCTTTTCTGTAAGACATAGGCAATGACATAGAAAAAGACAATGATACCAACATGTATATACTAAGTCTATGACCAACATGCTTGTCTCTCTGTCACTCTTTGCCCGCTTATAATTGACATTGACATTACTTGATAGAAATAGGGAGGGACGTATCAATCGATTTATGGCAGTATCGATTTTAGATGTTAAATATTTCTTTTTATAATTAATTAATGGCTTTATTTCACTATTTACCACGAAGTAACACCAGATTCTATTAGTGGGTAAGCTTAGTATAATAATCAACGTGAATTTATACGATTCACATTGCCTGGGATTCAATTGTAATTAAGAAATAAAATCAACTTAGGCTTAAGAAAAAGTATGGACTTCTCTAGTAACGTAAGTAATTACAGTTGCGTTCAAAGTTAGATATTTTATACTGCGTTCTGTTAATTATAATAATATTTTTTTTTAAATGATGATCTCTATTTTCCCTGCTTTTAAAAATAAACTGATGATATCCAATAATTATTATGGTATCCAATGCACTACATATTGGTGATGGTCTCACCTCGGGACCAATTATGTTTTTTTCTAGTCCAAAGTGACCATTATACCTAAGCACCGGCTATTTTATTCGTTGTGCTATCATTGTTCGCAAACATTCCATGGCATTTATAACTGATAACGATGAAGCAGGTTTTGCTATTTATTAGGGTTTTTAAATTCTCATCACTTTATGTAACAGTCAACAGCCGTATGTAATAAAGATACGTCAATGTAGTTTACTAGGTAATTTTATTTGACATCGAATAGTTAAACATGGCAACGCATGACGTTTGAATACGTAGATACGTATTGAGGTCTCCCATTGTTCTGTTTCCTTTGATCTACTCTCCCCTTATAACTGTGATAAAAATAGTACTAATGTACTACTATGTAATACAGCACCGGTGACACATGAAGCTTTTGAAAAGAGATTTCTAGAGAGGTCCTAAGGTCAGGTACAATGGTCCACTATAAGGACTAAGTGTGGAAACTGAAACCCTAACGGCTCGTACACATAAACACGATACGACGTCGCATCATGCTGGGTCTCTATATCAAAACATGTAGCAATCAATCTGCAGCGTTCGCAGAAAATAGGTCGTATTTCACTGTTCCAAAGCACAGTAAAAAGATAAGCAATGTGACTTCAAAGGTAGATTCCCACGATACGACGTCGCATCGTGCACGATGCCGCGTCGTAGCACGATGCGACGTCGTATCGTGGTTATGTGTACGAGCCGTTACATAGAACATAGAGGTCCTATAGTCTAATTCTGCATGCGACAGAGAGTTTCAAGCTAACTAAAGTTTCTATTAACTAAGAATTTTTGTTAAAAGTGCGATTAAGCCGAACGAGTTGAAATCTTTTTGAAACTTCGTATGGTTGGTATCATATAGAGGGGCAGATTGTAGGTAAACAATTGTGAAAATTGAAAAAAAAAATAAAAAAAATAAAAACGAAGTTAACCGAGTTAAATGAGTTCTGATGTTGGCCGCGCGCTAGAAGATCCTTGTGCAACTAAATCACAAAAACACACATCATTCATTACCCCAAACACGTTACATTGATATTTATTTCCTAACACACAATTAGAGGCACTACAGAAGGAGTGTTAACAACGTAATACACAAAGGATACTAATTGTTTTCGTGTATAAGACGTTAATGAGACGCTGCCTGTCTGTTGCTTCTCGTCGTCGCGAAGTTAATAAGTGAATAGATGGAGTTGTTGGGAGCCTGTCCCACCGCTAGCGATTAGCGAGAAGCGAGTAGGGCTAGCAACTAGAAACTTCTCTAGAGAGCCTTCGCTGGTGGCGGTGTAATCAATAATACAGTGTATCTTAGTTACACCGCCTGCTTAATTTTTATGTTTTTTTTTCCCCCATGTCAACAATGCCTAACCTAGTGTCTGAGTGTATTTATTGCTTATTTGAATTCCTTTTATTTGTATTATTATCGTGCTTGCTATTTTGTGATCCTAAGGTTTCTACTACCATCTCTGTTTACTCGTGAGAACCTGTAATAGGGTATTTTACTCTATATGAGAAAAAAAAACAAAAACATATTATTAAGATAGCTTAGGCAAAAAGCAGTCGGAAAACGTTAGCTTTAGTACATAAAATAGCAAACTAAATTTTAAAATTCAATTCAAAGGTTTTAACTTTTTTAATCTGTTTCGTATCACCATTATAATAGTCGCCATGTTATTACGTCATAAGGCTATGTAAACACAGAAGTGTCAACTGTCAACTTCAAATATCACTGCATTTGTTTACATAGCCAAGTGACATCATGACCACAGAGCAATATGGCGTCCACTGCGTCCAACGTTTTCGTGAAATTACGCGCGAAATTTGAAAATGCTACATTTAAATGCATTTATATGGCACTTAACGATTGAATAAAATTTTTGAGATTTTTTTAGTGGTTTATTAGCACTATAGAATCTAATTGAAACTCTTTTCAAAAATGGGTGTAATACCCTATTGGGTCTGTGTCGCTTATACAATTGTTACTTACTTATTTTAGCTGTTGGTTCTTCTTTTAATAAATAAATAAATAAATCTCTTTTAAATGGGACCTGGGATATTGTATGGTTTTTGAGCAAAAAATGACCGGTTCTGTTCTTTTTGCATCTGGTGGTTTCTTAAGTATTATAACAAACTAGTTGTTGCCCGCGTGGAAGTTTTGATGGGTAAAAAAAGATAGCCCATGTCCTTTCCCATGATATAATCTATGTGCCTGCCAAATTTCATTCCGATCTCATCAGCCGTTTAATTGAGAAGAGGTGACGAACAAGCAGAGCTACTTTCGCAGTTATAATAATTATTAGTATGGATAAAAGTAGTACAACGGTGACACGCAGGAATTTGCACTCGTGGGACACTGAATTTGTGGTTCCGAAAGTTAATTTAACATTAACCTATAATTAATTATAAAGCAACCGCTATAAAAAAAAAACATGCAAAGTAATGATATTGAATCGTGTCATAATGACAAAGGCATACAAACCCACCCTCTGTTTGACTTCGAAACGTTTCTCTACAGTAACCACTCGGCTCACATACAGGTTGAGTCTATGGTACCGCGAACTTAGACCCATGCTGATGAGAATGATGATCAGGTCTTGGAAGTTCCATAGAGCAGTCGCCAGCTTGCTGACTATGAAGATCGGTATAGCATTCCATAAGTTGTAGTCCTCTGAAAAAAAATCAAGAATATTATATGGCCATTAAACTTCACTATTATAAGAAAGTACTTAAAATTTAATATTGTTGCATAAAAAGGAACACATCAAAGCAGGCTTTTGGATTTTAAAAGCTCCACACGACGCCAATTTGTCAAATATCCAGTTTAAGTAAAAACTGGCATTAAACAGTTTAGAGTAGTAATAAAAGGCATAATAATATTAGTTTGACACTTTTTGCCTAAATTAGGAGATAAAACCCAATAGTTAAAAATCAGTAGTCGCATCTGCAACCATTAGATCAACAAAACAATCAAGAATAGAAAAGAAAATGAAAATAAATGGAAAGAAAAATGCGATATCACGAGTAAAAGAATGCCTGTCACACGGTGACATGCATCACGAATTGAATCCAATCTCGTAGACGGGCTGCGACAAATCCTAGACATATCTTCAAGCTTAGACAAAGTGACATTCTAACATCGATATAAGTAGATGTTGGAAATCCTAAAATGTTTTGGATTCTCATAATATGTTGACAAAAAGCTAATGTCACTGAACAAATTTTGATCTACGAGTTCTTGAAAGTCGCAAATAAATTGACTTTTGAAAGTCTTTTTTTTGCGATCGATTTTAGCGATCAGTTGATCGACATCAATGTAAATATTAAAAAAAAAGTTATTAATTCCAAAAGTCATTGAACAAAAAGTTGTCCATTATCAAGGTTTGAGTCACCATACAAGAGGTTGTGCGTTTATTATGTTAAACACCTTGTAAAATATGGAGGATGCTTTAGAATAATGATTTAAACTTACGTTTTGTTATCAGAAATTTGTGGGAAATAGTGACGTATCTATGAAAGAACTCCTCTGGAGGGAAATTAAAACCAGTCGCAGATACCATGCTCAGTGCGTGTTCAACTGAAAACGAAAATTAATTTAACATATTTTCAAATATGGAACGGAACGAATACTAATATCGTCACACGAATTTCACAGAACAGGTTTCTATTATACCTCTGAATTAAAAAAAAAACGGTTTTTTTTTATTATCAGCTGTTTCATAGATTTAGTGGCCGTGAAAGTTTGTCCATTGTGTGAACTTCTGGGAGAATCATGTACTAACTGTAACTGAATTTCTGGTAAAGATTTGTGTCACAAACGGCTCTTTCACCGTGTATACTTTGTTTGGTAGATTGTGCGGTGACTTGCAGACGGATGGTAAGAGGTTACTTAAATCATGATCTGTGAACCGACAGATTCGGTCGGAACGCCATTGTTTAACTATTGTGTCTACTTCGTGGACAGATCATGGGTTAACCATTTATTCCACAAACGTTAAAACATTTATCGTATCCTACCTGTGCTGTTTTATACATATTACAGGATTTGATTGATGCTATTGAAAGTGCCGAACCGATTGATTGTTAAGAAGAAGAAGAATCTATTTAATAAATACAGTACGTAGGGACACTAATCCAGTCTCCGGGTTTTTACTTGGAAGTTCTTGTTGGAAAACCTCAGCAACACTTTATCTGACCAAGGAATCGAACTCAAAGCCTCAAACATAACAGTAGCGCTTGTGGCCACTGAACCAACGTGATTGTTATATTGTAATTTTATAATGAAATCTTCTTCTTCTTATCCAGTACGCTCTTGACAGAGCGGTCGTGAGCGTTAAGTACTGGTAGCGGTATTGGAAGAGGCAGATGTGATGCACTTCACGACATTTCCCCACCGCTGCCTGCTAGAGGCCATCCTGCTGCATTCATTAACTGAACCCCTAATGGCAGACTTGATCTGGTCAGTCCAACGCGTAGGTGACCTTCCGCGCGGTCTAGTGCCTTCTACTTTCCCTTGGACGACAAGGCGTTCTATGGACCGATTGCCACGCCGGGAAACATGCCCAAATAATGTTAGGATGCGAGATTGTACTATCGTAAAGCAGACGCTGCCTGATACCAAGTTCTTGAAGTATCGAGACGTTCGTGCGAAACTCGGTCCATGAAACCCCAAGCATTCTTCTGCAGCACCACATTTCCAGAGCATCTATTTTCAGCCTTTCCACATCTCGCAAGGTCCACGTTTCAGCTGCGTAAAGAAATATGGGGAATATAAGCGTCCTCACGAGCCTGGTCTTCGTGGCTTTAGTTATATTTCTATTCCTCCATATTTTCTGCATCTTGTTCATCGCTGTTCTTGTGGCATATAAGCAGTGTGTTCATATAATGACATAAGGAATAATAAAAAGACACCAACTAACCGACAGCAATACTGGCAACAAAAACAGTTATAAAAATAGTCCTCTTCTTAATTTTGACATCTGGAGGGAAGTCGAGTGCCGTATTGGTTTCCATACTCAACCAGTACAGTGAGAGCTTTCGCCATGAATGCACGAACTTGGATGACAGTAGCAGAGACATTAATGCGTTCGCGTAGAATATGGCTCCTGAAAGGCGACCAATGAGACTATCTGGAAATAGAATTAATGGGCATTGTATAAGGATATTATTATTATTATCAGCCATTTGTGTTCCACAGCAGGGCAAAGGCCTCCCTCCCTCTTCCCTCTCCCTCCTTCCACTTATCCCTTTCCAGTGCTGTTATGCGCCAATCCTTGTGGAAGTCGAGTTCATCCCGCCATCTTCTGGTCCTGCCGCGTTCCAGTTTGCTGCTGTTTGCAACCCATTTTGTGGTAGCTTTAGTCCATCGTCCGGTATGCGACAGATGTGGCCAGCCCAGTTCCATTTGAGCTTGGCAGCCGTGTGACCTACATTGTATGAGGATTACATTTTCTTATTTTTGACTGTCCCTGGGGTGGTACCGAGTGGTAAATGGGAACCCTGGACACGATTGGATAGTGGTACGTGATGGTTATGCTGGCTTGTTCTGGGAATGTGCAGAGACGGGTAAATGGCTGTTCGAACAAATCGGCTATTTTGCGAGGTACAAAAAGATTTAGGTTATATTCCACCGGAGAGTGAGCTTGCTTAAGAGACGTCACTGTGGTTTAAGTTGGTAGATAAGCGACATAGCCCCGCCTCCCCTCAACTTTCTCAGACGAACGGTACAACGATGATGAGCATATGATTAAAACATATTGCTGACTTATAGTTTTTCACTTGATGTCGACCATGTTATTTTAGGAAAAATGATCATCAAAGAATCTTAACTCTACTTACTCTCAGAAGATTTCATCAACGACACAACTCTCCAGATGGCCACGCATTCTGTGACCACCAGCATCACAAACAGTATCAGACACCAGGCGAAAGCCAGAGTCAGACCAACCCCTGAGATGCCGAAGTACCGGGCTAATACGAACACACTGTTTAGTATTGGAAGAAAATCCTGAAATGAAAGACAGATTCTGTTTACTTCGAAAGGTTTTCAAAACATGTTTTTTAATTCGTGATGGTTGTGGTTTTAGTGACTTTTTGGGATGTTAGGATTTCATTTATTTTTGTGAGAGGAGATCTTAATAGGAGGGCTTAGAGTATGAAAAGCACAGTTTGAAATATTTGAAATTAATTCGTAGCTGGATGGAAAGAATATAATTTATTATTACTTCTTCATTATCGTGTGGTTAGTACCTAACCTGGTGTCAGAGTTTTTATGCCGCCCATGGACCTCTGACTTGCATTTTACATGCCGTCGAGAAATATCTCTCAAGCATGCTGGTTTCCTCACCTTCCGCCTGACGCAGGTTCTTACCGGACACGGATGTTTGGGTAAGTTCCTGCACCGAATCGGGCGGGAGGAGACGCCCGGGTGTTTCCATTGTGAGGATCGACCGGAGGACACGGTGGAGCACACGGTGGAGGTGTGCCCTGCTTGGGTGGAGCACCGCCGTGTCCTCGAGGTGGCGATCGGCGGCGGCGACCTCTCGCTTCCTGCCCTGGTTCGTGCCATGGTCCGGAGCGAGACGGAATGGGACGCCGTCACCTCCTTCTGCGAAGCAGTCATGCTAGCGAAGGAGGTGGCGGAACGTGAGAGGGAGATATCCTCACGTCCCGGCCGCCGCGGGAGACGCCCCGGGCGTCGGGGGCCACGTGGTGGCTACCGGCCACCGTAGGCGCGGGCCTGTGGACGGCGAGCTATGGGCTAGCTCGCCGTCCGTCCGTCTCATGACGACAGGCCGTGTCGACGGCGCGTTCGTGTTCCACGCGCGCCTCAAAGAGAGTCAGCAACTGTGAAGGGGTCCGCATGGGCCGAAGCCTGCCGGGGCTGCGGGACTATTCGAAAGAGATACCGTGGCCCCGGAACACAAAGGGCGAGGAAGGAACATGGATGGGTTTTAGTCAGTAAAAGTCTGACACTCCCTCCTGCTCCGCCCAGAGCGGGAGAAGTCATTTGATGATTTCCCATCCTAAAAAAAAAAAAAAAAGCATGCTGGTTACCTTACGATGTTTTCCTTCACTGAAGTAGGTGAAATTATACAACACGCACGTGAATCCGAAAAATCAAAGGTCTTGGGTTCGAACTCGAGACCCATGAGATGATATTATTATATTTTTATAGTACACAAAAAAAATAGGTAATGCTCTCGCATTCGAGTTCTACCCTAGGACCAGTTCGGGTGTGTAATTATGGCATAATAACAGATAGTATATGATCACTTGAAATAACGTTCACTTGATATAATTTTCATATGCTATAAAAACAAATAACCTAATTTCATGTGATCTAATGGTTCATTTGATATAAACTTTTTATCTTCTAATAACATTTAGTATAACGTTCATTTAATATAATTTTAAATTTGTTTATTGCTCTTTTTATATAACGTTCAGTTGACCTAATTTCCATATTTACTCATTTTCAGCCAAAATTCTGTAATGAATAAGTAAATATCAGGAAACTTCAGTATTGTTATAAACTCATCTAACCAAAATGATTCACCAACAATAGAGGGGATCTGGCGCTAATGGTCACTGTTCTAACCTAACCTAACCCCGGTGATTCTCCAACAATAAAGGGGATTTGGCGCTCAGCGATTATATCAACAATTCATTATATCATTTCATCGTGACACTAAAAAAAAATATTAAATGAAATTACGTCATGTGATCGTTAGAGCTTTTGTTATTATATCAAATGGTACGCACCCGACCAGTTCGATGGTAAATTATAAAAAAGGGGTTCCTTCTATCTGGCAGAATCTTGATGCTCCGAAATTTATTTGGCATAACACACTTGGCATATTTTTTTTATACCAATATTTTTAAGGCATAAAAATTATTTAATATAATTATTTTTTGGCCGAATGTTTGTGTGTCCGAATTTGCAATGGCATACTTTTAAGATGGCAGAATTTTATTTGGCATAATTACCTTTGGCAATGTTCATATTCCGCATAATTTCGTTTAGAATAACGTTTATTTAGAGCGACGATTATTCGGTATAATTTCACTTGGCATACTATGAAAATGGCAGAATTTCATTTAGAATAATTTTATTTGGCATTATTGCCATTTCTTTATAATAGCATTTTTAACCTTAATTTAAAATTAAAATATAGTCTTAAAAAGTCAATATGTTGTGCTACAAAAGTTAGTGACAGAAACGAATCGCTCCAAAACCGACTCCACGTAGTCTTGTCTGCCCAACCCCTAGAGTGTTATTTAAAATCGCGAAGGCGCGGAGGGGCGAAGCGGCCCGCGAGCTGCGGAGCAGGTGGTTCTAACACTGAGCGGTGAGCGTGAACCACATGTGCGACGATAAGCTCGCATGGGACCGCCAGAGCCCCGCAGCGCCGGAGCCGTGACAGAAACCATGCCTGCTGCATGTTGCATGCTTGCTGCATGATTGATAGCATGCTGCATGCTTGCTTGCATGCTGCATGTTTGCTTGCATGCTGCATGCTTGCTTGCATGCTATATGCTTGCTGCATGCTTGGTGCTTGGTGTATGCTGGTTTGCATGTTTGCATACTGCATGCTTGTTTACATGTTTGCATACTGCATGCTTGTTTACATGTTTGCATACTGCATGCTTGCTGCATCCACGATTTATGCTTGTTTGCATGTTTGCCTGCTTTTTACAGGCAAACAAAAACCACGTGTTCACAATCAATTGTTTTTATGTTTTTTTTGTGATGTGATAGATGAGTCTTTCCATTATTATGCATATGAAATGTATGCCAAAAGATGATTCTAACTGTAAACTTTCTGAGATATGATAGTTCTGCCTTTAAATGACTATCGATATAAAATTTATGCCAAAAGATGATTCAGAATGTAATCTTTCTGCGATAAGATGGTTCTACTTTTAATTCTTATGCATATGAAATTTATGCCTAAAGATGATTCTGACTTACAAAAATATGAGTTTTGAACGTATGAGAAATGAGTGTCTGCCAAATGATTTTCTGCGAAATGAAGGATATGCTATTCGCTGGTATGCAAAATAATATTATGACATAAAAAGTTCTGCTATAAAAGGTAGACCCAAAAAAAAGTCTCACATCATATTTCTTCTTGTTTAATTTCTTCACTAAATTCCGTTTCATATTAATGTTCTTCACTTATTACTTTAACATTTAAATGAGTCACGCTGAAAATTAAGTTTTTAATTAGAATTTTATTGAGTTCAAAGTAGTAAAAGTTTATGCTGGGGAAATGACACTAAAATTTTTGTAGTTTAGAGTTTAGAACTTTATGATTACGCTTTACTGAGATCGCTTTTAGCGATAAACTCATCCATTGTGTCACTCTATGTGAAATGTTTTTATTTTAAGAATATAATTGTATGTTATACATAATAAAGAATATTCCATGCTATTCTATTCTACTGAATTGGAACCCTATCCAATACACAAAAAAATATAAATAATTTTTTTTTTTTTTTTTCTTGTTTTTACAATGGATTTATTAATAATCTCTATTTCAAAACAAGTGTAGGACTTATCCCTATTTTGAATTAGGGATTATAATTAATTAAAGCCTTAAAACATAATTTATTAGTAGTAAGTTATTTGTGGCGTTAAAATGGTTAAAGACATCCGATAATAATCTGATCCAATAGGATCTAAAAGAGACCAACAAAATGATTCTGTGCCTTTTATTTGCTGTTTAGCTAATATAAATGCAGTTACTGGTCTAAGATATATCAACAGAGAAGAAAAAAAATCTAAAATTCATAAAAAACATGAAATCAATACTTACAGCAAAACAAACAAGTATCTCCAGTCGGAACTACAAATTCGCTCAGCGTTTGGTCCACATATAAATTATTGATACTTTGAGCCATTTTACTTTCACCTTAGCATGTAGTATCAATAAAACATTTTGTACTTACTTTGTCCCAAAGAGCCCGCATTTATTATGAAAATTATTGTTTTACACATCCAAATCGCATGTCAGGCACCATTATTGAAATGTCTAACAAAAATGTCTACATAATAAAAATACACAAAGCAATTCAAACGTTACTGTCTTCAGAATAGAATTATTTTTTGTATGGGTGAAGGACCTGATGTTTAGTTTCTAACATAAAATGCTACTTTGAAACAATTTAGTAAAAATGACGTGTCACAATTTGTACAGACACAATTATTATGATTTATTTAGTTGATTGTATCTTTTATTTATGTTTACACAGGTTTGAATGTATACAATTATGTGCTACTTATTTACATAAAACCATACGTGCATGTTTATGTTTTTCTGCAGTAATGTGAATGTTAAAAGTACTCAGAAAAAATATGGTTTTGATTAATGGAACATTGGATTAATTTATAGCTTTAAAAGCACAACTCAATTAGTGATTAATTTATGATCATAGCTTAATTCATCAACTATTTATCTACAACGCTCATAAACATGTAGCCATCGATTCAGTACAACCCCGCAGCGCAGTGTTGATTTTTTATTCCGATATTTAAAAAAAATGCTGCTCTTGTTTTAATTTTTTTTTAACTGGCGGAAAATGCCAACTCCTTGTTTTCTAGAATGTTATACTGAATACTTGTTTTGTGTGCGAATTACCACCGAGTACCTTTTTAATTGAGTAATATTATTGGAATAAACGTTATTAAATAAAAGAGGATTTTTTTTTTAGTAAATAAACGCGTAATAAACGTTAACAAATAAACATTAATAAATAAACGTGTAATAAACGTTGTTGCCAGTATTGTTTCGTTGATTAGGACTTGATTATATTATTTATTTTTGGAAAAAAAAAGAAATATCATTTATTATATTATTCTTTGAATATGGGAAAATAAGCTTTAGATAAAATTGTTTGCTTGGTTTTGAAATTATGAATGAAATCACAATAAAAGAGGAATAAAAATAAAAAGAAATGAGGAGTTTAAATATTAGCTGTTATATTTAACGGAACCTCAACACTGCCTTGGTCGTCAAACTGGATCAGTACAAGTTCGTACGTTAGTATCGCACCGGCCATCTGCAAATATAAATTCAATTAGGGCCGGCCATCTGCAAATATAAATTCAATTAGGGCCGGTCATATGCAAATATAAATTCAATTAGGGCCGGACTCTACCGAAGCGGAGACGAGACGAGGAGAGGGGATGTGTTGTAAAGCACCAATAGAATTTCGTTATTTACACTTCACGTCGCCGCTTAGATTTAGTGGGAACGTTTGAGCAAAGAGGAGAGGAAATGGCTCGTAATTATTATTAATCTCGTAATTAGTATTTTCTTTTTTCGATACGGAATGTAAAGATACTATAATAATAATGACAAAAAGTGAAAACAAGACCAAAATTGACCTAACAACACAAAAGTTATGACCAATAAAACTTTTGTTTCTATCTCTTTTTAGATAAATGGAATTTAGAATGGATTTTGTACGTCGATATGACGAATGATGTCATGAAAGGTATCGGATCTCTCTGTCTAATCTGCAGTTTCAAATGCTTATAACTTAGTATTTTTTATAGATATAAAAAAATATATTTTCACTTTGCTATTTCTGACGTTACAAAACGAAAAAATCATGCATACACCCACCCTATTGTTTAGGCCAGCCTCCGCAATAGGAGGCCAAGTATGCGCTTGGCGGAGACGAGAAATGACGTGTGTGGCGTACAGCTAGCGGCGTGCGGTGCACATCTCTCCTCCCTCTCCGCTTTGCACATCTCCGCACAGCTTCGGTGATACTCCCTACGTCGTTTAAGGTGAAAGCGTCAGGGTAGCCCGTGAAATTCAAATTTTCTTACGTTTTTTGCAATTTGCAGGCCAGTGCTAGGTTGTATGTTGATTAAAATATTGTTCGCGACTGTAAGAAACATGTAGTTACAGAATTATAATCATCAGAATCCCCAATACAACCCTCCCAAGTTCATAAAGGTCGAGGAATGACTTTGAACTTGAAAAAATCGTTCCTCGACCTTTATGAACTGAACATTTTGCGGGCTACCCTGGAGCATCCACGTAAAGTTCTAACACCGCGGATGTCAAAATACGCAACTTTTCAGTAGAACAAAAAGAAGATTTAGATGAAATTCTTCAGAGCACTTGTCGTGACACGAGTAACTATGAAATAAAACCGAGTTAAGCGCTGTTGCTGTGGCTTTCTGTACAACATTGATATACGTGGTGTTTTTCTTTTTTGAATAACGACTCACCATCACCACCACCACCATCTCTCGTGTTTGATTCGTCAAACGATGCGTCTTGCGATTCCCTATCGAATGACATACGAAACGTATATTGTTTAGAAATTGATTTCCCGGTGTTAGAACTTAAGCGACGCCTATCTCTTACACAATCATCTCCTCTCCTTACCGCTCGTTTCCGCTTTTTGCTCGTGTGCACACTATTTATAAAAAAAAATATTAAGTACAATTTACTATGATCACAGAAAATTGCTTCAATTTATATGAATGTTTATATATTTATCTAATCTGCTCCGAACTTAGTGGCTGACCAACGACAAATAGCTAAACATTTGTACTCCGGCTCGATACTAATAACGGTCTAAACCTATGTTTTCATAAATCAACGAACCGACAAAATTCTCACATTTATCAAAGCCTAGAATTAGGATCTAACATCTAATGTTCTGCTATGAGCGACCATTTATCAATTCCCAACTATATCCCGACAGCTTACAGTTCAATTTTCCACAACGTTGTATTATAAACAAAAACAGTTTCAGTATCAACGAAATCCATATCATTTTCGACTTAAGTCTGAACAGTATAGGGTGCAAATTGAATTAAAGGTTAATCTATGATCAAAAAAACGTAGGTAACAATGAAATCCGAATAATTTTCAACTTAAACTTCTAAATTATAAGGTGCAAACTAGCTTAAAGGTAATTCTGGAACAAAATACAGTAAGTACAACCTCTAACAAAATATTTTTGTCTAGATAGAAGAAGCCCATTCCACTGAGTGCGATGTAATCTTTAGTTAGCTGGTCCTGAAGGCGCTCCACCTGCAAAACGGAGTTCTAATTGCGGTTACGTGAGCCAAATAGATGGCGGACCCAACGAGCTGGAAGTTTGTACATTTGCAACCATTTGTAGTGATGTTTTTTGTGTGGATCGTGTTTCTTGTTGGGTTAGGATAGTTTGGGAGAATGTGATTTGTGGGTAAGGTGTGTGTTGTGTATAAATGTACATGAATGGTGATAAGAATGGATAATGGAAGAAATGAGTATGTATATGGATAGAGGAAGTGAAAATGTGACGCCAATGATTGAAAAGTTGAAAAGGAATATTGTTTACCTTGATGTGGGCAAGGATGAAAAAGGAAACGCTTGTGACTAAAAGATATTATAAATATTGATGGATGTTGAGGGAGAAGGAGGAATAACTGATGCTATTACTACTTATCATTATTCATTTGAATTTATAAGTCTTTGTTAAAACTTTGGTCCTTCGGCACGAGCTTGGCCATTTTGCTAATTTAAATATTGGACATTGGTCATAATTAGGTATCCCAAATCCTGGTACTTGCTTTTCCATTTAAAAAAAAGTATTATTTCAAAATAAATGATTAAACGACAATTTTCCGCTAGAAACGAAAAAAATAAATGTGTACCAAATTAAACTATTATGCTTTGATAAATATTTGCCTCAACATTATAACAATGTGTTTCATAAGTATAAAGGTATTTAAGGGCTATTTTCGAGTGAGTATTGACACCGGCTGCGGCTAACACCACACTCACTATTCTGATGCAAAGCCAAGCTAATGATACCATGTAGTAGATTCCTGTTATTATGTCTGTGGATAGGCCTTGCCTGGAACCAAGAGAAAAAACATAAATAATAGAAATTACAGAGTTATAATGGATGAAAGACAAGAGAGAATGGAAGAGAAAGAAAGAAATGAATGATGTTAGAAAATTAATATAGTTCTTAAAGGAAAGTTTAAAAATTATAACTATTCAGAATAATATCGTCCTCGATAATGATGACTTTCTTTGGTTCAAGTATCTACACCTTATTGTCATAGGAACTTATTTATACCTAGCAGTCATCATTATCATCATAATTTCAGCCGAAAGACGTCCACTGCTGGACATAGGCCTCCCCCAAGTGTCGCCACATTGACAGGTCCCAGTGAATTCCCGCTACATTCTATAGGTCATCGGTCCACTTAGTGAGAGGCCTTCTAACGTAACGTCTTCCAGTAAACTAGCAGAGCTTATTCAAAAAACTACCATTCTAGCAGGTATCGGTTAGCCATCAAACATAGACTAAACAAGATAGAGAGAGAAAGCAGTAACATTGATAATAATATAACAATTCCAGCAAATTACTGTCCCACAGCTGGGCAAAGGCCTCTTCTTATACACACAAGGCCTGCAGTTAAAAAAATATAGCAGTAAATAGAACTACAATTACTTACGTAATCCCCAAAAACATCTGCAAACAGATGAAGTAGAAGTTACAAGAGCAGGACAGTATGATAATGCCGCCAAGGGCAACGTCGATTTTGCGCACAAGCATAGCTTGCTTGACATACGCCTCTCTGATTTTGCGCCAAGTATACACTCTGACTGCTTCGGCTTTCTAAAGTAACAGTTAAACAATTTATACATTTTTAGATTAAGGATTTTTTATTTTCATTATGCCTCTAAATCAGTATATTACAGTCCACTGTTGGACATAGGCCTCACTCAAGCTGCGCCTTAATGCCCTTTTTTTTTTTTTTTTTTTTTCGGATGGGAAATCATCAAATGACTTCTCCCGCTCTGGACTAGTCCCGCAGCCCCGGCAGGCTTCGGTCCTTGCGGACCCCTTCACTATTGCTGACTCTCTTTGAGGCGCGCGTGGAACACGAACGCGCCGTCGACACGGCCTGTCGTCATGAGACGAACGGACGGCGAGCTAGCCCATAGCTCCCCGTCCACAGGCCCGCGCCTACGGTGGCCGGAAGCCACCACGTGGCCCCCGACGCCCGGGGCGTCTCCCGCGGCGGCCGGGACGAGAGGATCTCTCCCTGTCCTGTTCCGCCACCTCCTTCGCTAGCATGACTGCTTCGCAGAAGGAGGTGACGGCGTCCCATTCCGTCTCGCTCCGGACCATGGATTGAACCAAGGCCGGGAGCGAGAGGTCGCCGCCGCCAATCGCCGTTACGAGGACACGGCGGTGCTCCGCCCAAGCGGGGCACACCTTCACCGTGTGCTCCACCGTGTCCTCCGGTCGATCCTCACAATGGTGACACCCGGGCGTCTCCTCCCGCCCGATTCGGTGCAGGAACTTACCGAAGCATCCGTGTCCGGTAAGAACCTGCGTCAGGCGGAAGGTGAGGACGCCGTGGCGTCTCTCCAGCCACTCCTCAAAGAGGGGACTTATCGCCACTATTGTGGCGTGCCCTGCACGGGGTTGCGATAGTCGCTCTCTCCATGTCGCCATGAGATCCCGCCGGAAGTCCGTCCGCTGAGCGACAATTTGCCGCGGCAGCGGAGTTTCCCCCCGGCGTAGCGCCTCCGCGCGCCACTCATGTAGGCGCGCGAGGACTATTGCCTCCAGATCCCATGGCGGCAATCCGGCAAGGAGGTTCGCCGCCTCGCGGGAGATCGTGCGGTACCCCCGGACCAGCCTTACGGCTACCACCTTCTGGGGCACGTTCAAGTGGTGGGCGGCACGCCGCCTCAATGAACGTGCCCACACCGGGGCCCCGTAAAGGGCCATGGACCGCACGACTCCCGCGTAGAGCCTCCGGCAGGAGGCGTTCGGCCCCCCCAGGTTGGGCAGGAGCCGCCTGAAGGCAGCCCCTGTCCGCTCCAGTCTGGGGGCCAAACGTCGGAAATGCTCCACGAAGTTCCACCGGCTGTCGAGGACAAGTCCCAGGTACTTCAGCGTCGACTCGACGCCGATGGAAACCCCTCCTGCCATCACTGAGGATCCCGGAGGTGGCGCATTCCGAGGCCCATGAAAGCACATGGCCTCGGACTTGTGCAATGCCACCTCGAGACCCAGTTGCCGGATCCTCTCAACGACTATCGCAACCCCGCGTGTCATAACTTCGGCCGCCGCCTCGTGCGACCCCCCTTGTGCGAGCACCAGCGTGTCGTCCGCATAGCAGACCACGCTGACGCCGCTAGGGAGGTCGGCGCGCAGCACCCAGTCGTAACCGATGTTCCACAAGGATGGGCCTAGAACCGATCCCTGCGGAACACCGCACGACATCTCTCGCCGGTTCCAGTCTCCACTGCGACCGGGGTAGATGACGTACCTGTCCGCCAGGTAGTCCCCGACCACACGACGGAGGTAGGTCGGCACCCGGTGATACCGGAGTGCCTCCCTTATGCAGCTCCAGGGCATGGAGTTGAAGGCATTGGCGATGTCGAGAGACACCGCCAAGACAACCCCACCCCGGGACACCGCATCCCCCGTCGTGAGGGCCCTCACGCGCATGATGGCGTCCACCGTAGAGCGCCCCTTGCGGAAACCATACTGGTGTTCCGCAAGGTCCGGCCCCATCCCCGCAAGGTGCTCGGCGAGGCGGTTTGCAACTACTCTTTCAAAGAGCTTGCCCACCTCGTCGAGCAGCACCACGGGCCGGTAGGCGGACGGAGAGTCCGCCGGGCGCCCCGGCTTCCGGATGAGGACCAGCTTCCCCGTCTTCCAACGAAGCGGGAACTGGCCTCTCTCCAAACATGCGCTAAAGAGCCCTTCCAGTCGGGGCCCGAGAGCCTCCGAGGCCAGGACCCAGGCTTTGCCAGGCAAGCCGTCGGGTCCCGGGGCGGTATTTTTGGCACCTAGCCTTCGTACCGCCACTCTCAGGTCTACCCCGGTCACTTCAGGAGCGTCGTCGTCGTCACTTTGGTGGTCCGCTTCCGGCACCGCAGCCGGCGGAGCCATAGGCGGGGGCGGGTGTTCCCCTCGCGAGGGGAACAGAGCGCTCACCACGTCCTCCACGAGCTGAGGCCGGAGACTCTGCGTCAGCGGGGGGGCCCAGGTGCGGAGTTTGTCCCGCACCATCTTGTAAGGGCGCCCCCACGGATCTCTGTCGAGAGCCCCCAGCATCTCCTCGCGGGCCAGATCTCTGGCCCGCAGGACAGCCTCGCGGAGGGCGGTCTTCGCCGCTCTGTAGCCCTCATAAAGCTCCGCCTCAATGGCTGCCGCATTCGGTGGGCGAATGCGGAGCCTGCGGTGCCTGGCGTACAGGTGTCGCGCAGCCACACACGCCTCCCGTAGGGACGTCAGCTCTCGCGACCACCAGTACACCTGACGCCGGGCGCTTCCTGGCCGGACTCGGGGCATTGCCACGTCACATATGTCGGACATGGCCTCCTGGAACCACCCTGCCTCATCATTGACGTCGGCAGGCCTGTCCGGTGATGTCACCCAGGCCTGCACGATCGAGGCTTCCAGGAGGAGCTCCCGGTCCAGCTGCTTCAGCGCCCATCGCGGACCACTCGGGGCCTGTTGGACCGTCGTGCTTGAGGTCTGGATGGAGACGTCGAACCGGATGTACCGGTGGTCGGAATAGGTCTCCACCCCCTCCATGACGCGCCAGTCAACGACACGCGGTGACAGGGCGGGGCTAGCGAACGAAATGTCCACCACCGACTCGCCCCGCATCCTCACGCACGTGGCGACAGAACCCCGATTTAGGACGACCAGGCCCTTCTCCAGGGCCCAGTCCTCCACCATCCTTCCCCGCACGTCTGTGCAACGGGAACCCCAAGCCAAGTTCTTGGCATTGAAGTCCCCGAGGACAAGCACGGGGAATGGCACGGGGGGGGGAATGGTTTCCGACGACGACACTCAACTCTGCGAGAGAGTTGTGGAACTCGGCGAGAGTTCGGCTCGGGGAGAAGTAGACACCCACTACGACGATCTCCCCGAACCGGGCTGCTACGCACCCCCGACCCCTACTGACACTTTCAAGGGTTGGGGTGCCGGCGGCGGCCGACGACACTATGGTCACTGAGCCGCTTAGGTCCGCCACCCAGTCTTCCCTGGGCCAGACGAAATACGGCTCAGCGACCACAGCGATGTTAATCAACCACTGCGCCATGCTCTGGAGCAAGAGATCCTGAGCGCAGGCGCAGTGGTTGATATTCGCCTGGAGGAAGCGTAATGGGGCCGTTATTGGCACTCCATTACCGCTTCCTCCAACCTGGCCCCCTGTGAGGGCCCCTCTGTGGCGGCGACAGAGGGAGCGGCAGCGGCGGCAGTTGCGGCTGCGGCGGTGGCGACGGTGGCGGTGGCGGCGGAGGGCCTGCCCTTGCCTCTAGTGGCCCTGGTGGGCGGAGCGCAGGCCTTGCCCCCAGCCCGGTGATCGGCAGGCTTGCCAGCCGCCGCACATGCAGCGCAGTGCGGCGCGGCGGCGCAGCAAGCCGCGGATGTGTGACCGGGCTGGCTGCAGCGGAAGCAGAGGCCGCTGCGGTCGACCTCCGCCTTAATGCCCTGTCCCTCAGACTTGTTAATCATACCTGCCTACAATCACAATACAAATCACTATCACATACCTATTTACCACAGAAAAACAAACTATGTGGCTGTAGACATAATCCTAGATTCCCTCTCATAGAGGTGAGGCCTGTGTCGTTGTAGTGGGAAAATTACATTTAGCTGTATGCTTCTGATTGGTTTGGAAGCGAATTGCTTTTTTATACAGAAAATCTACCTTATCATTATCCATCTGCAACTTATCCAACTCGCATGTTTTGGCGAGACACTCGTTGAGTCTACAGTACCTTGACGTCAGGCCCATACTGATTAGGACTATCAGTTGGTCCTGGAAGTTCCACAGCAGACTGGCTATAGTACTGACAGCCATTAGTGGCAAGCCAAACAACTCAGAATAATCCTCTGAAATTTTAAGAAGTTCAAAATAAATAGGTTAAAAAGGATAAGATATGGGTTTAGTTCTATAATAGACTATACGCCTAGACCAAAACTAAGAATAATATTGAATAATACTTTTTATTTTCGCCCCGAACATGGCGGCTTTGAGCTGAGCCGATGGCGTACTTTTGTAAGACAAACAGATTCATCTTTGTATCTATGTGGTCAGCGCCTAGCCTTAAACATGACATAAATCGTACATCGTACTTACGTCCCATAAAAATAAATCCATGTGAGACAAGAACGTATCGTTTCATTATTAATGGTGGCGGATAATCCACTCCTACTGATGCAACTATACTAACAGCATGTTCTACTGGAAGAAAATAAAGAAAGTCAAGTTCATAAAGGAAAAACATTAGACGAATCTTTGGTTAAATATGGATGTAAATGGCTAAATTGAAAAGAGTAATCAACTGAGTGAGTTCAATATCATTTTTCTGTAACCTGCAAGTAGTGGAAAAATCTAACTAAACTTTGCCAGACCAAGGATTGGACCTCTCCTGTGCTTGTACCACTCTTGATTGAACTCAGAGCTCAGAAATCAATCATGAGACCACGAGATCAACAAGACAAACTAAAACCCTAAAAAATCATATGATTTAACTTACAGATTGAGCAGAATGTCATAAATCCAACCACTAGATGCATCCGTCTCTTCAACGTGCTATCATGCGGGACCTTCACTCCAACTGACCGTTCTACTTTAGCCCAAACTACGGAAATATTCCTTCTCCAATGGTAGCACAGTTTCGAGGCCAATAGGAGCGACAGTATTGTTATTGAATAGAAGATGGTTCCTGCTAGTCGAGCTGCTAGGCTGCCTGAAAGAAAGTTTCCATTATTTGTCGTTATTTTAAATGGAGTTGTTGCCGATTGTGGTTTCATTCTATTGGGACGACTTCGAAAAATTTTCTGACTGACGTGGCACGTGGGCTAACGCCCAGAGTGCGTCATGGAGGCTATACACAAAGAGCCTATTACGTCACCATCATCATCATCATTTCAGCCGAAAGACGTCCACTGCTGGACATAGGCCTCCCCCAAGTATCGCCACATTGACCGGTCCCGTGCAACTTGTATCTAGCGGATTCCCGCTAACTTCACCAGGTCATCGGTCCACCTAGTGGGAGGCCTTCCAACGCAACGTATTCCAGTTCGCGGGTGCCATCCAGAACTTTTCGGCCTCATCGGTCATCCGTTCTGCGAGCAATGTGCTCTGCCCACTGCCACTTAAGTTTGGCAATTGTTCGGGCTACGTCGGTGACCTTAGTTCTCTAGCCACGGATGTCTTCATTTCTGATTCGATCACGCAAGGAAACTCCGAGAATAGCCCTATCCATTTCCCTTTGGGTGACTTTAAGCCCATTGTGAGCGATCACGTTTCGGTCCTGTATGTAATCACTTGCAGCACACACGGCTATAACGGGCACAGACACTATCAGCGAAATCTTCTATTTCAAATAATAAGAAGTACTTACGATGGCCACTTATATCTCTAGCAATTCCCGCAAATGCTCTTATAACCTTCCAGATAGCCAGGAACTCTATGACAACTAAGGATCCCAAGATCAGTGTGCTCCACATCAGACTGATGTATCTCCTGGACCCAAATACTCCGAAAAAGGAAGACCAGTAGAACACGTTCTCCATGATATCCAAAAAGTCCTAATAGAAGAAAGTAGTTATCATATTAAACGAGTTCCTATAGGATTCCAGACGTATCATTGGTAAATGGCTGGGTTTACTTATGCGAATCTGCTATTATTGATGCGAAAGTTTGTGAAGGTTGGTGGATATGTATATACTCTGACACTCAAAAACGATTAAACGGATTTGAATGAAATTTAGCACACATGTAGTTTAAAACCTGAATTAACACAGACTTTTTTTTCCGGTTTATGATCAAGTGGGAAAATTACCAAACTACACGCGGGCGAAGCCGTGGGAGGCATACACTAGACAGGAATAACAATGCATTTCAAATTGTGTCAAAATAGTGGATGCTTTTTTCTTCGCCTCACGATGATTCTTTTATTTGTGTTAGATGAGCTTTGACCAGAACTCTGCCAAATCCAGTGCAATCAGGGGCTTTCGGCTGGTCCTTAAATTTGTGATTCTAAATATAATGTCTCTATTTATTCTTTTAGCCACATTATCTGGTAATGAAGCAGTGATAGCCTAGTGGTGTGACCGTCGGAATACCAAGTCATTTGTCTCAAGTTCGAACCCAAGACACGCACCTCTGGTTTTTCGGATTCATGTGCGTATTGTGTGATTATCACTTGCTTCGGTGAAGGAAAACATCGTGAGAAACTCAGCATGCCTGAGAATTATTTCTAGCTTTAGCTAAGTCAGAAACCCATGGGCGGCATAAAAACTCTGACATGGAGTTTCTTGCCGGTTCTTCGTGAACCGTGCACCTTTTTCGACGTTTTATAAGTGTCCATCTAGGCCTATGTGAAATAAAATATTTTTATTTTGACCCCAAGTGAGGCACTAAACACACGATAAATGAAGATCTGGTAATCTAAGAAATGTTTAAAAACACTTACATCATGAATCGGTTGTTCAGGTAAAAGCAACGATGTTTTACTTAAAATCGGGTTAAATTCTTGACCAGACATTATTCGTGGTAAAGTAATCACTTGAACCATTCATCGATTTCGCTTTGTGTTTATAAAACCATTACCTACCTCATTACCATATTTCAATAGCATCACGGAAAGTGCTTATTAGAGTGTAAATTAAAATAGATTTTTGATATAGCTTAATTGGTTTCAATTTTTAAATAACGACCAGTTGAGTTTGAGCTCTAGGACGTAAATGATTAGGTTTATATTGCGTTGTTGGATGATTTGAGATAGATAAGTATACCTTTATCAGAAAGTGTATTATTATGTCTTTTTCCTCAATCTTCCTGGATCTTTAAAGGTTCATGTCAAGAAGACATTCGTTGGTTTTTTAATTCAATGATCTAAAGACCAATTTAAACTAGTCACCGACTATTTGCGAAACAAAACACACGCGATTCCATCGACTGATTTATTTTTATCAATTTTGTGAAATCGTGCACATATTAATTCACAATTAAATGACTTGCTGAATATTTGTTTACCTACTAACCTATAACATAGATAGTTGACATAGATCGTGAATCATTGTGGCTAGAAAATTCTATAATATTCATTCATTATGAGTCATGAATATTGATTACTATTAAGCAGTATTTGATTAGGTAACTTACTTTTGTCATTGATAGTTGGTATAGGTCATGATGGGGGCTCCGGCCCATCTCGTAACTTTCCCATTTTGACAACTAAACAAAGCAGCATCACAAAAGTCCCATTTCGTAACTATTTTCATCTACATGGCAAGAGAGGGAGATTCTAGAGCATTCATACATGATGTACCTACTCCTGAATTGATAACTGTTATGCAGTAGCAGAAATTCAAAATAACATAACATCACGCCCCAAGGGTTAGGCAGTTAGTTACCTAATAGTACACCCACATTTCGCCAGTTATATTTAAGTCCCATGTAATAGTGGGCAAGCCTATTGCCATCAACCGGGCCCAATAACAGTTTGCCCGACCCGGGAATCAAACCCAGGACCTTATGCTCAGCAGTCACGCTTACGACCACTAGACATCACGATCAGCCACTGTTAAGTATAAATCTCCTCTTTCATTAACCACACTTTCCGGTTCTGTTTAATAACGCATTTTATTTTTCTTTACTTTTTTCTGCAAATCCCTTTTGCTTATGGAAGCAGAATTTTATTATTGTTCGGCGATTTAAACCGTCACTATATAACACCAAATAACTGGCCACGGAGTCCCACTGCTGGTTTTATAAGGCTTTCCTGGTCATTGAAAATTCAGGCTGCCATCTTTTTCCACAACGATGTTACAGGGGGTTGGAAATGTCCTAAATGGCTTCGAGAAAACGATGGTATGGCTGTGCCTTTGTTTTTCTGCTCGACTTTGCAAGCGCTTTTTTCATTTGTATTGGAAGGTAACGAAAAGATTGAGGGAGAGAATAATAGGATTCAAAATAAAACACAAATTGAGTTTAAATCTATACTCCGATAGCATTCTTAGTCAAATTCAGCTGAACGGGATCAGTGCCCTGGTCATCAAACTGGATCAGAACGAGTTCGTAAGTGATCATCGATGCTGCCATCTGTGAAGATAAGTTGAATTAGACTCTTTTCTTTCTAAGTGGTTAGTATTGTAAGAGCAGACTGCCTCGTTGATCGAGTGGTCCCAAGCGCGGCTGCATGAAGTCCTGGGCTAGATTCCTGGATCTACCAGTGTTCAAGTCCCGTCAAAATCGGTCCAGCTGTTATGGGGATTAGCCGGAACAAACAGACAGACAGAAGGGCAAAAATGTATAAAAATTATGTTTTGTTTTATGAATCGTATCATCATCATCATCATTTCAGCTGAAAAACGTCCACTGCTGGACATAGGCCTCCCCCAAGTGTCGCCATATTGACCGGTCCCGTGCGACTCGAATCCAGCGGATTCCCGCAACCTTCACCAGGTCATCAGTCCACCTTGTGGGAGGCCTTCCAACGCAACGTCTTCCGGTTTGCGGTCGCCACTCCAGCCACATCGGCCATCCATTCTGCGAGCAATGAGGCCTGCCCAGCCCAATGCCACTTAGTTTGGCAATTTTTCGGGCTACGTCGGTAACCTTAGTTCTCTTGCGGATGTCTTCATTTCTGATTCGATCGCGCAAGGAAACTCCGAGCTCAGCCCTACCGAATCTATGAACCGTATAAACTTTCGTAAAAAGCTGTTATTTCGAAATTACAAAACAGACCCTTTATTTATTTGTACAGATTGTTGCCAAAAATATTGAAATCTTTACGAGAATCGAAACTTGACCTGCAGTAAAATACTTTTACTCAAATAAAAGAATCCCTTTCCACTGAGAGCGACGTACTCCTTAGAGAGTTGATCCTGAAGACGGCACACCTGCAAAACGAAATACTTCTTATTGTACATGTTCTTCGTGTCAAGGATCCTACGTTGTCTGATTTTTTTGTCTATTCGCCTCTGGCTTTACTGCTGCTACAATGTCAGTGTTATCACGTTCAAAGTTGTGGTTTTGTTTATCTTTTCCAGTTACTTTACATTTAAGTTCAACTGTGGGATACCCTGTCCCAAAAAACAATTGACATAGGTCGCATCCTAACCAAATCAATGGTCGTGTTCGTTTTGTTTTGCAAACCTGTACACTTGGTAGAGCCGACAGAGTATGCCTTACAGTTTATCACAACCAAGGACCAATAAATTTTAATGTATGCCTGATATAAGTATTTTTTTATTGTTCTCTTTTTATTTAATTTTGTTTCTTGTCTGTCACAGGACACTGTGCGAGTCTAATAAATACTTTTTCTTTCATTTCTTTCTCTCTCAACAAGCAAGAGCCCGGGCGCATATGAACGCGTTGTTTGAATACTTCGTCATTCGCTTGTGTAAGGACACAAGGATCGAGAAATGTAGCTCACAGTAAAAATTCATTTGTTTGTTGATATCATCTTCTTACATCAAAAGAACAAACATTACCTCAACATTATAACAGCGAGTATCATAAGTGTAGATATGCTTGAGAGCCAGACGGGAGTGCGCGTTGATGTCAGAGGCCGCTAGCACGACGCTGAAGACTCTGAAGCACAACCAGCCTAGTGACACGAAGTAGTAGGCTGTCCTGATCGGCTCGCTGGAATGACCTTGGCTAAAATTAAATGGCATATATATTGCATGCTTAATCTTCGCTATGATGAGGTTACAGAGATTCCAGATAAAATTCCCTGATGGTAAAAACCACATCAAAACCCGTTGCTTAGAAGAACAAGACGGTCCAACAGACATTATGAAGTTCGATAGTAAATGTCTTCTATGGTTGCTTGCATTAAGATACAGGATTTTAGTACGGACAATTAGTAAAAACGGCTCGGTACCTACCGATCGGTGCGGGTAAAATAGTCCTATACTTTCGATTTGTAGTCTGAGACCTAATAAAAATATAAAGACGGAACTCTGCGAACAGCAAAGTGAGGCCCATCAAATTACGTCTCGCTCTGTTCATACACGCTCACACGCACATATTTACATCAAACTACAATTAAACTATGCCTCAATAAATGCACAACATGTTTAAGAAACCGGCCTCACTTCTCTGTTCGCAGAGTTCCGTCTTAACTCTTTTTTTTTGGTCTGGGTGTACACGGCAAGACGTAATTTGACGGATTCACTTTGCTGTTCGCAGAGTTTCGTCATTAGCTTTTTATTTGGTCTGAGTTTGTAGTATGAAACATAGAAGAAATATAAAGAAACATATCTTGCATATAAGATACATTATCATCAGTCTACAGTAGTCCACTGCTGGACATAATTATGCCCCTTCAATCTTTGACTCGATTTTTGGAATCTCTCATCCAGTTGCTACCAGCCACCCTGCGAAGATCGTCGCTCCATATAAGATGCATAAAAAAACATATTCCGCACATGTCTTCTAACTGTTTAAACACGTGCCTAAGAACGATTAAAATAAAGGGTGTAAAACACCTCTTAACGAAGCCGAAAGGCACTTGTTCTCCCCGTCATTGCGATCATTTTTTTGTTCTACACCATACCTCGGAACCTTCTAGTTACGGAGATATTGGGGGTCAAAGTTCCAACTTTTTTTTTAATACAAGTTTTTAATATGAGATTTTTACTTTAAACACCTCCACGACCCCCGTACTATTCAATCCATACATCAGCACAATGTTTTGAGTGCGTTACATTGAGTTCTACAACAAAACATGATTTTTCACCCCAAAAAAAAAGTCGTTTCCCAGCAATAATTTTGCGTAAAGTTACTTAGTTTGACGTACAGAATGCTTGGTTGACGGCTTCGTGATGAGGTGGTTTACACCCTGTATACAGTTTTTCCGAATCCTGCGTTTTCTTCCCCAATCTTTAAACAAGCACCCTTAGTCATTAAAGGTGCTAGTAAAAGCCGGTTCTCAAAGTACCAACATTACACGGTATATATCAAACGTGATGAATGTCTCCAGCTGTTCTAAGCATTACATACGTTAGGATCCATTACGACGTATGAGGGTACTTACAATGTTTTTCTTACACCGTTCGGTCCTAATGATGGATTAAGTGCCGACGAAATGTTTGTAACTGAAGAAACTTTCTTCTGCTTACTATGTGTTTAGTACTTCGATAAAAGTTTTGTTTGTGTTTGTTTGAAGGAGAAATGACACAGTGTTCTCTGTATATGAATGTTATACTGTACTGCCTTAGGTGTTAATTTATTCGAGGATCTTAGTGACAAAGCAATAGATTATCTATGTGAAAAGCACTAGAAATGATCTATATGTATCTGTTCTGCCGTTTATGCGTTATTGAGTAACAAACATGATAAAGTGGACCAAATGCCCAAAGGCACAGTTATACAGGCGAAAAGGATCATGTGCCTGTATTTTGTGGTGACATAATTAAAAAAAAAAAAAAATTACTTCTGCCAAACTGTAAAGCAGTTTGTTGGCAGATGTAGCTCTCATATGCAATTTTATATTTATGTAACTAAATATTAAATTGCTATCAAATATGCTCACCCTATAAATTGAATTGTCATGATCGATTTCATATTCAACATACATTATGTGGAACTTTGTGAGGATATTTTTACTCTTTCACGCAGAAAGTACTGGACGGATTTGGATAAAATTTGGCACACAGATGATGTACAACCTGGATTAAGACTTTTTATCCAGATATTACGATCCCGTCGAACAAATACTGAACTCCTAGTGTGCCCACAGACAAACATTTAGCGAAGTCGTTACAAAATCGAGTAAGTGCTGTGTATGCTCTCTCAATAAACTGTCTCACATCAGCTGCTTGTACAGACGCGCACATCAAGCTACCCAAAACTGTAAATTTTCCCCATCAACCGTGAACCTAACGCTTTAGCGATAAAGTTGAAAATTTATTAAAGAAATTTGACAGATTTTGACGACCCGAATGGCGTAGCCGTAATTCCTGCCGGGGCTGGGACTATTCGAAAGAGATACCGTGGCCCCGGAACACAAAGGGCGATGAAGGAACATGGATGGGTTTTAGTCAGCAAAAGTCTGACACTCCCTCCTGCTCCGCCCAGAGCGGGAGGAGTCATTTGATGATTTCCCATCCGAAAAAAAAAGAAAATAATAATAATAGTATGGCGTAGCGGTAGCGAGGCTGACGTTCTTAGGGTCCAAAATCCCGGTAGGAGCAAATGTTTGTATGATGAGCATGTACATTTGTTTCCGACTCATGGATGTTTATATGTATAACAAGTATGTAGCTACAAACAAAAAGTATCCATGTAGTATATAATATATCAAGTATCTGGTGTCCACGACACAAGGCTCGTTGCTTAGTGTGGCACTAGATGGCGCTGTGTGTAATGTCCAGCGATATTTATTTTATTTATTATTTATTTAGTGTAGTAGCTTGATGAGCTTGGCGTCTGTACTTGATTCAACTTACGTGATTCCCAGAAACAGTTGTAAGCATATAAAGTAAAAGTTACAGAAGCACGACAGTATGATGATCCCTCCGATCGACCCGTCCACTTTACGGACCAACATCGCTTGTTTCACGTAGGCCTCTCTTAACTTGCGCCACGTGTACACTTTCGTTGCTTCGTTCTTCTGAAACAAAGAAATCTTTTTGTGTATACTTAAATGTCTTTGATTGTCAAGCATCATATTCACAGTTTTTTTTTCAGATGCTGGAACACGGACCTGCCTTATCAACATCATCTGCCTAGCCTTTTCCCAACTATGATGGGGTCGGTTTCCAGTCTAACCCGATGCAGCTGAATACCAGTATTTAACAGGGAGCGTCTGTCTATCTGACCTCCACAACCCAGTTAGAACCTAGGAGTATCGTATTACCCAGTGGTAATACGATACTCCTAGGTTAGACTGGCCTCCTCTCTGTGAGAGGGAATGAACCGTTGGGCAACCGTTGCCAACCATGCAGTGCGGGTAGTAAAACGTCTTTAAATTTAAAATCTTGAGCTATGATTATTTTGTCTGGCTAACGCATCGCATGACTTTATATTGGCTTATTTACAAGATCCAGTATTTTATAGAACATTCAAGTCTTATAGCAATGGATGGGACTTCGGGTGCTATTTCAATCCAGCGCTGGGTACACATATCAGCATCCAAATGTTGGACAAGACGGAAAACTGTTTAAATGGGATTTAATATCGATAAAGTGTCACTGGATTCCCTTTGAAATATTAAAGAAAGTTAGTAGATACCTCAATGTGTTTTATTAATTAATGAGATGCTTTCAAAAGTCTGGATTTATCTGTTAGTCCATTCTCGCAATATTAGGAACTCAAATCTGCAAAATTAATTCTTTATTCAAAAACTTAATTCGGCTTTCTCTAATTTATCTTATCGCAAAATTTACTAATGAAACCTAATACGTACATTAAAAAAAACCGGCCAAGAGCGAGTCGGACTCGCGCACCGAGGGTTCCGTGCAAACTTTTTAAAAGACAAACTTAACTTTTCTGTTCGATCCCTGGAAACGGCTATTGCTCCAACCGCAAATAAGAAGTTTGTAACAATAAAATCGCATTTTTTTTTGTAAACTACATATTTATGGTTTTCGGACTTTTTCCTTTACATGTGCTGTAAAGGTTAAAGTAAAGGGAAAAGTCCGAAAAATAAAAAAAAAGTTGTAAATTATGGTAAATTTTGGTACTTAAAAGTTTTCGCGAAAATCTAAATTTGCCCGTATCTTTTTATCGTGTTGACTCAGGACCTAGATTTTTATACACCTAATAGGGACTATAGACCTTGTATATGATATAAATTTCATCTTTCAACAACTAAAATCGGTGGTGACAGACGGACAGACAGACGGACAAGAAAGTGATCTTATAAGGGTTCCGTTTTTTCCTTTTGAGGTACGTAAAAAGTGTTTTTTTTTTTAACAAATATTTGTTACTTCCGCTACGATTTAGATCGTGGTCAAATTGAGAGATTCAAAGTTATAGTTCAATAGTTCAACTGCAGTTTGATAAAGGTCAGAGCAAAATGGCATTAATCCACAATCAAAACCACTATTGGTGTCGCTCGTTGCCACGTTAAAGAACGAAGACTTCTTTAAAGTTTAAAGTCCAGCTTACCAACAAAGCAATAAGTACGCGAATGAGAACTAGAACTACACTGGCCTGCAAAAATAAGTATCACACTTTTAAAATTGCAACAACTTTTTAAGTAGGAGATATACTTTCGAAACAAAAGGGACTCGAAAAATTGTTTAATTTTGTCTATAGTTTCAAAGAAAGCTGATAAAAATTGCTTTATGACGTTTTTTTCATTTTAAATCTCTAACTTCTATAGTTTAGGAAAAATTGAATTTTTAAAAGTGTAGTACTTATTTTTGCAGGTCAGTGTAGTTCGATCTGCCCGCCGTTAACATGATTTCCCCAGAGCGCGATAAGTTTCAATATGACATAGTTCACATGAGACGTGAAGATAGATTTGTTGTGTTCTAATAGAGAAATGTTGAAGTGTACTGGAAACTAGTTCCAGTTGAATTTATCTATGTCTACAGTGCTTGCCTAGGTTAGTCCGTAGATGTTTTCTCCGTGCTTCGAAAAGCATAAGCCCTTGGTCCCACTAATCATTTGTAGATCTTTGACAATCGTTACAGGTGCTCAGTTACCCGAAAAGTTTGACAACCAGTGTTACAAAATATAATAATAATAATAAATAAATAAACATTTTAGTTCTCTTCCACAAAGGCGCCCTAAAAATATGATTTTCCCATGATCTCCACGAAGTCCACGAAGTAGACACAATAGTTAAACAATGGCGTCTCGACCAAATTGGTCATTTGACAGATTATGATCTATACTATAGTGTTACAAAAGGGTATCGTGCTACCCCGTGAATGGTACCCCCATCCACGGACCGACCCTGGCAAGCTCGGCTTAACCTTGAAGATCAACACGTGCGGCTGTTATTATTTAGCCACGAGATTCTCAACAAACAAAGAACAACAATTATTTAACCCATCGATCCACTGAATGTCTACTTACTCTCTCCAAATGCAAAGAGGTGTAAGCTCAGTGACGTATTATTCACAAATCGGTCCATTACCATCGCCGGCAGATAAGTAGCAACATTTATTACTAAAATCCAGGTTATAAATTCAAAGCGCTTTATTTGAGGCCAAATTATAGATATTTTGTTTGTAGCTAACATCTGGTTGTAACTTGTTGGAATTGTAATCGCCTATCATTATTGATGCTTGCAACACACTTAAATATGGTCATTATCGATATAATTTCATGCTCCTGATCTGGGTCCTAACCAAAGCGATCCTTACACAAACACGCGACCGTTGCATTCAGCTTGTTCGGCAAAACCGATCAATGGGCGTGCTGACTGAGGGCAACTCTAGTGGTGTTTTGGATAAATGAGCGAATTATAAACTTAACCATTGTGTATTTGCGTCGGTTAGGATGCGGGGATGATAGATGTGGGTTTAATGTTCACAAAAGTAACAGTAATTTGTTTGAAACTGTTTGGCATGGAACATTGTTTCTCGACAGACATTCTTGTTGAAGTAATATGTCAAGTTCTAATTCTGGGATATGGTGTTGACCTTTAACAACATATTAAATGCAGATTCCTATTTAAAGCCATGTTATATGCTTGAGAAAGTTTCACAATAATACTATACTGGATGCCTGAATAGATTCATAAACTAATTTTAGCCGTGAAAGCTGGATGAATAGGTCTACTGAACATAAGACTTAATTTTAATTACTATACAGGGTGTAAACCACCTCATCACGAAGCCGTCAACCAAGCATTCTGTACATCAAACTAAGTAACTTCACGCAAAAATAATTGCTGGGAAACGACTTAATTATCGCAATGACAAGGAGAACAAGTGCCTTTCGGCTTCGTTAAGAAGCGTTTTACACCCTATAGACGGTTGGTTATAGAGACAGAAATGGAAACATTTGAAGGAGCCCACACCACAATAGATGGCCCTTATAGTGTGAGTGACAATGAGGTGACTGTTACTAACATACAATAAACGCGTAGGAGGACAGATAGTTAGTTGGGTTGGTGACGTTATTGGATTTGCTGTAAACGGTTACACAAAATTGACGCAAAACTGAGAGTAACGTAAATAAACGAAAACTTTTGTTTTATTATGGATGGTGATATCGATAATGCGCTACTTCTTAAAGTCAGTCCGTAGATGGGTGACCATCCATAACATACCTCCGTGTTTCGCAAACCATGTTAAACCGTTGAACCTGGCTGACATTCGACGATCTTTGACAGTTGTTACGGGTAGTCATTAGCCCGAAAGTCTGGCAAGCAGTCTTAACAAGGGGTATCGTATTACCCAGTACTGACTGGGTTGTGGAGGTCAGATATGTAGTCGCTTAATGTAATATACTACTCAACTTAAGGGGACTACAGGAGCTAAACGCGAGTTTTATACTTAATGCAAAAAAGCATATGATTCACTGCAATAAACAAAACTCTAAAACGATATTCTTCAGCATATATGCTAGTAAGATAGTGTTTTGAAAACATAATACACCTAATTTTACTCGATAAAAAAAAATCACGAACTTATCTCTAAAAATTTCTTTTAACGGGTAAAAACCACAATAAAATACATGTGATCAACATGCGTTTGTTTGGCAAATAATTCTACAAGCAACATATTCGCATCCCATCAATAGATTTTTGGTCAATCGCAAATAACCACTCATTTCGCACTATTCGGCCCGCAGTGACTGACGTAACAACCACTTTGTAGTGCAAGCTGATTAGAACTTTATTCTAACAGTAATTCAAACGAAGTTTGAACCACCACAAATAGAGTTGCTAATTTAGCTCCTGTAGTCGCCTTAAGCTGTATCCAGTTAAACTAACAATAAAAAGAAATCATTATTAATATCCTTACTTGATCAGAATCCATCTGCTTCTTCTCGAGCGCACACATCTTGGCTAGACACTGATTCAACCTATGGTATCTCGACGTCAGACCCATACTGATTAGGACTATCAGCTGGTCTTGAAGGTTCCACAGCAGAGTAGCCACGGTACTCATAAAGGCCAGAGGAAGTGCATACCAGTCTGAGTATTCATCTAAAAAAAGTTTTTCAATACACTTCCTCGAAAACGGGTCCTTATCGCACTACGATTAGGTTCAACATGCCATGTATTTCACACACGTGGATTGTTTTCATTTTCCATCACCGCGTGCTGTGCCGCGTGCAGAAAGGAGCCAATTACGCACGCGGCACAGCACGCGAGTGTTGAAAAATTGCTACAGATAAAACTATACCTAAGCTTAGTACAAATTGGTGCAATGCCTATAGTCGGCGGTGATTTTTTTTTTTCGTCATTTTATTTTATATCATCAAAAGTGTATTGAAAAACGTCATTTGATACACGTGGACATTTGTTATTGCAGTTCTCGGCTCAAAAACACCCTCGCCTGCGGCTCGGGAGTTAATTCCGCCTCGGGTGCAATAATAAATTTTCTCCACTTGTATCAAAATGTACTATTCTATACCTTAATTTATTGAATAAGCTGTAGTATCACCCTATTTTAATCTAATCTAATACCACTGCGGTAGACGTGTTCTTGTGTGGAGACAATGAATTTTCACACGTAAAATAGTACGGCCTCTAGGTTGGTAGATTCGCTGCTTTTAAGCGGATAATATTATTGTAAAATTATAACAGCGTATTCAATATAAAACTGCTTCAGGATGCTGTTGGGACTGCCGGTATGTTCGCTTTTGCGCATACTGATGATTTTTACGCCATAATGCGCAAAAAGACAAACTCCATCTTATCAAGAGCGCGGTCTAGTTCTAACAACATCCTAAGTATGTTGATAGATAAGTTCCACGTACCTTAGTTGTCGCACGCTGTGGAGGTGCTGGTCAGAAGACCCCACACCTAACCTTACAGTTCTCTTTTTGTATTTGTTTGTGTTTCCGTGTTTTGTTTACTAACAATAGTTTTACTAATAATGTTATGTTACTAACAATTGAGCCTAGTTGCCATAAATAAACAAATATTTAATTTAATTTATAACAATTCCTTGTTCCTTAACAATAATGTTAAGCAACTAAGATATATTGTATTGTACTTATACATATCAAACATTAAACATTATGATGACATCCGATATTTGGGAATAAACAGACTATATTAATGTATACTCACGCCTCAATATCATAAATCCATGTGATATCAGAACATAACGCTTTACAATCAAAGATGGCGGACAGTCTAGTCCAATTGAAGAAACGATACTCATAATGTGCTCCACTGAAAAGTAAACAACATAAGTTATCCCATGATCTGTCCACGAAGTAGACACAATAGTTAAACAATGGCGTCTCGAACACATTGGTCATTTGACATATCATGATTTATACAAAGGCTACGTTCAGGGAAACCATACATAAATAATGAATCGTTGTAGCAGGCCATCTGCTTGCTTACGGGACGAACATTTACGTATGCAAATCATTGTTAGGAACAGTCTCAACATTGCTCTGGGGGTTGTGTGTCTTAGTACACGTTGAATTGGTTAAATGTTATTGTCATTTGCACGTATTCGAGTACATGAAAATTATCCATTTGGGAAAATATTTTAATTATGATAATGTATTCTTTCACAGCTATTTCCTATATCATCTTGTTGGATAAAAGTACAATTCAGAAATGTCGAATTTGAGTTGTATTATTGTAAGAGATGGATCCGATGGCAAAAATTAAGGAGGTACAATATTCTGTGTGCAACTGCAATCGCCAACTACACAGTTAAAGCCATCTCATCCCTATCTTCAAAACATGCAGAACTACCTGTTATTTAAGATCTTGCACAATTATTGATGTATACTCATGTTTTTACAATAAATATATTCTATCTTCGGAAGCGTTCCTCCCCGCCTCCTCCCGCTCTGGGCGGAGCAGGAGGGAGTGTCAGACTTTTACTGACTAAAACCCATCCATGTTCCTTCATCGCCCTTTGTGTTCCGGGGCCACGGTATCTCTTTCGAATAGTCCCGCAGCCCCGGCAGGCTTCGGCCCTTGCGGACCCATTCATAGTTGCTGACTCTCTTTGAGGCGCGCGTGGAACACGAACGCGCCGTCGACACGGCCTGTCGTCATGAGACGTACGGACGGCGAGCTAGCCCATAGCTCCCCGTCCACAGGCCCGCGCCTACGGTGGCCTAGTCCTGAGACCTGGCATGACGATTAGGCAATTCTTACACGACACCGCTTATTCTTAGGCGGTCATCTTTAACGCTACGGGTTGCGCTTACCTTCGGACTTTTATACCTTCACGTACACTCGGCGACACATCAAGCTATACATATCCAATATAACCTGACCTCACTTTGTATGAGATTCCCGTACAATGTAGATATCAGTGTTTACTCGTTTTGCATAGCTTGACTGGTCGTCGAGCGTTCGTGATTATGACGACGAAAAAACCACCTAGGTGAAATTTACAAGTGACAACTTTTTGAAAAAATAAAGACCTGATCAACGTTTTCTTGAAACTTACACATTGAGCAAACCGTCATGAAACCAAGAACAAAATACATTCTCTTCTTTAATGTTTTATCTGGTGGTGCCTTGACAGCCATGATCCTCTCAACTCTGGCCCACAACGCTGACAGGTCTCCCCAGGACCTGTACAGTTTTGATGCTAGGATCAAGGACAGGATTGCGATCGTGTAGAAGATTGTTCCCGCTAAACGTGCTGTGACGCTTCCTGAAATACATTTAATATTTTAGTAGTTTAGATAGCACTACATGCTGAGCATGGAGGTCCTGGGTTCGATTCTCAAGTCGGGCAAAGTGTTATTTGTTTAATTTTTTTATTTATTAAAACTTTATGCACAAGTAAAAACTGTACAAAGGCGGACTTAATGCCTTGGGCATTTTCCATCAGGAATTTCTTAATGCACTGTTTTAGACTTTCACGGTTTATCACTACACTTAAAGTACTTACGGGATGATATCCGTGATTTTCTTTAGGTAGAAACGCGGTGGTAGTGCGCGTAATAAAAGACTAAGAAAGAGGGTAGACAGATTTGTCTGCTCATAATAAATAATTTTCGTCCCACCCGCACCCCTCTTTAGTATTCCCGCGATCATGATGCTTGCAACAACGTCGAATTATCGGGAGCTCATAGAACCTAAAGAAAATCACGGATATCATCCCGTAAGTACTTTAAGTGTAGGAATTTCTTAGTCACGGAGTCCGGAATTGTACCCGGTTGATGGCAATAGGCTCGCCCACTTTTACACATTAAATTATTAAACAACTGTACCATGTGGGTGTACAAATGGGTTGATTTAGTTTGTTTAACATAGATGGCGGCTTTAAATCTGATTTTGGGTAGGCGCCAAAAGATTTTTATCCAGCTGTAGCTACACTAGACTTTTTCGAAGATGTTAACTAAATCAAATGGGAATGGTATTGCTCCAGTCTACACTAACATTATAAAGAGGAAAGATTTGTATTTTTGTGTGTGTGTAATGAATAAACTCAAAATTACTACGCCGATTACAAAAATTCTTTCACCATTAGAAAGCCACGTCTTTACTGAGTTACATAGGCTATATTTTATCTCCGTACTCCCATGGGAACGGGAACTACGCGGGTGAAACCGCGTGACGTCCGCTAGTATTTAATAAACAAAAAAATGTTTAGGATACGCCTGGAAAGTACTGGCTTCTTTTTTGAATACCTCAAAAAACTACTTACTCTGTCCAGCAGTATCTATAGCCCAACCAGCCAGTGCCTTTATAACCTTCCAAATAGCTTGGATCTCCATGAAGAGTAACACACTCAGTATGAATGCACTCCAGAAGTAGCACATGTGTCTCTTCGACCCCAGCACGCCGATCAGGCAAGACCACTTGAATACTTTCTCCATTACTGTCAGGAACTCCTAAATGAAAAAAATAAATAAAGCTTGCCTTTTCCTAAATGTATTGGGGTCGGCTTCCAGCCTTACTAGATGCCGCTGAATACCTGTATTTTACATGGAGCGACTGCCTATTCAGATAGGCCAAAAAGGGTTGTGGAGGTCAGCGTCCACAGCCCAGTTAGTACTGGGAATACAGTACCACTTGGTAAGACTGGCTGTCAGACTTTTGGGCCATAGACTACCTGTACTGACTGTCAAAGGTCTACAAATGACAGCTGGGACCAACGGCTTAACGTGGCTATTAGAGGTCAGATGGGCAGTCGCTCCATGTAAAATACTATTATTCGGGTTCATCCGGTTAGACTGGAAGCTGACTCCAATATAAACTGGCCTGCTAAAATAAGTATCACACTTTCAAAATTGCAATAACTTTTTAAGTACACAAGATAATTATACTTTCGAAACAAAAAGGACTCGAAAAATAGTTTAATTTGGTCTATAGTTTCAAAGAAAGCTGATAATAATTGCTTTATAACGTTTTTTTTTTATTTTAAATCTCTTCTATATCGTTAAGTTTAGGAAAAAATGAAATTTTAAAAGTGTAGTACTTATTTTTGCAGGTCAGTGTAGTTTGGAAAAGCTAGGCAGATGATAATTATGCTACACACTACACTATATTAAGGCTGATTACACTATTCATTATAATAGCACTTACATCATGATTCGGCTGCTGAGGCAAAAGTAACCTATTATTTCGCAAGAACTGACTAAAGTCGTTATTTGACATTTTACAAAGTATAAATTACAAATCACTTAGCGGTACTAGTATCAATGAGTTTATTTCAATATTGGTAAAAAGTTATCGTGTCAAATGCTGTTGATTGTGTAGTTACGATGTTTTTTTTTCTATTTGCAAACGGATTATTAGTACTGACCAGTTTTAATTGAGCTCTAATACAGGGTGCTCGTTTACATGTTAGGTACTTTTCAGAATTTTTGTAGGATAAATATTTATGAATCCATTGGTTTAAATAAGCTAGAACCCACTCTTTATTGTTTCTTATTCTTTATTGCACACAAAATTAAAAGATAATATACACAAAATTATAATAATTATAGATTATGTACAACGGTGAGCTTAACCCAGAATTAGGTTTTGGGTTTGTTTTATCTCAAGTAGATCTTATTTCAGTGTGTTAAAACCCTATAACTTATTTTTAATGCTAGGTTTTGAGATCGCATAAAATACCTTCTTTATGGTATTGCCCTCCTGGTAGTTGGTAGATAAATAAAAAATAAAAAAAAACAATAAACCCGTTGTCAAATTATGCAATGACTTGTAACCCGTGGTCCCGGCGGGATATGATATGCTGTTATTATGGATTTGCATTTTCTATCGATATATTCTGAAGTCCAGGAAACAATCCCTAATGCCATGGAACCACGGGTAATAAAAATTAACCGTGGACCCGCTAATGGGTCGACCCACCGGGACCACGGGTAACCACCTAATAAGACCCATGATCATACTGCGGCCTAATTCCTAATTCGGCGCCTAATTTAATTTAACCATGAATAAGGTTTTTTAACTGTTACAGTGTTCCGTACAAATAACAAAAACTCAGTTAATTAATTAAAAACACTCCGAAGAATAAATACGGGGACCAAATTATACCAGTCCACAATTATTTGCAAAACAACACGCGATCCGATCGTCGGATTCATAGTTATCAATCATGGGAGATCAAGCCGACCAATAATAACGGTTTAATGGCTACCCAGACAAATATTGTGGGGAATGTTTTGAATAACATGTATTTTTAAATAATTGTACTACGAACAGATTGATTGGGAATCGAAAATAGAAATGTTGTACGAATTGTGAGAGTTTTTGAGTATGAGCTTGTTCTGTCAGGGCTAAGGTTCCTTTTTCCATGTTTCTTTTCAAAATTTGCAGGAGTTTAATACCTATTATTTAAGAGCGACAAACAGTAGTTGTACTTAACTTTTAAAACTTTTCTTGGGTTGATAACACTGTATTTTAGTGATTTAAGTGAAGAAAAAATTACATGCATATTCCCTATTGTTGCCAATAATAGACTTAAGGACGGGATTAGTATCAGATGACACAGAACTGAAAATTAGATCACAAATCAGCTTGGCCTCATGTGGCCGCAATGGCTCAATGGCTTCGCGGTACTGTATCCTCGCTAAGACGATCGACTAAGCATCAAAACCTTAGAAGTACGATTACATTTTGTTGTATTAACCATCATTAAACTAGAACGCCAGACCATAAACGCACGTCTGTATACCTCCAAGCCAAACCACAATTTCACCTACCATTTTGTCACATATTTGTGTCGTTTGGCCTACATGCCACACGTTTTCTTGTCACGTAAATATGTGACAACGGCGTTGAAAAGGCTTTTAAAAAAAGGAAGTAGATAGATTAAGAAAAGAGAAGGGTTTCCCCTGGAAATTCCAGCCTGTACTAATTTCCTTCTTAGGAATATTTTAATACGCACGCTGAACTTTTAAAATTAGTCCTAAATCTTAAAGATGACACAGGTATTCTTAACCTACAAATTCAAAGCGGGCAGGTAATAAAACCCAAAGAGCGTATATTTTTGACTGTAGTTTTAATTTTAAAAGCACATAAATTCCCATAACGAGCTAACTTGTTCCCAGACAGCGCTGAGTTAAAATGACTGTTATTCTTGAAGACATTTTTCTTACGTTTCCTTGTTAGCATTTTCTTGCACAAAAGTGTTACATTAGTCATGGAAGAATGATCCTATTTTCTTGAAGACTTGTTTGTGTTTTTGCTCTAAAATTATCCTTTCAGTAGCTCTGCATACTTGTTTGACGCTGAGAGTGTGATAAATGATTTAAATGAAATATTTTGTACTAGAAAACTTGCATTAATGCACTTTGTTGTTATGGAAATCATGTATAAGCCTTTCTCGTCGGCTACTGTTGTGAGTTCGATTCCCAGTTTGGGCAGTGTTATTGGTTTTATCTATCTGAATTTCTTAGTACAGATCAACTAGCTAATGGCCGCGTCTTCACCAGCGCGGAGACCGGTATACTATAAGTCAATCTAGGTAACTCTCTGTTTGCCAAATTTCATCCAAATCCGATCAGGCGTTATAAAAAACATCCATAAATCCATCCATCCTAACAAACTTTCATTTTTATATTAGTGGTAAGAAAAAGATTTACTCTTAATAATTTATTCTTTTTCATAGTCATAAGTCCATCTTACGTCATTCGTGCGGCATACTACTTGGATAATTTCTAATATTGTAAAAGATATGCAAGGCCAAGTCCTTGTCCTTGAAGCTCTCGTAGGGAGTGACCTTAATATACGAACTTCGTAGTTACAAATTCCTCTATTTGTATCAATGGTTCAAAATGAAGACAGTGAGACAAAATGGAAAGATGAGGAAGGATTATAATAAAACTTTTAATTAAAATAAAGGATAAAAAGTGAAATGTGAAGTGAAAAACAATTTATTTAACTGAAAACATGAATGTTTTATTGCTATTCAATAAAATCTTTCAAATTTAAACATTTAAGTACGAAACTTAAACTTAGTATCTTTCTGGTCAGGAAAAGTATTTTTTTTTTAAAGCAGTACGTACCTATTGTTTTAATGTTAATTGTGTAAAGAAATGCAGCTAGATGTCATGTATAGTTGATATTTTTCCACACTGAATTGAGACTGAAATAAAACTGCTTTGAAGAAAGTTGTCCATTCTCTGAATGAATTAGAAACTGCACATGAGAGAATATTGGATTGAATCAATTGCCTACTTCATCATCGCTGGAATCTTATGCTCCATCATCATTATTCGCAGCCTCGTTCCACTTATTGCTAAGTATAAGCATCTTCTCTTTAACGCCATGCTTTCCTGGTATCTGATAAACATTTATCAGAAAACTCCAATCAGAAGCAAGATTATGAATCCAGAAATCGAATTATTCTATTATGAATACTTCTCATTAATTATCCTCCGTCTTTTGTAGAAAAGCATTAGTAACTATCGCTCGCAGAGTCTTAATTACATGCAATTCGTTCCTGTGTCGGCCATTGGGCCTAACACGAACGCGAACGCGCGCATAAGTATTTGGAGATAGAACGATTTTTAAATGTTTCATGCTTGCTAATTTTAGGAGAATATTGTAAATATGTATCTAAAGTTTACACTATGTCGTTATACGTAATAAAATAAACTTTTTATGAAGTTATTGGTACTTTTAAGTATAAAATAGTATTACTGACAGGACCTTACTCGACAGTGGCGCCATCTGGTGAGGTCAAAAACGATAGCCCCAATTATATCATTGTACCTATGTAAAAATAAAGTCCGATCATTAAAGTTCATGTCAAGAAATTCGACGTTTAATTGAAGAATCATAAAGACAACTGAGTAATACGATATCCCTTGGTAAGACTGTTTGTCTTTCGGGCCACTGACTACCTATTACGACTGTCAAAGATCTACAAATGACAGCCAGGATCAACGGCTAAGACGGCAGCCGTCGACAGGTGGCGACGGCTGCAATTTAACTGCCCTTGACCACGCGCCGCTCGTCTGTAAGAACCCGTTGAATTATATGATTGGCTTTTTGACAAACGGGCCTCACACAACACACCTAAAGCGTTAACGTGCTTTCAGAGGCAGGGAGTGAACTCGATACCTATGTAATGGGTTTTCACCCATCCACGGAACAACCTAGGTAAACGCGGCTTTTCTTGAAGATTGACCCGAGTGGCTTTTATTATTTAGCAACGAGCTCCTCTTTTTCCTATTATTTCCGAAAAATTTTTGGAATGTACGTTACATGTAATCCGCGCATTTGCGCTCAGCCGACGGGTCACCACTATTAACCTAATTTTCCGAATCTCTGGACGAAAGCTCTCAATATGGCGGCAATTTTACTCGCTCGGGGGCTTACGAATTAATTTGTATCAGTTTAAAAGCTTTCCAATGCGAATCTGCAGTGCGAAGTCAATTTTGATGGATTTTTAATAAGCGCTGATGGAATATGTGTTACAAGTTTACACGTAATATTATGTTACTAGCTTATCCGTGGCTTAGATCGCGTTGTGATCGGAAATTATCCCACGAGAACATTTTAAATATAGCAAATGAACTCGGTGGTAATGTAGGTCTCGATTAGAGTAAGAATATTCGAAATCGGTTAAGTAGTATTGAGGCACGGAGGAAACTAGGTTTGAAACGGATGGTTACCCATCCATAGACCGACCTTGACAAGCGGTGCTTAACCTTAAATACCGATCAATGTGGCTGTTATTATTCAGTCACGAGCTCCTAAGTGTCTACGGTAGTCATTCCTATCTCCATAACCAAACTTACTTGTAATTGTAAATCGTTCGTAGGTATGTTGTAAATCAGCACCCGAGAAGGTGATTTAACTAACCTTACCGCCCGAGTGTGAAATTGACCTTTTCGCTACCTATACTTGACCTTCCAATTTTTATGTCATAGCTAAACTTATTTGAGTATCCCTACATTTATGTCAGTCCCGAAATAATAAAAGACCAACTGCTACTGGTTGAATTAAAGCAAATTAAGTTGAGAAAATGTAAACATTGCTCAAACCAACCCTGAACATTGTTTTATTGCAACCCAACCTTGAAAACTTTGAAATAACTTTCAACCTCAGGCGGTTTTGGTAGTACACGGTGACTTATCAGTCCCAGGTACAGGAACATTTCCAGTTAGTAATAACCTGTATTTTCAATGTACGGAAAGCCTTATGCAGGGTGGATGGGACCGCCTTAAGTAATCCTTAGGGCGTATACACGTTCCCGGCCGCCGCGGGAGACGCCCCGGGCGTCGGGGGCCACGTGATGGCCCCCGGACACCGTAGGCGCGGGCCTGTGGACAGTGAGCTATGGGCTAGCTCGCTGTCCGTTCGTCTCATGACGACAGGCCGTGTTGACGGCGCGTTCGTGTGAGTCAGCAAAAAGGAAGGGGTCCGCAAGGGCCGATGCTTGCCGGGGCTGCGGGACTATTCGAAAGAGATACCTTGGCCCCGGAATACAAAGGGCGATGTAGGAACATGGATGGGTTTTAGTCAGTAAAAGTCTGACACTCCCTCCTGCTCCGCCCAGAGCGGGAGGAGTCATTTGAGAATTTCCCATACGAAAAAAACAGGGCGTATACACGTAAAACGCTGATTGTCAGCGCTGGCAGGTCGGCGCCGATAATAGTTAGTGAGCCCATGACAGTAAACCTAGTTCGATATGACTCTCAGATGATATATAAATATATAATTAGCCACGTTATAAGTGTGGCGCTAGATGGCGCTGTGTGTAATGTCCAGTGATATTATTTATTTATTTAATTAGTAAGTAGTCTTAACGAACTAGGTTTAGTGTCGTGGGCTCTCTAACTACAAGCGCCGACAATTTCTGTCAGCAGGCGTTCTACGTGTATACGCACGCTCCTCTGTTCTTTTTATCCCTTATTCTTAAACACTCTAGTATTCCCAATGCAATACTTCAAAATCTTCTTGAAATTATGGACTCATTCCTTAAAGCCGGTTTTCCTTAGGCATCATGATCATCATTCTCCTCCCCTTAATGTCCCAATTTAATTGGAGTCGGAGCAGCATGTTTACTCCCATACTTCTCTATTACTCGTTATATTTTCAGACATCTTCTTCCAAAAATAAATTAGAGAATCAGGCGTTACTTTGCGGAAATCCATGACATTAAAATATGTTATGCAAAATATTTAGTTTTAATTCCGCGAAAAAGATCCGGAGACAAAGGTGGAAGGGTGGAACACGTGTCAAGTATAGGTTTCGGTTCCTGTCATGCAAATTATAATTGTTTTTCCTGCATGTGCATATTTTTGTGGTGCTGCATCCTTATAAGCGGAATTAAAACTAAATATTTTGCATAACAATTAATCTTTCTAGCTATATCATCCTTCAGACAACGATACCAAATTAAATAGTTCCACAACAACCGTATCATTCGTGTCCTTAACTAAATTATTTACCCTGTCCTCATTCAAACCGTGGCCTCAGTTAAGGACCTGCCCTTATAATGAAACACGATAAAACTTTGAGGATAAACTTGTTATCCTCTAACTTTTGCGTCAGCTAACCTTCGCAGTAAGGAATGTACAGGCGTAAATATAATACTCAATGTATATTTTAAAAAGAGAAACTTTACAGACAGGAGGGAAATAATAGTAGTTTCTAAGAAGAAACTTCACTCATTTCTACAAGAGTAGAAGTGAGTTTTTATAAAAAAAAGTTAGCCAACCATTGCAGACTAGGAATCTTTATAATAACATTCTGTTGAATGCGTATCCAAACTTGACTAAAATATTGCATGGTTTATTTGGCCTTTTTTTTCGGATGGGAAATTATCAAATGACTCCTCCCGCTCTGGGCGGGGCGGAAGGGTTTGTCAGACTTTTACTGACTAAAACCCATCCATGTTCCTTCTGCGCCCTTTGTGTTCCGGAGCCGCGGTATCTCTTTCGAACAGTCCCGTAACCTCGGCAGGCATCGGCCCTTGCGGACCTCTTCCTTTCTGCTGACATCTCTTTGAGGCGCGCATGGAACACGAACGCGCCGTTGACACGGCCATGGTTTATTTGGCCTTACACTTCAAGAAAGTTATCTGTGCAAGCGGGAAAACAGAGATCTAATATGAATGCAAGTTTGATATGTCTAAGCAAAAAACACAGATGGTTTTTCCGAACAAAATTAACAATAATAAATATCTCAGCGATTATTGTGCCGATAATCATTTTAGCCAATGGCTTAATTGCCAAGAGCCTCGATGTCTTTCCATTCTTCTCGATCTGTGGTCACGATAGTGTCTAATAATTTTTAACTCATTTAGAGCAGCATTTTTAGGGTTCCGTACCTAAAAAAGAAAAAACGGAACCCATAAAAGATCACTTTCTTGTCCGTCTGTCTGTCCGTCTGTCACCACCAAATTTCTCAGGAACGGGTAGACCTAGCAAGTTGAAATTATTTTTTTTATTTTTCGGACTTTTCCCTTTACTTGTGCTTTAACCAAAATAGGCCATTCTAGGTCAACCAGAGGTACACTATAGGTTTTGGGTCGAAAACCTATATGGTAGCTCCCGTTGACCTAGAATCACGAAAATTGGCAAAAAGCAAGGTCTTACAGTACATGTAAAGGGAAAAGTCTGAAAACTGTAAATCATGTTATGTAGTTTAGTAACAAAAAAAAGCGATTTTACTTTTACAAACTTATTATTTGCGGTTGAAGCAATAGCCGTTTCTAGGGATCGAACGTTAAGTTAAGTTAAGTTTGTCCTTTAAAAAGTTTGTACGGAACGCTCGGTGCGCGAGTCCGACCTGCTCTTGGCCGGTTTTTTTCCTACCATTAGTAACACTAATAAGCACAGAGGAAAGAAAAAAGAAAACATTTTATTTTTTTTGTCGTTTGATTGTACACTCAAACGCGTTCATGTGTACAGTGGCTGAAACTATGCACATTAGTTTGTTATATGTACCTAATCTAATCTAGATAAATGGGTAGACGAGTGAGAAAATAATGAAACACATTGTAATTCGAAAATAACGTTTATTTCTACATAACATTTATTTTATGCATCCACAAAATATGTAATTGGACATCTTTTGAGAAATAAATTAGTTCTATACACGTACCTATTCTATATAGTACATAAGTAGAATAAAATCATTGCTATTACTTATAAATTCACAGAATTTGTTTTAAAAACACACTTATTATAGACATTTTTCTTAAGTAATCCCCAAATGACCTTTCGATTATCGCGTTAGGAAAGTGATTTAGAAACGACTTTGAATTTGTAGAAAGTAATTTCAATTCCAATAATCGAGAATTACGATTTCGACTCACGGTTTGAAAATCGAATATAATTTCGGTTTCAATCGGAAATAAAATGTAAGACCCACGTTCCGGAGAGAATATATGAGATAAAAGAAGTCTTAAGATTTATGGTCCAAGTGTGTTTGGAATCCCATATTTTTATTGGCAAATAAATATTACAAATTGCAATAAAACACACTTTGGAAATGTAATTTATCACTTTCCAAGTCATTTCAATTTGTGTTCAAAAATAAAACGGCCATAAATAAAATAAACTTACAACATATTTTGTACAATTTGCAAACAACAGTATTTTAGCAATGGTTCATGAAATATAAAATATTACATTTATGCACTATGCGTGAAAAACTCATGAACGATCACAAAATTCCAAATTTGATTTTTCATTTACTCGTAAATTAAATACAAACCTGCATTAACGGTGCACAAAAATAATTAGTTAATTCACTCAAGGAATTTATGTCTTGATTACTTCGAAGTAGATACACACAATGTGATACAGCAAAACAATTTAGAAAGTAATACTTTATGAACTTCTAAGACTAACGTAGCAAATCATCTGCCAGAGATTGTAAGAAAAACAATTATCAATTTAGATAGGTACCTTTAGGTAGGTCAGTCACCTTTATAATACCAAAATACATAATTTAGAGCCTTAGCACACGGCGTATTTTGAACGCGCAGACGACGCGCCTTTCAGGAACGCATGTTTTCTGCGCCGTATCTGCCGATTTTTCCGTTTTTATAGATTCAAACGCGCGTAAAACGCGATCCAAACGTGCGTGTGCGCTTTCGAAACTCATTTCAAGCAAAGGGTCAACTGAAGAGGAGTCTCTGACCAAAACGCGGAAGCTATACGAGCAACTACAGCGCGTCTGTTTCGCTGTATCAGCATAGCATATCAGCAGACGCGCGTTTCACGATAGTCCCGTGTTACAAGTTTGCGTTTACAAGGTTTACAAGGTTGCGTTAAAATCTCGTTTGCAGCGCGTATACGCGCGTCATCTGCGCGTCGTCTGCGCGTTTACGCCGTGTGCTGAGGCCCTAAGGGCCTAAAATACATAATGCAGAAAATTGCAGGTTTTGTCATCCAGTATTTTCTTATAATTACAAACATAGCAGAGCTTTTTTTTCAGTAGAATAAAAAAATGTTGCAATTTTCCTTACTCATCTCGGGTAGAAATGAGAAAAATAAATACTTTTTCAGGCAGAATTACGTTGGCTTCTACTGCAGTGACACAAAAACAAAGTGGTCTTGTTTGTTTTGCTTTTTTTTTGTCATAGTGAGAGATCAGAAGGTTTAAGAAAGCTAAGTATCAAACACAATTTCGACCTTTTTACATAACTCAAAAAATTCTAAGGTTTTTAACCGTTTTTTTTTAATTCACAAAAATTAATCAATGTTGCAATACTGTTATTACACGTAACTTTGAGTTTTAACAAATATGCTGGATGTTTTACCACCTAATAAGGAATATGGCCCATTTTTTATGAGGCCGGTGGTACAGCAATGAGAATCTTGTAGCCTGATTATGGAACCACTGATTAGGAACTACATTTGTAAATAATTATTTGCCGGAAAAAAAGTTTTTCATGAATTCTTTTAGCTTGAAACCATCCCAGCAAACAACAAAGAAAAGGGCAGTAAAAGTTTGTAGTGAGAGTGACCGATCCATTAATCTTGTACGAAGAGAAAAACTAAAGTAATTAGGCGATTAACGATTCTTCAGACTTGCTGGAAGAATTTAACAAAGAACTATTTGTTTCACTTTTTACAAACAGCTGCTGTAAAAACTGTTGTTGAAATGAAGATAGGGTGCAAAGAGACGTCTGGTGTTATTGTGAGACATATTATTATAGATGTATGAGTTGGAAGACTCTGACTCGTTGGCTGACGTGGATCATCCCTAGATGTAGCCTCACTCAGCGTCCTAATCAAAGCGATCAGTCTCACGAATACGTGATCGTCAATCACACACTTGGCAAAAAAACTAGTAGGCACTTTCAAACAGCGTGGCCACGCGTCGGTTCACCAATCAAAGCGAACGGTTACCACGCGAGTTTATAAAAAAACGGCCAATTTTCAAAAATGCTTTTTTTTTTTCGGATTGGAAATCATCAAATGACTCCTCCCGCTCTGGGCGGAGCAGGAGGGAGTGTCAGACTTTTACTGACTAAAACCCATCCATGTTCCTTCATCGCCCTTTGTGTTCCGGGGCCACGGTATCTCTTTCGAATGGTCCCGCAGCCCCGGCAGGCTGCGGCCCTGGCGGACCCCTTCCCTATTGCTGACTCTCTTTGAGGCGCGCGTGGAACACGAACGCGCCGTCGACACGGCCTGTCGTCATGAGACGGACAGACGGCGAGCTTGCCCATAGCTCCCCGTCCACAGGCCCGCGCCTACGGTGGCCGGAAGCCATTACGTGGCCCCCGACGCCCGGGGCGTCTCCCGCGGCGGCCGGGACGTGAGGATCTCTCCCTCTCACGTTCCGCCACCTCCTTCGCTAGCATGACTGCTTCGCAGAAGAAAGTGACGGCGTCCCATTCCGTCTCGCTCCGGACCATGGCACGAACCAGGGCCGGAAGCGAGAGGTCGCCGCCGCCGATCGCCGCTTCGAGGACACGGCGGTGCTCCGCCCAGATCCCATGGCGGCAATCCGGCAAGGAGGCTCGCCGCCTCGCGGGATATCGACTTTTGAAATTTAGCCCCTTAACAATCACAGATTCTTCTGTAGTTTCAACATCAGTATTTCCAGTAAAACGTGTAACAAGCCAAATATGTCACGAAATGAAATATTTCGAGGCCTGTTTCGGATTTGAATTCAAAATTAATTTCCGTAGAAACAGATGGATTTGCTCCTCTGAAGGTGACGCAACAACGGACAAATGAGTGGGCCTAGTACGAAAACGTAACGTAAAATGCGTATTTTCAATACAATTTCACAATTTTTTACAAACAGAGGCGAAACGAATTTAAGAATTTTCAATACTCGTTTGGTACAAAATATTTACTTAGTTGATAATATTCAGTGGTTAAGTAATATTTTATTATGTTTATCACTAAAATAGGCTTGTCGACTGAAAAATCTAATTAGTCCGTCATCGTCAGTTAGATTATCAAAAATATTTGACCCGTATTTTTTCTTTTGTTACGTAAACCAAAATTGACGAAGATACGACGCTTTTGAAATTCTCAATACGTCACGCCTTAGTTTTAGTGCGTTCTGACGTCACAATCCCGGACTCCCGAGTTTTGAGTCGTTTTATAGTTGTCAATATTCATTGATTCACAAAAACAAAAAATACGTTTCCTTTATTTTCCAATATTCTAACTGACGGACTAAATTGAGTTGCAATTTTTTGATACTGTCGTCATGCCTATTGTAACCAAAATGCTTTATGAGCGTATCTACACACGGATTTCCAAAGAATTAACGTTACTTTTACGTCGTGCGTTCGTACTAGGGGCTGTCGTAGGCGTAGATACCTTGTTCAGTTTAATTTAAAATATATTACCAAATTATACGGTAAAGTGGGTTTTATTACGTTATTGGTTAAGTAATCAGCGTGGGTTTTTCCGACAAAATTGTTTACCAAGCTATTTATTAAAAAAAAAAAAGATATGTTTTCACCTCGGCGTTTATGTTTTGGTTAGTGCATTGATATTTTGTTAAAAGATGGTAAAAATTTAAAAAAAAAAGACTTCTTTGATAACCATGTTTTATTTGTGAATCCTAAATCGTGTGTGTACGTATTTGAAATAATTATCAAATGTATTAAAAATATTGAATTGCAGATTATTCAAAATTAAATTATAGAAATGGCTGAATGAAAATAATTACGGATTTTTTTTAAATATAAATTATTATGTTTGTAAATTCTATTTTGTTAATTCGATGAAGTTTGCGTGCTGTAATTTTTGGAGGTATGAAGAACAGGGTGTAAAGCTCTTCATCCCCCGTGGAAAAGGGAGGATCCTCCGACCAGACGGGTGTTGTGTCTGGTGGGCCACTGCCCGACAGTTGTTGTCGGGTTCTCGTATGTAGTCTTATGTCGCGGATAACTTTGCTTGCGCGATGTAGGATTTCTGACGTGTTTCACTGTTAGTTCATCATCTGTGTCATAGATAGCGTTGTAGTACTTTTTGTTCCATGTAGCGTAGCACTTTTTGTAGTGCCGCTACAAATATTTAAGCAAAACTGTACCTACCATGTTTTTCGCAATAAATTATCCTATCTTATCTTTTCGCTGAATGAAGATGAATACGTGAAAATTGAATTCTCAGTAAGAAAAATCAGGCCATACAAACAATCATTCGTCCTCATACAATTTACATAAATATTAATATTTGAGCAAAAGCTGTGAAACATATTGGCATTTTATTTGGCAAGGCTTTATCTGGTCATTAGTGGAAGTGAATGAGTGATGCAGCAAGCGCCAGCGTATGGCCACTAAAACTGCGAATTCGTTTCACTTCGAAAACTATAGACCTACAGTTTAAGGTTTGGTCGCACAGCTGCTGACGGATACTTTAGAACTGAACAGATTTACAAAGGGGATTGGCAACATTTGAATTTATTTGTAGAAAACAAAAGCAGTCGTCAGCTGAAGCTTTGGATTACAGTACTTTCAGAGTTATGTATAATCAATATTGTTGTTTTCTATTTATACAAAGACGTTGGTGATCTCTACTGTTACGGCCTCCTTTATCTCTCCATGGAAATCGCTCATTTAGTGACCTTATTTCATAACAGTATCGGTTCAATTGACTTCAAAATGAAATATTGGCAATGACGCTTTTTGAAATTTTATAATATCTTTGATTCCTTATCGAGCTGTAGAATTTTCTTTTTATCTTAGTTATTACAAACAGTGTCTGTCAATCAATGAAGGAATTTTACAATATCGTTATCAACAGACTTGTACAAAACAAAAATGGAATTGAAATCAAATACCAGAAATTGTATAATGATTGTCACTTTGACAATGGATAGCGATGAATAAGAAATTGAAAAAGATTGCCAATTATTTTTATTTGCATTACTTTCTAAAATTATACCGGTTGCTAGAAGGTCTTATAAAATATAACAGGTAAATATCTACATTAAGGTCTGATCAAACTGAGGCAAATCCCGCGTGGCACACGTCTGCACTCGCGCTTGTTTGAACATCGGGTTGAACATGTAAGTCCATTCAGCTTCTTGTGCGGGATTTACTTCAATTTGATCAAGGGTTCTAAAATTGCCACTTGAAACAAAATCATAATAGGGGCATTTTAGGCCCCAGAGCTTTGGAACGGAAATGAAAATATACGATTCAATAACTAATTCATACTTTGGCACGTCAATTACATTCTAGATATAAAACACAGTTATATCAGACTTCATATCTAATACTCGTACATTCTTTACTTTGGCAGTAGATTTCCAATTTGAAAACAAAATCATAATAATATTTGGTTCAAAATCTATCGTTTAATAAAAACATAATTTCTCTTAGAGTAGTTGCATATCACGAACGCGGGTCAATTTATTGCCTTTTATTTGACTAATGTGCCCAGCGTCTTAACTAAAGCGATCGAAATCGCGATTGTCACGTTCGTAAATGTTACTATGTACTATCTTTGGGAAACCAGAAGACTTCTGTCAAACTACACGTTCAGGTTCGCCAAAAAAAATGAAGGTTGCGAGTTCGTGCAATGATCGCTTTGGTCAAGATTGGCGCGCGTTCGTAAATTGATACAACTATAGCTTACTTAATTAATACCTAATATTAAAATCTCCTATAGGTTGTTCTATTAATACTGTTTCGGTGGTGTCTGGTGCTGCTGGTGACGCAGATGCTAGGGCTGATGGTCGTAATGATATGGCTAGAGGTAAAGCTGACCGGGCGCAGAGCTGGGACGCTCCACGCGTTGAGCCGGTTGAACGGTAGCGGGTGCAGCGGCCGCGTCTATGGACAAAAGAGTTTGGTTTTATTATGTTAGGTTTTGTAAATAGTATCTTTGTATCTTTCAGAAAAGATACTGTCATGCTATTTAGACTGTGTTGGAAATTTTGTTCTTGGGTTTTATGAAACAAATTTCATCAAGTCATATACAGAAGATGAGGTAGCTCACTACAAAAACGGACACTCTATGCGACCAATGAAAGCAATCGTCGCATTATTTTTGTTTGGCAAATGCGTGTTCGCAGCGTCTTGTTTTCCGAACAAACGAGTGCCATTTGAGCGTGATGTGGCGACCAGTCGCTTTGATTAGGACACGAGATTATAATTATATGTGCTATTGTTCATTGTATGTCTAATTTCAGACTCATGTCATACACCATACTCAAATATTGTGTCACGTCTTGTCTAAGGTAAAAAACTTTTAGGCCCATTTTCAGGTAGTAAGATGTAACTTTATAATGATGTTTTCGAATTCACTGACTGACTTACTTTAACTGACACTACATGCAGCAAACCAAAACAAATCCATAAATAATATACAAGTCTCACTTTATTAAAATCTGTACAAAATCACACAACATTCGTCAGAATGTAACGCAACATATTTTCAAACTTTCGCATCAGCTTGTTAATTAAAAACTAACAAGACTAACTTTATAGCACTAGTGTTATTTTCATAAAACAAACATTAATAAAGCCTAAAGCATCTTTGCATTTATATTCTGTGTGGTTTTAATCATGCACAGACTTATTGTATTCTTAATTAAAATCGTAGCGGGTTCACGCAAGAATTAATGTCTCTTGTTGCTAAACGTGAGCTGTGTTCGAAAACATTTTTGTTTCGTTCGTTTTTCTAATTAAAGGTTCTTTTGATTCTTAATTATCTGTTAAGGTATGTAAGGACGTGTTTTTTTTGTTATTAAACATATTTTTTAGCCGACCTAAAGAAAGGAAGAGGTTATGTATTCGATCAGCATCTTTTTTTAATATTCATAATATTAAAGAAAGTAGCGGTGACCCAGTGGGAATGGCCCCGTAATGAAGAGCCGTAGAATATAAATTAATTTAGGCAAAGTAAAGTATATACGCACGCGTAGCATGACCAATTATATCTCTATTCTTCCAAGAATAGACAACGCTTTTTCTAAACAACTCAAAATGTCTTCTCGTTTCGTTAACAAAAAAAAAAGTGTCCGATGCACAAGTTTTAAATATACTACGGGATCGAATGTGACTTCGCTGCTAGACAAGCAGCCTTGTCCCAGCAGTGGGAACATTGTAGGCTAATTATACTATCCATAATCGAAACCGGAACCGGAATCGATTGTTTCATTTTGTGATCTGTAACAGGTGTAAATGCTACCAGGTTTTTCGGTAACCTGCTAGTTGAAAGCAATGCGTAAAAATACCTTAAATAATTTAGATATTGTTTCTTTTCTTGTGCAATAGTAGTTTTTGGTACGTGATTTCCAATTCAATATTGCTTGGCTTTGTTTTGTCTAAAAAAATATAATAATTCAAAATTCTCCAACTTGCACCATTCAGTAAAACGCCGACAAACTTGAACTTGCAAGTGTCAACAGATATAAGTCTGAGGAAACCGCACGACGAAGTTACGTCGTCGGATCACAAACTATTTTGGATACACGCCAGCGAAAACATTTTGAAAAATCGATGTAGCAAAAGTTTCTTTTGTTACATTTTTTTGCTGATTTTGTCTAAGTAACATTTTTTTTTAAAGAGTGTTACATAGATCCTTAAATTGGTATTCTATGGAAGTTCTAAGTTTAAGTATTGTATTGAGGAGTTGGTATTGAGTTGAATCTGTACAACTATAAAGTTTAAAATCTTTGCTCAAATTCTAATCTCCTAATGTTCCTAACATATTTGCACACCTAGGATGGTTATAATACAGTGTACCTTATGAACTTTTTGTAACATCGTCTGAACCTGTGTTATGCAAATAAATGATTTGTATTTGTGTTTGTATTGCTGCTTTGGTAAAATGTAGGTAATGGAATATTATTACGCTTGCGCAGTCTTTAGGCTTTATGATTATATGTTTTTTTAGCCATAAGCGATAGTTCGATTCAATAAAATAATCAAATTATGGCCCTTCAGTTCAAAGCAGGTTTTCCTTCATTATACTAACTACTTCGCCTATTACTGTCTATTAACACTAAAAGGTTTGAACCGTTACTTTAATTTGTTAGGCATTTTTGATTTAATATTAGAAACATTCATTTCTTTCATGCAAATTGATCGCAGCTATTTTTTTTTTAGTTTGTGTGGTCTATCATATTAAATTCGATTAAAAACGCAATGATAAAATAGGTACTGTGTTACAAAAAAAAAATTAACAGTCGACTGATGTTACCAGCTTTTAAAATTCAAAGAATTCAATTTCATCCAATTAATCAATTGTATTTTGATAAGTAGTAACAATTATTATTTTATTATTAGGTGTATTCTCACTGACCCCGCCGCTCGTCGTCCTACTGGTGGGGTCAGCGGGAAATGATTAAAATAATCAAAAATTGTTCCCGTTGACCCCACCAGTGGTATTACGACGAGCAGTGGGGTCAGCGGGAACTGATAAAATTAGTAAAAATGGACCTCGGCCGTTTTAATTGTTAGTAGTCCTAACGGACTAAAATATAACTGCCTATACTTATTATTAAAAAACTCTCATTTCAGGTTTATTATATTTCTAAACATTACCTATGGCTAAAGAAAAAACTCTTTAGATCCTCTAACAAGCCTTTAAGTAGGTACTTGTAAAAACTTAAGACACTCGTTCAATGCTCTACTACTCCAAGCTTAAAATGTTAAAGGCCGTGTTTATTAAAGGTTGTTTATCTTAAACATTGAATTATTATAATATTACAAGCCGTCTCGTCTGCCCGAAGAAATTTTCCATCGGTAGATACCTTCTTAAGAGCCTTAGGGCTAGGTTATAGTCACGTTTACACGCACAGATCAGCGTTTTTGAGTATCTCCATCTCATTCTGTCACGTATAGGCTTCATTTCATGGAGTGAGAAGTCTGATCACATGCATGCATTCAGTAGTTCGTTACAGTACGAGCGACAGAAAGGGCAAAATGCAGGAAAATGCATGCATGCATGTAAAAATGATTTGACCCTTTTTTTTTCGGATGGGAAATCATCAAATGACTCCTCCCACTCTGGGCGGAGCAGGAGGGAGTGTCAGACTTTTACTGACTAAAACCCATCCATGTTCCTTCATCGCCCTTTGTGTTCCGGGGCCACGGTATCTCTTTCGAATAGTCCCGCAGCCCAAATGATTTCACCCTTAGGTTTCATTTACGAAGTGCGTCTCGCATCCAGCGGATCCCCGCAACCTTTACCAGATCATCAGTTATGTATAAGTCCACTATATATTAGGCGGTGAGCCTATTACCATCTACCGGGCACATATCGAGGCTGTTATCGAGAAATTCCTGATGGAAAAACCCTCATGGATGCTCACCAGTCATGCTTACGACCAGCAGACCCAACGAGGCAGCAATGAGACCCTGAATACCCTGAATTGTTCCTCGAACAGTACATGTACGTGAGGTGCGCACACGGCGCTTGTTTGCTACTAGCTGTTGTAAATCTAACGCTCGCTTGCGCGCACCTCTTCATCGCTTAGTTGAGACTTACAATAATGAGTTTAGCATAATCGACATACTTTTCCTCAGTAAAAACGTATTCAGTAAGCAAATCCGTGCAATTATTAAGGATCGGCAGTCGACGACTGTGATGTAATGTGTTTTCATATGTGTGTAATATGTATTGTGTGCCGACAAATTGTGTAACTTTCTGTATATTGTGAATCCCTTAACAAACTGTACAACTTACTTTTATAACTGTTATTTTAGTTTACATCATATACTTACGGTCTCTCTAGTTGTATAATTACTTATAGTAATCTGTGGAAAACGTAGTGGGTAACATATTTATCATAGTTTAGTATGTAAGCCTTATTATGAACCTGTAATATGTTACTGTTAGTTTTTCCTAAATAAATAAATACTCGTAATCTCCTTCCTTACCTGGTGCAATGACACCTCAGCAGCCTAAGGAAGGCGGCTCTGAAGGTCCTGTTGAACACGGTATATATGATGGGGTTGATGGTGGAAGACACGTAGCCCAGCCATAAGCAGATGTCCACCACGTGCTCTGTGGAAAAGAGAGTGTTTTAGTATCTTGAAGTTTCAGAGATGACGATGAGGTAAATCAGTGAGGTCAAATCATCTCTCTAAAAAAAATCGCCGTAATGTAGATGATACTTCTCTTGGATGTAGGGGGTAATCTCCAAAACTACTGATCCAATTTCGAAAATTCTTTCACTAATGGGAAGCTACATTATCCCCTAGTGTCATGGTCTATATTTGATTATGATTATTAATTTTTTACCTTAGTGCAACCGAAACCCCAGGCAAATGCTAAGCTAGTTCTAAATAAACTCGACTACGGTAGGCCACCTCAATGTCAAAATGTTACCTCTGTCATGCGGCCTACTGCATCTTTATTTAATTCTAATGTGAAACCCTAAGTTAAATGGATGACTCATAGTATCCATTTATCTTAGCGCAGTATTTTGTAGAAAGAAAAGTGTAGCCTTAGGGGCGCTACGGCGCGAGGACAGAAAAATTTAACCATAAAAGTGTTATTTTCGCAAATTGTTTATTTTGTCGATTCTATCGTATAGAACACCTAAATATAAGGCTAAAAGTGTCTTGGTATTTTTTGTCTCCGACTAATGGTTTGTCGTAAAAACGATGTCGAAGGGATCCATAGGTTAGGTTAGGTTAGAACTGTGACTAACTATGCGCGAGCCGAGCGAGCGAAGCGAGCGCTACATCGAAATTGGTCGCGAAATTTTTTAAGTCTTTTTTTTCATAGTGCCCCTAAGACGACCCATTGACCAAAAAATAAAGTCTAGAGTCGTTCTTTTTGGTTGACCCGAAAGTAAGATTTTCGAAATTGTAGCAGCTATTTGTGCCACATGATGACGTTCCAGATTTGCAATAATGCATCTATCATGTATGGCACGCGGAAGCATTAGGAAACGTAAAACCATTCGATGTTGCCATATCTCTTGGCACGAGACTCCATTCTGTCCCCAACACATGAGTTTCTTATGCATTCACCCAATGCAGAATGCATTTTGCAGATCTATATTTTCGAATTATGTCACATGCTCGTTCCAAGCTCATTTAATTTTGAACTTGGCCTGCTTCACGCTCTATAAAACAATTTTAAGTATCTACCATTGCTAAGATAGCTTAGACCTCAACTTTCGCATCCATAATACAATATAAGATTGAAATAGGCAAAGGTTTTAACCATAAAGCCGTTATTGAATTTCTTGTTTTACCGGCAACGTTGAAAGTGAACTGATTTTAAACCTCTCTGTCTGAAAGAGTAACACACCAAAGGTCAACGTCAACCACCCAAGAAAGCCTCATCATCAATAATTATCAGTATAGCAATTTACCCGTTCACTTTCCAAATAACCTCCAGTAACACGATTTGGCAACTGCAACTTTTGCGTCCATATCTACATTACAAACAGTATAATCAGCAACCAAAAGTCAATTCAAAACCGCTACAATTTCGCTCTCCATTCAGAAACGGTCAACTGCCCAACTGTCAACTATAAATCAAATCTAACCGCGGCCATAATTTACCTGGAACTATGCAGGCTGGACACGCAGCGAACAGGATATTGAGTAGGAAGAATGGTGCCCAGCATAGCACGAATGTGAAGAAGACCAGGCCAAGGACCTTGGTGGCTTTCTGCTCGTTTGCCACTGCGTTTGCTGAGAGGGAACGACCTTTTCTGCGATTTGCTAGGAATCTGGAACAAACATTGTTTATGAGTATTTGCAAGAAGTGGCGTGGAACTGGGATCGATGGAAGAAATGAAGAGAAATATTTGCTAAGTGGTGACAGTACAGACTCACTAATGTATTACTTTATTGATTTGGTACACCAACAGCAATACATACTAAGAATTAATGTGAAACAATGAAAATAACATAAAAGTGCTGGTATGTATGCCTATTATAGGTGTACGCAGCATTCACCATAGGACAACAATATAATTATAATTTTTCAAATTCTTAAAAATAAAATTGACTTAATACTAAATAAAATGATACGAATTATGATGATATACATATGCATTACGAGTGTGATATCTTAAGATTTAGATTTTTGTTAAATGGTTGCGCATTTGCAAATGTGTTGAGTTGACAGAAATTAGTTATTTAAACGTAAATTAGTGCTCTCCCGTACCTCAGAAACTGATTTTCTAAACTTGGTAAGGGAAACAGCGAATAAATCGGTTTCCAGTGATGTGTGGGAGCTGCTATAGTTTCTACATATTCTGAGCAAAGCTATTACTAGTAAATATAAGTTTTGATTCATAGTAATTGTAGAAATGTGGATGTGTTTGGTGAGTCCGTAGTAAAAACAGTGGTTCGGTGTCATTTCAGACAAGCTTTATAACTTTATTTTTCAAATAAAACGTTGCGGCACACTAAGACTTTTCCCATGTATCGTGAGTGCGTTTACAAACATTTAAACTCACTAACAGACTCGGAGCTCGAGTTCGCGGAGATCCATTTCTTAGCCTGCCGGGGCTGCGGGACTATTCGAAAGAGATACCGTGGCCCCGGAACACAAAGGGCGAGGAAGGAACATGGATGGCTTTTAGTCAGTAAAAGTCTGACACTCCCTCCTGCTCCGCCCAGAGCGGGAGAAATCATTTGATGATTTCCCATCCAAAAAAAAAAAAGCTGTAAACGGTATTTTAAAATCAAATAAGTAAAAACTTCTGAGAAATCTAGTTTGGCACAGATCTTTTAGGGCTCTTTAAAGGGGTGTTTTTGGTAAACATAATTATATTGTACGTGTTGCATAAAAAAGCATTGAAAAAGCCAAATTGTGGCATTAAGTTTTGGTAACGCGCCAAAAAATCATGATCAAGAATACTTGGCTTACTATGCTGTTCAATCTCAGAGTTATTGAGCTACGTGAACAAAATTACGGTAAGTAGGTATTCGCCTTTTCTTAGTAATCCCGAAAGTCTCTCACAATTTATTTCACTGAAGTTTATCAATGTTCCGGTCTTACAAACGTCAGGCGAATAAACGTCAAGTGCCTCAACGGGTCCCGTACAAATGAAGGCATAATAAGGTCCCTTTAGAAGGCGCAATCTTTTAAACCTTTTTGTCCCATTGATCGATAGACCCCTATTTACCTTTTGATATTTTAAGCCTGACAGATTGGTTTGATTGGCACTTTCTATTCGACATTTGAATGGATTATTGGATTATTTTGGGGTTAACTAAAATCGTTTTTTATTTAAATTATTTTTTAATGGTCTGTTTTATTTTAATCTGGTTTTATGTATGTCAAATCTCGTCTTATTTTTTGTCAATAAATTGTCTAATTTGGTTGGATGATTGTTATCATGATCATCGGCCTAACCTTTTCCCAACTATGTTGGGGCGGCTTCCAGTTTAACCGAATGCAGCTGAATACCAGTATTTTACATGGAGCGACTGCCTATCTGACCTCCACACCTCAGTTAGTACTGGGTAATACTATACCCCTTAGTTAGACTGGTTGTGGACACTGACTACCTGTAACGACTGTCAAAGATCTACAAATGACAGCCAGGACCAACGGCTTAATGTGCTTTTGAGGCACGGCGGAAACTCGGTAAGTAATGGGTGGTCACCTATCCACAGACCAACCTAGGCAAGCACGGCTTAACCTAAAAATTGACCCGAGCAGCTGTTATTATCTAGCCACGAGCTCCACTCATTATGACTGATAACATAATGATGTACAAAGTGAAGCAGATCATTATACAAAGGAAAAATAAAGGTTAAATAAAGGTTTTATTATTTATTTATTTATTTTTATTATTATACAGGCTGAATTTTTCTGGCGGGCGTGAATGGCCAAATTCGAAACTATGAGGAATAGTGTAAAATACAGAAAGGAGTCCCGAGCTCGACTCCTGAGGTCCTGGGTTCACAAATTGTTATTCAGTTCTTCCATCACGAGTTTCTCTGTAGGGTGGCCAACTCTTATTCACGGATATGCGGGAAACTACAAATTATGCGGGACTTGACAAAAAAAGCGGGACCTCCTCCTGTCTCCAAGTGTACATAACCAGAGAAAAAAAATGCAATTTTAGCGCTGTCATTGTCTCCACGCGCCTGACAGCGTTGCACGTACGTAAAATGCCACCCGTAGGTACTTTATTATTTGAATGGGGTTTCTTTCCAACCTAGGCCAGGTTAACCATAAAGCCCGTGCCAGACTGTTGTAAACAAACCCTCCACACACCTCCACATCGGCTTTATCGGCTTTGTTTAAATACTGCTGACAATCATATTAGTATTAGCAAATAAACAGTTTGTAGCACAAACTGTTTTCCTTAGATACACATGTGTGGCCTTAATTATTATTTTTTGTTAGTATCTTTTAGTAGCGTTTAAGTACATTAGGTATATAATATATAAACTAATATTTTACTTACTTTCACTATTATGTTTTATATTGTTAAGAAATCCATTGTCCAAATATTATTTAGTAGAAACATGCCGCCTGTGATACAGGTTTAACCTAGTACAGGCATCGAACTCTGTTATACCAACATTATTTTTAAGATTTAACTTGTAATTTTCGTGCGAATTTTAAATTTGAATAAATGTATTATTATTATTATTTATGCAGGACAATTAGTGTCCCGCAGACACACATAGCGAGACGCATTATTTGAGCCGTAGATACGGGACGGTTGGCAACCCTGATTGCAACAACGTCGCGCCGGGCACAACTAGTATATAATTCTATAAAAACATGTTTGTTGCGGTCGCAAATAATTTATTTTTATCAACATACCTAAAACCTGATACTGAGCAGCAAATTGTAGAAAACTTAAGATAGGTAATCGGAATTTCGCGGGTTAATCGAAATAAAAAAATATGTGTGTGGTAATTAATTATTCGATGCATTGTGTTTGATTTAGTGTAACGAATACAAATTATGTAGGTATCAATCTGTTCTGATTCTTAGGGTACTACATTCCACAACGGAATTCTATAACAAAGTAAGCTTTCGCTCTCCGTCCCATCTGCCGGTTCACCCGTCAGTCACAGAGCTGTATCTTTTGAATCGGAATAGATAGACCTCTAAAATAAAAGAACAGAGCTAGATCTTAAATGTACTGTTTATGCACATAGGTATATCCTTTTTTGCAAATCATGCATTCAAAGTAAGGTTTGCTATAAGAAAACCCAATTCTGGGTTAAACTCACCGTTGCTGCGTGGCTATTTTATTGCAATTTGTGTTTAGGTATTTTAATTTTGTGTGTGTATAGAAGAAAAAGTATAAGGAACGTGATTTTTTTGGCGTATTTTGCTCGTACATACAAAACATATGTTATTTTAAATATTGTACTGTAGTACGGAACCCTGCGTGTGTGAGTCCTCGCATTTGGCCGATTTTAGGATTCAAATAAAATTATAAAAGGCAGAACCATAACTTATTCATAGTGAGTACTTATCAGATGCATGAGCAAAATGTTACGAGGAGGGTTGTTAGTGGTTACAGCCACATGCGTCGCTCTGGCGACCGCTAAGAGATCTCCCCAAGCTGACAAAATTCCGGAATTACTGAAGAACGTTGACACACGACGCTATTCAGATAGCGTATTAGAAGATGCGAACTTAGATGCGGTGAGAGTTGTATTCAAATTCGATATTGGTCTACTTTAGGTGTGACAATTATTCCATTCATTGAAAATTGAAGTAATGGCCACTTATCCGAGTAGCATTTTCCATTGTAATAACTCTCCATACGTCCCCTAAGTTTGTTTTTTTTTTTACTTTTGTCCATTTTCTCTTGGATTCATCTTCATCGTCTTCCCCTTTTCAAAAGTTTTCAATTCGTCAGAATGTTTTTTTTTGTGTGAAAGTGTATGCCCATCGACAACTCTGTACCGTGCCGGCCGATTTAAAAAATAAATTATTTCAGCCTGATTTGATCAGAAAATATGGTTATCCAGTTGAAGTTCACTATGTGACGACTGAAGATGGCTACATATTGGAAATGCATCGTATCCCTAACGGACGAGATGCCAACACTGTTTCAAATCATACGAAACCTGTCGTCTTCGTGATGCATGGCATACTTTGTTCTTCTGCTGACTGGGTTTTAATGGGTCCTGGCTCGGGTTTAGGTAAAGTATTTTTTATATAATAATATAATATTATAAACATTATTTCCTTTAAACTTAGCCTATGTTTACAATTTTATAACAACATGTAAGTATGTAGAAACAAAAAAAAAACTATTTTGCAATTGATTATGGTAGGTATTTGAGACTTATTGGCTAGTTTTGTGACAAACAAATTAGTTAACTACCCTCCGTACTAGTTATAAACTGTACGACGGCAGAGTAGTGCGACCAGTTTGCTGTCTCCGATGAATGTACATAGTATACGCAAACTAAACAGATTAACTGCATGCTGTGTATGTCTAATAATATTACTCAATTTAGGTGGTGCAATAAGTTCACTAGACTTAACTCGTAGGTAATTCCTCAACATTACACCATTTGCCATATAATGTTATTCAATCATACAACTAGGTATTAAATAGTCTGACTTGACATTGTAGACGCAAAAATTTTTCGGGAATTGTGCCATGATATTATTTATGCTATAAATCCTCTATAAAAGTATCTGAACCAGTTAGCTTATTGGAAACATTAAAACAACCAGTGTCATAGTAACCACAATAATAACCAAACGGGTGTTATAATGTTGTACTAAATTTCATTATAATATAACTAATTTCAAAAAAACTTATAGGTTAATTCGAATTCACGTCGTATCCTGCCATTTTTTTTCGATATTAGTATTGCATTTTAGTAATTGTACGATCCAAAATGTAAATAATTATTACAATAAATAATTATATTATTACCTGTAAGTACATAATTTGTTTGTATTCAAATATTCTGCAATTAAACTTTCCATGAATTTACATAGACTTCTTACAACACTACAACACCCTACAGTTTCAGAACCTTTTATGGAGGATTCATATTATGGATGTAGATAAAGTCTTGTATGCAACTGTACATAATTAAGTATTAAAACACTTATGAGATACTATAAACCCACATTCGTGTTTTAATATCCCTTATTATACAACAGTTGCATAAATAACTATTATATTTTAATTTGTACACTTATCCCATGATCTGTCCACGAAGTAGACACAATAGTTAAACAATGACGTCTCGACCAAATCGGTCATTCGACAGATCATGATTTATTAACATATCTCTAATGATCTAAGTTTGATAACATTCATTTTTAAAGGTTACATTCTCGCCGAGGAAGGATTCGACGTCTGGATGGGTAATGCTCGCGGAAACCATTACTCTCGAAGGCATGTTACTTTGAACCCTGATGATATACTGAACAAGGCATTCTGGAAGTTCTCTTGGGATGAAATCGGAAACATAGACTTGCCTACTATGATTGACTATGTATTGGCGGTGTCTGGAAAAGCGAAGCTGCACTATGTGGGTCACTCACAGGGAACCACGTCCTTTTTCGTGATGGGATCATTGCGTCCGGCTTATAACGACAAGATTATTTCAACGCATGCACTGGCTCCAGTAGTTTATATGGCACACAACAATTACCCTCTTTTAAAGATGTTGGCACCTTTTTCTAATCATGTTGATGTAAGTTATAATATTATATTATATATCGTTAAGGGTCTATTTACAGCCTTTGTAGGTAGCATGCGTAGATGTGTAAATTTCCTGCGAAGCTTATGTGAATCTGATTTGGTTAATATTTTACTTTTTAGAGCATTTCTTTCTTGGTCGGACTCGGTGAGTTTTTCCCTAACTCTGTTGTCTTCACGTGGGCAGGCAAAGAATTCTGCCGAGATGGAGTAATTTTCCAACCGATATGCAGTGATATTTTCTTTTTGATTGGGGGACGCGACGAATCACAACTTAACGTGGCAAGTATTGAATGATTCAAGTTTGTTTTAAAGACCTACCTACATTTGTATATGAATAATTGTATTTAAGATGTGTATTTGTGTTTGCAGACCATGTTGCCTGTCATAATTGGTCACACTCCAGCTGGTTCGTCTGTAAGACAGGTCATTCACTACGCTCAAGGAATTGCTGGGAAAGGCTTTCGTCGCTACGACCACGGATCTCCATTAGCCAATTATATAACGTACGGGGACACCACTCCTCCGTCTTATGATTTATCTAAAGTAACTTCTCCAGTGTATCTTCATTATTCAGCCAGCGACCCATTGGCGGAAGTCGCTGATGTTGATACACTGTTCGAAGAACTAGGTAGCAAGACATTAGACAGGTTTCTAGTTCCTTTGAAAAGCTTTAGTCATCTCGATTTCATGTATGGTATCGATGTGAAGAATTTGGTTTACGATAAAGTTATTGAACTTATTAAAGCCACAGACGCTAATGCGTGATGATCAGTGATTTTAACGAGATTAATATTACAACGAATACAAACTTCACTCGACCGAGTTATAGTTCTATCCTGTGTTTTTTATTAGACCTAATGGCCGGCGCACATATGGCGGAGCGCAGAGCAGCGTATTTTCCACTGTCAAACTATTATCGACATTGTGCTCATTGAAATAATATCTCAAATCAATTAACAGACTGCGCGTGGATGCGCGAACCTCGCCTTTTTTCTTCCAGTCTGTCTGGCGTGTTGTTATGTTTACTCACTGTAAATCATTTAGTCGCGCAAGTGTCGTTCGCGCCAGTATCAGTCACGCAAATGTGTATTCACACATAATTATGTCCATGCGCGCAAATGTACATTCGCGCCAGAGTTAATAAGGGCACATGTCTGTTCGCGCAAGTGTCCGTCGTGCAGATGTCTTTCACACAAATGTCTTAGATTCACTATTGGGTACACCCTTCATGTTATAATGTTTTTTTTTGTTATTAAAACTTCACAAAAAATAATAGGTACCTAAAAATACACAACATTAAACGGAAGAAAAGCCAAAACAGCACGTTTTTGTGGTCCAAGGCTAATTTGCAGAAAATAAAGTTGGGCTGACATTTTTATTCAGTTGCAGATTCATAAATATGTAGTTATGAATTTTCTCGACCGTGGAATTATGAAGCTTATAACAATGTTGCTGAAGTTTTAGTTTGAAATGGGCTATTTCAGTCTTTGTGAGCGTGGTAAGGAGTTGAGTTATTAAGGCACCTTCCTATCTTTCGGGGATACATGAATATGAAATATCATTCAGTTGTTTATATATGCCACCGGAAATGTATGAAATCCGTCATTGTATACAATTCCTAGGAAATGTATAACATGATATTTTTTTAATATGCATTTTTCCTAGGATTTCAGTTCTCAAACGTGTTTTTTTTTTTTTTTTCACGGAGAACATTCGTTTTTATACATTTCCTAGTATCATTTCGGAATTACATACAATTCCTAAGAAATGCATACATTTCCCAGGAAATGTGTGTATTATAGAATCTTTGAAGTATTTTTTTACACATTTCCTAAGTAGGCTCGGAATTTTATACATTTCTTAGGAATTGTGTACAATTGGCGAGACGACAAAAAAAAACTAATTAGTCCGTCAGTTAGATTATCAAAAAATATTTGATCCGTGTTTTTTCTTTTCTTACGTAAACCAAAATTGACGAAAATATGATGCTTATAAAATTTTCAATACGTCATGCCTTGGTATAATTTTTAGCTAGTTCTGACGTCACGGGCCCCCACTCCCGAGTTTTGATGCGTTTTATCTTTTGTCAATATTCATTGATTTACAAAAACAAAAAATACGTGTCCATTAATTTCCAATACTCTAACTGACGGACTAAATAGATTTGCAATTTTTTGATACTGTCGTCATGCCTATTCCTAGATTTCATACATTTCCGGTAACATATATGAGTTGGGAACCATCATCATCTTCCTGCCCTTTTCCCATTCTATTTGGGTTCGTCGCAACACATTTTTCCTTCAGTTCTCCCCTGTTGGACGTCACTACATCATTTACTCCATTTTCCTTCATTGTATCATTCCTCACACAATCCATCTATCTTTTCTTTAGCCTTCCTCTCCCTCTCCATCCATCAACATTCATGTCCATTACTCTTTTAGTCACATGCGTTTCATCCCTCATGTCCATACCAAGACAAACGACTTTTTCTGTAACAGGCATCACTTTTAAACTTCCTCTAAACTGTTCCTTATTTTATTAATTCTTGTCACTCCACACATCCAAGTCAAGTCATTTTAAAAACCAATTAGTCAAAATACTATGATCATTTCCCTTCAAAAAAACTTTTATATAGCATCTAAGTAGAGGCTAGACTGAATACTAAATCGTGTCTTAATTAAAGTTTAGGATCTCGACACGTAATCAGGGCCTACGAGAGTCAGCTTACAATTTTGTATTAATTGGAAACTCATTACAGACTACCTAAGTGATTCGGGTTTCATTTTAATGAACGAAATCAAACTTGCAAATTGCGTTCTTGTAATACATAGGTACCTCTAACTCTTGGACTAGTTGGAACAACGATTTTCATAAAATGGTTGGATAAGAATTATAGCCGATTTGTTGCCATTGCAATGGCTCGCCCAGAAAGAATGTGCTGACGCCTGATGAGCAAGTTATTACTATAGCTGTAAGTATTATGCAAATTAATGTTGTAGTCCTGCTAAAATTACAAAATACCAAAATACAAATGACTCGTATTTTGAGTTTGAAATTGCGGTTCTGAGGATCTCGTGGCAAAATAATAACAGCTGCTCGGGTCGATCTTCAGGTTAAGCCACGCTTACCGAGGTTGGTCCGTGGATGGGTGACCTCTCATTACATACCGAGTTTCTTCCGTGTCCTGGAAAGCACGCTAAGCCGTTAGTCCCGGCTGTCATTTGTAGATTTTTGACAGTCGTAACAAGTCAGGGGCCCGAAAGTCTGACAACCAGTCCTACCAAGGGATATCGTATTAACCTGTATTAACCGGGTTATGAAGGTTAGATAGGCAGTGAAGCCATGTGAAGTACTGATAATCAACTGCATTCGGTCATAGTTAAGAAAAAGCTGGTCAAATGGTAATTTTGAGTATTAAAAAATTGTGGCTAGATACGTCTGAACATTGAAGAAAATAATATCAATCAATAGTGCAACGTGTTATATTCAAACTTAGACCTCTTTTTCACTACAGTCTTTCTATTAAGGCTGATTAACATTGATCCAGTAGCTGGATCCAGCTTCACTGGATTCTAGCGCAGGATTGGCATTGACACTGGATCAGGCCGTTTACATTCAATCCAGTATACAGTCTTACTTTGTTGAGGTACATTACGAGGCGACGACTGGCCATTACGTTTACACGGAACCAGTGCCACTGGCACGTGGTGCGCGGTGTTCGGGGGGAGGACACTGGATTGAAAAATAGGAACGTAGTCTATTCCGATCCAGCGGTGGAGACTGGATGCTGTACTGCATTGTAACATGTTTACAATAACCCAGCGCCGATCCAGCGCTGGATCAATGTCATCAATCAATCAATGTGGTGCGCATCCCAACGTGTATGCTCCATTTGGTGTTGGAAGAAAGTTTTTGGCCGCAGGATGTGGTGTTCCGTCGCTTCCGCGGACAAATTCCACAAGAACGCACAAAACATCGTGCAAGTGAAGTGCTACTAACATAGTTTTAAGTTGCTTATACTAACAAAAATTGTTATTAGTATGTATTATTAGGTTAAGGTATTTATGTATGGGTCTTTGTTACCTGAAATAAATGGATTATAATAATTATTATTAAATCAGCCTTTAAGGCTGACTCCTAAGTCCCATATTTCTTAACCCTTCAACCTCATAAAAATCCTCAAAGCATTTATTCACAAATGCTTACCTTGACACTAGCAGTTAACTGAATAAATCACGTTCCTACATGTTAGAACAAGTTGCCAACAAAATAACATCTGGCCATATAAATATACATGAAGATGGAAATACAATGCAAGAGCCACGAGCCGTGAGCCATCATGAGCCACTAGCACAATGAGATACAAACAGAAATTAATTCTGAAATACTGCAATGGAAATGGCGGAAGATTTTGCCTTTATGTCGCATGAAGATTTTAAATTAAAAAAGGTTTTATGCTTATCGAAAGGAGTGGTAGATTCGTTTTTAGTTTCTGAAAAAGATATTATATCTTCACCTTCTACCTGCTTTAGTACATCTGAAAATATCATCTGCCTAGCCTTTTCCGTTGGGGTTGACTTCCAGTCTAACCGGATGCAGCTGAATACATGTATTTTACATGGAGCTACTGCCTATCTGACCTCCACAACCCAGTTAGTATAGCGTAATACGATACCTTGGTAAGATGGGTCGTCAGACTTTTTGGGCCACTGTAACGACTGTCAAAGATCTACAAATGATAGCCGGCACCAACGGCTAAACGTGCTTTCCGAGTATGCTGTTTGGTAACAAGAATAGGTAGGTAACTGTACCATGGCTATGACGACTGATTTTGATCAGTTATCATAGGAAAGTTCCTAAGATAACTGATCAAAATCATTAAAACCATAAAAGACGTTGAAGTTGAAGTTGTTAGTATTGAAGCTACTAACAACGAAATTCCTTTGTTTTAGCGTTCCGTTACGAAAACAATACTATTAAAACATATTTAGCCAGTAAAACCAGTTTCAGTTAAAATAACCAACAGACAAACGCGAACACTTTTCATCATGTTAACTCGAAGCGCAGCCAATTTGTGTTTTAATGTAGAATCCACTGCTTATCGGATTGGTACTGAAAGCAGCAAAATATATTTTAGAGAATTTTAACAGTCCTGACATAAAATGAGGACATTTTGAAACACAGTAATTAGTAGAACTCATCACGTTCACAAATCTGACATTTTAATCTCAGAGAAGAATTATGATTTGAAATAAAACGTGTAGTCGTGGTTTATTTTACGCCACGTCGTAATCTGTCGCATTAATACAGTTGTGTTAGAGAACATGAAATTAAAACATCACGCCTGTGTTCCCGAAGGATTAGGCAGGTGTAGGTACCTATAGTACATCCACTTTATGCCAGTGAAGTTTGCAATAACCACACAGATATAAACCAAACTATTGCAAAACTTAAGTGGCAGTGAGCAGGGCACATTGCTCGCAGAACGGATGGCCGATGGGGCCGAAAAGTTCTGAAGTGGCGACCGCGAACCGGAACACGTTGAGTTGGAAGACCTCCCACTAGGTGGACCGATGACCTGGTGAAGGTTGCGGGAATCCGCTGGATGCAAGTCGCACGGGACCGGTCAATGTGGCGACACTTGGGGTAGGCCTATGTCCAGCAATGGACGTCTTGCGGCTGAAATTTGTAGATCTTTGACAGTCGTTACAGTTAGTCAGTGGCCCAAAAAGTTTGACAACCAATCTTACCAAGGGGTATCGTATTGCCCAGTAGTTAACTGGGTTGTGTTGTGGAGGTGAGATAGGCAGTCGCTCCATGTAAAATACTGGTATTCAGCTGCATCCGGTTAGACTGGAAGCCGATCCCAACATAGTTGGGAAAAGGCTTGGCAGGTGATGATGTAAGCCCAAAACAGAGTTCCATGGGCGGCATAAAAACTCTGACATCAGGTAAGGCACTAACCACACAGTTATGGAGAAGAAAACTGCTGCGAGTGTGGTTATCAAAACATCGTCTGTGCGTAAGAAGATGCCTTTGAAGATTAAACGTAGCGCAAAATTCAATAACGTTTAAATTCCTGATTGGATTGACTTGTTGTTCAACAATATCTCATGCAAGAGCACACAACAACAGTACAATTTCATCCAAAAAAAAATACATTTTTAAAGTTATTTTTAACGTCCGATATTTGACTGTTATTTAAATGTTCAGAATGCCTTTAAAATTGCACACATCCGGTAAAAGCACTACAGTTTCCCGATTAATGTATTTTCAGTTTAAATACTGGTATTCATCACTGAACTTTAACATTAAACTGTACGGTTTCGTGGTTAAAACATCTGACGATCTCGACCTAAAATATCTCTCATCGTTTAAAACATTTATTTTGATAAATTAAAACAAGTGTTGGGATCGCTTTTACAAACTTCGGGCAAGTTTTATCCGAGCCTTCATTGAAAATGTAAGAGCAAATTTTCTTTGCAAGTGTAACTCAAAGTTTGCCTTGTTAAAGATTTTGACATTCGTTGGAGAACTGGAATTGAATATCATAGCTTCTTATAAACTATCAAATGAGATGTTTCACTTTTGCAATAGAGTAGTTTTCTCTTTTTTCTATATAACATCATCACGCCTGTAAACCCGGAAGGTTTAGGCAGAAGTATACCACACAGCCATATTGCTAGTTATGTTTAAATCCCATTTAACCGGGGAAGAACCTATTGCCATCAACTCAATTCGTAATGGAAAACCCCAATAACAATTTGCCCGACCCGGGAATCGAACCGATTGCAAACACTAGACCAACGAGGCATTCTCTTTTTTCTACTTTATAAAAATCCGTAAGTGTGACACTGCATAGGGTCTCCCTTGTTTGACCGAAAGGAATTTGACAAATTTTCACTTCCCAAAATTTCTTCGCATAATTTCATTTACCAAATTATTACTTGGCAAAAAATCTATTCACAAAAAATTGTAACGCAAACCAAATGTTTGGGAAATGAATGTTTAAACTATAACTTGTTTACCAACTAGTACTTTTAACATTTTTTATTTAGTCAAATATTTCAGTTGGAATAACAGTTTTTACGCAAAATCAAATAAGCCAAATATTTAGTATCGTCAGTTTTCAATTCACCCTTTCCTATTCAGTCAAATGATTCAAAAATGTGAACTGCTAAGTGGGTAGGAGGTAAATCATAAATGTCGCTCAATGTGGGTTAGTAAAGCAAAACACTATCACTAACCTAACCTTACCATTTTTTTTTTAAATAAGTAATTATCCTAATCTAAATAGTTCAGTTCCGGGTAACCTACTAAAAACAATCCCTTTTTTTATTAATGCAAGTCGTTATTGGCGTAGGAGGTCATAGTTTTAACCTAACCTAACCTACCCATTTTGTTTAAATATGTAATTAACCTAATCTAAATTGTTTGGTTTCCGGGTAACCTACTAAAAACAATATTTATTTTTCTATTAAACGTGTCTGGCACTCGCCGGCCGCTACAGCGGCACCGCTCGCTTCGCTCGCTCGGCTCGTGCGTAGGAGGTCACAGTTTTAACCTAACCTTTTTTAAATAATTAACCTACTCTAACTACTTCCATAAATAAACTAATATCAAGTAAGTATATAAATTTGTTTTATTTTTTATTTTTGCCTTAATATTTTTTGTCTTAACAAATCATTTCACCAAACGTTTATTGTCTGAAGATTGTTTGCTGTAATAAATCATTTAATTAAAGACCAAATGCCATAATGATATTATACTTGGAAATATTTTGCCAAGTAAAAATTTGACCAAATAAAAATATGCGTACTAAAATCATTCGAAATATTGCAATGGTATAAAAAAAGGTTGCTAAAATTTGTTTGGGTAATAAAATTTTGTCAAAATCTTTTCGGCAAAACGGCAGGATCCCCACTGCATAGCCTAACCCTAAGAACTAAGCCAAAGAAAAAGTTTTCAAGTTTGTATGAAACTTCGTTGTTTCCGCTGGCGGAAAATCACATCGTGAGCATGGCGTGTAAAACACAAACTTTCGATCTGAAATTATTAATCGGAGCGTCTACAAAATGAGGCCCGGTAGTAATGTGAGATAAGCATCAAAACTTTGAGCACCGCAGTCTTAAAGGCCACTGAAAGTTTTATAGCCATACTTTACAATAGCGGATCTTATCTGAAACTGGCTTTAAAGGGATTGTAACCTTTTATTGTTTAAATTGGATCCAAAATATCTGTACGTGATTTATTTTTATTGGTAAAGACCTGAGACTAGAATCTAGGTTATAGCTGCCATTGTCTTGTGGTAATGGTTCTTAAAATGGGCTTTGTACTTGTGTGATTTAGTACTGATTTGAACTTAAAATTAGCTGGATAATAAATGAAGTAATGTTTCTCCTTGATTAATGTTTTAAATCATTGTCTTTATAAATTTTGTTAATTGTATTGTGAGAGTCAAATTATTGCACAACAATAATCATTTTAAAAGATGAATGTACTGTCATCATCTGCCTATCCTTTTCCCAACAATGTTGGGGTCGGCTTCCAGTCTAACTGGATGCAGCTGAATACCAGTGTTTTACATGGGGCGACTGCCTATCTGACCTCCACAACCCAGTTAGTACTATGCAATACGATACCCCTTGGTAAGACTGGTTGTTAGATTCGAGCCACTAACTACCTGTAACGACAGTTCAAGATCTACAAGTAACAACCGGGACCAACGCATAAAGTGCTTTCTGAGGCACGAAAGAAAACCTGTATGTAATGGGTGGTCACCCATCCACAGACCAACCTACGCAAGCGCGGCTTAACCTAAAGATCGACCCTAGCTCCTCGGTAAGGATAGGTAGGTATAGGTGGTGGTATGGTTGGCTCGGTAGGGATATGAGCATTGAATTATCATTACTTCCACAAGAAACCATTAATCCAGCTGTCACGCAAGAGCGTGCCATTTTTCCCAATTTCTTTCACTACACTCCATCAAATCTTTAGTAACATGATGGCTTGGAATCAAATGTCATAAATGGCAATTACTTGACGTAACTGGCCGAAGGGTTCCGGAAGGACACGACGGAAACTCCGTGATTGAGCACTTTTCCTGCCGAGTATCCTTGCGTCTAGTCTTCTCGATTATGACAAGTATCGATTTCTTTTTGGGTTATATCGATACTCGTAATGGGTTAAAAGGTACTAGCGTTTAGGGAGACGTATATTTTATTCGAATATTTTGGCTACTACAACTAACTTCTATTATAATTTGGTTTCAGCCATTGTAGTTTAGAAGACATAAACGCATAATATAAACATGACACGCAAAATTATAAAATTTTATAAACTCGTAATTTAAAAAAAAAAAATATCTCAAAGCCAATTCTTTATAGCGTAACATCCTTCGTTTCGTTCTTTCGTCATTCGAAGCCTTGACACATAATAGTACCTGGGCGGACATCAGCAAGGTGACATTCCAGAAAAGTAAAAAATATACCGAATCCAAATCGGCTTCCGAAAAGTAAATGTGGATCCTGTTGAAAATAATGAATGAATGCTGGTTATCCTGTAATTGGCGACTGTGTAAGTCCAAGACTGTAAACCTTTGTATACCTAAATGCTGTACACAGAGCTGTTGATGAACCTATATTAATAAATAAATAAATAATAATTGTTCTAAGGCTGTCGCCTAGCAGGGCTATTACGTATCTTTCTGATATCCAGTGACTATCAAGCTTCGGTTGTACACAGAACTTTGATGACAATCGTGAATGTCTTAATATTGGTATTACGTATCACACTGAGTGGATATCACTTTACGGTGACTAAGAGGGTCATACATAATACGAAACTAACCTTTTGACAGTTAATTGATGCACACTGAGCCCAGTTATTATCATTTCGAGCTGTCAACAGATATACGTAATAGCCTTACAGAATTAGAAAACAATAAAATCAGTGTCTAAGAATAAAGGAGTAATGCCCGACTCTTCACTGTTCCAACTCGTCATCAAAAAACAAAAGAACACGATTCACAACTGTTTCAACAATTTTAGAACACGATTACATAATAATATTTGTGATCCTCCGTCGCATAGATACGACTCAATTGTTTTTTGCGGATTATAATTGCTTTATTGCCAAGGGGCAAGGAAAGTTTTGTTTTGATTTAAAGAATTGTACTCAGGAGACACTGATATTGAGGAAGCGGAAAATAGCTACCGAGATTTTTTTGATGTTGCTGTTAATTGTTTAAAGTGTTCTATCCATGGTTTTATCAAAAGAGAGTTGTAGTTGATTGCAAGAAAAGTAAAACTACGAAAATTTTTTGAAACTATTTTTTTTTTCATTTAATTTTCTCTTTAGAAATAAAACTTTATTATCCGTCATTATATCATGCCAAAAATGTGTCCATATCTTAATACCAGAATGTCCCGATTAAGTGATATTTTATACACGATAACTACGTATAAATGTTGTCAATTCACAAAATGATGCTACCGATGTCAATCTTGTTGAAAGTTTTTGTAGAAATTATAAAACACATAGAAACCTATTGCCACTTGTCTAGGACACAACTTACCTAAGAGTTTGTGCAGCAAGCATTCGCTTAGAGACAGGCCCCAGGCTCGCTCTCGTAGTCTCAGCCGATATGATGGGAAAGATCTGCGTGACCACGTCTATACTTCTGAGGAGTTGGTACCCCCGCAGCCATTCATGTACGATACCTCTTACCTAACCTACTCACCTGATCTTGGTCCACTTACTGGAATATCCAAAGTGTCTTTTCACCATTCCAGATAACATTAGAAAAGTCTTTAATAGGCACCTGGTCCTAGACAAATATCAAAATCTTTGTATTTACAAGTGAGAACTGTAAAAACCTTTCTTTTGTCAAACAATTTTCAAATTAAATTTTTAATTCTATCTGAAATAAGTAGTAGATATATTTTAACAGGTCATAAATAGTTATGTTAAATAGTTGCATGTGTGTTAGTAAGAATAATAAAAAACGTGTATGTATTGACTAAGAGTGTGAAAATGAGAGCACAAAATTGTATTGTCTGCCAATAAACTGCTGCGCAATTTTACAGAATGTTACTAATGTAATTGTATAATTTTCAACTAATAAATTATTTACATACATACCAGCACACGCGCATTGATTCGAAAGAAGAACACCACTTACCTAAGAGTTAAAGCATTAGGTGCAGCTAGCGTCAGCTTAGAGAGAGGCCTCAGCCTCGCTCTCCTGGTCTCAGCAGCTATGCTCGGAGGTGTCTGTGTGGCGACATCCCGTCCTCTTCTCTGCCCTGAGGAGCCGGTACCTCCGCAGCCGTTCATGTAGGAGAGCTGAGGGTGGGACACGCTCATCCCCACTTTGTTGCGTTGAGCTCTGCGGGTGAAAGAAGAGAATTTTAAATTACAACTTTGACCCTGTGAACGCCAGAAGAATACACCTTTGCCTAACCCCCAACAAATGATGCTGTGTGATCCTGAAATGATGGTTTTGTTTAAGGTCAAGGTCACAATATTTTAACAGAAAACAGTCATCATCATCAGCCACACAGGCTTCCTCTCTATGAGAAGGAATGGGCTATAATCCACCACGCGGGTCCAGTCCGGATTGGTAGATGTCACATGTCTTCGATTTTTTTGGTTCTAAGACATGCCAGTTTCCTCACGATGTTTTCCTTCACCGATTTGAGAGCAGCGGTGATGAAATAAATTACACAAAGTAATGCGCCTGCTTGGGTTTGAAACCACGACTTACGAGCCTCTCTCACGGCAAACAGTAAAGAAGAGTATTTCGTTTTCAGTGAGTCCAAGTTACGGCCATCTCAACTACCTAAATATAATTGGAAGGTCCAACTTTCGGTTAGCATACGAGTACATACATGAATATGTTGCAATATCTATTTTCTTTTAAAGTCGAATACAGCAATTTTTTTACAAGACTGTTAATGATAGATATAAAAATCTTTAACTAAGTGGACTTTCGTACTGATATCAAAATCAAAGCATTTATTTCAAGCAGGCCAGTTACGGACACTTTTGAATAGTCGAAACAAAATACAAAAATTAATGAAGCTACAGTCCCAGTCACAAGGCATAAAAACTGTGAATGTACTAGTTGTCCATTCCAAAGCGTAGATTTCAATGGAGAAGAACAGGCAAGAAACTCCATGGACACTCTTTTAAGTCACATCATACTCGATACTGAATTCAGAATAGAAGAAGAAAAGAAAAAATATTTAAATATCGCAGGGACATGACGTGCATACAAAATTAGAAAACACAGACAATAAACATAACAAACATTTAGAATATAAGAAAACAAAACAAATGCAAAAGTTGACAGCTTGCACGTCGTGAGTGCGACAAATAGTTTACCACTCAACATGATGCTGTACTATGGCTCTCTAAATTCTAAAAAAACTTACACAAGCAATCTAATTTGGTAATTATTATTTCATCAAACTTCATCACTTCATCAATCTACTCTTCAGTACTAAACTTACATTTACACTACACCCCCACACACATACCTTTTACCTCTGGTAATTGGCACCCTTTCGGCCTCTTGGTTGTGTTAACCCACTGGTGGGCACTACCAAGGTTGGAGATTGGTTACTTCACGACAACCGCAGGACAATATCCTGTGGTCGTTTATACGAACTTACCACTACTTTAAATTATATTGAACCAAAAATATTATCGTTGGAACAGGGAAACCTAAGACTATTAAAAAAAATTAAAACTTTTATTAATCATTTATTTCATCGACTAGAGAGGATTGATATAGATTCGGATTCCTCAGAGATAAATCGATTATCTCAAACTAAAGAGAGATTTCTCAACTTAGAATCAAAATTTAACTCTTGACCCACAGCACAGCGCTGATTTTCAGTAGTCACCCGTGAAACAAAAAACGTACGGAAATACAGCATTAGTATTTGATTAATTAGTAAAATAAAACATAAGGAATAGGTTGAACTGTTCCTCTAAAACCAACGCCCGTCATTTTTGTCCGATGCCGCACCGTTTTATATCAAATACTTAATACAGGCGACACGGCTCCGTACGGCTTAATTTAGCAAAACACGGCCGCTACGGCCCGACGAGACTGTGATTAAGCATTTCGGTTGAGTTCCTAACCATTTGGGCGAGGAAACGCCGGGAAATGTTGGTTATGTGAACCCATATGGTAGGAAGTGAAAATTACTCGGGAAAAGTCATTATTTAAAGTTGATTTATCCGTTTTATTTTACGTCTTTATAACTATTTAGCTGTATTTGTTATGAACTAAGTGTTTTAGTCCAGAATCTCAAGTTGTTCATTGATTTTAATCCTCATTTGAATCTGTAAAAAATATTGCATTCTTTGAGCCGTTTTCACCGTTGAAGTCGAACATGATCAGCACGTGTAAGCCGTGATAAAGAGCTGTCAGATACAGGGTCATCATTGTTACGTAACATTGACACTGAAAGTTGTTGAACGTGTTTTGAATTAGAATTTGTTTTTTTTAATAGGCCTATTAGAATTAAACAAAATATAGGTCAAATTAATTTATTATAGGCACTTCCGTCATTCATCATTGGCACTATGATGGATGACGCATCGTTTCGGGTCGCTACAAGTCTACGCTTAGGCGCACCTTGTGTTGCTCCGCATCGGTGTCACTGCGGTGAAGCTGTCGACAGCCTCGGACACCATGGCCTGTCCTGCTACAGGAGCGCAGGTCACATTGCACGGCACGCCAGCATTAACGACATTATTCGCCGAGCTCTTGCCAGCGCCGGCGTACCAGCGGTTTTAGAACCAAACGGCTTGGTGCGTGACGATAGCAAGAGACCGGACGGCATGACGTTGGTGCCTTGGAGCGTGGGTAGGCCTTTGGTGTGGGACGCAACCTGTGTCGACACCCTTGCGCCTTCTCACGTTGCAAGCACGGCGGGCTGTGCAGGCGCTGCTGCTGCGGCTGCCGAGGTCCTCAAACGGCGCAAATACTGTAACTTTATTGGTAACTACAGCTTTGAGCCGTTTGGGGTCGAAACGCTCGGGTCATGGGGTCCGAGTGCGCGTCTCCTTTTTAAGGAAATCTCTCACCGACTGGTCGACACTTCGCGTGACCAGAGGGCTGGCTCTTTCTTTGGCCAAAGAATTAGCATTGCCATTCAACGTGGCAATGCTGCCAGTCTTCTGGGCACGTTTCCGAATAACAGCGATGCGGAGAAGTACTTTGACGCCTATTGACGTCGTTGGATATATGTAAGTACTTACGTTTAGTTTTATTTTTGTAATTATTTAGAGTTCTAGTTGTAGTATGTATATAATGTAAATATGTTTTTTTTTTTAAATAACATCAATTTATTTACAAAACCAAATAGAGCAGTATCATAATGATACTTACTGGCATTATTATGAGGGCAAATAATAGGCTTGTATTTACTCTCATAATAATGCACACCAATTAAATTAAAATCAACACCCAATCAATTATTTATTCAATTATTTGTGGATTGCAGTAATCATACACAAACATAAATTATCCAGAAAAGAACTGGAGTCATCGACACAAATTTCTGAAGAAACAATGGGTTGGCCAATTTTGAAGGAGCTATGACTGACGGAAGAAACGATCCCTGGAATGGAGATTGCGTAGCCCCCAGCTAGGTGGTTCAATGATTTTAAAAATATAGCTGTTATACACTGTGCGAAAGGAGATGGCACAGCTTCGGAGGGGCTTATGTCCATCAGTGGACTGCAAAAGTCCGAGTTGAGTTGATGGATTGATGGAAATTGCGATCGGCGCGGTGGCGTGCATACACTACGTACTACTACTACATACTAATACGTGCGTAATAATGTGCGTGCGGCTGCTTCCGTTCGTTGTCAACCTTCTGAAATACTACCATTCTGTGGTCACCGATCAAATAATTGGTTAGGCCTGAATTCCTGCCACGCTAACGTCGGTCGCGCACGGTCGGTCGCGTACGTCAGCGAGAAAAACAGTAGCAAAATACGCGCCGCTGACGTCAGCGTCGCAGTATGGTGCTTTATAGAACACAATGTATACTCGTACGCGCGACCGACGCGCGCGACCGATATCAGTGCAGGAGGAATTGTGCCTTAGAGTTTCCAATTTATCAATATTTTTTTATTGCATACGTTTTTGCTTCTTTTTTTGCCACCAATTGTTGGTAGCCAGCCAGCCTTTTGAAGTTCGGTTTGATTGATTTTTTTTATGTAACGAATCTAGATTTTATTTTGGTGGTTTCGGTCAAAGGCAAGAAAAGGGTTGTATTGCTTGTTATTCATATTTTTGGTTATTTCAGAAATATGTGTGGGGAAAGATGCTTATTTTGCGGTTTGCGATAAAGATTTTTCCATTATAATAATGTTGATTGTTTTCTGTTTTTTTGCCTGGTATATACTGTTAAAATCCTGGGCAGGTTCTGTATAAAAACCTTATGGCTTACAAGGTCACTGACCGGATCATTTTAGTCCCCAAAAATACTAAAGGCTTCAATTTTTTTTTTTCAAGCTTTTTCTGCTTTTTTTTGTGTATCGCATCTCGTAGTTCAGTCAAGGAGACTGGCTTCTGCTTAACCAGGCTAATCCTGTGGATGCCTTGAATTTAAGGCCTCCAGCCAGGGGTATTTGGCTTTTCTTACCATATTATAGGTAATGTATGATATGTTCCACATGGGAATCCCTGTAACCACAATCAACAACACTTTGTAGGGATCATTGCAAGCGGCTTTCTGTAGTTGCCCCATGGCAAAGATGCGTAAGTTTACGTATTTCTATGTTTCTATAAAAAAAAACCACATAATATTACCTGGTAGCACTAGTAATCCTCCATGTGAGCTGCCTGCTCACAGTCCTGTTCGGAGACAGGTCTGGAGAACTCCTCACTCCAACCCGCCGCATTCCTTGACCTGGACCATTGTCGAAGCCTCCACATTGCCTGCCAACAAACTCTAACGTTAAATAGTGCTGAAAAGTTTTTGGGTTATTTTTTTAAATTATGGTGTTGCGTCAAGGTATGTTCCAAAACTGGCACATCCATATATTTTGTTCTGCGTTGGCACTATTAGTTTAATCAACCTATGATACTCCCACTGCTCGGATTCGGACACAAACAGGCCAACTTGCGAGTGGGCCGTAATCCAACACACAAGCCCATTGCTAATAGAATAAAAGCCATTTGCCTAACTAAATTCGCACCCACGATCTTTAATCGATTATCAATCAGTTATCGATTTGAGCTGTCCTGGTTGGAATTGGAGACTAGCACAGCTCCAACTGGGACTACATTATTCCTACAAAATAGTTTTTGAAAAATTTGGACTCGCGGAACGCTTGGCTAAAATAAGATCTCCATACATAGCCTTCCTTTTGTAGCCAACAACCTTCAAGATTATTGTACATGTTCAAGATCATAATTGTTCACAACATTATTATCCATAGTTTACAACAGTTATACTGTATAACTCAATAGATCTTACACGTGTCGGAAGTAATAAGTCTGGCACATGAAAATCGAGTTATTCCGGAATAATTCAACTCCAGGAATATGTATATATTGCCAACACATTGTACTTACTATGGTAAACAAGTGCAACACTCGGAGCTAATAAGGCTTATATTACATTGCCGCAGAATAAAATGGATGTACTTTATTTCAATTGTGTTGCGCACAGAATAAATCCAAAAACAAGTCGCGTGACTCCAGGAGAGTGCTCGCGCATTTTGGGAATTCCCGTAGTTAGTAACTAATATATAATTAGTACAAATATTTTATCAATTGTACCTTGATATAAAGCTTATAATGATTTGTAAGATTTATTTACAAAAATTAGCTTCTGGACCCTAGGGGCCAAAACACAAACACACGATATCGTATCATTACACGACACCGCGACGTGGTGAAGTGGAAATGCGTGCATCGTAAAGAATAACGACACGACGCCGTGTGGTGAAAACTGACGATAGTCTTTCGCCAATGATGGAAAGAAACGGATGGACCCAGTATTATCTGTGATGTGACGTGCAACATACGACAAGGGATCGTATCTTTCGTAGATTTCGAAGACACGACGCGACGTCGTAACGTGACTCAACATCGTATCGTGTAATTTAGCCCTAATTTCATTATATCCCATAAACTACCGACACACATTACACAGATGCCTTTAACTCCTAAATTAGAGCAGAAACTGAATCTACGCCAGATATGTAAAGCCCCGTATAGACACGTAGCGCGTTCCATAAGCTCAACGAATCGACACAATATCGCCGGTCAAATTCGCGGCGTTGAGGGATGCTCCCAGTTAGTACGCCATCATGCAAACTGAGATAGGTATGAAGCAAATGTGTGTGACATGTACGATTTTACACAGCTTCATGTACAGTTCATCTGCTTAATCTTTTCCCAACTAAGTTGGGGTCGGGTTTCAGTCTTTCCAGGCAATTAAATACCAGTATTTTACATGGATCCTGTCTGACTTTCACAAACCAGCTACTGGGTAAAACGATACCCATTGGCAAGAATGATAGTAGAAACCAGCAAACCAGCTACTGGGTAAAACGATACCCATTGGCAAGAATGATAGTAGACTAAACTTTGATTTAAAAAAAAGTTTTTACTAAAATGAAAAGAAGACAAATTTATTTATCTATCGACATCGAGCGCGTATACAAACACTGGTGTGCGAGTTATTAACCGTTGAAGAGTTCTCTCGTGAGTAGGCAGTCCTGGCTGCAGGATCAATTTATATCTGTCATAAAATATTGTATTGTTACCATAACCAAAGGGGTTAGTAAAAAATTCAGCTCAATCGGTCGGGGGAACTGGTTTGAAATTCAGTTGCAAGATTTGAGCAATACATACTAACTAACAAGGCAAACTAAATGAAAGCTTATAAAACTTCACTTCTTCTCCACTGCTCAACTAGATTGCTCAGCTGCTTAAAGTTGAGCAGTGGGTAATACCAACGGCTCAACTGGTAATTGCTCAACTATGAATAGTTGAGCAGTGGGTAATACCCGCTGATCAACTAAAACTGCACAACTATAGTTATAAACTAGAAATAAAAACTCCAAGTCTCTATAATAACCTAATTCACCAACTACTTTACAAAACAAATTGCTCTGCCCTCACACTGACAATGTAAATGTGGTTATATTCCACAATAATGCGACACTACGAATCGTGTATTTTATGTCCTGTTATCGGCTCATAACAGGAACTGATGGCGCCACACTTGTAGCTCAGTTTTTGACCGACTCAATTTAGATTGCCATGGACTCGCCAACAAGAAGATGACTAATTTTCTCAGAAGCTATTCGAAACGCGTCATAAATTCCAACAATAATGCACAGTAAAACCAAAAGTCTTGAAATCAACGATGCGTTTATTGATGACTTGACATAAATCCAGCCACAGCCAATGTTGGTCATAAGCCCAGACAAACAATTACATTAAAGCTTTTACGGCCGATTATAGCGTAGCCGCTATTTCATGTATCGATATTTATGGCCAACATTTGGTTCATTTTATGGCAGCAATTTGTTATGATCTTGTTTACAATAATGTCTTTGTGGACAGATAGTTTGCAGTCACTTAGTATGTGTATTGAAATAATATTTGGAGTTTAGGGTCAACGATTTGCGATGAAAAGGACAGCGATATTAAGCGTATAAATGAGAACTATGTGTATTATTTGATATTCGAAAAAAAATCACTTTAATGAGAGATAAATGAAATTCATTTTAACTTAATTAGCGACTAGCTGCGCCTTACGGATTCACCCACCTGAATTTCGATTATTGCAATTTTCTTAGGGATCTAAATTGTTTTGATCTTACTTTCTGATAATTTAGCTTTCTATTGGTAAAAAATAGTTTAAATCGGTCCAGTAGTTTCGGAGCTTATTATATATAACAAACAAACAAAAAATATTTATAATATTGGATAACGATGATGAAAAAATCAAAAATGTATTAGATTTATACACAACCCTGTGTATATTCGAGATAAGACAGTAAGCGCAAGTACCGTGTAATTACTTTAGTGTAAACAAAGTTACTGTAATAGTCTGTAATTAATCAGTAAATGATGAAATTAGATTTAAATAAGCTCACAAATCTCTATCCCCTTAGGGCTACCGCATACTATAGACAAGACTGTCTTTAGACAAACAATTACCCTACTGGTGCGAGCGAGAATACACAGTCTGTCTCGCTCGCACTAGTAGGGTAATTGTCTGTCTAAAGACAGTCTTGTCTATAGTGTGCGGTAGCCCTTACTTATAAGAGTGGAGCTAATTTATGCGTAACGTAAACCTCAGAAAAAGTATAGTAAAACCGATGTTACTACTGACAGTAAGTTTACTCCGCATTTAGTAATAATAGGGTGTGAGTATTGCTATAATGACAACGCTTACTTAAAACATGAACTCAAACTTACATTTTGTTAACAAACTTTATGATATCAAAAGCCTAAAGTGAAATCATTTCTATCGTGTCATTGAGCACTTACTTACTGCCTTGCAGCTGTTCAAGTAAGCTCGAAGCAATATACTTCTGTGCTTTCATACCAATTTAAACAAGGCGAGTAGCTTTTTACGATATACCATCTATACTTACCGTTCTTCAAAACTTTCCCGATAACACATATTACGATTATATCGCTATCGATACAGCATCATCCACATCTCGGATACTGATCTTGCTCATTGAATCGGAAGATTATTATACCTAGGTTCAATCCCATCCATTTCTAGGGTTCCGTGCCAAAAGGGTGCCAGCGGAATCTTCTTAATAACTACTCCGCTTGAGTTATGCCCGACTCGTCACTATGAGTAATTCACCAACTCGTCTCACATGCACATTCCCAAATGGGCCATTTGGGACGAGTTGATGAAAATCAAAATAAATAATATTTTCATTCTGCAACTCGTCCCACGTTTCTTTTTGTGTGGAACTTTTAACTTTATCAACGCTACAGTACAATTAGTAAGGCAAAATTATAACAATGTTTTTTAAGAATTTTTAATTCAAACAAATTGATATGTTATCTTAGAAAAAGTACTAGGCTAACATTAATTAAAGAAGATAATTCCATCTTCTTCTACGATAATTTTTGATTTTTCATGTTCATCATGGGTGTCGTTTCCATAGTTTTTGGGGTCACTGATAACTAAAACGAGGTCAAAATGAAAATCCAAGATGACGCCGACGAAAATTTGAAAAGGTGGAATGCAATAAAATAAGTCATCAAAAAACAGAAGATCACGATTCACAACTGTTTCAACAATTTTTGTTTTTGTAGTACGGACTCGTCATCGATGCTAAAGTATCATCAAATGAACAACTATACAATTCATTGTAGGCTCCTACTTACTTATGATGGCCTGGTACTTTGTAGGCACGAGACGTATTCTATACTGACGCTTACCAACGAAAAATTGAAGATAATTTATTATGTTTGTATGTTCTTTTTTTAAGTTTAAGGTAAATAAATTGATTTAAAAGTCATACTATATTTTTCTTACTAACTGTACTTTTTGACACGCAAATTTACACTGGTGACGAATCGGGAATTCAATTCAAAACCAAAAACTCATTTGTTGTCTTATGGTGACGAGTCGGGACTCCTAGTATGGAAAAAGTTTCTGGTGACCAATCGGAACAGTGACGAGTCGGACATAACTCCCGCTCTCTGTCCGTCTGTATTTCGGTTACAAGGCTGAATTATTTAAACTGTTTTAAATAGACAGTTATAAATTTGTACAGAGTTTGTCCTAACAAAACATCGGGTTGGGCAGATGTGTACCTAATAGTACACCCACATTTCACCAGTGATGTTTAAGTCTCATGTAAAATGGGGCAAGCCTATTTCCATCAACGAGGCGCAATACCAGCAGTCGCGCTTCCAACCACTGGACCAATGAAGCAGTCAATGGGCGATATGACAACAAATAATATAAAGTTAAAATTAAAGGAGGCTCCCATAATCAACATTTTTTTTTATATTAACAAAGTGGCATAATTTTATAAAATTATTTTATCTATTCCCGCTGACTCCACTGCTTGTCGTCCCACTGGTGGGGTCAACGGGAACAATTTTTGATTATTTTAATCATTTCCCGCTGACCACTGACCACTGGGACGACGAGGGGTCAGCGGGAATACACCTTATACATAATTATATTGTACGGCTATACGGAACCTTTCGTTTACGACTACGACTCGCACTTGGTCGGTCTTTTAACCCCGTTTAGATAAAGGTTCCTTTGAACACCATCCCTTAGGAATGAGATCGAAAATTCAAATCTGTTTCGTGAATACCTTTCTTGTTAATTTTGATATAAATCTTGGCGTAAATCCAAATGTAGTGGATGGATGGAAATCTGCACGCCTTTTATCCGTAGGGAGTAAGTAGACTTTGATGCAGAGTTTTAAATACAGTAGGTGAAATTACTGTAACGTGCTTAAAAGATTAATGTAGCCAGATTACAGTGTGTATTTAAATTGTATCGTGTAACTCGAGGAAATCTTTTGATTTCGAGAAAAAATTCATATAGATATAAAGTAGCATCAACTAGGCGTTTCGAAATTTCATTAAAAAGTATATTTTGAAACGCTTAGTGGACGCTTCCCTTGACCCAAGGGCTGGCTTTTACCTTGGCCAGAGGCTAAGTGTTGCCATACAACGTGGCAACGCCGCCAGTCTCTTGGGCACATTACCAGCTGACAGCGTTGAGGAGGAGTTATGGGGCCCTTTTATAGTTTATTGTTGGTTTATTTAATCGTTTTTAATTGTAATAATGTATGATTATAGTTAGTTTATTAAATCAATATTTCCAAGAAATTCAGAACGTTTTTGTTCGAGTTTTTTTTTTAATAACATTATGTAAATTGCACATTTTTGCGACTTTGGCCATAATAATAATAAACAGGATCGATATATATATTTTACCGCCAATTTAGACCAGCTTGGCAGCTACTGGTTACCCTGGAGACGACTGACCCCTTAAACAGGATTGATATTTACATAATATATTTTACTATAGGTAATAATATCGTGTATTGAATAAGTAGGCTTATGCTAACACATGATAGGTACTGCTGTTCACATAATACTGCAAACGGTGGGATAATATGATCAACTTCCGCAGTTTGTTTCCCATTACCGTTTATTAGTATCTCTTTAGGAACATACGGGATTTGACACATGAAAACATACATCGGTCACATTTATCGAATTATCAAAACCTTTGTTTGTGAATTTTGAATACTTCTCGATCTCACTTAATATTTTTTAAGAGTGCATAATGTGGACAAATTTGTTAGGAAAAGGCTAGGCAGATGATGATGATGATGATGTAGACAAATTATCTAACAAGTCTTTTTAGGCAGTTTAGCTTAATTCCAGTCAGTCAGTTCTTATTCAAGTCGTTTTTTCCTTCAGTCAGTAAAACAATCCTTAGGTGTGACTTCCTCTACATTTATCTACGACACTCATTTTAAAACACAATTTTTGTCTAAACTGCAAACCAACACTTAGCTTGCATCGTCTTAACATAATAAATGCTTCAAAGACTTGACGCCGCTAATCCACCTAACTACCGAACATCGCGCCCGCTCCCAGGAGTCTTCCGTATATTTCCAAAAGCTAATTCTACAGAATAGAACAGAAGGTCGACTCCGTACACCGACCGAATAACAGTTTCTTTCGGCGTTGCTGTAGTCGGGTAAAAAGGCGCTCGCACAGATGAACGTGCACATAATAAGGCAAGCTCAAAAAAATGATAGGTACGAATGCGCTTGAACAGACGTGTAGACGATGCGATTTGCGTCAAGCGTCTCATCACCATCTGCCTAGCTTTTTTACACGACTGCCCAAAAAAACCTGCCTGTTTGTGAGTTTCTTTAATCCACCATAACTTCTAAACGCCTAAACCATTTTCGATGTACGTGGTATCGTTAGAATCCTTGTGTTACCCCGGAAAAAAAAAATTAAAAAAAAAATTGGATAGGAACTGCAATAAAAAAAAATGAATTCTGCACTATGGGTATCAAATTAAAGGGCTGATAATTTTATTTTTTTTTTTTGGATGGGAAATCATCAAATAACTCCTCCCGCTCTGGGCGGAGCAGGAGGGAGTGTCAGACTTTTACTGACTAAAACCCATCCATGTTCCTTCCTCGCCCTTTGTGTGCGGACCCCTTCATAGTTGCTGACTCTCTTTGAGGCGCGCGTGGAACACGAACGCGCCGTCGACACGGCCTGTCGTCATGAGACGTACGGACGGCGAGCTAGCCCATAGCTCCCCGTCCACAGGCCCGCGCCTACGGTGGCTGGAAGCCCCGACGCCCGGGGCGTCTCCCGCGGCGGCCGGGACGTGAGGATCTCTCCCTCTCACGTTCCGCCACCTCCTTCGCTAGCATGACTGCTTCGCAGAAGGAGGTGACGGCGTCCCATTCCGTCTCGCTCCGGACCATGGCAAGAACCAGGGCCGGAAGCGAGAGGTCGCCGCCGCCGATCGCCACCGGACACGGCGGTGCTCCACCCAAGCAGGGTACACCTCCACAGTGTGCTCCACCGTGTCCTCCGGTCGATCCTCGCAGTGGAGGATTTCAAAATGGTATTTCAACATGACTATAATATATATTTTAATTTTAAAAAATGTGTTATTTATTTATCTATACAAGATACGCGCGCATGACTAGGTAGGTTTGTGAACTTTTTTTAAGTGATAAATGTACACCAAAATAAATGAAATCCGAAATTCTCCATCTATATAACGTAAAAAAAAAAAAAAAAAAGATTTTAAATGTAATGATTTTAGTCTAGATTATTTAATGGGTCTCGACTGTTGCAGTCAATATGTTCCGTATTAGAAATTTTTATTTGTTCTTGTTTTTTTCTTTTCAGTTTTTATTTAGTTATTTTTTAGAACAGTCGGGTTTTTTTATTTTTTTAATTATTTATTTTTACATGGAGCGACTGCCTATCTGACCTCTACAACCCAGTTAGTACTAGGTAATACGATACCCCTTGGTAAGACTTGCGTCAAGCGTCACGCACGCTCATTACTTGCTAACATTTGTGACAGAACTTTTTTCATATATTGTCTTAGCAGTAGTAGTAGTAGTAAGATGCAGTTCGCTTGAACGTAGAGCTTGAGGTCAAGTCGTAAATGTGCGTTCTCATTCTATGTACAGAGTATAACGGGACAGACCTTTTTTTTATTTTTTTTCGGATGGAAAATCATCAAATGACTCCTCCCGCTCTGGGCGGAGCGGGAGGGAGTGTCAGACTTTTACTGACTAAAACCTATCCATGTTCCTTCTTCGCCCTTTATGTTCCGGGGCCGCGGTATCTCTTTCGAACAGTCCCGCAGCCCCGGCAGGCATCGCCCTTGCAGACTCCTTCCTTTCTGCTCTCATCATCACATGACATCTCTTTGTGGCGCGCGTGGAACACGAACGCGCCCTCGACACGGCCTGTCGTCATAAGACGGACCGAGCTAGCCCATAGCTCACCGTCCACAGGCCCGCGAACGGAACAGACCTTCGGTTACAATAACTTTATTGTGCTAATACCCTTTGGCTGACTGCCAAACGGTTTACAAAAGGGCCGGGTCATACCATCGATAATAATGAACGTGGAACCGGTTTGTTTTGAGCCTTCCCAAAAAAGGGCAAATTCCTCAAATAAACAAAGTTTTTTAGATTAAAAAAAAACCTTTTGATCCATGAGTATCTGATTACGTGTTTATTGATTGAATAGTCGAGGGTACATACTTGTGATGTTCTGAGAATGTTACATTGTTGAGCAGGTGTGATCATTTATAAGTTGATTGATCTTGTGATATAATGCTTTGTTGAAAGTTTTACTGCAAAAATGTATGTAGTAAGAGTACGTTTGGAACGTGGTGTTACGTAAATAGTTTAACTATGTAATTTTTTATTAGTTCTATACGGGGGTAAGCAACCTCATCACGAAGCCGTTAACCAAGCATTCTGTACATCAAACTAAGTAACTTTACGCAAAAATGATTGGTAGGAAACGACAATTTTTTTTTTTGGGGTGAAATCATGTTTTGTGGTAAAACTCAATGTTACGCGCTCAAAACATTGTGCTGATGAATGGATTGAATAGTGAGGCAGACGTGAAGATATTTAAATTAAAACTCTTACATTAAAAACTTGTATTTAAAAAAAATACTTGTGATAAAGTTGGAACTTTGACCCCCAATATCTTCGTAACTAGAAGGTTCACAGGTTATGGTGTATATAGGTGCACTCTCTGTTCCCTTATTCTCATAGTAAGATGGGACGGCAATCCGACACGACCGAAAAGAGATGACAGCAGGACCACGTGCTTTCCGAGGCACGGGACTGTCCCCCCCCACAGTCATAACTTCCAAACTCCGGGATACTACTGGGAAAAACCCGATAACACTTTTGCCCGACTCGGGAATCAAACCCAGGACCCCACGAAACCAACGGGGCAGACATCAGATCTACAACTAGTCCGAACTAACGATCTAGTTAATCGTCCTTTTAATTCAAGCCCATTATTTAGCCACTAAGCTTAAGTAGTAGGTATGTCGGTACAGACTGATTGAAATACTGTACATTAATGTTTATTTGACCAACTAACACGCTACTATCCTTTGAACCCATCAATATACGCAGATGTGGCTCCCCACGAGAGTCCATCATTATTGGATCAATAGGGTTCGAACCCGTACTGCCAATAGCTCGGGGTAGAATGTATTATACCCATAAGTGGGCTATTCAATACCGTGTATATTATGCAAAGAAAGGTAAGCAAACATACTTAAAGAATTGATAAAAGATAGATGCTCAATGCCACAGCACAAAATCCGTAAAGAAAATTGTAGTACTTCAAAATGAATTAACAACAGGTAAATTAAGATGATTGAAGCAATTTCTTTATCTAAGCGATAAATGATTTTATGTATGTCAAAAAGATACTGGTGTCAAAGAATTTGAAACAAGCGAAAAGTTCTCAAACTACTATTTTCATTCTTTGAATTGTATTTACATCAAGAAATTATCAGTGGTAAATATGTATTATGTTTGAGGCAAATATTAATAATAACCAAGAATAAAATTACAATTTACTATATACCTACTTCTTTCATTAATTTCTGCCTACGTAACACAAACCAAATAGAATCATAGCAAACTTTCAATAATTATTTCCGACCCACTGAAAATTCTATTCGAAAACATACAAAAAATCTTCAAAAATAACTTGCTTAAATAAGTACCCCAAATTAATTAAGAAAAGCATTCCTTCAGGCTTAATTAAAAACATGTAAACGTAACTAAGCTCCACAAAGTGAAAGGCGCGAATAGCTCTAAACTTTTCTTTGCTTTTTAAGTTCAAAGTCTTTGATTATCAAAGAATTCCTTAGTAGAGTTCTTGTTTTCACGCGGTAGATCAAAGCGAGTTTGTTTATTGAGTTTTCTTTGAGTAAACAATCGTTTTTGCATTGAAATTGGTTTCATTGGTTGTGTATTCAACCGTGAGCGAAATTACTTTCTTTGTCGAAAAAGGGTGGGTAGATTTTTTATTTAATTCAAATGTACCATCACGTTGCCACTTTCCAATAACAAAAACACATCAAAGAGGCATTCGATAACGGAAAAGTAAACAAGCTCAGAGTAAAAAAAAACATTTAAAAATCAAACTTTTAATAAAAGGTCATTTTTTTCTTCGTATTTTTCTAAGCAAACCCTTTTAATTGATACCCATATCATGGGTGTACATACAAAATAACTATAGTTTGCGCCAGAATCAGAATCAGAATCAGAATCAGAATGCTTTATTTGTAAACATAGGTCAAATTACAATGGCGGTGTTACAGATAGATCGTAGATCATAGATCCTCTATGTTTTGGCCAGAGGCCAGATAAGTAGGAAATAAAGGTCATTAACCCGCATACATTTATTCAAATACACAATTCCGAAAACAGAAATAATGACATAAACTTGTCCCGAAACTACCTTTATCGTGATCCTTGACTTTTTCTAGTAATAAAAAACAATTCATAGTGTATTGTCGTGAAACCTACACAGAGAAATTAAGGAAGGAGTGAATGACCTTTAATTCCTACTTATCTGGCGCAGACTATAGTTATTTTGTATGTACACCCATGATATGGGTATCAATTAAAAGGGTTTGCTTAGAAAAATACGAAGAAAAAAATGACCTTTTATTAAAAGTTTGATTTTTAAATGTTTTTTTTTACTCTGAGCTTTAATGTGAATTTTAATTTATTGAATTGACATAACCTGTAGAAACGCTTTGAGATCAATAGTCACTTATCAAGGTCCGAGAGTATTTCCAATTTTCCATGGAAGAAAAAACACAAAAAACGCTACGACCAGGTTCATTCAAAATCAAGAAATGCATGACGTTAACGAAATCCTTCCCAAAACTAGTTTGCCCGCAAAACTTGATGACCAAGGGGCTTAACCACAAAAAGATCCCCTAATAATGACAAATCTATAGACAATGATGATCGTTAACCCAAATGACCCACACAGAGTAACCTTTCTTTGATTTGGATCCCGTTTTCCTCGTTTTGGGGGAATGATGGACGGTTTGACAGCTAAGGAGCTACCGATAACAGGAATATTATTATTGGTGGAAAAGGAAACGTAGGTAGTTTTTAGGGTTCCGTACCTCAAAAGGAAAAAAAAACGGCCAAGAGCGATTCGGACTCGCGCACCGAGGGTTCCGTACAAACTTTTTAAAGGACAAACTTGACTTTGCTGTTCGATCCCTAGAAACAGCTATTGCACCAACCGCAAATAATAAGTTTGTAATAGTAAAATCGCTGTTTTTTGTTATTTAACTACATATGTATTTACGGTTTTCAGATTTTTCCCTTTACATGTGCTGTATGGTATGTTATAGTCCCTATTAGGTTCGCAAAACCTTGTAAGTACCAAAATTTACCTAAGATTTCAAACGGACTTTTCCTTAACCTTGCTTTTAACCAAAACTGACAATTCTAGTTCAACCGGAAATACCCTAATAGGTTTTGGGTCGAAAACCTATATGGTAGTTCCCGAAGACCTAGAATCACGAAATTTGGCAAAAAACAAGGTCTACAGCACATGAAAAGGGAAAAATCTGAAAACCGTAAATATGTTGTTTAATAAAAAAAAGCGATGTTACTATCACAAACTTATTATTTGCGGTTGGTGCAACAGCCGTTTCGAACATCAAAGTAAAGTTTATCCTTTGAAAAGTTTGTACGGAACCCTCGGTGCGCGAGTCGTACTCGATCTTGTTTCAAATTAAAAAATCTTTTAGTTTGTCGAAAAATTATGTTTTTATATTTTAAATTTTATTTTTCAATGCAAGTGTTTACCGGTTATAAACAAGCAACTACTTCATCTTAGTCACTTTCTTGGATTTATTCTAAGGATTTTGTATTTGGTACAAAATTATACAACACCCAAGTTCAACGACCATTACTGCTAAACTAATAAAGTTATCTTACTCGTACGTACGTACTATTACAAGCAAAGCCACAATGAAATGCCAAGAAGGGCTGGCACGTGTAGAAAATGTTTCACCAAAATAATCCCGTGGGACTTGGAACAAATTGTCCGCGGTTAGGTGATTTCCGTAAATGTCGAAAAGCCTTGCCATATTTAGTATACGTTACAGTTAAACGTGGCCTCACCTTCATGTCCATTGTGACTTATCATTATCGTCTGCATAACCTCTTACCAACTATGTCGGGGTCGGCTTCCAATCTAACTAGATGCAGCTAGATACCACTATGATACATGGAGCGACTGCTTACCCGCTGACCTGTCGTTAATTCTGTTTCAGGAACAATTTTAAACGATCACTTTAAAACGCCTAATTGCACACAACTTGCCCAGCCTTTTCTCAACTATTTTGGGGTAATAAAAAATGTATTCGGTAAGACTTGAAGCCCTGGATATCAGTTTTTTTACATGGACCGACTAGTTTCACTACAAAATAAATTAATTAAAAAAAAATCCTCTATAACTTTTCCCTACAAAACAAATCCTCCCGAATTTTCAATCCACGTTTACGTACCGTGGCGTCGCGTGTACATAGTATGTTTTGACCTTAATATGTGCTCAGTTGTGCACCTGTCACGGCTGACTGCACACATCTGCACAAGACACGGTCCAAATGACATGCGGTTTTTGTACGACGCCACACGGAATTGAGGGCAACGAATCCGTAATGAGGTGCGGAGAAAAATAGGGTGTTGATTATTTTAAATATTGTAGCTAATTTATAAATATTAAAAAAAATGCTTTGACTTTTTGCTCTGTTTGCGCGTTACCAAAACCTAAACACTATGCCAAAAAAATTATTCCTATTGTGCATAGATCTCGAGATAAACCTCTGTGACAAGTATAAAGTTTCATTTGCAAAAACACATACAATAATAATGTACAATATTAAATACTGAGCAAACATCACACAATTAAATAAAACACACAATTTATCATTCTCCTGCTCTTATGCTCATTTATTTGGAGCCAGCGCAGCATGTCTTTTTTCCATACTTCTCTATTACTCGTCATCTCAGCAGTCACCTCTTTTCTTGCCATATCATCCTTCATATAGTCCATCCGTCGGTTCGTTACCTAATCTCTCATCTGGAGCCTTCTCCAGATACCTCTCCGTTCTTTTTATATTCCTTTTATTCCTCTGCGTTACAAGCAGAGGAAGTAGTACGCGAAACTCTTGTTTTCAATATTCTTAGAACTTTTAACATACCCATTGGATATTCCCTCCTCAATACGTACTTGTTTCGTTACCTGTTCGGGACAGAGGTTTAGTGGCACTGAAAGTGAGTTTAGAGCTTTAGATCAGGAGAACTTTCAGGTGAGGTTTGTCGATTTGCGGTTGCATTTACTTTTAGAGGGTTAATATTTAATGATGGATTTGAATTGGCTATTCGGAGTTGTATTTTAGTCTAAGATAAGCTTGAAAATGGCTATGAGAGTGGAGGTATAGCAAAGAGACGATGGGTGGACTGTGTGAAGGATGATATGGCTCGAAAAGACGTGCCAGACGAGATGACGAGTAATAAAGTATAGTATGGAAGAAAAAGACATGCTGCGCCACTCCAAATAAATTGGTATAAGGGCAAGTGAATGATGAAGATAAGGTTGAAAATGGAGATAGTTTTAAGATTATAATATCTCTGGTAGCATTTTTTTTTTGTTTTATATGGAACGCAAAGGGTTCATGTATTCAACATTAATCCTTTTTAACAAATATAATCACCTTTTTTTTCATTCGAACTGATGGGACACAGGCGGCCTCAATTCTATAAGAGGCGTGGGCCGTTTTCCATCACGATAGCCCAGTATGGGTTGATAGTCTTTTGTTTCCAAATGTTTTGATGCTACGAGTAGGACATGTACCCTCAAGACAATTTTCTTCACCATTTTGTACAAGTGGAAACTCAAAAATAATAATTTTACAGATGCGGATCTGTAAAATTATTAATTTTGAGTTTCATTTGATTCTTAATCAATGTCACTTTGTATATTCAGGTTAATAATTAACTTAGGGAGAGATCCACACGTCCCGGCCGCCGCGGGAGAAGCCCCGGGCGTCGGGGGCCACGTGGTGGCTTCCGGCCACCGTAGGCGCGGGCCTGTGGACGGGGAGCTATGGGCTAGCTCGCCGTCCGTCCGTCTCATGACGACAGGCCGTGTCGACGGCGCGTTCGTGTTCCACACGCGCCTCAAAGAGAATCAGCAATAAGGAAGGGGTCCAAGCAAGGGCCGAAGCCTGCTGGGGCTGCGGGACTATTCGAAAGAGATACCGTGGCCCTGGAACACAAAGGGCGATGAAGGAACATGGATGGCTTTTAGTCAGTAAAAGTCTGACACTCCCTCCTGCTCCGCCCAGAGCGCGAGGAGTATTTGATGATTTCCCATCCGAAAAAATAAAATGAAAAAATAAGGTTAATAATTAACTAAATGTCACGTTAAACAGTCATCTAACTAAATCACATTGGTAATACCTGCGTTATTTAAAACCACAACGTTCAATGCTTTTAGCATCAGTAACGTGTTGTGACAGATTCCGCTGCCCACAACGCAAATGCTCCATTTTGTTTTAATCTTTATTTACAACGTGTGCAATGTGTGGTGATTAATGTGTTGTTATTTTCCTTACATACCTACCTACGAGTATATTGTGGAAACAATTTGTTTACAGGTAAAACATCAAAGGCCGCCGAAACACAAGTTTAATTGTTGGTACTTGTGCTTTCGTTTAAATGACGAGATTTTTAGAGCCCCGTCATTGCGATCACTTTTTTGTTCTACACCATAACTGAGAACCTTCTAGTTACGGAGATATTGGGAGTCAAAGTTCCAACTTCTTTTAAGTTAAGTTTTTAATGTAAGATTTATGCTTTAAACACCTCGAAAACCCCGGTACTATTCCATCATCACGATAGTTGTATACAAGGCAACAACAACAAGGCGTACTTTTTAGTCTTCAAAACTATTTTTGTTTCCAAAATTAAGTAAAGTTACAGCCACAGTTCAGCGGCAACTTTTATTTTTCCTCCAACAGAATGACTTGGCTAGAATGACTTATAAATTACTTAAGGCAAAAAACTCTTGCCAAGGAGTTTGCTAACACAACTTGGCGAGAATTTAGCCAAGTGACCTGCTAAATTAGAGTTAGGAAACTCTTAATCTTGCTCCAAGCAGTCGACATGAAATTATTTTTGAGTTACACACACTTTAGTAAAAAGATCTCAGAAATGTTGACTCCAAAAGCTTTGTATTAAGTACGTGGTATATAAATGTTTAGTTATAATAAACATTTTTATATGTCATTCTTTTCTATAGAAGACTAGAAAATAACCGATGAAAGCGTCGTTTAATCATCATCATCATTATTTCAGCCAAAAAATGTCCACTGCTGGACATAGGCCTCCCCCAAGTGCCATCGTATTGACCGGTTCCGTGCGTCTCACATCCAGCGGATCCCGTTGTCGTCGTTTAATAATTATTAGTTTAAATTTGATATAATTAAATTATCTTTTAGTAACGTTGATATCACATAATTAGGCTTAGTTGTTGCAATGAAAAAGATTAGCCTCGCTTTCAATCTCATTATCGCTATTTCACTCTATCAGGATAATACGATTAACAACATCGATCCTATAATGTGCAATTATTAATATAGGTTTATAAAACGCCTAAAATGTTTGATATCACGTGAAACTTTTGATAAAAATTATGAGCACAATAACTTTAAATATTAGGTATGTCAATTTCTTTTCTACAGTTTTAAGTTTGTCTAGCATAAATCTGCCTTGTTTGTCGGGTAAACACTGCGATCATTTTATATTCTGGACCATATCTGGGACTTTTCTTGTTAAGCAGAAATCGAAGGCAAAAGTGCTAGCTTATTCACACTAAACTTTTTATTCACATTTCTTTTTAATATTGTAATTTTACTTAAACACCTAAATGACCTTCAATGCATCCATAAGCACAATGATTTGAGTTCGTTACATTAAGCGCCACCGAAAGAGGCACCCGCAAAAAATATCGTTTCTCAGAAATATATTTTTTGGAAAGTCTTACATAGTTTGATTCAGAATGCTTGATTGACGACTACGTGATGGCTTTTAACCCCCTGTAAATGGTACTTCAGCGATCACTTAGATATGAATCTTACCTTCTCTGAGTCCCTCCAGGCACAGGAGTGGCCGCAAGCCGAGCCTGCCTCTTCAGCAGCTGTACAGTCAGCGCAAAAGAGACCACCATGGTCAGCATAGGAATGTAGAAGGCCACCAGCGAGCCGAAGATCCAGAACAGCCGGTTGTTGATCACGCAGAGGTCTGGAGTCGGCATTATGTTGGAGCGGTTGATAAGACCTTAGAAAAAATTAATTGGTTAAAAGAGTGGCTTTGTATAAACTGGTTCATTGAGGTTGATATCCAGGTCAGGCCAAACGTTTATGAGGGAAAAAATACCTATCTGAAATTTCTCAGCAGCAGCCCAAAATCGGAAATTCTACCCGGTTGACGGCAATAGGTACAGTCGTGGCCTTTTCCGCCTGATCAGTTAAAATTTTATCGCTTAAATCATGCGGAGGCGCTGAGCCACGCCCCCTTAAAGTTTAGACCTATTAGGAAAGCGTGAACTTTGGCGCCCAAAATAACAATAACTCTCGTTTGGCGTGCGTCGTCAGTGCGCCCGGCCGATCGGTATCTTTTCATTCATTATATCTATACAAAGTCAACGGGGCGGGGCTACACAGCGTTTCTATGTTGTAAGTGCAAGCAAAAATTAGCTTAGTGGTGATCAGGCGGGAGTGTCCTCGATAGTACGCCCCCTATTACATGGGATTTAAACAGAAATGGTCTGTGTGTTATAAGCCCATATATAATACAGCCCGAATGTGGCAAGCGAATTTTTGAAAATCTGTGAATGAAGATTTATTTCTTTTTAAAAATAAAAAAGGTTTCCTTTGAGTAAAATTTACTTTCTCCAGTATATAAAGTACTTTCCCTCCAGGTGGCAATGAAACACCCACCATCACCTTCCACCCTGTATATACCTACTCAAGTTTATTAGCTAGGCAGTTAAGGTGCAGATCTAGGTGCAGTTATGACGAGGCGATTCTTGTAATTGTAATTAATTTGTAAATCCAACAACTTATGCATGTTGCTTTAACTATTAGTTGGTTTTTAATTGCAAATTTATTTTTGTTGTTAGGTTTTTTTATTTCAGAATAATTTTCCTGCTGGTTAAATGATAATACAAAAGATTTTTACTAAGTTTTAAACTTGGCAACAAATAAAGCGTAGCGGTGTTAGCATCAATTTAAATATCTCTCCGCCTAAGTTCTGTTACATTTAGTTTATGGTACCAAAAGTGGAGAAAAACATTTATCTTTATATTTTATAATCAAAAGAAATCTCTGACAGGATCAATAATATCAAGACACTTGCGCGAAAGACACTTGCGCGATCCAGGGACACTTGCGTGACCAGGGACTTTTGCGCGATTGGACAAAAGTCCAATCGCGCAAAAGTCCATGATCGCCATCTTGAAATTTCATTTTGATTATTTTCGTTATCAACGACACCGAAAACCATGAAAACGACACCCATGATGAAAAAGTCGCGCAAAAGTCCAGTCGCGCAAATGTTCATTCGCGCAAGTGTCCTTTCGCATAAAAGTCCATTCGAGCAAGTGTCCTGGCGCGCAAAAGTCCATCCGCGCAAGTGTCCATGCGCGCATATTTCCGTTCGCGCAAAAGTTCTAGCGCGCAAAAGGACATCATAATTATGTCTTTTCGCGCAAGTGGGTTCGCGGAAGTGTCCTTCGCGCAAAAGTCCCAGATCCATTAAAATCAGGCCCAAAAACACGACAACCCGGAAATGACGAAAATCTGCAAATCATTGACACTGCCAATGACTTGTAATTTTTAAAACCTTGTTTTCTCCAATTTGGTCTCAAATTAACGTTCGGCGAGAAGCCAATGTTCTCATTTTCTCCAATTTCTAAATAGGTACAGTCTGTCAACTGTGAACATTCGATTTTAAACTTAACCTTCAAGATTTTATGGTTTAAAATCATTTGGAGAAATCTGACAGTTTGTGGTAACTTTTATGTACAGTATATATTTAATCACGTAGGTATGTAATTAAGAAACTAACACCTGAATTCTAAGCACAGTTAAATGTTGATCTTGTGTCCTAACTTTAACGGGGCAATAACTTCAAGTGTTAGGGAATATCTTCGACTGATTGTTCTCAAGTGAAGTTTAAATGTTACTAATTGATTTCGTATGTGATTGTAAGTTATGCTGGACGTGACTTCATCGTTAGCCTAGTGGTTCGCAAGCCTGATTTTGAATATGGGGTCCTTAGTTCGATATTCAAGTCGTGCATACTTTATTTTATTTTATTTTATTTATTATGGAACAATGAACAGCTACAATATATAATGTTTACAAATAACAATAATATACATAATTATGAAGTATTAACAATCTTGCAGCCAAATACATTATCCGCATGTTAACAAAATTAAGATAAGGTAAAAAGTGCCACTAGATTTAGCATTACTCAGTTTTATTTTAAGAAGAAAAAGAACATAGTTTATTAAAATAAACACAATACAATGAATACGTTATCTAAGAAAAGAAATAATAATTGAGACTAATTGATACTGTTATTAAATGTTTCTGTTAGAAATTTCTCAGTCTGTTCCGTTGATCTAGTGGCCGTAAGTGCGACTGCTGAGCACGGGGTCCTAGTTTCGATTCCCAGGTTGGGCAAAGGTGTTATTGGGTTTTACCATTAAGAATTTCTTAGTCACCGAGTCTGGATTTATGCCCGCATGATGGCAATAGGCTTTCCCTGGGACTTAAACATAACTGACGAAATGTAGGTATGTAGGTGTACTAGGTATAAAGTAGACCTCTGCCCAACCCTTCAGGGAAGAAGCCTGATGTTATGTTTGAATTTCTCAGAGAAGAAAATCTCGTTAAGTGTTTAATTGTTTGTTAGCAATAGAATCATTTCTTGTTACGTAAGATTTATAATTGGCGAAAATAAGGGCGAAATTCCATAAATACGCTATTCTGTATACCTTCTGGAAAATACAGGCTTTATTACCGTTACATCAATAGTCGAAGTTTGTTGGTGTTTGATTTTCACTTTGATTTCTGATCAATGAACTGTTGCTAAGTAACACTGTTTTGTATTAATTTACAAGTTGCTATTTTAACCAATTGGGTTTTCGGGTGTCACGTTTAAGAATTTAGCTCTTGGAATATTATTATTAAACTGAGAAAACAACTATACGCTTTGTTGAGCCTTTAAAAGGCATTTATAAATGTCAGGCATCGAATGGATCACAACGGATCATTTGCATTTTCTTTATTGTGTTGTTAGTGCTTTAACTGGTGTTTTAGAGTTTTTATGGCGTCCATTAGCTTCTAGCTTGTTTTTACATGCCGTTGAGAAATATCTAATAGGCGTGCTGGTTTCCTCACGATGTTTTCCTTCACCGAAGCAAGTGATAATTATACAATACGCACATGAATCCGAAAAATCAAAGTTGCGTGTCTTGGGTTCGAACTCGAGACCTATGACTTGGCAGTCCGACTGTCACAGTTTTATTATTTACACTGTTTTCACATTACATTTAGCAAAAAAGAGCATTCAAAGACTTTCCCGTCTCCTAAATTCATCTCACTCATGTTTACACACATTAACTTCACATTGACATTTTGTCTGTATTTTGATTTAACATAAGACACCGTGGGGAAAAACAGGTATGATGTAATATCATGCTTTTTTTCCGTGAAGGGTTACCGTTAGGCAGGGGTATTGCTATAGTACACTGATATGTTGCCAGTTATGTTTATGACAGGGAGCAAGGTGATTGCCAACAACCAGGCTCAAATTCAGACTCCGGTTTGTTTATTTTTTTCTTAATTCCATAGTGTTGACGTCGCATAAAATCTTTTTTTGATACTCTTTGGTTTTACTGTTTTTTTTTGTCGTCGACACCTTACGTTTGTTTTCGACTGTCACTTTGTACCACCTGAAATCGTAGGACTATTGGGAAAGAAAACCACTGGTTCTACCGTGGAACCGTGTAGTAGAACTAGTGCGAATGATCCCTCAATAATAGCAATACAACGTCAAGATTTGAAAAAAAAAATGAAAATAATGTATTTAAAATTCTTACCTAGCACAGTAATAGAACTAGAGACGAACATACTAAGGAGCCAGACGAGCGCGATCTTGATGATCACGACGCGCTTGGTGGAGTGATGCCGACTCTTCAGTGGGTTGCGGATGCCTAAGAATCTGTGGACAAAGTTAACTATTAATCGGAGAATCGGAGATAAAGATTGTGGTTTAAATCTGTAAGCGGTTGTTTTGATAATAAAAATGGGTTTCGAAATATTTTGGACAAGTCCTGGAAATTTTTAAAGTTGGTCCGTAATGCTCGATAAATACCAATTAAAAGGCTGTTGATTAGAAAAAAACCGGCCAAGTGCGAGTTGAACTCGCGTGGAGAGGGTACCGTACAATGCCAAAGTCTTACATTGAGTTTACCACTTTATTTTCAATTGATATAATTCTTATAGGTTTTCCAGTAATTTGCAAGCAATGAACTGTATTTTATTTTTTTATTTTTTTTATTTTAGGCTAAGTAGTTTCGGAGATCAGGGGAGGGGAATGTTAAATTTTCGTCTTTTTTCTTTTTCGTTTTCTTTTTTTGAATAAAATCAAAACTATTTATTTTACAATAATAACAAAAATATATTTGAGATCCTCATAACGAGCCATTTCATTTGATATATGACACAGTAAGGTTACTAACTCATTTTTGTAAAATCAGCGTTATTACAGTGTTATTATTGAAATATACAAACATAATTTTAACGTATCCTCACGCCTGCTTTCCTAGGATGCCTAGGTAGAGGTGTAGTGGTTAATAGATTCCATAGACGAGAATCTAAAGAGGTTCCTTAGAAAAAGTAAAATATGATGGTGAAAATAAAGACAAGAATTGATGAATGGACGTGCCGTTAGGTAAATGCAGATTATGGAAGAAGCTTTGGTTTTGTAATTTAGAGAAAAACATCGTCTGTATGAAAAATACTATAGCGCCACTAAAATTTAAGGACACATTAAATTGTATTAAAATGTTGTATGACATTCATACATAAATAAAAGATATCACCAATAAACTATTAGAATTGCTAGAAAATTGTTTGAATGTGTTCAAGGTAAAATAAAAATGTCTATAGCTCCAGCAGATTTTTTTTAAATATTTGGATATGGTGTGCTGCTAATCATTCTCCCGGAAAACGAAGACATTTCGTTTCCCGTAATATTAAATGTCTAAAATATTTTAACACAGTTATTAACTTCCGACCAATAAACAATATCTTCACCTGAACGAACGATTTCCTTTATCATTAACAATTTCGTAGTCTAAAAACTTTACGTGTGAAAATTACAATAAAAAAAAATCGCGTTTCTGAGAAAAAACGCTTCAAAGATTCATAAGAACGATAATTTATCAAACACCTTGTCAATAAGGACGAAGTTTTCAACAACTTCCTGTAAAATTTCTAATTGCTTTCTTTTATCTGTTTTTAATTTATCTTTTGACAACCAATCGATCAGAAATATGAAACTGGAAAAGTTTTGCTAAAAAAGATGCTGAGTTATTTTGTTAGTAAAGTGCTTACGTTTTAATGCGATTTATGCTTCACTGTGCATTTTAATTTTTAATGTCATTTGTATGGTGTATAATTATTGTAAGTGTGAATTCTTAGTTTTATTTTGATTATTTTAATGAAATAAACTAATTCATTCGTCATTCAGTCATACATCTACCTTGGGGCACTAATATCGAATAGCGGTGGATGCGTGGAGGAGATCAAACGGCGCATGGCTATTACCAGGTCCTCCATGGATCGGCTTGGAAAAATATGGAGAAGCAGAAACATCACAAAGGCCACTAAAGTGAGACTTATCAGGGCTTTAGTGTTTCCCATATTTCTTTATGGTGCTGCAACATGGACTTTAAGAGAAAGCGAGAAAAAGAAGATAGACGCCCTCGAAATGTGGTGCTGGAGGAGAATGCTTGGCATAACCTGGACACAGTTCCGAACCAACGTCTCAATTCTCCAGGAACTTCGGAACAAACAGCGTCTCTCTTCCATCGTCCAATATCGTATCCTCGCTTTCTTTGGACATATCACTCGTCAAGAAGACACATCTGTGGAGCGACTTGTAGTGCAGGGAAAGGTTGAAGGCACAAGAGCGCGCGGCAGGTCACCAATGCGTTGGACCGACCAAGTCAAAACTTCACTCAACGGTCCACTCCATGAATGCACAAGAAGAGCCGCAGTGCGGGAGGAATGGCGACGGATTGTATTGCTTGCCACCTCCTTGTCACCCCTTTTTATTTTTTATTTTTGGATGGGAAATCATCAAATGACTTCTCCCGCTCTGGGCGGAGCGGGAGGGAGTGTCAGACTTTTACTGACTAAAACCCATCCATGTTCCTTCATCGCCCTTTGTGTTCCGGGACCACGGTATCTCTTTCGAATAGTCCCGCAGCCCCGGCAGGCTTCGGCCCTTGCGGACCCCTTCACTGTTGCTGACTCTCTTTGAGGCGCGCGTGGAACACGAACGCGCCGTCGACACGGCCTGTCGTCATGAGACGTACGGACGGCGAGCTAGCCCATAGCTCCCCGTCCACAGGCCCGCGCCTACGGTGGCCGGAAGCCACCACGTGGCCCCCGACGCCCGGGGCGTCTCCCGCGGCGGCCGGGACGTGAGGATCTCTCCCTGTCCTGTTCCGCCACCTCCTTCGCTAGCATGACTGCTTCGCAGAAGGAGGTGACGGCGTCCCATTCCGTCTCGCTCCGGACCATGGCACGAACCAGGGCCGGAAGCGAGAGGTCGCCGCCGCCGATCGACACCTCGAGGACACGGCGGTGCTCCACCCAAGCAGGGCACACCTCCACCGTGTGCTCCACCGTGTCCTCCGGTCGATCCTCACAATGGAAACACCCGGGCGTCTCCTCCCGCCCGATTCGGTGCAGGAACTTACCTAAACAGCCGTGTCCGGTAAGAACCTGCGTCAAGCGGGAGGTGAGGACGCCGTGGCGTCTCTCCAGCCACTCCTCAAAGAGGGGACTTACCGCCACTATCGTGGCGTGCCCTGCACGGGGTTGCGACAGTCGCTCTCTCCATGCCGCCATGAGATCCCGCCGGAAGTCCGTCCGCTGAGCGACAATTTGCCGCGGCAGCGGAGTTTCCCCCCGGCGTAGCGCCTCCGCGCGCCACTCGTGTAGGCGCGCGAGGACTATCGCCTCCAGATCCCATGGCGGCAATCCGGCAAGGGGGCTCGCCGCCTCGCGTAATAATAGTAATTTAGGCATAAAATTATTTAGGCATATTTATTTAGGCATTCATACTCAAGTAGCTTAGTAAACGTGCAAAAACGAAAATGACGATTCCGACTTCCCAATTAAACACCTATGAATGTATTTATTGATTAATTATGGAATGTGTGTATTTATCTAAAACTGTAATGACATGTTTTCCTAACCGACATTTATGTATTTTATATTGAATTATTGTTTTTCTTTAATGTAATATATTGACATGCCACCTTAATTGTAATTGCTTGTTTATGCTTGTTTTATGTTAGTTTTGTCCGCCATTTTGTACGCCATATATTGGCAAAACATAGTGCACACATTTAAGACGATATACTATCTGTAACCATACCTATGTTTCACAAAATAAATGATTGATTGATTGAAAAAGTTTTGTTTTGAAAAAAAAAAAGAGTTTTGAAATAAACATAACATAAACAGAATTACATAACATAAAATCACCCTTCGGGGATTCCAGAGGGTTTGGCAGAGCCTAATAATAGTACACCCACATTTCGCCAATTATGTTTAAAGTCCCAGGTAAAAGGGAGCGAGCCCATTGCCACCAACCGGGCACAAATCCAAACTCCGTGGTTCCTACTCAGAAATTCCTAATGAAAAATCCCAATTACACTGTGCCCTACCCGAGAATCGAACCCAGGACTTCATACATCCCGACTGGAGGGGTTCTTAAGCGCATGCTTGGAGAGGGGCCAGTTCCCGCTTCGCTGGAAGACGGGGAAGCTGGTCCTCATCCGGAAGCCGGGGCGCCCGGCGGACTCTCCGTCCGCCTACCGGCCCGTGGTGTTGCTCGACGAGGTGGGCAAGCTCTTTGAAAGAGTCATTGCAAACAGCCTCGCCGAGCACCTTGCGGAACACCAATATGGTTTCCGCAAGGGGCGTTCTACGGTGGACGCCATCATGCGCGTGAGAGCCCTCACGACGAGGGATGCGGTGTCCAGGGGTGGGGTGGTCTTGGCGGTGTCTCTCGACATCGCCAACGCCTTCAACTCCATGCCCTGGAGCTGCATAAGGGAGGCACTCCGGTATCACCGGGTGCCGACCTACCTTCGTCGTGTGGTCGGGGACTACCTGACGGATAGGGCCGTCATCTACCCCGGTCGCAGCGGAGACTGGAACCGGCGAGAGATGTCGTGCGGTGTTCCACAGGGATCGGTTCTGGGGCCGTCCTTGTGGAACATCGGGTACGACTGGGTGCTGCGCGCCGACCTCCCTAACGGTGTCAGCGTAGTCTGCTACGCTGACGACACGCTGGTGCTGGCACAGGGGCGGTCGCACGAGGCGGCGGCCGAAGTTATGACACGCGGGGTTGCGATAGTCGTTGAGAGGATCCGGCAACTGGGTCTCGAGGTGGCATTGCACAAGTCCGAGGCCATGTGCTTTCATGAGCCTCGGAATGCGCCACCTCCGGGATCCTCAGTGATGGCAGGAGGGGTTTCCATCGGCGTCGAGTCGACGCTGAAGTACCTGGGACTTGTCCTCGACAGCCGGTGGAACTTCGTGGAGCATTTCCGACGTTTGGCCCCCAAACTGGAGCGGACAGGGGCTGCCTTCAGGCGGCTCCTGCCCAACCTGGGGGGGCCAAACGCCTCCTGCCGGAGGCTCTACGCGGGAGTCGTGCGGTCCATGGCCCTTTACGGGGCCCCGGTGTGGGCACGTTCATTGACGCGGCGTGCCGCCCACCATTTGAACGTGCCCCAGAAGGTGGTAGCCGTAAGGCTGGTCCGGGGGTACCGCACGATCTCCCGCGAAGCGGCAAACCTCCTTGCCGGATTGCCGCCATGGGATCTGGAGGCAATAGTCCTCGCGCGCCTACATGAGTGGCGCGCGGAGGCGCTACGCCGGGGGGAAACTCCGCTGCCGCGGCAAATTATCGCTCAGCGGACGGACTTCCGGCGGGATCTCATAGCGACAAGGAGAGAGCGATTATCGCAACCCCGTGCAGGGCACGCCACAATAGTGGCGATAAGTCCCCTCTTTGAGGAGTGGCTGGAGAGACGCCACGGCGTCCTCACCTTCCGCCTGACGCAGGTTCTTACCGGACACGGATGTTTCGGTAAGTTCCTGCACCGAATCGGGCGGGAGGAAACGCTCGGGTGTCACCATTGTGAGGATCGACCGGAGGACACGGTGGAGCACACGGTGGAGGTGTGCCCTGCTTGGGTGGAGCACCGCCGTGTCCTCGAGGTGTCGATCGGCGGCGGCGACCTCTCGCTTCCGGCCCTGGTTCGTGCCATGGTCCGGAGCGAGACGGAATGGGACGCCGTCACCTCCTTCTGCGAAGCAGTCATGCTAGCGAAGGAGGTGGCGGAACAGGACAGGGAGAGATCCTCACGTCCCGGCCGCCGCGGGAGACGCCCCGGGCGTCGGGGGCCACGTGGTGGCTTCCGGCCACCGTAGGCGCGGGCCTGTGGACGGGGAGCTATGGGCTAGCTCGCCGTCCGTACGTCTCATGACGACAGGCCGTGTCGACGGCGCGTTCGTGTTCCACGCGCGCCTCAAAGAGAGTCAGCAACAGTGAAGGGGTCCGCAAGGGCCGAAGCCTGCCGGGGCTGCGGGACTATTCGAAAGAGATACCGTGGCCCCGGAACACAAAGGGCGATGAAGGAACATGGATGGGTTTTAGTCAGTAAAAGTCTGACACTCCCTCCTGCTCCGCCCAGAGCGGGAGAAGACATTTGATGATTTCCCATCCTAAAAAAAAAAAAAAAAGGACTTCATACATATTAATAGACTAGTAGAAGGTACCACATAACACAATCATAGTGACAAATTAACGTCTTAATTATCGTCAGCCTAAGTCTGGCAATCGAACCCAGAACCATAAGCTCAGCAGTCGCACTTGCGGCTACTAAACCAACAACGCAGTCATAAACAGAATAATTAACAAAATGATGAAACCAAATAAACAGGTTCATTTAAAAACAAAACTGCCACTGCAAACTACCTTGTAGCATAAAATCCACCACGACTCTTGCACATGAAGTTTAAATAAATACATAAAACTCAATAAACACGTACTCAATTCAATGTAAACGAACAGTTGTAGTCTTTTCCGCCTGATCAGTTATTTTTTTTTCACAAATCATGCGGCGGCACCGAGACACGCCCTCTTAAAGTTTAGGCATATTTGGCGTTCAAAATAACTATAACTCTCGTTTGGCGTCCGTCATCAGTGTGCTCGGCCGATCGGTATTGTCTTTCATTCATTATTTCTATACAAAGTCAACGGGGCAGGGCTAGAGAGCGTTTTTATGTTGCGAGTGCAAGCAAAAAATAGCTTAGTGGTGATCAGGCGGCAGTGTCCACGATCGTGCAAAGTAAGAATAGCGAAAATTCAACTCAAATGTAACCGATTTTTGAACACTAGAGAATCGACACGTAATAATAAATCTTGTAGTACAGACACGCCGATTCTTAACAGTTTGGAATTCGATTTTCATTTGAAGTATATTGAGACTTTACGTGCACATAAAGTATGGAAACACCCAGTTGTAAATTTCGAGCGTAGCTGCTGTCGTGCGGAATTAATTTACATAGTCTAGTGTGTTATATCAACGAAATTTATTGATATTGGTATCTTTACACATAACTTTATCTGAAAAAGGAGTGTTGAAATGAAGTTAACATTAAATTCATCAACCGTGTATTTTACCCCGACAGTAATATATAAGTCAATGACCCAAACTATATCTGGTAAGTCAACGACCCCTGTGGTGAATGATTGATTGCTGAAACCTTTTTTCATTGCCAAAACTAAGCTAAACTTTTCAAACATCTTTAATATAGGATGACACATCAGAATGTTTTATAATTGAGCTAGTATTTTTTTGGCAAAAAAGTGTAACTACATCCAAACTAATATTATTAATTCGAAAGTAATTCTGTCCCTCAATCTGAACAACTTTCGATAGACACACAAGTGGACCATGACCAGTTTTACCAAGGGGTATCGTATTACCCAGTAGGTATTAACTGGGTTGTGGAGGTCAGATAGGCAGTCGCTCCATGTAAAATACTGGTATTCAGCGGCATCCGGTAAGACTGGAAGCAAACCCAAACATAGTTGGGAAAACGTTGGGCAGATGATGAAGATGATGACACAACTAGACCATGAGCTGGGTTCTGATGTGGGATACTTTTTATCCGAGTACCAAGTTTCCGTAGGATTATTTCCAAACCTTACACAGCCAAAACGATCTTAAGTCTCTTAGTTCAACTTTTGTAACATCGTCCCCGTTCCGACAAAAACGCCCGTATGTTCCCAGTTTTTCAATAAGCTTCTGCGTTGCATTCTGCGCACGAACCGGTTGGACTGCAGCCTGCAGCCGCATCGTCATCGCCATACATCTTGTAGGAACACCTTATTTCCCTGTTACAGATGATGCTGATGAGATTTTAGTATCGCCGATAGCGTTGGACGAGGTATTGTGTCGGGTATGGTTTTGAAATTAGCGGTATTGGTAATGAATATGGATAATGCTGGTAAAGGTTGTGAAGATGTGAACAGCTAAAGTCTTATGTGTTGGTTTTTGTGTTGGGTTATGATTCTGGTTATAATCTCCTTATGCAGGTTGAATTTTTCAAGTGGGTTTTTCAATGGCTAAATCTGAAACTATAAGAAATAGCGAAAAAATTTAAGGAGTTTCGAGTTCGATTTTGGTGAAAACTAAAACTGCATCATTGGATTTTTGAAAACCAGTATTCCCAGCTAGGAATCGCCCCTTTGATTTTGAAATAAAAACACTGTATTGTTACACCATTCAATAGCGTTGTTAATAAAGGATCAAATAAATTAAATATTCTGGGAAGTAATGATAAACGGAAAACTAAAGAAAAGAGTTAATCGTATATCATAAAAAAACTGCCTTACTTATTAATAACGTTTTAAAACACATCCAAAACCAAGTGCCCCATTGTTTTACGTGACTCGAAAAACGTTCATCCAATATGCTAAGCCAAATAAACAAATGCTCCACCTCCCGTTTGCCGCAAAACACCAACGCCAACCGCGAGCATTGCAGTGTCACAGCTGATTTCGTGGCTTCACACAGAGTGATACGTTGGCACAGCAAGCAGGCAATATATTAAAATTACCTGGACGTAGACGTACGTTGCAGAAAACTGTTTTATACATCGGATTTTGCTGACGTAGTGAAATATGGCGAAGTGGCATGTATTAAGGTTGAATTTAAATGTTTTATGCTAATTTTCGTCTTGGACGTGGATATAAAGTAAAGAAAAGCAATGTGAGGAAAGCTAAACTTATAATTAACCCATTTACCGCCTCTTTTTTACACGGATGCAATCAGGACATGTCAAAACATTGCAATAGGCATGACGACAGTTTCAAAAAATTGCAAATCTATTTAGTCCGTCAGTTAGAGTATTGGAAATTAATGGACACGTATTTTTTGTTTTTGTAAATCAATGAATATTGACAAAAGGTAAAACGCATCAAAACTCGGGAGTGGGGGCTCGTGACGTCAGAACTAGCTAAAAATTATACCTAGACGTGACGTATTGAGAATTTTAAAAGCGTCATATCTTCGTCAATTTTGGTTTACGTAACAAAAGAAAAAACACGGCTCAAGAATTTTTTGATAATCTGACGGACTAATTAGTTTTTTTTTGTCGTGATTTTTTTTGCCTATTTCTGTGCCACCTTTCAAAAACGGCAAAAAATGTTTCTATGGTGAACCAAGGAACGTCCAATAGGCTCGCCCCCTATTACATGGGACTTAAACGTAACTGGAGAAATGAGGGTGGACTATTAAATACACCTCTACCTAACCCTTCCGGAATTACAGGCATGATATTATGTTGTGTGTTATCCTATCTTATCCTATTAAATGAGCAATATTTAAAATCACGTTCTCGAAAACGGCTCTAAAGATTTCGATGAAAATTGCATTATAGGTTTGCGAGTTTTTGCAATAGAGGAGGTTCAAGCTAACATGGCAAACGAAATGAATGAATTTATGGTCTATAGGTATAGTTATAAATTTTTGAAGTTCAGGTTTTGGTTGTATAATTATTTTTATTCAGTTGTACATAAAAAAATAAAATGAAGGCGACTAGTGCACGTGTAGGTGACCGAAAAACGGATTACGTCCGTTTCTGAGATGTGATTTTTATTTCAGAAATAGGGAAATCAAATTTCAGTTTGTATTAAAAGGAGAATACATTTGTATCTCTTCATAGAGTAGAGTCATGATACGCGTGCTAGAGAAAGATGCAAGATACTTTTATTAATTATATATATTTTAATAAATGCATAAAAGTGAACAAATCTCCTCTAAAATAAAATCAACAGACCGTGTTAAACGACGAATTTATATGTTTATGTCCTTCACAAATTAAGTGGCCAGTGAAGCATTTTACGAGTGAAAAGTTATAGACTATTAAATCCTTGTGACTGGACAAGAAATTGCTCTGTCTTTATTAGTACAATAACGACTGCAAAATGTTATTATTTGTTCAAAAATAATCTTTATGCGGGTACTTTGTTTAAGACATAATATTTTTTATAAAGTTGAATGGTCATTTTGACCAAGACTTACTTTTTGAGAGTATTTTAACGAATGTACACTAGGTCTTGTTGCGTGGCAAGCTTCTTTTCTAATTTAGAAATAAACTTATACTGAATGTTCATTATGAACTGTCAAAAATATTTAAAAATTGGTTTAATTTATTTAACTAATGGAAATAAATTAAAATCGCAAATGGAAATCGCCGAAGGTGGTGTGACGATCTGATCTCGTTTGCGGGGCGAACATGGTCAGATATTGCACATGACAGAGAGTTCTGGAAGGAGAAAGGGAGACCTTTGCCCAGCAGTGGGACATTCAAACAGGCTAACAAATAAAAAAAAACCTAATGATGATGAGTTTTCTAATTAATGATAATAAATAAATAATAAAAACTCATTTATCTACTGGACAAACTATTTGTCAACCAAAATTATAGAAGTAGTAAGTTGGTAGTTATTTTAGTTAAGTACTAACCGACGCTAGGAATTTATTAGGTACTAGCTTATTCTCGCGGCTTCGCTCGCGTGGAGTTCAGTAATTGTCCCACGGAATCTTACTACTGGGATAAAAGTATTCTATGTGTTTATCTTGTTTATAAATTGTCTGTGTGTCAAAGGAGAATAAATATAAATAAATAGCGCTGGACATTCCACACAGCGCCATCTAGTGCCACACTAAGCAACGAGGCTTGTGTCGTGGACACCAGATAGTTGATATACTACATATAAACTTTTTGTTTGTAAATACATACTTATTATACATATAAACATCCATGACTCGGAAACAAATATCCATGCTCATCACACAAACATTTGCTCCTACCGGGATTCGAACACGGGACCCTAAGAACGTAAGGCAGCCTCAGTATCAGCCTCATTCGGGTCGTCAAAGAATGAATAAAAGTGGTCCAAATATCCACAACTAACGAGACCTCTTTTGACTTATAGTCCACTAAATAGAGAGTAAACTTCAGTATGAGTAAAAAAAAATCATCTTTATATAAAAAGTTAAAACTAATTATAATAATAGTTTTTTTTTTGCCTTGCCTAGCGAGTTTGGCTACCGTATAATGGATTTTTTCTGAGACTTTACTTCCACCTTAGGCGGTATCACTTTGCCGGGGCTGCGGGACTATTCGAAAGAGATACCGTGGCCCCGGAACACAAAGGGCGAGGAAGGAACATGGTTAGGTTTTAGTCAGTAAAAGTCTGACACTCCCTCCTGCTCCGCCCAGAGCGGGAGGAGTCATTTGATGATATACCATCCGAAAAAAAAAGGCGGTATCACTTCGGACTTTCTGTTTTTCCTGAGTGATCGTTTATTTGTGACAATGCAACTGGAAAGTAGAAACTGTGTGTGTGTGTGTGTGTTGAAATAATCTAACGCGGGACACCAAGCGGCATGACATAACATGCGTAGATTAATTCAAAATGTGCGATGGACAGAATGATATTATCGATGTTTTTTATAAAAAGGACAATAAACACGACTTTTCATTCGGCCATAACTTTTACTGACTGTCTAATAATAAATATTTCGTAAAACTACATAATTGACATTGACGAGGATAAATAGTAGAGTAGAGTTTCAGTACAAAAAATAAACTAACTATGTTTTGAATGTCCAAGCAAAAGATTCATAAAATGAAATACCAAAGAGATAAGGCGCATATTCCTTCCAACTTAGTACGTAATACTATCTCATAAGTTATCCCACAAGCGCCGTCAAGTGCGATCTTCATAAATATCGTTTCGCTCTCTCTCCATCAAGTTGGAGTCTCTCTGCTGAAGAGACTCTGGAGATTTATTATGCACTGCTTTTGTTTAACTTGATAAAGAGACTAAAGTAAGATGTGTTAATAAACTTTGTGTGAAGAAATGGTGTCAAAAATGAGGACAAATTCTCAGCGAGGAACATCGATCTTGAAGAAAGGTGTTTAAACATTTTTGTATGGACTTAAGTAAAATTCGAGAATAAATTTAAAAAAAAAATCGTTTTGGAAGCCAACGGTAGCATAGTAAAAATAAAAAACCGCATGGTTTTATAACAAAACCACTTCTTCAGAACATGAAATAATAAACATAGTTAGTAGTTTAGTTAAATGTCTACGCTGCTGCTAAAATAAACATAAAAAATGGTGAACAATAAAATTAAAAATCAACGTAGCAGAAAAAGTTATCAGCTACGAAATCGTAGAGCTACGGCGTAACCACGCCAGCTACGCCATAGCAACTGCATACTTTTATCAAATTGGAACAGTATTTTTTTTTAATCTGAAGATTTTTTCATTGTTCAGATACAAAAACCGGATTATGCTATTGAAACAATGATAACTTCACGTCATTATAAAAATAGACTCTTTATGAAAGGAATTCTGCGTATAAAATTTCTACAACCCATACGTTTTAATAACCATATTTATTATGTGACTAGGTTTTGCCTTCGGCTTTCCCTACGCCTTAGTCAGAATAAAATCCCAAACACGATTAAAAAACATGAAAACAGCCAAGGGCGAAAAATTAAAAGATGGAAGGGATGCGTTTGCCATGCAATGGCAATGACACGTAAGGTTCATAAAAAAATAAAGTTCGGCGTTACGCTGTGGGTGGGTTAATAGAAACCGAGTTGCCTTCGCATTTAATAAAACTGTTATTAGTATGAAAGTATGAATTAAATACCTTTCTGTATATATTCATAAGTTTCCAGATTATATTGCTGCCATTTCATCGAAATTCGCCAAAAGGCGTTAAAAGATAACAGACGGACAGAGTTACACTTAACTTTAACTCACAAACAGAAGCATTATAATAATCTGTGATTATCTCAAGCAGCATAAAAACTACCCCACAAAGTTCTACTAAGCGTTATTCCGGTCTGTTGTCTTCGAAATTCCAGAAGTATTACAAAACATACATTTTAATACCGAAGCACTCGCTTCTGAAATGTATTCAAATTGTAAAGGAAAACTTACAGGTAATGTAAGTTTTACAAAGAAGTGACAACAAGCTTTGAAACTTTGGTACAGTTAGGAGCATCAATATTTTTATTATTGGAAAAATAAAAAGCAATCTTTGAGTTAAATAACAATTGCAAGTTTGATAAAAAACCGATACAATTATATTTTCGGTATAAAATACTTTACGTATAAAAATATAATGTTGTTAACGCCATAAATTTTAAATTAATACTTTAGCAGAAAGAAAATGAGAAACATTTAATTGATCCTCTAAAATGTTAGGTTGTTAAAACAGTTAAATTTAAGTTGTTCCCTGTAATTTGGCTATTAAGTATTTTTAGGACATCAAAGTGGGGATTATTGGAGGATTACAAAAAGAAGTACGTATAATAAACTAAAGCGTCATAAACCTATTATATTTTTGATGTTTAGAACGTGCTAAAGAAAAAACTTTTGAATTGTATTCGTGGCTGTACATGTACCGTTTAGCAACTAGAGAGCCCGATTGTGGTTTAGACCGAAAACGAAACTGAAATTCGGCGAAACGAATTAGTTTATGGGACGCCAAGACGAAGTTTCAATGCAATGTCGAACAATTGATGTTTCCTAGATCCTGTAGTATTGTTCCTGATTCATATAAGATGCATAAGACAAGAAATTTGGAATTTAAAACACTTTAAAGAATAAGAATAATTTATTTGCTTAAATACAGGTTGTTCAAATTGGTGGTTTAGACACAAACTATATTGTACAGTCGTGGTCTTTTCCGCCTGATCAGTTAATTTTTTTTCGCTTAAATCATGCGGAGGCGCCGAGCCACTCCACCTTAAACTTTAGGCCTATTAGGAAAGCGTCAACTTTGGCGCGCAAAATAACAATAACTCACGTTTAGCATGTGTCGCCGATCGGTATCTTTTCATTAATTATTTCTATATAAAGTCAACGGGGCGGGAATAGAGAGCGTTTCTATGTTGTATGCAAGCAAAAATTTGCTTAGTGGTGATCAGGCGGGAGTGTCCTCGATAGTACATAATTATAATTATAAATAATTTTACACTAGTAAGTGCATTATGGATCCTATGTTGCTAAAATTATGTTGACGTCACTGTCAACATCATTTAAGCGCAAATGCATGCCAACAGCGCCGTAAAAAGCTATAGTTTAAGAAAATAATGAAATGTGAAATAGTTATGTGAAACGTAATTTAAAAGAAGATAGCGTTATTAGTTCTGATTTTAGCCTCGCGGTAGAAGACCCTAGTTCAGCCATGCATTGAACGACAAAGTATTATAGTATTTAATGTAGCTCTAAATTCTCTGTGGCAAACGAAAAATAAAGCCGTGCAAAGCATGAACAAAGGACGTGCTTAAGTCAGTGTTGAATTTTCCCGGCATTTTTTTAAGTTATCACTATCACTGATAGATACATCAATAAGTGTCTTCTCCTATCTCCATGAATTACATGCATAACTGTCGCTTCGTTGCCAAATGGCCAAACTGCTTGAATTTATAGTTACAAAAACTTGTTCTTCGCCACCATTTTCGGCCTAACTTATAGTTGAAGCCGAAACTTCAGTCAGGCACTAGTAAAACATTATACCCACGGGAAATATTCTAGATTTTTCTGTTGGCAACACCAGATATACCCACCTGGTTCCACGTGCTTCTATGTCATATAATTTTATTTGCTCTTTTGCTATCTAGTAGCTGTCATCCGCGTATTACATAGGGGGGTGAGGAGGTTAATATGTTATATTCGTAAACGTAAATTTTGGGGATTAACGGTATTTTTTCAGGAAAATAAAATAACATACTGAAAAAGGTATCCAATTTTTTGAAATGGCGATTTATTGTTAAAATATTCGATACAAGTCCGGGTTTTATATCGCATCGGGTTCCAGTTGCAGGGTCAGAAAAATCGCTAAAAGCGAAATTTGACCTACATGTAAATGCTTTTAAAAAAGAGAAGGGTTCTCCAATGCTTAGCTATGAAAACTATGATATTGGTTAAGTTACTGCCCCTTTTGATCAAACACGTTAGTAAGATTTGAGTGGGTATCTAGTAGATGCAGTCGACTTTAAAGGATGCAGGTGTCAAACTAACTTCACTCCACTTTAGTCCTTAATTTTCGAATGAACGATATGTGTGCCTTCACGATAACTTCGTCAGTAAGATCCCGTTCAAGACCTCAGGAGATCTGACTTGCGTCAAGCGATTTGTGCGTGTTACTTGGTACCCTCGTGTGAATACAATCGCTCCGCAAGACTGGTTCCAGATATGCGGGGATTTAACGTATGGCTCATCTCTGAAAAAAGTCGTTCATTTGTTTCGACCGCTGTTGCCGTATTAATACAAATATTTTTGGCACAAGCCCGCCACAAATTCTCAAACTACTGCAACGCCTGAAAGCCAGAATCAACTGTGGCGAACACCAGAAAAGCGCCAAGACAATGAAGCTCGACGAAATCCCAGAGAAACAATTTAACTGTCTTGAATATCGCAACGAAATTGTCGATTGCTGCAATTGCCGCTTGAGCGTAAACCTCGTAGCCAATGGGTGAGCAGAAACATTGTTCCAATATAAACTATCATCGCACTGTCTCACTTATTCCCGTCGACAGCGTGGACCGCACGTTTGTTAGTTTTCAATAATAGTTTACTGATACTATCTCTTTGTTCAACAAAGCATTTATCGAGACTTGAATCACGGACAGTATAGAACAGTCAAACAATTCGACTATTTGCTGGTTCATAACAAAATCGCTCTCGATTTTAAGATTTATTACGGACTAGCTGTGTACCGCGACTTTTGTCCACGTGAAATTATTATAAAAATATTATTGTTTGAATCGGATTTAGTTAACAATTTCAAGGGTTTTAATTTTTTTACACGGAACCCTAATGCTTTTTCTCAAATAAAAGTAGCCTAAGTTACTTCTTAAGTATAACATCATCTATCTGTCAGTAAAAGTCCCGTAAAACAGACCGACAAACATTTTTTTTTATTCTTAATAAATATTGTATTTCATATTATAAAGCATTCAGTATTGAGCTGTTATTTTGAAATTACAAACAGATACTGCAAATTTATTTATTTTATTATAGATGCAAGCAAACCAAAATTTATAAAATAATGTAACTGCTGGGAAAAGGTTTCGCTAGAGAAGGAAAGAGCGTTGATCATCTATCACGTTTGCTCACTGCGTGTGATTTCACAAGATTTTTTTCCACATTTTATTTTGGACCATTTGGTCAGTGGAATTCACTAGTATGAATACAGTCGAACGCACCTTCGTCGTAAAAGTTTGACATTAACTTTGCCTAGTATAGATCGGAATTTTAATACTAGTAGCAGTCAGTAACAGCCAGTCTGGATTCGGGCCCGATTGATGGCAATAGGCTCGCTTCCAATTACATGGGACTTCAAAAACATAAATGGCGAAATATGGGAGTACTATTAGGTACACTTCTGCCAAACCCTTCAGGGATTACGGGTGTGATGTTATGTAGAGTAAGAAGCTAACTTTTACTGATTTTGTACCATTGACGAGGGCCCTACTATACCTCTACTTCAAAGTTGTAAAGAACTTAACAAATACCTATTTAGTAAGATGAAATTATTCATTGGTAATTCTTCTGAACGAAACTTCTCAAAAACTAATCTAAAACTTAAATGATAACCACACTAAACAAAAGATACCTTCAAGGTAATTTACTAAGCCGTTCCCCACGAGTGGGTAAATACCAAAGCGATTGGTATAGAATTCCAACAGTTTTTGTACGAAGTCACGTCGCAACTAAGATTTACGTCTCCTATCTCGATGAATCGAGCCCTAAAATAAATAAAGCCCTGTAAAATCCTTTTTAGGGTTTCGCTGCGGTTTTTCTTAATTTATAGTCGTTTTACTGTGCTTGAATGTTTTTGTTTGTACGGTCGAACAAGCTATTTGGTTTACATTTTACAATGTAGTTTGTTGGTTAAACTGTAAACCAAATAGCTTGTTCGACCGTACCTACATGTGTAACTTTTTTGAAATACTTAAGTAGATACAGACGCCTTTTTTTTTTCGGTTGGGAAATCATCAAATGACTCCTCCCGCTCTGGGCGGAGCAGGAGGGAGTGTCAGACTTTTACTGACTAAAACCCATCCATGTTCCTTCATCGCCCTTTGTGTTCCAGGGCCACGGTATCTCTTTCGAATAGTCCCGCAGCCCAGATATGCTTGGATAGTTTTTTCGTTAATCGGAGAGAAGAGGCGCAGCATCGCGAAAAGTGGAGGGCATAAGGGGAGGCTTTTGCCCAGGAGTAAAAGGCAAAGGCGAAGGGGTTGTAAAGGCAATAAAAAAAATCAACAAAAAAAGTATATAGATAGATAAACCATTTATTTAGTGCACACAAAAGACATAAGTACAATTAAATGATACAATTTACCTGATTATAACAACAAGGTGCCAATATACAAAAACAAAAACATAATTATGAAATAAGTATAGTAACACCATGTCATACTTCAAATAAAATAAAGTAACAAGTATAATTACAAGGTGCGGTGTGCGTCTCAAGGTTGCACCAAATGGAAGTCCAGCTTAGCATGTGTCAGGCATGCACCTGACGCTGATATTCTGCTGGATCCCTGTAGTGACATACGGACGTCGAGCAGACGAGATAAATTTATTGGTGTTATGACAAAGTGTTATTCATGCGCGGAGTGAAATTATGTAAGTATACCCTCAACTTAAATTAAGTGTTTTACAGTTATATAATTATGGACTATATAATTATGGTTTTGTTTTTTACAGAAAAAAATGTATGCAAAACTTTGCCGTATTATATCCAGTTATCTTTTAAAATCTGTGTTCATGATCACTTCATTCATTTTCCCAATCTGTATTTCCAAATAAAAATTTAAAGATTTACTTTCATACAATTTTCCTCAGTTCGATTTAAGGAGCAAGCTTAGAATATTCTCTTCAAACGTTCATTCATTGACCCAATTATGTTCTAATCCACTCAAGGAAAGCGAGAAAAAATATATTTCAGATAAAATTGAAACATCGGCAACATTGAAATACAGAGCTAAAATAAATAAATACAGGCTATGAAGTAATTTGCTCCGATCAATCGAATGTGAGTCTTGGAGTACTTGTTACCTAGCTTGTAAAATTTTGAAAAGATAGCTGGTATATTGTATTGTGATCCTTTTCGCTTATACATAGTAATACATTTAAGAGCCTATTATGTAGTGTCTGTAGTTATATTATGTATCTTATGGATAAAGTTTCACAAGACAATGTTGTAAAAGATCTGTGTAACAATTTTTGCCTGCAATGAAGTCTATTCTATGATGTATTTTTCTACCCATCTTTGTGTAAATACAGGCAATATTAAGCCTTAGCGGTATGGCACAAAATATAATTAAATTAGAAATTAGTATTAAAAATTAGTATTAGTTGTTAGGAATGAGTATTAGTATTAAATTAGTTTTTGTTTAGTATTTAATTTTCTTTACTGCTGATCCTGAGGTGAAAGTATTAAAGTAACTAGTATTTTTTTCTGGTTGTGGCACTTGTTTACAATCATTCCACGTACTTTAGAAAAACAAATCAAAATAAGAACTATGTACGGAACCGTTAATTACTTCGTAGTTTTCCCGATCCGTCTCAAGGGCCCACTATAATCGACATTCCGAAATGGTAGTCCCTACTGTTACAAAAGTACCCATAATGGCCCTTTACGTAAAATAATTCACGCGGCTTTCAAATAAAATGTACGTCTTTTGTTAAAATCATCACTTTCTATTACCAAAATGTACATCGTTTTAGACGCTGTGTATTCTCTTTTTTTATACTTAAAAGTAAGTGTAAAGTAAAAGCAAAAAAAAAGCTTTCAAAAGAGCAGTTCGGAAGTTTTATTTAAAGTCAAACTAAATTGTTTACTATCTAGTCATTACTAGAGTCGTAGTAATTATTATAAGGTTTCTCGTATTTAGGACTATTTGTATGTATTTTAATATATATTAGTTTATTTTATATACACATATATATATATATATATTTCAAGGTTGACTGGTAGAGAATACCTTGTGGTATTAAGTCCGCCTATGTACCACTCTTGTACGTGAAGTTTAAATAAATAAATAAAAGCAGAATAAAGATAAGTGTTGTTATATATAATAAATGTTACACTTCGTGACAACAAACTTTAAGGTATCGCCACTACACCTTCATAAATTGACATGTCCTCGAACAAGTATTAAGTTCTATCTGAAACCTACAAATAATCCATGAGAACTATATTCTCAAACTCGCGCTTGACGTCTCATGGACAAAGCGATACTTGGTCTGGACATAGCAATATTATGTCCATTGAATATGGGATCCGATAACGACATCATATTTCAGTGCACAGTGCTTCTGTGCTAGAGTCAGCTTCGGATAAACTCGTAAACTGTCGGGCTAGGAGTATCGGAGTCGAGAGCTTTGATGAAAATATTAAAGTGCCGATATAAGTTTGGCATGGTTGATTGGTTGCTTTTGGTGATAATTCGGGCGTGGAGAGACAAATAGAATATAAATGGAAAGCGATTTTCAGCCATCATCCACCAAGCAGGCCCAGCAGGATGATCTATCTTGGATATCACGTTATTTTTTTAATTCTTGTTCCAGGATACGCAGGTTTCTTTCCTATTAATATTATTATCTATTTAGTTATTTGAAAACGGAATGTTGTTTTTTTAATTGTTACTTTGGTATTCTTGTCTTGTCTTGTCTTGTGTATTAGATACATATTAAAAACGTACGTACAGTTAACTTTTTGAAAAATACATATGAGGTGGGACAACCCTAAAAGCAGGTTAATTTTAGACACTAGGTAAGGTGTTCAAATCAAAAGCGAAATTTTTTCTAACAGTCTGATTCCTCAACTGTTACATGAAGAAAGTAAAATAAAGTTGGTTACATACCTGCCGATACTGATGAAGCACATATGCATGATGCTGGCTGAACACGCGAGCACGTCACAGGTCACGTACACGTTGCACCACACCACACCCAGCGGCCAATACCCTGAGAGGAAATAAATAAATAAATATCGCATGACATTACACACAGCGCCACCTAGTGCCACACTAAGCAACGAGGCTTGTGTCGTGGACACCAGATATGTAGTTGATATTATACTACATAGACACTTTTTTGATTATGTGTCTAGGGATGATTTACCTTTACATAGCTGAAGTTCCTAGGGCTTATGCAATGAGTCTTATGAGACCAATTCTACGGTTTCTGGACGTTCGTGTTTTGACCGAGACACCAGATAGTTGATATACTACATAGATACTTGTTTTTTTTTTGTAAATACATACTTATTATACATATAAACACCCATGACTCGGAAATAAATGTCAATGCTCATCACACAAACATTTGCTCCTACAAATAAAATAAATAAATACATTGTGAACTGATGGGAACAGAATATGGGAGGGTAGATATGAAGAGTTACCCTAGATTGCCAGCCTGTATTACCATTTGTGTACGAATAACATTATCCGCTTATAATCCCACTGTTGGGACACAGGACTTCTCTGGGTGAGGGAGTGGGCAGTGACCTACCACGCGGGCACAGTGAGTGTTGATTGCTATTAACTAACTATTAACGGGGCAATAAAATCGAGACTGCTATTAAGAAAGTCATAACTGTTAAACCCAGTTCCCAATACTTTGCCCTATTTGGGGATCGAACCCTTCCGAGGATCTCATTTTCAGCAATAGTGCCTGCGAGTGCTAGACTAAAGACATAATTATGAATGTAGAGAGTAGGAATGTATAATTGGTGTTTATTTTATATATAGGAAACACTTTCACACGTCATTTTTGTTTAACTGGTTGGAGCGTTGTTTCGTACCTGACTACTCTGAGAAGAAACAGCCGAAACAAACTCAGAACTCATTGTCTCTTTTAAGGTCCAAACATGACATGGTGACATAGTGCTCAAGTGAAGTGATACTTACGTAGTTTTAAGGTCCCTTATATTAACACAATTTGTATTTTATCACATGTTTGTTAGTCTGTAAGGTATTTATCTATGGGCCAAAGTAGCCTGAAAATAAAGGTTTCATTATTTATTATTATAATCTGGTTACCCCACATGAGGACTATTGAGGACTATTGAGGACTAGTATCTGAGATGGTTTTTTGGTAAAAGACCCACACAGATTTGATTTGATTTGAGTGGACCTCTTCAGTCAGTTCAAGCATTTGTCAACTATCGTGTAGCTTGACATGTAACTCAAGGACCCTGACGACATTGAAGAGATTCCTTAGCAAACGTTAAGAAAAGAAAAACAAAAAAACTAAGTTAAAAATTATGTTTGTTTCCCAACATTCGTAACTCCATTTTCACACCGAAAAATATTTACAGCTCGATACCCAAAATTGGATTTCGAGATGGCAGCCATATTTTTTTTTACTACTCGATCATTTCCTACGAATTTCCATACAACTATGAGCAGGAGATTGCTTCCTGCTGACAAATATGCCAAATTCAAAGGAACAGGTTTTCGGAATAAGATTTCATGTCCCCTGTAGTGTGACACACAGTTCTAATGGTTGAGGAACCAGGTGATCTTTTGTTAAAATATTTTCTGTTTCTAAGGTATTATTGTTTATGAAATGTATTTTCATATGATACTGGAGCTGGTGGATTTTACTATACCTCTTAATTGATTTTAATTTCTAAAACATCGGTTATACTTTACATATTTAAATTAGAATAGAGTAATAAAAACCTTCTTTTTGAAGTAAGCTAAAATAATTCAGAACCTTCCTATGTTGTTTCGAAAGCCGCCTAATGTCCATTTAAGGGGACTACAGGAGCTAAACGCGATTTTTATAATGCAAAAAGCATATGATTCACAGCAATAAACAAAACTAGAAAAATATAAGATATTCTTCAGGATATATGCTAGTATGATAGTGTTTTGAATACATTATTATGTTGTAAGTGTGTTGATTGTTGTGTTGTTGTTGTTGTTGTCAGTTGTATTCAACTAATTTTGCACGATAAAAAAAAATCACGAACTTCTCTTTTACATTACATGCGATCATGTGGATTCGGCAAATAATTGTACAGGCAACATATTAGCATGATAGTGTTTTATTTTTTGCAAAAAACCACTCCTTTCGCACTATTTGGCCCGCAGTGACCGACGTAACAACCACTTTGTAGTGCAAGCTGATTAAAACTTTATTCTAACAGTATTTCAAACGAAATTTGAACCACCAAAAATAGAGTTGCTAATTTAGCTCCTGTCCTGTCCTGTGTAAGTTGCCTTAATGTCAAAGTTGTAACCATAAAATATTTTTGCTCAGCTAAAATATATTATTTTGACAAGAAACACCCTGTGCTCGCCTTTCAACACACCCATGTGTCACAACAGTTTATATTAGATAACCATAGCCGAAAGCGTTCATTCAATTGGTTGAACTTCCTTTCATAAAAGGCTTGCGCTGTTGAAAATAGGTACAATTTGTAAGGCTCTGGCATACGTCGAGTATGAAAGATGTGAAATATCTAAGTAAATGGATAGTCTGTGAGTAGTAGGTACAATGTGTAACCGTTTTCATGCAATTTTCTGAAACCCCTTGTGAGTCGTTTTAAAGGAATTGTTGAAGATTTTATAAATGTAGTTGAATGATAATAGTTTTGTTCCAATAAACTGTGGTCATTGTTATACAGATTTTATAAACCTTCTCAGCTTTAATAATGTTACAACGAATAGAGGTGAAAGATTGGCTTTTCTCCAGTAATTACAGTCTCAATTGTGTTCAGTATTCATACAAATCGAATGTTCACTCTTGTTTCAGATTGTGGGCACTTATACGTAGAAACGAAGAACGAACGAATACGAAGAAAAACAAATTGTGAAATCGGTCTCTAGTGTTGTAATTAGATACTTAAGGGGTGTGACAAAATTAAGTAGGACCTATAACATGAATAAGCTAGAGAACGTTTAATTATGAGACTTAAAAACTCACCTAAAAATCCAGGAATCGCCCCCATAGGCATCACGAACAAGCTGACCAATAAATCAGCGATCGCCAGCGACAGAAGAAAATAATTCGTAACATTCTGTAGTCTCTTATCCAAACACACTGCTAAACACACCAATATATTACCCACACCACCAGCTATAATAAATACTATCACAAATAGAAAACTCCAATCGTAACCCACTTTATCCACCACTTTTTCAGTCACATTCCTGAAGTCATAACTACACTGAAAAGTCTCTTCTACGCCTAACACTGATGTTTCATTCAGAGCGTCGATGTACAACGTCCGATTTCTAGTTTCCGTGTAACAGAACAGGGTGTCCAGATCGCAGAATAAACTTGGTAGACGGAGCCAAAGATTCTTGAGTGCACTCTCGAAGATTATGGTGACCATGTTCAGCTTGAGGTAAGGACTACACAGAGTGTTGTTGCCACTAACATTTGTATTATTACACGAAGTGCATGTGTATGAAGTTTCATTCTGAATGTCTATGTTTAGTTCGCAAGTGTAGTTGATGAAGCTGTCGTCGGTAGTACAGTCGAGCCCGGAGAATGAGTCGCCGCAACCTCGCCCATGGGTCAGATGACATTGGAATTCTTGAAACGCTGTGTCCAGGAATGTGAGATTATTCATGTCAAAGACCATGCTAGGTCACATGTTGTACTCCGTTTTTGCTGATCATCCTTGCGGAATCTGGAACAAAATATTAAACATTTTAGTAAACTGAAGACGATACAGTGCGTCGAAAACTCGTGTGACGTCACATTTGAGTACATTTTTTACTCACAAGCCCCCACTCATGATTTTTGACACGTTTTATCTTCTTCAATTTTTATTAATTTTATAAAACAAAAAACACGTAAGTATCCAATATTTTTCGATAATCTAAATGACGAGCTAAACAGAATCATATTTTTTTTAGTCAGTCATCATCCCTATTTTGCGTAGAAGTGATTAGCTCAATCACAGAGCCAATCGTCCCAACTGAAGAAAATTTTAGTTGAGTTTAATTTTAGCCTGGCGTTTTCAAAAAAAAAAAAAACTTCAGATTTTATTAATATTCTATTATTCTATCATCGTTCCATAATCCCACTGCCCAAAACAAAACAAGAAAAACGAAACGAAGATACTTATTTACGTTTTGCTAAATCTTTGGTGCGAGCCATTGGTTTTTTTAATTGTACGAGTACTTTTAATTTCTTTCCCGATTTCTCCAAACTTCTTAACAAAAAAGTTACAAAATAAATAACAATGACAAATAGACGCTGATATAAATGAGTATTTAATTAACTAAAGATTAATTATTCCGAGCAAGTTGTTGGAGTCAGTATGGAAGCATTAATTAAACTGTTTAATGATCATAAATTCAGGCTTCATTTCGCGCTTTAGCAACTATTATTCAGCGCTTAATTTCCGAGATGCTGACAACTTAATAGACCACTGGTTGAAGTGTAGACTGCTGAGGAATCGATATTCAGTGTGATGGAACAGGTACGTGCGAAAATATATTACATCACGCCTGTAATTTTTTATTTATTTATTTAGGTATCCAACAGCGATACAATAATATTTAACAAAATATGCGTGTAACAGTTATTATGGCCAATTATAGGTTTCCCTGTATAACTGGGATATATGTATAATACACGCGAACGGACTAAAAATATTTTCAATTAAACAACAAAATAAAAATTACAATACTTATAATACAAAATTACTTTAAAATTAGATTGAGATTACAATTTGGAAAAACATACAAAAATTGAATAATAAAAGATAGTACAAGAAGAAATAGAAGATTAGTTGCTTGTCATTTATCTCCGTTTATAATTTTCATTAATCGTTTTTTGAATGTCGGTTTATTACAGTCAAATAAATCAACTTCAGAGAATTCCGAGTTATAAATTCGAGCAATGAGAGTCAGTACATAGTTGTTGTAATCCCCGAAGATATAAGCACAGGCGTACGTAATAAAACACACACACATTAAGTCCCATGAAATAGGGGGCGAGTCTACTGCCATAAATCCAGACTCCGTAGCAGCTACTGAGAAATTCCTGATTGAAAACCCGATAACGCTTTACCCGACACGGGGATCGAACCCAAGAACTCATACTCAGTAGTTGAGCTTGCGACCACACGACCAACGTGGCAGTCACGTACGTGCGAAAACATGACCAAATTAAAAAGATACTTTGTCGTGAAGTTTTGATCTAAATGCTGAAGTGACTAGAACAATTCATTGTTTCTTAACCTTTGTTTGGATATTCTCCGTAGAGACGGAGAGTATCTCCTAATTTTAATCGATACGAGAAAATAGGCGAAACTACAAAAAAAAATCTAATTAGTACGTCAGTTAGATTATCAAAAAATATTTGACCCGTGTTTTTTCTTTTGTCACGTAAACCAGAATTGACGAACATACGACGCTTTTAAAATTCTCAATACGTCACGCCTAGGTATACATTTTAGCTAGCTCTGATGTCACTAGCCCCCACTCCCGAGTTTTGATGTGTTTTATCTTTTGTCAATATTCATTGATTTACAAAAACAAAAAATACGTGTCCATTAATTTCCAATACTCTAACTGACGGACTAAATAGATTTGCAATTTTTTGATACTGTCGTCATGCCTATGATGAGGTTGCTATTCTCATAATATTTAAATATTTTGGTACTTAATTGAAGTTTTTTTTTTTGGTAGATCACGAATTCACAACAAAAAATAATTGTAAACATTCAACAATATTTCAGGTAGGTAAGCACCAGTTGTAAATAAAACTTGAACTTTTCATAGGTACATAATACTATATCACATACACACCGCTGCTTCAAAGCTAACTTAAGTGCACTTGACTCCGCATATTAACGGAGAGTAGGAGTTATCAAGAAGTGACGTCATGGTTTAGGCCTACGATAGTGTAGTATGGTGCGCTATTGTTTTAATGGATGTCAAAGAAGGGATTCATGTTCATGTACTACATTTGTTTGTTTGTGTGTTTCTTTATTCCATCATTACTTCCCAACGCCCAAACCGACTTTGATGTTAGTGGAAAACTGAGCCAACTATGTTTGTTTTTATATACTGATTTTTCAATTATTTAAAAAATGACTTCCAGGGGTTGAGTGAGCCAGCTGTCGTCTGTTAATGAAATTGCGCTAGAATGGCCGATCAATGATTGACACCGATATTGCAGATGTTGACAGTCTTGGCAATCTTCTAATTGACAGAAGTCACGTTTTTGCTTATGACGAGTTGATGAGAGGATAATTAGTATTCCATCTGAATTGCAAAGGTAAAAGTAACACAACTTTGAACATGAGTTTCCCTCCGAAAAATTATTACCATCCTGAAAATAATAACAGTCTTGCAGCCAAAATGTATCATTTATTTCACATTCAACGTCATCAGATAAGCGTAGATCGTGAGTGGCAAGCCAGTCACAATTTATCGCAGAACATTCCAGTTCATTCAGAAAGGAATTTTGTAAGTACGGGCACAGTCGACATATCAGTATTAACAAAGTGATTCAACTAGACCCTAAGTCTATCCTGTTAAATGACCTATGCACCTACCTACCTATGTTTATATGGCAGTGATCGCCTAGTGGTGTGACCGTCGGACTGCCAAGTCATGGGTCTCGAGTTCGAACGTCAGATCTTTCGGATTCATGAGCGTATGGTATAATTATTATCGTTTGCTTCGATGAAGGAAACATCGTGAGGTAACCAGCATGCCTGAGAGACGGTAATATAAGCCAAGTCCGAGGACCAAGGGCGGCATAAAACTATAAACTATAACAATAAAGAAGAAGATCTATGTATAAGTCCAAACCCTCTCAAAAAGGTTCTTTTTACAAAAACTAAACTTTACTACAAACTTAACGGTCTTCCATTTCCTACGACATTTTGACTTTTTCTTAAAGCTTAACCTACATGTTTTAGTACTTAATACACAAGTGTAGCTCTCCTCTGCACTGAGTGCTAATGGCATCGCTTTATGTTCCATTCAGTATGTCCGGTCCCCTTCACTGTAGAACCGTCCTTAGAACACGTTCGGCGCTTGAAGGCACCCTAGTTAGTACAATGTGTGATTTGATGGGGTTTGGTTAGGTGTATGAATGGAATGGAATATTGTGTTCTAGGCTTTAAGACTTCGAAAGGTAAACTTATACTGTCACTAAAGGGATATCTTCCGTGATTGTTATTTAGTTTGAGCAGGCGAGAAAAAAAAACAATCACAAAATAAAAACAAAATAAAAAACAATCACGGAAGATATCCCGTAAGTGAAGTGTAAGTTTAGTTATCAACCGTGAAAGCTTAAAACACTACTTCCAAAGATATTTTAATTAGATCTTGATCAATTCTTTATTTTTGTTGTTATGAGCCTGATGTGCTGTAGGGCAAAGGCCTGCCCTCCCTTCTCTATTTCCTGTCGTTGGCTATTTGGGCCCAATCCTTTCACTCAGCCCTAAGTAATAGGTTGAAAAGTGATCGACAGTCAGAGAACTCGCTAGTACATGCAAGAAAAAAAACATGGTTTTTCACACTAACAAAGGTGAAACTACAATTTTGCACGATGGTTTACATTGGTTGGATTACATGATAGAGATATTTTAACACCTTGATACTTAACCATATTTTAAAATGACGTACAACTTTCATATTATTACGTTACAGGTAATGCTAGAAGAAGAAGTAAACCTAGGTTTACCCGGGTAAACTTAGTGTTACCCAATCTTCTTGGGTAAAGTTCGAAACGTAACGTGTGGTTACACCTAATTCTAGCCGGCTATGCCTAGGTGCAGCCGGTAGAAGTCGGTGAAACTTAGGTGTATCTTTTTTATAGCTGGGGCACACCGACCAAATAAACTGGTCTGCAAAAATAAGTATCACACTTTTAAAATTGAAATAACTTTCTAGATACACAAGATAATATACTTTCGAAACAAAAGAGACTCGAAAAATTGTTTAATTTTGTCTATAGTTTCAAAGAAAGCTGATAATAATATGCTTTATAAGGTTTTTTTAATGTTAAATACTAAAACAACTACTAATACTTTTCGTTTTTTTATTGTTTGTTTTTTTTTATTCTTTTATAGTTTACAAAAATTTAAATTTAAAAGTGTAGTACTTATTTTTGCAGTGTAGGTTAGGTTAGAACTGTGACAAAACGCGAAACGCTACTTCTAAATTGGATACGTCAAATCGCCAGTAAAAAATGCTAGCCCCTTAGATTTAATTTTAGTGATTTGTCGGACTTTACCCAATAAGCTTGGGTAATACTAAGTTTAACATTATATGCCTGAGTTTTGTTCTACGACCGACTAATGTTGTGGCCATTACCACAAGGCCCCCAAAGCTCCCTAGCATATTTGATTAGAGAAAATAAAATGTAGGTATCGTGCAGTATTCAATGTACACTTTGCCAGTAAATATGCACGCATTTTATGCGTTTACTTCCTTACGTCTTCTCAATCCACAATGCATGGAAGTCGTAAAGAAAAGCAATAACTCGAGTTAGTAAGCACACTCGATATCCAGAGTTATAGAGACCATTTGCCAGCACACTAATAAAACTAGCATTATTCGTGTATGAGTATTATTCGTCTGGAAACTTACTTATTTATCGTTTGTACTGTCAACATCAAGAGTGAGTTTCAAAACGATGACTGTTTTGAAAAGGTTTTTTTGAATTAGATATGAATCTCCAAAGGCCACGGACGTGATATTCTTACTGACTAATCAAAAAGGTTTTTTTGATTAGATATGAATATTTAAAGGCCACGGACGTGATATTCTTAGTGACGAATCTACTAATCCTGAATAATACATGTTTTTTCAGGTGAGCACTTAATGTTGGTTAAGTCATAAAAGAAAAAGAAAATGCGTTTATTTTTTGTGGTGTCGTTTCTAAACATCAGTATCACGACTGTTATGCCCAAAGGGTTATGCAGAAGTCCCATGTAATAGGGAGCGAGCCTATTGCCATTAACCAGGCTCAAAACCAGACTTTGTATCTGCTGCTAAGAAATTCCTGATGGCAAAACCTACTAATACTTTACTTAAAGTGTCACTTACGGGACATCTTCCGTGATTATCAATTGTTTTGAGCTTCCGATATTTTGCTGTTGCAAGCGCCATGATCGCGGGTTAACTGGAGAATGCGGGTAGATGGAAAAAAATGTTAGGAGCAGACAAATCTGTCTTCCCTCTTTCTTTGTCTTTTGCTACGCGCACCACTGGAACTCGACACCAAGTCACGGCAAAACACACAGTATCACCAGGTTTTGTGGAGTCCTTATTATATTGCTGGCCGCTAATAACACTTTGCCCGACCTGAGAATCGAACCCGGGACCTCAGCTCAGCAGTTGCACTTGCGACCACTGGACCAAAGGGGTGGTTGTTATTGATTTCTTAACAAAAAAATGCTATTGCCATTATCTTCGTAAAAAACATTCTCTCAGAATGTAAGTTGAAAAAAGTCGTACTTGAAAAACTGAAAAGCAGTACCTAATTGCAAACTCCGGTTCTTAAGCTCGCAGTGGGCAGAAAAATTAAATGGCCACTTGTAAGTAAGAAAACAGGAATAACAAGCTAACTAGTTAGCTTGACATTTTTGAGCTTGTTACTTTAAGGCGCCTCCCTGAGCAAACGACCTTGAGCGAGCAGTTTTTGGGAGCCTACTCTTCTTTATCCAGAAGAAAAACGAACTTATAAAGCATACATTAAATTTCTACATATTCTTGACTCCAAAATTGACGTTTTTTTTAAGTAGCCTATTGTTTAGTAAATACCCTCACAACGAAACCACAGAAATGAGAAATTTATCATGCTACTCCTCGTAAAGTAACCATTATTTTGATTTGCTACTTATACTAATGGATAGGCAATTTAATAATGAACATAATGGTCGTTTTTTTTTTCCAAAAGACGAATATTTGATTTTATAAAGAATAAAAACCACTCATTTCGCTCTATTCTGCCCTCAGTGACTGACGTAACAATCACTTTGTGGTGCAAACTGATTAGAACTTTATTCTAACAGTATTTCAAACGAAGTTTGAACCACCACAAATTAAGTTGATAACTTTGGTCGGAGAGGCGCCTTAAATAAAATCTTCCTTTGAAAAATTTGTATATTTAACTCCAGTCTATATCTAGTAGATATACAGGGTGTAAGCAGACTCTTCACGAAGCCGTCAACCAAGCGTTCTGTATATCAAACTAAACAATTCTACGCAAAAATTTTTGCTGGGAAATGACTTTTGTTGGAGTGAAAAATCACGTTTTTCTGTAGGACTCAATGTAACGCACTTAAAACATTGTGCTGATGGATGGATTGAATAGTTCGGGGGTCGTGAAGGTATTTAAAGTATAAATCTTACATTAAAAACATGTATTAAAAAAAAACTTGTGAAAAAGCTGGAACTTTGCCCCCAATATCTCCGTAACTAGACGGTTCCCAGGTATACTCTAGAACAAAAAAATGATGGGCATCACGGGGAGAACAAGTGCCTTTCGGCTTCGTTAAGGGTCTTTTTACACTCTTTAGATACAGATTATCTGGATTTAGTGCATTTTCTTGGACATTGGGGGTGGGTCGGCTTCCAGTCTAACCAGATGCAGCTAAATACCAGTATTTTATATGGAGCTACTGCCTATCTGACCTCCACAACACAGTTAGTACTGGGTAATACGATTCCCCTCGGTAAGACTGGTTGTCAGACTTTCGGGCCATTGACTACCTGTAACGACTGTCAAAGATCTAAAAATGACAGCTGGAACCAACGGCTTCACGTGCTTTCCGAGACACGGTGGAAGCTAAGTGGTCACCCATCCACAGGTCAACCTAGTAAAGCACGGTTTAACCTAAGGCCGACCCAAGCGGCTGTTATTATTTAGCCACGAGCTTCTCGAAGTTTAAATAAACTCAAGAAAAGACGCATGACTTACTTTATCCAGAATAAGTACTATGTTTGTCACAACATTAAATTTAAACAGAACAGTAGGATTAAAACACTTTTAAAAGTTGTTAAGGGTTTACATATTATTTGTGCTCGTGACTATACATGCAAGTCAATGACTGAGCCTACACAAATATCTCCTTTACCCACAGACACATTAACCAACTTCTATTAATGTTACTAGTACTATAAAATCTAACATTTTCTACGACCAAAACACATATAATTTAAAGTTAGAAACCCAATTGTTAGCGAGTGAAATTTATAACTTTGCTAATTTTGACTCTCGTAACGTAACAGACTAATTGGCGTTTCGCCACTCGTGTGCTACAAACAGGGTTTATACTGGTGAAATTCTATTTACTAGTTTAGTACGAGTGTACAGACTTGCTTTTGTTTTTCACTTTTCCCGTATGAACTGCATCTTTCCGCAAATCACACATTCCACATAAATCACACATGTATGCCCCTTTAGAGTAATTATAATTTTTCTTATTTTTATTTTCCAACATTCTGTACCTAGTTAAAGTAAAATCATCACGCATTTTGCTAGTAATTAATCCAAATTAGTTTCATACCTGTAAGTCTTGGGGGCCTGGTGACCCGTAACACAGGTATTGTATACCTATTCCGGGCACCAGTCTCTCACAAATGTTTACCCTGTGTATTACATTTAGTAAAAAATTTCTTGTTCACTGTAACGTTTGTGATGAGAAAATAAACACATTATTTATTTATTATTATCTTTATTTTCGTTGACTTGATGCATTTTGAGATACTGTTTTTTCACATTATCGTTCTATCGTTGTTGACAATAATTTAATAGATCGCTCTGTGTTTGATGGTAAAAGGCTCACCGCCGTTTTACATGAGGCTTAAACATAACTAGCAAAATGTGGGTGTACTATACACCTCTGCCCAACCATTCGGGAATTACAGGCGTGATGTTATGTTTATGCTTTATTAAAATGTAGGTTGGTACAACTTGACAGAACTAAGCTCAACTTTAAAAACAGAACACGATAATTTAAATAAAGAAAAATAAGATAAAAGAAAACTCGATACACATCTCCTCAACTAGATTGTCCGACCTTGACATTTGTACCTAGAGGTATACCTGAGTGCTTCACCTGAGTGACGTCTTCTCGTCTAGTTAACACGGATGTCAGATGAATTGATATGGAAATGACATGGCAATGGCTTATGGGGTAAAACGGAGGTTCGTCTACGCAGTCTATGGTTGTGAATTGTGTTGTCAAGGTTAATTTCGGTGAAAAGGGGGATTCATTGGAATTGTTTATTAATATCTAAAACTAGCTTTCGCTCGTGGCTTCGTTTTAAGGTTGGAAGTTATCTCAAATAATAATAATAAATAGTTTAAAATGACAGTCGGGCATAACGTAGTGAGACGCGGAATTGTGATCAGCAGTTCCAAAGTTTACCCCTTTATCCAAGAAAACAAACTTTACGGTTTTTTTTTCGCGATTTAGATGGTGGTTCCATCGAGAAAGTTGTTCAGTTTGATGGTCTGAAATATGGCCACACCTTTTTCGTATACACTGTAAATAGTAAAATCAAATAACATAACAAAACACAACTTAACGCCTGTAATTATTGTACAACAACAATACACCAGTTATTTTTAAGTTCCATGTACAGGGGGGCAAGCCATCAACTGAGTATAAGTGTAAGCACAGAATAGGGATGATGACTGACTAAAAGAATATGATTCTGTTTAGTCTGTCAGTTAGATTATCGAAAAATATTGGACACGTGTTTTTTTTTTTTTTTTTTTTAATTAATAAAAAATGGTGAAGATACAACGTATCAAAGATCATGAGTGGGGGCTTGTGACGTCACATTTGAGTAATAAATGTACTCAAATACACACGAATTTTCGGCGCACTAGATCGTCTTAATTTTTTGTTTACGTGAAAAAAAAAATACGTGTCCAATATTTTTTGGAAATCTATCTGACGGACTAATTAATGTTTTTTATCATCTAACCTATTACTATGCTGATGTGTTACTCCTGGTGTAAAAAACACAAATTCATTTTGCCCGATCTGGGAATCAAACCCCAGATTGAGCTCAGTAACGTTTCCGACTAACAAGGCGTTCAATTAAAATGATTGGTCTAAATTACTTTAAGGGCAGCAGAAATTCCATATTTTCCAGCTACTGCTGGGTTTGGTTTTGAGTGTAAAATTGACACTAAAGAGTTAAATTGAATGTCTTGAAGAGAAAACGAGCTGATAATCTTCAAACGCCTGAGCAGATCTTCATAAATTATAGCAGATATAGCAGAGAACCATCAATCACGTCAGCTGTCAAACAGAAAAATACGCATCAAAATCGGTCCATTCGTTTGGGAGCTACGATGCCACAGACTTGCACTCAAAAATCCTTTTTTTTTGCGTCGAGGGTTAAAAACACAGATAATTGAAAAATGAAGACGCGACATTGTAGGAGGTAACCATTTTTCTTTGAACTCTATAAAATATATATTATATTGTCAAAAACCTCCACCAATTTTTCAATTTTCTCTTTACCCACATTTTCTAACAATGTAACAAACGCTCGAATCTTGTTCATCTCAGAGAGAATATAGGAACGAGGAAGACAGGAGTCCACACTGTTGTTTGTTATTTATTTATGTTCTTTCATTGTATTTATATGTTTGTTCATTGTGTACTGACCGTGAAGAACGGGGTTGCTAGATCCTGTTTCCGAATTTTCCGCAAATTCAATCTTTTTTCCCCCAAAATTATACGTTTTACAAGTTTGAAACAAACGTATCAATGTATAACTCAGATCTTTCACAAATGGTATAGCCAGGCATCGAAAATTTTCTCTCGTGTATTAAAACCAATCGGTGTATTGTTTGCAAATTATTATTACAAATACTTATATTAAATTTTGCTGTAAAATGTCTCGTAATTTCCTAAATTCTTCAGTTTTGTTCAGTGAAATTTGCCCCAAAAATTTCTTCGTTGGTTTTATTTAACCTAAATTTCCCTTGGAATGTTTTTTTCCCCCGGAAAGGGAAAAGTCCCGATCTGCCAACACTGGTGAGAAACATCGGCAAAACACGGGACAATCAAGGAAAGTTTACTGTAGACAACACGATTGACTACTCGAGTAAATGTAGGGTGTGTCAGTCAGGCAGTCGTGACTCAGTGTTTTGTTTTACGAAGTGATTTATTGATTAGCTTTTTCGTTTAATTTAAGAAGGTTACACATTGGCTTTATTTTACAATTTTCTATTAGTGTTAATCTACACTAATTTTATAAAGAGGAAAGATTTGTATTTTGTATTTTTGTGTGTGTGTGTATGTTTGTAATGAATAAACTCAAAAACTACTGCGCCGATTTCAAAAATTCTTTCACCATTAGAAAGCCACGTCTTTACTGAGTAACATAGGCTATATTTTATCCCCGTAGTCCCACGGGAACGGGAAACCGCGTGACGTCCGCCAGATCGTTTATACAAAAAAACACAGCTAATTTAAAACACTTCACAGATTTGTTCGCGTAAAAGAACTATCATCTTAAAAGCATCACAGAGATATGAGTCGCACCCACTCTAGATGCATCCTTTGTAACCAACTTCAAAAGAAATGCAGGAAACTGGTAGTTCTAGCCAATTTTCTCTACTTCGCTCAAATAGAGTTGTTGGCAGCGTCTTAGGTGTGCGTCTAACTTTTGGTTAGGAAAATTGGGTACTTTGTAGGTCTTTTAAATTGTGGGTGCACTTGCACTACTAAAGTCGACCTTATTGCTAGGACATACAAGCGCTATCAAGGTCACATTGTTCCCACTGACTGTTGTAATGTAATTAAGGCAGTCTTTGAACTTTTAAGAAACCCACTTTTTCGAGTGAGTTGAGTTGAGTTTATTATAAACACAGGTGTGCATTAAAAATGCTTCATGCAACCGAATAATAAGTTAGCACATTTTTTTTATGATTTGTTGTTTGCACTAATAAGATGTATGTCTTATTTTTAAGCTTTTCTTACGTTTATGTTTTTTTGTTTTTAATTATTTTGTTTTGTCCTGTGCGAGTCAAATAAAATACTTTATCTTTCCTTCTTTTTAAAAGATAATGGCAAAAAAGAAACCTCGAACCTGCCTCGAACCCAGGCAGGCGCATTACTCTGTGTAATTTATTTCATCACCGCTGCTCTCAAATCGGTGAAGGAAAACATCGTGAGGAAACCGGCATGGCCTAGAACCAAAAAATTCGAAGACATGTGACATCTACCAATCCGCACTGGGCCCGCGTGGTGGATTATAGCCCATTCCCTCTCATAGAGAGGAGGCCGTGTCCCAGCAGTGGGAACATTAATAGGCTTATGATGATGAATCTTTGAATCAAATGAAGGATACCTGTCTGTAATACTTTTAACTTGCAAAAACAACATAAACAACATAACAATTAAATTCGCTTCCTAAAAATATTTACTCAATTTTTTATCTTTCTCTCCCCACAAATATTTCCAACGTAAACGCTCTTTAACACAAACGTCAGGAATGCCAAACAGGCTTCATCAACAGTACATTTTGTAGTGAAATTGAATAAAAATGTCTGGTTTTTAACGTGAATTCGAGCTTTCAGGCCCGGACGTTATGTTAAATAATTCATAACTGAGAAAACAACGATTGTTTGTAAACAATACAGCCCGTCGAGGTGTTGCTACAGGTTTAAATAATTCATTTGGTGGATCGAAAGCAAATATAATTAAAAGTTCTTAATTAAAGCGTCAATTTTACTTTAGTTTTCCATGTAATGTTGTGAGTGCGGTCTTTTTTTTTTGGGTGTAAACAAGCTGATTATTTGGGATGGTGTTGTTTATTTTTACGACATAAAACATTTTATCATAATTTAATTTTATCATATTTTCGCGAGCTTGTGTACATTACATAACATTACGTAATAGGGGGCGAGCCTAATACCGTCAACCGGGCGTCAATATTCTCGCCCACTATAATATGGGACTAAAATATAACTGGCGAATATTCGTTGTTGTTGTGGATTTTCCCCAGACTCCAGACACCGTGGCTGCTACTGAGAAACTTCTGATGGAAAAACCCAATAACACTTTGCCCGACCTGGGTATCGAACCCAGTACCTCATGCTCAGTAGTCGCGCTTACGATCACTAGATCAACGAGGCAGTCGACGGCAACGAGTTTGTGTACCTGTTATTGTATTATGAATCCAACAACACAGAGTGTTAGATACATTCTAGCTCAGAACATAATTTTAAACGTTGGCATTTTTCGTCGATTAATAAAATGAAATCAGCCGCTCCATACAATACGCCACTGTAGGTATTTCACTTTTGCCGGGGCTGCGGGACTGTTCGATAGAGATACCGTGGTCCGTAAAGGGCGATGAAGGAACATGGATGAGTTTTCGTCAGTTAAAGTCTGACACTCCCTTCGGCTCCGCCCAGAGCGGAACATTTGATGATTTCCCATCCGAAAAAAAAAAAGTATTTCACTTTTGTAAGGCCTTTATCGACCGTCATCTTAGCCTAGCCTTTTTGCAACTAAGTTGGGGACAACTCCAGGTCCAACAGAATGCAGCAGAATACGTAAAGCACCGTAGGTCTTCAAAAGGGAATATATTTTTTTTTTTCATTCTCGATTGAGCACTAAGCTAGCTAAAATATTGATGGATGCTGAAAAGGGAATATCTTTGGTGCTCTAAGGTTTGGTGCTCTTGAAATCGGTGCTCAAATGGGAATACTTCAAACTTCTGACCTCCACAACCCTAGGTAAACATAAAACAGCCGCATTATCAGATATAATAAAAATTGTAGGGTCAATGCCTAATAAAACTTCAAGTGGATACGATGACTTACCTATAGGTGTTTTAAAGCAACATATTAAAGTTCTTGCACTACCTCTATCAGTCTTTTTCAATAAGTGTTTCGAAGACGGTATTTTTCCGGAACAACTTAAGATAGCGAAAGTTATTCCCTTACATAAAAAAGGTTCACAGACGGATACTAAAAATTATCGGCCTATCTCAGTTTTACCAACACTCTCAAAAATCTTTGAAAAATTAATTAAAATTCGTCTAGTCACTCATCTCAATATTAATAAAGTTATAAATAAAAGACAATTTGGTTATCAGAAAGGTGTTGGAATTACAGAAGCTATTAATACTTTAGTTAACGACGTGGTTGATAAACTAAATAAAAAATTGAAGGTAGCTGGAATTTTCTTAGACTTGAGTTTTGCATTCGACACTGTAAATCATACATTGTTGCTTGCCAAAATGGAACATTACGGGGTAAGAGGACATGTTCTAGCGCTATTTCAGTCATATTTAACAAATAGAAAAATGTATGTAGAGATAAAAGATATAAATCAGAATAATTTTCAAGAAGTCTATCATTCAAAGTTACGAAGGGTTTTGACAGGCGTCCCACAGGGTTCAATACTGGGTCCAATCCTATTTTTAATTTTTACAAATGATTTACTTAATTTATTAGCAAAACTTAATCCAAATTTAAAACTAATAGCATTTGCAGATGACACCAATGCTGTTGTTAGTGAAAGTACTGCAGAGGCTTTGAGCAACACGATGAACACGGCTCTTGAGTCTTTTCAAAAATGGTTTACAGCAAATAAGTTAAAAATTAATGCTAAAAAAACAAACATAGTACTGTTTAAGTCCACATCACGTGGTAGTGATAATCTAGACATTAATTTAAATGAAGACAAAATAGATATGGTGGAGTCAGTAAAATTTTTAGGAGTTCATATTGATTCATTACTAAATTGGAAAAATGAACTAAAAGCCATAGACGGGTCAATATCATCAGCATGCTATGCCCTTAGGAGCTTAAGAGAAGAACTTAGCATAGATATTTTAAAATCAGTTTACTATGCACTGGTGGAGTCAAGATTGAGATATAGTATTCAACAATGGGGAAATAGCTACAAATACAATTCTGATAGAGCATTTGTGCTACAAAAGAGGGCAATCAGAACAATGGTTCGTATTCCCCAAATCGAGTCCTGTCACAAACATTTCCAAAGTCTATCCATACTTACAGTACCTAGCCTTTATATACTTACAGTCTTGACCAGCCTAGCGAAACACATAAGTGATTATGAAACGCAGGATGAAAGACTTAAAAGGGAAAGCACAAGGAACCAATATTTGAAGAATAAAGTGAAACCCAAATTAAATATTGTAACACATTGTGTACAGTATCAAGCGGTAAAATTATTTAATTGTTTGCCTAAGGACATAAAACCACTGCTATATAAAACCACCTTATTTAAAAATAAACTAAAAAACTTCTTAATGGAAAAATGTTTCTATTCCGTGGATGAATTCATGACTCACAGACATTAGTTTTAATTTGTTGTCCTAAATTGTAAAATAATTGATGTTATAACATGATTTTTAATGGATTTTATTTACGATTTTAATTTTTGACATTGGATAATTTTTATTTGTTTTTTATTTTATGGAAATGATAATTTACTTATTTTTTTATTTTTATGGTCATGAATATTTCAATGATTTTTATGTACAGTAGAAGAATGAATTTAAATTGTAGTTATGATTTTCTATTTTAAATTAATTATTATTGAACATTGTGGAAATTTATTATTTTATATGAAAGGTTTTCTTGGATTTTATGTATTAGTTATGATTTTAATTTTTGACATTCAATTTAGTTTTTGGTGACAGTTTTAAATATTTTCATGGTTTTTTATTTTTTAATATGTTGGAATTGTTTATTATTATAATTTTTTATTAATTTAATTTGATTTAGTGATGGTATATTTTTTCTATTTATTATTAGTCGAGTTGTGTTTTTTTTACTGTTTTTTTTTTATCAATTTTATTTAACTAATTTAACTTTTTTATGTAACACATTCAGACACAATTGTTATTATTGTTATTGAATAAATGAAATGATATTGTGGTCAATTACAGAATTAGTTCATACCTAACTACATAAATGTATGTCAAAATGTAAAGTACTTCCCATAATCTTTTAATGCCAAACGTTATTCGAAATCCCCAGCGGACAAGAGCCTAATGTCATCATAAAACTTTATTATCATCCTGGGTACCTGAATAAGGTGAGTCCAATGATCCAATCATCCTTGTAAGAACAACTCGATGAGAAACCTTGTGTAAGGTGTTTTTGTAAAAAGATAATAGGCGAGACGACAAAAAAAACGAATTAGTCCGTCACTTAGATTATGAAAAAATATTTGACTCGTGTTTTTTCTTTTGTTACGTAAACAAAAATTGACGAAGATACGACGCTTTTAAAATTCTCAATACGTCACGCCATGGTATAATTTTTAGCTAGTTCTGACGCCACGAGCCCCCACTCCCGAGTTTTGATGCGTTTTATCTTTGTCAATATTCATTGATTTACAAAAACAAAAAATACATGTCCATTAATTTCCAATACTCTAACTGACGGACTAAATAGATTTGCAATTTTTTGATACTGTCGTCATGCCTATTGACTCTATCTTTTTTGGTATGGACTCTGTCTTAATAAGGACATGTGATGAGAGATGAAGGAAAACATATGACTAAAAGAGCGATGAATATAAAAATGCTGATGAATGTAGAAGGAGAGGAAGACCAAAGAAAATAGGGTTGTATTGTGTGAAGAGTTTATGTATCGATATTAAACATCACTTTGGTGCACTTAAGTCATTTTTGGCCATGCTGTGGATTGCATGGATCCTTTTCGCTTTAAATTGATTGATGAAATTATATTGCATGTATTATTTTACTGTTGATTTGAGTACATTTTTCTGATGTGAGACGTTGGTTAATACGACATTTGTCGGCATATGGTACTCTACACAATGACAGGTAAGTTACAAGGTTTTTTTTTTCTTTGTGGTTAGTCTTTTTTTTTTTGCTTCTGACATCAACTATATTCGTTAATTTAATTCATTGTTATATTTATTTTATTTTGTTTTGTGCCTTTGACAAAAGGTTAATTAATTTGATCTGACATTTATTTGTTTTTAATATTTTTATTATTTGTGTCATTGATTTAAGTTTATTTCTTTATTATTATCTATATAATCAGTTGACTGTAAAATTGACAAAAGTTTGTTTAATAATCTCTAATATGGGTCAATGACCTGAAATAAATGTATATTTTTTTTTTTACCATTTAACTTTAAAATCCATACATAAACGCGTTTACCACAAGGACAAAACCGTACAGCCTTATATAACATCCATCAAACTCTCATAAACCACAGTTTAAAACATTCCATTACACCCGGATGCATTTCATCCAAGTTTTACAGCCGCCATTCTGAACAATAAGTGATGCACATTGCATGGTTACGTTACGATGAGCTATGTCAAGGACTTGTGCGTTTATGGAATTGTTGTGAGGTGGGGCTTGAGTGAGAGATGTTTTGTAGGGATTTTATGCTTTGAGTTCACAGTTAATTGTGTTGTTAAATTTAATAACAACTGCCACATACCGTCAACTAAGCATTCTGTTCATTAAGCTTTGTTACTTTATGTGAAAATTTTATTTTTAGCGTAAAAAACCTTTATCCACCATGAAATGCACCTAAAACATTGTGCTTTCGGGTATTTATGTAACTCGTAAAGTTGTATTTCTAAAAAGTTATAAGCAATTTAATTGATTTTATTTAATATCTCCGACATTAGAAATTGTCTACGTATGGTAGGTACTACGAAAAATATATGTATAATCAAAATGGCGGGAAGAACATTTTATCACCGTTAAAAACCTTCCCTGGCACATTAAATTCACAAGAGACTATTTCGCCTATATAAATTTAAATCCATCTCTTAACTCTGTCAGAGTGACCTCACCCTCTCATATAAAGGTTATGTGATGAACCCCTACGTAAATGAGAAGATGAAACACTCTCCAAATTGGCTCGACTGTCAAAAACTGTTTATAATTTCGAGTGAAGCCTACAATTTGTGTACACGAACATAATTATGTTATTTAATTAAGCAACCCTTGTCACGGAAAAGGTGTATTTTTTATGTTGTTACTTTAAGCAACATCCTGCTATTTTTTATATCCGAAAATTGTGATCATAGATCTGCCTAGCCTTTTCCCAACTATGTTGCGGTAGGCTTCCAGTCTAACCGGATGTAGGTCTACTGTCTATCTGACCTCCACAGCCCAGTTAGTACTAGGTTATCATGAACCTTAGCAAGAATGGTTGTCAGATTTTCGGAAAACTGACTACCTGTAACGGCTGACAAAGATCTGTAAATGACAGCCGGGACCAACGGCTTACAGTGCATTCCAAGGCGCGGAGGAAACTCGGTATGTAATAGATGGTCACCCATCCATGGACTGAAGTGGACTTGGATCAAGCGCGGCATTACCATGAGGATTGACCCGTCCGGCGGTCTCCAACCATCAAACCAAATCACAATACTGGTACAGCAATGTGGTTTGACGCCAGAAATAACCAAACCAAACCAACGCTACTATTAGTACCTACAAACTTACGCTAATGGAACTGGGTCTACCATTAGATTGAACTCTGCTTAACCCTTTGGGGATTACAGTCGTGACGTTATGATAGTTTTAACGCTAAAGGAAACTCTCTTTCTAGCACAAAAGTTCACGTTGAATCAAAATTTTAACAATTAATAGATATTATAATTATTTATTAATGAATTAATGTGAGAATATAAAGGGTGTAAAACACCTCTTAACGAAGCGGAAAGGCACTTGTTCTCCTCGTCATTGCGATAATTTTTTTGTTCTACACCATACCTGGGAACCTTCTAGTTACGGAGATATGGGGGTCAAAGTTCCAACTTTTTAACAACTTTTTTTTTAAATACAAGTTTTTAATGTTAGATTTTTCCTTTAAACACCTCCACGACCCTCGTACTATTCAATCCATCCACCTCCATCAACACAATGTTTTCGAGTGCGTTACATTGAGTTCTACCACAAAACATGATTTTTCACCCCAAAATAAAAGTCGTTTCCCAGCAATAATTTTTGCGTAAAGTTACTTAGTTTGATGTACAGAACGCTTGGTTGACGGCTTCGTAATGAGGTGGTTTACACTCTGTATTAGTAAAGCTCTTAAGAATCAAACTGGATTCCTGTTAAATCAATAAATATTAGTATTAAATTAGCACTAGGTATCCTATTTTCGTGTTAAGAAAACTAACTCCAAACGCAATTTCTCTTTGAAATTGATATTTTACGACAGTTCCGTGTCGGAAACGTTCGTCTAGATATTTTTAATAACGGATAATGTTCTTTTATCAACTAAGATTAAATATTCCTCTAATATCCATTTACACGGACAAGTTTTATTGCTTGGTGCATGCGATTACGAAGAGCAACGTAAAAATGCATAGCTAGAATAATTTAGACGACTGTATATAAGGTAATTTATTGCCACGTTGCTCCAGTGGTTCCAAGAGCGACTGCTTAACATGACGTCCTAAGTTCAACTAACCCTGGGCCGGTGTGGTGAATTATGGCCCACTCCGTCTAACAAAGAGTAAATCTATGGACCAACAGTGAGAATGTTGTGTGCAACTGATTACCCAAACATTATGGAAAAGCGCATCTCTGATTTTTGTATCTAAATATATATAATTATCTAAATATATAAAAGAAGAAACTGTCTGACTGACTGACTGACTCACCTATCAATGCACAGCCCAAACCGCTGGGTCTACAGATTCCAAATTTGGCAAGTAGGTTTCTTATGTGATCTAGGGGTGCACTAAGAAAGGATTTTTAAAATTCAACCCCTAAGGGGGTTAAACGGGGCTCCAAAGTTTGTATGGGGAAACAAGATTAATTCGACTATTTTATTCAAAACTTCACAGGAGTGCTCCTATTGATAAATGAGTAGAAACGGGTTTCCGGTTTTTTCAGAATTCAACCCCTAAGAGGGGGAAATGGGGTGACAAAGTTTAAAAATCACAGAATAGCCTAAACCACTGGGTCTACAGATTCCAAGTTTGGGAAGTAGGTTCCTTATGTGGTCTAGGGGCGCACTAAGAAAGGATTTCTTCAAATTCCACCCCTAAGGGGGATAAACGGTGCTCCTAAGTTTGTATGGGGAAACAAGATTAGTTAGACTATTTTATTAGAAACTTCACAGGAGTGCTCCTATTGATAAATAAGTATAAAAGGGGTTCGGGTTTTTCCAGAATTCAACCCCTAAGAGGGGGAAATGGGGTGACAAAGTCTGAAAATCAACATTGGTATAGTTTGCATGGTGTATTACCAAAACAACGATTTTAAGATTAAAAATGGCGGATCTGAAATACCATGGTCCCCTATTGAGGTGCGATGGGGTTGAAATGTCTAAAAATCAATATGGGTGTCGATACCGAGATTATAGAGGGTGCTGATTACGAATATAGCATTTACAGTGACTGTGACAGTGACTGTGACAGTGACTGTGACAGTGACTGTGACAGTGACTGTGACAGTGACTGTGACAGTGACTGTGACAGTGACTGTGACAGTGATTGGTTAACATCTAGGATACTATTTATCCATATATTTTGATCCAGTGGGACAGTAACCGAACTTCACGCGGGCGAAGCCGCGGGCAACAGCTAGTTAGCTACTAAATACATTTGTTTTTGAAATGTAACCGCCCTCACATTTGTTTTTTTTTCCAATGAACGTAGATTCTGTACGCTCGTAGACATTGGTGTCGATTCTGTTGTGTACAAACTAAACTTAATTTAGGCTATTGCTTTCTTTTTCTCTCTAATAAAACGAGAAAGAGACGGACGTAATTTTGAGCTGAGTTTTTTGAGCTGTCAAACTTAATTGGAACAAATTTTCCATACAAATGAAGGGTGCACGTAAAAACATGTCGACTAAAAACACGGTGAAGCGCAAGGCCTAAACTAGTTTGACATCTCTAACTTAGTTCATAGCTATAGCCGTCCTTTTGCCGCACTGCATTTTAGTAAAATATAGCAATAGCCTAAATTAAGTTTAGTTTGTGCACAACAGAATCGACACCAATATATTTAAATTTAGTTTCTCAGTAAGTGAATTATTGTTAATTCTTGATGAGGAATAATAAAGTTCTTAAACCGAGATATTCCTCAGAGCGCACCTATTTTTAAACGCAACCATCTGAGCGCAACTTAATTATTCCTCGAAGCGCAACCATAAGTTGCGCTCACAAATTCAAATTAAAAATATTATATGTTTATTCCTCAAAGCGCAATCATGCACATATTGTTTAATAAAAATAACCTTTAATACGGGGAAGGGAATCATAGAAACCAGCACGCCTGAGAGATATTTCTCACGTCATGTGAACCCAAGTCAGAGGCTCATGGGTGGCATAAAAACTGTGGCACCGGGTTACACTAACCAGAACTACATGATAAAGAAAGAAGAAGATAGAATAGCTGTGCATGTTTTTGTTGTATTCAATTCTGTATAAATTCATTAAACACTGTTTTAAGCTTTCATTGTTCATAACTATACTTAAAATGTCACTTATGGGATTTCTTCCGTGATTATTGTTTATTTTTGAGCTCCCGATATTTCGATGCTGTTGCAAGCGCCATGATCGCGGGTTAACTGGAGAATGCGGGTTGATGGAAAAAATTGTTAGGAGCAGACAAATCTGCCTATACTTCTTTCTTTATCTTTTGCTACGCGTACTACTGGAAATCGACACTAAGCGACGGAAAACCAAACAGTATCACCAGGTTTTGTGGAGTCCTTATTGTGTTGCTGGCTGCTACTTTTGACCATACTCAATACTGAATTCCACGTACATGACAATTTTCATTTGACAATTGAATTTTTTGGGGTTTCATATTTCAATTCGTTTCAATTGCTTCTCTTGTCAGCCTTGGAAAGTAATGTTTGTCTGCTGACAAAATACGTGGCTTGTGGAATTCAATCCAGTTATTGGGCCCTTTAAGTATATTCATTAAACTGCAAAGAAGTCGCACGTGTAGCACGTAGTCTTATTTGAAAAGAACACATATTCCACTTCGTTAGTTATTACCTACATCCAAACAAAACTAATAAACCCATCGATTTCCACTAGCGAGGAGCGTCCACTTCACTTAGTTCTAAAATCGATTACACACATCACTGATTCGATACCTAGGTATTCGATACCAAGGTATTCGATACCTATTCGATTTAAGAAGTCCGTTCAAGTGTTCTTTTCAAACGGACAAATAATTTTGAAGTACTTTGTGAAGCTACTAATGACGCAATTCAGGTGATCTTTACGGTACCCTAGGTATTGCAAATAAGTGACTTTGCTCTTTGATTTCTTTGAAAGTTTCTTTTTTATTTGAATGGTAATTAATTTTATTCTGTGCTGACTTTGATCTTGCGTTTTCAACTGTGTCAGCTACTTACATTGATTTTAGATTGGAGATGTTTTTGGCTATCGAGAATCTTCCAATTATACCAAGGTATAGAAGTTTGTGTACTTAAGCGTTTCTGAAGAACCACGTTAAAGGTATTAACGGTGTTATCAGATGTCGGGTTTTTCACAACTTTTCATTGGGACTATTTTGCCTTAACTACGAGGTCATACGCTTGTAGTAAAAGCAAATATCGTAAACTACCATAGACCTATTGGTCTGAAATCACGTTCAAATGTTTTAGGCCCGGACTCCATCAAAGCAGATACGTGCAGAGCGGAGAGATATGCAAGATTGGACCAATCACAGGAGAGTTGAGGGACGCGACTTTAATCAACGTGATTGGTCGATTTCCGCACCTCTCCGTCAGTAAAAGTTTGTGGCTGGTGCCTCTCACATAACATATCAACACACCTATGTTCCCAAATGGTGAGGCATATATGTAGCATCAACAGTACACACAGTTAATGTCCCAAGTTACTGGTAAATTAAAATCACTGAAAGCTTCTTCTTTTGAATCAAAGTAATATCAATAATACTCATTGTCGCAAAGGTAAAATGCCAAACTCGTCGCCAAATTTTGGGCTGACTCAATTTAAATTGTCATCGACACGCTAAGAATATAAAAGGTTTGTTGAACGTACTCGTACTTCCTACCAGCACAATGAAAATACCATGCCCTCTGACCAAACCCTCGCCTTTAATGTTTGGTTCTCGATGTACTGTCCGGTGTCCAGAGCAAATTGAATGTAGTAAGCAAATGTTTACTAGTGATGTGTACAGAGTAGACTTTATCGATGTCGATAAACAAATGAAGTAATGGTATCGATGAAATACTATTGAATCAAAATGTAAGTACATTTTAATTGATTTCCATTTATTTTTAGAAGCAAATTAAAATAAAATATAGGTTATTTCCCAGTCAAATAAATATCGTCGTGCATTCCCTTATTCTAACCACAAACAATACGATAGAAATAAGTTTAACTAATTTGCAATTTCTTTTTTTGAACTGTTGGTGCAAATGAAAATGATTTATTGAATCAATTGAACGGGTATTTCTAATATAATATCTAATTGCTGAGAAAATCCACTTTGAAAGATTTCTTGCAAAGCTCTGTAATATTTTAAATTGCTCATTTATTGTAACATCCTCAAAAGTATGCTAAATGTCTATTTGGATGAAAGTGCTATTAAAATAATTCGTAGGCGTTGGGATTGACGGCTGTTTTTAATTACTGCTGTAATCTTATAAATGCATAAATAACTACTGTGTTAACTAGGAATGAAACCATATTTTAAAATTATTTAGAGTTACTGAATTCTATTATGTACAAAATTTATAAAATGATATGATTTTTTTTTTATAATTTCTAAAACAAAATAAAACTGTTTAATTCTAAATACGTTTCCTTTAACCTCAGGTGGTTTTGATAAAAATCAACCCATGGATAAAAAGAGCAATATTTTATCCAAACACGAAGCGAGGAGACATAAGTAACTCCTGTCACGTGGATCATAAGCCATTATGTCCTCAAAAAACACTCAATCATACGTCAAAGCTGTCATACATCAATTTACTGACGTAAAGTACTTTCGACATCAAAGTCAATAAATTCAAGTCATGATTTTCGTCAGTAACATTTCGAAAGCGAGGGGCTTTGTATTGTTTGGAGTCATTCACATCCGTCAGGGGGAAAACAGTCTAACCACTTGGCCACGAACTTCACGCTCAAACTACACGCGTCTTGCGACTGCAACTGCGGAAAACCAAATGTCAAGCATAGCAAGGAAAATTGTCAGCCGTCACGGGACGCCTGGCAGTTGTGAAACATCAAAATTATTTTGTACAAGTAATATGCATAAAAGAACAGATTACGACAGGATCAGGAACTAAATTTAGTTCCTGATCCTGTCGTAATCTGTTCTTTTATGCATAAATATGGCTTAATGAAAAACTAAAATACCACCAAAAGCATATTCATGTTACATGTATATTCACAAGGGCATAAGGTGAATTTTTTTCCACTGTTCATTACTTTTCTGTTATAAAATACATAGTTCTTGTAGTAACAAAACGGCCAAGCTACATATTTTGTCTACGGTGTAGAGTTTGTGAAATTAGACCTTGTAGATTCAGGGCGTGTAGAGTTAGAAGCTTAGCTCTACGTGAGATCTGATAACTTTTTGACAGTACGAGTCATATGGTCTCGTCTTGGTAACTTTTTACATGAAAATGTTTTTGGTGGGATTTCATTTCTTTTTGTAAGTTGCTTGTGACATTTGTTTTGGCTGTATATCTTGCACATCAGCGACGCCAGGAGTCATTGCAGAAGTCTCGAACAAAATTCCATCCCCTTGTTTAAGGGGTTGGGGAATGAAAGATTGAAGTTTTATATTAATTTTGTTGTTTGTGTACTAATAATAGCTTACATACCAAATTTCAGCTTTCTAGGACATTACGAAATGCCCTTAGTATTTTGATAATCATCAGTCAGTGACGAAATCAGGGTTTTTTAGATTAAATCAATTAGATTAGCTATCTGTCAGAGGACCGATTTGTTCGAGACACCATTGTTTAACTATTGTGTCTACTTCGTGGACAAATAAGTCCGATATTGACAACTACATATCTCGAAAATTATGTTTATCTATATTCCAAACCCAAGTTATAAGGGTTCAAAAAACGACAAAGCGCTTCGAAAGGTAGGTAGTGCGCTTTGCTTAGCTCGCCTTGGCGGGGGCACTTTCGTGCCCCCATATATTACAAATTTTTCCCTGAATGATACCTGCTTATCTAATAATCATGTATTTCCATTATATACAAAAAATAAAATAAAAACAAAATGACTCGATTCACAAAAAGAAAATCCTTTGGCTGATTCAACTCGGAGTCACGAGATTGTAACCCAGTGCTGTGCCCCGAGAACAGCTGGCTTGTTGTAAACCGTGGCGTCAACGAGTTCCGCGTACGAAAAAAGGCGCGCGTATACGCACATATGCATCCGAAAATGAGGTTATACGCGCCGAAAATACGATAACCTGAAATCGCAGAGGACATGAGTCGCGTCGCAAATCGCATCGCCCAAGGCCTTCAACGTAGCCAATTGAACCAAACTATTCACATTATCATTCAAATCACATCCCTTATTTCTCATTTTATTGTTCCATTTTGTATCTCGGAATAAATAGAAAAGGAAGACGTAACTTTAGTAAATAATAATTTCTTGTGTCGTATGTAATTTATTGCTTGATCAGAATTACGAGCTTAGATAGCGTTTTTATGCCTGATGATGTATGTTCTAATATATTGGATGATTTGTGCGCAGTGGACCAAATTCAGGTGTTATAATGCTCACTTTAGAAATAAGAGGCCTATAGTTTTTTTTATTAGCCTATGAACAATAATGTAGAGATAAAAATAAATACATTTGTAATCCAAGATGGCAGAGTAAGGTAGAAATATAATGAAGAAACATGAGCGCTTTACGTCTCAGCAATACTTTTATAAATTGTATATTACATTCAATTATTACAGACATTAATCACATTACCGACACTGAAATGTTTTACAGCGTGCGCTCAGATATTTCTACTAGAGTACACCAACATTTCGGGCCGAGCCCATTGCCGTCAACAAGGCACAAATCCAGGCAAGCCTGGTATATAGATAAACATGGTATCCGAACCAGGATCGCATGCTCTGCTGAAGTGCTTGTGTCCACTATCGAACCGTTAGGAATTAAAGAGCCTACATAATCGACCTTTTTTGTTTTTTCGGATGGGAAATCATCAAATGACTTCTCCCGCTTTGGCGACCATATGTTAAATATTTCCATCATGTTTACAAAATATCGACAACTATCATTATATCGGCGGTACAACACTAGCGCATTCAACAGTGATCCCGTCTCCGTCAGGAACACTCGAGCGCACTAGTGCAATGCGACTTGACACGGTCACATAACTATGTACTGTCGTGATGTAAAGCTATTTATAATATTTGCGGAGTACATCGTGTTTTGGTTCTGTTGTTGAGACCGGAGATTTTGAAATTAACATTTACTGAATGCCATGTCTAAATGACAACGGTTACTAACGCATATATTTGCTAGGATTTACAATACATTTATTTCTGGCTCTAGCTTCTAGATCTTTTCGGGGATTGACAGTAATTAAGTTGAGGTATTAAAGCTTATTGCTTGATAAATAATTAATCAATCAGCATGTTGGTAGTGTAGCTGACTGGGCGGCTAGGTAGAGTTACCTAGAAGAAGTTTCATTCTAATGAACATAACATCATGTCTGATATCTCCAAAGGATTAGGCAGAAGTGTACCTAATAGTACACCCACATTTCGCCAGTTGTGTTTAAGTCCCATGCAACAGGGGGTGACTCAATTGCCATCAACCGAGCACAAATCCAGTCTCCGTGGCTGCTACTGAGAAATTCCAAATGGAAAAACTTAAAAACACCTTGCCCGACCCGGGAATCGAACCCAGGACCCCATGCTCAGCAGTCGCACTTGCTACCACTAGACCGACGAGGACCATTCATTATTGTCATTCTAATATTAGTGGTGTTGGTGACTGGCTTTGGATCGAACCTTTTTACAAGTTTATTATATTTTGAATTATACAGGGTGTAAACATCCTCATCACGAAGCCGTCAACAAAGCATTCCGTACATCAAACTAAGTGAATTTACGCAAAAATTATTGCTGGGAAACGACTTTTTTTTTGGGGTGAAAAATCATGTTTTGTTGTAGAACTCAATGTAACGCACTCAAAACATTGTGCTGATGGATGGATTGAATAGTACGGGGGTCAGGTGTTTAAAGTAAAAACTTACATTAAAAACTTGTATTAAAAAAAATATATACTTGTCAAAAAGTTGGAACTCTGACCCCCAATATCTCCGTAACTAGAAGGTTCCCAGGTATGGTGTAGAACAAAAAAATTATCGCAATGACGCATTCCATTTTCGTGATTGGCATTTTGTAACCACGTGACCGTGTGGACTTTTGACTAGTTGTCAGGTCGAGCTGTGTCATATGACATTGTATAATATTATTATAATTATAAATAAACCATTCCAAAAAACCATTACAGTCCACTGCTCCATAACAAGTGGAAAAGTCAAAAATGTATGAAATTTCCAAACAAACTACTGAAAAGCTTGTCAAAGTCGTTGTTGAAGAATCTTTAAATGCGACTGCCATTTTCTAGACTCTGCAGTATGTATTTATTACACCCCACCAAATCGATACTGCATTAATGAGGTTTTTTTAGATTTTCCGCATTTTCAGCATGTTCTCCATACTGTAGCTACATTATTTTTTTATCTAGATAAAACCCATGTTTTCATAACACTACCGCTTCAAAAAGAAAGGAAAATTATCCAAACACAAGCTAGGACACGCGGTTATTTTAAAAAATATTTGGCGAAACATATAACGCTATTTGTCTCTTTCTAATTGGACTTCCCACGTTGTTACATTTTATGAGTGTTTCAAACAAGTAACTTTACATGCTAAGAGTCGTGACGGCACGTGTAGAAATATTAATATTAGGCTGTGCACAGACTGAGCTCACTGTCTATTAGTCACACATACACACACATATAAAATACTGATTCAAGAGTGACACAATAGGATCTAGACAATTGACAAGTGCTTTTAAAGCTACATGTTTTTTCCATTTGGATTGAGTTTTCTGGAATTTGTGTCGATCAAATATTTTTGACTTTTCCGTCGTCATTATTGTTGATACAGTGTTACTTTGTCCAGGTCATAATGAGCCAGAATACTGAAGAATTTTGACACTTATGTCAAAATTCTTCAATACTCTGGCGCATTAGGACCTGAAAAAATAAATATATGGAAATAATTAAAAAAAAAAGGAAAAATAATAAATTAAAATTTTTTAATAACTGCAGTGCACACATTTCTGAATGATATTTTAGGAAGTACCTACCTAAAGATAGTTTGAGGAATGATATGAAAGAAAAAGCAGTAAATGATAGCGTGACGGTTGACAGAGGAGAATGGAAGAAAAAAACGTTTTGCGCCGACCCCAAGTAACATTAAACAACTAAATATTTTTGATGATGATAAAAATAGTTTAGTTTGATAAATAAGACTTTTGGTGACTTTTGGTGATTTTAGCTCACTAAATAAAACGCTGTTATATTATAGAACTTTAAATAACCCTTAGTTATGTCTTGAGATTTCCCTCGTGTTATTTTTCCCTTTAAGGCGACTACAGGAGCTAAATTAAAAACTGTAACTGTGGTGGTTCTAACTTCGTTTGAAATACTGCTACAATAAAGTTCTAATCAGATTGCACTACAAAGTGGTTGTTAGGTAGTGGTCAATCACAGCGGGCCGAATAGTGCGAAATGAGTGGTTTTTTCAGATTTACAAAAATTCTATTGATTGGACTAAAAAAATAAAACACTATCATGCTAATATGTTGCTTGTAGAATTATTTGCCAAAAAAACAGAATAATCGCATGTATTTGAGTATGGTTTTTATTCGTTAAAATATTTTTTTAGAGATAACTAACTTCGTGATTTTTTCTATCGAGTAAAATTAGTTGTATTATGTTTTTAAAACACTATCATATCAAATCAAATCAAAAGCATTTATTTCCAGGTAGGCCAGTTACAGGCACTTTTGAATTGTCGAAACAAAGATGAAAATTGAATGTAGCTACAGTCCCAGTCACAAGACATAAAAACTGTGAAAGTACTGTAGTATAGGGTTATTTGCAAAACACCGATAACCTCTCAGGACTGTGTTACTAACATCATAATCAGCAACTTTTGTTCTATGACTTTTAAAAATTCATCAAATTTTAGTTCATCAAACTTTCATTAAAAAAAAAAAAAATTGAACGCTTTTACGGGCCCTCGCCGCCCTGACCCAGCTCCCTTCACTATTGTACTATCGCTTTCTTTTGCTTCGCATAGATTTCGTAACATTTAGAGCGTTCAATTTAAATATTTTTATTTTTGTACGAAAATTTGATGAAATATGATGAATTTTTAAAAGTCATAGAACAAAAGTTGTTGATTATGATGTTAGTAACACAGTCCTGAGAGGTTGTCGGTGTTTTACAAATAACCCTGTATAGTTGCCCATTCCCTAGCGTAGATCTATATGGAGAAGAACGGGCAAGAAACTCCATGGACACAATTTAAATCGAAATATTGTTACAAAATCTTGGTTACATCATTCATGTTGAGATGGTATATTATGCGAGAACAATGTAGCAAGATGTGCACGGTAAAGTATCCATAGTAATACAAACAAAAAAAAATACAATTAAAAAACAAGATAATTCATTCAAATAAGCTATGGCAACTGAGAGATGACCAGTCACAACTGATAGCGCCCGTTCACGAACATAACGCATGGATCAACACCATTCAACTATTATACTAGCATATATCCTGAAGAATATCATTTATTTTTCTGGTTTTGTTTATTGCAGTGAATCATATGCTTTTTTGCATTATAAAACTCGTGCTTAGCTCCTGAAGTCCCCTTAAAACAAGGTATTGCTGGAATTGTCAAGAAATTTTCAAGCCATTATGAACTTTCTGCACACTGCCTAACATGCACTAACTGAGTACAGTAATTGGAGGAAATGGAGCGGCATTCCTAATTATTTGCAGTCTTAGTGATGTAAAGTGCTGTTACATATGCATCGGGTATGATATTATATTTTCCTTGCGCTGTGGAATATACCAAGATGTTTCTCAAACGAGAATGGATGTAGGGTAATGTAATCTTGGAATTAACTGTCCTATAGGATGTTTGATTAGTTTTCGAGATGAATCGTTGTTTTGATGAGTGATCATTATTTTGTCGTGAATGCAATCTGTCATGTACTTGAAATATTTTAAGAAGTCCCATACGTCACTTTTACGTCGTTTTTTTTTCGTTTTAGTAGACGGTGAGAGCGATCAACTACATTCACCGCAGGATTACGGACGTTAAGCTTTTATCAATGTAAGCTTTTATCAATGTCAAAATCTGAACTGCAAAGCGCACATTCATAGTATCCTCAATGCACTCGCATTGAGCATAACAGGGTGATCAAAAGAAAAAAAAAAGGTATAAAATAAAAACTCTTTATACCTTTTTTTTCTTTTAACACCCTAATGTAAACTTTCATTTGTACACTGTAAACTAAACTAACATCTTTCGGTGTAATATTTTTTTAAATAAAAAATGGTATAATCGTGAAATTAAACTATATAATTATACCATCCACTTATAATATAAAAATCAAATTTAAAAAAAGAAGTTTACTGGAACGCGATCGAGTATATTTTTGTCACTGATAATGAGGCGCAGTAATGTATTTCGCACATTCTCACTTCATAAAAATATTTCGCAGAGGAAAAGGTAATTTATATTCCAGATGCACTCTCTTAAACGTTCAACACCGGATGTACTACTAACAAAAAACATAAACGTATTAATAAAATCTTTCATCAGACACCTTCATTCTCACGTTGTTTAAAAAAAAAGTTTATTATACTGCAAAATTTTATTACTAAGATCAAAGAGTCTGTTTATTTTTGTAATAATTTCTATTACCTACGTTGTTAGAATTAGAAAACAGATTTTTAAAGTCACATGAAAGTACATGTCTAGGTGTTTCTCACGCCCATCTATATTTTTTTAACAATGAAATCTGGAGATGTTTTTACAACGATTGTCAACTTGTTTTTCGATTTCTAAATAAATCAAATTGATACATTTTTGAAAACCTTTTTCCCTGACAAAAGTCCAAGCTCTTAGGTATGACTTCCTAAAATTTGAGGTATTTAGTAAAGCAAAAGAAGTAATTTTAGCAAAAGCAGTGATAGTCTAGTGGTGTGACCGTCGGACTGCCAAGTCATAGGTCTCGAGTTCTCACCCAAGACACGCACCTCTGATTTTTCGGATTCATGTGTGTATTGTATAATTTGCTTCGGTGAAGGAAAACATCGCTAGGAAACCAGCATGCGTGAGAGATATTTCTTGACGGCATGTAAAAGCCAAGTCGGAGGCCCATGGGCGGCATAAAAACTCTGACACCAGGTTAGGCACTAACCACACAATAAAGGAAAAAGGAATTAAGTTAAATTTATTTGACAGTTCTTGAGATCCCGATCGTATGTAACGATCTATTGATGTTAGATTGAACACGATAAAATATGCCGTTATGTTGCTAAGATAGGTCTTACGTATTGTGTAATAATTTAATGAACCACTTTACCTGCAAAATAGAATAGAATAGAATAGAATATAATAGAATAGAATAGAATAGAATAGAATAGAATAGAATAGAATAGAATAGAATAGAATAGAATAGAATAGAATAGAATAGAATAGAATAATCATTTATTCGTTAATGGACAGCAGCAAAACAAAAAAAACACAAAATCGCAAATATCTGCCTTAAGGTGGCTACTGCAGGAGCTAAACGCGAGTTTTATAATGCAAAAAATCACGAACTTATCTCTAAAAATTTCTATTAACGAGTAAAAATCACACTAAAATACATGCGATCATTCTGATTTTTTGGCAAATAATTCTACATGCAACATATTAGTATCATAGTGTTTTATTTTTTAAGTCCAATCAATAGATTTTTTGTAAATCGCAATAAGCCACTCATTTCGCACTATTCGGCCCGCAGTGACTGACGTAACAACCACTTTGTAGTGCAAGCTGATTAGAACTTTATTGTAACAGTATTTCAATCAAAGTTTGAACCACCACAAATAGAGTTGCTTATTTAGCTCTTGTAGTCGCCTTAAGGTAAACCAGAAAATAAGTTAACCAATAAAATAATTGAATAGTGGTAACTAGTACCAAAGTATTTTTCAAATTATACAGAATAAATGTAGATAATATAGCATCATATGCATTTATTCAATTACAAACATGACGATAGTTTGCAGTTGCCAATATAGGTTCTTACGTAGGTATTTGTATGCAAATGAATAAATTATTTATTTTGAATCAGCCTGCCTATTTATAAGCACCAGTGCAAAATGAGTTAACCGTTCAATTAACTAAATGCTACACGACACTAGATAATTTGTGTGTTTACGTCTGCAATGCTTTTTAATTATTAACGACTTATTATTAAGCCGAAACTATATTGTGCAATAATGTTAGAAGACACACCGAATTTTCGTCTCATATTTTATGCAGGAGTAACGCTACACTAAAATTACACTGCTTCTGTCAATATATTTAAATTATTTCTGGGACAAAGTTAAGACACGTCGACGACCTTTTACAAGTTTATCATATTCAGCCTGACCTTCTGCAGGTCCAACTATGTTTACCCCAACTTTTTACGACTTCCACAACCCAGTTAGTACTGGGTAATACGATGACGATAACCCTTGGTAAGACTGGTTGTCAGACTTTTGGGCCACTGACTACCTGTAACGAATGTCAAAGTTCTACAAATGACAGCCGGGACCAACGGCTTAACGTGTTTTCTGAGGAACGGAAGAAACTGGAAATGTAATGGGTGGTCACCTATCCATGGACCAACCTAGACAAGCGCGGCTTAACCTGAAGATTGACCCCGAGCGATTGTTATTATGTAGCCACGAGTTCCTCCTTGCCCTTAATCTTTCACCAGTTATGATCGGTAAAATATAGAAACTAGGCCTGCCTTTTTTTTCTTTTTTTTGGATGGGAAATCATCAAATGACTCCTCCCGCTCTGGGTGGAGCAGGTGGGAGTGTCAGACTTTTATTGACTAAAACCCATCTATGTTCGTTCCCTTTGTGTTCCGGGGCCACGGTATCTCTTGCGAACAGTCCCGCAGCCCCGGCAGGCATCGGCCCTTGCGGACCCCTTCCCTTTTGCTGAGTCTCTTTGAGGCGCGCGTGGAACACGAACGTGCCGTCGACACGGCCTTTCGTCATGAGACGGACGGACGGCAAGCTAGCCTATAGCTCCCCGTCCACAGGCCCGCGCCTACGGTGGCCGGGGGCAACCACGTGGCCCCCGACGCCCGGGGCGTCTCCCGCGGCGGCCGGGACGTAGGGATCTCTCCCTCTCACGTTCCGCCACCTCCTTCGCTAGCATGACTGCTTCGCAGAAGGAGGTGACGGCGTCCCATTCCGTCTCGCTCCGGACCATGGATTGAACCAGGGCCGGGAGCGAGAGGTGGCCGCCGCCGATCGCCGCTTCGAGGACACGGCGGTGCTCCGCCCAGGCGGGGCACACCTCCATACCGTGTCCTCCGGTCGATCCTAACAATGGAAGAACAAGGCCTGCCTAGTTTCTATATTTTACCATTTCTGTATTTTTTTATTGAGTGGTTCCTAAACCACTCAATTCAAAATTAGTCATTGATTGGCTCAGAGTCATACTAGCAGTTAGTTGTTAATGATGATTGTGAGTGTAAGCTGTTTAATGAAACTGTGAGCAAATACGTTTACAATTCATTTACATTCTACGTTTGTTTAAGTTTACTACAAGAATGTGGTGTTTGTTTAAACAATGTATTGTTAAACAAGCATACGTTAGTTAAATAGTTATTTAACATAGTTGAGATTTGTTTCTTTATACGTGTTTTGTAGAGGCCTAGGTATTATTACTAATTTATAATGTATTTACTAGCTGCAATGTATTTTGCTAGGGACTTTGTCAAAATTCAACCTTATTCCTTCTCTACAACATATCTTTTCGGAAATGGGCCTTCTAGGTACAAAGGTTTGGGGTGGGCGTTGATGATTTAGTCAGCGACTAACTCCATTTCCTATGCAAGTTGATAGGTCGCCCAATCATGCGGATATCGCTTTCGTATAGGTACAAGGTGTAGACCGACCCTTCACGAAGTCGTCAAACAAGCATAATGTACATCAAACTAAGTAACTCTTCGCATAAATTTTATTTCTGGGATACGACTTTTTTTTAAGGTTAAAAGTCACGCTTTACGGTAGGACTCAACTTAGCGTACTCAAAATATTGTACTGATGGATGCATGGAATAGTACCCGGAGCAAAAAAATATCATAGGGGGAGAACTGACAGTTTGAGTACTATAAGCGACCTACCCAAATGTCCTTTGTTGAGCTCCTTGAGTTATAAGTCGAGCTACACGATAACTGACAAATGCTTGCACTGACTGGACAGGTCCACTCAAATTTGTGTGGTTCTTTCTTCAAAAGACCATCTCAGGCACTAATCTGTATAGTCCTCATGTGATTTAAGCAAGATTATGTCTGGACCTCAAAAGAGACTATGACCTCTGAGTTTGTTTCGGCTGTTTCTTCTCAGAGTAGTAAGGTACGAAACACCGGCCCCATCTAGTTTTTAAAATAATACGTGTAAAAGTGTTTGTAAAAACCTACTTGCAAAAATAAACATCATCATTTCATTTCGAACATGTGCCTTTCGTTTTTGTTAATTTTTGAGTTATTCCGGTTGTATACCCCGTATTTGATATCCCGGGGGATCAGTTATATTTTATAATATTTTCTATTCCCGTCTGATCCACCGTACAGGGTATTACAAATGTATTTGAGTTTAGACCCATTAGGTATGCATTTATTTTTCTATAAAAACTAAAATACTTTTACTAAAAACTTCATCCAAGCGAAGTCTATATACAAAATCAAGTGGACTAGAAATCTCCTAAGAATCTTAACTAAAGTTATGACCACACTAAATAAGGTCACAGACATTCCCAACAAGGAGTCAAGAGTGTGGCGACAGTGAAACTTGGCCTAATTTAATAGCTAACTTCAGTAAATTATGGTAATATCATGCATACTGTCTGGCTTTCCGACTGGCTTGAAAGGTATATATGTACCTACGGTAGACTTCATTAGGAGGTTTTGGCTGAATAATAGCAGACGCACGTGTTGATCCTCAAGGTTACGCAGCAAATTCTAAGGTCACTCTGTGGATGGAGTTTTCACCGCGCGTCGGAAGGCACGGTAAGCCGGTTTAAGCCGTTGGTCTTGGTTGTCCTTTTTAGATCTTTGAAAGTCGTTACAGGTAGTCAGTGGCCCGCAAGTCTGACAATCAGTCTGTCCTAGGAGTTTCATATTACTTGATACTAACTGGGTTGTGGAGGTCAGATAGGCAGTCGCTCCATGTAAAATACTGGTATTCAGCTGCATCCGGTTAGACTGGACGCCAACCCGAACATAGTTGGGGATAGGCAGATGACGATGTTTAAGACATGGGTCTTAAAAATACACATCAAGAGATGTAATGCCATCAACTGGGCACCTGTTCAGAGTTTATCTGCTGCTGAAACTGACTACTATTCCTAATATCTACTTAGATATGAAAAATAATCGTATCACTGCATATTATAAAACAAAGTCGCCCGCCTCGTCTGTCCCTATGTATGCTTAGATCTTTAAAACTACGCAACGGATTTTGATGCGGGTTTTTTAATAGATAGAGTGATTCAAGAGGAAGGTTTTAGTATATAATTTGCGGGCGGGCGAAGCCGCAGGCATCAGCTAGTTAAGCTATAAATGACAACAGAATATTTTTCATTTCCGAAACCATACTGATATGGAATTATAAATCATCTTTTCACAATAATTCATCTTGAATACTATTTGAGTAATCGGCTACTCAGTTCTCTGCGTGTTAATGAATGACGTTTATTTTAAAAATAAACGGGAAACAGGATGTTTTAGGGAAGTAGATTATTTATTTTGATCACTATTCGTGGTTTGATTAAGTTTCGGATATTAGTCATCTTCTGTTTTGGCGAGTTTTTACCAGAAACTATTCAAATTAGTTTTAATTTTCATGCTAAATATATTTTCAAAGTATCTCTATCACACGAGGTCCCAGGATCGATTTCCAGGTCGGGCAAAAGTGTTTTTGGGTTTTCCCATCAGGAATTTTCAGTAGCAGCCACGGAGTTTGGATTTGTGCCTGGCTGATGGCAATGGGATCGCCCCCTATTATATGTGACTTAAACATAGAACTGGCGAAATGTGGGTTTACATTAGGCCTGTATCCCGCTTAATAGGCGACATATTACAGGCGTGATGTTATGTTATGTATGCTTTCAACGTTTGAGTGTCAGGTCATGCCTGGCTATGTGATATGGCTATATGAGTAGAGGGAAACCAAAGAAACTATGGATGGAATGTGTGAAGGAAAATTATTTAGAATGCTGAGATGTCGAGTAATAGGGAAGTATGGAAGAAGAAGACATGCTGCACTGACCCCAATGGCTTACAGCCTTATTCATAAAAAGTTAGAGCCTCCTTGAAGTCTCCTTGAAGGCCCGATGACGTCTGTTAACGCTAATGAGTCCATCAAGGCTCTGCTAAAGTTAGAGGACTGTTGACCCTCCTTTATCTCCCTGCCAAGTCAGATAATGGCTGCCGCAGAACAACTGACTTTGACAAGAGCAAAAAACCATACCGTCTGTCCGGCTGTCTGTCTGACCACCTGTCTGATGTCTGTCTGACCGCCTGTCTGATGTCTGTCTGACCGCCTGTCTGATGTCTGTCTGACCGTCTGTCTGACCGACAATCTGACCGTCCGTCTGACCTTCAATCTTACCCTGTCTGACCGTGTCTTACCGTCAGTTTAACGGTGTCTGACCCTGTCTGACCGTGTCTTAAAGTCAGTCTGGCCGTGTCTGACCGTATAACTGACCGCCTGCCTGACCGGGTCTGACAGTCTGTCTGACCATGTCTTACCGTCAGTCTCACCGTGTCTGACCGTCTGTCTGACCATCTGACAGTCTGTCTGACCGTCTGTCTGTCTGACCGTCTGTCTGTCTGTCCGTCAGTCCGCTTGATGATCGATGAATTTGCTGTCACTGCTATCAATAATTCTCGATAGGCCATTTTTTTACTTTGATTTGTCAAGATGGCCAACATAACGCGTCTAATCCGTCTATCAGCAGCTCATTAACTAGCAGACTGCTAGCAAGCGTTTATGAATCATACTTCTTGACAACCGTCAAACAATAACTAACAGACTGATCAAACCGCTATTAAGGATTTTTTTATGAATAAGGCTGTTAGGCCCGGCGCAAACGGGCCACCAACCACAGCCACCGGTAGCCAGCGACAAGCAGTTCACACACTTTTTTCATACATTTTGTTGAAACTCGCCGCACACGTGTGGTCGGTGACGGCCACTCGTTACAGCAGTCGACACACAAACCACAGCCACCGGTGGCTTGGTGGCCCGTTTACGCCGAGCCTTAGGTAGCTGGGTTACGATATTTCTCGAACTTCTGATGGTCACGAATCAACGAATCTGAAAACAACGCTTTATACCAACAAATTACCAACTTAAAAAGTAAAAGTCCCCAAATGTAAGTAATACCCACATTTAAAACTTTTTCACGGCCAAAGAAACACGATTTATCTTGAGAATGGGCCCCAAATCGAGGGGTCCAAAGTTATGGGGCTATAACTGTCATACAAACGGGAGCCTCACATAAAACTTACATTTTTTCCCTAACACCAACTGAAGATCTATTAAAGGCTTTGGCCGAAAGGTGTTTCACTTTTGGGGTAGGCCTAGAAACCCTTTTGTGTAGGTTATACTAAAATAGGATTAAGGAAAGCTTTGGATTTGGGGCAGCTTGAGTGTTTGCTTGGCTTAACTTTATTGCAATTACTTTAGATTACATGTCAACGGATAAGCACTGCATGGAATCAGGTGGCCATAACCGAAGTCCGACTTACGGCCGTTTTCTATAACTTACTTACGTATAACTGTTAGTTAATATGCCTACGTTTTATAGCTATCGGTGTTTCTATAAACAAAGTTAGCTTGAAATATCCTACTCACGTCAACTACCTGTCACTTGATTAATCAAAGAAAGCTTTTCTGAGACGTTTTTTTTTTTTCTAACGATCCTTAAGCTAATGTCAAATAGACAGAAATAGCAACCATCCGTTACTCGTTAGTAAGCTATTGAAAATGGCCTTAGGCAAGTCATTAATGCACCAGAAGGAAAAACGGTCAATGCGGACGGTAAGCTATAGGCTAGCTCGCCGGCCGTCCGCCTCATGACGACAGGCTAAAAGTCTGACACTCCCTCCTGCTCTGCCCAGAGCGGGAGAAGTCATTTGATGATTTCCCATCCGAAAAAATAAATAAAAAAGGGGTGCGTGATAAAACCAAAATTAAAATAAATCAGCTGTTCCATACATTTTATCGTGATTCAGGGTTTGGTCCCGTAGTAAAAGTTGTTTATAATGATAATGAGTACAATGATCCCTTAAGAGATTTCGTGTATCAATAGGTAGACCTTATATAAGTACTCACCTTTGTGATTGCTTTGCTAACAAATCCCAGTAAAATTAAAGTTCACCAAAGTTGAAACTAACTGTCACATACACAAGTAAATCTGATGGTTTTATAACAAATTTTCAAGGTCACATAATATCTTAAGTGTAATTAATATACAAAGTGGAGATGACAATACGACAATAAATTTAATTTTGTTAATCTCATGACGTTACCAGTCTGCATACAAATATTCAATCAAATATATCTAGTATTTTGGTCACAGGAAACTGTTTTTAATTTTTTGCTTTTTCTACATGATGTATCTGTTAACAACTTGACGACCCGTGTATCGGAGTAAACATGATTAAACACAAACAAACTTTCACCAAAAATGCGTTCTTAAATTTTATATCCTGATGCAAATCTGTTCAGATTTACCCCAGGATATCATTCATCATCATCATCTCCATTGACCTTTGGGTGACTTTAAGTCTTCTGATGGAGGAGTCCAGGCTAGTAGAACCAATATTCATATCATAATCTTCCTGAACTTGTCGCAAGGGTTCGGCGCAGCACGTTTTTTCTTCCATTCTCCGTGTCATATGTCACGCTATCATTTACTCCTTTTTACTCCATAACATTCCTCACACAATCTATCTTTTCTTATCTTTTCTTTGGTCTTCCTCTCCCTCTCGATCCATAAACATTTATATTCATCACTGTTTTAGTCATATGCGATTCAGGAACCAATATTCATAAATGGTTTTCAGTTTCGTTAACAGTTTTATGGTACCTATTTGGTTTTAAATTAAATTTCGATGTTTGGATTTTTATAATAGTGTTTTCATTTATTTTCGTATCGTGGTCGCCGCCTTGTATGTTTAAAGTAATTCGAAATGGCAAATCGTATAAAAGTGAAAAAATCAAAAAATTAATTAAGGGTGATGACTGACTAAAAAAAATATGATTCTGTTTAGACCGTCAGTTAGATTTTCGAAAAATATTGGATAAGTGTTTTCTGTTTTATCAAATTAATAAAAATTTACGAAGATAAAACGTGTCAAAGAACATGATTGGGGGCTTGTGATGTCACATTTGAGTAAAAAATGTACTCAAATAAATAAATATAAATGTGACATCATACGAGTTTTCGACGCACTATCGTCTTCATTTTTTGTTTACATGAAAAAAGAAAAAATAGGTGTCCAATATTTTTTGGAAATCTATCTGAGGAACTAATTAGATTTTTTTTGTCATCTACCCTATTGTCAGTGAAATCTTTCATAATTTAAAACTAAAAACCTGGAATTAAGAAAACGTTTCAGTTTTTTTTTACCGCAGACTGTTTTTTTAGTGACTCGGGACTTACTATGTTTTGTACGTTTCTTGAGCGAGAAAATAATCGAGAGCTAGGTGGTCCCCTCGCTGGTGATGGGACCAATGCCCAATACACGAATCAATACGCACGTTTATCCCCCCTTTCGTTAAAACTAACAGGATTAGCCTAAAAGCAGACTTTACGTAATTCCCATAACAAAACGAAGTACTTAGATAACCAATTGACATGAGTTGGATATAAAAATAAAACAATAAAAAATGGCCAAGTGCGTGTCGGGCCACGCGCAGTGTAGGGTTCCGTAGTAGCCCGTCATCACAATATAGAACGATTCTGTGGTTCTTGAATTTGGTACAAAATTATCCAACACCCAAGTTCAACCACTATTACTGTTAAACTAATAAAATTATCTTAACCGCTATAATTTTTGCACTATCATCATGTTTTTTCCAGATTTTTCAAGCCAGCAGTTTAGCTTTTAGAGGCGGGGGGGGGGGGCCCACTGTAACAAAAAATTGCACTTTTAAGTTTCATATTTCGTAAATGGAGCATTAAATCAAAAAATAGTACTAGCAATCCCTACTTCATTTTAAAAGATCTATTCAACGATGCCCTACACGATGGGATAAACGATAAAAAAAAATCAACCCCACTTTACATGTAGGGGAGCTACCCTAAAAAAATATATTTTCCAAAATTTTATTTTACCACTTTGTCGGCGTAATTGTTATACACACCCCAACAAAATTACCTCTTTCTAGTACTAACGATCTCTTAGCAAAACCTCGGGCAGACGGACGGACAGACGGACACGTCGAAACTATGAGGGCTCTTTGTCCGGACTACGGACGGAACCCTAAAAAACCGGGTTGTTCTTTTACAAATATTATTGTTTTTAGATTTTTTCCTTTACATGTGCTGGAAGACATTGCTTCTTGCCAAATTGCATGATCCTAGGTCAACGGGAAGTACCCTATAGGTTTTGATTCCCTTTTGAAATCGCAAAATATGCGACAAACACGAACATATCTTTTGATCACGTTGACTTACAATTTTGATTTGTTCACTGCTTCAAGCAGACTGTTGAGTATAATTGATATTAATTTGAGTTCGATATCATCACGCGCTCCTGAGGAATAGGGTCTTGACAGATGGACATCAAAGTGATCCAATACGGGTTCCGTTTTAGCCGACTGAGGTACGGAACCCTAACCCTAATACTATATAAAAACATATTATATAAGAGGTAAATAGATGCAAGTAACAAGTTTTATAGATTGTTATCGATACACTAACTAGACTTGAAAGGTCGAAACTAATTAAGTTTGAAGCAATGAGAGGTTTCCTTTCTGAGTATATAAAAAAAATAGTTTCCAAGAACTCGGTAGATGGCGTTGAACTAACTACGTTACTAGGTGCCAAAGCCAAAACCCTTGGAAAATAAAACATAACGTCACGTCACATACGTTCGTTGACTGACACTTTCGTTTGCTTATGCTTCCGAATATAACCATTCCATCCAAGTGAAATAATGTGACGTTCCGTTCCTTGCAGTAACTTACTAAGTTCAGCGCCATCTATCCAGAGACTAGGGAAGAGTTGAAAAAGAAAATCTCTCATTATGACAGTACCATTGAAATAAAAAAAACTGTTAATAGTAACTGTGGTTTGATTATCGTCATAAAATGAATCAGGCAGGAAAGAATATGTTTTAACTCATAAGGTAAACCATACGTCAAACGAAATTCCCTGTTAGTCAGTAGGATTTGACGACCCGAATGGCGCAGCGGTAGTGAGGCTGCCTTACGTTCTTAGGGTCCACGGTTCGAATCCCGGTAGGAGCAAATGTTTGTGATGAGATTGGACATTTGCTTCCGAGTTATGGATGTTTATATGTATAATAAGTATGTATGGACAAACAAAAAGTATCTATGTAATATATCAACTATCTGGTGTCCACGACACAAGCCTAGTTGCTTAGTATGGCGCTGTGTGTAACGTCCAGCGATATTTATTTATTTATTTTAGGGTTCCGTACGCAACGGGACCGTATTACTTGGTCGCCGCTGTCCGTCCGTTCGTCTGTCTGTCAGCGAGCTATATCTCAAGATCCGTAATAGGTAGACAGTTGAAATTATCCCAGAATTTGTATTTCTGCTGTCGCTAAAACATAAAATAAATTAAAAATTAACGGGGGCTCTCCTACTACGCTAGTACGGAACCCTTCATGGGCGAGACCGACTCTCACTAGGCCGGTTTTTAAACCTTAGTAGTAACTTAGGTCTTGGAAATAATATGAAATTATGTCCTGTTGTAGGTGCAATACTTCCTTATCAATTAATTGTAAATGGTTTATTGTATCACTTAAGTTATGAGTAATACTATGAGTTTGTTTGATTATACATATAACACTATTACGTGAATTCTGAAGGTATTTAAATAAAAATAACTTGCGTTGTTCTGTTAACAAAGATTTTTATTGTTGAATAACGAAACTAAACTATACACATACATTATATTATAAACCAATTAGATACCAAAACACACCTGTAAACAAAGAAACGACATTTAAAGTCTATTATTCTGTCTTCCACAATTCTTTATCATCACTACATAGTACAAAACAAAGTCGCTTGCTCTGTCCCTATATCCCTATGTATGCTTAAATCTTTAAAACTACGCAACGGATTTTCATGCGGTTTTTTTTAATAGATAGAGTGATTCAAGAGGAAGGTTTTAGTATATAATTTGCGGGCGGGCGAAGCCGCGGGCATCGGCTAGTCTCTTATAGATATTAATTCATTATTGAAAATTCATTTTTACATAAATGTCAAATGTCTCCCTTTTTAATAACCATAAACTAAACATAAAAATAGTTTACAAACTCAAAATGAAAGCAATACAAAGGTATTGTCTTAACATACATATTGGTTTTTCTTTTCGACGTTAATGACGACCCGAATGGCGCAGCGGTAGTGAGGCTGCCTTACGTGCTTAGGGTCCCGGGTTCGAATCCCGGTTGAAGCAAATGTTTGTGTGATGAACATGGACATTTGTTTCCGAGTCATGGATGTTTATACGTATATTAAGTATGTATTTACAAATAAAAAAGTATCTATGTAGTATATCAACTATCTGGTGTCCACGACACAAGCCTCGTTGCTTAGTGTGGCACTAGATGGCGCTGTGTGTTAATGTCCAGAGCTATTTATTTTATTTTCTTTTTTCTTTTTCCAAGTCCTTCAGAAAATTTTCTTGGAAAAAGTGAATTAAAGAATCATCTTTCATGTTTTTTTATTTTATTTATAAGATGGTTTGGCTAAAAAGGGGGTGGTCATTACTAAGATGACGTCTAATATTCAGAGATCAATTGAGATGAGGGTAGTATGATGACTTTTTCCTTAGCTCTTCGCCTTTTCTTCAGAATCTAGTCAATCAGTAACCTCAGACGGCTATTCTGTTTACGTACCATTATTTATTTCTACTCAGTGGAACAAATTCAGTATACATTTTTCATTAGTTGTTCAATAAAACCATAATATTAAGGTGTAATCGTTCATAACGCCTAGTTACGAAAACTATTGATAAAACATTACCAGCTATTTTATAAACTTCGATAACATTATGCCATACTCAGGGATATTTTGATTTAGCACACTGCATCGGTCCGTCGCTTAGTATGGTCTACATAATTTAGAACGTTTCGGTTTCTTTTTAAATCACTCGCTTCTGTCCCTGACTTCGCCCACGTCAAAGACACATAAGTAACATTCGGTTATAGTGTAGCTTTGCACCAGTGAATAAATTTTGAAAATCAGATGACCAGTTTCTGAGATATACCTTCTACATACTTACTAACTTTACATCTATGTAATGTTAGTGTAGATTTATTCATACTGCCGGATTTTCCTTATTAATGAGTGCGCAAGAAATACCTTAACGTCACAAATATACCAAAACGTCACGCGTCAGCTGCACTTAAAAGGCCATCATCATCATCATCATCCGCCAACTCAACATTTCGATGACGTTTCGTATAGCAATATACTTATAGCGCGACCTTTTACTGAAAATACGTACTATAAAGGTTATACATTTGAACTAGAGCCAGTGAAAACTAAGTCAATCCGATTCTTGCCTTTGCGCGTACATCTCGTTCTAGTAAAGCTACCGGTGCAGTCATGCAGTCTCAAACAGTGTTATCGTTGCTTTTGATTAGTGTATTAAAAGTATATTGCGATTTTGATTCAAATAATACAATAAAGAGTCCTAATGGAACTATATTTTATTTCGCGTATGGAAGTAATTTGTTGACAAAAAGGTTGCATATCAACAACCCGACTGCGGTTTTCTACAGCATTGCCAAACTTGAGGTAAGTGTGATATTTCAATAGTGTTATTAATTATACTGATTTAGTGATAATATGTCAATCTTACTAATTTTGTGGAAAATTTATTATTGTGGCAATAACAAAGCCATGGATGAGACCTTATGTCATACTTTCCCAAATAATATGGTACAGATAACATTGCGCATATGTAGCATTTCAGCCAATAAAGGGCTGGGAGCACTTAGGATGCAGGCCTCCGTTTTTGTCAGAGGGACAGGTCCATCAGCCACCACGTGGGCCCAAGGGTACCAATATGTAGCAGAATAGACAATAAGCTCGTCCCCTAATACATGGGCATAGACACAACTCCCAAAATGGAGACCCTATTACCATTAATTAGGCACAAAACCGGATTTCAGGCTGCTACTGAAAAAAACCCATAAACATTAATTAACCGACCCGGAAATCAAACCTAGAACATCAAGCTCAACAGCAGTGCCTACAACCGGGTGCGCCAAAGTTCACCAAAATTTTCAACTCCGATAATTGGAAATCCGAAAATGTTCTTCCTAACATTTTTCATCCTAACAATCACAATTCCTAACTACTCTGTCTCTAATGTTCATAATTCCGAAGCATTCAACTTCATAATGGCAGTAGCAATAAACCTCTATTATACTTTTATTTGTTTTCCTATATTTTCTCAACATAGAATAGAATAGAATACTCTTTATTATGTACACCATAAAAATTACAGAAGCAAATGTTAAACATTTTACAAAGGGTGACACAATGGGCGGTCTTATCGCTAAAAGCGATCTTTTACACTAACACATAACCATCTTTTACACTACTATTCAAATTCATATCTATTTTGTTTAGATTTCTTTTTATTCATAATAATCAGTATTATATACATTAATTTTGCGTAACTTTATTTTCATATAACATGTATAACTTATAAGAATAATAGTACCATGGTACAAGTAGTTAAATACATGTTTACATATACATATTTTAATTAAATTAAGATCCTTAGGTTAGGTTAGGTTTGAACTGTGACCACAACGCACGAGCCGAGCGAGCGAAGCGAGCGTGCCGCGGCAGCGGCCGGCGAAGTGCCAGAACCGAATTGGTCCTATAGTTATTGGTTTAGGTACGGTTAAAACTGCGGTATAAACTCCCAGGCCATAAACATAACCGTAAATGAGTCGTGTTTTATGAATTTTGGTTGTAGTTGAGTGTAGCCTTGGGGGCGCTACGGCGCCAGGACAGAAAAATTTAGCCAAAAACGTGTTATTTTTGCAAATCGTTTATATTCTCAATTCTATCGTATAAAACACCTAAATATAAGGCTAAAAGTGTCTTGGTGTTTTTGTTTCCGACTAACCGTTTGTCGTAAAAACGATGTGGAAGGGATCCATAGGTTAGGTTAGGTCAGAACTGTGACCAACTACGCGCGAGCCAAGCGAGCGAAGCGAGCGGTGCCGCGGTAGCGGCCGTCGAGCGCTACCTGGAAATTGGTCGCGAATTTTTCCAAGTATTTTTTTCATAGTGCCCCCAAGACGACACTCTGACCTGAATTTCATTCATTTAAGACGAAAATCAGAGAAACGACCAGTAATCATTCTAAACAGTTGGTTTTTTAGACATAATTATCTCAGGTATAGTTATAGTAACAAGTATGTAATAACAATAACCAAAAATAAAATGGCTTAATTTAAAAATGTGACAGTTGTTTTGTAATCACAAGAAATAGTTTGAAAACAAACCTTTTACTTCAAAGCATCTGGTTATGAGTTATGAGTGAAAATATTATGGTAATTATGTTTAGGGATAAAATCCCTAAGATAAAAAACAGTAGGAGTTTAAATATATTTACATTAATGATAATTATTATTAATTACAATTTTACGGAAACATGAGTGATAAGAACATCGCCGGTAGCACTACAAATAATATGAATGAAAACATTAGGGTGAAAATTTTTAGGAAAAGTGATCATTTGGATTACAAATCATTAGGAAGAACAACTTCGGGTAAAGAACTTTAGGTGAGCCAATATGGACCCCCTTCAACAACTAATCCAGGGCAGTCGTAAATCTACGTACTTTGTATTCACGAAAATATGTCTTCTAACATTGTTATTTGTTAACAGAACCACAGGTTAGACTTCAACATGTTCGTGGACTCGTGGCAAGGCGCCGTGGCCACCATCGTGGAGGACGAGGGGGAAGAAGTGTGGGGCACCGTGTGGACCCTCAGCGAAGGCCAGCTGCATCATCTCGACACGTAAGATTCTTTCTATATATCTAAAACAATCGGCACACCAAGGTAGTCAGGGTGGTCTGTGGATGGGTGAGCTCCCATTAAGGTTGATGCTCCAGGGTAGCCCGTGAAATTCAAATTTTCTTACGTTTTTTGCAATTTCTAGGTCAGTGTCAGGTTGTATGTTGATTAAAATTTGATTCGCGGCTGTAACACGTATGTAGTTATATAATTATAATCATCAAAATCATCAATACAACCCACCAAGCTCATAAAGGTGTAGGAATTTACTTTTTCAAGGTCAAAGTCATTCCTGCACCTTTATGCCCTTTATGCGCAAAAAACGTAAGAAAATTTGAATTTCGCGGGCTATCCTGACGCTTTCACCTTAATACTTAGCATTTAAGTTAATGATTCATAGTTGTATATTTTACTGAGTTTACTTGTACACTATGTAGCTTACGATAGTATAACCTAATATTGTTTTCTTTTGTGTCCATGTGGTGTTTACCTTTAAGTAATTGTTACACTGTGTAGAGTTTAAACGCATGTTTATTTTTGTTTGTAAATTAGTGTGAACAATTGTTGGTAGACCTAATAAATAAATAAATGACATACCGAAATTCTTCCGTGCCTCGAAAAACACGTTATGCGTTGGTCCCGGCTGACATTTTTAGATCTATGACAGTCGTTATAGGTAGTCAGAAGCCCTAAAGTCTGACAACCAGTGTTACCAAGGTGTATCGTATTATCCAGTAACTGGAATGTGTGTGCAGTCTCGCCATGTAAAATACGGGTATTCTGCTGCATCTGATTAAACTGGATACTGGTAGCCGACTCCAACATAATTGGGAAAAACCAAGGCAGATGAGGCTTGGCAAGTACATCTTGCCTACGAGATCCACGCTCAAATAACACGCGTTTAGAGACAGTGGCTTCAAAAAAAAAAAAAGTTATTTTCATGCATATGCTACAGGTCATCGCGACGCGTCTTAGACCCCAAGCACACGGCGTATTTTAAACGCGCAGACGACGCGCAGATGACCCGCGTATACGCGCTTCAAACGAGATTTGAAAATCATTTATAATGATTTCCAAACAGGTAACTAACTTGTGTATTAATTTCTTCCAACAGACAAGAAGGCGTGGCGCAAGGCTGGTACTTCGCAAAGAACGTGACGCTGAAGACACCCACTGGCCAGACGTTAGTGGCTCGGACTTATGAAGAGACCATTAACCCTAACAAAACCGCGAGCTATGACATTCCTATGGAAAGACGTCCTTCTAATACATATCTTTCGGTAAGCTTGAAAGTACAGGGAAGGACATACTTAAAAAAACCGGCCAAGAGCGAGTCGGACTCGCGCTCCGAGGGTTCCGTACAAAGTTTTAAAAGACAAACTTAACTTTGCTGTTCGATCCCTAGAAACGGCTATTGCTCCAACTGCAAATAATAAGTTTGTAGTAAAATCGCTTTTTCTTCTTATTAAACTACATATTTACGGTTTTCAGACTATTTCCTTTACATGAGCTGTAAGACCTTGCTTTTTGCCAAATTTCGCGACTCTAGGTCAACGGGAACTACCATATAGGTTTTCAACCCAAAACCTACTTACTCCCGTTATATCTGGTTGACCTAGAATTGACAATTTTGGTTAAAAGCAAGGTCTTACAGCAGAAGTAAAGGGAAAAGTCCGAAAAACAAAACAAGTTGAAAATTAAGGTAAATTTTGGTACTTACAAATTTTCCCGAAAATCTAAATTTGCCCATATCTTTTTATCGTGTTGACTCAGGACCTTGATTTGTATACACCTAATAGGGACTATAGACCTCAGTATATGGTATAAATTTCAACTTGCTAGGTCGACCCGTTCCTGAGAAAATCGGTGGTGACAAACGGACAGACAGACGGACAGACGGACAAGAAAGTGATCTTATAAGGGTTCCGTTTTTTCCTTTTAAGGTACGGAACCCTAAAAAACAAATATTCAATCACTGACAGACATGAAATTTTTGAATATGAGTTCTTTATACAGGGTGTAAACGGACCCTTCACGAATCCGTCAACCAAGCATTCTGTACATCAAACTAAGTAAATCTACGTAACTTTATGCGAGATGTTTTTTAAAATCATGTATCTACCACTCGGACTAAATGTAACGCACTCAAAACATTGTGCTGATGGATGCATTGAATGGTACGGGGGTCGTGGAGGTGTTTAAAGTAAATTATAACTTAAAAAACTTGTTTATAATATCTGCGTAACTAGAAGGTGCCCAGTAGGCTTAGCCAAGTTGACAATCTACAATCGTTAACGCTGATAGAAAACTACCCAAATGTATGGGAATGACATCATTTCAACGTTAAGTCACGTGGTCGAAACAAACGAATAGAAACTTTTAAGTTCAGTTAAAACTGTAAGTTGGCTACGATTTATATGGGATGTAGCAATCACGATTGTAGAAACGAATACATTTCATTCAATCATCTTAACCTATGTAAACTTGTCTACGAAGTTTTTATTTGCTTGTTTTGACCACGTGACTTAACGTTTACGATTGTAGAAAGAGAATCGATACGAATCGTTTGTAACTTGGCTAGGCCTGCAGGTACGGTCTAGAACCAAAAAAAAGAATCACGAGAACAAGTGTCTTTCGGCTTCGTTAAGGGTACCTTTACATACTTTATTATGTTAAAACTTTTTTTGTAAATATTTAATCATAAACAACTACAAACTATTCAATAAACTAAAATAAATAAACTATAAAATGGCATCGAAAAACTCCTGAACTCTATCAGCTGGTAATATGCCCGAGAGACTGGCGGCGTTGCCACGTTGTATGGCAACACTTAGCCCCTGGCCAAGGTAAAAGCCAGCCCTTGGGTAACGGGAAGCGTCAACTAGGCGTTTTGAAATTTTAATTTAATTCTTGTTTTTTTTTGTTATCCTGTTAGAATGTCCCACTGCTGGGCAAAGGCCTCTCCTTTCGCTTTCCAAACCTCTCTATCCTGTGCAATATCTGGCCATGTTCGCCCCGCAAACGAGATCAGAATAATAATTGAATAATAATAATAATTCTAGTAAAATAAAATGTTACTTTATCTTTTCAGGTAATCGCTCTCGGTGCTATTGAGTCGCGCCTTCCTGCTAAATACATCGGCTTCATTTTCTCATTCCCGACTAACGGAAAAATGGCTTCTAAAGCGAGAAGGGATCAGCTTGGTTACCCTTTCTAGTAAAAACGTGTTGAATTATAATAAAAATAGCTGTGATGTTAATAAATTACAAATATTCATGTACTAAGATTACAATTTATTTATTTCCCGCAGATTTTTTACAATTCTCGATTTTTTGTGGGTCGTGGGTTCGTAAATATAGACGAGTCTAGAACTTCAAATAAATCTCCCTTCAGAAGCTTCCTTTTTCACTTTTGTACTAATTCTTATCACCTTAAATTAATTAAATAAACAACAAGATAACAGTAAATTTACCCTAACGTTTTTCGGGGCAAGTGTTTACAGTCCCCGTTCACGACCCCATGCGATGCAATTTATGTCGCGAGTGTTTTACTAGTGATTGAAGCAAATCGCGTCACTTGCTGACCTGGAAGACTTTAAATAGACTCCGGACACAGGTTGACTGAAGCGAGAAAAACTGCTCAGGCGGAGACTTATAGATGACTCTGCCCTGGAGTGTAAATCTGGTGTTGTTGTTCTATATCTATGCAACATACACATTACAGGATGGACATTACTGAAAGCGCCAAATTCGTCGCCAATTTTTGGGCTGAATCAATTTAGATTGCCATCGACACGCAAGAAGAATAAGAAGAACCGACACGCACGCTCATCACTTATTTCCATTGCACGTCCCGGTGACTCGTGGCATTTCTTTCATTTGTTTTCTCCGTTAACGCTGCTGTCGCAACACGCGTGCCGTTTGAGCGTGTAGACTTGTAGAGCGTGGTCAAGCCGTAATAATAATTCACAAACGCGTTTGAGGTACCTAATAAATATGGAGTAACCCTGTGGTTTTCTCATTTACCCAACACAAATTTGTAATGAAGAGCTTGTATACTGTGGAAACAAATGAAAAATACAGAAGGAACACTACGTTATTTCGCTAGAAATAAAAAATAAGTATCACACTTTCAAAATTGCAAAATTTTCAAGTACACAAGATATACTTTCGAAAAAAAAAGGACTCGTAAAATTGTTTAATTTTGTCTATAGTTTCAAAGAAAGCTGATAATAATTGCTTAAACGTTTTTTTTATTTTAAATCTCTAACTTCTATAGTTTAGGAAAAATTGAAATTTTAAAAGTGTAGTACTTATTTTTGCAGGTCAGTGTAGTTTTGCCAGTAAAGTGAGTTTATAGTCTTCTTCTCTGTGTCGCTAACACGGCATACTTCAAATTGCTGACTCAAAACAGCGCCAGTTACACGGCATTGTCGGAAAGGTAGCTTCGACTGCATGTTTTGGGGCAGAGAAGGCAGATTTTTAATTAACCTTCTGAACGTTATCTGCTTCGTTGCTGTTTATAACAGTACAACAATTTATTGACGATATAGTAAACTCTGTAATATGATGGAGGACCCTGGCAAGAAACTGTGCGTTCCTCTTGCGGTAGAGATAAATACAAAATATATTAAATAAATGCTCATTTTTGATCAGGCTCAGGGTTGGCGATGATGATCCTTCTTAGGGGCATTTTTTTCTCGTACATGACATATTCAAGGTACTTAGAGGTAAGGTACATAATGCGGACATTTTAGGGAACATAGGTTTGTGTGTTCCGGACAGGTACCTACGTGGGGCGACGTCGGCAGCCACGCTTGCTGGCGGTGCCGCGCGCGCAGACCAATCTATTAGGTGAGGCGCGCGCTCCGCACTCTCAACCTCATAGACGTTGACTTATTCAATTTTTCTCTTAGTGAGTTCACAAAAAATGTATTGTTTGTAATAAGTTACAAAATTTAATATTGTAATTGTGTACACTATCGCTTTGTAACCCTGTAAAGATAGTCGTAAGATGGAGAAAATAAATAAATAAATTTTAGATTAGGATTTCCGGGTCTACATTCTGTGAATCGTTTTTAGTCATTATAGCTGATTCCACATCGATGGTTAGACCAAGTCGACCATTTAAAGTGAGCTCTGTATGTGGGATCAGTTTATCGTTACCAATTAAATTGGGAACTGCTCATTGGCCCAGTTTTGAATATGACAAGTTTCCCAATAACCCATTAGAATAGAACAGAATACTCTTTATTATGTACACCATAAAAATTACAGATACAAATGTAAAACATTTTACAAGGGGTGACACAATGGGCGGTCTTATCGCTAAAAGCGATCTTTTAAAGACAACCTTTGGATGGATTTTAGGGGGTAGGAGAGACAATACAGCAGGTAGCCTGTGGTGTACCATTTACATATTACAATAAATATATACATATACATACATAAATATATACAACACTTATATAAATAAATACAATATTATCTTTTTATTATTATTATCATAATCAAGTGCGAAGAACTAAAATTAAAAATACTTAGTAAAAATTAAGCTTAAGGAGAGAGATACAGTTTTTTTATCATGCTTTTAAAAATTATCAATCAATCAATCAATAAATCAATCAATATTTTTTTTTTGAACAATCATTATTTAGTCGCTTTATGACATGAAATTAAACACAAGAGTCTTGATTCAAATTAGGTTTAGAATCGGCACTGTTTGAACATCATACATTTTTTATAACATTTTTTTTTACAATTGTTTTAGATGGGAAGTAGTTAAACAAATTCCATATCAATACATCTGCAAAAAACTTGAAAAGACTTGAAGATAATGTTACAGTTCCGACTTCTAATTAATTAACTAGGTCGCTCATTACGTGCAAGAAGTGAAGTGACTTTCTATGTGCATTCAAACATTAAACAAAGTCTTTTCTTTAGGCATGCATCCAGACGCTAATTTATTAGTCTGGCTGAGTACCAAGTAGTGATATGTTAATCCTATTTAATCAAGCTCTAAGAAAAGCGATTAGAACTGAGAATGAAGAGGGGGTAAAGAAAACATGTACTGCAAAATTTAATTCGTCAATATTATAATCCGCTATGATTGAATATGGCTTATTCTTCTTCTGGACTCATGGCCAAATCACTGGATTGAGTTTCACAAACCACATTTTTTGTCTACAGACCGATAGGTACTACATCCCAAGGTTGACCAGAGAAGCGATTGAAATTTCAAAACACAAAAATTTCAATCGTGAGGACGGTTTTAAACTATCAAGTACGTGGAATCCAGTGGTAAACCTAATAAAAAATAACGTGCATCTCCATTATCAAGAAAGACCTAGTGATACTGTGAGTGCGTTTTGTCGCGAGTTACAATCGAGTTCCAGTAGTGCGCGTAATAAAAGACTAAGAAAGAGGGTAGACAGATTTGTCTGCTCATAACAAATAATTTTCGTCCCACCCGCATACCTCTTCAGTATTCCCGCGATCATGATGCTTGCAACAGCGTCGAAATATCGGGAGCTCGTAGAACATAAGGGTAATCACGGATATCATCCCGTAAGTACTTTAAGTGTATGGCTTATTCTTGCTTTTGAAACAAAGGAGAACTTAACCCAGAATTGGGTTCTCTTACGCAAACCCACAGTGATAATGAAATTAGCAAAGACGAACCTAATCTGAGTGCACAATCAGTACATTTAAAAACTTAATTATAACCTTACTAATTGCCTGTTGCAACACTTATTGGATACGTTCCAAATTATTTTTATTTGGCAGATGCCCTATAAAGGAAGGAGAAGGTCCACTTTCTATGAATCAAAAACCCAGAAATTGATACGCATTTAGATTTATCATACAAACTTAAGGCGACTACAGGAGCTAAACGCGAGTTTTATAATTGAAATAAGCATATGATTCACTGCAATAAACAAAACCAGAAAAATATATGATAGTCTTCAGGATATACGCTAGTATGATGGTGTTTTGAAAACATAATACAACTAATTTGACTCGATAGAAAAAAACACGAACTTATCTCTAAAATGTTCTTTCAACGAGTAAAAACCATAATAAAATACATGCGATAATTCTGATTTTTTGGCAAATAATTCTACAAGCAACATATTAGCATGATAGTTGTTATGATTTTAGTCCAATCAATAGATTTTATGTAAATCGCAAAAAACCCTCATTTCGCACTATTCGGCCGGCAGTGTCTGACGTAACAACCACTGAGTAGTACAAGCTGATTAGAACTTTATTCGAACAGTATTTCAAACGAAATATGAACCACCACAAATAGAGTTGCTAATTTAGCTCTTGCAGTCGTATTAATAGTCAACTCTTATCCTGCATGGACTTTTGCGTTGTAACCTAAACAGGATTATTCCTTACTTTATAAGGAATCAATTGGGATGTAGATTGTTTTTATCGATTACTGGGTTAAAACTACTATCATCTTTAGTCATATTTTTGTAATATCTAGTCTGCCCACCCACTGTAAAACAGCGAAGATATTCAGTTGAATAAGAAATTCTCCAACAGAAAAAAAAAACTGTTTTTGTAAGACATTATCGGGAACCAAATCCACGACCTCTCGTTTGCAAGTCTTATTTAAGATAAGCTGGGTCCTAGCCAAGATCTTTGAAAACCCATTTTGTTAAAATAAGGTTCGATATGTCCTCAAGGTGAAACCCAGCTTTGTGGTAGATTTAGGTCGGAAAAGTGGGTTTAAAATTGAGAGGCAAGTTTGATCCAATTTAAAATTAAACTAGTCGTATGGTATGTAGAGTACGGTCTTTTGTTTAAATGCTAGTAAAATAACAATGACATACCTCGTAGAAGGTTGTCTTTTTTAAACTTTCACGATCAGAAACGGGTATTTACGCCGAGCTTGTATTAAAGGTAAAATTCGCGATCCATATGATTTATAACTCGTAGAAGATGGTACGATGAAATGGACAAAACCAACGACCAGTCAGGTGGTCCACAGTAACCCTGGATCGATTTGCAACTACTACTATTTGTCTCTGCTTCACCCCAGGCTGGCTAGTGGAATGTTCGCATGGCATTAAGACCACCTCTGCAGTCTGTGTTTAAATTTTAAGCGCAATATATTACTTTAAGTCGTACAGTACAGTCTGGCAGCGGTGGCCCAGTGGTGGCGGCCCCGACTTACGAACAGTAAGTCGTGGGTTCAAACCCAGGCAGGCGCATTACTTTGTGTAATTTATTTCATCACCACTGCTCTCAAAACGGTGAAGGAAAACATCGTGAGAAAAATGTCCTAGAATCAAAAAATCGAAGACATGTGACATCTTCCAATCCGCACTTGGCCCGCATGGTGGATTATAGCCCATTCCCTCTCATTGAGAGAAGGCCGTGTCCCAGCAGTGGGATCGTTATAGGCTGATAATGAAGTCTTAAGTGCTAAATAAATAAATAAGTAGGCTTTGAAAAATATCATCCTAAAGTTGCAAAGCACGACACTTTCTAGTCTTTTAACTAAGCAAAATAAACCGATAAAGTCTCAATAGATAAGTAAGTAGTAATAAAACTCACTTTATCGAAGACAAAGAAACTAATGATCATGACAATGAACATGCTCTTAATACAGCGCCCTGGCAGTTAGCCGAGAAAATACTAAGATTAAGTACCTATTAAAGATGCCAGAGCCAAGAGATGTAGTGTTGGGAAAACCACAAACAGGTCTTAACCCAAATCTTACCACAATGACCTAGGTAGCCTTGAAACGATCCTAGAATTTGCAGTTAAAATTAAACTAGACTAGAATAGATTTCATAAGACTACGTTTGGAACTTCGTACAAATAGATTTTAATAGATACGACTTCGGTCTTCGACTGCATCATCCCGGATTTCGTACTCTCTCCTGAGAACTTTCTTTTAAAGGAAAGTTTGGAAATATCAAAGACTAGTTGTTGCCCGCGGCTTCGCAAGCGTCAAGTTCGGTAACTGTTTCACGGGATCACGCTACTGGGATAAAAATCCTCTAAGTTAATCCTGGTTATAATAATAATAAATACCTAAATAAGGAATAATTAAAATTTTAGGAATATTTAAAAATTTAATAATATTTTGTAAAAAGAATAAAGGAAAATAAATAAATCTTTAATGACAAATGATTGCTCAAACATCAGTGTAGCCCTGGCTCTTGCACTAGGAGTTCCTGTATCACAAGAGCCAGACCTATCAATTAACAGAGAATATGTAAAAAACGATGGACAAAAAAAAATTTATACAATATAAGATTTGGTTATAAACTATATATGTGCTAAATTTCAGCCAAATCCATTCAGAAGTTTTTCGTGAAAGAGTAAAAAATATCCATCCATCCATCCATCCTCACAAACTTTCACATTTATAATATTAATAGGATTAGATATCTTTGGTCTTCGCCTGCGACTGCATCTACCCGGATTTCGTACTCTCTTCTACGAACTTTCTTTTTAAGGAAATTTTTGAGCTATAAAGACTCCGAGACAATTTGAAGGTTTGTTTCTTGCTTTGTGGTTACAGTTTGTTTTTGTAATCTTATTCTTTTTCACTCTTCGACAAAGGCGCCCACTTTTCTTCATCTGTCGTAATTAACTCGCTGGTTTAGTATACAAACTCCTTGTTCTTTTTATAACATCTACCACTAAATTTTGTTTTAACTGGGAATATTTTTGTGACTGCGTTATCTGCTGTTGCAAGCCTTGTTTTTCCTCAAATGGATTATCATGCCCAAAAAATATGCTCAAAAAACGTTGATAAGTAAAAACATTTTTTTTAATCCTATTTTTGGGACTGTATTTTACATAAGCTTTTGACGTAATAATAAGGGGGGATATGTATACTTACGTTGGGTTTTAGAAGTTGTTAGGTTTTGTAGTAAAGGGCCAAATCCGACGACCCGAATGGCGCAGCGGTAGTGAGGCTGCCTTACGTTCTTCGGGTACCGGGTTCGAATCCCGGTAGGAGCAAATGTTTGTGTGATGAGCATGGACATTTGTTTCCTAGTCATGGATGTTTATATGTATAATAAGTATGTATTTACAAACAAAAAGTATCTATGTAGTATATCAACTATCTAGTGTTCACGAAACCAGCCTCGTTGCTTAGTGTGGCACTAGATGGCGCTGCGTGTAATGTCCAGCGATATTTATTATTATTATTAAATCTGAAAAACAGCTCAAATATTTTCGATTCAAATCCACCAGATTTCTATCTATCTATACTCAAATCAAGATTTAAAATCGGATTTCACGCTTGGACATCGTTCTAGAATATGGGTCTTACAATCTGAGTTACTGGACATGGAAACTAAAATCGAGGAAAAATGTTGGCTGCGATTCTCAAAGAATATGTAATTGGGTTTCGACCAACCAACGTATGAACTAGCTTTCTGGACATGAAAAAATTAAAACGAAAGCAGGTTTCTACTCAACAACGTCCAACCAAGTCATGGTCATCAATCAGTCATCATCAACATAACAACAAGACCAACAGCAGGACTGTTGGTCTTGATGTTGCAGTTTTTCACAAATCACACGATGATTCATGTCATAACATCATGCATGTAATCCCCACAGGGTTAAGCAGAGGTGTACTTAATAGTACACCTACAGGGGTGAGCCTATTTCCATCAGCCGGGCACAAATCCAGACTCCGTGGCTGTCTACTGACAAATTTCTGATGGAATAACCCAATAACAATTTGCCCCACCTGCGAATCACCACACGAACGAACAAGGTGGACACGATGATCACTAATCTTAAACGGTGAAGGAAAACATCCGGTATGTCCTTGAGCTCTCTCTGTCTCTTGAATTTGACGAAAAACGAAACCCACAATCTCGCACTCGGCCCGCGTGTTCGGCTCCCTCCGAGAGAAGGGGGAAACATCAAATTACACTGGCCTGCAAAACTAAGTATCACACTTTTAATATTGCAATAACTTTTTAAGTACACAAGATATTATACTTTCAAAACAAAAAGGACTCGAAAAATAGTTTAATTTTGTCTATAGTTTCAAAGAGAGCTGATAAAAATTGCTATAAAACGTTTTTCCATTTCAAATCTCTAACTTCTATAGTTTAGAAAAAAATTAAATTTTAAAAGTGTAGTACTTATTTTTGCAGGCCAGTGTGGCTAATTAAAATACTAATTACACGCTGAGGTAAATAGTGACGAAAAGAAAAACCAAACATCTTCATTCTTAGTGACGATCCCCATCCAATCACCAAAACCATTCAAAAGGAGAAAAACCGTGAATCCACGCCTGTTTTCATCCAAACATCACGCCTTGTATTGGCTATAAATTAACGCGATATTCGCATCATAAATTCGTAGTTGCCATATCGATATGTCGCCGACACATGGCCTTTGCCCGTCATAACAACAAAAGTTCAATCTGGAAACATTTTTTCTGGATTCGAGTTAGATAGCCTATTGTGCCTGTTTCCAAGGCGAAATGAATCTTATTCCTACATAAGTTAAGCCCACTCACAAATCTTTGTGGTATAATCACAAGAAGTATCTATTTCTTCCCTTCATCAAAATTAATAGTTGCCCTTAACCTTTCTCAAAGGAGCCACAATTTCGCTACACCCTCAGTGTAATACAAATCTAGGGTCTAAAAACTGTAACCTATCTTTTAAAGTTTTAAACCCTTTAGTTTCCCCTCTCATAAAGAGGAGGCCTGTGTCCCAGCAGTGGGTACATTAATAGGCTGATGACGATGATGAAGCCCTTTAGAAGAATCATGCTTCCAGGTCAACGGTTGCGTAGAATGCATATAATGTCAATTTAGAAATCAGTTGCCTACGTAATCCCATATTTTTCCGTTAGTACTTTGGTCAGCACGAAGCAGAACCCAGCAGAAATACAGCTGCTTTAAATTCAGCAACAAAGCGATTTGATTCACAATACAAAGTCAGTATAAACGGGAAAACTAAAACAAAAGCTGGTGTTCAATTGCGAACTACAAGTTACACAACTATGCTTTCGTACTCTCCCATTTTTTTTATTTCTGTATTTTTTTTTACCGACACAAAATGCTTTTGCCTGTCATTATCAGTCATCAGAATTCTGGATAACCATTTTAAATTACATCGTGAGGAAACCAGCATGTCCTAGAACCAAAAAAAAAATCTAAAACATGTAACATCTACCAATCCGCACATTCCCTCTCTTAGAGAGGAGGCCTCCCAGCAGTGAGAACATTAATAGGCTGATGATGATGATTTTAAATTAATATAAGTACACCATTTAAATTAACTTTATTCACATTCCAACATAGGAACCATTTTTTTTTCCTGCCAGTGTTGTTTACTATTAATTACATTTCACGCACTGGAATCACTCCAAATCAGTACTAAATATAAGATGCTCAAGATTTTAAAATAATTAATAGACAGTATAAAGGCAGTTAATGGCAATAGACTCACAAATTGACTAGCGAAATTTCCTCTGCCTCACCCGTCGGGTATGAATGGCGTGATGCCATGTTTAAAAGGGATACGATTCCTACCATTCATCAACGCAGATGTACAAAGATGCCATGATATACAAAAAACCACCTAACACTATGTGCGTTCTCAATGTTTATAAAGGAAGGAATCGCGTGTAAGTCCAGGTAAAATCAAGCAATCCTTCAGTCTTCGGTTCAGCTTACCAAACAAACATTTCCTTGAAATTTCAATCCGAAGATTTATGTTGTGAGATGCGCCCTGACGCTTCTAAAACTGACTACTTCTGTTTCGTTGTGACATTATTAATTTTGTATTGTAAGTTTTTTAATTTTTATTTTGTTGTTTAATTAAAAATATTATTAGTCCGTTCGCATGTTTTCTATATCCCAGTTATACGGGGAAACCTTTAATTGGCCATAATAACTGTTACACGCATATTTTGTAAAACATTTTTGTATCGCTGTTGGTTACCTAACGAAATAAATGAAAATTATTACTTTTGGATTTTTTGTCTCGCTCACTCACACTCAAAACTCAAATCGAAGCATTTCTTATTTCAAATAGACCGGTTACGGGCATTTTAAATTGACAAAAATAAATTTCTATGAAGAACAACGAGCATAAAACTCTTTTGAATCCATGGGACATTGGGCACTCTTTTAAATAAATAAAAAATGGTTACGAAACCTTGGATACACATCTACGAGTATCATGTTTAGATCATAGACGTACATTCTGAAAATAAAAAAAAACTTTTTCTCACAACATAAGTTCAGTCAGTGAGAGCACATCTAACGATTTTCATCTTTGCTTCCAACCACTTTAATTTCGTAGAGAAATGCATGTGTAGTGCAGATAGCTTAGCCCCACTGAATGGAATCGAATTCACGATTTGTTTGTACGTTTTTTTACTTTTTATCTTTGTCCGGTTTTTACCTTGATTTTATTTGGATAGATTTTTAGTTTAGTGTCGCCGTTTGTACAATGTACAATTAAGTTTTTGTAAAAGCCAGTATTTTTCTGTTAGTACAATTTTCTTCTTGTTTACATGGAGTAGTTATTACTCGATAACAACAACGTAACACAGGCGTTTTTCAAATTGCTTATACATATTATAGAAACTATTTCGTTTGTTACGTACAAAAATAATCTTAGACGATTCCTCAGTTTTGAAACGGTCTTCAAATCTAGTTTTGGCACTAACAATAATATTGAACACATTCGAGATTTCTCAATCCTACATCGAAATCTAATAATCCAATCGAAATGGAATCAGCAAATCAAATAAAATTGAGTTTCTACAAGTAGTCAACCTAAAACTGCCTTCAAATAATATTGAATTACGGTACGCCAGTGAGTACAGAAATTGGTAGAGAAAAAATGCGTGGAGAGACAAGGGTGACGTCGTTGCCGTTGGTATAAACTGTTAGACTAGCATGAACATGTGGAATAAACGAACAAGTAAATTTGAACGATTTGAAAAACGAACGAACACGAACAATTTTTTTTTTGCAGTAGCAGCCACGTAAATCTTTGCTACATGGAACTTCAACTTAGCTGGCGAAAAGTGTATTGTGATAAGTTAAGTCAAACTGCTATGAGGCTAATTGTATTTTCGATTCGAAAAATCGTGGCTATTTACGCTACGCTGTCGTCGTACGTAGCACGCTCGTGCTAGGGCTTCGGGTCGTATACTGGTGCAGTAAGTGACAGTGACAGGTGACAACTTGACAGCTAGACGTCTACGTGCAGCCTTTTAGTGGCGGTTAAAGATATATGTCACAAAAATAGTTGGCTTGCACGAGTTTTTGTGATGAAACATAAATGGTTAAAATTGCATGTATTATAATTGTTGAAGAATAACGTACATGAGGTTGTTTTACTCTAAACATCATACACATCAACATCTGTGAGGATATTGAAATAAGTAGCAGTTTGAGAAATGTTAGCTAAAATACTGGCCACCTCCAAGAGATAGACCAAGAGATTTTTCACTCATAACTGCAGGTCTTATATGAAAAAAATAAAAGCATTACATTCTAACTTGAGTCTAATTTTGTTTTTTTTTTTAGTTTGCCCGTATTGTCCCACTCCTGAGCAAAGGCCTCCCCCCATTTCTTCCACTTCTCGCGATGGTGTGCTTCTTCTCGCTAATTCGCCAGGAAGCCATCCAAGACGTCCCGCCATCTTCTCCTCGGTCTGCCGCGACCCCGTCTGGCTGTCTCAGGGCTCCAGTCCAATTAATAATAAACAATAATTGGTAATTTTATTTAAATCAGAATATTTATTTTGTTCATCAAATTCATTGTGCTGATTTGCAACAATTTTCTAAATGGTCATATTTTGTCAACATTATCAATAATATGCGATTAAATTTTAAGCCGATACCATAAAAAAAACATCAAAAAATACAAATTAATTTTGCACCCATTACAATTTATGCGTAACTTTTATTCCAGTAGGTACACACAATACGGCATTACTGCAACATTGAAACGCCACCGCGAAGAATGCATTCAGGCACAATAAGGGTGCATTAGAGCATGCATTACTGCGCATATGTAGACCGGTCTTTAAGTTGTTGTTTCTTAATAGAGCGTAGCGAGTCTGGTTACAAGGTGGACCTGAGGTGTGGAGGTCATGTGTTCAGGGTTTTAGGTATACTTAGGTAATGTGAAGTAAGTACCCGCTTGTTGTCAGGCCAACAGTCTTCTCATACTTAAGTATATTATCATTGTAATATTGTTTTTTATGTCAGCTCTTGTGTCCCACTACTGGGCAAAAGCCCATGGTTTTCCAATTTTGTTTACTATTTATTCATTTATGTACACACAAAATACTTTACAGGACAATTATATTATTAAAATACACAATTACAATTATTTCTCTTTTTCGGTTTTCCGATACTCGACTTTGCGTCGGTTTAATAAATATCCCGTCCTGCGTCCTAAAAAATATATATTAATTGCCCCCTATCTTTTTCTTCTACTTCTTCATGTGCTAGTTATGTTTTGTGTGGTTGACTTTGTGTATTTGGTGTGTGTGAGGTAGATGAACGCTGTGTGGCGGAAGACTGCTGTGAGTCTACTGTGTATGATGTTTGTTGTGTCTGGTGTGGTGTCTTGTGTGCTCTGTGTTATTATTGTTATTTTTTTTTTAAATATTATTTGCATTTTCCGACGAATCCTTTAAGAATAAGTCCAGCTCGTCACGCCAACGTTTCTTGGGCCTGCCTCGGCGACGACGGCCATCTTCAGGCACCCATTGTGTGACTGTTTTCACCCATCTGTCCGGCTTGTAACATTGTTAAACCCAAATATTTTTAATGGCGATAACCATTTAGTTTCTTGCCTTGAAAGAGTAGCAGGATTTCGAGTAGTGATGTAAAAGGTCATTAAAAATAGTACTTTGTTTTTTTTTGGATTTTACACGAATTTGAAGCCGTCAAGGATCTATTTGATGATTACATCATGCCTGCTTTTCTCCAAAAGGAAAACCCACTGATGATTGTTGGCATAGATCAATTATTTTTCTATTCAATTCATTAATTTGATTAATTTTATTCAGATTCATAATTTTAATAGTGATCTTTATCATGAATTTTGAGGAGCTCGTGGCTAAATAATAACAGCCGTTCGGGTCGATCTTAAGGTTAAACCGTGTTTGCCTAGGCACCAGCCTAGGCAAACACGGTCACCCATCCACAGACCACTGTGGATGGGTGACCACCCATTACATACCGAGTTTGACTGGAAGCCAACATAGTTGGGAAAAAGCAAATCATGGTTACTGGAGTTAATCATTAATTGATTAACTTCATTATTTACGATTATGTATGCCAGTGTGGTAAGAAGAGTATACAATTAGCTAAGTAGCTATATTTATAGCTTTGTCTGTCTCTGCTTTTAATGGACAGTCGATCTCGTAATTGTTTTAGCACCCTTCGGGTGAATGTGAACAACGACAAAGTCTATTGTGAAATACATCGAGTGTGTTGTAAATTTCTACGTCACTGAAGTTTCAGACGAATTGGTATTGGTTGTTTCCATTTGGAATTTCTCCGTTGCAGCCACGTAGTCTGGATTTGCGCCTGATTGATGGCAAAAGGCTTGCTCCCTATTACATGGGACTTAATATAACTTGCAAAATGTGGGTGTACTATTAGGTACACCTCTGTCTAACCCTTTTGAGATCACTGGACGGTGTGATGATAAGTTATGTTGTGTAGTTTCATCTTACCAGATATTACCAGATCAAGGCTTGCTGAAGGACTCACTAACATTATGACAACACAATTGACACAATTGACAAATATAAAACGCATCAAAACTCAGGAGTGGGGGCTCGTCGTCAACGCACTAAAAATTATAGCACGGCGTGACGTATTGAGAATTTTAAAAGCGTCGTATATTCGTCAATTTTGGTTTACGTAACAAAAGAAAAAAATACGTGTAATTTTTTTAAATAATCTTATTAACGGACTAATTAGATTTTTTCAGTACACAAGCCTATTACGGAACTCTACGTGGGCGAAACCACGGGCATAAGCTAGTCATGTATAAAGAAATTCTCAAAAACAATACTTCTTCATAATCTTCATCAGAATGTCCATTACAACTACATCAAAAGAAAAATGTATGAGTAATGTACCGACACCACTACAAATTAATTTGGAGTAAATTTCGATGTTTTCTCTGCGGTTTTCTCTTCGTATTTACATGTTATTTGCATTTATTTGTTCTATACTTTTACACCCGGATCTGTGATGTATTTGTGTCAGATCTTTGTTTCGTAATAATGTGAATAACTTTTAACAGTGGTCAGAAATTATGCCACAGGGGAATGCTATCGGGTTGAAAAGTATATTATTTCAATAAATCATTATCCAGTACACATTTGCACACCTGGCCAGCCGACTAGTTGCGGCCAAATTTTGCGACCAGTCATAACAGTGTACACGTATAGTGCGAATCACGTGGCATAGTCCACTTTAACATTTAAACAACAATTCGCCAGTTAAGTTTAAGTAAGTAATATAGGGCGAGCCTAATGTCATCAAGCCGGGCATAAATCCAGACTCCGTGCCTGCTCCTGAGAAACTCCAGATAGAAAAAAGCTTTATCATTGAACTCAATAAAAAATCATAATTCTAGAGAAAGTCCCAGTTTCTTGATAGTTTTGAGATTTCTTAGTTTGCACGAGGTTTGATAACGAATTCCGCACAGGTTTCTAAAACTGTATAAAAGTCTTTGAAAGTCATGACCAGTGTCACCCATAAAAAATCGCAATCGCTTTCATTTTCGTGTTTACGATAACCAGGCTTAATGCGACGGATATTGTTGAACCGTTATAGGAAATCCTATTGTGATTGCGTTATGCAATAAAGATACTAAAATTAACAAGTCTAATAAAAAAAAGTAATAATATAAAATAAATAAATAAATATCGCTGGACATTACACACAGCGCCATCTAGTGCCACACTAAGCAACAAGGCTTGTGTCGTGGACACCAGATAGTTGATATACTACATAGATACTTTTTGTTTGTAAATACATACTTATTACACATATAAACATCCATGACTCGGAAACAAATGTCCATGCTCATCACACAAACATTTGCTCGTACCGGGATTCGAACCCGGGACCCTAAGAACGTAAGGCAACCTCACTACCGCTGCGCCATTCGGGTCGTCAAAAACTAATATAACTAACATCACGCTTGTAATCCCCAATAGGTTTTTCAGAGGTGTACTTAGTAATACACCCACATTTCACCAGTTATGTTTAAGGCTGGGGTATCTGCTAAATTAGCAACTTTATTTGTGGTGGTTCAAACTTCGTTTGAAATCCTGTTAGAATAAAGTTCTAATCAGCTTGCACTTCTTCTTCTTATCGTATCGATTTTCCTTCCAATTAAACGGTGTGGGCCCAGTAGGTGGCCACGTTTATTCCAGCGGTGGGGGCGCTGTACAAGTCGTCAAGAGTGCAGGTAGACGGACACCTAGGACACTCCATCAGGTGGGGCATTGTTTGGTCCGGAGCGCCGCACTCGCACTCGGTGTTGGAAGAACCAGTTATACCCCATTTTGCCAGGTTATGTTTGCTTGCACTACAAAGTGGTTGTTACGTTAGTCACTGCGGGCCGAATAGTGCGAAATTAGTGGTTTTTATTAAATTGTAGCCTAATAAATCATTAGATCAAAATGCCAATTGTATACTTTATGAAGAAAAAAGTGACAAATATTTGTGTGAAAAAAAAATTAAAACTTAATGCCGTTTAGGAGTAGTTACCAAATTTCAAAGAAAAAATGCGTCACTTTGAATATTTTTTCATATATTTAGTAATAATATAAAATTAGAATTATTTCAATTGTACCGATTAAAGTTTAGAGTCTAAGTAAGAAACATATTATATATTTTATGCAGCTTTATATTGACTCATCAAAGAGGAGTTACAGAAAACCTCTCGTTAGCAGATACCACCCCCTTAAATTCCATATAATATTAGGCGAGCCTATTGCCATCACCCGGGCACAAATCTAAACTCCGTGGCTGTTATTGAGACATTTCTGATGGAAAACGCAATAACACTTTGCCCGACTTTGAACCCAGAACCTCATACTTAGCTGTCGCAAGCGTGACCACTAAACCTGGCTCGTTGCCAGAAAATACATTATCAAACGATAAATACACGGTGGAAAATCGTGAAATTACCATGTATTCAATACATGACAACTCAGCGTATAAAAGGTACATCGGTTGTATTCCCGTTGGCCCCACCGCTGGTGGCCTCACTGATGGGGCCAGCGGGAATAATGTATGGAATAGCATTTTTTTTAAATAACCGATTAAAATGACATAATCGACGTGTTTTGAATCATGTACCATTCATCCATTGTACAGGCTTGTGGCTTGAAAACATTACACAGTTTGATCTTGGGGTTTGCACATTTTTGACAGGCTGCAAATCAGAGATCTTTGCGTATGCTTTGCTAAGAAGTGTCAAAAGTCGGGTGTCATGTGAAGTGTCTTCTAATAAGTACACCCTTTGAATTTAAGGCTCGATATTTTCTGAAATTTCAGAGTTACATTGCGTAAGTTACGACCATGAATACAATTATTATTCCGTTTATTCATCCTTTTAAAATTTTCTTATATATTAAAATATTTCTAAAAAAAATAAAAAATCGTGGTTCACCGCTATCAGGAGCAGGGTCCAAGTAATCGGTAGTTAGGGCTCCAGAAGCAGGAACCTCCTCACAATGCGAGCCGTATCGATGAATACTAACTTCTAAATCAGGCCTATTATACAGGGATATTATCAGGCACATGTTATAATTACGTTTAGGTCAGACATATCTCACATACATACCAACATATTTCAAAACAATTTTCATCATTTATCTTGAGCAATCGAAAAACTTTTCTCTCGACATTATTAAGTATGATTATCTGATAAAATAAAAATTGCGAAGGTTACCGATATCTAACAAAAGAATATGGTAATGTGTCGGGCCTGAAGACATCATTAAAATATGGTAGAGAGCTTTCTGGCGCCCCTTTGACCTTCGCTCGGGAAGTGCTGGTCACTTAATCGGTGTGTGCTAACATATTTATGTTTTTATTCTTGAACACTTCATTTTACGTTCTATTTATGGGAGTATGTCCGTTTTATTAAACAGGCAGCGTTTGATACACAAATTTAATGTACTAAACACATACTTACTTCGGAAAGATCAGGTGCGTAGTACTCGCAACCGGCGTGCGCGTATGATCACATGTATGAACGTGGACGAGGCAAAACGAGGATGTAAGTATCGTGGCAGCTAGCGTTCTATTGTTTCTGCCTACCCCATGGAAAAAAGAAGTCAGTTTATGTATGTGTGAATGTAAATACATCTAATAATTAAGAAGCAAATCTAAAAGTTCTATTATACATTAGGAGGCGACTCTTGAGGGAGTTTTTCTGACATTTTCTACATGCTACAATAGTTATATATGATAAATGCAACGATCTTTTGTGATTCCAGGCAAACTCGGGAAAACGTGTCAAAGTTTTCAAAATAAAGATAAAAGCCTAAGCCTTACAATCTCCAGCAAAGTAGGTACTCTTCAAAGATCACAAAGTCCTGTGTCAAGCATAATTTTATTAATAAGACTACACGACCTTACTCTGTAGCCTTACACCCCGGCCATATTCAGACTGTGGGCGTTTATGGCCCAATATGACGTCACGGCCATAAAGAACAACAGTGTAGCCTTCTTTTGTCGCGGAGGCAAGTGCCAACGTTTATTAGTACTAGAAAGTTGGTTGTACAGTCGAGGAGATAAGAAGCCTCGTGTGTTGAAGTATTGCAGTTTGTGGCCGTGTCTGTACTTAGTTGTGTTGTTGAGTTTAAATGGGATGGGCTAGAAATGTGAATTTTCAAAAGTGTGAAAATGTACGACATAAACGGTCATAATTCTTTTGATCGCGTGGACTTAGAAATTTATTTTTTTCTCAGCTGAAAAAGACTGTAGGCCCGACTATTTGATATAAATTTCAACCATGAAAACTTCACGCGTTCCTGAGAAATAAGGGTCTTGACAGACAGACAGACGGACCACAAAGTGATCCTAAGGGTTCCTTTTCCTTTCGAGGTACAGAACCCTTAAAATTGCCTGCTTCAAATACGTTGGTACCTAAATGAGGTTTAATACTCAAACATACACACTACAGATACTCGAAAAAGTAGGTTAATCAAACGAGAGATCAGAGTCATAAGAGTAAACTACTAAAAAAGCACAGGAGTATCAGATCTTTTTTTTTTTTGTCATTAATGGGAAATCATCAAATGACTCCTCCCGCTCTGGGCGGAGCAGGAGGGAGTGTCAGACTTTTACTGACTAAAACCCATCCATGTTCCTTCATCGCCCTTTGTGTTCCGGGGCCACGGTATCTCTCTCGAACCGTCCCGCAGCCCCGGCAGTTTCTTATCCTAGGGTATCATTTTGTGCGGGCCTGTGGACGGGGAGCTATGGGCTAGCTCGCCGTCCGTCCGTCTCATGACGACAGGCCATGTCGACGGCGCGTTCGTGTTCCACGCGCGCCTCAAAGAGAGTCAGCAATAGGGAAGGGGTCCGCAAGGACCGAAGCCTGCCGGGGCTGCGGGACTATTCGAAAGAGACACCGTGGCCTCGGAACACAAAGGGCGAGGAAGGAACATGGATGGGTTTTAGTCAGTAAAAGTCTGACACTCCCTCCTGCTCCGCCCAGAGCGGGAGAAGTCATTTGATGATTTCCCATCCTAAAAAAAAAAAAAAAAAGAGTATCATTTTGTGAGACAAGTCTTATGGTGTTTGAATATCTAACACTTTAAAATTAATAACGAATAGTAACACCACTCTTACTATCTCTCTAAATACTATCTGATTACTTTGGCTACCTTTCATTGTTCATTTAATTTCAAAACATCTATCTACACAACAAAACGAAAGCACGCAAACTATTCATTGCATAACGCATACTGCTGCCAAACCTAGTACGACCCAATAAGTACCATCAGCAGATTAGCGGAACCATTTTAGTCATGGCCTCTCGCCAAACTAGCCAGCCCTAGCAACGGGCAGATATTCGGTGTACGGAAGTCTTTGACGTCATTAATATGATGTTCTGTTAATGTGTTACAGAGCAGCAAAAGTACAGAAACTTTGGGAACGTTTAATTTTAAACCCTACTTCACCAACATGCTTAAGAGATACCAAAATTAATAACTAAATAAAAAGTGCACTGTTTGATATTCAAAGCTCGGTTCTGCTCCTAAACTGAAATCCCATAATTTCGATTACATTTTCTAGCCTTTGCCCCACTAGGTTGAATTAGGCTTTCGGACTAAACGGATGCACTATCTATGGTGGTCTAGCTCCAACGTAGCAAGTTACTTGTGCAAATTATCATTATCAAAAAAATCATTTCTATTGAGAATTCGAGTGAATCCGTGGCTTCTAGGCAAGCGTGCTGGGACATGGTCGCAACTAGCATGATACAAAAAAAATGCTCTTTGTGATTCATCATCATCAGCCTATCAATGTTCCCTGCTGGGACACAGGCCTTCTCTCAATGAGAGGGAATAGGCTATAATCCACCAGCCCAGTCCAGCCCAGTGCGGATTGGTAGATGTTACGTGTCTTCGATTTTTTTTGGTTCTAGAACATGCCGGTTTCCTTACGATGTTTTTCTTCACCGTTTTGAGAGCAGCGGTTATGAAATAAATTACACAAAGTAATGGGTCTGCCGGGGTCAAACCCACGACTTACTGTTCGTAAGTCGGGGCCGCCACCACTGGGCCACCGCTGCTCCTTGTGATTCATATAAATATAATTTGTTTCTAGGGTCACAATAATGATGCTTGTCACAAAAAAACTAAACCAGAACAATGCCTAAGATACACGATCAGAATAAAACACGACACGTTCGATATTAAGTCAGTATACGTCGTACTAGGCCCTCTGATTCAGTACACGGTCATGTAAAGGATATTATGCTAAGAAGCCACTCGACCTTGACCGATAGATTCTAGTAACAAAATGTTTCAGGAATATGTATGAAGATTGAAAAACCTTTTTGGTAACATGAATATTTGAATATATGATGTCGATTCTTGGGATTCATATTATTTCTGGACATATTCTTTACACTTTCAGACTGATTTGGTTAACATATAATATTAGTTTACGATTTATTCTGGTGACAAAAACTATGTGGTCTACTTGTTCTTTTATACATTAAATAGCACTATAATGATCATGGCGAATAGAAAACTATCAAGAATCTCGGGGTAATTTCGGGGCATTTTGTCTTTATGACGTCACTATTTGGACTACCCACATCATGTCCTTGTGATATTTTTTTTTTCATTGTGGAGGTTCTTTAAGGAGCTAGTGGCTAATTATTAACAGCTGGTCGGGTCGATCTTTAGGTTAAGCCGTGCTTGCCTAGGTTGGTCTGTGGATGGGTGCCTCGGAAAGCACGTTAAGCTGTTGGTCCCGGCTGTCATTTGTAAATCTTTGTAGTAGTATCTTTGACAGTCGTAACAGGTAGTCAGTGGCCTAAAAAGTCTGACAACCAGTCTTACCAAAGGGTATCGTATTACCCAGTACTAACTGGGTTGTGGAGGTCAGATAAGCAGTCACTCCATGTAAAATACGGTATTCAGCTGCATCTGGTTAGACTGAAAGCCAACCCCAACATAGTTGGGAAAATGCTAGGCGGATGAGGCTTTTAATGCACCCTATTCAACGCAGACTTGACAGATGAATAGACCATTTAAGTCAGAGGTGGTAATGAGCAGAAAGAACTAAGCAGTCGCCTCCTGGTGTTTTAATTATCGAGTGAACTGTTTCCAGTACAAGTTGGGAAAAGGAGTTCTGTAGTGACCACTCAACGTGACATGTCATCAGCCATAACGATGATGGCAAAGTCAAAAATATATTGGATTTAGTTATGGTACTGAAGAAATTCGTTGTAGGATATGAAATGTTTTGTACGGTTTAAGATCGGAAATTATTTGTGCCTGGTTGATGGCAATAGGCTCACCACCTTTTTTTTTTTTTTTGGATTGGAAATCATCATATGACTCCTCCCGCTCTGGGCAGAGCAGGAGGGAGTGTCAGACTTTTACTGACTAAAACCCATCCATGTTCCTTCATCGCCCTTTGTGTTCCGGGGCCACGATATCTCTTGCGAATAGTCCCGCAGCCCCGGCAGGCTTCGGCCCTTGCGGACCCCTTCCCTCACCCCCTTACCTTGGACTTAAAGAAAACTGGTGAAATGTAGCCAAAGCTCTGCCAAACCCTTTGGGGAGTACAGGCGTGATGTTGTGTTATGTTTTGTTGGAAGATACTTAAACTTCTCCTTAGTGAAAGAATTTTCGGAATCGGATCAGTAACTCCGAAGATAACTCGCTATATCCAAACTTTATCTCTTTATTAGTATGTTAGTGTTGATATCTTTTCTCTCATCCCGTAACGCGATAACGTCTAAAACTAATATGCATAATATTCAATAAGGCAAGGATTTCTCGCTGAAATAACCGTAAAAAGTAATGGTGTTTTTCGTATTTTTGTTGCTGCCGCTTTTCGAAAGAATGTATTGCCATTTATGGCAGAAACTTTGTTAGGATTTACTTTACTTATTGTTTTGCATTATAAATACTTTAGAAAGGGTTATCATTATAAACAATAGCAGAGTTATCATAGTATTATAGAAACTCCTTTTATTGTTGGCGTAAATAGAAATAGGTCTTTTTGAACAACTACTAACAGGTAACGGCAGTTTGATATATTTAACTCTTTGACATTTATCTTACGACCGTTAGAAACAAAACGTCACAGAAAAGCTTTCTTTGTTTTTTCTATGAATCATAGTCCTCAGAGTGACAGGTAGGTGACGCGGATAGGATATTCTAAGCTAACTCCGATTACAGAAACACCGATAGCTACGAGACGAAGGCATATTAACTAACAGTTATACGTAAGTAAGTTATAGAAAATCGCCGTAAATGGGCACCCATACCAATTGTCTCGAGGATAATAACTAAATAATACCGACTCGCTTTGGATTGTCTCTGTTTTGTTTTCCTGCACGGATAAGGAAGAGATTGTATGGGAGCTTCCTTTTAGTCAAGTTTAGCCCGGTTTATGACGAGCCAAAGACGTTTGGAGTGGCAGGAACCATAATAATTTTAAACCCATAGGTTTTTTTGAAACCCTTATCTCTTGTCTCTCATTCACGTCTCCTATCTGCTCCGCGTCTTACATAAAATTAGCATATCTCGATATATCTACAATCTTGCGATATTTTAAAGAAAACGACAAGATAAAAGAAAATTGTTCAATTCCCACCTCAATTCTTTCGTCTCAGTCCCTTTCACCACAAAAACAAAAGATAGCAACACTCTCTTTAACGCCCTTATTAATAACAATGTTAATCTACCCTCATTTACAGTAACAATATCCCTTACGCCTAAACAATTAAGCTGTTGAAAACAAACTCCCAAAGTCATTACATTACATTATCGGGTCAAAATAAACAAGAAATATAATGAGAGTTTGTCTAAAACTTTTGTTCAATAAATGTTAAAATGTTCTTAAAACTTGTTTTCACGTTATCTCGAAATTTGCGGGTTTTATTTCAAAGGGGTTCGGACTTTCAGATGTATTTCCGACTAGAGATTTGACTCCTACGCAGATTTGTGTGTGGATAAGAGCAGGTGATAACAAAGTGCTTTTCCAATGCAAAGGTCAGTGGGAAACCACTGTGTTGTCCTCACTGTCGTCATCACCCGATATCGTGTTTCATTCAATTTTCGCACAGGTAGATCTTGAAGGTCAAACTGCGCTGGCCAAGGTCAATCTGTGGATGAGTGACCATACCGAGTCTCCTCCGTGCCTCGGAAAGCACGTTAAGCCGTTGGTCCCGGCTGTCATTTGTATTTCTTTGACAGTTGTTATACGTAGTCAATCTGTTTAGTATTATATAATCGCATAGCCCATATTGTGTGAGTACTATGTACTAGAAAGCTATTATTCACTGGAAACCTATACGTCTTTTCTTGACTTGAATGTGCCCTGGCGGTTGTGAGTATGCCATGCTCACTCCAATGTCTCGCTGATGGTGGCGCGTGTGTCGGATCATTTAGTTCCCTTCAAAATGGTTGAGTTGAATGGTGCTGATCCATGCGTCATGTTCGCGAACGGGCGCTATCAGTTGTGACTGGTCATCTCTCAGTTGGTTAAGTTTGTTTAAGTTTTTGTTAAGTTTGTTTGGTTAAGTTGGTCTCTTATTTGAATGAATTACCTTGTTTTTTAATTGTATTTTTTTTTGTTTGCTTTTCTATGGACACTACCGTGCACATCTTGCTACATTGTTCTCACATAATATACCATCTCAACATGAATGATGTGACCAAGATTTTGTAACAATATTTTGATTTAAAAGAGTGTCCATGGAGTTTCTTGCCCGATCTTCTCCATTGAGATCTACGCTAGGGAATGGGTAACTACAGTACTTTCACAGATTTTATGTCTTGTGACTGAGACTGTAGCTACATTTAATTTTCATCTTTGTTTCGACAGTTCAAAAGTGCCTGTAATTGGCCTACTTGAAATAAATGCTTTTGATTTAGTCCGTCGCCCGTCCTGACAACCAGTCTTAAAAAGGGGTGTCGTATTACCCAGTTATTAACTGAGTTCTGGAGGTCAGATAGGCAGTCGCTCCATGTAAAATACTGATATCCAGCAGCCCAACATAATTGGGAAAAGGCTGGGCAGATGATGCTTTGCTTCGCGTGATTCATGGTGAAAAGTGATACTTGAGGTAGTGTAAATCCCGGGCCTGAGGTCGGTGAGGTACGGGCTAGCTCGCCGTCCGTTCGTCTCATGACGACAGGCCGTGTCGACGGCGCGTGCATGTTTCACGCGCGCCGCAAGGGCCGATGCCTGCCAGGGCTGCGGGACTGTTCGAAAGAGATACCGTGACCCCGGAACACAAAGGGCGATGAAGGAACATGGATGAGTTTTAGTCAGTAAAAGTCTGACACTCCCTCCTACTCCGCTCAGAGCGGGGGCAGGAGTCATTTGATGATACCACATCCGAAAAAAAAACAAAAGTAGTGTAAATCTCTATCTAAGTTTACAGAAATACCATTTGTATGTCTTTAACCGTCGCGTCGGTCGTTACGAGTAGTCAAATGCCGAAAATCTAAAAATCTGACATCCAGTCTTGCCAAGGGGTATATTACCCAGTTACTGGGTAGAGGAAGTCAGAAAGGAAAAATACTGGTACAGTCGACCCAGCTATATGGTTTACATTTTACAATGTAATTTGCATGTTAAAATGTAAACCAAATAGCTTGGTCGACCGTACTATGAAATTTGTTCAGATTGATGATCTTCACACACCCCTAAATATCAGCCATTTCTGATTCAATCTCCTATAATGAACTGAACGCAGTACTTTTAAAAGCTCGATAACTCACAAAGTGTCATTGTTATTAAGTTCTCCATAATCCTATCTAAAAACGAAGCCCACAATATCTGGAATATTAATTTATATTTTATCAATGCATCTTTTGCTGAGATAATACGCATTGTTGGCCTCGTATAATCAATACCTTTTGATATCTTTTTTCAATTATTTTACTAAAGATAATATTATTAGTCCGACAACAAATCTTTTCGCAGCCGGATAAATATATAGTATTTTTGTCCATTTCATTATGTACTGAGGGATATCGGTACATAATGAATGGGCATTGGCAGAAATGGGCAAAAATACTAAATTAAATTACTTAATTAATTCCGTGGCACGAAGGGATCTCCGTGCCACGGAAAGCAACGCCCAGGCTGTCATTTGTAGATCTTTGACAGTCGTTACAGGCAGTCACAAGCCATAAAGTTTGTCAACCAGTCTCGGAGGTCAAATAGGCAGGCGCTCCATGAAAAATACTGGTTTTCAGCTGCATTTGCTTGGACTAGATACGGAATCCAATACAATAGGCTAGTTCCCATCATCAATAAATTGCAAATCTATTTAGTCCGCCAGTTAGAGTATTGGAAAATAATGGACACGTATTTTTTGTTTTTGTAAATCAATGAATATTGACAAAGATAAAACGCATCAAAACTCGGGAGTGGGGGCTCGTGACGTCACAACGCACTAAAAATTATAGCACGGCGTGACGTATTGAGAATTTTAAATGCGTCGTATCTCGTCGATTTTGGTCTACGTAAGAAAAGAAAAAATACGTGTCAATTATTTTTTGATAATCTAACTGACAGACTAATTAGATTTTTTCAAGACACAAGCTTATTGGGAAAAGTATAAGCGGAAATTGCAGTGATGATTAACAGTGATAGCCTAGCGGTGTGGTCGTTGGACTGTCAAGTCTGAGGTTTTTTTTTTAAATAATAATAATCAAGCCAAGTCAGAGGCCCATCATCAGCCTATAATGCCCCACTGCTGGGACACGGCCCTCTCAATGAGTGGGAATGGGCTATAATCGACCACGCGGGCCCAGTGAGGATTGCTAGATGTAGCATATCTTCGAATTTTTGGTTCTAGGACATGCCGGTTTCCTCACGATGTTTTCCTTCACCGTTTTGAGAGCAGTGGTGATGAAATAAATTACACAAAGTAATGCGCCTGTCTGGGTTCGAACCCCCGACTTACGAACAGCGTAAGTCGGGGACGCCACCACTGGGCCACCGCTGCTCTCAGAGGCCCATGGCCGGCCATAAAACAGCTGATACCAGGGTTTGGCACTAATCACTCGAAAAAAAAGAAAAAATAAGCGTCCCGTATACTAAGACATACTAATATCTAGAACTTCAAGTTTGGTAGTCTAAGAACGTATTTCCACCATTATGTCTGTAGTTTGTATTGTCAAGACATTAGGACCCAAATATACCATCGATATTACTTGCGCTGAATTGCGGTCTGTGAGTTAAGACTTGAGTTAGGGTACGCCCTATCGTAGGCCGAATTTTATGTTCTAATTGGTCACAAACAATAATGTTTATATTGTCAATTATATAATTGTTGAGTAGGTTGGTCTTCAAATCAATAAGCACTGTGAATAACCGCGGGTAGGAACAATAAAATAAAGATCACGTTTCGTGTCGGGCGACATGGGAATCGAACCCAGGATCCCATGCTCAGCAGTCACGCTTGTGACAACTAGACCAAAAAGGCAGTTTTTAAATTATTAAGCTTAAATTACTCAAATTAAACAACTTAACAAAAATGAATGAGTACATGGATTAGTTTTCACAAAAGAGTTAAGGTTCTCTAATGTTGGACCCCGATAATTGAAGAGGTCTTTGTAAACCCACGTTCAACATAATCTTCAAAATGACAAATCAAATGCTAGGGGTATTATATTTTCAAAGTATCTAAAAGTACTTAAAGCCGTTTAGAAATAGCCGTTCTATTTCTGAACCTGTTCTTGAACGTTCGAAAGAAAGAAAGAAAACAAATAATTGGCTTTCAGTCTATATGAAAACAAAAGAAGACATAATCTCGACTGCTTGACAATTCTTATTACAAATCATCAAATAGTTAATGGCGATAGCAGTGAGTATTCTTTTACAATATTGTTGTCTTTTGAAAAATGTTGATCACTGTTATTGTGTTAAAATAACTACACTGGCTTGCAAAACTAAGTACAACCCTTTCAAAATTTTATTTTTTTCTAAACTATAGAAGTTAGAGATTTAAAATAAAAAACGTTTTGTAGCAATTTAGGTTACCGACTATGAAGGTTTTATGTACAAAATTAAACTCTTTTTCAAGTTCTTTTTGTTTCGAAAGTATATCTTGTGTACTTAAAAAGTTATTGCAATTTTAAAAGTGTGATACTTAGTTTTGCAGGCCAGTGTAGATGAGCCATTTCTGTTCATAATTTGTCGTTATTAGGTGCTTACTATAGAAAACATCACGCCCCGAAAAGTTAGGCACAGGTGTTTTTAATACCGCTGATTTTGGGCCCCTAAGATACAGGCTGCGCCTAGTTTGGGGCCCACGACCACTTAAACTTTTGTACTCTTTTTAACTAACTTTGCTCATCATGTCTTGTTTCCTATCATTGTATGTTACCTAACTTGTGTGTGTCAATAAATATAATTTAATTTAATTTAATAGTACACTCACATTTCACCAGTTATGTTTAAGTCTCATTTGCCATTTAGTCATCACTTGCTGATGCCACTTTTTGCTTTTTGATGGCAATCCATGAACCACAATGTAAATTGTTTTTTTTTTTTTTTAATTTAGCAAATTATTTATTTAAGTAACTCACATATTTCATATCTACTTCAATATTACTATAAACCTCGTCAAAATCATTTAAGTATTAGAAAATGCAACTCAGCTACCAAGAAATGGTGAAATCCATTTTATTCAAGCAAACCGTAGTAAAAATAAAATGTCTACTTAAATTAGAATGTCAATCAGATGGTGGCCGTTTATCTAGATTTCCGATATCTTATTACATTTCTCCCGGAGACGGGACACTTAAAGCTTTAGGAAGGTTAGTTAAATAGGTTACTGGGCCAAAAGTGATGGATACTTAAACTTAAAGTTAGAACCTAAACTTTAAAATACAGGGTGTAAACAACCTCATCACGAAGTCGTCAACCAAGCATTCTGAACATCAAACCAATTAGTAACTTTACGCAAAATGATTGCTGGGAAACGACTTTTTTTTTGGGGTGAAAAATCATTTTTTGTAGTAGAACTTAATATAATGCACTCAAAACATTGTGCTGATGTATGGATTGAATAGTACGGGGGTCGTGGAGGTGTTTAAAGTAAAAGTCTTACAATAAAAACTTGTCAAAAACTTGGAACTTTGACCCCCAATATCTCCGTAACTAGAAGGTTCCCAGGTAAGATGTAGAACAAAAATGATCGCAATGACGGGGAAAACAGTTTCGTTAAGAGGTTTTTTACACCCTTTAGACTCTCACCACCACAATCTCAGATTTTTACCAGCATCATCAGCGAGTTTGTGAACTATCATCACTGCCTAGCCTTTTCCCAACTATGTTGGGTTCAGCTTCCAGTCTAGCCGGATGCAGCTGAACACCAGTATTTTACAGGGAGCGACTGCCTATCTGACTGATCTCCATAACCCAGTTAGTACTGGATAATACCCCTTCGGAAGACCCGTTGAAAGGTGGTCGATGATATGTGAACTCTGTAGTACCTAATCGACTTAAATACACTGGCCTGCAAAACTAAGTACCTACTACACTAAAACTAAGTACTACACATAAAACTACAGAAGAGAGCTAATTAAAATAAAAAACGTTTAATAAACGTTTAACGAAGTTCTTTGCAAAAAAACAAAAAGAACTCGAAAAAGAATTTAATTTTGTCTATAAAATTAAATTCTTTTTCGAGTTCTTTTTGTTTCGAAAGTAAAAAGTTATTGCAATTTTAAAAGTGTGATACTTAGTTTTGCAGGCCAGTGTATATGGGACAGCTGTTTTTTGCGATTTTGGTCGATTGAAGAAAGTAATTGCTCAGTTTGATTAATCAATAGCACATCCATAACATGTTTTTCTATAACAACAAACTAAAAAGCACGTAAATACAAGTTTTTTGGTTTAAAATCCACGTACTAAGTTAATAAACCTCCGAAAAACCTGAAAATCAATAAAGAATTCTTTGTCACAGTCACAGCGTCAACAAATGTAGGTACGTTGGGATACTGGAAGGGTAATTTCAGTGTAACAACACAAACAATTTTTCATAAAAATAGGATCATTCTTCCAAGATTATTGTAACATTTTTGTGCTAGAAAATGCTAACAAGGAAACAAGAATAATGTTGCCAAGAATAACAGTCATTTTCACTTAGCTTAGTCTGGGCACAAGTTATGTCCATACCTTTTTGGGACTTATTCGTCTACTGGCGAGTGTAAAACTCGCGAGTGCGCGCGAATCAACTCGCTCGACCTTGAAAATCTGACGTAAAATACGTCAGATGTACAATCAGCTACAAAGCCTTAAATGTATAAAATATGTACCCTCTTTAAATGTATAAGATATTTTATACGACTTGACTATAAAACAAAAATATTATAAAATAATTTTTATTTGACTGTACTTACGTGCGAGCGAGTTGACGACAGAAAAAAATAAATAAAATCGGAAGGTGCCAAAGCCAACTCGAGCGCACTCGCAAGTTTTAGGCTCGGCGCAACCACAGCCACCGGTAGCCAGCGACAAGCAGTTCACACGCTTTTTCATACATTTTGTTGAAACTCGCCGCACACGTGTCGGTGGTCGGTGGTTGGTCGGTGGCGGCCACTCGTTACAGCAGTCGACAAACAAACCACAGCCACCGGTGGGTGTGGCTGGTGGCCCGTTTGCGCCGAGCCTTACACTCGCCAGTTGATGAATAAGTCCTTTTTGGTACATACTGTACCACTTATCTGCCAAAAATCCCCTTTATCATCATCATCTGCCTAGCCTTTTCCCAACTGTGTTGAGGTCGGCTTCCAGTCTACCCGATGCAGCTGAATAACAGTATTTTACATGGACCGACTGCCTATCTGACTTCCACAACCCAGTTAGTACTGGGTAATACGATACCCCTTTCTAAGACTGGTTGTCAGACTTATCTGATTAAAAACACAAGATATTTATGTCAATAAGTTGGTGAATTTTTCACCCTCAGTAATCAATGTCTACACATGCCGGTTTCCTCACGATGTTTTCCTTCACCGTTTTGAGAGCAGTGGTGATGAAATAAATTACACAAAGTAATGCGCTTGTCTGGGTTGGAACCCACGACTTACTGTTCGTAAGTCGGGGCAGCCACCACTGTGCCTAAAATAGGTTATTAGAATAGGTAGGTAAAGCCAGCAGCTACCTAGGTATATTCTGCAAAGTGTAAATGCACTAACGTGGCTTTATATAGGTGTGTAAAGGTGCTTGTGGCTTCTAAGCAGTATTGGAGCACCTGCTCTCGATATTACGTCCAATATAGGTATATAGATACAGGAATCTAGGTACTCAAGGATATTGCCAACGTTGCTCGTAAAACAATGTCAACCTATTTTGTGGAGGTAACAGAGACATTTTGATGTAAAATGTTCTTACTTGACCAGTTAGAAGTTACTTTACTTTAGGAAAATTAAATAATAAATAAATATCGCTAGACATTAACACACAGCGCTATCTAGTGCCACACTAAGCAACGAGGCTTGTGTCGTGGACACTAGATAGTTGATATACTACATAAATACTTTTTGTTTGTAAATACATACTTATTATACATATAAACATCCATGACTCGGAAACAAATGTCCATGCTCATCACACAAACATTTGCCCCAACCAGGATTCGAACCCGGGACCCTAAGAACGTAAGGCAGCCTCACTACCGCTACGCCATTCCGGTCGTCAAATTGCTAGTAAAATTTAAAGTACTTTGTTGCGGTTATTGGCTTAGTTTACATTATTATTGCAGTTGTTAAAACACATTTTACATGACAAATCGTGCTTAATTTTAGACCTCAAAACAGGATGCATAAATATTTGCTTTGTTGACTGCAATGTGCATTTAGGGTATGATGGGACCGGGCCTGTGGACGGGGAGCTATGGGCTAGCTCGCTTTCCGTACGTCTCATGACGACAGGCCGTGTCGACGGCGCGTTCGTGTTCCACGCGCGCCTCAAAGAGAGTCAGCAACTGTAAAAGGGCCGAAGCCTGCCGGGGCTGCGGGACTATTCGAAAGAGATACCGTGGCCCCGGAACACAAAGGGCGAGGAAGGAACATGGATGGGTTTTAGTCAGTAAAAGTCTGACACTCCCTCCTGCTCCGCCTAGAGCGGGAGGAGTTATTTGATGATTTCCCATCCTAAAAAAAAAAGGTATGATGGGACTACAAAGTAACAAAAATTATAATAATAATAATAATTAGCCAAAAATCTACCCACTGTAGAGTAAACTCCTCGTCTCATACAGAGCATTCATCACCACACATCAAGGCTCAAGGTTAATAAGTAATTTCATACTTGTAAATATAAGTACAAATAACCGTGCGATATCCATGTCTACTATATAATTAATTAATAACACCACTAAGTAATTAACAAACCTAGAAAATACAAAACTGCACGTAATTTAAACGTAATCAGCAAAACATACTTTAATTTCTCGCACCATGATACATTTTAGAATGAGCAAGCGTCTCGACGACCAAGCAAAAAATGCTCGGGTACAAAATTTAACTCCCACTTAGTTATGAGGCACTTCCACGGATATATTGCGAAGAGGCAAGGTTATACTGCGAGCTAAACGAGAAATGAAAATCGCTTGGACATCCAAGATCACTGTAAGGACTTTCTACTACAGTAATCTCTAGGAAAATCGCAAGTTTCCAAGATGAGCGAGAAATGACTGAACTCGCTTCACGGACCCACCTGGCCTTATCCTCTGGAATTGCACGGAATCCATTTATTTTAAAATTCATTTTAAACTTTAAGCGACATTTGCGCAGAAAAAATAACCTTCAATTTACATTAACATAAATGGCAGTGCTTTAGCGCTTGATGGCATTTTCTGTGCGTTTATTGATGTCATAAGAGCTTCATTAACTATGGCAGGGCTGTAATTGGTGATGATATTTCAAATGAGATTAATTATTTTGAAGTTTTATTTAGCTTAATTTGTTTTGTTTGTAAATAAAAAGGTGCATTAATGCAGATTTTGAAATGGAACTGATTGCCTCTTTGAACTAGTTGTCGCATGCGCTAATGCCTGTCATGAGGTCTAAAGTTTTTTTTCTAAGATCATGCAAAGTGCTATTGAATTCTGCCCCTAGAAATGTCACAAAAAAGCAGCCTAAAGTCTGCGTTTGTAGCCGGTTGATTTGACGGCAATAGGGTTGCCCGAATTACATGGTACCCACATTTTTCCAGCTATACAACAAGACGAAACGCACTGTTATATTTTAATATAGAGCACTTTTATCCGACTACTTCTTTTTCGTGTGGTTAGTGCCTAACCTCGTGTCACAGTTGACCTGACTGAGAACCTCATACTCTTACCTTTGTGTCCAGTAGACTTTCAAGGTAAACCACCATTATAAGGCTAATAAAAATCATCCAATCCATACGTCACTTTGAGGGTAAAACAATCTACTTTTAGTGCCATATCTGTTTGCGACGTTTGATTGGCAACCCAATCACCGCACGGTTGATCAAGTCCGATTTAATATTCATGTTTATTACCTTGTGTGTTACATCGCTAGTGAGTTTAGTACAGTCATAGGGTCATAGACTTTGTTATATGACACAATCTAGTAAGAATAATAGTAAGAAGAATAGGTTCTGGGCCTCACTAGACAGCGAATCCAAGCGTAGGCCAAATGGTCAATTTTGACTTTTTGTCGTTGAAGTTCTCTTCATCACTCACTACACTACATCACTTAAGTAAATTTTGGCGGCGTTTGCTAGAGAATCGGTAATAGAGAAGTATGGAAGAGGAAAACATGCTGCGCCGAAATGAATTGGGATAAGGGCAAGACATTGATATAAGAGAATCGGAAGATGCATTGTTTCAGCCAATCAGAAACAAGCAACGTCTCTATCTAATTTGAAGTGAACACAAATTATAAAATGGCTATGTAAATATGGCCATTACCTCGGCATAGTAATGCAGTTTTTTAAAGTTGCTATTTTTGACTTACGCGGTGTTAGAACTTTTCAATCATCGCTATTTGTTCAAATGTTACTTTGTTTATGATTTTGAATCACACGCCCTTAGCAGATTTAGTAATTTCGGGGGAAAAGGCACAAAGAAATATATTTTTCCACGTCTCAAAAACGTCTCTCTCCTAAATATCTGCATGTAAATAAAAACCCAGCTACGACCACACGTCTCATTTTTATCCCCTAATGAATATGAAAATGAACATTACGTTATGAAACGCGTTTTGACGACATTCAAGATCAAGGCCTAAACAAAGTAACTACATTACTCAAATAAAAATAAACAAGAATTCGTAGTAAACCGACAGACTGATGATATTTTTGTGTATAACATGAACATAAAATTTAACGATGATACACATAAAAATGTAGCAAGTGAAACAAATATTTATGTGAAAGATCGTACTAATAAAGGAAATTTTATTTGTTGGTTTTTTCTAGGAAAATTAGCTGATTCAGATGTTTGCTTACGACTATAAAAGGTAGCTGGCAACAGGGGCGGTACCGTTATGTATTTATTTATTACATTTAGTACAGCATAAGACGATACTACTAAATTAAGTAATCTCTTACTCGGTCTTCTCACAGAATCACAAACATTCTAACATTACCGTCTTCCATTCATCAGCAAACAAGTCCAATCCAGGGTTGGTCTCCACGCCGGGGCTGCGGGACTATTCGAAAGAGATACCGTGGCCCCGGAACACAAAGGGCGATGAAGGAACATGAATGGGTTTTAGTCAGTAAAAGTCTGACACTCCCTCCTGCTCCGCCCAGAGCGGAAGTCAATTGATGATTTCCCATCCGAAAAAAAAAAAGGGTTGGTCTCCACGAGCGCGTTGAGCATCGTAAGCATGCGCGGGATATACCTTATGGGAGGTGGATCGAGCTACAGTGCAACAAAATGGGTCATTAAACAATTTATGCTTTCTAGAGCGATTATAATTATTTGCTACAAATAATTGAGACAGCTCCGCATGCAAATTCGAAGCGTCGGTATAACCATGTACTCGTATAATTTTATACGCTAGAGTTATTTGGTCAACAGCACGCCCACTTTATGGGAATTAAAATTCAAACAAGTTATACTCACAGAAAAGTTCAGCTCGTCTATAACTGGTCATAATTTTGAAGGTTTCCATGACAAGACTCAACCAACCAACTCGACTGACTGTCTGTACTACTAAGACGTAGTACAGGCAGTCAGTCGAGTTGGCTTGCCATAACTTGCGGTAACTTTGAACTCTACTGGCTGGGACAAACTAGATGGGAGACGTGGAGGACAGGGTGTTGTGTTGCAGTTTGGGATTGGAAGAGGCCTATGTCCAGCAATGGATTGTGATAGGTTGAATAAAGATGATATTGGTGTAAATAAAGATCACCATCAATGAGAATGGGAGATCATAGTTTATTTAGAAAAAAATATATAAAAAGACGTAATAATTTGATATTGGAATTTGCTTTATGGAACTCGAATGGAGTTGGGTAGGTCACCTAGCAAAGTGCAGTGATGGCAGGTGGAGTAAAGCTGTGTCTAAGTGGCGTCGAAGAAATGGCAAGAAGAGTGTGGTCATCGGGCAGAGAGATGGGCTGACGATATTATTGCCAAACGCGAGGTAAAACCTGAATGAGGCTGGCTGGCGTGAAGATTGGGACGAACAAAGAGAAGTTTATATCTAGGAGCGGAAAAACCGGGCTGTGGGCGATGGTGATGGTGATGACTATAAAATAAACTTGTGCAGTGTTTAATGTTTGCTTCATTTTTGTAGCTTATACTTATTCACATTCAAAAATATCCCTCGCATATCTCTTCAATGGAAAGTCGGTCAGACATTACGGTCGGACACAATCTGCATACTACTTGCATACATATTACCTGCTAACTTATAATGTAAACTACGTATTAAAGTTTCCTTAGATCACGTTATCACCAACTCGTTCAACTCCTTGATTGTCGAAACTCTTACAATTAACGACGACATATCAAGTTCCATCGTTAGCGTTCAAACTTCCGTTCTTATAATTAGAGATATTAGAATGATTATGGTGGTGATATACGGTTGATATTTAGGTACCTACCTATATTAGCCAGCACGCGTATCATAGCCAGTTACATCTCTACTCTTAGAACTCAAAGGAACATTCATTAAAAATGGAAGGACATGCACATACCTTATTAGTAATGTTTTTCAAAAAGATCAGGTGCGTAGTCTCGCAACCGGCGCGCGTGTATGACCACATGTATGAATGTGGACGAGGCAAAAGGTGTATGTAAGGATAGTAACAGGTGGCGTTCTGTGGTTTTGGACTACCCCCATGGGAAAAAAGCGTGAGTTTATGTATGTATGTAAAAACGTAACAAGAGATTATCCCGTCTTACTGCGTCAAAAACTGGTTACATTTCTGATTCGTTGAAAAATTACATTTGAATATAATAGTGACTCATATTAAAAATCGGATTGGAGCAGCGGTGGCCCAGTGGTGGCGGCCCCGACTTACGAACAGTAAGTCGTGGGTTCGAACCTAGGCAGGCGCATTACTCTGTGTAATTTATTTCATCACCGCTGCTCTCAAAACGGTGAAGGAAAACATCGTGAGGAAACCGACATGTCCTAGAACCAAAAAATTCGAAGACATGAGACATCTACCAATCCGCACTGGGCCCGCGTGGTAGATTATAGCCCATTCCCTCTCACAAAGAGGAGGCCTGTGTCCCAGCAGTGGGAACATTATAGGCTGATGATGATGATTAAAAATCGTATTTGTCATTCCATACAGAATGTGTGAGCTCATTCTTCTCAGAACGAACAGTTTCACACGGTCAAATGATTGAATCTTTATTTTATTATTTTAGGGTTACATACCTCAAAAGGTTAAAAAAGGAACCCTTATAAGATTACTTTCTTGTTCGTCTCTCTGTCTGTCCGTCTGTCCGTCTGTCACCACTGATTTTCTCAGGAACGGGTGGACTTAACAAGTTGTAATTTATACCAGATACTGAAGTCTATAGTCCCTATGAGGTTTATAATAATCAAGGTCCTGAGTCAACATGATAAAAAGATATGTGTAAAATATTTTTTTTGACATCACATCGTACAAATAACTCTGTACAATTTGTCATTTTGTCACATGTTGCTTCTGTGTCTACGGAGGTCATGCTTATGTTACATACGCATAGATAGCAAGAAAAGATTCTCAGGGTTTTCTGTCATAAGAATCTCAGAGGAGTGTAAAAAGCGTTGAATCGATACTACATAATTATTTCAGCCCGTATGAGGGTAGCGAAATTAATAATCTGTCAACCAGAGGCCTTAGCACAAACGCGCAAAGTAAATGCAACCAAAATTCGAAGGATGTTTGAATCGAAAATAAAATCATCGTTTGGCATCTTGGTTTAATTTTCGCGAAATGCTCAGATTGTAGCACCCATAAGTTTGAATAAAGTATTAAAATTGAATAAACACTATGTGCGAAACGAATTAAATGGTTCCTGGTAACGCCAACACTGATTTGATAGATTCACTCTTATAATATGAGGCAGTTTGTATTTCCCGCTCCTTTTCCCAACCTGCACATGCAGCGCTTTTAGCATCATTCAAAATGTGAACATGAGAACGAGAGAATGAGGACTGACAGCTGTCAGTTCGACTAAGAAATCGCACATGGACGTACGTGTAACCGTGTGTAACGGATCTCTCGAACCACCACCGCACCGCATGACGAGCTTCTCGTCTGATCACCCGCGAAGAGACGAGGATCATCTCGAGCCTTTGCAATGAATTCTGCAATAATAAGTACAGTCCCGCTCCGCCAAACGCGTTGTGTTTGATTACCCAGTGTAATAAGAAATAACTATATTCAAATATTGGTCGCGCGACCCGCGTAGTGATACTCTGCTGTGTGAAAGCCGAAGGAGATTGGATCCCGCTGGCCTGCCCCTGGTGAGTGCTGCATGTCCCTTCTCTTCCTCTCTTTTCCGCCTCGACTTTTTTCACTGCCGATTCACTGTAATAACACGTCCGCTAGTATCGAAGGTTGGTTCTGATACGTTTTCAAGACCGAATTATTGTTGGCGTGACCAGTTCCAATACTTTATATTTACTCCGCGCGTTAGTCTAGTGCTATGCCCACTACATATAATATGTATTGAATAAAAAGAATCATTAAAACGTTGCGTTGCGTTGAATTTTATAATTTTTCGTTCATGTTGTACCTATATGGCAAAAATATTTTATTAGCTTGTAAACGGTCGTTTCACACTGATTAAAATAATATTCACAGTATTTTTTAACATTTGACATTATTATAAACAGCTGAAAGACGAGACGAGACGACGACGACGATAGACGAGCGTTTAATTACAAAATTTCAATTACAAGCCAATACCTTAATACATAAGACCAGCCTTCATATTCCAAGTCTTAATTACGTCACCAAATCTGACAGCTTACATCACAAAATAATCCCAACAAATTAATTAATTTCTTTTTCTCCTCGCTAGGCAAACATTCTCATTAGAAGCAGTATTTCTCAAGATTAGACACTAAGAATGATGAGGACATCCCTTTGCACTTTGTCTAGAATGGTCTAGTCTATAAATTGTAGGAAACTACTTCGCACTTCAGAGTTTCTGTTAATTGATCTTTCTGGTTCTTTAGACGGTAAGAATGGGGAGGAATTGGAGTCTATTTTCAAACAAAAAAATTTTACACCTTCTTCGACTATTTTTCACGTATCTTCAACTAGATGAATTATAAGCGCAGCTTAAATAACGAATTTAGATCTCAAAACAGTTGGCTCTTGTTTTTTAAAGGTTGAGAAAAATTTCTCATCAATTAAAACTTTTTTTTATTTCTTGTATAACTTTGCAATTTTGTTTCATAGGACTTGTTGTTTTGCCGGAAATCGAGATAAACCGTTTTTTACCCTTATACTTCCCGACCTCAGATCGCCCGTAAATCATTTTTTCTTTCGTTTTTGTTATATTCTCTTTCATTTCCAATGGGTTTCATCCTACTATGAATTTTTTCATTTTCAAAAATTATCTGCACTGGTCTAAAAGTAACTTCTCTCTGTCAATTGATGTAACTAGACATAATTTGAAGGCAGGGTTAGGGCAGGCAGGGTTTACCCGGCGCCGTTGATGTGTGCGATTAAAAGTTTCTTTTTACATTACAATATTTGAACCGCCAATCTAATAATGTTGCACTCATTATTAAATCATCTGAATTAATTACTTTTTACATTGATAAGAAAACTTACAGCGAAACAGACAATGAGTAATACACTGGCCTGCAAAAATAAGTATCACACTTTTAAAATTGCAATAACTTTTTACTTACACAAGATATACTTTCGAAACAAATAGGACTCGCAAAATATTTTAATTTTGTCTATAGTTTCAAAGAAAGCTGAAACAATTGCTGCATAACTTTTTTTTTAATTTTAAATCTCTAACTTCCATAGTTTAGGAAAAATTGAAATTTTAAAAGTGTAGGTAGTACTTATTTTTGCAGGTCAGTGTAGTTTAATTTTGTTTATAGTTTCAAAGAAAGCTGATAAAAATTGCTATAAAACGTTTTTTTATTTTATTTTAAATCTCTAACTTCCATAGTTTAGGAAAAATGAAATTTTAAAAGTGTAGTACTTATTTTCGCAGGCCAGTATAGTTTCAACAAAATATGGCCTATTACAAGTTTGCGCACATAAACGTTTTCAACGACACTAGGCGTTATTTAAAATAATGCCCATTAAAAAGTGTGCTGATAGATTCTCAGCGCTCTCGACTCGAACCAACAGTTTATTAATATTTATTTTAAAACATGTCATCCTTTTTAACCACCTGCAATTTCATCCAAACTCTTCCAATAAATAAATATTGCTGGACATTACACACAGCGCCATCTAGTCCACACTAAGCAACGAGGCTTGTGTCGTGGACACCAGAAAGTTGATATACTACATAGATACTTTTTGTTTGTAAATACATACTTATTATACATTATATAAACACCCATGACTCGAAAACAAATGTCCATGCTCATCATGCAAACATTTGCTCCTACCGGGATTCGAACCCAGGACCCTAAAAACGTAAGGCAGCTTCACTACCGCTGCGCCATTCGGGTCGTTAAGTATTACTTATGACCTTTCCCTCCAGCGCTTGCGTGTTCTGCATCAAATGCATCTAAACAACTGGCTTCAACTCCTAAATGTCACGGTTGTAATAACTCAGCAGTAACTACTCTACGAAATAGCAAAGTTTCCTTTACCGTATTCAGTAACTTTTAATATAACAGAGTTTTGAGGATGGGTCACTTTTTGTCAATAGCAAAAGTGTTTTGAATTTCCTATAAACAACGGTTCGTTATTGTACAAAAGGTACCATTCGTTTTTGAGTTACGAGTAAGGGACGGATTATGGCGTTCCAAAAAAAAAATTGCGTGATCTACTTGCGACGAACGGATGTTGGTTACCAAAGCCCTCCGTTAACACGTGTTCGACCCTTCTTGCGTTTCTTGCAATTAGAGTAAACCCAGGATATAACATATTTATACCTCTAAACAGAAAACTTAACTTTTATGTTTATTTTAAAATTTTGGTGTTGAAATAATCTCTTTCTGGCTAGTGAATAAAACGCGATTGAGAGCGACTGACTTGACACATTGCATTTCGGAACTGTAAATTAAATTGAATGGCACAAAGGATAAATACTGGTTTAATGCGTAATGTATTATGGTTGTTTGGTTGTTTCAAATGAATATTTTAAGGTTAGTTTGAGAAATACATACCTGGCTCCCTTCACTTTTAAATGCGGATAAATTTCGACGAGTAAACTTTGCACAAACGGCTATCTAGCCGAAATCTAACTTGGAATTCATTATTATCCAACATACTAAAATGATTGACCCTCGTGTTGTAATTACGTTGATTAGAACCACTTTCTTCATCTGATTCTGAGTTACTCCAGTCCGGTAATCTTTCTAAATTACTTAGTTCACTATCTGAACGAGACATTTTACAATTATTTATGGCACATAACGCAGAACAAGTGAAACTTTTGTAGACAACCGACCAAAATTGGACGGTAAACAAACTGTAAATGACTCGTAACTTTGACAGCTCGTTGACTTTTCTTTTTTGTTACAGGAACACCATCGCCCGACATCTGCTTACATTTGGCTCACCGTTCGTTATTCGTAACCCCCCATCCGTAGGTACTGATATATCGGTAACTTATGTAAGGAAGCGTACTACTATACTATACTACATACTCTATCCGTAAGCAAAACGCCTCGTTTCTTGTTTATAGGAACCGGGCATTCATCTTTCATTTGTATCAGTAGCAGTTTTTGTGTAGTAGTTTCCTCCGTGCGTCGGAAAGCACTATGTCAACCATTCATTCATTTTTTGTAGATCTTTGACAGATAGCCAGTGGCCTGAAATTCTGACAACCAGTCTTACCAAGGGGTATCGTATTACGCAGTACTAACTGGGTTGTGGAGGTCAGACAGGCAGTCGCTCTATGTTAGATACTGGTATTCAGCTGCATCCGGTTAGACGCGAAAGCCAAACAAGAGCTAAAAGCACTTCTTTATCTTTCCAAAACTTATTACATTGGCAGATAAACTTAATTACTGCGTTAAGACTTTTCACTAGCATTTTCTTGAAAGAACACTCTGACGCTAGTTAGTGTGTCAAATTTTAATGTCAAAGAATTTAGATAGACCACTAAAATAATATTATATCAAACGCAAGTTTACACTAGTTCTCAATTTTGTCCTTTACTCGAAAAGCCCGGATACACAGTCTTTCATGAATGAACTATTTGCTGAGTAAAATAAGACTCTGCTCTCGAAGTCTTCGGAGTAAATAGGTCAAGTATGTCCTTGAGTTAAGCTTAGAGAACATCTTAATTTATCTGCCTGAATGAAATGGAAGTCAGTTTCTGTGACCAAGATTGTGTTTGCGTTCAATTGTTCAAAAAGTCCAATCTGATGCAACGAATACAATAAAAACATATTTGCTACTAGCTGTTGTCTACGATCTTTTTCAACACGAAATCAAGCTCCTCGAAAAATTGTACGTTATTGTACGCTGAGCTACGTATTTCATTAAAAATATTGCCCGTTTAATTAAAGCGCTTATACTATATCTTAAAACGAAATGGAACAGCTTGTTTTTAGCTTATCTGCTCGGCCACGAACTTCACGTTCACGTGTCACGCGTGTTGGGATAGTGACTGACGAGAAAAAATAAATGAAAGAATTACAGACTTCGAACATAATTATCTTGAATGGTGATTCAAGATAATTATGTTCGAAAAATTATGCGACGCAAACAAGTGACAAACGGGAGTGTCACATTAACCAAAATGCATTGTTTTAAAAAACAAAAAAAAAACAAAATTCATTTATTTGCGTAAATAAGGTACAGAAGGTAGGTAGAATGTATGAAATTGTTCTCTTATTCTGCCTTTAATTTCGGCGTGCAAATTTATAAAGTTACATATTTTTTATTAATTTAAATTAATTATTTATCACAATCATGCAGTCATTATAAGCAGATAATCCCATTAAAATTGTATTATTGAATTAAATAAATGTCAATGGTAATAATCATAAATGTCAATAACTATCATTTCAATAATGGGAGACATTCTCCACACAATAGTACAACAAAAATATGAGGTTGTTTGAGGTTGTGAACGGAGCGTTAGATAACCCTATTAATGTTATAAATACAAAAGTAACTCAGTTTGTCACCTTTTCACAACTAAACGGCTGATCAAATTTGGCAAGGAGATAGATCATATCCTGGGGAAGGAACTATCTTTCTTTTTCTCTTACTCATACAGATCAGAATTTCAATACAAGCGAAGAAGTCGCGGGTAACAACTAGTAGTTATATAAAGTGTGTAAAAATCCTCTTGACGAAGCCGGAAGGTACTTGTTCTCCTTTTCATTTCGATCATTTTTTTGTTCTACACCATACCTGGGAACCTTCTAAAGTCAAAGTTCCAACTTTTTGACAACTTTTTTTTTTAAATACAAGTTTTGAATGTAAGATTTTTAAACACCTCCACGACCCCCGTACTATTCAATCCATCCATCAGCACAATGTTTGGAGTGCGTTACATTGAGTTCTGCCACAAAACATGATTATTCACCCCAAAAAGTCGTTTCCCCGCTATGATTTTTGCGTAAAAGTACTTAGTTTGATGTACAGAATGCTTGGTTGACGGCTTCGTGATAAGGTTGTGTACACCCTGTATATTATCGCCTGTCTTTAATATTTTATCTCTAGTCCTAAGTTATTTCTCCACAGCTATCTTTATTTCATGTAATTATTTTCGTTGCGGGCTGCCAGACGGCCTAGTGTGCCCCTTGGGATGCTGCGAACTTTCTGTAACTTGCTTTACTAAGCTAAATTCTGTAAAGAGCTGCCAGAATTAATTTTAAAATATTAGGCTTTCAGACTTCCATGACCTTAGCTTGGACGCGTTAATGTTCACGAGACATTTTATTACATCTTGTACTATAGAAGTTTTTGCGCGTTGCTTTACTCGCATCTTAGAGGAACTTCTTCATGAACTCGGGTATAAATGGATCGTATGTTTTCTAAGATATTATGGTCTACACTGGCCTGCAAAACTAAGTACTACACTTTTAAAATTTCAATTTTTTGTATAGATAGAGATTTAAAAGAAAAAACGTTTTATGGCAATTTTAAAATTGTGATACTTAGTTTTGCAGGCCAGTGTATCTGTGTAGTATTTTTTTATTTAAAAAAGTTTCATTGGCAAAATAGTTTGCGATACAGATGATGTTTTGAAGCCCAGTACGCACCTTTTTGCTTTTTCATAATACTTGATACTTTCAAATATTAACAATAGGGATGATTACTGACTAAAAAAAATATGATTCTATTTAGTCCGTCAGTTAGATTATCGAAAAATATTGGTTTCGTGTTTTTTGTTTAATCAAATTAATAAAAAATAACGAAGATAAAACGTGTCAAAGATGATGAGTGGGGGCTTGTGACGTCATATTTGAGTAAAAAATGTACTCAAATGTGACGTCACACGAGTTTTCGATACACTGTATCGTCTTCATTTTTTTGTTTACGTGAAAAAAGAAAAAATATGCCTCCGATATTTTTTGGAAATCTATCTGACGAACTAATTAGTTTTTTTTCTGTCATTTACCCCATTCATACTTTTCTGAAACTTTTCCTTAACAAAAAGCCATGTACGTTAATAAAAACAAAGCTTACATTCAAAGTATACAGCAGAAGATTGCTGCGTCCCGTGCCCACACAGTTTCCAATAACACCCACTCGCTGGAAGAGAGAAAGTTTTTCCTTTGCTTAGCGCTACGGAAATCCTGAACGTGTGCGATATGTTTGCATTTGTTTACCTGCATGAAAGTGTTGAGGTTTTGAGTTTTGTTTTATATTGCAGTTGTTAGAGTATAAAAAGGATGTAAAAGTACCCTTAACGACGCCGAAAGGCACTTGTTCTTCCCGCATCATGCGATTTTTTTTATACCATGCCTAACTAGAAGGTTCCCACCTTCTAGTTAGGCCCCGTTCTGAATATATCGTGACAACAGATAATCGTGTAGTTTTAAGGGTCGGGGCTTGTATATTTAAATGGAAGTGTTCTCATATACAGGGTTATTTGTAAAACACCGACAACCTCTCAGGACTGTGTTACTAACATCATAATCAACAACTTTTGTTCTATGACTTTTAAAAATTCATCATATTTTCATTCATCAAATTTTCGTACAAAAATAAAAATATTTAAATTGAATGCTCTAAATGTTAAGAAATCTATGCGAAGCAAAAGAAAGCGAAAGTACAATAGTGAGGGGAGCGGGGTCAGGGTGGCGACGGCCCGTAAAAGCGTTCAATTTAAATATTTTTATTTTTTTTTTATGAAAATTTGATGAACTAAAATAATTATGATGAATTTTTTTTTTTGCGCAGTTTTTTTTTTAAATAGGTTCAAGTTCTTAACATTAAAACATAACTTTCAATACCTCCACATCCCCCGTACTATTTAATGCATCCACTAGCACAATGTTTTGAGTGCGTCTCATTGAAACCTACCGTAAAACTTGATTTCTCCACCAAAAAAGTCGTTTCCTAGAAACAGTTTTCGCGTAGAGTGTTTTAGTTTGATGTACAGAACGTTTCGTTGACGACTTCGTGAAAGGTCCGTTTACACCTTGTATTTAAAAACGGGACCTCAAGGTCAGATAATAATAATCATAGGGATAACCATTTATTTTCATCAACTAACTAAATCATGTCCGGGATCCTCCTACCTTTGAAAGTTTTCCTTATTAATTTAAGATTTAATTTAATTAGTGCCTGTTATAATAATAAATTGTAGATTTATGACTGTGATTCTAATAAAGAAATTAAGAAGAATGTACACAAATTAGACACTTTGCCGTCGACAAACAAGAAATAGCGGGTGATTGTGCTCTTCAATAATATAACAATAAAATAAATCTTGGGGCGTATATCGAGCTAATGTCGCAACCCACACGTTTGCATGACACCGTATATTTCGATCATTAATGAAATATATTACTTACTGCCGGACAAAAAACAAGGATCTTTACTCTACTTAAACACACGGAAATTGTTAACAGTTTAAAGAAGCTTAAATACTCAAGTTCCCTATCCAATTTCAGTCGACAAATACCGAATAACCTTCGACTTTATTTAACTTGTATTTATCGGTATCAGTTGAGATTATTAACGAAACTTCCCTAGAGGCTATTGGCCCAAATTCTTAGCGAATATTTGGGAAAGATTTTCTTGTTTCGGTTTTATTGGGGCTGAAGTTTTAATGTGCTTGCATTATTGAGAAATGTTTGGGTGTTACGGGGTTGATGGGAGCCCGGGGATGGTGTACGAAATGTTGGATTTTTGCCCACTTGACCTAAAAATTGGATGAGCAAATAGTTATCAACGCCGATTTCATGTACATTGATAAAAAGTATGAAGTAGGTGTCAAAAACGTGAGAAAAACAATGAGGCTTTTGTAGAATTTCGTAAGTGTTTTTGTGAGTCTATAGTTTAGATTTTCAGTGATCAGATCAGAAATGGAATCATAGGTGAACCAAGGAAACTTATAATTATAATCTGAAGAATTTTAAAAGTTGCTTATCAGACGGCACACCATGGGTATTAAAATAATGTAGACTTATTTATTTATATTTGACTGGAGAATACACGCAATGGACAATTTCTAGTTGCTGAATATTAATTATGATAATTTATTTAATCATTGACTGTAAACTGAAATTATTTCATATTGCGACATTTTATAAAAAAAAAAAAAAATATCACCATTCTGTTAATTTTGACATACCTACCAAATATTAATTACCTCTCGCATGATTAATATATTTTTTATTTCGCATGCAACCCTATATTTAATTTATGAACTGTATAATTAATTAACTTTGTTACACAAATAAAATATTGATATGATTTTTTTTTAAAGCACCCCACAAAGACCATCCATAACTTGATAACGATCATAGAAACCCGCTAAATATGATAAGCCCAAGACCAGTGGACATGGCTTTGCTCACTCAATTAATGAACAGAGAACATTCAAATGCGAACTCACAGTCTTGTTTTTGACGAAAACCATAACTAATTCACACCTCGCAATCGTATCTCTTCCAACAGGAGCACTCTCGCAATTCCAATATATATTTTATTTAGACAATACAACAATATACATTGTGTAAATCTATTTGGGGAGAAGACAGATTTTCTAAACATTTGGCGCAATGTATATTGTTGTGCTGTCAAATTGAAATCAATTGCGATCTTGAAATGTGTTGCTTAATTATGTTATGTGCATCTAGCTGGCCTTGTTTTATGTACTAAACTGTGTGTCAGTGATGTTCATAGGTACCGATGATGGAAAGTAAATAACAGAAGCTACCGATAAGTTTATTTTAATTCTGTCGAAGTCGGTATAGAAATCCGAAATGCTTTGAAATCAATTTTCACATGTCTATACTGTTCAAAATCTAGGAAAAAAAGCCTTTGGAAAACAGTCAGTATGATACGTCATACATGACTGTATTAAAAGAAAGTTAACTGTTCGCGGAAGCGCGAATAGATGATTTTCATCCCATCATACGCAAAGGGTGTGCGTCGATGCTGCGGCAATTCAGGGGAATCCCGAACAGTATTTTAGCTACACTGGCGGACAAGGTTGACGGACCTTTTATTAAACTCTGGGCTGGCAGACATGTCCGTGCACATGTTCATGTAGCCAATTTTTTTTTTACACACTGCGCCATCTAGTGCCACACTAAGCAATGAGACTTGTGTCATGGACACCAGATATTTGATATACTACATAGGTACTTTTTATTTGTAAATATCGGAAAGAAATGTCCATGCTCATCACCCGGGACCCTAAGAACGCGTAAGGCAGCCTCAGTACCGCTGCGCCATTCGGGTCGTCAATTAGTCGAATAAGTGTCTTTTTTAAGTTATTATGGATCAATCGGTTTGAAATCAAAATTTTGAATTTGAATTAAGAACGGCAGGCGTTTTTGGGGACTATCGTGTGTAATTGACATTCAAAAAGAGCTGACCTTCAGCCTAGTTTTAATAATAAATGACTTTTGATTTTGATTTCAAGTAAGTGGGTAAGGGTTTTTCCATCAGGAATTTCTCAATATCAGCCAAGGAGTCTGGATTGGTGCCCGGTTGATGGCAATATGGTTCTCCCCCTATTTCACGGGACTTAAAGCATAACTGGCGAAATGCGGGTGTACTATTAAAGACGCCTCTGCCAAAACCTTCAGGGATTACAGGCGTGAAGTTATGTTATTAAAAATGTATACGTAGGTACTATCGAGGACACCTTCCGCCTGACGCAGGTTCTTACCGGACACGGATGTTTCGGTAAGTTCCTGCACCGAATCGGGCGGGAGGAGACGCCCGGGTGTTTCCATTGTGAGGATCGACCGGAGGACACGGTGGAGCACACGGTGGAGGTGTGCCCTGCTTGGGTTGAGCACCGCCGTGTCCTCGAGGTGGCGATCGGCGGCGGCGACCTCTCGCTTCCGGCCCTGGTTCGTGCCATGGTCCGGAGCGAGACGGAATGGGACGCCGTCACCTCCTTCTGCGAAGCAGTCATGCTAGCGAAGGAGGTGGCGGAACGTGAGAGGGAGATATCCTCACGTCCCGGCCGCCGCGGGAGACGCCCCGGGCGTCGGGGGCCACGTGGTGGCTTCCGGCCACCGTAGGCGCGAGCCTGTGGACGGGGAGCTATGGGCTAGCTCGCCGTCCGTCCGTCTCATGACGACAGGCCGTGTCGACGGCGCGTTCGTGTTCCACGCGCGCCTCAAAGAGAGTCAGCAACAATGAAGGGGTCCGCAAGGGCCGAAGCCTCCCGGGGCTGCGGGACTATTCCAAAGAGATACCGTGGCCCCGGAACACAAAGGGCGATGAAGGAACATGGATGGGTTTTAGTCAGTAAAAGTCTGACACTCCCTCCTGCTCCGCCCAGAGCGGGAGAAGTCATTTGATGATTTCCCATCCTAAAAAAAAAAAAAAAAAAAGTTACTATCGAGGACACTTCCGCCTGATCACCACTAAGCTAATTTTTGCTTGCACTTGCAACATAGAAACGCTCTCTAACCCCGTCCCGTTGACTTTGTATAGAAATAATGAATGAAAAAATAACGATCGGCTGAGCGTACTGATGACGCACGCCAAACGAGAGTTATTGTTATTTTGCGCGCCAAAGTTAACGCTTTCCTAATAGGCTTAAACTTTAAGGGCGCCTCCACATGATTTAAGCAAAAAAAAATTTAACTGATCAGGCGGAAAAGACCACGACTGTACTTGAGATTTTTACAGTCTGCACGAGTAAAAAATAGGCATGGCGCACCTAAGGCAGCTAGCTCCATAAGGATTTTACTGACTGGTTCATTTTTGCACACGGCTCTACTATTTAATAGATGCCGAAACCAGTGAAAAAGAAAATCGAGGATTAGGCAACTGACGTAACTTGCTATGACCTCTTTACATTGTAAGGTATCTTAAAAGCGTTGCCATCAAACTAAATATAGTAGCGCAGGGCCGGATTGAGGAGATAAGGTTTCACGGACGTAGCCACTCCTGGTATTGGATTACGGTCGATATGAAACACTTGAGTGGTTATCAGGATGATTGGGTGAATAAATATGTGTCCAGTTCATGCTACTGTTTATAACGGATTATTCAGGAACGTATTTGCTTTATGTTAAAAGTATGAAACACGCAGTTAAAGTTCTAGAGACTTTGACAAAAACATTCTGATACTAGCTCCCATAGACCATCACTGATGAAATCTGATCAACCGTTTGGGAAATATATAATGATACAATATAACTGACAAAATGTGGATATGGTGCACATTGAATTTCTTCAGAGAAAACAGTCGTGAAATATTTTATTTATTTATTTATTTAAATAACATGGGAGACTTACAGCTAAAACAAACAGATCGAGGACAGTACAATAGATTTTTTTTTTTCGTTTTTTTATTTGTATATTACTACTATTACTATTTTATTTGTTACATTTTAAGTAACAATGTCTTAACAAAATGCGCTTAACCGCCTATATTAATTAGCTTCATAGTTTAATGCTAGCAAAAACCAAACCAGAACATAATTTAACATTATATTTTCACGAAAAATACACCACCGTTTTAACCGTTCTAAAACGAGTACATCCCTGCCATCCGCTCATAAAGGTGCTAAGGTTGAATGAAACATCTTCCACTTTCTTTCAGAGCATGTGTAAAAATAGAGGGCGACACATTTTAGGGTCCCGCTACCAAATCAACGGGTTCCGTGGTTTATGTTTCTAAGGACCGTTGGTGGAGGTATGGTATTGTTGTTATGGGGTGGTTAAGCTGTCGTTTAGGGTTGACCCAACGCTTAATATATGGGGCAGAAATGACTAAACTAGTGCCGTTTACAATCGTACCGTAGTTTACATAACTGCCCTTTTCTGGTAATATTAAGAGACACCTAACTATTCAGTTAGATGTCTCTTAATATTACCAACCAGTTTTACTACCTTAGGCTGCCTGTTCATTCTAGCGGAGAGGACCAGTGAAGTGTAAAGTTCTATTAGCCAATGTTGCACTGCTCTACCCGTTTGCTGCTTCAATAGAATGGCACTAGGTAGGCTCAAGGTCAAAAGGATTGTTTTAAATACCATGGTTAGCAGATGGGCTGATAACAGGGATTATGAAGTGGACAGAATGCATGACAATAATTTGGCAACAGTCTTTAAAGCATGGGAAACAAAATTTGGTCCTTCGAGCCGGATTGCTGCCACTAATGGGGCGATAACTACTACTCAAATAGAGACCAGTAGTAGTAGACCAAATCTAAGTGTATCAGTTCTTTGATGCTTAAAAAGCAGTACGCTATTGCCTATCTTCTCAACTTCCAGCGAGGCAGTTTTATTATTCCTGGAAACATAATGGCATGCTTAAACAGATTAGTTGATGTTCTCTGTCCCTGTAGAGAGAAAATGTACCAAATCCGTAAACAACAAAAATACGTTAATCTTCGTGTCAGTGGCTTAGAAAATCAGGTTGTTTACTTCCTGTTTGCGATTAATAGAAAGTAGAAGACCAATTTCGTATTTATTAGGAACTGCCGTCCGAAGTCGATGTCAGAAATCATCAAATAAGAACGCACTACACACTACTAAAAATTACAGCCAATGTCCTAGTCTATTTGAGTACGTAATTTCTTCGAATCCGTTCAACAGTTAAGGCTGTCTATATGTAAACCTTTTTACAAATGTAGAGTTCCTTTTGCATTTAAAATTAAATTGCCTGAAATTATTTATTAAGTACAGACGTAACAAGGTCCCGCAGCACTCGCAAACAGGGTATATAAACGTGAACGAGACTAAAGGAGTAAGAATAATAACTAGCGTTCTGTAGTGTCTGCCACTCCCACGGGAAAAAGGTAAGTAAGTTTACGTATTTTTGTGGCAAGTTACGTGGAATTTTGTTTTTATAAGACAACTCGAATTTTTGGTCATCAATCACTATAAGTCCAAAGTGCTGAAGGGCATTATTTACAGAAAAGGGTCACGTCCGTTGACATTGCAAAGAGTTTGGTACCCAAAGCATTAAAACTCTTTTACTTGTACCTACTTTTTTTTTACTTACGGCAAATGGTTACGATTTTAGCAGTCCATGTATGTTTTTAACGTTTTTATAATACCAACATATTTTTGGTTTACTAGAATGCACTATTATTGATAAATTCGGATTTTTGACTCCTTTATTTGACACAATAGGATAACAAACAATTTAATGTTAAATTAATTCAATGTTTGTTCGTGGAGCTACATTTAATAATACTATCTCAGTACTATAACATCATGTAATTATTAAACGAAAACCGACAGGAAGCCAAAAAAAGTTGCGTGTAGAGTTTCAAGTTAAACCTAACTTGGCAAGAGGCACTTTTTACTTGAGTACGAGGAAGTTAAACGGGTTATTATTTGCAGAATAAAATTAAGATAATTATTAATTAAATATAGAAATGTATTTTAAGATAATAAAAACGTGTAAAGACTTTGAGAGACGTGAACAAAACGTGGTGAGTGGGATGGGAAAGCCTTCACGCAGAAATTGATCAGTTTAGGTTAATAAGAGAGAATTGTTATTATTAGATATTAATATTTCACAATGTTTAGAACTAAGCTCCCCTTTCAAGGTCCCTGAAACTCTGTAGTTGAATTTTTATCTACTACCGTCTCAAATTATGTCCTGCACATTAAATCAAGAAAAATCAAATCAAACTGCAAATTCAATTTCAACTACACTGGAATAATGGAATTAACTACATGAATTTTAGCAGGTAAACTTAACAAACTAAACTGGTCTTCAAATTAAACACTTTCATTATTTTCTTCTCTTATTTTAGCTAAACTACGAAACTGCGCACAAATAACAGTTTTAAATAAATGTTTTGCTTGTATACCGCTGGGCAAAAGCCTCCCCCATATCCTTACAGGCACTCTTATCCTGCACCACCTTGAATCAGCCCTGGTGATGTAACTAACCGTTTAACTAGCTAAAAAAAAACTACTAATATGCTGGTATTTTGCTGCATCCAGTTAGACCGGAAGCCGACCCCAACATAATTGGGAAAAGGCGAGGCAGATGATGATAACCGTTTCACTAGCTAAGTTCCAAAAAGTTTTAGAAGAGTGAATTTTAAATAATGCCTGATTTTCATGAACACTAAGTGACACTCAAGTGCATTTCTGCATAGTTTTGCACTGTCAGAGTTTGAATTCTCTGTTTGGGGCAGAGTTATGAAAATCCAACAGTAGCGCAAATTTAGGTGTCTCATTTTCATCATGAAAGCAGGCATAAAATTCTACAACTGTCTATGGACTCATACATTTCGTGCCAACTCACCAATTTTGGTCAAAATGTTAAATAAAGTTTGCTAAAGTAAAGTTTAAGGTACGATTTACTTTCGGTCCTAAAGGACCAGACTGGTCCTGTTTGTTAGAACCGAGATAAGTAAGGGAAGGTATAGTGTACCATTGTAATAGTACTATCTGACAAAGAAACTGGAAAATACAGGCTTAAATTCCGGGAAAATGGGGTCTAGAATATACAACATGTAACATAATTAACGCACATCCTGAAATTGCTTTGTTCAGAATCGTTTACTGAATCGATTTCTATAATTTTTAATATAGGTAATTTTTTATCCCAAAAATAATTAAAGCTACGTAATTTATAGCCACACTACCCCTGTATAGTCCAAGCAAACTGAAATGGACCGTAACTCAAGGCAATAAGACTTTTAAAAGTGCAGTTTTATTTGTATTAACACAAATTCCGCCATTCAATACAAAATAAAGAAAAATGAACCTTATTTCAAGTAAGTTAAAGTCGTTACAAATACAGTTAGGTAAACTTGGCGATTCAACCGCACGCACACACTAAACAGGCACTCGTTAAAGGACACAATAGATAAACCAACAAAATGCAAAATATGTCATACTTGTTTTCGTTCCCTTTCTCGTGCAAATTAAAAACCTGGGATAGAGCGAGATAGCCACCATGACACTGGGCGGCGCCGGAGCCTACGATCAAAGCTAACTTAAATAAATGTAAACAATATTTAGTCACGCGCGGCCTTCCGTACAGTGTATGCAAATAGTTTTTCGCGCGCGATGTCTTTCCAATAATTGACCCAAAATGTTCAGTGAAATGGTGACTAATGGTGAGGACTGTGGCACGGTGCAGTGTGGTGATAATGTGGTTCTAGCTGGCAGAACATTCAAGTCAACCAAAGGTATGGTACTGGAGTAGACCGCAGGGTAGGACTATGTTAGCTGCTACTTCGTGGCCATAGAACGTTCCGTCCGAACACAGCCATCGACAGGGGAGCCGTTTGGCGTACACGTACTCGTTTTCAAAACGAAACATGGGATTAATTCGATGAGAATCCCCAATCAGCTGATTTGACGACTTTTTTGTGGGGACGTATTAAATCGTTAGTTTATTTTAGTGCGACAATAAGTGCCGAGGATCTCAAAAAAATTATAGTGAACGCTTTTGAAAAAAATGACGAAGTGCTTTCTAAATTAAAACATCAATTAAGAAAACAGGCATTAAAATGTATTGAACTTTTCTATTGAAGTTGAGTCGAGCGACGACGTTAACAGCTGTCTCGAACGCGAGCGAATACCTACTAGGCTAGCAAGACTCACACAGTCGCATACGTAGGTATGAGACCTACGTGTGTGCGTTCGATGATTTGTACTCTGACTACAACATTCTTCCGGAATTAGGAAAACTAATTTATTAAATAATCATTGCCTAGACATGTTTAATTAAAAATTCAGTGCATGTATTATGATTATAACATAATAAACTAATTGGGGTGTCTGAGGGTGTGCGTTAATTACGTTACATGTTGTATAGTCCGCGAGCTAGCTAAATTATGAAAACATTCTGTGAGGGTTTTATGTACTTAAAATAAAACCACCGATGATTTAAGTAAGCCACCGATTCCTTGGAGCTCGCGCGCGGACTACAAAGAGAGCTTTTTGGCAGGGACCCTCGCAACAAAAAGGTCAAGACTCCTTCCTTACCTATTTATCTATAGTTTCAAGCAAGTAATATTGACATTCTTCATAAAAGTTGTTCAGTTGTAGCGTCGGAAGTTATGATTCGAAAATAAAGACGCACGACGTGTATAAATCAAGACCATACAAGTCAACTCATCCAATCTGCCCTTTAAAATTTAGTTAACCAATCACAGCGTGCTTGACCATTTGTTTACACATTTTTAACCAACGTTTTTCAGTTTTTTTTTTATGTGCTTTATAGCTTTTTCCCGAGGCTTCGCCCACGTGGATTTCGATTATTGTCCCACGGTATCTTATGTATATATCTTATGAATAAAAGTATAGTAAATCCAGGTTATAATAAAAAAAATATCGCTGGACATTACACACAGCGCCATCTAGTGCTACCGCACCTTGTGGACACCAGATAGTTCATATATTACATAGATACTTTTTGTTTGTAAATACATACGTTTATCATACATATTATAAACATCCATAACTCGGAAACAAATATCCGTGCTCATCACACAAACATTTGCTCCTACCGGGATTCGAACCCAGGACCTTAAGAACGTAAGGCAGCCTCACTGCCGCTGCGCCATTCAGGTCGTCCATAATATTATAGTTATTTACATAATTATAAACTATCTATACAACAAACTTTATCTAAAACCGTGTAGTAGTTTTTGCGTGGAAGATTAACAAACAGTCTGCCATCAAACTTTCGCATTATAAAAATTATTTATTATCATTATTTCCTAGTACAATTCTTTAATAAACACACAGCACAACATTATAACTGTATTATAAAACAGCAGTGTTGATTTTTGTTCCAAAAACCGGGCGAAAGAGATTTTCTTTCGCATTTACAATAATGATTACTACATCATAATCATAACATAAAAATCCATACTTATGATAATACTCGCACAAGCCGTTACCCTATATTTTTATTCCCATTCCGGTATAAAATGTGTTCTCAAGTTTATCCATTAACCCTGAACTGGGGATAATGGTTCTAGTATTGAACTTGCTTTGAGAAGCCGAGTCTATAATTAAGGTTGTAGTTACTGTAACCGCGGGGTAATTGCGTAACATATAACTGTAGAAATATTTTCATTTTGTGATTTTCAACAAACTAATGTTATTTACGATTAATTTTTAAAAATATTATTGTGATGAGTTTCCTTAAAACTCTTCGGAATGTGATCGGAAGCGTGTTAGCAGTTCGAGGTACATATTTTCACGAATGTACGCGAGCTCTGATTGCGGTCCCCAGATTGCATTAACATTGGCCTTTGTTCTTTCCACGATATACAGGTTGGAAGGGACACCCACGCTAAGGCCTGAATTCCGGTCACGCTAACGTCGGTCGCGTGCATCGGTCGCGCGTACGATATACTCGTATTTTATTTATATTAATTGAAGATTGATTCATTTCATTTTTTTCACAGATTTTTGTATTTTTGAGTATTCATTGTTTGATTCGTTTTTTTTAAACTTTTACTGCCCTAGTTAATTTGTGCTATGTAAAATGATGGCCTGAAACACAGGTTTAAATAAACCTAGATCGGGCAGGTCGCTACCAAACATTTGAATTCCACATTATCGCTTCTTGCTACTGTTAAATATATTCTAGTTATCGTTTACTTTTATGCACTAATTATACCATTGTTTGAGAAATAACACTACTGCACCTAAATGTACACTTTTGTAATACTTTTTAAATAAATTATTCCAATTCTATTCTATTCTATTGTGTTCCAAATACATAGCACCATACTGCGACGCTGACGTCAGCGGAGCGTATTTGCTACTGTTTTTCTCGCTGACGTACGCGACCAACCGTCAGCGTGACAGGAATTCAGGCCTAAAATGGTTACCAGTATTCAGTGCATCATTCTAAACCCCGTCTACAATTTTCACCGGTTTTTAAAAAAATCAGCTGTTTCCTACAAAGTTCAGAACGATGATGGTGTTTAGGCGTCGGTGTTTATATGTATAAATGTATTTATATTTTGGGGGTATGAACAACAGGGTGTAAAATTCTTCATCCCCCATGGAAAAGGGAGGATTCTTTGACATGACGGGTGTTATGTCTGACTGAAAGAAAGACTGAAAGTTGTTGCTGGGTTCTTCTACATTCGAGTATAAAGGGTGTAAAAAACCTCTTAACGAACCTGAAAGGCACTTGTTCTCCCCGTCATTGCGATCATTTTTTTGTTGTACACCATACCTGGGAACCTTTTAGTTACGGAGATATTGGGGTTCAAAGTTCCAACTTTTTGACAAGTTTTTAATGTAAGATTTTTACTTTAAACACCTCCACGACCCCCGTACTATTCAATCCATCCATCAGCACAATGTTTTGAGTGCGTTACATTGAGCTCTACCACAAAACTTGATTTTTCACCCCCAAAAAAAGTCGTTTCCTAGCCATAATTTTGTGTAAAGTTACTTAGTTTGATGTACAGAATGCTTGGTTGATTAGATTGCTTACACCCTGTATAGTCATAAGTCACGAATAACTTTACTTGGGCGATGTAGGATTTTGGATGTATTTCGAAGTTCAGTTCATCATCTGTGTCATAGATGGCGCTGTAGTACTTTTTGTTCTATGTTGCTGTGAGATTCTTTTTAGTACCGATACAATATTTTACTTTATAAACATCGATTGGTACTAAAAGGAAAGAGAACGGTTATAAATTATTACACAATACAGTTTCTGTTAACTTCAAACGGTTAACAAAAGTGAGCCCAACTTGTTAAACGTGTTTTATAATTTTAAATTTAGTTCTATTTTAGTATAAAGTGAGTTGACAAGCAATTGGGCATGTAAAAGCGCCGTTCATTGTCACGGCCAATGTGTGACGTGACACCTGTTCTATTCTTAAAATACTCACCGGAAATATCATCTAATATCTTCTATTTTAACAAAAGACATCAGTTATAAAAAAAAACCTCTGCGATAAACGAGAAAGATGATTTTAGTAAAGGTGACGTTTTGTTTTTGCGGTGTATCTCTTCCTAATCCAAAAAAAAACAAATTTTACTATTAAGGGGACTACAGGAGGTAAACGCGAGTTTTATAATGCAAAAAGCATATGATTCACTGCGATAAACAAAACCAAAAAAATATATGATATTCTTCAGGATATATGCTAGTGTTTTGAAAACATAATACAAATAATTTTACTCGATAAAAAAATCACGAACGAGTAAAAACCATATTCAAATACATGCGATAATTTTGTTTTTTTGGCAAATAATTCTACAAGCAATATATATATAGAATAACAGTGTTTTATATTTTTAGTCAAATCAATAGATTTTTTGTAAATCGCAAAAAAATCACTCATTTCGCCCTAATCGGCCCGCAGTGACTCACGTAACAACCACTTTGTAGTGTAAGCTTATTTCTGAACTTTATTCTAACAGTATTTCAAACGAAGTTTGAACGACAACAATTTTATTAGAATTGCTAATTTAGCTCCTGTAGTCACCTTAACAAGAAACCAAAATTATACTTAGGCTGTTCCATAAATGACCAGACATCTTTGAAGAACTGTCACGGGGAATCTGCCATATTAATTTGGTCTCCCATAAAAAAGTTATTCAAACTAACATTGACCTTATTCTCAAGGGTAATGGCTGCTAGAAAGCCTGTTATAGAATGTTTATCATGAATGAAAAAATATAATAATAGGATGAACAGAATAATGGATTTGCAACGTCATTCTGAAGGACTAGCAGTTTCGTAACGACTTGTTTTGGTCCTTAAAGCATGAAATCATAATGAGCCTTAAAATAATCTTTGTTCGTATTAAAATGAAGTTGTTGAGTGAACTGTACTTATAACGCAACATCAACCCAATTCAAGACCATTTAATATACATACCGACCATGTTCTGACAAATAAATGATTTGGTTTTTGATTTGATTTGATTACGGTACAAAATCTAGAAAAACTAACATCTGGTCCTTCTTTCTAAAAAAGAGAGTGGAAGAAGTTTGTGGAATTTTGACATATTTAGGAGCTTTTTCACAGCTTCGGTACTTTCAACTAATTGATAGAATGTCTTACTTATTTTGTTATTTGGATTCCGATAGTGCTCAATCAAACCGATTTTACAATGACTTAAACGTAAGGTACAATTTCAGACCCTGCATGGCAGGATAAAAACTAAAAATTAATATCGAAAACAAAAATAATAAAATCAACTGACAATTTTGGAACATAATGTATATAACATGTTATGACAAAAGTATGTAAGTTGTACCCACAGAGGATAAGTTTGAATGAGTCGCATTCATGATACAAGAGAGAAAATCTCTTCGTTGTTGTAGCTTAATGACACTTACAGAAAATACAGGGTGACTCTCAGCCAATCACCTCACGGCATCAATCATGAAGAGACCAGCCTGTCCCAGCTAATTCACTGTCATAATTTATCATGGCCGCAAATGATAATGGAATGTCCAAAACAAGTAAAGCGCAATGTCATTCCGTCTGGACATGTCCAGTTTCGCCACGCAACGCCATTTTTTATGTGGTCCTTTGATACGGGACGTAGTTTTTTTTTTTTTGCAACGCGTGCAGATTTTGTTGCTTCGGCTATGGGGAGTTATGTATTTTTGCGGTGAAAATATTTTCAACAATTTTGAATTTTCAGATTGTCAAACAGGTATGAATAAGCTACGGTGGAGTACCTAAAAAAAAACTGGGGGTAGATCTGAGTGGAACTCGCATAATTATACTAGGGAAACAGCAAAAAGGGAAGATATTTTAAACAACATTGAAAGCCCAGTTCTACCACACAAATACATTTGCCTCCAAAAGTTAGTTCAATTTTTTCACTTCAAATGTTTCACTTCTTTCACACATTAAAAATTCTAGTTTCAATATTTGAACTGTACTCTATAGCTTTTTATTATCATATCCAAATATGTATGTCAGGGAATTTCCCGTGTTTTTTTTTACTAGACAATCCGATTTTATTAGCTTAATACATGAATTTCCACCGCCAAAAAAGAGGCCACTGTACTTAGTTATAGTTGCAACTACCATTTCTATAATTGCATGACTGTGCTTAGATACAGTGATCTCAGACATGTGAGTTGACCTTTGTGTTGTATTTCATTACTGATGCTATTACAACATTTTTTCTTTCACCATGATACACTGCATTATCTTTTACCCATAGCAACATATTAGCAATCTCACACATACTACCATAACTCATATGAAACATAAAGGTATGTATCGTCTAGAGTTATGAGCTTTGCTATAAAAGTTGAATCTAAATTCGGCCAGAAGCATCCGTTCCAGCAGACAGCAACGAAAATTAAAACTGACACGACTGAACTTTGAATGAAAAACATGTGGAATTTGTATGACTATTTCTGGGTTTATGGATATTTTTGTTTAGGCCACCTGTCAATAGTTTACATAGTTTATTGATGAGATAAATGTTTTACGTGTAAATACTGGAGTATTGAAAAGTGTTAAGTATCTTAGTACAAACAATTACAAACCGTTCCTGTGTTACCGCTAAAAACCAGCAAACCCATAGCACAGCACCATTCTGAGTGGTAACCTACTCGTCGCTTTCACGACGTGCAAGCTGTGTGTGTGTTTTTTTTGTCATTTACTATATTGTGTTTATGCAACTCAAGTGACAAATAAATCTTTTCTTCTTTTTTTTTGTCCTCTTTTTTAAAATTTATTTGTTGATATCGATTAGTCACTAACCAATGGACTTGGTGACATGACGTTTTATTGCATTGGCACTTATACCTTTTATTTAGCATTTTGCTTTATGGCATCAAATATTCTGCCAAGTAATGATAGTAGTCAATCACAGGTCAAATTCTTTTCTAAAAAACTCTACTTTTTGCAAAGGTGCCTATAATAATTTTCCGTCAGCTGTGTCAGTTCTAACCTGCTCTGCTCTTTCTTGTTTAAAACGTCTTTCCATCTGTTTTATTGTGTTGTTTAAATATCTAGTAACAATAACAACGTTACAACCTACCCCATCTACTACGTACCCCTATACCCATCGATCACTCACTCCATTCGCGTCTGTCGCTGCAAGCAACATTATTAAATGCAGCGTACACAGTGTGTTTACGTTGATATGCGGGTTCTCTACGTTAAATTGAAACTATTTTAATTTCATTTTTCTTATTGGCTGTCATTTTAAATAGGCATAAACCATTCCTGAGGCAGTTTTTGACAGTCAACCTTCGTTCAAGGCAGAGGAGAAACATGATTGTGTGCAACTAATTAAGCATCAGTTGAAGGAGAAAACGAATACAGTCAATCAAAGCTATCAATAAGCACTTTAAAGTCACTTTGTAAAAGGTCCAAAATTTATTAGCACATTCGTTAGCTACCTTCCACTACCTTCAACGTTTAATTTTTAAGTCTGTTTTGAAATCTTTCTAAACAATACGAGAAATAGATTGGCATTATAATCAAGCTAAAAACAATGCCTTTAATCACGGTAGACAAAGGCTGAATTTAAGGTTGAATATTAAACTTTTGACTTACCTTGTTGTTATTCGTTTATTTTATGTTAATTAGGTAGGCAATTTAATAATTCATTGCCATAGTAATTTGTCAAGGGGAAAATTTGAAGATTCGAAAATTTATGATTTTTACTCGGATTATGACCATAGGCTCGCTCCCAATTGCATGTGACATAAACATAACTGAATATGAAATGTGGATGTAGTTTAGGTACACTTTTGCCTGATCCTACAGGTATTACTAATAACAAAAAAAAAAACAAACACTAAAAAAAAATATTAATTTTTAGCATAAAATATCATCATCATTCTATTGCCCTTGTCCAATTGCAGTTTATTTGGGCTCGGCGCAGCATGTATTCTTCTTCTGTACTTCTCTATTACTTGTCATTTATTATCACCACCTTTTGAGCCATATCATCCTTCACACAATCCATCCATCGCTTCTTTGGTCAAACTCAAAGCATTTATTTCAATTAGACCATTACGGCAATATTGAATGTCACAAATACAAAAAAAAAAAACAAAGCTGCAGTCCCAGTCACAAGGCATATTAACTTGAGAAAGTACTGTAGTTGCCCATTCCCTAGCGTAAATCTCTATGTAGAAGAACGGGCAAGAAACTCCATGGACACTCTTTTAAATCAAAATGTCGTTACAAAATCTTGGTTACATCATTAATTTTGAGATTATACATATAGGTGAGAACAATGTAGAAAAACGTGCACATTAAGAGCGTCCAGAGTAAAAACTGGATCAACAATTTAAAAATAAAGTAATTAAAATGAACCGTGGCAGCTAAGAGATGACCAGTCCCAACTGACAGCGCCCGTTCACGAACATGACGCATGTACCGGCGCCATTCAACTCAACCATATCGAAGGGAACTAAATGACCCGACACACCCGCCACCATCAGCGAGACATTTGAGTGAGCATGACATTCTCTCAGCCACCAAGGCATATTCAAGTCAATGAAAGATAAGTAAATGTAAGTGGTGGCTGGTCTTCCTCTACTCTCATACTCGACATTTTCCTCATGACATTTTCCTAACTTATTAAAAGATATTGAATTAATTATAATCCCAACAACATTGATCGATAAGTGTACAAATCCCTACAGAAACAAATTAATTTATTTTAGACTACCAAGCATCTTTCTAATCGTAACATAATTCAAATTATTTAGAGCCGCAGCGAAGTTGTGGTCAGACTAAAATTCATCTAAAATGTACATTGTGCAAATTAAATCATACAATCCATTATTTGTGAATGTTTAGTTTGTTTGTATTAATAGTATGCGGTTTCATGTACAAACAATAATTGTTTTTATGATCGTTGATTTTATACGGGCTGAGTTTGCATAGCTTACTGCTTTAGCAATGGCAGAATCGGTCAAAGCACTCATAATCTCAAAATCTGAAGCAACTTAAAAATATCGAAAAAAAATACAGGTTTCTTAAAAAAAACACGAAACTAATCGATAAGTTCAATTAGTTTCGCTATCGTTTTAAACGGATTTTTTTTTTGTGAAAACAAAAACGTGGGACATGGGACGTTTTTATTATTAGTATTTATTTTTCAATTTCTCACTGATAACTATTTTTAGTATCACTCTTTCGTTTTTATCTTTATTTACAACAAAAAAAGTTGATAAAGGGAAAGAGAAAACCATATCCTCAGTAGACTTCCCAAGACAGAGATCTATTTCATTTATCTTTTACTTTCTTGACAGGCTAAAAGCAAAACTTGTATTTCAAAGATTATCTTTCCGATATTTGGAAGGATCTCTAATATAAACGAACAGGCTGTTGAGCTATCAATCAAAATCGCAGACAATCCGACTTTCTATTTGACAAATTGTTAACCATTTTTGTTTTAGATCTTTATGGAAGAACTTTTCGTTTTTTCTTCTTCTTCAAAATAATAATTATAAATTTTTAGTTTGTTGTAAATCATAATTGTTACATAGCCACGATCTGTGTCTGACGAGATCTGTCCACGAAGTAGACACAATAGTCTCTCGAAATATTCATGAACATGAGTCTGTTCTTAATTTAAAGTTATTTTAATTTCTTTAATATAATCCCTAAATGATTGAAAATTCATACTGTTACATTTTAAAATATTTAACTAATAGTATCCAAGTAATAGAATTCAAACAAAACATCCTACATGAAGATTTTACTCTATAAAATGAATATTAAAAGTTTTATACAATAAAACCTCGTTTAAAATTACCAACCTTTTTCAGAAGAAAACTTATGTATCCATTTTTCAATAACTCTTCTTCTGAATTTTATTCTTCAAACTATTAACACTAAAACTCAAATTAAATTCACACTTTATAATTTTTAAATCCACTGTTAATATTTTATATCGAAATAATTTTAAATGTGCTTGCACATGCACTGGTCGAGGAGAAAAGCAAACTTATTTTTAAGAAGAAAAATATTTCGCGCGCGAATTTCGTATTTCGAACACGTAGTGACGTCACGGATAACGCGTCCACAGCTTTCAGTATCTCGTGGGAAACTGGCGGGAAATCTTGGCGAGCGGGAGAATACGCGGGAGTCTGTGCAGTGGTAGAAATTATACCTATATGGTACGGGACGAAAATAATATTTACTTATTTTATTTATCTATCTTACTTAAATACTGGTGTTCAGCTGCATACGGTTATACTGGAAGAAGTGTACCCCAACATATTAGGGAAAAGGCTAGGCAAATAATGATTATACAAAGGAAAAAAGTTCAAAAAAGAAAAGCTTTCATTCACTCAATTCATCAAGTAAACTCTGCATAACGTTATTAAATGATAATTATATATTACATTCATTTCAGTGAGTAGGTTTCAGCAAAAACTTTTATAAATACGTCTAAACGCAACGTATTTAATTTAATTGTGAAAATGCATGCGGAATCCGTGTCTTGCGCTGAACAGATCGAAGGACCAAGTGTTTTTGTCTTTTTGATGTACCTAGAACTACAATGATAACTTTTGTCTTTGTAGCAAATGATAAAAGAAGGCTTTGTGTTACTAAAATCTTTGTTCATATTGCGATGAGTTACAATTAACAAAACTATAAAACCTTTTCATGATTTCAGATGTATAAAAAATTAAAATAAAAAAAGTATCTATCAAATATCTGGTGTCCACGACACAAGCCTCGTTGCTCAGTGTGGCACTAGATGGCGCTGTGTGTAATGTCAAGCGATATGTATGATAACGGTGCAAAGCTTAGGCACTGTCGATGTCGCCAGCACATCAAGGCAAAGTCACCAAATGATTATAAAGCATTAAAATGTTGATGATTAAGTTCAAAAATGAATCGGAAAATTTGACAGATTGCATTAGCTTGATTTGCTGAAGTCTGTACATAAATCCAAAAAAGTATTTGGTTTTTAAAAGATTTATCTGTTGGTAAACCATTTTCTAAATACCACAGGGCCTACCAGGGGATACCCTCCTGATCAGAAGGTATAAGTTATAAGAGGCTACTAGATTTTGAACCCAGTTTTTTATTTATTAAATAAATTTAATATCAATACAATTAATTAATTAATTTAATTTCTATCACGATTGTACACATTTTAAAAATGACTTTGCTAAATAGATGTTCTGCTATACAGACCACCTGATAGTTGGACGTTTTGCTACATGGACATTTTGCTAATAAGACTTACTGCTCATTGGACGTTTCGCGCTGTTCGACATTTAGCTACCTAAACCTTCTGATTAGGAGGGGATAGAGAGATAGAAAATAAGATGACATTCATATCTTACCATAGTGACCTTTACCACAGGTATCCCTAAAGACATCCTTTAAAATGTTTTAAAATCTATCTTTTTCGTTCCTTTTACTAAAAGTCTGCTTCCGGAAAAGTCTCTACCTACCCACCTATCTATCACGCTGCGTGAAAATACAAAGAAACGGTAACGGAAGAGCGGTTCCGGGTCCTTTACTCAGGAGACGGAAGACGGCATTTTGTATTGAACACAGTTATGGTTGATATAAGTCATTGTTTTGAACTATGTAGGTAGGTAGGTGTCCGGAGAAAAATAGGGAAATATTTTCAGTCGACAGTGTAACAGTAATAAATGATGGTGGGGTAATCACTTTTAAGACGACTGTATTTCTATAAATAAAGAAAAATTTAAAAAATCTCCATACCGTCACCTCACTTCAACAAGGTTCTACAGGGTGTAAGCAGAATCATCACGAAGCCGTCTACCAAGCATTCTGTACATCATACTAAGTAACTTTACGCAACAATTATTGCTGGGAAACGACTTTTTTTTTGTAAAACTCAGATGTACTGCACTCAAAACATTTTGATGGTAGAAGGATCGAATAGTTGAATAGTATGTAGTCGTGGAGGTGTTTTAAGTCAAAAATCTTACATTCAAAACATGTACTTAAAAAAATTAAAAGAATAAAAAGAGGAAGGAAAAGTTGGAACTTTGACCCCCAATATCTCCGTAACCAGAAGGTTCCCAGGTACGGTGTAGAACAAAAAAATGTTCGCAAAGGCCGGGGAAAACAAGCGCCTTTCGGCTTCGTTAAGAGTCTTTTTACGCCCTTCGTGTGCATCAATCATAGTTTTCGGCAATAGTTAAGTTCCATAGCGAAGAGTGAGTGTCCCAAGCGCGACTGATGAGCTCCTGGGTTCAATTCCCGGGTCGGGCAAAGTGTTATTGGGTTTTCCCATCAGGAATTTCTCAGTAGCAGCCCGGGGTGATAGGCTCACCCCATATTATATGGGACTTCAAAATAACTAGCGAAATGTGCGTGTACTATTAGGTACACCTCTATCTAACCCGCTGGGGATTATAGCCGTAATGTTATGTTATGTTATAAATGACTTTGTTTGCAATTAACATTTTGACTTTGATCTTGACTATAAATGTTATTTTTGAACTAAAAATCCTCCCTCTTCCAATTCTGCCAACTCCCCAACAAAAGAAGCGTGAACAGAAACCTCCTTCACAAAATACCTGAACAAATAGATATGTCGAGGCACCCCGATTGCTGCATGCGTTGAGCTTACATTCTCCCGGCGATGTTTATAAATTATCTCTCTCAAGCTCTCACGGATGATTTGAGCAAGAATTTTTCTTTTCAAACTCTTGCTGGGATATATTTTCATTGTTTAATTTAAAAGAGTGTTGCAAGGTTTAGTTGAAGGTTGTTGCTTTGGCTGATATAAAACGTTGTAATGAAATTGTTTACATTTTTGAAGTGCATGCAACAGCAGTTTTGTTTACACAGCAAGACTCGAACCAGCGCGGTAGCAGTTTGTATGTCCATATGAGTCATACAAATAGTGTTGCAGCTAGTGTGTGTTTTACCACTATTTATGCATTTGAATGGATTACTGCAAGCAAGAAGATTAAGTATTTAAGGAGGTTGTGTTTCACCAATATCATCAATACTGCTTAGCCTTTCCCAACTATGCTGCAGTCGGCATCCAACCTAACCGAATGAAACTGAATACCTACCAGTATTTTGTATAAAGCGACTGCCTAATTGATCTCAACAACGGAGTAAATAGACAATACGATAACCCTTGCTTTTGTCTAGCCAATGTAACAACTTATATCACTCTAAATAGAGTCCAAAATCTACAAGCAAGGACATATGATGCCATTGTCAATCTCACAATTTCAACAAACACAAACAGGAAACATCGAATGCAAAATGTTAGACACACTCTACCCCTGTCCTGACCTAGCGGAGTACTATGTTTCAACAGAATGCCAGGCCAGCTTTTGCTGGTTTTGCTACTATGCACGTGCAGCCAGCTCTAAACAGACCATAATTTCGAACATCAAAGTTTGCAAACTATAGTTATTACGATTCAGCGCTGTTTGAAATCAATTGAACATCAAACAAAGCTTGGTAAACAGTGCATCAATAATGCAGTTGATTTAAGGTAATTCCTGCATTAGTGGTAATTATTAATGTTCATACAACAAGGTTTTGAACTAAGAATAGAGTAGCAATGGAAAATAATTTAAGATGGTATTTATAATCTCCATCAATAATATAAAAGACAACAAATTAAGCAAATAATAGGGATATAATATCTATTACATCATAATCATTCTCCTGCCCTTATACTAATTTATTTGAAGTCGGCGCAGCATGTCTTCTTCTTCCATACTTCTCTATTACTCGTCATCTCAGTAGTCACTTCCTTTCTAGCCATTTATAATCCTTCACAGCCTTCCTAAATAGGCAGAAAACCAAGCTTATGGTGATAGATCGTGCGGGAAGGCTATCGGGCGCCTATAACATCCAAGGCATCGATACTGTGGATAGTTTCGTTTATCTGGGCTCTAATATAAATAATGAAGGTAGCTGCGTCCTAGAAATAAAACGGCGGATATCCATGGCTAAAGATGCTATGACACGCCTCCAGAACATCTGGAAAAATCGTGGTATAAGTTTTAAAACGAAGGCCCGGTCTTCTTTGGTCTTCCTTTACTCACTACACTTCCCTTATTCCTCCGCATCACATGTCCATACCACGATTATCGATTAACACACAACGTCACATTCTCATATCATCCACATGTCTTTCATTCATTCCTGTAGTGGCCCAACAACTATTACAAGGAGGTTAATAACAAATGAAACCTGTGTGTAAACGGAGAAAACCTCTTCTAACCCCTTCGGGAATTGAAACCGTGAGTTTGTGAATGTATAATAGGCCGGTGCTGTAAGAAAGGGCTCGTCTTTAGAGGGACTGGACCGTTCCCAATCTATTTGATGTGTGTGAACGAAAAGTCGAAAAATTTATTCATCGTTTCAAATCACTTAGCCAGGCTAGAACTATTTCGTTTTTTATAAATACGAAATATTATGAAACAGGCAATCAAGGTCAGGAAGTTCAAGGGAAGGAGGAATAAAAAATTCAAATGTTCATCTGTGGTCTTCTGGTACTTAAACTTGAGTTCTTGACTTGAATCAACTTTTAGGTTGCGGCTTTAATACGCATCTGCGAAAAACGAACGAATTCTAGTCTTTTAAATTATTTAATACGATGAAATTATTATTTTTCGAATTTCGATAATTCTGACATGCTCTGCTGGCAACTGAACGTGTGTTCAGAACTATGCCTGAAAAGTATTGGGAACTGCAGAAATCAGCTGCTGCGAAAAAAACTCACATTTTTTTTCGATCTGCTGCAAAATGATCTGCTACGGGAAGTTGGTAGATCATTATTTTAATTGACTTATTTAGGTAAAAACGCCAGAACTATTAAAAAAAGTATCAGGAACTGTAGAACTCAGCTGCATGCGAATAGAACTTCGATTTATTTTTGATCTGCTAGACAATGATCTGCCAAGTTCACACACATATCTATTTGTGGGCTAATTTTGGATTGATGAATGTCACCATGTCTTCAATATTCCAGCCTCTGCAGGTACTTTGCAAAATGCTATCCTTCACCATTTTTCCCTAACTGGGTTTAAATTTTGACCCATGGCGTACAACTTATAATTAGTTACCCTGCTACGATTGGTCAATCACTGCTGTAGCTCCATCTTTAAACATCGTAGCCCAATCACTCTCTTTCTAGCACTCCAAACAAAGCATAAAGTGCAAAATTGTCACTCAAATAAGGGAACAAGCGAACGATTGTCCGAGGGCATGAGTGTAAACCTTGCCGGGGATTGCTGAGAGTGGAGCAACATTTAGCAAATTGCTCTGCTAACGGTACGCGCCGCGAGCGCCACCTGTTTTCCTTTTACTGAAGCTTTTTTTGTTCCGTCGTTCTTTGAAAGTAAGGTAAGGATATGCTTCGGGTAGTCTTATGTAGATTACGTAGTCAAGTACGTTTGTATTAGGTATTGTTTTTACAAATGAATGCTGATCGAAACTTTATTAACCTTCAACTCTATAGACCTAAAATAATAAAAGAAGAAGACTGGCAGAATTACCACGTTTGTTAGCAATGCTGATTTGTTGGCCAAAAAATAGGAAGAGTCGATCAACCGTTTGGCGATATTCCGAAATACTAGGTGGGAATTGGACCCCAAGGCCCCCATGGCATGTTTCACCACCAATTAAGTTGTAAGTAATTCATGTTTGTTTCATTCAATATATTATGTGTGTTTTGTATCCAAAATAAACTCTCATTACTTGTTTAACTCCAACGAATTTTCAAAAACCCTGATTTTTCCTCTAGACCGAGCTAGTTAGGTTGCACGTTGACTGTCAGTGATTTTTTTTATATTTAAATAGCGGACGTCACGCGGTTTCACCCGCATAGTTCCCGTTCCCGTGGAAGTACGGGGATAAAATATAGCCTATGTTACTCAATAAAGACGTGGCTTTCTAATGGTGAAAGAATTTTTGAAATCGGCGCAGCAGTTTTTGAGATTATTCATTACAAACATACACACACACAAAAATACAAATCTTTCCTCTTATTAGTGTAGATAAGTCTAAGATTGAATAGCTACTCTAAAGCGTTACACTTACATAAAATTATTGCCTTTTTCATACAAGATTATCCCAAACATTAGCTGAACATCACAAACACAAAGTTTACCTAAGTATGCAAAATTGTTTGACGATACAGCATAATATGCACAAGTTTAAACTTCATAACATAGTATAAACACTGATAGTCCCTGTGGGACTAACTTAAGACCATGCAAACGCAAGATGTACGAAATTTCACTACGTCGTTAAGGATGTGTCGCTTCAGTGTGCTCAAAGTTTTCATATTGATTCAATGCAAAGAGATTGAAACAATTAGAGGCTACCAGGAGAAATGTCATAGAAAAAATGATTGACATAAGCTTACGGAAAAGCATAAAATAATGTGTACTAGACATAGTGATGACCAGTGGATAAGTCAAATATGTATATTGGGATGACATTTTAAAATACCAAAAAGCTTACGAACTTCAACAGTATTGGTATACAGCGTGTATCAGAACCACTCCGATCCAGCCTGTCTCCTTGCTGTCCTCTCCCAGCGACGCCCTAAGCCGAGGCCCGTCCCCCGCAGGGGGTGCCCTTAGCGTGTAGTCGCTTAGTTTGTAAGTTTTTTGCCCTGGCTGGAGGCCTTACGCTTAAGGCACCCACAGGAAAGTCCGGTTAAGCAGAAGGCAACCTCTCAGGTTGTACTGCGGGAAGTCATTTCCAAAAAAAAAATAAAGAAAAAGCGTGTAATAGAAAGGTGTGGTCAGGGTGTGGTACAAAACGTCAAACTAAACAACTTTCTTCTTGGGACAAATCTATACGTCTATAAATAAAATAAAAATAAAAAAGCCTTTTATTTTCCTGTAAATTTACAATTCTTATAATCTATATTATTTTAATGTTATTTATTTACTACTTGTTATATATAAATGTATCTGTTTCTAATGTATAAGTACCTATAATTAAATAAATAATATATTTAATTAAATAACTATCTATAACTTTTTTTTTTAAATCTACAGGAACCCCAGATTGGGTAATGGCCTCCTCCAACTTTTTACCAATAAAAAGCCACGTTATTTATGAGTGTATAATATTTGATATAGAGGCTATATTTAAAACGTTCTCGTGGGATCATTTCCGAACAAAACGCGAACGAAAGCTGCGGGCAAAAGCTAGTATAAAATCTAGAGGTATTCCTCAGAGCGTACCTATTTTTGAGCGCAACCAACTGAGCGCAACTAAGTTATTCCTCGAAGCGCTACCATAAGTTGCGCTCACAAATTCAAGTTAAAAATATTATATATTGTCCCATACTAAAGTTCAATATCAACCCGACCCAAATGTATGAGGGCAATCCAGTTGATATTCGTTGTTAAAATACGAAACACCACCTGGTCAGACGAAAAAACAAAAAAAAATTAAAACTTTTTATTTCAAAAAATAACATTACACTAATTTTGGTTAAACCCACATCGCTTTATCTTAAACACTACTAGACAATTTTTTTGTGCTATTGATAAAGACATCTGACGGCACAGTCGCCGAAATTAATGACCTAACTAACCTAATCGAACAGAGTACGATTCCAGGAATGATGCAAGTTTCGGTTTATTTCAGAAGTGTCATGGGAAATTAGCGCAAAATACAGGAATAGACTCTTCTTGTCTACTAACTTTCTACGATGCGTGGTCCTAAAGTTTGTGTTGTACTCCTCAACAATGGCACCCGACAGGTATCGTGGCTGGAGGGACCGAAACTGTTATAAGTTAATTCCATGTCTCCATGTCAGACTCATTCTCTACTGTTTTAACAAATATTCAGTGAATTTTACAGTAATTTCTAGTTAGAAGTTGGAAAACAAAAGTTTTAATTTAGGTCAAATGTTTATTACGACTTTTCCTAAGGATTTTCATACTTCTGCACAATTTTATGGGATAGACACGTGTATATCTTTTTCTTGTAGACGTTTGTATCAGCCATCATCTCAGTGTTTACTTCCGTAGTCCTTTTTGACACGATTCATCTATCTTTTCGTTGGTTCTTTTTCCCATGAGCGATGGCACAAAATAATGATTAATTTCTACAAGAAACGGTTCTATCAGTCTTTTTCCATCTTCCATGTTTATGAAAATATTTTGGTAAATGATCTGGTAACTTATGTATGGTATCATCATCTTGGCCTTTCTACGTTTACTATGATAATATTTTACATGGAGCGACTACCTATCTGACCTCCACAACCCGGTTAGTACTGGGTAATATGATAAGAGCCCCTTGGTGAGAGTGCTTTTAAAACGTTTGGGGCCACTGACTGACCCGTAACGTCTGTCAAAGATCTACAAATGACAGCCGGGATCAACGGTTAACATGCTTTCCGAGTGACGGAGGAAACTCGATAATATCTAATGGATGGTCATCTAGACGCCAACCTAGGCAAGCACGGCTTAACCTGAAGTTCGACCCGAGCGGCTAAATTATTATTAAATCACGAGCTCACATTTCATATACGTATTTTGTAATTAAAAGAGATGCACAAGTAAGGTTTTAATAAGTCCTGTGCCAAGAATATCTATTTGCATTTTCCTCTACCCCTTTGTCTGGCTTTGCAGGGACCGTGTGATTATTTCTGAGCCAGCTTATTATTTCCAGACTAATATACCTTTGTTAATACGGTATCCACATAATATAAGTCACAGTGCAAGTACAGGGAAAGTTGTGACTGACTCATGTCGGCCAAGAAGGTTAAATGGGGGCAGACAGCGACAATTAACAAAATGACTAATTCAAGATGTCAACATTATTTATCCAAGCCATATGAGCTGAAGAACAAGAATGAGAAAGTCGCAAATTGACGAACAGTATGGTTACGTGGGGTGTAGATGTAATTATTTTTTTCGAATTTATATTACATTTATATTCACATATTTTATACAAAACAAAAATATCATTTTTGTTATTTCATTATTACACGTTGTACGTACATTATACAGTTGGCGGCGTCCCGTTTTAAGCATATAGATGCCTGTGTCAGGAGGCGCCACTCCTTTATATCTTACTATTAGTGTAACATGTTAATAAACAAAAGTTAATGAATTAATTATTTTTATTTAGTCTATTTGTGTGTGTGTATATGTGTGTGTGCGTGAGTGTTTGCGCGCGTGTGTGTGTATATGTATGTATGTGTGTGCGTGCGTGTGTGCGCGTATGTGTGTGTGTGTGTGTATGTGTCTGTGTGTGTGGTTGTATTATACGGAAAGGGTTTTACCTTTAATTTAATAAAATATTCTATATATGTATTTGTTTATTCGTTAACACTTTATTTATTTTATTCTTATCCGTATCTGTGGTATCATTTTGGTCCCTATCAGAATATCAGCGCTCTGTGACGTTTTTTTTAAATTACAATTTAACCATTCTACCTTTGTGTGATTTGTCCTGGCGGGCTAATAAATGCTTTTCATTCTTTCTTTCAAATGATACTGTTGAGAATCAGGTCCTGGGTTCCCATGTCATTCATTGTTTTCTTGGGTTAACCCATCAGAAACTTCTCAGTTGCAGCCACGGAGTCTGGAATTGTGTCTGGTTGATTGACTAAATGTAAGTATACTATTAGGGACACACCTACCTCAGACTTCGAGGATTACAGGCATGATTTTCTGTTATGTTATTAGCCGAAGAACTGCTGACCGTTATAGGAAAAGACGTGATCTAATGTAGAGACTAGGAATCATCAAGCGTACGGTAGGACATCAACATGGAAGAAAGGTCTTTCAACAAGGCAGACGTTAATGACCTTATGGTCATCATCATCATTAGCAGCCTTCTTCCACCCTCCAGAGACTATAGGTCTCTTTAAAGGATGATGGGCAGCAATTGGATAAGAGAGTTGAGGTCCATCAGGACAAAAAATAAAATTACAGATCGCTCATAACGAGTTTAATATTCCACGCTTCATCTAAAGTCATAAGCGTTTACCCCAAACGTTTCAAAAGTGTAACAGTACAAAGTTAAGATTACCCTCATTGCTACGCACTTGTACCTAAACGTAAACGTGTGTTATTGCATATTAAAACTTGGGACCAAACCGCCATCGCGCGGTAATTTATGTTAATCCCAGGTTGCTTAGTTGAGCTACCCACGGGAATTGCGTTTGGCGAAGAATTTCACTTTTGGGAATTACATTTTGTCGTTACAGGTAGTCAGTGGCCCGAAAGTCGCACAACCAGTCTTACCAAGGGATATCATATTACCCAGTACTAACTGGGTTGTGGAGGTCAGATAGGCAGTCGCTCCGTGTAAAATACTGGTATTCAGCAGCATCCGGTTACCCCAACATACTTGAGAAAAAGCAAAGCAGATGATGCATACGTGCACCTTTTTCGACGTTTTATAAGTGCCCATCTAGGCCTATGTGAAATAAAATATTTTGAATTTGATGTAGATTTTGTAAATAAAGGACGAAATAAGAGCCTAGCAAAGAAGCGAGAAAAGCATCTCCAACACCATACAAATCCACTAGCAGTGCAGTTCACCATTCCTGACACTCTTTTTCGCCTGAAGAGACGCTACTTCCTTCTTACAATGAGCTAGCGAATAAAAAGAGTCAATCCCAGTGGGGAATTGACACAGGCTGTATCTCATGAACCGTGATAGCTAGACAGTTGAAGATAAAAATAAATATTTAAGAGAGACTCCCATACAACACACGTGATTATTTGGCCGTTTTTTGCTCGATAATAATAAAGGCAACAGGTAGACGCTTGAAATATTTCACACAATATTTTATACTTTAAAATTAAATAATTAAATTAAAATAAATATTTAAGGGGCCCCCCTTAGACAAGAAGTTTTTTTGCCGTTTTGTCTACTGTTGTATAGATAATGGTACGGAACCTTTCGTGCAGGCTTGGCTGGTTTTTTATTTTGATGTGATACATGAGAAATCTATCTTTAAGAGACTTCGATCTTAAATGCGCATGAATCTTTCTATGGGACAATAACCGACGTGATATAATGCTCGCAACCGGCGTGCGCGTATGTCCAGATGTTTGAACGTGGACGAGGCAAAAGGACTATGCAAGGGTCGTTTCCGGTGGTGTTCTGTGATTTCTTCCTACCCCCATGGAGAAAAAGGCTTGAGTTTATGTGTGTACATAATGCAAGACTAAAATTCATGATACTAAGATTGATTTTGCTGACTAAACATTTCAGCTATATCTCACAAATCACAGTAAGTAGAGAACTTCGTCGGCTGTCATAATATACGCCCCAGATTTTGTTTCACAAAAACTTGATCGATTGATGTCAGAAGTTTCGAAACGCGATTATTGTTTCATATTGCTGTTAAATAGACTTTCAATTTCATTAGATTGTAGGGATGCTTCGTAAATATGAGTTATTTGGTTTTTTTTGAGGAATTGAATAAAAAAAAACAGTTTCAATGTCGTTTGGAAAGCTTTTTCTATGTATTTTTGGGGCGATTGTATTTTATTGTGTATTGTGTGCTTTTTCTATGTATTTTTGGCGACCCAAAAGGCGCAGCGGTAGTGAGGCTACCTTACGTTCGTTGGGCCCCGAGTTCGAATCCAAATGTTTGTGTGATGAGCATGGACATTTGTTTCCGAGTCATGGATGTTTATATGTGTAATAAGTATGTATTTACAAACAAGAAGTATCTTTGTAGTATATCAACTGTCTGGTGTCCACGACACAAGCCTAGTTGCTTAGTGTGGCACTAGATGGCGCTGTGTGTAATGTTATTCATTTATTGTATTGTATAGCGGGCTGGTGTCCGCAACCCCACGTCAAATTGCGTATTTTGCGTACGGGTGGGAAATTTATTCGATCCACCCTAAGTCCCCGAGAAGGGCCAGCAGCGCCTTGATGTTGCTGACAATCTCGCGGAGAGTACCTGGTTTAGCGGAGTTCTTTGCCCTGTATGTTGCAACCACTGGGTAGTCCAGAAGCACGTGGGCTACTTACTCGTCTTCCTCCATGCAAGCACGGCACAGGGGGTTTTCTGTGACTCGTATGACAAAGAGGTGTTTATTAAAAGAGCCGTATCCAGTAATGGCGGCTGTAACTGTGCGCAGCTGCGGTTTGGTCAATCTAAGCGCCCGTTTGGTGAGGTGGCCGTCGATAGTAGGAAGTGCTTCCTTGGCCTGCTTGCACTCGCCGTGGTCTAGCCACAGCTTGTAGTGTTGTTCACTAGTTCGGTTCCTCACCAGTGTGCGTAGGTATCCGAAAGGGAGTGGTACGATAGGTGATGCACCAATCCAATTTTGATTTTAACACTTTTAATGTTTTAGTGGGACTAATAACCATGTATAAAATTACAATCATATCAACTGAAAGGCGTCCACTGCAGCACATAGGTCTCCCCCAAGCGTCACTGTGGTTTTCTCATCCAGTGGTTTCCCGCGGCCGTCACCAGATCACCGGTTTTAATCCTGTGCCTTCTGGTATGTGGTAGCTACTCCAGAACCATTCATTTCCATCCTTTCTGCCAGCATTTGCCCCATCAAATGCCAAATTAAATAATAATCAATCATTCAGATATAATTATGCTCTTCAGACCAAATAAAAAACCAAGGCATAGCGTTGCGAACAATAAAGTGAGGCCAGCGCAAAACTACGTCTCGCTCTGTGCATACACGCTCACACGCACACATTTACATCAAACTACAATGAAACTACGTCACACTCATGTTTACGAAACCGGCCTCACTTTTCTGTTCGCAGAGTTCTGTCTTATTTTTTTCATTTGGTCTAAGATAATGCTAAAATTATCAGCATACGAGTATAATGTTCCCACTGCTTGATCACACGCCGACTCTCTATGAGAGAAAGTGGACATAAAAGATCTCACGTCGTCAAATTGTTGGTTCTAGGACATGTTGTCCCCGAAACTGCGGGACTATTCGAAAGCGATACCGTGGCCCCAGAACACAAAGGGCGATTAAGGAACATGGATGGGTTTTAGTCAGTAAAAGTCTGACACTCCCTCCTGCTCCACCCAGAGCGGGAGGAGTCATTTGATGAATTCCCATCCGAAAAAAAAAAGGACATGTTGTCTATTGGTCGCTGGCGTGACTGCTGAGAATGAGGTCTTGGGTTCGACTCCCGGGTCGAGAAAATTATTATTTGATTCTTCCATTAGGAGTTTCTCAGTAGCAGCTACGGAGTCTAGATTTGTGGCCAGTTGATGGCAACAGGCTCGCCCCCTGTTACATGGGACTTCAAGTCAACTGGCGAAATGTGGGTGTACTATTAGGTACACTTCTGCCTATCACTTCTGGGGTTACAGGCGTGATGTTGTGTTATGTATTCAGAAATATTATGTTAGTAACTTCAACTCGCAGAATGTAGGCGCGAAGGCTTCAGTAGTTTTAGTGCCCTATGACTTGACTAATATTTTAACTATAAAAATAGACATTAACCCATAAACTTTATCTTGTCCGCAATCATAAATGAAATCGAACTATGGTTTTTATGTCTTCATAAAAATATTATTTTTTATTACTTATGACACATTTTTTGGACAAAAGAATACGTTCAGATTATCAAAGACATTTTAGTTGATAGTCAGGTAATAAAATGTATAGTTCGCCTTTGGGGATGAAAGTCTAGATGTTTCTAATTCTGCGATTATTGCTTGTCGGCGAAGCAGAAGAAATGGTTTTTAGACTGTTTTTATTTACCGTACAAAATGTGTAATATTTTCTGACAATGATCAGTCGGGTGAGAAAGTTTTCTGTTTAAATCAGTCTTTAAATATCTATCGATAATAAAAAAGAGATACTTTTGTTTTATCATCGCTCCATAATATGTAGTTTCATTCTATCTAAAATACTGGAATTCAATATTCCAATATAATAATAAATAAAAAAATAATAATAATAATATTCTAATATTATAATATACTATAAATATAACATACTATAAAAGGCTAGGCAGATATTATCTGCCTAGCCTTTATTTATGAAATTGGAAAAAAGGCCAGACAAATGATTCATAAATATTCCTACCCTCTGGTTGAATTCTTATTTTTATCCCCATACAAACCCAAATCTTGATCAACTGCCACCTTTTAGCGCTACTTAAAACTATGCACTTATCATGTATTTGACGTTATTAGTGAAACTGAATATAGATGGCGCTGTTCACAAGACATAGTTCAGTTCAGTTTTAATTTTTCGATAGAAGTAGGATGGAAACCTCAGTAGTTAAGACACATCATACTAGATGTAGCTTTCAGCCAAACATTAAAATAGTGGGTGTGACGATGGTGCCGCTGTACATAATTATAATAAAAGAAAACCATAACTAGGATAATTATTAAATATGTTTTTTCAAATAAAACGATGGACAACTTTTTCCACTGGGTTTTATATTCAATTCTATAGTCATAAGACATTTGTAATACTTTCATACGTCACTTAGATTTGTCCGCAGTATTTAGTTCAGCTCCAAAAACGTTCAATAAAAATGCTTTGTATTCTTCTGCTTTTACTGAGTATGCTATTCTGACGTTGGCCTTTTCTTTGTCTACAATGTCGTTTGTATTGATTCCTCTCTTGTCACCTGTAAACAGAGATATAATTTATGTGGTAACTATGTACAATTGTCTATGTCTAGTACCTTCTGATAATGTTTCGTTTTAGTTTTCTAGAATAATATTGAGAAATGTGGAATGTCGTGTTCAACATCGTCTTCTGAGTGTTTGACTCAAATGTGCAGCTTTGCATTTATTTTCATCATTTTCAACATTTAACTCGTCACCAGCAGGCTGGACGAGGTATAGAAAGAAAAGACGTGCAGGACTGTTCGCTGAAGTTCCAAAGATTACTGTGCTGCTTGCATATCGCCCATTTCTGCTACCTTCTTTAGGTCCTCAGTCTTGAGCTTACTCATGAATTCGGGTAGGCGATTACACCTTATTTTAGATTTACTCACCACAAACAGTGATATCGTTCTTCGAATACTTGTACTCTTTCACTAGATCTGGCCTCAGGAACAGTGCTACCGTTGCAGGGTCCAAAGCCTGCCAAGTTGGTTCTACGCCTAAGACTACCTTCTCATATTTATTCTGGGCTTTAATTATTTCAGTATCTATTGCTCCTAGTGTGTTTTCTCTCCAGTCCTGGAAAAGCAATATTACATTTAAAGTGGTTGTACATTGTAAATTTTCATTAGTTAAAGTTGTTGTAGTTGTGTTGTGAGAATTTTGGCAATTGCTTTCCTTGAGGTACTGTGATTAACTTCTTAAGTGTTATAAGTTTTTCATCGAGAAATTGCGAGTGTGAGAGAGATAGAGCATTTAACTGCCAACATGTGACATGCACTGGGCCCGCGTGATGTATCTTGGAAGATAGTACGTAGAAGTACTTTATATTGTGACAAACAAAATTAATAAAGCTTATATCTTTACTTACCTTGCTAAAATTGAGGTATTGCTTAGCCTGTGAGAAGGGGAAGATTGTGACTTTATCCGGAGTTGCATTCTGTGCTACTACGTGATACGCTTCGACGTCCATATGCGCATTGAATTCTGGAGTTGGATTCTGTTCACCTGTAATTAAATAAAAATTAAAGAGGAATATATTTCTCTGTATCGAATTCTTCAATTTCGTTTTAAATTTTTCTTTAAGGGGACTACAGGAGCTAAACGCGAGTTTTATGATGCCTGAAAGCATATGATTCACTGCAATAAACAAAATCAGAAAAATAATGATATTCTTCAGGATGTATGCTAGATATATTATAGTGTATTGAAAACATAATACAACTAATTTTACTCGATAAAAAGATCACGAACTTATATATAAAAAATTCTTTAAAAGAGTATAAACTATACTAAAATACATGCGATCATTCTGATTCTTTGGCAAATAATTCTACAAGTAACATTTATTATCATAATAGTGTTTTCTTTTTTTAGGCCAATCAATACATTTGGCACACAAACTGGCCGCCCAGTAACTCTCTCGCTCTCGTTTACTCCGATACTATTAGACAGTGTGCGCGCATTAGCTCCTGTAGTCCCCTTAAGTATAACTGCTTCTATGCTTGCCGTATTTTCTTAGGTATATCACACAACGTAGAGTGCTCTTGTTCCTGTGCCCAAAAGGGAAGCCGGCGGTACATTACTCTCTGTCTGCATGATGATGTTTTAAGAAGATGTTTCTTTGATTTTGATTGCGGTATTGTATTATTTAACTTACTATGAATATGTCCTGCGCCTATATATAAATGGCTCAGTCTTGATAAAAAGCCCGGGTCCAGTTTTATGGCTAATGCTATGTTAGTCAATGCTCCAATTGTAATCACAGTCAAATCTCCTGAAATTAGGAAAAATTAAACAGTATTACTTAATGAGGTTCTATCATTTTTGTTATTGTTTTTGGATTAGATTAGATTTTTATTACAACTTCATAGTTTCACAATAAGTATCCATCACAGTTGCTTAAGAACCCGTGACACTGTTTCTCGAAGCTTAAAGATCAACACTGAGTTCAACAGAACTCAGTGTTGATCTTTAAGCTATCAATGATAGCTTTACTGATACCTTTATTTAGAACACTAAATAAAGGTTGCCATCCTTTGTTGTCCACCCCCCAGCTTGTCTACCAGTGCCGGAATTATTTAAAAAAAAATGTGTCGCTGTCCACCACTGTGGACAAGCCAGTGGTGTACCTCGGGAAACATCGGTGATTCGTGGCTTGTCTGAAAAACGTTTGACAAATTATCTTTCTCCATACCTTCATAAGTCTTAGAGTAATCAATAAGAGCATTCACAGCATTTTCAGTCTTCGCTGGCACCAGGTCGGGGAAGGTCTCACCACTGTCTCCTAAGCCATCCTTTCCGTAATAATCATCTACAGATGGAGTGTTGACCAATGATGTTTTGGATCCCCTGTATATTGGTACCTGGAATTGGGAAATGTTTTTTTTAAGACTAGCAAAATATGGTATGCACAGCCCGTGCACATTTTTTTCTTAAGTTTTCTCTTTTTAACAAACTAGGGTCTGAAGTACTTTTAAAGAATCTATTATTTCAGTGTATGATCAGAATGTCTTGTTCCATTATTTCCTTCAATCGTTTAGTAGACCAATGATCGCCTAGCGGTCGATGGTTAGATGACTATTGCTCTTAATTGCGATTACTTAGACCTTAAGCACTACAAAATAAGATCAAGATTACAACGGACATTCTCGCCAACATACGCAAACTGTTATCAAATAATTGTATAACAGTTAAATGAAACACTGGGCTGTTGGCATTAATCTTAATTAAGTACTAATTCTTATCTCTGTGGGCGAAGTCACAGTTCAACTAATTGACCGATAAATAACCACGATCGTTATTGCATAACTAATTTCCCAACTACATCTTAATTTATGTGTAGGTATGTATTGTACACGTGTAGTTTAGATTATAAAATCAATGAATTTAAGTCATTCTACGTACTGTTAACGCACATGGGTGAAACTTTATACTCTTAGCAAATCTCGCAATCGAAATTAGGTTTGCTGACCAAGTTTTGGGTTAAGATATATGTACTTAGGTATATTATTGTAATTTGTGTGTATGTTTATATTTTATGCGAAATTAAGAATAACAGTATGTGGGGGTCGGCTGCCAGCCTAACCAGATACAGCTGAATACTAGTATTATTCTTGAAGCAGCTGCCTATCTGACCCCTACAAACGATTTTTTCTTCTTAGTCGTTGACAGATTGGTCGTGGTCATGAGGGGTCGCCCACAACTACGGTCGCCAGAGGGATCTTGGTGACAGATTTAATGGAGTCTGTCCATCGGGTTGGTGATCGACCACGTGGTCTCATGCCTTCGACTCTATCCTGACAACCTATTTAGTCAGTACTAATTAGTTAATACCCCTTGGTTTACTGGTTGTCAGACTTTCGAGCCACTGACTACCTGTAACTACTGTCAAAGATGTACAAATAACAGCCGGGACTAACGGCTTAACGTGCTTTCCAAGGCCCGGAGGAAACTCTGTTAATAATGGACGGTCCACGGACTGACTTTAGCAACTTGCGAGTAACGCGTCTTGTTTGAAGAGACCTGCGTTACTCGCAAGCATCATTATTGCAACCGATTTTTTTCGTGAGTTATCAGCGATCGAAAGTTAGCGATTTTGTCGTTATCTCTGTCGAGACTGCCAGACCAGGTGGCTGTTTTTATTTAGCCACGAGGTCCCTATTGTGCTCATTATGAAACCACTGTTAATACAGGGTGTAAAACACCTCTTAACGAAGCCAAAAGGCTCTTGTTCTCCTCGTCATTGCGATCATTTTTTTGTTCTACACCATACCTGGGAACCTTCTAGTTACGGAGATATTGGGGGTCAAAGTTCCAACTTTTTGGCAACTTTTTTTTTTAATAAGTACAAGTTTTGTATGTAAGATTTTTACTTTAAACACCTCCACGACCCCCGTACTATTCAATCCATCCATCAGCACAATGTTTTGAGTGCGTTACATTGAGTTCTACCACAAAACATGATCTTTAACCAAAAAAAAAAGTCGTTTCGCGGCAATAAATTTTGCGTAAAGTTACTAGTTTGATGTACAGAATGCTTGGTGGCTTCGTGATGAGGTGGTTTACACCCTGTATTTTTGTCTACTTACATCTTGTCTTCTGGCAACCCTTAGTATCCTCTGGTTGTTATAACAAACGTTGTCTTCTCTGGTATTTCCATTTCCAGTCGTCAATGCTAGCAGTTTTGGTCTGAAAATTTAAAGTCGCAATATTTTTATCGTGCCCTACCTAAAAAAAAACCGGCCAAGAGCGAGTCGGACTCGCGCACCAAGGGTTCCGTACAAACTTTTTAAAGGACAAACTTAACTTTGCTGTTCCAATCCCTAGAAACGGCTATTACTCCAACCGCAAATAGTAAGTTTGTAATAGTAAAATCGTTTTTTTTTTTATTAAACTACATATTTACGGTTTTCTGAATTTTCCCTTAACTTAATGTGCTGTAAGACCTTGCTTTTTGCAAAATTTCGTAATTCTAGGTCAACGGGAACTGCCACATAGGTTTTCGACCCTAAACCTATAGGGTACTTCCGGTTAACCTAGAATTGTCAATTTTGGTTAAAATCAAGGTCTTACAGCACAAGTAAAGGGAAAATCCCGAAAAATAAAAAAAGTTAAAAAATTAAGGTAAATTTTAGTACTTATAAGTTTTCGCGAAAATCTAAATCTGCCCATATCTTTTTATCGTGTTGACTCAGGACCTTGATTTTTATACACTTTATAGGGACTATTAGACCTCAGTTTATGGGACAAATTTCAACTTGCTAGGTCCACCCGTTCGTGAGAAAATCGGTGGTGACAGACGGACAGAGTGATCTTATAAGGGTTCCGTTTTTATTTTTAAGGTACGGAACCCGGAAAATCAAAGAAAGCTTTTCTGTGACGTTTTGTTACGAACCAGTCAGTTAGCAAAATGTCAAACAGACAGAGATACCGAAACCGAGCAGTAAGTTATTTAAAATGGCCGTAAGTCGATGTTAGATCTCACTAGGTACTTACCCATCAAAATGTTTCTCGTACAGCAAAGCTAGGAAAATGGCCATAGCATCGTCACCGCCAGCATCATTGTCTATTATGAACTTCGGCTTCCTCTGCTCAGTCGATAAGCTGACAAAAAAAAATAATGCAATTATTTCAAGTAGACCATTACGGGCACTTTTTGAGCTATGTCAAAAACAAAGAGATCCGACCAAAATTCCCAGTCCCACTCCCTAGTGAAACGATAGTTGTCAGATCATGATCTGTCGATTGACCGATTTGGTCGAGACGCCATTGTTTAACTATTGTGTCTACTTCGTGGACAGATCAAGGGATAAGGTAGCTTTCAATGTTTACAAATGTTTCTAACCTATCGGAGATCTTTATCTTTAAAATATTATAGTAATCTTATTCGAAATCCTAACAATGGTTTGCATCATCTTCAAGATTTTGTCAGATAAAGTTACAACACACTATTCTAACATAATAGCTAGGTTTTTGATAAAACATTCAATCACAAATTGACCTATATAAATAAAACTAGCTGATGCCCGCGGCGTCGCCCGCCCGCAAATTATATACTAAAACCTTCCTCTTGAATCACTCTATCTAATATATTAAAAAAACCCGCATCAAAATCTGTTGCGTAGTTTTAAAGATTTAAGCATACATAGGGATATATTTTATTTTATTTAAATTCGGGACATAAAACACTACATGCTAAATAAAATACAAAAAAAAACCTTATAAACTAAAGATCACAAACATGTAACCCACACCAATATCCACGTCTTAACAAAAGAATAACAGACTGTGGTAGATTTTACAGAAAACAGAGCCTTCTGTGACGGCTGTATTGAATGTATTACAAATTAATGTAATTCATTTATTCCCACTTAATTCAGTTAAACTGATCTTAATTTCATTTTATTACATACACATTAGATTATATAGGGACAGAGAAAGCGACTTTGTTTTATATTATGTAGTGATAGTGATACTCATATCAATAAATCTCTCTCTCTCTATTATTAATTTGATTACGTTTATCACAATGACTGTAGCGTTATTATTCTTATTAATTTGAAAATTGAAACTCTAGGGAGTTGTAACTTTTGCTACACAATTTCTTTCCTTGGTTGACTAACAAGAAAACACCAGGAAAGGTCTAAATACTCAGGTAATCAAATCAATGTTAGTTACACTTTCTAGAACTAAACTGTCCTCTCTCAAAGAAACATCGTCTATCAAGCCTTTTCCCCACTTGGTTGCAATTAGCTTCCAGTCCATCCGAATGCAGTTCCACTATTTTACTAAAACACGTAGATAGGTCTATTAACACTAAGTACCTACCAATTAACACACACACAAACAAACAAAAACGCGAAAACCGTTCTTAAATCAAACATTATTGACACGTGCGCTATCAATCGCGTCGGGAGATGAACTAAATAATAAAACATTCGTATTTTGAACAAACTTGTTGTGCAATCTTGAGATTGAGATCTAAACTCTTATGAAGACCTGTTTAGATGGATCCTACGGACCAGTTACTGGAACGAGAAATTGTTTGAGTGTTGGAACAATGAGATAGTGAATTTTAAAAACTTTTCATATGAAATAAATAAATAAATATCGCTGGACATTAACACACAGCGTCATCTAGTGCCACACTAAGTAACGAGGCTTGTGTCGTGGACACCAGATAGTTGATATACTACATAGATGCTTTTTGTTTGTAAATACATACTTATTATACATATAAACATCCATGACTCGGAAACAAATGTCCATGCTCATCACACAAACATTTGCTCCAACCGGGATTCGATGCGCTGCGCTATTCGGGTCGTCTAAATGAAAGATTGAATGGAAGTTATTGCCGGTGGGAAATTTTATCATGCGCATCACGGACGCACGACTTGTTCCGGTACTAATACATTGTAATAAATACAACGCAGGTAACACAACACATAGCACTCATAAATTACCTGCTCATAATATGCAGGGCAGGAGTCTATTATGATTGTTGTTTTTATGATAAAGGAACGTTGATCTGCCTGTTTCAATCAATTCATATCTATATTTGGTGCCAGTTAAGATTGCAATAGCGGTCATTGCCCCCTTCCCTAATATCTCTTCCTACGAAACAAGACAAATGAACCATGTATCGTTTTTCATTAGAAAAAATGTTGAAGATCACGATAGATGACGATTCAAGACTTGAACAGGCTTCACTTAAAGTACTTACGGGATGAACAGGCTTATTTTTGGATTTCAAAGTTAAGAACTTAAATAAATGTAGGTGGGTCAATGACCGCTTTTGCGATCTTAACTGGGGCATCAACTATAATAATGTATTTACTAATAATATGTAACCTGTATTTTAACGACCTAAATATCCATATTCTTAAACAAACCGTAATCATCTGTCTACCTTGACGGCATGTGTTTTTGTTTATCCTTAGGTAATATTATTATTACTTATAACACCTAATAACGCATGTGTATATTTTGTTTATTCCCTTGATGTTATTGATTGGAAAATAAAGACGAAACTTAAAATTTTATTTCTGCCAACATCTTTTAAATACATAGTCTGCAAACTTGGAATGAAAGGTTAGGCATACTTACCGAAACGTAGTTATATACGACGAATGACCATTCATAAAACACAATAACAAAACATGTAGGTAGGTACTTACGCATTCGCAGCCATTTTCCAAATCCTTTTACGAAACACACTGACACTCACTTCCACTGCAGGAATAATAATAAATTACAAACACTATCTTCTAGCCTTTGTTTTCTCACAAAGCTTATCACTACGTCTAATTCTATACTAACACTAGTACAATAATACTGTATTTTGCCGACGCGTGCACGCAATAATATGACGTAGACGCACGAGTGGTGACGATCGCGAGTGAAATGTAAATGTTCCGGCCGTTGACCTTCGTATTCCTGTCTCTTTCTCCCCTTTTCACAGTCCCAAATTCCCAATTTGTTTTGAATCGCCACTTTTGTTTGGCAAATTGAAGCGTGGGGTGACTCAGGGTCAGGGCGACTAGTTGACCACAGTGCAGTAACTGCTACACGCACGATAACATTTCAAAGGCGTGTTATTATCGGTCGATAATATCGCATGCGCTAATGCGTTATCTGTTTTTAGTATATTAAGTATTAGGATGGCTACGAAGTTACACACCGCTGCGATAATAACGACGCAATAATAAGTAGGACGCTTGCGTTTCTGCGTCCTGCGATATTCCGATAGAGTTCTTTGAACATTTGGTATTGGGACGCATGCCAAAAACACGAATACGAAATAGAAATTTCGGACGATAAAAACGCAGTTGTGCAAGGAATCGCGACGCATTATCCCAATAACGCATGCGATATTATCGACACATAATAACGCGCCTGTGTGCCTTAAAAATTAAATTTTAATATTTTTTAAGAAACGACCAACCCAAACCGTGCACATATCTTTTGACGTTCATGTAGATTTATGTGCAACAAGTATTTAATTTGAACAAAATTGCCCTTGGGTACATGATTTCATTGAATATCAAAAGAGAAACACAGTTTTAAAATAACTCCGCAGCAAAATAATGATCAAGTACCGCGCGCCAAACCTATAACCTTCAAGTCAAACCCACCTTCTCATATTTATTTACGATTTTCATAATATCTGTGTCAATTCCTCCTAGTTCATTTTCTCTCCACTTCTGGAATAATGTAATTAAATAAGTAACTGGGCAACCACAATATAATTATTTATTCATCTTTCTCTATTCTTTTATCTACTTTTACTGTACCTACTGTCCTACATCTACAACTGGATAATAGCCTACCCTTTTTTTTCGGATGGGAAATCATCAAATGTGTCCTCCCGCTCTGGGCGGAGCAGGAGAAAGTTTCAGTCTTTTACTGACTAAAACCCATACATGTTCCTTCATCGCGCTTTGTGTTCCGGGGCCACGGTATCTCTTTCGAACAGTCCCATAGCCCCGGCAGGCATCGGCCCTTGCAGACCCCTTCCTTTTTGCTGACTCTCTTTTAGGCGCGTGTGGAACACGAATGCGCCGTCGACACGGCCTGTCGTCATGAGACGGACGGACGGCGAGCTTGCCTATAGCTCACCGTCCACAGGCCTGCGATAAAAGCCTACCCTCTTTTCTTAAATATTTTTGTGTTGTATGTATTATGAACTAATCAGTAAAGATGCTACATAATAACAAAACAGTCAAATACTTACGATTTTGCAGTCATTTTCTGAATCCTCTTTCTAAACACACGAAAGCAATGTATTGTTATATATAAACTATCTTCGAGATAATAATCATCATTTCCTTCAAAGTGTATCACTTTATTACCTACTTCACTGTTGTTTTTTTTTTATTTAGCCAAAACGTGCTTAAACGTAATACCTAGACTGACAAATGTTTACTATTAGGTACTGATTAATGTACTCGAAGCGAAATGTAAATATTCAAGTTCAATGTCCTTCGAAATATTGCCGTCTCGTTCTCCCCCGTTGTCAAATCCATACTATGAGTCACCATTTTGTCTAGCACACCGAAGAGCGAGGGTAACCTAGACCACTGACCCTAGAAAGGGCAGACTCCATAGTACAATTATTAGTATGGCTACCGTTAGTTTGTATTTGTGTATTATAGGCAGAATCGGCAGAATTCAATAACTTTCTGCCTTTTGCCAACTACGTCGATCTCTATATAGACCTCCACTACCCAGTGACTGTCTTTGGTTTGACGGTTGTCAATAGAGGTTTCCTGGATAACGAATATATCAGGATTGTCTTATATAATTAAAATATACGAATAGCAAAATGTATGTTTGATCTTTTATTTAATATTGGCAACAAAATACAATAAAACTTTTGTAAGAATAGTCGTCATACTTTCAGGCTTCTGACTATCCGTTATGATTGTCAAAATGAGTGTGTGAGTATTTTTTTTTGCAGAACTAATATAGTCCTCTTAAGGCGCCTCGCCGACCAAAATTAGCAACTCTATTTGTGGTGGTTCTAACTTCGTTTGAAATGCTGTTAAGATAAAGTTCTAATCAGCTTGCTCTACAAAGTGATTGTTACGTCAGTCACTGCGGGCCGACTAGTGCGAAATTAGTGGTTTTTATTCTTTATAAAATCAAATATTCGTCTTTTGGAAAAAAAACTACCATTATGTTCATTATTAAATTGCCTATCCATTAGTAGCATTAGAAGCAAATAAAAATAATGGTTACTTTACAAGGAGTAGTATGTTTTAAATAATTATTTCTCATTTCTGTGGTTTCGTTGTGAGGGGATTTATTAAACAATAGGCTACTTAAAAAAACGACAATTTCGGAGTCAAGAATATTTAGAAATTTAATGTATTTTTTATTAGTTCGTTTTTCTTTTGGGTAAAGAGGAGTAGGCTCCAAAAAACTGCTCGCTCAAGGTCATTTGCTCGGGGAGGCGCCTTAACCGTTGTCGGTCACGGCGGCCAATTTTAGGCGGAGATTAGCCGTTGGCGGCGCCGAAGATATTTTAGTGCACAAGTTTGTGCGCAGGCACAGGTGCGCTCTCTGTTCCTTTTCTCTCATAGTCCGATGGGACGGCAATCCAGCGCAGGACCAGGGTATCATACCGCCAACTTCCAAACTCCGGGTTACTACTGGAAGTTAGACTAGTTTCTAATGGAAAAACATAATAGCATTTTTTGCCCGGGAATCAAACCCAGGAACCTATACTCAGCAGTCACACTTACGACCACGAGACCAACGCAACGGGGCAGTCCTAAACAGAAGCTGCAGAACTAAACACAGCATGTAGCCGTCATATCAACCAAATAATTTAATGAATAACATGTTATCTTGTCCACAAAACTATCTCACTACTAACGAGGTCATCAACACGTTACTTTTGTCAATGATTATTTTTTGTGTGAAAATTATACAATAATATTAATTCAAACTATTACGAAATACTAATAAATAAACATTCACATGACCGTATTTTTTTATTCATTACATTATGTCATGATCTGTCGAATGATCAATTTGGTCGAGACGCTATTGTTTAACTATTGTGTCTACTTCGCGGACAGATCATGGGGGTTTAATTGATTATTGTTGGTTTAATGGGTAGCCGATATTTTGATAATAAAATAAAATGGCAGAAGTTAGGCAGGTCAAATGATTTAAAACCCTCTAGAGGGTTTTGCTTTAAAAAAATTAAATAAAGTTTATTCGGAACAACCTAAGTTTACAGATTACACAGAAAAACGAAGATAGCAACTAAATTAAAATACTGTGGCGCAGCCATCAACGCCCAATTCAAAATACATACAATCATAGACATTGTTCCAGATTAACATAGAAGAAGTTAAATTAAAAATTAAGGATGACAAAATGAAATGCAAAAAGTACAAAAAAAAGAATCAAGTACACTATGTGGTTACTATGTTGTAGATACTTATGTAGAGTGGAGGTGGGGATGATGTGTGTATTTGTGTGTATGTATGTGTGTGTGTGTATGTATGTGTGTGTGTGTGTGTCTACCGCGTTTATGACCCCAAAAGTTGCTCAGTCTCGTCCTAGGACAAGCACTTGAGCCAGTTGGTCACATTTCTCTTCAGTACATTCTTAGTCATATGAAATATTTTAATTATTTTATTTATGGCATTATAGAGTTTGGAGCTGATGTGAGTGAAGTGGCGACTGACCATCGCTAACCTGCAGCGTTCATTCAGTCTTACAGACTCTGTCGGCACGACGCTTCTTTTAAGAGACTGAGGTTCGTAAGGGAGAAGTAGGTGCTTCCTAAGAACTGTTTGCAGCACGAACAACTGTCTCACTGTGAGGACCTTTTTTTTTCGGATGGGAAATCATCAAAAGACTCCTCCCGCTCTGGGCTGAACGCGAGGGAGTGTCAGACTTCTACTGATTAAAACCCATCCATGTTCCTTCATCGCCCTTTGTGTTCCGGGGCCACGGTATCTCTTTCGAACAAGATACCGCAGCCCCGGCAGACTGTGAGCCTTACACATAAGTTTGTGAGGATTAAAGTACCGTAAAACAGGGTTAAGTTAATTAATTTTGAAAAAAAAAGCTCCTTTATCTATACAACTGCACAATAAACAATCAAATACATCATTCTCCTGGCCATAACCCAATAATTTATTAAGGCATATTACAAACACACACAATAAACTTAAAAATACAGTAATCGACTCGTTAGGTGATAATGATAACTAAATAACAAAACTTAATTAAAGAACATGAAATGTTTTCGGAGAAAGTTAAATTTTGAATAAATTGGTGCTAAAAATGGGGCTGCTTTAACGACAACCAATTGTTTTATTGCCAATTACCTTTATCTAGAATACATTTTCGACGAAAATGCAGGTTAAACTTTGCAATATTGTTTTTTTTTTACTCAGAAATAGGTGGTGTATTTATTTTATGGATAAAATTCAGGTTAAACTTTGTAATGTTATTTTTATATACTCAGAATTAATACTTGTCGTATTTATTTTACGTTTTAAAATGATTGAGAAGAATAGTTAATTTCCATTTATTATCAAAGTCAGCCAAGGTTGCAGTCACATCGTTTAGCCGATAACAATAAAACAAAAGCAATGGCCATTTATTGTTGCAAATGAATGTCTTTGGCATAAATAATACAGGTTTTCTATAAAACGTCCTATGCATCTGTGATGTTTCTTAGTAATTTATCTTAAAGTTATTTATTTGTAAGTTGAGCAGAATACACATCCACTAAGAATTTCTGGTACTTTTTAATATTTGCTGCATAAACCAGTCTTCCGTTAGGATTTGTTGATGAGAAGTCATTTGTGTTTATTCCTCTTTGATCACCTGAAAAGGAAATATTAATTTTCAATCGAATTCGCAATCAAATCACTATTATAACTCTGACTGTGGATTAAAATGAGGAACAGGTGGCCCACCATGACGTCTTAAAGCAGGATCGTTTTAATCGCTGGGTAAGAGACGGAGCTATAGAGGACGTGTAGCGCCATCTCTTTCCCTCACTGGCACGCAATTAAAACGATCCTGCTTTAAGACGTCATGGTAGGCCCGCTGCATGTATCCAACTGGTGTTAACTTAAAAAAAAAACAATAGCACAATCTAAAGAACAATATTTTTTATTCCTTTCGTAGCAAACGGTTTGCGCAATATCCCGTGTATCATTAACTTGGTATTCTATCACTGAAAGAGAAGCTTGTCATAAGACTGGTAGGTACCCATCTTACAAAGCAGAAGGTGGTAAGATGGGTCAGTTAATGCAAGGCACTGACTGAGCATAAATTATAGCATTTATTGTTCAGTAACTTGTGACATTTTTTTAAAAGAGCAACCATGTCTGGTTTTATTTTCGATTCTTCTCCATATGAAACGACCAATTCGAACCATGCATTAAGCTTCCGTCGATTCATAAGTGTATTAGATTTTTTTTTTAATGAAGCTGTTCTCTGAAATTTTGTCTTCATCATGATATGAAGTTTCGTCCATTCGTATCTTCATCTATTTAGAAATCTAGATTTACTCCTTACCTTCTAAAATGATATCGTTTTTAGTGTTTCTGAACTCATCAACAATATCATTGTCTAATGCTATAGCTGCCACAGCGGGGTCCAGTTGTTTCCAAGAGTCCTTCTTTGGGAGCGATATCCGTTCAAAACCGTTCAGTGCTCTCATTACTGGAGTCCGAATTTTTCCTAAGACATTTTTACGCCAGTCCTGAAAAAAGTGAGAAAATTTTGTTTTCGGTAAATTGCTCTTCTGTGTCTTCTATAATAAATAGGCGAGACGACAAAAAAAAACTTACTCAGTCCGTCAGATAGATTTCCAAAAAATATTGGAAGCAATATTTTTTTTTCCACGTAAACACAAATTGAAGACAAGAAGAAACTCGTGTGAAGTCACATTTCGGTACATATTTTACAATAAAGTAACGTCACAAGCCCCCACTCATGATCTTTGATGCGATTTATCTTTGTCATTTTTTATTAATTGGATAAAACAAAAAATACGTATCCAATATTTTTCGATAATCTTACTGACGGACTAAACAGAATCATATTTTTTTTAGTCAATCGTAATCGCTATTATGAGTTAGTTAGTAGTTAGAGAAGTCGTTCGTCTTGGTATGGACAATTTAATGAGGAGGGATGAAACGAATGTGACTATAAAAGTAAAGGACATGAATGTTGATGGGTGGAGAGGGAGAAGAATGTCAAAAAAAGATGGTTGGATTGTGTGATCAATGATATGAAAGATAAAGGAGTAAATGATGCCGTGACGTCTGACAGGGAAGAATGGAAGAAGAAAATAGAAACCCCAATATAGACCCAAAATAGAATGGGACAAGGGGAGGAAGATATTAATGATAAAATAAGAAATACTCACTAAAGATGCATTTAACGTAAAGTGAATCTGTGAGTACGCTACAAACGTCACTTTGTCTATGGTGGCGCTGTCTGCAACGATACGGTAAGCCTCTGGGTCCATGTTTGCGTTGAATTCCGGCTTAGGGTGTGTCTCTGCACCTGTAAAAAGTGAAGAACATCAAATTGTATATTTTGAAAAAAAAAAAAAACTGAGTGTAAAGGTATCAGCACAATGTTTTGTGTGCGTTACATTAGGCCCTAAAACGTGATTTCCCACTCCAAAAAACAAAGTCATTTTCAACCAAGCACTCTCGCAACTCGACGGAAAAATTAATGCTGCGAAACGACTTTTTTTTTTGGGTGATAAATTTGACTTTTCGGTAGGACCCAAAAATCTTACAAATAAAACATGTATTTTAAAATAAAGTTGTGAAAAAGTTGGAACTTTGACCCCAATATCTCCGTAACTAGAAGGATTCCAGGTACGGTCTTAAATAAAAAATGATCGGAATGACGGGGAGAATAATAAGTGCCTTTCGGCATCGTTAAGAGTCTTTTAACACTCTTTAAAGATTTAAAAATACATCGATAATGTTTTATCTTCTGGCCACTCTGGGCAAGTACCAAAAGGGCCTCGCGATTTGAGAGAGGTGCTCCTTAGTTCATACCAGCGATTTTGTGCCCGTACAGTCAGAAGTTGTTCCAACTTATCCAAGGCGGATTGCTGAATTTTTCAAGCTCGCTTAAGTACGCATCTTAGTTTTTCGAACTGTTCTGTCTAAAGTCGAAGAAGCACGTCATGTTAACTTCGAATGAGTTTAATGATCGTTTCGTTCGCTTTTACATCACTTCAATTCTCTATAGAGATCCCATTATTCTAAATTGCATATGACCTTTATAGACAAACTTACTGTAAATATGACCAGCACCGACATAGAGCTGAGCAAGTCTACCAATAAACTTGGGGTCCAGTCTTGCTGCCAAAGCTATATTCGTCATAGGACCAATAGCAGCGATTATAAGTTCTCCTGAAAAATATAAATTAATAATATTTTTTCCATTGCTACTCGAAAATGGGCGTTTGATTCATTAGTAACAGTGAATAAAACTCTCTTTTAGTCATTGAGTGAATAAAACATTTTGAATTTGGAATTTCAAAAATTGTAAATAAAACTGTTTCTTAATCTCTGAATTAATAAAAACATTTTGAATTTGGAACAAGCACGGATTATACGAATTATGTACAAAAAATAATTAAAACGTAACAAGAATATAACACTGAATTTCGAAAACTGTTACAATTTCACTGTACAATTCTAATGTTTACATTTAATCCTTTGTTCTCTTATTACCGATTATATAATAAAATAAGATACATATTAATACTATATTACTATTTATTTTGTCTCTGTCAATGGTAAAAAGAAGAATAAAAAAAACATCTCGGTCCATATATCCGCACTCCGCTCAGGATTCTATTCTAGAATCCCTTGCTACGCTCGGGATTCTAAACTAGAATCCTTCACTGCTCGCGGGATCCAACATAATCCCTCGAATTAAATTCCCTTTTTTTCTGTTGTTGTATAGCAATAATAATAATATATCATTTAATTCAGGTAACAAAAGACCTTACAGACTAATATACATATTTTATAAGAACTACAAAAACCCACCCACCCACTTCGCCTCACGAAGAGACGAGACCTTTGATAGGGCTTTTGGGACATTAAATACCTGCAACGGTTTTTGATGGTAAGGGCTTAGGGATTTGTAATTTTAGAAGACCTTACCCTCATATTTCTTGGAAAGTTCGAGAAGGGCGACTGCAGCTGGTTTGTCCTGGATCTCAATTGGTTCTGAAGGCTTATAGCCATCGTCTCCAAGCCCATCGTAGCCGTAAAAGTGATCAGATGTGAGGTTTGATATCAGTGCGCGATAAGCACCCGAGTATACTGGTACCTGCAATAGATATTAAAAACAAACTCGTGTCAAAATATATTCTGCAGACAATAAAATCCCTAGCCACCTTCACCAACTTTGCCAAAGTCTATCTTGACGGCAATATTATCTTCCCTCAGGTATCCAGTGACTAACTATCGTTGATTATTCTGGGTATACTTAGAAGGGAATTTAAACTAGGAAGCCCATTTTTATTTGTTTTGTCTTCTTCTTGCTTTATCATGTGGTTAGTCCTTAACCTAGTGTCATAGTTTTTATGTCGCCCATGTGCTTCAGACTTGACTAAAACATGCCGTCGAAGAATACCTCTCAGGCATGCTGGTTTCTCACGATGTTTTCCTACACTGAAGCATGTGATAATTATGCAATACGCGTATCATACAATATGCACATCCATCGCTTAGACGTCTTATCCGCAAACATACTCATTTGATTAATTAATTATCCTGTATAATTAAGGCAAATAACCAAATGAACCACCGCAGGCAAGATCGAGGCAAAGAAAGCGGGACGAACTTCACTCCTACCAAAAACACTAACTGGCATTAGTAAAATACAGAATTATGTTGGAAAGGGAAATGGACACTTTTATCTAGTAGAGCGACGTTTCAAATTGAAGGCAGAAGACAAAAGTTAGTTAGGTAACTAAAAAGGTACTCTATACATCTGTTACATACTTGTAGATAAGTGAAGATAGTGTAATATTAGAGATAGAGTAATACTTACATCTTGTCTATCACATAAAGCCAGTATCCGATCGGTGTTGATAATCGTTTGAGTCAAGTTCACATTGCCGAATGTTGTTGTCAATGCAACTACTTTTGGGCTGGAAATTTACGAAATATGCGTGAGGGATTAATCGATGAACATGTGATTGATCAAGTGTATCTGTTTGAAGACCAAGGGTAAGGTCTTTAGCGAGCGCGTCCTGCCCTTGATGACTTTTTGTGTCAAATCTAAAACTCAGTAGGGTTGGTCCGTATTCAAGGACGCTCAGTGCTCTATGGAGCGAGCAATACTTGCGAGTTTTTCTAAAGGATGGGATCCAAAATGAAATTACCCGTAAAACAACTAGAGCTATCGACATAGCTTGCAAACTGAGAAAACTGAAGAGGAAGCGGGCCGACTGGCTAAAGCCTCCTGGAGAAGTCTGTTTACGGTATGTTTACCTGGGACCACCCCCGGTTGTGGTCCATTTAGGTAGCACAAGCTAATCCAATATGTAATGTTTCTTACCCGTCAAAGTATTTCTCATTGAGCAAGCTCAAAGTTATAGCAAAGGCGTCATCTGCTCCTCCATCGTGATCTATCACTAACTTCTTGCAATGCTTCTTCTTCGAATCTGACACAGCTTCGAGACTGAAAAGGGACTAAAACTACTTATGACCTAGTCAGGACCAAATTATTACAAATAAAGAGTGCTTCACGCTTGTTCCAGATCAGCACATTCGAAGCACTCACTACACATTAACTCGGTTTTTATTCGGTTCCTAACTAGCAGTAAATTCCAATTTCAACAATATATCTGAATCGTGTTCTGATCACAATTCGAGCCGAACCGCGTTTTAACCACCTCAATAATTTTCCCCGGGTATGCCGACTGGAGTACGAGTGCGCACTTGTAATAGATAACCATCTGACCTGGGCCTAGATATTTCCAGATGGGTTAACGCAGAGTTGGAACCCAAGACTTTACTATTAACAGAGTGGATTATCACTGACCAAAGAAGTAGGAGAATAAAGCACTCAAAAACATTATTATTTTCAAGCTTGTTGAGCACCAATTGCTTCTTGCACTATGCTCTATTTTTTCTTAGTCCTTGTTATTATCATATTGATCGTATTGAATAACTAGTACCTTACTCAAATTTGTATTTTCAGGTCGCCGTTTCAAACATTTGTATTCAGTATTTTTGACACTATTGATTTGAATTTATTTTCGCTCGTTTTGCCCGATATTACCCGAAAAATATTAGTAATTTTTGCTGCTTTTTACCGAAAACATCACAAATAGATGGGTCACCTAGTAACTGTACAGTACTTTTTAATAATATTTCATCATCCAATTTACTACCCAAAATTTTATTAAGGTATGGAAGCCGTCCTGCCGGGGCTGCGGGACTATTCGAAAGAGATACCGCGGCCCCGGAACACAAAAGGCGATGAAGGAACATGGATGGGTTTTAGTCAGTAAAAGTCTGACACTCCCTCCTGGTCCGCCCAGAGCGGGAGGAGTCAGTTGATTTCCCGTCCGAAAAAAAAAAAAGGTTTGGATGCCATTATTTGGCTTCTGCATCTTCATCTTAGCCTTTTCCCAACTATATTAGGGTCGGAGCGATTACCTATCGGACCTCCACAACACAGTTAGTACAGGGTAATACGATACCCCTAGGTAAGAACGGTTGTCAGACTTTCGGGCCACTGACTACCTGTAACGACTGTCAAAGATCTACAAATGACAGCCAGGACCAACGGCTTAACGTGCTTTCCGACGCACGGAGAAAACTCGGTATGTAATGGGTGGTAACCCATCCACGGATCAACCTAGGCAAGCGCGGCTTAACCTGAAGATCATCCCGAGTGGCTGTTATTATTTAGACACGAGCACATCCTATTACATGTATGTGAGTGCTACTGCTTATACCTATCTATTTTTCCTTATTTCGCTATACCTACTAATATTTGGTAGTGCAGAAGTCCTGTTTTTTTCTTATTTCATTTTTTTTTTATGAGTTTATGGCAATCAGTCGATAGACGAAGATAAACTAACGAAGTTATAATTATGACGTTCCATAATTAGTTATCTGGCAACGGAACTCTTTTAATTGACTAGGTAATTAAGTTTACTTTTATTTCTAAACAATTTTTGTCACGGATCTTAAATTCTAAAATAAATACTTAGTATTTAATACAGTTTCTCAATGATAGACAAAATTTAAAGACGAAAGTAATTTATTGACTTAGTGAATTTTTTTATGCAAATACAAAAACAAATCATTTAAATAAAAATAAAAAAAGAAGAAGAAAGAGGATAGCATATACAAAAACCCGTTATACTAGTCTAGACGCAACTAGACTCTCAGCCTAGGGCCAAAAGTTGAAAATCCTAGAGCTTTTATTTAGTCCTATACTTGATTACTAAACTTGATACCTAATGTTAGTGAAAACAAGCATTAAAGTTGTGAAATCAAAGTTCTATTGTATGTGGTCTTGTAATCCAAATAATAATTAATTAGGTTTAACATCACAAATGAGTAAAATAAATGAGGAGATCGTTTTTAACCTCTCAAAGTGCCGCGCGTAAAAAAATGCTTGAAACTCAAAAAATAAAAAAAGTATTATTCACAAAAAAAAACTTACCAGCCAAATAAATACACCAAAAACAAAACAACAAAAACTTTATCTGCCATAATTCAACAGACAGATGCAAAAAATAATCTACGTAGTTTTAACAAACACTAAGATAAAATAAAGAAATAGTCAAATATAAGTCTGACTACCACCGCGACTGATAAGTATCTGAGATCTGACAAAAATGTTATTAGGGTCTATCGGTTAACTTTAAGATAACGATAGATTGAGAGAAAGAAGACCACAAATAAAGAGGATTGTGCAAGGGACGATATGAAAGAAAAAGTAGTGAATGATTCAGTAACGACTGACACCACTGAAGTAAAGAAAAAGACGTGTTTCGTCGACCCTGAGTAAAACGAAACAAGGTTGGTCTAGCTGTTGTTGGCGTGTAGCGCACTGAGGTATCTCCGTTCTCGATGAATGAGCAGGAAAATGACAATAAGGTATTGACAATAGTCATGATCTGGTGATGATCAATTGACAACTAAGGTAAGTTATTTAGTATCGTTGAGAAAGAATAAGGAAGTTGATATAAAGGGTGTAAAAAACCTCTTAACAAAGCCGAATGGCACTTGTTCTCCCCATCATTGCGATATTTTTTTTGTTCTACGCCATACCTGGGAACCTTCTAGTTACGGAGATATTGGGAGCCAAAGTTCCAACTTTTTGACAAGTTTTTTTTTTTAATACAAGTTTTTAATGTAAGATTTTTACTTTAAACACCTCCACGACCCCCGTATTATTAAATCCATCCATCAGCACAAAATGTTTTGAGTGCGTTACATTGAGTTCTACCACAAAAAATGATTTTTCACACCAAAAAAAAATCGTTTCCCCGCAATATTTTTTTGCGTAAAGTTACTTAGTTTGATGTACAGAATGCTTGGTTGACGGCTTCGTGACGAGGTTGTTTACACCCTGTATAAACAGATAGAATACTTTTTTATTATGTACTTCATACAGATTACAGGTGCAAAAAATATACAGTAAATACAGTGTGACACAATGGTGGTCTTATCGTAAAAAGCGATATTTTAACAGAAATAATAAATTATCCCATTACAAGGGGGATTTTTGCATTATCTTGAACACAGACGTTAATTGCTGTGGCCAATAGGGGCACAGGTTCACCGCTGAATAAATAATTTGGTCGATCTAATCCAAAAATCTAAACACAAAACAAGTCTCGTATTGTTTTAAACTTTCACGGTTTTTCACTACACTTAAAGTACTTACGAGGTGATATCCGTGATTTTCTTTTGGTTCGATATTTCGATGCTGTTGCAAGCATCATGATCGCGGGAATACAGGTATACTGGTAGGTTGCGGGTATTCCCGCGATCATGATGCTTGCAGCAGCGTCGAAATATCGGGAGCTCATTGAACCTAAAGTAAATCACGGATATCATCCCGTAAGTACTTTAAGTGAAGCCTCGTATGTTTTTCTGCCCATCATGCACAACCACACATGAAGTCTTACCTACCTGGGAATTGAACCCTCGGCCAATTCAGCAGTCGACCTCTATACCAACGATGCAGTCAGTCAAGCAGTGGGTAGATGTTGTCAGAGTTAAAATATGATGGACATTTGTTTCCGAGTCATGTATGTTTATGTTTACTAAGTATGTATTTACAAACAAATATGGTGTCCACGACACAAGCCTCGTTGCTTAGTGTGGCACTAGATGGCGCTGTGTGTAATGTCCAGTTATATTTACTTATCTAAATTTATTTATCTGTGAAAAGACTATATTAATTAATCCCCTGGTGAGAGCAGACGGCAGACAGCAGCCCACGTGCTTCTGCTCGGGCTACAGGGCAAAGTTCTTTGGTAACCCGGGTACTCTCCGCGAGATTGTCAGCAACATCAAGGCGCTGCTGGCCTTTCCCGGGAGTTAGGGTGGATCGAATAAATTTCCCACCCGTACGCAAAAATACGGGCTTTGACGTATAGTTGCAGACACCAGCCCGCTATACAATACAATAATCCCTCGGTGTCTTACCAAGAGGTTCCGTATTACCTGTACTAACTGGGAAGCGGAGGTCAGATAGGCAGTCGCTCCATGTAAAATAATATTTGTATCTATCTGCATCCGGTTAGACTGGAAGCCAATCCCAACATATTTGGAAACGGCTAGCAGTATTCAGTAGTCAATCGACAGGAAAGGGTATTACATAGTATTACGTCACAGTTTACCACGTGAAGGCGTGATTACATTGTGTTATTGTTGTGAGTGATTTTTATTATCTCTAGGAAGAATATTACGGAATATTGTTACAGATAAACAGCTTCAATGTCGAAAACATAAATGTCTACCGTATCAACAGAGTTTATGTGTTACTATAACAGTATGGGGACATCTTAATCTTTATGAGGTATGGGGGAAGTGTCTTGGAAGCCATTAGCTCATTTTCCATACAAACAATTTTGCCATAATTAGTGTCTTAGTCAAGTACGATAAAAATGTTGAAACTAATGTGACAAAAAAAAAAAACTTTGTCAGTTTCACTCGTTCACATAGTAGTGTTTTGTGGAACAATTATTTTGGAAAATGTATATTGAAGTCACATTTTTTTTTACTTAGATTCGATAACTATATAAAATAAATGTCGGCATTGCTTGCCTATTATAATAATAATAATACCAGCCTATTACTGTCCCACTGCTGGGCAAAGGCCTCTTCTCATACAGAGAAGGCCTCTTCTCATACAGAGAAGGCATGAGCATTGATCACCACGCTTGCTCAAGACGGGTTGGCGATTTCAGTGTCACTATTATTCAATAAAAAACCGGTCAAGTGCGAGTTAGGCTCGCGCACCAGGGGTTCCGAACAAACTTGTAGGTATTTTGTTATTCAACTACGTCTTTACGGTTTTAAGATTTTTTCCTTTATAATTCTTAATTCAGATCTTAAAAACGCGTGAAGTCTCAGTATGTACCTACGTCAAGCATATATTATAACTAGCTTTATATAGTATAATTTAAATAAGGTTCATTTTGCTTTTCTACATTAAAACGAATGAAATGTTAAACAGTAACATAATTTATTAGTTTTCATTGTTAATACTAATGGATACGTACCCACTTAAAGTATTTCAATTCTGTCTCAAGGTGGAGACACAATATTACTGAGTTTCAGGATTTTCAGACAAAAATAAAACAACGATGTTTTTTTAAAAATATTTAAATAATTTATCAGGTTTATACAAAATGCTTAAAAATAATACGTATTTTACAGAACTATTCTGGATACCAAAGACGATTGCCGTTTAGCAATGTGTCCGTACCAGTAAAATTGAACCTTAACGAATTGTTTTAGATACTCATTTATTCTGAACAATTTTTATTACAAGACCAACTTAGAAGTATAAAAAAACTGCCTCATTGTCTTTAGTTAACTAGTCCCACGTCGCGGCTGCTGAGCATGACCTACCGAGTTCGATTTAGCTCAGGCAAAGTGCTATTTAGTTTTTCCATTAGGAATTCCTCAGTAGTAGCCACGGAGTCAGGATTTCAGCCCGGTTGGTGGCAATTGGCTCGTCCTTTACACGTCCTGTCCATTTCTATCCATTCCATTTCCATTTTTTTTGTCCATTTCTTACATTCATTAAAAATTACCTAAGTACCTTAAATTTTTATTTTCATTTAACATTTCATTAAACCTTACTTTTAACAATACCTTCCGCCTTAACATGGGACTTAAAATAAAAAAAAACCTCAGCCTTCGGGGATAACAGGCGAAGTGTAAAGAAAAACGATTTCCTACATTTTGATCATACTTCAGAGTTGGTCCCATACCAAAAGATGTTCATTTATAAATGAGTATCTACTATAGTTGGTGCCACTTAAGATCGCAAAAGCGGTCATTGACCCACCTACATTTATTAAAGTTCTTAACTTTGAAATCCAAAAATAAGCCTTCGTCGTAACGTCAACTATCGTGATCTTCAACATTTTGTCTAATGAAAAACGATACCATAGTTCATTTGTTTTGTTTCGTAGGAAGAGATATTAGGGAAAGGGCAATGACCGCTATTGCGATCTTAACTGGCACCAACTATACACTCTTGTGTATCTCTCATTCAATTCAATACCCTGTTTATTAATGCATGAGACTCTGCTATCTTTTTTAAAGGAAATAAGTTCATATCAACATTGTTAACAAAAAAGTAGCTAGTCAAACTATTCTTTTACATTTCAAAAGGCAAACAAAATGGGTAAATTTTGATTAAAAAAGTCACTAGAATAGGTTTTGGTCATGATAGCGTGATGGTTGACAGAGGAGAATGGAAGAACAAAACGTGTTGCGCCGACCCCAAGGAACATGGGACAAGAGCAGAAATACGATGAATAGGTTTTGATCATAATTTTAAAGTTTATAAGACTTCTTAAGCTCGATAATACTTATACTATTAAGTACTCTGTGGTGATACTCAAAGATGTCATCATCATCATCATCATCATCAGCCTATTAATGTTCCCACTGCTGGGACACAGGCCTCCACTCTATGAGGGGGAATGGGCTATAATCAACCACGCGGGCCCAGTGCGGATTGGTAGATGTCACATGTCTTCGAATTTCAAAGATGTAGATAATACAAAAGAAAATACAAAAATATTTATTTAATTTAATTTCTTTTTTATTGTATTTTTATTCTGTTCGTCGACTTCATTTTCATTATTAGATCATGATCTCTCAAATGACCAATTTGGTCGAGACGCCATTGTTTAACTATTCTGTCTACTTCGTGGACACAATAGTTAAACACCGTTGGGTTAGGATACCACTTACGGGAAGAGCGAGACAGCTCCGACACAAGTACTATTGTAATTTACTGAGGCTGCCTCAATTTATGTATGACACAATATTTAAGTAATAAATATTTTTGTATTTTGTAGATGTAGATAATATAACTAGATATCGCAAGAACAATACTTCCCGTGCACGGTTCAAGCATTTTGCCCGTCGCAGCAAGCTAATTTGTTTAAAACAACAAGATTACAACTCAAGAACTTGATTCTAGACATTTCTAAAACAAAAACGTCGAGTCGGTATACGGTAACTTGTTTGTATGGCAACTACATAGTGCTTAGGACGTCATAGTACGTAATAAAAAATGGCATGCTTGGTTTTCATATGAATCGTGATACTTGCGTTATATATGTATATCCGTATCTTTGGTGATACTTAAACTGAATGTGTTACCTGTAAAAGGGTCTATCGTTATTTTTATTTCACAGAGATATGGCATTTTTTTTTGTTTCTGTTTAGAGAAAAAATGCCATATCTCTGTGCTTTTCTATTCAGTTATTGGATGAATAGAAAAGCGCTGATGAATTTTTGAAAATTCAACAGCGAGTTGTAGCATAGGTACCTTTTAGGTGACGTTGTCGCCACCCGCTCACTGGTCGACCACATTTAACCCTTAAGCCCTGAAAAATAAGGTTGAAATATGGTCGTCCCTCAGTGAACACGGTAGTATAATTATTGTTATTAATAAATGGCGGAAAAGGATTACAGCTCAGCAGAGTAGACTTCCAGCAGGAACCTCATGTACTTTTGTATATTTGCTGTTTGAAGCATTCTTGCAGTAGGCCACCGAGCGTTGAAATCATTAGTGTTTATACCTCGATTGTCACCTGAAAAACAAAAAAAGTATTTACCAGATAATTTTGATGAGCGAGTTATGTATAGTTCAGTTTTGATATGAATTATTTAGTTATTTTTAGTTTTCTTGCAAAATCAAAATATTATAATTCACGTGAGCACTTATAAAACTTCAAAAAGATATTATTGCACGGTTCGAGTTGATCGTTGCTTATGGAGAAGAACCGGCAAAAAAATCCATGGTTATTTGCATGACGAAGTTATAGCATTTGCAAATAGTTTTCTACAAACATAACACTTTTACTCGTCATCTTTTAAACTAGATGTGGCGGGTTTTTCTTAAGTGACTACTCTGCGAAGAAACAGCCGAAACAAACTCAGAGGTCATGGTCACTTTTACGGTCCAGACATAATCTTGGTCAACGCACATGAAGACTATGCAAATTATAGTTTCTGAAATGGTCCTTTGAAGAAAGAACCACACAGATTTGAGTGTAGCTCGACTTATAACTCAAGGAGCTCAACGACCCGGGGCTGCGGGACTGTTCGAAAGAGATACCGTGTCCCCGGAACACAAAAGGCGAAGAAGGAACATGGATGGGTTTTAGTCAGTAAAAGTCTGACACTCCCTACCGCTCCGCAGCTCAACGACACGACGAATGATACCAAAAATCGATGAATGTAGACCCTCCAACGTGAAAATTTTAAGCGGACGGAAAATTTGACGCTTGACGTCTACTCATGTGCTGAATTCATGATTACCGTTTAGAAGTCGATGTCCCTTTTAGCCTGTACTATATTTCATCAAGAACTCGGCCATGTCGACAGCATTGGCCTGTAACCTGTAGGCTTAGCCAAGTTGACAATGTACAATCGCTAACGCTAATAGAAAACTAACCAAATGTCCCATAAATTTGGTTAGTATGACATAATTTCAACGTTAAGTCACGTGGTGGAAACAAACGAATAGAAACTTTTAAGTTCAGTCAAAACTGTAAGTTGGCTACGATTTATATGGGATGTAGCGATCACGATTGTAGAAACGAATACATTTCATTCTATCATCTTAACCGATGTAAACTTGTCTACGAAGTTTCTAGTCGCTTGTTTTGACCACGTGACTTTACTACTAATTTACAAACAAAAAAAAATGTATCTATATAGTATATCAACTATCTGGTGTCCACGACACAAGCCTCGTTGGTATTAGATGGCGCTGTGTGTAAATTAAAAAAAAACATGCTGTCGACATGGCAGAGTTTCACAGTGCACATATTGTTGCACAAAAAGCACGACAGGATGTGGAGCGTTTGAGACGCAGCAACTAATAAAATGGACAAACTTCTTACCTTCCAACATAATACTGTTTGTAGTGTTGAAATACACGTCAACTAAATCAGTACCATTTAGTGCTATAGCCATTGTAGCCGGGTCGAGTTGGGTCCAAGCAGGCTCTTTTGGTAGCGATAGTTGTTCAAAACTGTTTAGTGCATTCATTGTTGGAGTCCTAATTGCTCCTAAGGTATTTATTCGCCAGTCCTGCAAAAAAAAAAACAAATAATTAGTAAGTACAAACTTTTTGTTGTGGGCTTGATATATTTGCTCAACTTTTTCTCTAATAAGTAAGGGTCGGCTTTCAGTGTACCCTGATGCAGCTGAATACCAATTCTTTACATGGAACGAATGCCTATCTGACCTCTACAACTCAGTCACTTGGATTTACCCCTTTGGTTGTTGATTTATTTTAGTTTAGTTTGCAAAAATATATCTTTCAACAAAATCTCTCTCTCTCAAATATATATATATTTAATATGATTTATTTTGTAACTTCCGGTTGAAGCATTAGAATATTTAAAATGGCGATATCCGGTAAAAACGCCATATTTATTTCATTTTGCATAGCGGAGTTTCAGTGTTGTTCTCGCTGTGCTAGTTGTCAGACATATAACCTTCGTAGTAAGTTTAAAATAAAATAAACTTTAAAAAGTGTTTGTTTGTTAATAATTAAGACCCATAACCTAAATCCTGCATTGGTAAGATTGGTTGTCAGACTTTCTGGCTTCTAACTACCCGTATCGATTGTGGCTTTACGTGTTGAGGCACGGAGGAAACTCGGTATGTTCCATGGATGGACATCCACCCATGGAACAACCTAGGCAAACACTACTTAGCCATGAAGATCGACTCACGAGACTTTTATTATTTTGCCACTGTATCATTAAAAATCTAAGAATTTATGTTTTGGCAAAAATTATAAGACTTGAATTTAAAGTACACTGCCATAAAAAGAAAATAGTCCCCACGGGCCCAAACAATTGACAAACGTTTTTGAAACCTTTCATATTTCGACTACACCTTTCAACGGGATTCCTAATTATAAACTTTTCGGTTTCTTTTTTATTAACTATCTCGTTATCTTTGTTACTAATGTCACCTTATCTAAGCCTTGTTGCTGTTTTATGCATGACGTGCAAAGTGACATTCAACCTTAAGCGGGCTCCAGACTCCTGTGTGATTCACGGCGTGAATTCACGCCACGATTTTCCCGCGAAGTCGTCGCGAAAAACGTGTCCCTCCAGATTCGCTATTGTCCACAGTTTTGTTCGCGCGCTCGACGAGTATGGACACCGAAATATGGACTGCTATCGCCGTGACGCTATGCGCTTTGGCTCATTAGAATTACGTGTATTTATAAGATAGAGATACAGAAAACCAAGATTTTTAGTTTTTATGATCTTTGTGTTTAGGATCCCATAACATGGGTTCGGCATGATAACACTCGATCAACACGAGATCCTGCTCGTTCGTTCAACTGACGCTCATTTTGACACACCGTCCTCCGTAAACAAATAAGCACAACGTCACGGCACCGAGTCTCGCGCGTAACTGGTTTCTCACGCTTGTGGATGCGTTTCGGGCGGCACGGGAGGTTCGCGCCTCGTAAACCCTTTGATGCGGGCGAAAAATACCGACACTGAACGGGGAACAAGGCGTGAAAAGCCGCGTAGCCCGTGAACGGGCGCGAAAGCCACCACATTTGCGGTTCGCGGCTTTCACAGGTGTTCACGTCGCGAATTTGGAGCCCGCTATTGGTAACAAGGGTGACTAATGAATGATAAAAAAAAAATACTTACAGTGGGAATACGTAAGGTTTCGTAAACTTGTGAGAATGGTACAAACGTGATTTTGTCTACTCTAGAACTATTTGCAACTATATAGTAAGCTTCTGGGTCCATAGCCGCGTTGAATTCCGGGTCCGGATAAAAAGCACCTGTGTAAATAAGAACGTAGTTATAATAAAAGATATATATATATATATATATAAATATTTGACACTTAAAAATACATGTTATAAGCCAATCAACACAATAAGAAACAACAACAATAAGAAAGCACACGAGTGTATTTCCACAAATCTGATCCTAACCCCCAAACTAGGCCTGGACCTGTATTTTAGGTGTCAGCGTTCAGCCATGGATTCCATTTTTAATCTAACAGCTTTGAGAGCGTCCCTACAAAGTTGACAGCCAAGGTTATTGTCATTTGGTCACATATAGGTAAAAAATAATAATATAGGAACTACAATTATAGTAAAAATAAAAATTTTGACGACCCGAATGGCGCAGCGGTAGTGAGGCTGCCTTACGTTCTTAGGGTCCCGGGTTCGAATCCCGGTTGGAGCAAATGTTTGTATGATGAGCACGGACATTTATTTTCCGAGTCATGGATGTTTATATGACATGTATAATAAGTATGTGTTTACAAACAAAAAGTATATATGTATATCCACTATCTGGTGTCCACGACACAAGCTTCGTTGCTTAGTGTGGCACTAGATGGCGCAGTGTGTTAATGTCCAGTGATATTTATTTATTGTTTATTTAAAATTAAAAATAAGGTTATATAATGCTAAAGAGTTAAGTGTGTACTTACGTCTGAGTGTGTGTGAGTTGATGAGTGTTTGTGTGTAAGTGTGCATGTGGTAAATGAGTGTTGTCTGTGCATATGGGAGTGAGTGAGTGTCTGGTTTGGTTCGCAACTTTGAATGTGTGTAAGGACGGGAAAAAGTAAGAATGGATGACAGTGTGTATGGATTTTGGATCATATTATATTATGTATGTGAATAGCTTAATTGACTTTTTAGGGATTGACTACACCCGGGGCTGCGGGACTATTCGAAAGAGATACCGTGGCCCCGGAACACAAAGGGCGAGGAAGGAACATGGATGGGTTTTAGTCAGTAAAAGTCTGACACTCCCTCCTGCTCCGCCCAGAGCGGGAGAAGTCATTTGATGACTTCCCATCCGAAAAAAAAAAACAAAAAAAAAAAGCGATTGACTACACTAAACGTATCGTCGAGGCATTGGTCAGAAAGAACATATAAGGCGACATCTATACCGCCGAATACGAAGTCATGGAAAAAAGAACTATAAGGGGTGCGTTCGGCACGACACCAGACGATGTGAAAAGAGGTGCGATTAAAATATGAAACAGGGTGGAAGGAACGAACAAACGGTTACCACGTATACTGTACATCAGTCTGAACCAGGGGGATGCCCCTTAAATAATATTTCCTCGGTGTTTTTTTTTTTTAATCTGCCGTTTCCTACAAAATTGCAATACCTACCTACTACGTCGAAATGAGATGGAACTGTTGATTTTGTTTTTCATTACCGCTGATAGAACGGGCGAGACGACAAAAAAAAAACTAATTAGTCCACCAGATACATTTCCAAAAAAAATTGGACACATATTTTTTCTTTTTTCACGTAGGTAAACAAAAATTGAAGACGATACACTCCGTCGAAAACTCGTGTGACGTCACAAGCCCCCACTCTTTGATGCGTTTTATCTTCGTAATTTTTTTAGGGTTCAAAATGTCCAAATGGGACCAAAGTGGTGTAAACATAAATGGTGTCTACTTGTCGCACCTTCGGTTTGCGGATGACCTTGCGTTGTTCGCCGAATCCCTGGAAGACCTTCAATGCATGCTGAAACAACTTTTTGATGCTTCCCTAGAAATTGGCTTAAGAATGAACATGTCCAAGACGAAGGTGATGTCAGGCATTCCGGACGACTCTGTCTCAGCTGTTATGGTTGGAAACGAGCGTCTGGAGATGGTTGATCATTATATTTACCTGGGACATTGTTCTTTCTTTTGACAAGGAGCATTCCAACGAGGAGATTTCTAGGAGGGTACAGCTCGGATGGGCGGCATTTGACAAACTGGAACATATTTTTCGGTCCAAAAAGATCCCTCAGTGCCTAAAAACCTACCTTTTTAACCAATGTTTCCTGCCCACAATGACTTACGGTGCCGAGACATAGACGCTCACAAAGGAGACTGTCCACCGAGTACGAGTGGCACAAAGGGCCATGGAGCGGGCCATGCTCGGCATAACTTTTTTAGATCGAGTGCGTAACACTGAAATCTGAAGTCGGACGAAAGTCTACGACGTCGGTGACCGGGTGGTGCGCCTTAAGTGGACCTGGGCAGGACATCTGGCTAGACGCAGAGATTACCGATGGAGTAAAGCCTTGACCGAGTGGTGGCCAAGGTTTAGCCAAAGAAACCAGGGCCGTCCTAAAGCTCGTTGGATTGACGATATTGTCAGGGTCGCGGGAAACAACTGGATCAGGGACGCACAGAACCGGGAAGTAAGAAAGGGGAGGCCTATACCCAACAGTGGGTGATTCCGGGCTGATGATGATGATGATGATGACCTCAAAATGTAAAAAAGAAACCCATAAAAGATCACATTCTTGTCCGTCTGTCACTGATTTTCTCAGGAACGGGTGGACTTAGCAAGTTGAAATTTATACCAGATACTAAGGTCTATAGTTTCTATTAGATGTATAAAAATCAAGGTCCTGAGTCAACACGACAAAAAGATATAGGCAAATTTAGATTTTCGCGAAACCTTGTAAGTACCAAAATATACCTTAATTTTCAACTTTTATTTTTCGGAATGTTCCCTTTACTTGTGCTGAAAGACCAAAATTACCAATTTTAGGCCAACCGGAACCCGATAGGTTTTGGGTCGAAAACCTATATGGTAGTTCCCGTTGAACTAGAATCACGAAATTTGGCAAAAAGCTAGGTCTTACAGCACATTTATAGGGAAAAATCTGAAAACCGTAAATATGTAGTTTGTTAACAAAAAAAAAGCGATTTAACTATTACAAACGTATTATTTGTGGTTGGTGCAATAACCGTTTCTAGTATTAATTTGATAAAACAAAAACACGTCCCCAATATTTTTCGATAATCTAACTGACGGACTAACGGACTAAACAGAATCGTATTTTTTTAGCCAGTCGTCATCCCTATTCTATGTGTTAGTGCTCAGAATGATGTAGTGGTAACTGTTAGTGTGTGTGCTACTGTGTATCAGTGAGTTCATATTTATTAATCAAAGAGATTAATCATATTATAATCCTTGTGTGATTACCTTCGACCAACTATTCTTTTGCGAGTAATTTTGCAATCCTTTGCTACTGTGTATCAGTGAGATTATATTTATTAATATTTTTCCTTCACATTATTATGCTTTTGTGATTACCTTCGACCAATTATTCTTTTGTGAGTACTTTCGCAATCCTTTGCTACTGTGTATCAGTGAGTTCATATGTATTAATCTCTTTCCTTCATATTATTATCCTTGTGTGATTACCTTCGACCAACTATTCTTTTGTGATATTTCGACAAATTAAAAAAACCACAAATAAACTTACTATGAATATGGCCACCGCCAATATAAATTTGTCCAATACTGTTGAGAAAATCGGGGTCCGTTCTTATTGCCAAGGCTATATTTGTTAAGGGACCAATTGCAACGATTGTTAGATTTCCTGAAACGTGAAAAAACTCCATTAGCTTGTGAACCAAGTAATCACTACATATTATAAAACAAAGTCGCCTGCCGCGTCTGATCCTATGTATCTTTAAAACTACGCAACGGATTTTGATGCGGGTTTTTTAAATAGATAGAGTGATTCAAGAGGAAGGTTTTAGTATATAACTAGCGGCCCGTCCCGGCTTCGCACGGGTTTGGTAATTTTTTTTTTTGTTTTATTGTAAATCCTTTAGTCCACCAAATAGATGAATATAATCTGCCGACATATGTACCTATTCATATTTTTTTACTAATAATAACAGACAAATAATTAGCTGAATTATACGGTATTTCGTTCACTACAAAATAAATTTAATTAATTTTATAGCGTCAACAACACGTGCTAATTATGCTGTTAAAATGTAGCTTATATGACACGTTCGTAGATTTACCATAGCAGCGCCATCTATTGATTACTTACTCAACCCAGTCGAAAGGTATCGACATCTGTTAGAATCATTTGGAGTTAACAGATAATTGTGACTGTCAAATAATAACAGACAAATAATTAGCAATAAATGAAAATTGCGACTATAATTTGAGATTTAAACTATCCTATCTCTCAAGTTGGATCGAACTGCACATGGTGTGCGAATTTTATTATAATCGGTTAAGTGGTTTAGGAGTCCATCGAGGACAAACATTGTGACACGAGATTTATATATATTAAGATATCTTTGAGTTTGATCACCATTTATATAACTGCGCCAGCATAACATTAAGAGCGCACCGAGCTTCTGGCGCTAATAGATTTTAGGTATTCCTAAGCAGGACGAAGCAGGACTAAAGCGGATAGGGGAGAAGCGTGGCGGCTCTGGTTATAATGGGCGGAACGCACGCTAATTCAGGTATATCAAGTATTCAATCAAGTACACATTTCGAAAATTTAAAATGTATGCGTTATAGAAAACATGTAGTTTTGTTATTATTCAAAATTTGATGATCTTTCGTGAAGTATTTACTGCCGTGCTTAGGGTTTATTTTGTTTTTTAGAGATAACTTTGGTTTTTTTTTCTATCGAGGAAACTAAAAGTAATCGTGTTTCTAAAGTGTACGATATATAAAGTGAATCCTTAAATAACTTACATATTAATTGCATAACTAAAGGATAAGTAATAACGATGCAGCAAGGGATCAAGCGAATGCAATATTGGAATTACGTATCGTTTCCTCGGTGCGCTCTTAAGAAACCCGAAATGTTATACGTCGGATGTCTAAAGACCGTACCTGCATATTTCTTAGAAAGTTCGATGAGGGCGGCCACTGATGGTGTGCCACTGTAATGCACTGGTGGAGGTCGGTAGCCGGTGTCCCCCAGCCCATCATTGCCGAAATAGTTGTCAGATTCGATTCCTCTTATCAAAGCTCGACGAGAACCTCCATGTAACTGTACCTGTAATGAATAAATTGTTTTTGTTATATCTGAATGGTAATAGCTATTTATTCACCAAGGGGAGTAAGGCACAGATTACTAATCGAGTGTGCAAATGAGGCCCGGCGCGAAGCAGAGGGCCGTGAACCACACGAGTTTAGTAATCTGTACTTACCCTCGAGTGATATATACTACTTTATACTACACTTACTTACAACGTCATCAAGACTTAAAAAAAAAACAAAACGCGTTATTAATGGATGACTACCCTGATTTTCAAGGCAGTACCTAAAAAATTCCATACAATATAACTGCCTAGATTTTTGAGAAGGTTTAATGAACAGCTTTCAAGCCTTTTAATGGGGTGGTATTGGTACGCTTACTAAGCAAGTGTAGTATAAATACAAATAATAGCCGTAGAGTCGACGACCGTTGGGATATTGCTATTGTTATCAACCGGGCACAAATCCAGAATCTGTGGGTGCTACTGAAAAACTCCTGATGGAAAAACCCAATTACAATTTGCCCGACCCGGGAATCGAATCGAGGTCTGAGGTCCTCGATTCGATTGCTAGATTGCTAGACGAACGAGGCAGAATAACAAACATTGACTCGCTAAATCAAAGTGTGTTCAATGTTTCGGCCTATTGCTTCGTCAATTCACTATTTCCTTTTTTTTATAACATGTAAGTCTGATATCGCCGATCTACGGCGAGCAAGCGTGGTGATTAATTTTCGTGCCATCTCAATATGAGAAAAAGTGGAGAAAAAGTATTTGCCTTGCAGTGGGACAGTGCAAGGCAAATACTTTTTCTCCACTGTTTTAAGGGATCCGTAGGTACGGAACCCTAACCCTTTGAGGTCAAACCAAAAAAACGGCACCCTTATGGGATCACTTTGTTGTACGTCCATGCATGCGCTGTCTCTTAAGACCGTTTATCCCGCAAAAACGTATATTTCGATACTCTCAAGAGAACCAAATTTCACAGGGTACTTCCCGTCGACCAAGAACTATAACATTTGGCAAGTAATATTGTTTTATAGGTACTGCAAATACAGGAAAAAATCCGGCCAAGCGCGTGTCGGGCCACGCGCAGTATTCCGGGTTCCGTAGCTAGCAGCCCGTTTTTTTTTATTTTGTTTTTCAATACAAGTCTTTACCCGTCATAAATAAGCAACTAGTTCATCTTAGTCACTTTAGAGGATTTATTCTAATGATTTTGTATTTGGTACAAAATTAGCCAACAGCCTAATTCAACGACTATTACTGCTAAACTAATAAAGTTATCTCTGCTATAATTTTCCTTTAAAGTTCATAAAATGCACTATCATCAAAAAAAATCCAGATTTTTCTAGCCAGCAGTTTAGCTTTTAGAGGGAGGAGACCCTACCGGAGGAAAAATTACACTTTAAAGTTTAATATTATGTAAATGGAGCATTAAATCGAAAAATAGTATTAGCAACCCCTAAATCATTTTAAAAGACCTATTCAACGATACCCCACACGGGGTAGACGACGAAAAAAAGCTTTCTGGTCTCTTAGCAAAACCTCGGACATGACGAAACTATAAGGGTTCCTTGTCTGGACTACGGAACCCTAAAAACTGAAAACTATATACATTTGTAATTAAATCATAAAAAAATATAGTCCATAATAAAAGTACGCTGTCAAGACCCTTTATCTCAGGAACGCGTGGAGCTATCGAGTTGAAATTAAAACTATATATATACTCAGATCTACAGTTCCTTGAAGCTGTGAAAAAATCAAACTTCTAAGTTAACTTAAAAATAGATACGGCCGTTTATGTCGCAAAAAAATTATATTTCGACACTATCTTACCACCTTTAACTCCCTAGTATCTGTATTTATCATCAGTATCACAGATAGGTACTTATAGATTAGAAAAAAACACGTGACGCACCGAACTTGTGTAACATGGGACAAGGACAGAAGATACTTATACATACTATTCTGTATGTATTCACCCTAAGTATCTTCTGTCCTTGTGGTTAGATAAAAAAACTTACTTCTCTTCTGTCCATTAAGGTCAGTATTCTATCACTATTGAATAAGGTTTGAGTCGAGTGTACATTGCCGAATGTTGTCGTCAAGGCGACGACATTAGGTCTGAAAAAAAAACATGCAAATAGGTTATTTATAAAACATTGAAAGACTTAGTTCTAGTTTAGTTTTTGGTTGTCCTTATCTTTAGGTTATTGATACGAACATTGTCATCGTGACAAAATAATCAGCTAAGCATTCAAGCAGCATAGTCAGAGAAGTTTTGAATGAGACAGTTTTTCGCGTTTTCCATGCTGGTACCAAAGTAAAAAAAACTAGTACAATTTGATGGTATATACCTTAGGTAGTCTTAAATATGACTGATACTCTATGGTCAGGGTCACTCACCCTTTGGGCTAAGCCAGGGGTGTCCAACATAATTTTTTGGAGGACCAAATTTAATGTTTTTGCAACCGTAGTGGGCTAAAAGAATTGCAAAAGGACCTCTAAATTAAAAAAAAAACAAGCTTCGCCGGTCTAGACTGCGATGGTGCAGTGTGCATTTGCGGGTAGGTGAGGTGGGGCAAGAATAACTAACTTCGGGACAATTAACAATGTTCTCGCAATATTATGGATGTTTTATAAAGTTTTAAATAGCTCGCGGGCCGGATGAAATACATATGCGGGCCGCTAAGTGGCCCAGGGGCCGTCTGTTGGACGGGCCTGAGCTAAGCTATAAGAATAGAGGAAGACCAAATAAACGATGATGGCTGGACTGTATGAGAGATGATACGGCTGGACTAGGTTGTGACTCATGAGGTGACGAGTAATAGAGAAGTATGGAAGAAGAAGACATGCGCCGAAGACCCCAAATATTGGCATAGGTTAATGATTATATTGTTGACTTGTTTAATTAACAAATTAATGTGATTAATTTTGTATTCAAACGATCATCACCACCTAGCCTTTTCCCAACTATGTCGGGGTCGGCTTCCAATCTAACTGGATGCTGCTGAATACCAGTATTTTATACCAATTATTTCGAATGAAGAGCAAATGAACAGACAGTAAAACGTCGAATACAGATTTTTTAAAAATAAACGTGGATTCGTAAAACGTGAAAGATAAAAAGATTTACGATTCTTTGCCAAGATTGAGCATAATATTATCGCGAATACTGATAAAACCGACAGTTGATGTTTGACTATCTTTACATTTAAATAAATGTTCAATCCTCCATTGCTAAATTATAACAGCATTTGTTTTTTTATGTGTGACCACTCGCAGTTGCAACTCTCTAAGGTTGCATGACTGCCTAACCGGACTATCCAGTGGTGGCAAAAAAATACTTTTCATTACTCATACTCTGAAAGTAGGTCTGAAGTTGCCTGAGGAGCGGGTTGAAAGTAATACTTTTCAGCCCTAGGGAGAATCGTTTTCAACTGACAACTGTCAAATTATAAAAAAAAAATAGTTTATTTTTCTATTGAACCATGTTCCAACTGTCTATACAGCCACGATGTAAAATTGAAATAACAAAGTTAAGTATTAATTAAAGAATAGATATTTTTCAAATAACTTAATTATAATAAAATTATTTGAAAAATATCTATTCTTTAATTATTATACAGTTTTGTGCAAATTATTTATCATTTTTTCGATGATGAAAATGAAAAATAGGTAATGGCTGAATAGCTGGTCGGCCATAGAAAAAAAAACAAAATAGGCGGGAAAGCGGCAATCCGATCTTCATTTTTTTTTCGAGTTGAGTCATGTTTTTATTTTTACCTTCCTTGTATTCGTAATGAAAAGCACAGTGTTTACTTTGGGTTAAACACTTATTTAGTCCCTCGAACTATTAGCGCCCTCGCTTCGCTCGGGCACCAAACCCCGTCTCGGGACTAAATAAGTTACTTCACCCCTAGGGTAACAATGTACTATTAAGGCCCCCAGCCAGGGCTTACAAACTGAGGATATAAATTAAATGAACAGTCACTAAGGGCACCCCCTGTGGGGTTCGGGCTTCGGCTTAGTGCGTCATTGAGGGGAGGGCAGCAAGGGTCAGGCTGGGTCGGATCATTAATTGGGGAATTTAACGTTACTTGCTCAGCGTCGCGGGCTGGCTCGTCGAGCAAGGGTCGGGTGGTGTTGCCTCCATTACATACCGAGTTGGTTCCGGCTGTGATTTGTCAACCTTTGACAGTCGTTACAGGTAGTCAGTGGCCCAAAAGTTTGACAACCAGTCTTACTGAGGGGTTTCGTATTACCCATTATCAACTGGGTTGTGGAGGACAGATAGGCAGTCGCTCCATGTAAAATACACTGACCCCAACTTATTTGGAAAAGGCTGGACACATGATGATTCATTTCCCAATTTTCGGTAATTCTCAGTCAACACGCACGGCAGGATATGATGATGATGAGGATAATAGTAGATACTTACCCGTCAAAGTATTTCTCATAAATCAAAGCCATCGTGATGGCAAAGGCATCGTCGGCTCCTCCATCGTGGTCTATTACCAACTTCTTACTTGATAATACTGGTACAATTTCCGGTTCAGGCACAGAGTCGGAACTGAAAATTTAAATAAATAAAGTTAATGAGTTTGATTGCCTCGTCGGTCTAATGGTCGGCTTATTCCACTATTCCCCCCTAAGAGAATCCCCCTTAGGGGGGGGGGGGGGGAAACTGGACCCTAATGTAAGCCCTGTTGAGCATGAGGTTCTGGGTTCGATTTATCTGTTATGATGAACTTCAAAGATATACAGTGTTGTGTTTATGTTTGTTCAACTTTAGATTGTAGATAATTTAACTTAAATGGTAATGCAAAAAAAACTTTTAATGTCCCGTTTTTTTTTTCTCAATCTGCAATTATAATTAACATACCTGCCGAATAAATACAACAGAATTAAACAAAACATAATGTGAACGGCAATAATTAAAGCGAATGTATTGGTATAATAAACTAGCTGATGCCAGCGGCTCCGCCCGCGTGGATGTCGGTTATCGCGACCAAAAGTAAAGCTCCCAGACGGCTTATTTTTTTCCGACACCTCCAACAAATATCATTATATTTTAGTCAACGTATACAAAAACTTGACAAATTATATACTAAAACCTTCCTCGAGAACCACTTTATCCATTGGTGAAAACGGCATAAAAATCTACGCAGTAGTTTTTCAGTTTATCACGAACAGACAGACAGACGCTATTTAGTTTTATAATATGTAATTGATGGTGATTGTGAATTTTGTGAGTATTGTGACTTCTTTTTATAAACTTTTCTATAGGCTTGGGATAAAACAACTGAATGGGGTACAATCAATGAACTAATATTGAAAATGTTTATTCTTATCTTCGTGTCTTTACTTGACAATAAGGAAAATAATCTAGTATTGCAGTAAAAAAAACCAGTGACACATACCCTAAATGGCATGCGTCACATTTTAGGTAAATTTATCTGGTAGATATTATTTACAGACCTATTTATCACCAGTAATCACGAAATTAACTTTCTTTATCTAGTAATATCTTCGCTAATTTGTATAATATAATTTATATAGGTATTTTTTAAACCGAATTTTACTTCAAAACTTATTTCTGTTAAAACAGCACAGGTGATGTTTTTTACTATAGCATATATAAGTAGGTATGTCAACTGCACCTTAGTTATTTTTTATTGTCTAGCATATACCTACGTACATTTTATAAGATTTTGAAAAAAAATCGAACATATTTAAATTTTTTGTCCGTTTTAGTTTTCGAAGGTGGCCAAAGAATACATAAAAAATTAAAATTTACCAAACAAAAATAACTGCTTTGAATAGAAAATTCAATTCAGACCGAATCTCGTTTTCGACCGGAAAAAGATCATTTTTCTGCTACATAGTCTCTGAACTAATTGCTCATGAATCATTGAACCTACACCAAGACAAATTCCTTTGTCCGATAACATAACTTAATTGATATAAAATTACTTAAAAACTACTCCTCTTAAAAGATAAAGATGCATTTATTTGCATGAACATGAGTGACATGATACATAGATATGCACATATTGATGGAAAATGAGTTGAGAAGATTGCTGGTTCAACATGTCATTGTTTTGCCATATTCGGCGTTCAAAATGGTTTTACAAATAAGAAAAAAATAATTGCGGACTTTAACGTCTGTGACGTTTTAAATGCGAACGTAAGTCTAAGATGTAAAATAACTAAAATGTAGAAATTATGTAAAAAAATTAATTTATTTTGCATCGTAAATATAATTATGATGGCACAAGTATATATGTGTCACCATCATTTTACTTTGGAATTATAACAAAACACAGAAGTATTTATTTTTTGTTTACTCGTCATTATAATACCAATTCCCATCACATCTTTGAAGTTCCACTAGCAATTTTTATTTTTATGTTCATTACTAAGGATTTTGTTTTCATAATGGCGCGATTCTACCAAAATTGTGCGCAATATTTATGCAGTACATTTGGTTTAGTTTTGTAAACGAACATATTAGTACCTACGAGAGCTCATGATCATAACCAACATGTTTGCCTCATCGTTTTATGTCCAAAACCTTATAAAATCGATAGATTTAAAAAAAGTCTTACATTAAAGCGGTTTTTGACTTTAGAGTCAAAAAAATATTGTTAAGAAGCACATCATCATGTTCGTGCTCTTGTGTGTTTTGTTGGATACCAAAGCGGAGAAGCGCGGAGCGGAGAGGAGATGTGCCAGATTCGACCAATCACAGGAAAGACGAGAGAGGCGATGTAGACTTCAACCGATGTGATTGGTCGAATCTTGCACATCTCAGAGGAGATGTGATCCTATCCACCAAAGTGGAGAGGAGCGGAGCGGCTCTCCGCTCCGCTCCTCTCCACTTTGGTGGATACCGGGCCTTACACATATAATCATCACTCATTTGGTCACGAAATTACAACATCCATACAATATATATAAACTTTTTTCCAGGAGGGTAGGCAGAAACTATTGCACGCTTCCTGCTGCGATCCTTACATAGTCCTTTCACCTCATCCACTTCCAGACAGCTGGCGACACACGCAAGCCGCGTGTGTTGAGCCCCTACTCCCCAACGCTTCGTCCGTATATTCGGATCTATCCGTCTCTCTCACTCGCACTCATCTGCAGACGTGCGCGAGAGAGACGGATAGAACCTTTCTGGACAATCTAACCAATAAGGTAAGATTATGACAAGATTACAAATGGACCTAGTAGTTCATTCAGTACGCCAGGCTGCCCGTCATTGGTAACAAAAGCAGTAAAAGCTTGCCCTGTTAGTATTCTATTAAAATTAAATTTATTCTAAATAAAAAGGTAAACGTAAATCTCTGGACTACGCTAGGCATAGAAACTGGTTAGGTGCCGTACTAAACATACCCCGCCCGATCCCCGCGTAATCCCTTGATTCACAATTTCTAGGAAAAAAGGACATTTCTGCACTTGCGCCTTTTTTGCTAAGTATCATATTGTATTTTTTTATCCAACGTAAAGTATTAAGACGCTTATAGCAAATGCACTTATGCTAAAACAATTTACGAATTAAATAGGGCATATTATATTATAGGCCGCAAGTGGTCAGATGTGGTCTTTTTTTCTTAATGTGAAAGCAGATTTTTATTAGCGCGTTAGACGCAAATGCTTATGCGTTTTATTAACTTTCTCTTAGAAACAGGGACCAATATGCGCCTCTTATATTACTGAACTAAAAAAAAACTATAAAGTATAAGGACATTATCTCTGTAAATGCGACTTTTCAATTAAGTTTCACATAAATTCGTCTTTTCATCTTCAATCGGATGTAAAAAATGAACAGAAGCGCCCTATTTTGTTGTGCTAAAACTTCACTGGAGGAAGTTAGAAAAAAAAAAACAAAAATAAAGGCAGATGCGCCTTCTTTTTTCAGATTTTTCTGATTCCGGCAATGTATCTACTAAATCTATAACTCAAATCTGGAAAAAATGTTAGATGCATCTTTTTTACTATCGGGGGCAGAGCTGTAAGGTCAAAGTGTTAACATCGAATTACGGTCTACTTTACGAGCAACGAAGAAATAAAGTAATTAAGTTGTAGGTACTTACTTTCTACCAGGTAATACAATCGCCAAAGTAATTCCCACTATCAGAAGCAACACAACTACAGTCGCTCCAATGGATATGAGAAGTTTTTTCTGATCGACCATGGTTATTTTCTTATTTCTTTATCTGAAAAATAAATGTAATTCTTTATTAGCACTTCAAGGCACAAACATCTGTGTAACCCTGGCTCTCGTACTCGGACTTCCTGTATCAGAAGAATTAACCAAAATTTCGTGAGAAAATTTTAATCAAAAATGAGGATGTCGAAACGAGTACAGAAACACCAAAGAAACGATGGACGGACTATGTTAAAAATATTATAGCAAAAAAGGGGACGATTACTGAGAAAACAAATAATAGAGAAGTATGGGGAGGAGAGACATCCTGCGCCGATCCTAAATAAATTGAGGAAAGGGCAGGAGAATGATTATGACGATGATCTCTCTGCAATATTAAATAAGAACAAGCTTAATTCATCGGGATTTACTTCATGTGGAAGTATGGCGAGATAAGCAGACGACATTGCTGCCATCGCGGGTATGTCCAGGGTGGACTGGCACCAGAAGGTGAAGCTTGGTACAAGCAAAGAGAGGCTTATACCCAACAGAATCAAACAACCACCAAAAGCCAAAAGTACCCAAAAGTTTGTGAACATTAAACGAAATATCGATAAGGGATATTCAAACGTACCTACACCTATCAAGTGCTCCAAAGTAATGATTAGAAACAAGGAAAACTGTTATATAATATATCGTATAGGATAGCTATCACAAAATTTGATAACATCCGATAACAGCTAGGTGCTGAATCACTTTTATCATACGAATCAATTCACATTTCTGATGCATACGTATACATGTATTTGCAAGGTAAAATGCGGATCAATACTGATAAAAGTGACGCATGGCTAATTCTGCTGGGTAGGATAAGATTAAATTATTTTTGTGACTCTGTTTAGTTTAGTGTGGATCGATACTGATAGACACATTACATGTCAACTTAGATGATAAAATATGCAATTGCATCAGTGGATAAGGTGGAATCGCCACGGCTGCCCGCGAAATTCATATTTTTTTACATTTTTTGCAATTTGTAAGTCAGTGTCAGATTCTCTAGGTAACACGTATGTATTTTCAGAATTATAATCATAAAAATCATCAATATAACCCCCTAACTTCATATAAAAAATATATTCAATGGAGACCGGAAAATTTAAATTTCGCGGGTGAAAGACTTGTATTGCTGATCGTACCTAAGTAGGTACGCGTAGGTAAGCAGCGTTACGTAAGTACGTAACGCATCCAACCCCACTAAGTTTAAAAAGCCAGTGATGTTAAAAACGCATTTTTCAAAATCATGAGATGAATCGGGACAGAAGGGATTTTACTACATCTCTTCAGATGAGCTGCAGTTCAATTTAACTACCTATGGTCCTGTTTTAACCAAAGCGGAGACGAACTGAGCACTGCAGAGATTTGCTGGATTGAATCACAGGACGAGAGACGCGATAAAGATTTCAATCAATATGATTGGTCCATTCTCGCAAATGTCCTCTCTGCTCCGCTTGCCTTCAATTTGGTGTAAAACCGAGTTTATTATAATCGGAATTGGTTCATTGTTGGTTCAACTATTTGTTTCTTAGTGACTGAAATGTCTGTCATACAAAAGAGTTGTAGGTATTTCATAAAATTACGCCCATTTTTCGTCATACGCGGAAGCGACTATCATTTCTACACACGAGATAGTAGCATTACTAATCAATGCTGAGGCACCAAGGTTTAACTTTGATCAAAATCCGGTTTTCAAATTCAGAATAATGTTGTGAAACTCGACCTAGAGTTTACAGAAATTATCTGTAGTAATGCTTAAGCATAGTTTTATAGTCACTTAAAGGGCAATGGAGAGGGCTATGCTCGGAGTTTCCTTGTGCGATCGAATCAGAAATGAAGACATGCGCAAGAGTACCAAGGTTACCGACGTAGCCCGAAGAATTGCCAAACTTAAGTGGCAGTGGGCAGGGCACATTGCGCGCAGAACGGATGGTCGATGGGGCCGAAAAGTTCTGGAGTGGCGACCGCGAACCGGAAGACGTTGCTTTGGAAGGCCTTCCACTAGGTGGACCGATGACCTGGTGAAGGTTGCGGGAATCCTCTGGATGCGAGTCGCACGGGACCGGTCAACGTGGCGACACTTAGGGGAGGCCTATGTCCAGCAGTGGACGTTTTTCGGCTGAAATGATGATGATGATAGTTTTATATTCATAATTATTACAAGTACTTCGCCAGGAGGGGACGCCCTACGAGGACATACACTGACCTTATTGGTGAGGTTCTTCAGAAAGTTCAGGGGCGTAGTACTCGCAACCGGCGTGCGTGTATGACCACATGTATGAACGTAGACGAGGCAAAAGGACTCTGTAAAGTGCGTAGCAGGTGGTGTACTGTGGTTTCTGCCTACCCTCATGGAAAAAGGCGCATGTTTATGTATGTAATTACTTTGAAGTTCAAAATTCTTACGCAAAAACACAAGAAAATCTTGAGTTTCGCGGGCTACATGGTGATGGATTGTTGATTTCATTAGGAATGATCATCAAGAAAGTTAAAGTTGTAGTGTTTGACCAGTTTTTTACTACAATATCTCAGAAACGGTATAATTCTTTAGTACCTCACATTTGCTATTAAGCGTAACAAAACCCGCTGCTTATCTTAGTAAATGGGCGTGTGTTACTGGAATACTATAAGTACTGGGTTTCGATTTGTCTACATACACAATAGATTATTCTTTAGTTTTATTTGTTAGAAGGTAGTGACATCTACAATTCTACATGGTAAAGGTATGTCATCATGTCTTTCTATAAAGTATGTACCATTCTAAAAGCGATCCCAGCCGCAAATCTTTATTGTTCTTTATTGTTTGTTGTTGTTTTGTGTATTTTATCTATGGGCCTTAAGATGCCTGATAATAAAATGATTGATTGATTGATTATGCCAACGGCTGCAGGAGACAAACCAGGACCGATATGCGAAAAAAGAAGGAGAAGAGTACGATTGTACAGGAATCAGTCAGTTCTTTGCGGTTATAGCAAGTGAGTGGCTTTGTCGCGGCGATTTGTGGTTGCAGTCGTCGAAATTTATACGCATTTTCTGTGAAGTAATCATGCAGGTTTGTGCGTGACGGTAAATGGTTAGCGCCGTCTTTGGACGATCTGCAATACCCAGAGAAATTGCAGGTGCGTTGTTATTTATAGTTTCTAAAGGGCACCACATTACAAAATCGTCGACATAATTAAATGTGACGACGATTTTGTTGTCGGTGCTAGTCGGTGACTTCAAATCATTGTACGCCTAAGGCCTGAATTCCTGTCATGCTGACGGTCGGTTGCGTACGTCAGTGAGAAAAACAGAAGCAAATACGCGCCGCTGACGACAGCATCTCAGTATGGTACTATAACACAATGTATACTCGTACGTGCGACCGACGACGCACGCGACCGACGTCAGCGGACAGGAATTCCGGCCTAAAAACTTTATCGGTGGCATGTCAGCTTTGTTGCACATCTTTATATCATGGAAGAAACCAATGGTCAGCTGTTTTGAGATGATAAATTGTATAAGATGTATGATAGCAGGTATATAGAAATTTACCTTTGAGTGCATATGCACTAACACTAGTCTTTAATTTTGTAATCTCTTGATCTTATCTTTGCACAATTTCTTCAATGAAAACAGAATAACTTTTCTGTACACTTAGGTATTTCCTAAATAAATACTGTAAAACGTAAACACTATCACTCTGTCGCCAAATTAAAACCACAATATTAACATTCACTTACTACTGATACGGCGACACAATTTTGATCACAATTATTTATTTAACACAAAATGATACCAATTTCTGCGAACACTATTTTTACACTTTATACCAGAAATATTGACTATATTTTGTGTACGACCTTTTAAAACTAAGATTCAAGATAAAACATAAGTAATAATTATAATAATAGCTAATTATACGACTGTCTAAATTAAAGTTGAATCTAAATTCTATCTTAAATGCCAATGATATGCAAATTGTAATGTTATCTGATCTAAAGCCATTTATAAAACAAATGATAATGATGTGATTGCACGATAAGACTCTAGACTTAGCGAGTCGGTCTGATAATAATTTAATTGAATGTGTCACTACTCACCCCGCCTACAATTGATGTCAATGGTGACGGTCTTAATTAGTTCGTTCGTTTAGGAATGGTAACACCTAAAATCCATATCTACAGTTTTATGTAGACCTAGTTCAGTAACTAACTGACTGTGACGGAGTAGTGTAACTGGGAAGATAGCATGCATGGGTTAAATAAAGTGTTTTGTGGTTGTTTTGGCGTGTGAACATAGTCGGAACCTACGCCGCCATCTTGGTTTTTTCAAAACATTTTCCACAGATGGTTTCACTAATGTTTACCAACAGTGCCTCCTCGAAAATGTCATTCAGTGCCAAAGTAACCATGACCATTATACGCTATGCACTGGCTATACAGGGTGTACGCAGACTCTTCACGAAGCTGTTAACCAAGCATTCAGTACATCAAACTAAGTAACTCTAGGCAAAAATTATTGCTGGGAAATGACTTTTTTTTTCGGGGTGAAAAATCACGTTTACGGTAAAACTCAATGTAACGCACTCAAAACATTGTGCTGATGGATGGATTAAACGAAGTGTGTTTAAAGTAAGGTTCTTACATTAAAACATGTATTTAAAAAAAAAACTTGCGAAAAAGTTGGAACTTTGACCCCTAATAAGTACCTTTCGGCTACATTAAGAGTCTTTTTACACCCTTAGTTGCTAGAACATTTTAAATATTCAAATTAAGGCACGCAACTAATTAGACAGCTAAGCATGTGTGAGAAACGGCTTCCAGTCCAATGGTTGGTTTCCTCTGCCTTATCTAGCCTAACTTAATATCACTGCTTACCTTTTCGCGGTATCCAAGTGGCTAAGCTTTTAAAAAAAAATACCAAAATACAATTTTAAATAACTGCTATCTATGCAGTCAGTTATATATTTTATATTTCACTATAAAAATAGCAGTTTCCAAAAGGAGTAATTTGTGTGGACTTTTTATAGAAAATTCAGGGCAACAGTGACTTGAAATCAACCCCATCTACGTACTGCGGATCAAACTTAAAAGAAAACACTTAATTGCTATCCAGCTCAACGCGGCCACTGAAACGGTGATTCCATTAATTTGTCTCTTAGAATATTCTTCTCAAGTTTCGTCAAACAACTACTAGATGGCGTTATATTCAATTATTCTAAGTTTTATTAAATTATTATTCTTTTGTAAAAAAAACGTACAATATTAATAAACAAAGCCCGTCTAGAAATCATTCATTCATAGTATGTTATTACAACAGACGACAGACCTTCCATTTTTATTTCTTCTTTCCATAATTACGTTTGTTTTATCCATGAATGATCCAAAATCTTAGTTTGCCAAAAACCAGTGAAGAAAAATTAATTATAATTACAATCGTTAAGGTTTAAATCCACTAAGGCAATAAAACACAAAATAAAGGTCCTATTCATGGTTTATTACAGCTCAGATTATCATTATCTGTTACATAAATCATGGATAGCTTTAATTAATGCTTTGTTACAGCCCGACCCGATTTTAATTAAACCGGCAAGTTTCTGTTTTGTAAGATAACTTTATAATATTTCCTAAATTACCATTTATTTTTCAGCACAAACGGTGAGAAAACCATTAGGTATTGTGAAAATACTGATGATTGACAAAAGGTAGGTAAAGTATGATGACAAATGAACGAATTGTTGAAGAAAAACTAAACAATAAAAAAAAAATGATGTTTCAAATTATTTTTTGTTTCTTATTTTTCTTACCAAGGTAGAGATTTTTATTTGAATTAAACCAATACAATTAATCTAGTACATTAATTTATTATTATTATATTAAAATTTATTGACTGTCAAATATTATGTCCTTTCTAATCGTTAGTCTTTTTGGAAAATAACAGAATAATAAAAAAAAACGTCAACAAATATTTACATTTACGCTGTTTCAATCAGTGGTAGGAAGAACGGTGATTCATACATATTACTTATGCTAATCTCAAAAACTCTCGCATAAAAAGAAAACAAAATTATTCGATTTCATTCGTTTCCACTGAAATAATGAATTTTATTTTGAATAATTGATTTCATCGGGCTTTGAGGCATTCGTCATTATGATATGAATTCTTATGTAGGCTGGAAAATAGAAATTTAGTTTTCAATAAATAAGCTATGCTCGGAATAGCTTATGACTATAACATTAATAATAATTAACTATACTTATAACATTACTTCTTATTACATCAGCTATCTGCTAGAAAAAGTCCCGTCAAAATCGGCCCAGGCAGAGCAAACACCGGAAAAAAATAATGTTATAAGTATGTAGGTGCCGTATAAACCTTTATTTGCATTCAGTAAAAAGCTGAGCAGAGGTGGCCCAGTGGTGGCGGTCCCGACTTACGAACAGTATAATAAGTCGTGGGTTCAAACCCAGGCAGGCGCATTACTTTGTGTAATTTATTTCATCACCGCTGCTCTCAAAACGGTGAAGGAAAATATCGTGAGAAAACCGGCATGTCCTAGAACCAAAAAATACGCACTGGGCCCGCGTGGTGGATTATAGCCCATTCCCCCTCATAGAGTGGAGGCCTGTGTCCCAGCAGTGGGAACATTAATACGCTGATGATGATGATGAAAAAGCTGTTATTCATAAATTACAAACAAAAAGTTCAATTTCCTTTTTTTTTGTACATGTTTATGTATGTACCTTTCCTTATAAACAATAGAAAATTGTCTCAAATATAAACGTAATTATAGTAGAGATCTCATCTTTCACTGAGTAAATAGATTAGCAGCGAGTAACAACATTACATTGTGCTGTAAGTAAGACTGATGAATGTCAGAAGGATATTATTATCTTCGTTGACAATTACGTCTATGAGGCTTATTTATAGTGCCTTTATACGTATGAAATAATGGTAATTTGCTGTTTCCATTGAAATATATAAAGCGTTTAGTGATCTTGCCCTTGATATATTTATTGTAAAATTTAATAAGACGATGTATCATGAATTTGATTTAGGTACTTATAGATATCATAGTTACTTTTTGAAAAAAAGTACTGTAATTTTTTTTTTATATTTCTTAGATCCCTAAAACAACTTAATAACAAATGCTTCTTTATTTTTATTTTTTCGACTATTCGGATGCGAGTGAAAGATGCAATACGAAAAATAAAAGTGATCCGTCTGATTTCTATTTGTCAATACCTACACATATCCCAGCCCGTTTAGTGAACACACAGGATACGTTTTGCCTGTTTGAAAACCTTAAATCATAAACAGCTAAACTCTCATCATTGCAGAAAAATATATCTATATAGTGGCCGTGTAATAAAGTATAAAATAACAACTTCTAATCATCCAGTTGTGTTTTACCGTCACAAACAGTCGCGTCCACCATCAATAATCATGGGTTTCTGAGTAAATAAGACTAATAGCGTTCACGTGGTTGGTCTACCAGCTAACTAACAAATAGGGCAGTTGAAGATTGATTATAGCACATTTGTATCGGTCATTTCTCAGGGCCAGTGGACGTACTTTTTTTACAAGCTTTTATTTGACTTCCGACCGTATTGATCTATAATTGTGAGTGCTCATAGACTTTCTTACATAGGATCTAGGTTTAGGAACTGGCTAAACCTAAATCCTACTACTAGATTCCACTTGCGGACTACCTGTGTGTGTTCTTAAGGTTTTTGGTACCATATTGCCATAAAAATAAGATTCAATTTTGTGGGTCTTGAGTTTCGGTCCCTAAGTCGAGCAAAGCGTAAAAAGTTTGTGGAATTTCTCTGTATCTGCTGATCTCTATTACATGGAACTTAAAATTAACTGACGATAAAGTTAGTGTCAGTACTTTGTGCCTTTTTTTTTCGGATGGGAAATCATCGTCACTCCCTCCCGGTCTGGGCGGAGCGGTCAGACTGGTGGAGTGCTGACACTCCACCAGTCTGACCCAAAAGTCTGAACTTTTACTGACTAAAAGCCATCCATGTTCCTTCATGGCCCTTTGTGTTCCGGGGCCACGGTATCTCTTTTGAACAGTCCCGCAGCCCCGGCAGGCATCGGCCCATGCGGACCCCTTCCTGTGGCTGACTCTCTGTGAGGCGCGCGTGGAACACGAACGCGCCGTTGACACGGCCTGTCGCCATTAGAAGGACGGACGGCGAGCTAACCCATAGCTCACCGTTTACAGGCCCGAGTAGTTTGTGTCTTTGGTTTTCCTTTCGGTGAATACTATTGTATGTTATGTTAGGTTTGTTGTTTTATTTCACTAGCTCTGGCCAGCAAACGAAATACGAAAATCCAATACGAAATGTTTTATTCCGTTTATAAAATTCAATATCGAAGTTTACTGGTGTCTGTGATACAAAGATTTTTAATCATTAGTATATAGGCACCAAAGATTCACTTTTGTCTGAAATGCTCATATTTATTTGAAAATGGTTTTTGTGAAACTTTTAAATGAGTTTTTTAGGGTTCCGTAGTCAAGGAACCCTTATAGTTTCGTCATGTCCGTCTGTCTGTCCGAGGTTTTGATAAGAGACCGTTAGTACTAGAAAACTGTAATTTTGTAGAGGTGTGTATATCAATAACGCCGATAAAGTATAATATTGGAAAATATATTTTTTTAGGGTAGCTCTCCTACATGTGTAGTGGGGATGAATTTTTTTTCATTTTTTTGTTGAATATGTCTTTTAAAATGGCATATGTGTTGCTTATACTACTTTTCAATTTAATGCTCCATTTACGAAATATTAAACTTTAAAGTGCAAATTTTTGTTCCTGTAGCGCCCTACCCTCTAAAAGCTAAACTGTTGGCTTGTAAATTCTGAAAAATTCATGATGATAGTGCATTTTATGATCTTTAAAGGAAAACTATAGCGGTTAAGATAACTTTATTAGTTTAGCAGTAATAGTCGTTGAACTAGGGTGTTTCATAATTTTGTACCAAATACAAAATCTTTAGAATAAATCCTATAAAGTGACTAAGATGAAGTGGTTGCTTGTTTATAACGGGTGAAGACTTGCATTGAAAAACAAAATCTAAAATATAACCGGCTACTACGGAACCCTACACTGCGCGTGCCCGGTTTTTTTAACGTGTAGGTATTATAATAAAGCAATTCTGTTATTAGCTGTTATTATTAGTTTTATAGAAAATACCAATCAAAAACTAAATATTATGTGCCAAATTGTCTACATGCACGTGTTTCTGTTTTTGTGAACGATGTCAGTCTCATGCAATGGGTTCGTTTTTCACTATTGGCCCGACGTCTTCCTGGTTCACCCACCCAACAGCTAAGCAAACGATTGATCGATGATTGTCCCATTTGTATCTATCAGAACAAATCATTACTCATGCTACCGTACCCAGTTGCTATGCATAGGATGTAGTTTTTTTCTGTTATTTCGATTTATAACGTGTTGCTGAATTTATTTTTAGTTTGATAACTTGGATAGCTAATTCTAGATCGTTATGTAAAACAATTACTCGTACGTTACCTACCTACGAGTAATTGTTCTACATAACGATCTTCGCTTGAAGTTAAAACAGCGACTAACTTTTCTGAAGAATCTATAAATTTCAACAGCAGCATTGTGCTTTGCAGTGCCTTCACAGGGTTCAAAAACCGAAAATAATATTGTAAAATGTGTGATGTGCATGAGAGCAAATTTCAAAAGAACTTACTTATTCATTATTTATTTTCAAAAATAACCAATTTTCATTGTAGATCAATGTCCTTAGCTGCTACTTGACTCGTAAATGATTTCATTTTCTTTCTCAACACTAATAAGTTTGGGCAGTTAGCCAAGCTCTGCCTAGTTGGTGGTAGCCCTGAGAGCTTTCGCTATTATCCACTCCGATTGATCCGCCAGACCCTGAAACACAAGTAATATTAGCACTCATAGTTTCGGCAGTTTATCATCATCATTCAAAATAATGAATGAATGATGATGATGCCCTGAACCCAATTTTTCGGGGTCGGCGCAGCATGTCTTCTTCTTCCATAGGAGGTGTCTGATAAGAAGACGAGTAATAGAGAAGTATCACTCGTCATCTCCTCAGACTCCTATAACATACATGCCATATCATCCTTCACACAGCCATCATTCATAATTCGATTTTAATGAACACTTGAACATTACTTGCTAAAAACAAAGTTATGGATGTAACAAAACCTTCGTTTTCTTCACGACAAATCAATAGAGAATATTTCCCATCATATTTTAGCGTTGCCAGCTGTTCCCACACACATAACGAAGTCTTATGTGAGGGTTTAACTTTATGACCAACCTTTACTGCGAATCCACTGCTTTTACGATTGCGGAAATATTACGAGGAAAAAGATTTTTCCCTTTTTTCATTTCCGCGGTTCAATGGGAAATGAAAGTGAAATATAAGTGTGTATCGCTATACAAGGTGTCTGTTATATAGGGTTTGTGATGGTATTTAGCACTCTTTATGGGACTTTTACCTCTTGGCTAAATAATAATAGCCGCTCGTGCTGATCTTTAGCACCTGTAGATTCTAATCTTTTGATCTTCGGATTTTTAGATCTGAAGGCACGTTCAGCGGTTGATTCCAGCTGTCATTTGTAGATGTTTGACCGTCGTTACATGTGGGTAGTGGCTCAAAAATCTGACAACCAGGCTTACCGAGGTTAACCCGGAGAAACCCGAGTAAATGTCTTCTTCTAGCGTTACCCGTCACAGATTATACCAAAACTTTCTTTCCTCATTGTGAAATAGTGTCATCAAAACTCCTATTTATACAGCTTTTCAGGAAAAGTACTGCAAAAACAAAGAATATCGTAATAGTCCTATAATGTTCCCGCTACTGGGACACAAGCATCCTCGTTGTAAAAACAAATGTGCTGAAATGCACCACTAAGGCCAGATCAATGTGGATTCCTTTGATCAGTACACTCGAGTCCAATGGACCCCTGAGCGTGGGCACAGAATATAGACTTAAAACGGTAATTGATGACCTTTACACTCTTGTGCGTAGGTGCAAGCCATTCCATTGAATGACTGAATGATATGAATGAACGATAGTCCCGTTCATTGTCATGGAGATTTGTGCTACGGATAATTTAGTGTCAATTCACAAACCACGTGTTCTGGACGTGAATGAACAGATGAACTTTAACTGTGTGTACGCCATCTATCAGTGTCCACTGTCCTGAGTAAGCCATTATGCAAAAATCGTGAGAGAAAGGTCAAAATCTACAGACTTTAGAAACTTAGTTTATTTCTATTTCGTAAATTCGAATTTGATGTTTTCCTATAATTACGTAATGTTAAGTCCAGTTTTCCAGTTAAAGGAATTCCCTTATTTAAATACTTTTACAAAACATAACAATACGCCTGAAAGGGAATGGGAAATCTATTTACGTTTCAGTTATCCAACAAGGTATAATACTTATAGGTATTATTATAATTATAAAAAAAATTGATCAAAGGCTCTCAGGTAAACGTTAGTACGGCAATGGTTAGTAGTAAACGTAGTAAAGTTCTTAAAAAACGGATCAGTAATGGGTATGGTGTTTGATAGTCAAATCAGTCAGAAATGATGCACACTACAATCCGTTAACGGATTTACTAATACTTTTAATTGATACCATATCATGGGTGTGCATAACTAGTCCGTTGTCTTTGGGAGTCTGCCATATTGGATTGAGAATGACGTTATTTAGCTATCCATGCATTGTCATCCGAACTAAACGTGTAGGTACTTGAATGTTTGTTCAGTTGCAAAATATGATCTGAACAAACATACAATCATTCAAATAAAATTATAGCTTGTAGAAATTAACCAATAACTCTACCATTTAATAGGGGACGAGCCTATTGCCATCAACCGGCCACAAATCCAGACTCCGTGGCTGTTACTGAGAAATTCCTGATGAAAAAATCCAATATCACTTCGCCCGACCCGGGAATTGAACCAATGTACGTGTGTTTCTGTCTGTACATGTACAAGTGCGTTTACCTAAATAACAACTCCTCGAATAACAGACCTTAATATTACTCATAAAAATATCTCTTGTTAAGATTTAGCACATTTTCTTACTTGACAACATAGGCATAACAGAGTTGTTCAAAATGAGCCTAATTCATCCCGAAACATCTAACCACACTGAGGCAACCTTAACTAACAAAGCTTGTTTACCAGAACTATAACAGAGAACTAAAACAATGCTTCTATCAGCCACATTACCGAACTGTTACTATTAATAGAGCCCGAAAAGCAACACCCTGTTTATCCATTGTTCGGAGCACGATTCGCGGGGACAAATTATGATGATTAATTGGCTTTATTTGTGCACAACCTGAATGTGTTGTGAATTGATTGGCAGTTAATGGAAGGGCAGCGCACCGATGGCCAAGTGGTGGCGGCTCCAACTTACGAGCAATAAGTCGTGGGTGCGAACCTATGCAGACACATTACTTTGTATAATTTATTTCATCACCACTGCTCTCAATACGGTGACGGGAAACATCGTGAGGAAACCGGCGTAAGAACCAAAAATTCGAAGACATGTGACATATACCAATTCGTTGCCCCCCGTGGTGGACCATAGCCCATTTTTCTTCTCATAGAGAGGAGGCCTGTGACCCAGCAGTGGGAACGAAATAGGCTGATTATGCTAATGGAAGGTTATTTTATGCTTATCAGGTTAGTCAAGGACTCGTGGCGAAATAATAACAGTCGCATGGTCGATCTTCAAGATGAAACAACAACGTTTTCCGAGAATTGCGTTTGCGTTTTGTGAATTAGGAAAAAGGTAGACATAATGATAGTGATGATGACAGGGACAGTTACTTGTTGCAGTTTCGTCGGTTTAGTATACATATACTATAATGTGGATCTTCTGCTTAACAGAAATTCTTCAAGAATTCTTCGACGAACTACTTCAGGACCACTTTATCTTAGGCTCGTCTCAGGGCAATGGTAACAACAGTAAGTCCCAAAAGCGTCTAGATCTAGCCTGACCAACGCGTAGATGAAAGCCCGCGATCTATTGTCCTTACAAAACAAAATTATGTGGCTGGCTAAATTTATTTCTGTCTCTTCCGACCTGTTGCGGAGTCTTGGTTTTTTTTTTCGGATGGGAAATCATCAAATGACTCCTCCCGCTCTGGGCGGAGCAGGAGGGAGAGTCTGACTTTTACTGACTAAAACCCATCCATGTTCCTTCCTCGCCCTTTGTGTTCCGGGGCCACGGTATCTCTTTCGAATAGTCCTGCAGCCCCGGCAGGCTTCGGCCCTTGAGGGCCCCTTCCCTATTGCTGACTCTCTTTGAGGCGCGTGTGGAACACGAACGCGCCGTCGACACGGCCTGTCGTCATGAGACGTACGGACGGCGAGCTAGCCCATAGCTCCCCGTCCACAGGCCCGCAAAGTCTTTGTCCTAAGGAAAAGAAATAACAAGCTATAATTCTCATTACACTTGAGAGGAAAACCATCATAATTGGCACCTTTATAAATACAACATTAAGATTACCATTACCATTACCAACCCACTTCGAGGGACTGAAACCAAATAATATATTATATTCCATTTTCTTGGAAAATTTCTGCTGAGGCCGAGTATATAAGTGGGACCATATATTTTCGTCCGGTAGATTAGCGTCCTTTTTACTAAATTGGGGCACCAATAAGATCCTAATAGGATCAAAAACCATTCCCATAATACGTAGGTTAGACGAATATTTATTATTTCTCAGAATTTTTCTTCGGTTTTGGCTGAATATATTTTCCTCGTCAACTCTCTGATTGCCTTAGTGGTCGAGTGTTCACAAGTGAGACTATTTCGTGAGAGTTTGATACCTATTCGGCGCTGTGGTCGATGACAAAAAACGGTTGCTTGGAAAAAAACCTTCACTAGTGTCTACAAGACACGTTCAGGTTTTGTGTATCGTCATCATCCCCATCAGCCTATAGTCCGCGCGCGAGCTCCGAGGAATCGGTGGCATGCTTAAAACATCGGTGGTTCCACCTCAAGCACATAACACCCTCACAGAATGATTTCATGATTTAGTTCGCGCGGAGTACTAAATTATGAAACCATTCTATGAGGGCACTAAGCACCCGAAATAAAACCACTGATGATTTAAACAAGACACCGCTTCCTCGGAGCTTACGCGCGGAGTATAGTTTACTGCCAGAAATGCACGCCATTTTAGTTTCCAGTTTCCACCATTTTCAGATTCGCGATCTCCACTCAACTCCCTTTTTCCAGCTTTCGGGAAACACAGTCTTCGTCAAAGAAAGTCTTGTAACACCTCATCAAACCTAAAAGGCTCCCCAAATGACGTGTAACGTCCGACATTGTTAGAACCCATTACGTGATGAACATTCACACATGTTGATCATATAAATATGACGTGTTAGCACAATGGGCGCAGATGACAAGGCTTTACTTACGGCTTTTGTATGACAACAATGCAGTTGTGCGCCGTAACTGAGCTCGGGTAATGAAGGGTTAGGCTGCCTGTAAAAGTGGAAGCGAAAAATCGCGCCGACAAGTAGTCGGTGCGATTTTTTGAAGTATGTTTTTGGTTTTTTTCGAGTATAAGTACACAGTGTAAGGGGACATCGACGCGCAAACTTTTTTCCAAGTTTATTTCCTTATTGACACAGGAATGACAATTTGAAATTTTGAACTTTACTACTAATTTTAATGTTAATAAAATAAGCCTTTCTCTATATAACCTACAAGTACCTATGTTTATAAGAAGCCTGTTTTACTTATAAGCCTAAAACGTACATAGTATTTACTGTGCATTCCGGATGTGTTCTTATTGTTTTAAAAAACCGGTCAAATGCGTGTCGGGCCACGCGCAGTATAGGGTTCCGTAGAAGCCCGTTATATTCAAGCAACTTAGTCACTTTAAAGGATTTATTCTAAGGATTTTGTATTTGGTAAAAACTAATCCAACACCCAAGTTCAACAACTATTACTGCTAAACTGATAAAGTTATCTTAACCGCTATAGTTTTCCTTTCAAGTTCATGAAATGCACTATTATCATGAATTTTTCCAGATTTTTCAAGCCAGCAGTTAAGCTTTTAGAGGGGGGGACGTCCTACTGGAACTAAGATTTTCACTTTAAAATTTAATATTTCGTAAATCGAAAAATAGTCTTAGAAACCCCTAAGTCATTTTAAAAGACCTATTCAACGATACCCCACACGAAGGGGTAGACGACGAAAAAAAAATCATCCCCTATTCAAATGTCCCCTACATGTGCTAGGCTGTGCTGTGCTAGTGGGCTAGTGCTGTAGCTACCCTAAAAAAAATATTTTCCAAAATTTTATTTTACCACTTTGTCGGCGTAATTTATATTCATATTTCTACAAAATTACAGCTTTCCCGTACAAACGGTCTCGTAGCAAACCTTTGGAGAGACAGACGTCTGTCAAAGAACCCTTATAGTTTCGTTATGTCCGTCTGTCTATCTAGACAGACAGACAGACAGACGGACATGACGAAACTATAGGGGTTCCTTGTCATGACGACGAAACCCTAAAAAGTAGGTAACATTTTTACAGAGTAAGTAGACTAACAAGTTTATGACGAATTGTTCTCAATTCCTATTTATTCAAATGAATCAGCAACCCTTTTCAGTTTCCTCTCCAGTTTGAAGCCGTTTTTGCTTAACATTAAATATAAAAGTCGCAAAGTCGCAAGTAAGTGTCTGCCCTACCAAAAGGCACTGTTCCGCTCCGAGCACAGTTTTTCGCAGGACGCGAAGATTAAATTCCTTTTGTTACCAAAAACTTTGCGTTGATACAAATCTCTAGAATCATGTTCTACTCACAAAACTTGTGATGGATTTGTTGGTGTATTGTAATTTTGTATTCTTTGTGGTAAAAGAGTGATGGTTTTTTGGATAGAGAATTACCTAGGTACTTATTTTGCGTGATTTGAAGGTGTTGTATTACAAAACAACACCTTGTGTTGTGCCACACAGTTACATTACAGTATTTACTCTTTTATATCGATCTTTGTAAGTCTTATTTTCTGTTATTTGGCTATTTTTAGGGTTCCGTACCTCAGAAGGAATAAAAAACGGAACCCTTTTATGATCACTTTCTTATCCGTATATCACCACCCTTTTTCTCAGAAACGGGTAGACCTAGCAAGTTGAAGTTATATACCAGATACTGAAGTCTACAGTCCCTATTAGGTGTATAAAAATCAAAGTCCTGAGTCAACACGATAAAAAGATATGGGCAAATTTAGATTTTCGCGAAAGCTTGTAAGTACCAAAATTTACCTTAATTTTCAACTTTTCTAATTTTTCGGACTTTTCCCTTTACTTGTGCTGAAAGACCTAGCTTTTAACCAAAATTGACAATTCTAGGTCAACCGACAGTACCCGACAGGTTTTGGGTCAAAAACCTATATGCTACCATATAGGTTTTTGACCCAAAACCTGTCGGGTTGAACTAGAATCACGAAATTTGACACAAAGCATAGTCTTACAGCACATGTAAAGGAAAAAAACGGAAAACCGTAAATATGTAGTTAAATAACAAAAAAAAGCGATTTTACTATTTCAAACTTATAATTTGCGGTTGGATCAATAGCCGTTTCTAGGGATCGAACAGCAAAGTTAAATTTGTCCTTTAAAAATTTTGTACGAAACCCTCGGTGCGCGAGTCCGACTCTTGGCTGGTTTTTTTAACTAAATAAGCTTGACTTTGGCCGCAACTCGCCTGATGTGAAGCGATGACACAGCCTAGGGTGGCACGCTTGCTTAGAAGAAACAGATTCACTCGAACTCTGAATAGATCCAGATTATAATGATTCCTTTTTTCTTCTGGAACAACGGGAGAAGATAATAGAATCATTTTGTTGAAAGTTTTGCGACGCTGCAAGTTAATTGTAAGTATAGGCGGTCTGACCTCGATGCCTCTAACCTTGAGAAAATCATCTCTACACGGGAAATAATCTGTCTGTTTGTCAATGTTCATAGCCTTGTATGTCCCACTGCTGGGCAAAGGCCTCTCGCATATCCGTCCAGGTATTCTTCTCCTGTGCCACCTCGAACCTGTCTTCGTGATGTCCATTAAAATTGTAAAACATACACTAAAACCACCTATGAAATAAAGCTAGGAACTTAAAATAAATCTTCAAATAAATGAATTTAGCGGTGCTGGTTCTATTTAAATGTTAGGGAATTTTATTCCCAAAACATATTTATCCTTCAAATAGAACCTCTAAAAGAAAACTACTATCCTTTTTAGAGTTAATAAATCCAGTAACGTAAACGTTTGTTTGCTCACACAACACACGGCAACTAACAGTGAATGCCCAGTGTGGCATGCGGGCTGGCACAAAACAACTAGTCGGTATTAAGGCAGATGCATTCACAGTATTGCGCCTAAATTTTTAGGTAGCTAAGAATGCAGATTTATTTTGAGTAAAATAAAAATTGTCAGGTGAATAATTTCCTGTCCATGATTCAGAACTCAAGTAGAAACATATTCTGGAATATTTTTTGCAAGAAAGATTAGGTTTCATTACTACTGACTGAAAATGAACACGTCTTCTACACTATATAATAATATTATAAAGAGGAAGGATTTGTATTTTTGTAATGAATAAACTCAAAAACTACTGCGCCGATTTCAAACATTCTTTCACCATTAGAAAGCCACGTCTTTACTGAGTAACATAGGCTATATTTTATCCCCGTATTCCCACGGGAACGGGAACTACGCGGATGAAACCGCGTGACGTCCGCTTGTAAATGATAAAATTATAATGGATCTTCTTCAAAATATCCGTCCTTCAACATTTTTTCTAGTGTTTTAGCTGAAGAAAAAAGAAACAATAGTAGCAAACTTCCCAGCAACTCAATTGTGTGTGGAATTGGTCTCTTGAAATTTAAAAGTGCCTCTTGAAATTTTAATGACCTCATGATTTACTGACCATTTTTACTCTATTTATAATAACAATAGGTATTGATAACATGAGCACCGAGAAATCTAAGAAAATCATCGGCAAATAACTACATTATTTTCATTATACAGGATGTAAACCACCTCATCACGAAGCCGTCAACCAAGCATACTGTACATCAAACTACAAACGACATTTCTTTTGGGGTGAAAAATCAAGTTTTACGGTAAAACTCAATGTTACGCACTCAAAACATTGTGCTGATGGATGGATTGAATAGTACGGGGGTCGTAGAGTTGTTTATAGTAAAAATCTTACAAAAAAAACTTGTAAAAAGTTGGAACTTTGACCCCCAATATCTCCGTAACCAGGTTCCCAGGTATGGTGTAGAACAAAATAAATATCGCAATGACGGGGAGAACAAGTGCCTTCCGGCTTAGTTAAGAGGTTTTTTATACCCTTTATATTTTTTACAGAACAAAGCAAGAAAATCCTGAGTCATTCGCTAGTCTTACCCTGAAATACGACGCGCGAATTCCAAGAAAGTTTTTCGTGAGGCAATGTTTTGCTGGAACATCGTCGGCAGTAAGAGGTTCAGATATATGGGTAAAGTTCTTCGTTCATTGGCTGAACTTCCAAGTAAGCACTTACGTTGATACTTATGATATGTTTTGAGAGAATTATACGAACAAATATTCGTATTCTCATGTTAAATGTATAAGTGAAAGATGGCGGAGGTTATTAATGATGTCTTTTGGTTGGCTTCTGTTACTGACTGTTTAACATACCATTATCACGCCTGTAACCCCCGAAGGGATAGGCACTGGTGTACCTAAATTTACAGGGTTATTTGTAAAACACCGACAACCTCTCAGGACTGTGTCACTAACATCATAATCAACAACTTTTGTTCTATGACTTTTAAAAATTCATCATACTTTATTTCATCAAATTTTCGTACAAAAATAAAAATATTTAAATTGAACGCTCTAAATGTTAAGAAATCTATGCGAAGCAAAAGAAAGCGATAGTACAATAGTGAGGGGAGCGGGGTCAGGGCGGCGAGGGCCCGTAAAAGCGTTCAATATTTTTTTTTTAAATGAAAATTTGATGAACTAAAATATGATGAATTTTTAAAAGCCATAGAACAAAAGTTGTTGATTATGATGTTAGTAACACAGTCCTGAGAGGTTGTCGGTGTTTTACAAATAACCCTGTATAGTCAACCACATTTCGTCAGTTATGTTTCAATCCTATATAGTGGAGGATGAGCCGATTGCCATCAACCGGGCACGAATTTGAACTTCGTGGCTGCTACTGAAAAAATCCGACCGACTTGAGAATCGAACACAGGCTGCTCAGCAGTCGCACTTACGACCACAAGACCAATGAGGTAGTCATATAATATCACTACATATTATAAAACAAAGTCGCCCGCCGCGTCTGTCTGTCCCTATGTATGCTTAGATCTTTAAAACTACGCAACGGATAATGATGCGGGTTTTTTTAATAGATAGAGTGATTCAATAGAAAGGTTTTAGTGTATAATTTGCGGGCGGGCGAAGCCAAGTCGAAAAATACTTGAGAACAGATACATATTTTCCACATTCCAAAGTATCAAAATGTCTTTAATAATTACTTACAAACCTCTTTTAGTTACTTCTACGTTTTAACATTACGGACACGATAGCAATTATCGGCTCAAAGTTTGTGAGGTTGGATGAATGTAAGTTTCTTACTCTTTCACGCAAAAACTACTTACCGGATTTGGATAACATTTGGCACACGTATAGTTTATTAACACATATGATACTTTTTATCCCAGTAGTTCGATCCCGTGGAACATAACCGAACTCCACGCGGGCAAAACCGCATGCACAAGCTAGTTTTTACATAAAAAGTTCAGAAAAAAAGTTTTTTTTTCCTATTAAATCTTATTTCAACCTAATCAGATCCAAATCACCGTAAAAATCCTGATAAATCTACTCATCTGCATCTCAAACAGTACTCACTCAAGTCTGTTCCGTTCGGGTAGAAACACCAATTCCCGTCACTGGTAATGCTTCAATCGCTCGCTCGGGTAAGTCGGGTAGCGGCCCCAATAAAAGGTTCGGGTTCTCTCGTATTTTTCATTTGCACGTGACGTTGATACTCGCCACGATTGTTTCCGCTACATCGACGCCTCGTTCCTTGTGATTAAGTGGTTTAATAATAAAGGTTATTTAATTAAGTGTTTAGTGCCAATCATTGGAGCGTTTTCCTTAATTGGTAATGAAGGTGGAGTGGGAATGTTATTGAGTTATTCTTTTGTTTTAATTGATATTATGTCACTCAAAGAAAGACAACGCATCTTTAATGTTATAAATTCCACCAGATATTGACCAATTATTGTCATATTTCTCCCAAAGTTAGACAATGCACTGTGACATTAAGTTCGCCTATGCATGAAGTTTAAATAAATAAGATATTTGGTTATCACAAGATATCAAATATTAAAATTAAATTATTATAATAAAATCGTTTCTTATAACCGTTTAAATGAAGAAGGAAACAGCGCTAATTTTGGTATTAAAATTAATGAAAATAAACGACCAATTTACATGAGCCATTCCATAATTAAAAAGTCATCTCACTGGAGGCTTAGTCGGGCTAGCGCAGTTTTCAACGCAGCGTTAAGAATCTTTCCTTCCATCCCATTACTTACATTGCAAAATCTCAGTACTGGAAAAGGTCAACGCGAAGTGTGAGTACTGCACGGGGTTCGAGTCAGGCGGGATTCTTTTCACCGGCACTGCTCCAACGCAGCAATTAACTTGTCATTCACTCTAAATCGTGTGGCGTATATTATACAACTCGACTCGAAGCCCGTGCGCTGCCAGCGAGCGGACCGCTTGCTTATAGCGCGCCGACAGCGTGCTTACCGCGTGCCCACTCCAAGTCACCATTGAAACAATGTCGATCATAAATGCCATAATTATAACAATTGTGTTTGCAGTGACAGCAAGCTTGCACCTCGAGGACGAGGTGTAAGCTGAACTGAACGCGTAGTTAGCGCGCTGGCGGCTAGCCGTAGTCTAAATTGGAGGCGAGCGATGCCGTGCTGCAGCTGTGCAGTTGCGGGGCTGATATAATGTGCCATGACCTTAACAGAGGAGGCACGGTAAGGTTGGCGCAGTGGCTGAGCGATTGGCTGCTGCAATGCGTGTCGCAGGTTGGAATCCCGCACAAAAAATATATTTGTATGGCCTACGGGTAGTTGTTCCTACTCTAGCTGTTTGTGTTTGTGAGTTTAAACACTCAATAAAAAAATAACTACGATACAGGAGAAAAAATCAGCATCGCCTCAGTTCGGGATCAGTTAGTTAAAAGAGAGAGGCGATGTTGATCACAGGATCAACCTCGCCTCGGTGGTTTTACTTATAAACACTACACATAATAATATAGTGTGTTATTCTAAACCCCACACTGCACTTTCCCCATTTCCCTTGACAAAAAATGCCTACACTGTTACCGTTTTTGCTGTCTTGTAGGAGTGTTTGTAAACACAAATACTCATACACCTGGAACAACATCTGCCTTGCAAGTATAATTCCAAACTAGAGAAGGATAATACTATTCTAAGCAATTGTCATAGAATAACTCAAGACGTTTGCAGCCCACGTAAGCCTGTGTTCGCACGAGCGCTTTTTAACCCCTTGGCCACGCGCTACAAGCTTAAACGACTACAGTTTGGCGTCAGCAACTAAATTAACATGTACAAATTAAAAAATCGGCGAAGTGCGCGTCGGCCCACGCGCAGTGTAGGGTTCCGTAGTAGCCCGTTATATTTTAGATTTTGTTTTTCAATGCAAGTCTTCACCCGTTATAAACAAGCAACTACTTCATCATAGTCACTTTATAGGATTTATACTAAGGATTTTGTATTTGGTACAAAATTATCTAACACCCAAGTTCAACGACTATTTCTGCTAAACTAATAAAGTTATCTTAACCACTATAGTTTTCCTTTAAAGTTCATGAAATGCACTATCATCATAATTTTTTTAGATTTTTCAAGCCAGTAGTTTGGCTTTTAGAGGGGGGGGGGACGGCCTACCTGAACATAAATTTGCACTTTAAAGTTTAATATATCGTAAATGGAGCATTAAATCGAAAAGTAGTATTAGCAACCCCTAAGTCATTTTAAAAGACCTATTCCACAATACCCCACGCAATGGGGTAGACGACAAAAAAAAAAATCATTCCCACTTCACACGTAGGGGAACTACCCTAAAAAAAATATTTTCCAAATTTTATTTTCCCACTTTGTCGGCGTTATTAATTTACACACCTTTACAAAATTACAGCTTTCTAGTACTTACGGTCTCTTAGCAAAACCTCGGACAGACAGACAGACGGACATGGCAAAACAATAAAGGTTCCATGTCAGGACTACGGAAAAATACATCTTTTGTTAAAATGAAAAGAAGGAAGATGAACGCGAACTCGAACGTTTATACAAAGTTTCGTGTTCGATTGTCGTGTGTGAGGCGATCACAGCTGCAGGATCAAGCCATGTCTGTCATCAGAACCAAACATTTATGCAAAATTTGCGTACGTGGTTTGCGTACGACTTACATACTTAGTAACAGTGCAAGATAAATTATAACAAAAGATTGAAGAACAAATGAAGTGCGAGCGTCGCTTGACGCGTGTCGTGTCGCCAACTCTTTTTTTTTTTTGTTCAACTGGCTCCTAACTTAGCATTAGTTAGGACCCAGTCGCGCGCACCCCGGATTCGTATCAAACCGCACGCCTGGCGGGCATCACGTTTGTTTCCCATGACTGCGCGCCACCTCTTAAGTCACATCATCTGAGATGTGCTATGCTAGTTTTAAAAATCTGGTCGCGTAAAAAAAGTGTTTGTACGAACGTGGGCTTAACAACTAAAGAATTGTCTCTACGACACCCACAAACTACGTGGGAGGGTTATTCTAAGTGCCACAATATTTGCCACCGCTGTTGTTGGAAATAAGAACAACTTATTATTGCATCGCCCACACTTTACTCTGTCACGAAGTAGTAAACAAAACTTTAAATTGCTCTGAACGGTACAAATATAAATGCTGCTAAAAATAACTGTGGATGATAAAAATTGCCAGTTGATAAGTTCAGATTTTAACTTGGGCTGTGCGTAAGTGATTTAACGGAAATGTTATCCAATATTGTATTGAATATTGTTATGATGTCTTAAAATTTCAATAACTGCACTCGGTACGTTCGATGGAAAAGCTTTTATTGAAGATTCAAACAAGGGTGGTGGTGTTTTCAAGGGTGTTAAAGTAGTCGCGTGACATAGCTTAGGGGTGAGTTCAGTATCGATAAAGGAACCCGTAAAAAAAAAAAACAAAAAAAATATATAAGCAAAAAGTAAATAAAATAATTTTAATTCTAAGCGATTGCTATTTAAAGTTACTAAGGTAAGGTTTTAAGGTACTAAGGCTTAACTTTGCCATATAGCGTGATAACGCCGCTAGTCTCTTGGACACCATTTTTAAGTTTTTAGTTTAAGTTAGTTATTTTAGTTTATTTTAATAGATTTGTAAATTGAAATAATGTGAATACTGAATTAAAGTTTCTTGGTACTAAATTAGGTTGATATTGCAATTTTTTTTTTGTTTTTATTGTATTTTTTTGGATTTTATTTTTTACGGGTTCCTTTATCGATACTGAACTGACCTCTACGCTATAGCACGCGACTACTTTAACATCCTGTATATTCCCGCTGGGAAAAGATTATTCTTTGCAGCAGTGGGACAATATAGCAGCATTGAGACTTTCCAAACCATCCTTTTTTTATAACCGACGAAAATTTTCGACGCTGGGGTGTCTTTACTCATATTGTGCTGAATCCATGGGAAACTTTTGTGTGTCGATGTTCATTACACCGTGTAAAGCAATGCCACGCCACGCAACACGTACACGAGCCACGAGCCACGCGCCGCGTAGCACCGTAGCTCGTGACTGGCATTTGTGAGTCAGCCAGCAGGAGCTTGAAAGAAACACGGCCATAGATATGCAAAAGACTGAAAAGACGGTATGATTTCAAGATCCTGCTGCTATGCTTAAAATTGGGAAAGGCCTAGTTATTCATCAAAAAGGACTAGAATGCTAGGTTAATTAATTGATTGATCATCATTAATTACTGTTACGGCTTTAAAATGGCTCTCAAACGCGTTTAAACCCGATAAATTAACAGTCAAAATGTGAAGTCTATCAATAATAATGAACGTGTGCTGCTTGATTGTAATGAACTGATCACTGCATCAATTAAAATGTTTCATACTATTTAGTCATATCGTAAATTAAGGTTTACATACCACATAATATTATACGCAGGTGTATCAGTTTTATATAAACAAATAACTATAATTGAATGATCTCTTTGTAATGTCAAAATAACAAAGTACAAACATAAAATGAAAATATTCTAGGTTCTATATACTAAAAAAAAAACATTTTTTTTTAAGTTTTGTCTATCTGTCTGTGAGTTCTGGCTCATCTTCGAAACGGCTGGACCGAACGGACCGGATGGACAATCATGGCCACACGTCTAGCTCAAATTCCAGACCATAACTTCTTCAAGGCAGGTATTATTTTTTTCCAATTATGTAGGTTAACTGTTATTTTTAACTGTTTTTTACTTCGTTAATGTTCCGTTTAAGATTAATTGATTTTGTGTAAATACAAATTATTTGTTACCGCTGCCGCATGTATAAGGTTCTCATACTTTAGAACGTTTGCTTACAGTACACTTTTTATGAAAAAAAGCCATAGGAAAGCCTTTGCCCATAGACCGCAATGAGAACTAATGAATCCATACAGAAGGAGCTCAAAATCACCAAGCAGCTTTCCACAAATTGCCTGAAGCATGCCCTTAGATTCTTCTGACATAGTGCTCACCTAGGCATTGTCTGGAAAGGCTTATGATACTGGGCTGGATAAATGCTAAACGCGGGCAAGGCAGAGTACTGGCAAGATGGTCAGACGCGATCAAGAAGGCTGTTGGATGCGGCCTGTGCTGCGGGACTGAAGAGATACCGTGGCCCGGGAACACAAAGGGCGATGAAGGAACATGGATGGGTTTTAGTCAGTAAAAGTCTGTCACTCCCTCCCGCTTCGCCCAGAGCGGGAAGAGTCATTTGATGATTTCCCATCCAAAAAAAAAAAACAGCCAGCCTGTAGGTACCGAGTGATTCGCACAGCAAGTGGTCGCATGTCTTGGAGACGAGTCATATGTGGTCACGACCCTGACCAGTCAGGGGACGACGAAGAAGTAGATCCATTTTTGTGGGTAATAGCCAAAAAGTTTGGCAATCGCTGATGTTCATTACCCAATACACTGTGGAATTAATTGCGTGTTTCTGCAAACGAACTCTGTTCTCATGTACAGGACGATTGATTTACTTTTAATTGTTAATTTCACGTATTGAAGCGGTTTCTGTAATAATGGTGGAATAATTATTATTTATTTATAACCAACTTATGTTTACAGTCGGCACCACACACTAGTTATCAGTTAAAACATGGCACATGATCAATATTCTGGCATTCTTGCCATTTCGATTCCCGAAAAAAACAAGCTGTTTCTCTTTCTCTATAATCAACATCCAAGATTTTCTCTGTACTGCAATTTTTACACCATGTATGGGTATACAAATACGATACACGAGGAAGAAGCACCAATTTTAATTCCACAGAACCAAAAACCAATATATCTTTAAGGTTGAAAGCCTAGTAAACAGCCTCTCGATATCTCACATACCTAGCTACCGCAACATATTGGCATTCTTCCAAGTAACAAGCGTTTTCAATTAACTCCGAAGTCGGTTCATTTCCTGATGCCACGTGGAGGGGCTTCCTTTTTCCACCCTTATGTCCGGTGTCTTGAGGACGTGTCGCCGCTTATTGGCGTATTCACCCTAGGGAGAAAATGTAGTGGTTTGTGGGAGTTAATGTTGTTGGGAAAGGTAGGAAAATAATACATAGGTAAAATAGTACATAATATAAACTAAATTAGACTTTTTTTTTCTGACATTTTGACTGCTGAGCATGAAGTCCTAGGTTCGATTCCCGGGTCGGGCAAAGTGTTATTGGGTTTTTCCATCAGAAATTTCTCAGTAGCAGCCACGGAGTCTGGATTTATGCCTGGTTTATGGCAATTGGCTCGCGACCTATTAAATGGGACTTAAACATAACTGACGAAATGTGGGTGTACTAATTGGTACCTCCACTGGGATTACAGGCCTAATAAAAAGAATGCAATTTTATGTTATGTTATAAACTAAATAAAAAGACATAATAGGCCATGTCTGCCGGCAAAGGTGTGTGGGCCTACATATCGCAAAGCTGGCTAGCTGTCTCAGGGGAGACAGCTAGACGGGGTCGTGGCAGACCGAGGAGATGATGGCTGGACGCCTTCGAATCCGGGATTTTAATTGACGAGAAGAGGCGCAACATCGAGAGAACTGGAAGGAATGAGGGAAGGCTTTTGCCCAGGAGTGGGACAGTCAAAAAAATACATATCGGTGCATACCTAGGTTTAAACAGGGTATAAAAAGACTCTTAACGAAGCTGAAAAGAACTTGTTCTCCCCGTCTTCGCCGTCATTTTTTTGTTCCAAACCATACCTGGGAACCTTCTAGTTACGGAGATATTAGGGGTCTAATTTCCAACTTTTCCACAAGTTTTTTTTTTTTAAATACACGTTTTTATTGTAAGATTTTTACTCTAAACACCTTCACGACCCCCGTACTATGCAATCCATCCACCAGCACAATGTTTTGAGTGCGGTACATTGAGTTTTACCGTAAAACGTGATTTTTCACCCCCCAAAAAAAAGTCGTTTCCCAGCAATAATTTTTGCGTAGAGTTACTAAGTATGATGTACAAAATGCTTGGTTGACGGCTTCGTGAAGAGTCTGTTTACACCCTGTATACTGTAATTACTTCATTTTTTTTTTGTTTCAATTCTGTACTCTACATAAAGGTTACTATACGGGTTTCATTTTTTGTCCGAATTACGAATGGTTTTGTTATTTGGCACTTTAGACAATTTTGGCCCTAAGGTAGCTCGGATTTAAAAAACAACATCTAAAACTAGAAATTTACTGAAAACGGTGAAGCGTTTTCAAAGTAAGTTAATTCATTAAGTTTTAAAGGTCAAGCTACAGTATTTTAATTTGATTTCATGATTTAATCTATTTTTAAAAGTTACTCTTTGTACAAATTCTCTCAGCACAAATTCTTCTAAAGAATATTCAAGTAACAATAATTTAATTATTTGTTTCTCTATTGTTAATATCTCTCTCTGTAAATGAATAAAACTTCGTTTTTAATATTGTCTTGTAATTTCCGTTTTGTAAACAAATTCTTTTCTCTCAGAATGTAATTATATAACTCTTTTGAATTAAATATTGGTGGCGCCTTATTCTCCAGAGACTCTTTCAGCTCTGGAGAGTAAACATCCATCGCCTGCGGATGGTCTCACCTTCCCCGACCCACCCGTCCAACCCGACCCCCTCGTTCAGGATTCATCTTTTTTCAAAATTACAGCCCCGCAGTTGATCGCAGCCGTGAGCTCTTTCCGGAATGGTTCTGCCGGCGGCCTCGACGGTCTGACTCCACAGCATTTGAAAGATTTGTTGTGTTCAGGCGCCGGGGAAGTGAGTCGCTTCTGAAGGAGCTTGCGGGTCTGATCAACTTAATGCTCTCCGGCGGCGTGAACGATGCCGTCGTCGATGTCTTGTATGGGGCTAACCTGTGCGCCCTACGCAAGAAGGACGGCGGCATTCGTCCCATTGCCGTCGGTTGCACCTACAGGCGTATGGCAGCCAAAATATGTTGCAAGTTTTATAGTGAATCGCTTGCAACTAAGTTCCAGCCCCTTCAACTCGGTTTTGGTTCCAGAGGGGGTTGTGAGGCTGCCGTACATGCCTTATCCTCTTTTTTAGACTCAAAGAAAGGTGAGGTCATCCTCAAGGTTGACGTCAAAAACGCCTTTAACTCCGTGAACAGGGACACTTTGTTGGCTGAAGTAAAAAAAAATTTACCCGAAATTTATGGTTTTTTGTGGCAATGTTATAGGCACCCTTCAAAATTACTTTACAAGGACAACGTTTTAGAATCTGCAGTTGGTTGCCAACAAGGTGACCCTCTCGGGCCCGTCATTTTCAGTTTGGCTATTCATCCCATAATTCAACAACTAAATTCAAAATTTAACGTGTGGTATTTAGACGATGGAACGCTAGGAGGTGATGTTGACACCGTTTTGGCTGACCTACAACTCCTCAAACATCAATTTAAATCTATTGGCCTGGACCTTAACCCCTCAAAGTGTGAAATTTACCTCTCTGACGTGACAGACAGACAATCAACTATAGATAAATTTAATGAAATAGCCCCGCAAATCAAAATTTTGGAAAAAAGTTCCCTGCACCTCCTAGGTTCCCCTATTTTGGAAGAAAGTTTTTCATCGTTCATCGATGACAAAATTAAACATTTCAATGATATTTCGGATAGACTCTCCAAAATTAATCTACATTCGGCTTTCACCATTATCAGATATTGCTGTTTTGGTCCAAATTTTATGTATTTTCTCCGTTGTTCTCCTCTTTGGAAGAAACAACAACTTTTGGACAAAATTGACCAAATTATTCGCAACACATTAACATCCATTCTTAATGTGGCCCTGGACGACCGAGCGTGGCTGCAAGCCACTCTACCAATTCGTTTTGGTGGCCTCGGCGTCCGCAAAATTTCTAGTGTAAGCTTACCGGCGTTCCTGTCTTCTGTCCACAGCACTGAAAAGCTAACCACGAAAATTTTAACTCTCTCCCTGGTTAGCTCGGAAGTGCCGTGCTTGACCGACGCAGAGGACGCCTGGAAAGTGGCTTGCCCGGACACGGATCGGCCCGAGAACCCGTTTTCCCAGAGACAGTGGGATGAGCCGCTCTGCAGGTTGGTACGGAATAAACTTATTAATACGTCAACCAATACTGCTGAGCGTGCCCGCCTGCTGGCTGTGGGTGAGTGGGAGTCGGGCCTCTGGCTTCAGGCACTACCGTCACCTAATATAGGCACCTTGTTGGGTGACACAACCTTCCGGCTCGCTACATGTTTGCGTTTGGGCGCTCCTTGTGGGGCTCCACATCGCTGTCAATGTGGTGAAGCAGTCGACTGCCTCGGACACCATGGCCTTTCCTGCAGTAAGAGTGCAGGTCGGATAGCGCGGCACGCTAGCATTAATGATCTCATCCGTCGTGCTCTTGCCACCGCCGGGGTGCCAGCTGTATTAGAACCCACTGGCTTGGCACGCGTCGATGGGAAGAGACCAGATGGTATGACCATAATGCCATGGAAGTTGGGTAGGCCTTTGGTGTGGGACGCAACTTGCGTCGACACCCTTGCGCCATCCCATCTTCCTAGCACAGTGGGCTGCGCTGGGGCGGCTGCTGCAGGTGCTGAAAACCTCAAACGGCGCAAATACAATAATTTAATTGGTAATTATGTGTTTGAGCCGTTTGGGGTTGAAACACTAGGGCCATGGGGTCCGAGTGCCCACCTAGTATTTCGAGAAATCGCCAAGCGGTTGGTCGACTCTTCACGTGACCAGAGGGCGGGCCTATTTTTTGGCCAAAGAATCAGCATTGCCATCCAACGTGGCAATGCTGCCAGCCTTCTGGGCACTTTTCCTGTTGACAGCGATGTGGACGAATTTTTTGACGCCCTGTAACGGTTACAGGTTATTACTTGTACATATTTTTATTATTATTTAGAGTTATAGTTTATATCTAGCAGTTAATTAAATTCACAATATTGTTAACAACATAAATACTTGTTTACGTTTTATGGAGGATGCGGTGCGGTGAGTTTTTTAGCAATTCGCAGTTCAGTGTCAGGTTGTAGGTATGTTGATTAAAATAATTATGATTCGCGGTCGTAAAAAAATATGGCTTTACAGAATTATAATCACTAAAATCATCAATAAACAACCCTCTAAGTTCATTGAATGACTATTTCATGAAACCCAGAACTGCAAATTGCAAAAAACTTAAGAAAATTTGAAGTAGCTCACTGAAGCACCCAAAAGGTAATTAAGCGCGTAGGTTTGAAGGTGGGCATTTGCTTGGGTGAGGAGACATACATACGAGCTTTAGATCTGAGCCGTCCATGAGCCCACATTTTTGGAGATTGTGATCTTTGCTCCAGCCGATTTGAGTTCGGTAACAATTAATAAAGGTGTTTATGATAAACAGCAATTTCTTTTACCCCAAAATTTCTAGGAAAACTCAAACAAATCTTAAACATTTACGTGTTTATTTAAAACGAGCTATATGGGGGTTAAATCCGTATAAAAGCATCACAAAGACACCCTCACAGCCGTCCCGCATAAAGCGGCACGTGAACATTTTTGAAACAAAGTGAATATTTAAATGTTTTCAACCAGTCAACTTTTGTTGGCGTTCTGGACAAGCGAGGGTAATTTGAATAACGAATTTGTTTAAATGTGTTTTTTGTAAAGTTGTTTTTCGGTTTTACATTTTTCATGAATGGCTTGTTTGGTTTTTGTAGTAGTGTTTTTGTTTTTAACGTCAATTTTATGAAAGAGGTGAAATAAAAATAATATTGTTTGTATTTAACTTAATCAACATGTGAGTTCCTGTTAAATAAATGGTAACAAGTATGTAACAAAAATTATAACAAGTTTTCTTTGTTTTTATTGAGAGTTTAAGATGTTTTTCTTCAGACAAATAGCAACATTATTATTTTGAGCTATAAACGCTAGCTTTTTGTTAGTTTGTAAGTACATTGTTACTAACACCATGAGTCTTGTTGCTCGAATTAAATGATTTAATATTAATTTATTAAATGATTTAATTTATTAAAAGTATTCTACAAATTAAATACATTATAAACTAGCTTGTAATTACTCCTAACACTTCACATAAATTCCGTGCATGACTTTAAACAGTTATGAACTCGTTTCTTGTTACTTCATTACCTACATTTATAATAATTATGCCATATTATATTAATGCAACATAAAAACCTAAGTGGTCTCAAGTGAAACAATTCATTCCATAGTACAATAAAGTAGAGTAAAAATAAAAAAGTTAGAATGCTTATACAATGTTGTAATCACGCAAATTAAAATATAAAGGGCGAGTTCACAAAGATTTCTTAGTAAATGTTAAAAACACTACAAAGTTTTACCTACCCTTTTTAAGTCAGGGAAGTAATTGCCAAGCAAACTGATTACGGCATTTATGATGAGTAATTTAATAAAGAAACATGACGAAACTATAAGGGTTCCTTGTCAGGACTACGGAACCCTAAAAAAAGATGTGGGTAGACCACAAATAAATTGTGGTAAGGACAGGCAAATGATTATAATTGACTATTAATTTATCCGTAGTACTACATTAAAATCTCAACTGTTTTATAAAAATAATAATCTTTATTTATGTGAAATATGGTACATTGAGGTGTTAAAGTTAGATAGGTTCTACATATTCCGCTTACTATAATTCAGCATGTATATTGTAAAATAAAAACTAAGCTAACATCGCATTAGGTATTATATACTTAGAGGCTTATAATTTACATAACAACAGTATGAAATAGTTACGAGAAGGCAAATTGACGCAGGTTTCTTTCTAAAAAAAGTTAGTCTCGGATAAGGCTTCAACTTTATAAACATTAAAGTAGCAATAAAACATTGCACATTGTACAGAAAGGTCACGTACGTGCTCATCCTGATACAGTCTGGCTCTCTGGCTGGATGGCAAACAGTTGTTCGGGCAAGTGCGTTGTGAATGGATTAATCTTGCCAAGTTAGTGGCAGTTCACACTGGGTAGATATTTTGTATTTAGCTCGTCAAAAATTCAAAGTAGGAACTTCACCTTAAAATTTTGTCTCACTGAATAAATTGTAGTGCAACTAAGAAAACCAGCAACTTTAGTAAATAACTTATCTTTAAGTTAAAAACTTTTGTAGTGTATTGGGTTTTTGTAAACACAAAACAAGAAGCACTATAAACTAAAAAAGTAAAAAAAATAGAACTTCCCTAGCTACTGAGCTGATTAAATGAAGTAGGAATCCAAAATTAAGTCTGTATTTATTTCTAGACTAAAAATTATTTTCTTTAAATGTCTGTACAGTATCTGTACACCACAAATACAAATTACTGACGTTGCTCAAAAAGCTGATGTGGGACTCAGTGTTAAGATTTGGAATCATATTTTGGGGTAACTGTAGTGAGAGGGAGGAGATTTCTAAGGCCCAGAAACGGTGTATTAGATCTCAATGTCAAACCTTAAAAGCACAGACAGCTGTGTGAACCTGTGTTTCGGTCTCAGAGGATACTGACTGTTGTTGTTGTTGTTTGTACATATTGGAGGTGGCAATTTTTGTAAAAACCAATTTAAACTTATTTCCGTCACTGACTAAATAATAATATTTTAGGATTCTCTCATAGAATATGATACGTTATCATTTAAAATTAAATATTTTAACTTCTCAATTGATGAATCCTCGCACCAATATTTGTTGCCGCAGCGCCCATCTATCGAAACTTTTTTGAGTATTCTCTCAACATGGCAGATAGATGGCATTAGCGGCAAGACTTCTTCCCGCCGCCGTTAGCCATAGACTAATGTATATTATATAGAATGCCGTTCGCAACACAGTGTGTGCGCACCGCTCCGCCTTTAAAAAAACAATTTTGGTGAAACCTTGATGATACTCGTAAAATAAATGGACCTGCATCTGTGCTTCAATGAGAACTTATAGTGCAGTGTTGATTTTTGGAGTTTTAACCAGTCTACCGGTGGATTTAAGAAGATTTAGCTCGCCGGCCGGCAGCCCATACCCACAAGCCATCACGCGCATGAACGAGTCATCTTCCCATCTCCCTGGGTCTGAGTGGGATCTCTGGATTGCCGAGGTACCTGGGCAAGTTTTGCTGCTAATAATTCTTTGATATTGGTCACTCGAGGATTCATCAATAGGGAAATTGGTTTTATTTTGAGGTCCGCAATTACACTCTAACATAGGTTCTTAGTTCAAATTTTTTGGTTGTTCTTAAAACAATCTACTCAAAGGTGCAGGCTATTTACACGCCTCATAGCCTGCACCTTTGAGTAGATTGTTTGTTGAACACGCCTCAACACCTACTTTATTCCTAAAAAAGAGCAAATGCTAAGTGTGAGCGCTCCCTAACATCTGGAAGAGCTTAGATTGTCATGTGTAACTTGAGCCAGAATATAATTACCGAAGCTCTTGTTTCAGAATATTTCAACTTTAAAACATTTAACTTTAAAACAATGTTTGTTTTCTTAATTCCACAAAACTGTGACAGCCAAGTTTGTAATTAAAATTCAACATGACAACTTTTTACTTCAGCAGATTGTGCGCGCACATTCTCCAAATTAAATTTTGTAGCCATAAGGTGTAAGACATTCTTTGAGAATTTTAATAAACGTGATACTTATTATTTTGGCTGACATGTTTTAAATATTTCCACATAAAGCTTTGGCATAGTTTTTTTGTTAGCCGGTACTGTACCACTGCGGGGCAAAGGCCTCTCCCAATTCCTTCCATGTGCTCTTTTCCCGTGCCTCCTCGGACCAACCCAAAACCCAAATCATCTCGCCACCTTTTTCTGGGTCGGCCTTGGCGGCGCCGTCTGTCTTCCGGCAACCATCGTGTGGAGACTTTTGCCCAGCGTGCAAAATGAAACGTGGCTTAGAATATTCAATACTACTACTTATCGTGTGGGTAGTGTCTAACCTGGTGTCAGAGTTTTTATGCCGCCCATGGTCCTCTGACCTGGCCTTAAAATCTCTCAGGCATGCTGGTTTGCTCATGATGTTTTCCTTCAACGAAGCTAGTGATAATTTTACAATACGCACATGAATCCGAAAAATCAGAGGTGTGTGTCTTGGGTTCGAACTCGAGACCTATGACTTGGCAATCCGATGGTCACCACTAGACTATCACTGCTTAATATTCAATGAAAAATATGGTTAGGATGTCTAGGGGATCATAGTACATACATTCATAAACTCGCGCCTATTTCCACAGAAGAAACCACAGAGCATCACCTGCTGCGATCCTTACATACTCCTCTTGCCTCGTCCACGTTCATATATCTGGTATACACGCACGCCGGTTGCGAGAACTATGCACCTGACGTTTTTGAAGGGGTTCTTCCCAAGGTTCTGTCTAGGGAAATATTGCTTGTTATCAAGTTCTACACTTACTTGCTCGTGTCATCATCAGCCTATTAATGTTCCCACTGCTGGGACACAGGCCCCCTCTCTATGAGAGGGAATGGGCTATAATCCACCACGGGGGCCCAGTGCGCATTGGTAGATAAAAATAAATCGCTGGACATTATCACACAGCGCCATCTAGTGCCACACTAAGCAACGAGGCTTGTGTCGTGGACACCAGATAGTTGATATACTACATAGATACTTTTTGTTTCACAGATGTCCCATGTCTTCGAATTTTTTGGTTCTAGGACATGCCGGTTTCCTCACGATGTTTTCCTTCACCGTTTTGAGAGCAGCGGTGATGAAATAAATTACACAAAGTAATACGCCTGCCTGAGTTCGAACCCACGACTTACTGTTGGTAAGTCAGGGCCGCCACCACTGAGCCACCGCTGCTCCTTCTGCTTGTGTAACCACGAAGAATTATGAAGAAATTCTGTAGTCACGATCACAGAACGATAACCTCGTGTCCTAGTGTGAAGCGACCAGGGTGAGCTGTGCTGTTTTCCGCCGACAAAGAGTACCTATATGAATAAGCGAAGACAAATATTTACTAGCGAATAAATAAGTAACAAATGAACACGACAACCGCGTATTTGTGCGAGGATCGCTTTGAATTAATAAGATTTAATGCAAGTTATAATAGCAATACTTATTACTAATACAAATTCAGTTACTCTTGAAATTAAAGACATTTGAAAGAATATCTCCTACTCTGGTACAAGAAATAGTTACCATACACCACAAACAAAATGGCAAACAAAAACTCGTTAAAACAAAATAACGAGATAAGAAATCTGCAGCTTCCGTAACCACGATGAAAATGCACACGAACAATATATTAAACATAGACAAAGTAAATCTTATTGTGTCGCAGTTCTATACACAAGACCAACAAAGAGACGAGGCGAAGAGTTGAAGACTGTACTCGTAAAATAAATATTTGTTCGTGAGATGTGTCGACTGTCGGACAGTACAAAGATCTTCGTTCCTTATACATGGAACGCTTTGCATATCACTTCGTTTCTTTAGCTTTGAAACGGGTTTTTAAAGTTTCGCATTTATATTATAAAAGAAACTTGAGGTACAAGGTCGGATGCCTTTTACAGATAGGATCAAGTCAGACAAATCTAGAGTGTTTCTAATGCCGTTGTTTTTGCTAAAAAGCTACAAATATTGTTAGCCCGAAACTCTGTCGGTTCAGTCGACAAGTATCAGAGGACGTAGACAAAATGACGTTCTATCAGTGATACGATGGCAGAATAGTCAGAAATAATTCTGGAATAGCTACTAGAAAGCTCTTTTATGTGAATATAATTATATAGTTAAAACAACTAACAAACAACGCCTTTAGAGTGACGTCATTTTATTTCTCGTATTGTTCCTAACAAACCCTTTAATTTGATACTCATCTCATGGGAATGCATAAAAAAAACTAGTCCACCAACTTTGGGAGTCGGCCATATTGGATTTAGAATGACGTCTATTAACTTACCATGCATCGCCATCTAAACTAAACATGTACGCAAAAATTCAGCTTATTCAAAAACCGGGAAGTGGTTCAATTCTATCTTTTAAGTTTTTTTTTTACGATACTACAGCTAGTGAAGCTAATAACAGCGTGTGTGAAAACCACTTACAGTGTTGTAGAAATACACTGTGTATTTCAGGTATTTCTCACCAGTTCAGCTGAACAAATGGCGTTTGACTAGTAACTAAATAGAATAAACCACACCCACTCTATTCCTAAGTTCAAGTTCAATCATCTGTCTTGGAATAACGTTAGAACTTAATAAACATCAGAATAGACACAAGACTATGAATAAAGACGAGCTTTGTCCTCGGGCGATCTCATTCTAGGAAGCCGTGAACTCGAACAAGCATTTACTCAGTGTTTTCATTGTGAAAACAAACTGAACGATAATTTTATTGTTGTTGTTTACAAAAACTTTTATTTGTTCACTAAATTTGTTGACTGTGAAAACTGAGGGGTAAGGCTAGGTAATAGCAGTAGTATAATCGACCCATTGGAGGTTATGCTACGCTATTCGAGGTCGTGGATTAGTGATCATCCATTAAATTATACAACCTTATTGTTTTGTAGATAATTAACAGTCGCCAAGGGTATTCAGATATTTCTCAAGATATTCCGGACCAATGATAATCCGCGGGTGCGAAACGTGGAAGGTCACAAAGTACATCTCACGCTAAATCCAAGTTTTCGTCAACTGTCTTCGTCTGAATTTCGTCTCAAGACCGATTGCGATGGAGGATATCTGTGGACGCCCTATGCCCCATCTAGGGGACATAGGACATTAAGTCTCTAAGTAAAGGGTAATCAGAATGCCTCTGGCTTGGCTTTACATGCCGTCGAGAAATATCAGGTATGCTGGTTTCCTCACAATGTTTTACTCACTTAAGCAAATGATAATAATTATACAATACGCAAATGCATCCGAAAAATCAGGGCGACGTGTCTTTGGTATGAACTTGACTGAACGTATTGCCTAAAGACAGACGGCCACTCTTGCTAAAGTGTATGGCGTTTCCCATTAACAAGGTTTTAGAAGTCAGATAAAGCAGTTGCTTCATGGGAAGAATTTGGATGTGGTTGCTTTGGGCACTTGCCCTGCATTACTTATACGGATGGCACGATTGGCGCAGTGTCTGAGCGACTAGCTGCTGCACTGCGTGTAGTGGGTTCGATTAACGCACGAAACAAAAATATTTGTATGGTCTACAGGTAGTTGTTCTGGGTCTAGCTATTTGTGTATTTGAGTTTAAATGTTTGTAAACGCATGTACGATACAGGACAAAAAAACCTAGTGTTTTTTTTGATAAAAAAAAATACTTGAACTCTCTTGTATTCTACAAGCGGTGTCAGACCATATAGGATACTGACTGATCACTCACTTTCAGCTATGTGTACTCAAAATGTGTTCCAAAACGCAAAGAAAACAAATGAACACAAGTACTTCTTATCCTTTGATAGAAAACAGGAGTCAAGATGAAAGAAATAGATAACAAACATGACGTCTCCTTTGCAATGTAACAAGACAGTGAGCCTACAAAAGAGTCGGTTTCTACTATTCTATCTTTTGTATCGTCCCCTTGGAGCTTAGGGGAATCTTTTGTGGTACAAAGAGTAAGTTTATAGCGGTGTGTATTTCTTTTTTTGCAGACCGTAAAGATTTTTTGATAGTTGGAGATATTATGTTTTGTTAGTTTGTGACATATTCACATATTTGTTTGACAGTCGTTACAGATAGTCACTGGCTCAAAAGTCTGACAACCAGTCTTACCAAAGGGGTATAGTATTACCCAGTACTAACTGGGATGCGGAGGATAGATAGGCAGTCGACCCATGTAAAATACTGGTATTTAGCTGCATTCGGTTAGACTGGAAACTGACTCGAACATTGTTGGGAAAAGGCTAGGCAGATTATGAACTGTGACTATTTTTTTTCTCAAAATTCTATAACTTAAACCTGATATCAACAACAGTAAGTGTTGAAAAGACTTCAGTTGATCCCGTCCTTAAATTTACCCTCTATGGGTGGAAACCTTTTCCTGTCATTCACATCGAAAAGGAATTTTTTTGTTGGTATTTCTGTCAAACGAAATCTCGGTGATTGTGATTTTGATATTGTCGTTTGTGAGTGTCTTAATTTTGTAATGACTTGTTTCATTTAGAGGTTTAGAGATCCTTCGTGGATTACAGGTGTAATGTTTCGTGATTTTAGACTTTAAGTTTGTAGTGTTCCAAGTTTCACGATACTTAATAATCATCATCATCATTTCAGCCGCAAGACATCCACTGCTGGACATAGGCCTCCCCCAAGTGTCGCCACATTGACCGGTCCCGTGCGACTCGCATCCAGCGGATTCCCGCATTCTCAACAGGTCATCGGTCCACCTAGTGGGAGGCCTTCCAACGCACCGCAACACATCGTAGACACTTAATAACTCAATAATTTTCATGTGTTTTTAACAGATTGCCTTGTTGGTCGCAAGTGCAAAGCTGAGCATGTGGTTCTGGGTTCGATTCCCAGGTTGAGCACAGTATTATTGGGTTTTCCCATCACGAGTTTCGCAGCAGTCACGGAGACGGAGTTATTTATTTAACTATTTATGTACACACTAAATATAAAAAAGTAGAAAGGAACAGAAAATAGTACAAAGGTGATGCTTATTTCTAAAGAAATCTCTTCCAGCATACCTGCGAAACGAAATACTATAGAAAATAGATAAAGACATAGTGTGTAAAAAAAAAGAAAAACACACACAACAAAACACACGTACATAAAACAGATAACTATTATTTCAAAATATAATATACAAAACATACATACCTACTAATAAATACAAAGAAAAATATAAAACAATACTATAAATACAATACAATAACTAATAATGCCTTTGTACCCGGTTGATAGTAAATGAAAGGCTCGCCTCCTAATTACATGGGGCTTAAAACATAACTGGCGAAATGTGGGTACTATAAGTTACACATCGCTTTTCCCATCGGGGATTAAAGGCGTGAGTTTTTGTTATCTTATGTGTTTTTAATATTTTCTCGATAAGCATGTAACATTGCTGAACAACGGCCTCGAGTTGAGGTATTTTATCGATACACGTGTCTCAAATGAATATAGAATATAACATTATTAAGGGAATCCAATCTGCAGGCATATAAGGGCATATACCGATAATGTATATGTTACCGGAAATGTATGAAACCTAAGGAAATGTATACAATTCCGAGCCGACTTAGGAAATGTCTAAAATAATGTTTCAAAGATTCTCTAAAACACACATTTCCTGTGAAATGTATGCATATCCTAGGAATTGTTTGCAATTCCAAGATATATAAAAACGAATGCTCTCTGTGAATAATATTCTAAATAAAACACGAACAAAATCAACTTCATCATCTGCCTAGCCTTTTCCCAACTATTTTGGGGTCGGCTTCCAGTCTACCCGGAGGCAGCTGAATACCAGTACTTTACATGGAGCTACTGCCTATCTGACCTGTACAACCCAGCTAGTACTTAGCACATTTTTGGGCCACTGACTACTGTAAAGTCTGTCAAAGATCTACAAATGACAGCCGAGACCAACAGCTTAACGTGCTTTCCAAGTCACGGAGGAAACTCGGTATGTAATGGGCGGTCACCCATCCACGGACCAACCTAGGCAAGCGCGGCTAGACCTGAGGATCGACCTGAGCTCGTCAAAATCAACGTCAAGTTAAATATCAAAATGTTGTAATAAAGCGTAGTCGACGTAGCCCCGCTACGCTCGCTCCTATTTCTGTCTGAAGAATTTCTTTCTGTCGGAGTGCAGGGTTTAAAGTAATCTAACAATAAAAGGGATGGCGGGGTCTTGGTTCGCTTGCTTTGCTTGCTCTCAAGACCCGCAATCCCTTTCGAACCTAACCGGTCCGATGTCGGGGCCCCAAGTCCCGAGCTCGCTTCTCTAGCTCTTGCATCCTTTTTCTTTTCTTTTTTTTCGGATGGGATATCATCGAATAACTCCTCCCGCCTTGGGCGGAGCAGGAGGAAGTGTCAGACTTTTACTGACTAAAACCCATCCATGTTCCTTCATCGCCCTTTGTGTTCCGGGGCCACGGTATCTCTTTCGAATAGGCAGCTCCGGCAGGCTTCGGCCCTTGCGGACCCCTTCCTTTTTGCTGACTCTCTTTGAGGCGCGCGTGGAACACGAACGCGCCGTCGACACGACCTGTCGTCATGAGACGGACGGACGGCGAGCTAGCCCATAGCTCCCCGTCCACAGGCCCGCAGCTCTTGCATCCCAAGTTTCCTAAGTTTTCGCTGTACTTAAGAACATCAAGAATGTAATACGTTTCCAATCACTATTTAGGAAATGTACAGATGTCCTAGGAAAAGTGCATGTTAAAAAGTCGATCATAGTCCACCTAACTATTTTAGGAATTGTACACATTTTCTAGGAATTGTGTACAATGACGGATTACATACTTTTCCGGTAACATAAAGATGCCAATATTGTAGAGGAAAATGATCTATGAACTTTGTATAAATTCTTTTGAGTTCCGTACACGAAGGATATCCTACGGGACCCTATTACTAATCATTCGCAGTCCTTCCGTCCATCCATCCATGCGTAAATACGTCCGTCTGTTTGTCAGCGGCCTGTATCTCATGATCCTAGGTGGACAGTTTTTTTTATAGAATATGTTTTTCTATTGCCGCTATCTCAACAAATAATAAATTACAAAATCAAAGGGGGCTCTACTACGATGGTTTGCGGAACCCTTCATACGCGAGCCCGACTCGCACTTGGGCGGTTTTTCAAGACTATAGCCGTTGTAAGAGTCCGGACTCTTACAACGGCAACAGTACTACTACTTGAAAAACCGGCAGTGCCACGTCCACTATTTGTCCGTACCGGTTTGATTGCGGACCGGACTCCGGACACCGGACATTAGCAATTAATGATAAATGATAATGATAAATGATGTTTATTTTGCAAATAGGTCTTAGAAACACTTTTACACGTCATTTTTTTTTAAACTGGTTGGGGCCGGTGTTTCGTAGCTGACTACTCTGAGAAGAAACAGCCGAATAAAACATTGATGAACTAAAACATCTTTAGCAGTCCAGTCTGCTCGATTTATATCATGATCTGTCGAATGACCAATTTGGTCGAAACGCGATTGTTGAACTATTGTGTCTACTTCGTGGACAGATCATGGGTTAACCGCCTTTAGGACTGATATTTGCACGAAGAAATAAAACGATGTCAAATCCTCAACAACAAAGTCTTGGCTCCGTACATTTCCTTCAGAAATATTTCATTTTCAACATGACGAAGACAATTGAACGTTTAGAATCAAAGTGCATCCACAGAATTTTCCAGAAACAAAATCCCCGAAGCGCCCGGCATTCTTTGATTCCCATATTTGAATATGGAAAGCGGAACGCGAAATTCAAATTCGTTTCGAACGAATTTCCAACGTTCGTTCGATTTTTGTAAAGAGATTTTATATGAATGGCGGATCTTTCGTAAATTGGAGTTGTAAAACTTCAATTCAAAAGATATTATAAGATTTTACTTTGATTGCTCGTAATTTACCGAAAAAGCTTCTAATATAATAAGATCAGCGAAGTACCAGCTGCAAGCGTTGGAAGCTATTGAGCACCTTGCCAAGAGGCTTATTGACAACGACTCCCTTGTCAAAGCCAAGCTCCAAAGCTTTGAACATCGCCGCAAAGTTGCCACTACCAGTTATTTTTCTCAAAAAAAAAAAAACTCAGTAACAGCCACGGAGTCTGGATTTGTGCCTAGTTGATGGCAATAAGCCCGCCCCCTATTACATGGGACTTAAACTTAGCTGGCAAAATGTAGCTGTACTGCAGGTACATCTCTGCATAATCCTTCAGAGATTACAGGCGTGATGAGTTATGTTCCTTGGAGTATAAAACAGCACATAAGCGAATAGAAACTATGCGAAGCAGTATCCTTATCCAGCCAAGGTTTTAAATAATTTCATACTTTGCCCATTTTTCTGGGCTCACGGGACTAATTCTTTCAGAGTATGAAACTGGGAAATTGTGGCAAGAAAATGTGTGTAAGCGTCCTCTTAGAGCACTTTAATCTGCTGCAATGACCTCCATGTTTATTTCAGAAACGATAGAAACACAGAATTGATCCAAGTGAACATATTTCATCATCATCATCATTTCAGTCGAAAGACGTCCGACGACGACGACGACGTAGTGGTAGGCCTTTCAACGCAACGTCTTCCGGCACGCGGTCCAGAACTTTAACATAATTTAAAGATACCAAAACATGAAAGCATCAGAAGTGATGAATATCGTTTCAATGAACATCCAACGAGATACAAAAGTTATGAATGAACGTTCAAGTTCATTCACAAACTTTTCTTTTCAAAATGTTCGTCTTTAAGTGTGAATGCATTGGTCAAATTATTTTTCTTAAGGCTCCCTGAGGCGTTCTTAAGTACTTGTAAAGTTTTGAGGCGAACCACTCAAGGAGAGGTTAGAAATACATTTCTTAAGATGGATACAAAATATTATGTTATATGCTTTCTGAAAACAAAAATGAATGAGACCTTCTTCAAATCTTGGTGCTTGCCTTATTACATACTGTTTTTAGCACACTTTTATTAGCTTCATCTGAAAAGTTACTAAGTAAAAAAAATCTTAGAAATTAAATTTGACCCCTTTCCCGGTTTCAGATTGATGACAATTTATACATAACCATCGCCTGTAATCAATGACGTCACTCAGCTAACCAGCTAAGTGACGTCATTCTAAATCCTGCTACTATAACTGGACTAAATCCTGCTGGACTGGTATTTTTTTATGCATTTCCATGATATGGGTAACAAATGAAAGGGTTTGCTGGAATACGAGAATTAAAATTACGTCACTCTAAAGAGTTTTTCTTTTAAACAATAACATTTTATTTTAAATTGAAGTTAAACAATGTTGTTTATTGTTTCGGTCTTAAAGGTAATATCTGCTGTTTAAATTACTGACCTAATCTGAGATCTCAAAAGAAAAGTCCATTGCTTTTAAAATATTTCTTTACAATTTACCTCATCTCTGTCCTCAGAACTACATTGAGGTCAAGAGGAGGCCCATTTAATATTAAAAACAATAAAGAAAAAGATTTGGTATGCAGGCAAGAAATACTCATCATTTATCTGTTAAATGGGTTAGAAACCAAAATACCATTATAATTATATAAGTATATTAACGACTGACACATACTAATCTTATATTGCTGCATATTTAACTTGTCTTTTGTTGACTACACTTACAATAAATTGTCATCCTCCCTTATGATTAAGTAGATTTTAATAAAATTGTGTTTCGCTGTAGGTACATAATCCGCGTTAATTAGTTTAACCCTTTCGCCGTCCCGTGAGATGGGTACAAATTAATCTTCAGTGACATTAACATAGCAGACAAATTAACCTTTATTTTGATCAAGATTTCACACTGTCTGTACGCTAGACATTTTGGGACAGTTTATAAAGGATGTAAAAAACCTCTTAATGAAGCTGAAAGGTACTTGTTCTCCCCGTCATTGCGATCATTTTGTTGTTCTACAACATACCTGGGAACCTTCTAGTTACGGAGATATTGAGGGTCAAAGTTCCAAGTTTTTGACAAGTTATTTTTTTTTTAAACAAGTTTTTAATGTTAATTTTACTTTAAACACCTCCACGACCCCCGTACTATTAAATCCATCCATCAGCACAATGTTTTGAGTGCGTTACATTGAGTTTTACCCTAAAAACATGATTTTTCACCCCAAAAAAAAAAAGTCGTTTCCCAGCAATAATTTTTGCGTAAATTTACTTAGTTTGATGTGCAGAATGCTTGGTTCACGGATTCGTGATGAGGTTGTTTACACCTTGTATAAAGGAACATTACGTAATCTACCTATTACCTATGTTCCCATTGCTGGGACACCAGTCTCCCGTCTACGAAAGGGGCTTGCCACAATCTATCATGAACATTGTTAGATATCACATGTTTTCAAATTTTTGGTTCTAGAACGTAATGGTTGCGTCACAGTATTTGCCTCCACCGTTTTGGGATATTTCTGTTCATTTGGTTTTTTCAAAACACCTCTTCGAATCGTAGGTATTTTTGCAGTAAGCGCTGAGGTAGAACGCCAGGCTAGAAAATAATGTGAAGTGACGATATTCTCTCGTAACGGATGGTAACAAATGGATAATAGAAACCGAAGATCAAGTTAAAATGTTATGATATGTACGATTAAAAACAGTGTCGTATTTTAAGACTTATTACGATTGCTTTTTATCTTGTTTTGCGTTTTATGTAGTAAGCACGACTTATTGTCGGGTCTACTTTGTCCTTTTAATTATTTATTTTTTCCGAATTGGTAATCATCAAACGACTCCTCCCGCTCTGGGCGGAGCAGGAGGGAGTGTCAGACTTTTACTGATTAAAACCCATCCATGCTCCTTCATCGCCCTTTGTGTTCCGGGGCCACGGTATCTCTTTCGGACAGTCCCGCAGCCCCGGCAGGCATCGGCCCTTGCGGACCCCTTCCTTTTTGCTGACTCTCTTTGAGGCGCGCGTGGAACACGAACGCGCTGTATGTCCTTTCATACTAATTATGCTGTAGCCCTTCATCTGTGGCGACTTTTTTCTGGCTAGTTGTAGGCCTATGTGAAACAAAGTTATGATTTTTATTGATACTTACTATAATAGTCGGCCTATGATAGTATATTTGAGCATTACAATCAGATGGATACGCACTTGCTAAAATTGTAAAAGTTTCACTGTTTAAAATTTTAAATCAGGTATTCTTACTTAGTCCAAATAACCTTAAATTTTCTGGGAACAATAAAACTTTGGTAAAACATTAAACAATTCTTTGGCATAATTTTAAACATTTCACAAGTTTCAAAGTAGGTACTACAATAATATTCTTACTCAGCAGTTTCAAATTTTTGCTTGAAAAACTTTGTAACCACACAATTCTCTGGTTTACCTGGAAATTGCTTTTAGAGTAAAACTTAAAAACATTATGAAGCCATCTATAATAACTTTTAGAACTAACTAAGTTTCCTTTAGAATGAGTCACAAGGGTATACTCTATCACGAAGTTAAATGCCATTGAACACAGTTTCGTGAAAACTAAGGAGCTCTTACAAAATGAAACTTGCCTACTATAAGACTTCAAATTAATGTCGACCAACGCTGTGGCAATTGCTTACACTTTAATCAAATGTAACAAGTTAGTATAATTAGAAAAAAATATAAATAATTTGTAAAAAATTAATTGTGATAAAACAAATTACCCAAACAATATAAATAATATTTAAACAGCTATTTCAAGATTTCCGCAGAGTTGGTACAAAAATATTCAAAGATCCAGGCAAAACCTTAAAAACATAAAATGGAATCCATCTGGCATCTCACACGTAGGTACAGGTACGTCTAGGTACTGGTTTATGTAGGTCAAGGTACATAATATATTTATGTGGAAAAAAATATTATCCAGTATTTCTTTTCAATCCATCAACAAGTTTGTTATTGGCTGTCAACAGTAGCTGGCATGTGTACGCGAGAGACACAGATGGCGCCACCCGTGGCGTAAACACGTAATTAGGGCAAAACCTTATTAGGTCCAGAAAAAGTGTATGGAAAAGGGAAGTAGTCAATTACGTAGCAATAACATCACGCTGGACTGTATTTTCTCCAAGGGTTAGGCAGAGTTGCAGTACCTATTGGGTATAAAAATACTCTTAACGAAGCCGAAAGACACTTGTTCTCCCCATCATTGTGATATTTCTTTGTTCTAGACTATACCTGGGAGCCTTCTAGTTACGGAGATATAGGAATATCAACGTTCCAATTTTATCGCAAGTTTTTTTTTATACAAGCTTTTAATGTTGTAACATTGCATTCAATTCCTCCAATCAAATTCATTCTTAGTTGGAATTTTGTCTTATTTTTTTTGTTCGGAGAAAGTTTATTGTAATGTGTTTTTTTACCGTTTTGAGAGCAGGTGATGATCAAATGAACACAAAGTAGTTGCCTGAGTTTTATCCCTTGTGCGTTCAATATTAATAAGTAAATAGTATAAAAACTACGAGTCAGAATGAACATCTACACATTGGGGCACACAATAACTTCAATTGTACAGAAAACAAATAACAAAATCTGTCTTCATTAAGTTTGTTAGTAATTTTCTACACAGTTTTAATACAAAATCACAGAAAAGCTTTATTAATGTATTTAATGAATAAAAAGAGATAAGGCCCCATCTCTAGTGATTTCTCCCGGGATCCTTATATTCTAAACAAATTGTATTTCATTAAATTAGACCCACCATCTTAAAACAATATTTTGTTACTTTATAAAATGAAAAATTGCGTCTTTTTGATGTAGATTGTAGACAGTTGTTATTGAATTTGTAGAAAATGGTCATAGAAATTTTTGTGTTCATTTTGTGCTTTTATAAAAAATTCGGCCGACGGCACAAGTTAGTAGTATACGTTCACAGTATGCCACACATTTTGTTAATGAGAAAATAAGTATCGGCTGGCGGCCTTTGGATCTTGAAGCATAAACTCTGATAGAGATTTCCCTCGAATATCATTTTTCATCATGAACCACTTGAAGCAAGATTTTTCTCGACGGCATGCAAACTCAAGTCAGCCAATAGACTAAATAATAATAATAGGCCCATGGGTGGCATAAAACTCTGACACCAGGTTAGGCACTAACCACACGGTAAAGAAAGAAGAAGACTCGAAGCAAAGAAGTACCCCGAAAATAACCCTCCTAATCTGGAGGATGCAGTGAGATTTTCGTTTGTAACGAAAATCTCACTGCATTCTCCAAAATGAGTGAGAATATTCACGAATATGAAACCGAGTCATATCAGTGTAAATCTTTCAGTGAACGCCAGTGTACAGTGCATCTTATCACTCAGTTAAACACATCTCACTACATAACAGTTCCCCAGACCGCACTAGTGTTCACTCCCCGTATCCATGTCAAGGATTTTAGTAAACGGAAAATATAAATTTGATACTGGATTCTTTTGTTTGAATGGAACTGTACGCTGAGGTTGGCGCTAGAAAAGTTTTCAATAAGGGCGTGGTGCCATTGAGAGCTATGAACTATTACGTAGTTAACTAGTGCTTAGTGCCCGCTGCTTTGTCTGCGTGTAAGAAATACATATATATAAAGGCACTCGGTAAGTATGAAGCTATCCGTCAATATCAGAAAATCGGATCAACATCAGCCTAGCCTTTTCCCAACCATGTCGGGGTCGGTTTCCAGCCTCACCGGATGAAGCTGAATACCAGTACTTTACATGGAGCGACTGCCTATCTGACCTCCACAACCCAGTTAATGCTGGGTAGTCCCAGTGGTGGGTTAATCAATCAATCAATCAATCAAAAATCTTTATTTCGAACAAGGGTCCATATGGGTTAGTAGCGAGTACTTAGGAGCTATGTTAGTACGACATTATGAGAAAAAATACAATTTAAAACGACACGACACAACAGCCAAATTGAACCGTCCAAATTACATAATTAATACAAATTAACCTAATTTAATACAATATAATTCAATTCATTTCATCATTAAATTTAATCTAATTAAATTTAATCTAACTTTAATTAACCCTAAACTTAACTACTACAGAAAACCAAAAAAAAAAAAAAACTTATTCAAATATCTTTCCTCAGCACCGGGCCCGCAGCTATGCCTACGGGACCAGTGCATCAGAAAAGGGCAGTCTGGCCTCTCCACAATAACCTTCAGGATGCTGTTGGAGCCTCCACGTATCCTACGCATTAGGGATGCCGTTCTTTTGCGTATGACAGCCTCGGAACTATCTATGCGTGCCTCGGCAAACATGCCCGACGCACTACAGAACCGCGGAAGCCCCACCAGCACCCGGAAAGCATTGTTGTACTGAACACGGAGGGCGTTGTAGGCTTTCTGCGTATATCTGACCCACAGGCTGCAGGTGTAAAACGTCTGGCAGTATGTCTTAAACAGGATCTGGGTCTTTTGCGGGAAAGACATTTGCGCGAAAGACACTTGCGCGAACCCACTTGCGCGAAAAGACATTTGCGCGCATGGACTTTTGCGCGATTGGACTTTCGCTCAAGTGTCCTGATACCCCTTAAACAGCGTAATTTTCACGTCATTAGTACACCTTGCAAACCTGCGGGCCAGCATATTAACAACGCTATTGACAACGCCCTTCGCTCTCTTTCTATATCCTCGTCATCAGACAGGTTCTCGGTCAAAATGTGCCCAAGGTATCTGAAAAGTGACACTCTTTTAAGTGCCACCCCATACAAGTAGACAGGAGGAACTGTCGCTGGTTTTCTGGAACCTACACGAAACACCATAACCTCACTTTTCCTGACATTATACAGCAGACCATGGGCCACGGCGTTCGTTCACACACTCCAAGCAGCTGTCTGAGAGCATCAATCGAGGGACTCAGCAGCACCATGTCATCAGCATAGCTTATACTATTGACAATCTTACCATCAATAGAGCATCCGACACCAGTTCTACCAAGCTCCTCCAACAGCTGATTGACGTATACATTGAAGAGCGCCGGGGAAGTCAAGCCCCCCTGCCTCACCCCACACTCCAGTCCATATCACCAGACAATGCACCCGCCCATCTTACCTGGTAAATCTGGTGGTCATTCCAGTACTCGAGAAGGTTAACTAGCTCATGAGGTATGGCTTTCTCCCGCAATTTTGACCATAGGATTTTATAATTAACCAGGTCAAACGCCTTGGAGAGGTCCAGAAAAGCAGCGTACACCGGGGTATTTCTGTCGGTATAGTACCTAACCGTGTGCTTGAGCGCTAGAACAGCAGTTTCCGTGGACAATCCAGCTCTGAAACCAAACTGTGAATCATGTGGATTGAGCTGTCCGGCCACCCTACGCTCAAGCACACCGTCAAGAACCTTAGCCGCTATGGTGGCCAAAGAGATAGGCCTATAGTTGTCCTTATCCGACGCATCCCCTGTCTTATTCTTGGCAATAGGCACCACTATCGTCCTCATCAGTTCCCTAAGCAGATACGAGTGTCGAACACAAAAGTTAAATAGCATGGATTAGACCCTAGGGAGGTGTGGACCAGCATACTGCAAGTGTTCAATGCTTAGGCCATCGATCATGTCCAGGAGATTTGCCTCTGGTCATACTTCTAATAATGTTTCTTACTTCCTTAGTCGTTAATGGTGGGTGGCTGGGTCAGACCGGTTGTCAGACTATCGGGCTACTGACTACCTGTAACAGCTGTCAAAGATCTACAAATGACAGCCAGGACCAACGGCTTTCCGAGGTACGGAGGGAACTAGATATGTTATGGATGGTCACCCATTCACGGACTAGCCTAGACAAACGCGGCTTGACCCGAGCGGCTGCTATAAACAACACACTATCGGTTGAATAGATATAATACACCCAAACTTTCAAACCTTACCTGTTTAGAATATTCTAGTGAATAATTTCCTAAATCTAATAGGGTAGATTTCCAAAAAACATATTTTTACTTTTTTCACGTAAACTAAAAATGAAGACGCGACAACTCGTGTGACGTCACATTTGAAAACAAGTTTTACTCAAATGTGACGTCACAAGCCCCTCACTGATGATCTTTGACACGTTTTATCTTCGTCGGTTTTTATTAATTTAATAATACAAAAAACACGTATCCAATATTTTTTGATAATCTAACTGACGGACTAAACGGAATCATATTTTTTTGGTCAGTCATCATCGCTATTGTTTATACTTTACTTGAAATTACTACATTGCCATTTCTGTCTTAACTTTTAAATAAAATAGCAGTTTAGCTGTTCTACATAACAACACGTCTGTTATCTCCGAAGGGTTAGGCAGAGGTATATTTAATACTACAGCCACATTTCACAGCATAGTGCCATCAACCATAAATTAAAAAAAAAACATAAATCCAGACACCGTGACTGCCACTGAGAAATTCCTGATGGAAAAACCCACTAACAATTTGCCTGACCTGGGAATCGAACCTAGGACCTCTTGCTCAGCAGTCGCACTTGCGACCACTCGACCAACGAGCCTGTCAAAGTAAGCAGCTTCTAACTAAGTAGCTTTTAATGGAACCGCACCCTTAAAGGTTCCTAGATTCGGTACTATTTTTACTTTAGAGAGAAGGGCGCTTTGGGATTTGTCTCTATTGTAATTTTTGACGTTAGATGCTGACTCGAAGCCCGTTTTGAATAAATGAGTTTACGAACACGGCAAACAATTTTGGAAAATCAATTTTTCCCCGCATTTTTACTTCACTTTGCTTGATTGGTTGTGCAACTTTTTGAAGGAAAAGTTATAATTCTACCAAATATTTAAGGTGTTGTTAAGTTTAAAAATAAAAGCAAGTAGTAGCTCTTTAATGCTTAGTGTGTGTGTCTGTTTTTAGGGTTCCGTACCTTAAAAAGGAAAAAACGGAACCCTTATATGATCACTTTCTTGTCCGTCTATCCGTCAGTCACCACCGATTTTCTCAGGTACGGGTCGACCTAGCATGTTGAAATTTATACCATATACTGAGGTCTATAGTCCCTATTAGGTGTATAAAAATCAAGGTTCTGAGTCGATAAAAATATATGGGCAAATTTAGATTTTCACGAAAAGTTTGGAAGCCTGCCGGGGCTGCGGGACTGTTCGAAAGAGATACCGTGGCCCTGGAACACAAAGGGCGATGAAGGAACATGGATGGGTTTTAGTCAGTCAAAGTCTGACACTCCCTCCTGCTCCTGCCGGGAGGAGTCATTTGATGATTCCCGAAAAAAAAAAATGGCTCGCCCCCTCTTACATGGAACTTGAACATAACTGGCGTAATGTGAGTAGACTATTATACACCTATCTTATGATGACGTTATCAAAATGACGTAAAAAAAAAGAGAATATCAAATAAAATAAAAACTAACCTAAATTCTACGTAAAGAAATACGACTTTTACTCCAAATAGAACTGGCTGATTGATCACGAACGGCTCTGACTAATAGCCCTTAAGGTTAAAGCACTCACAGTTTATTATTACTATCTTAACATTTATCTTTCACTAATTTGTTTTGATTTCCATGAAAAACAGATTGAAATACTTACGATCAACTGATTGGAGAAACGGCTTTATTTTCTGTTTTGTGTTGTGAAAATATCTTAGCAGGTACTTTTTTTTCAATATGCTCTGGGACTATACGGTGGGTAAAATGGATAAAATCACATAGCAACGTTAAACGTTAAATACTCTTCATCGCAAATCGAAGGATTTTGAAGGAAATTCTTCCAATTACCTATTGATTCCATATTATGTTTGAAAAATTTACCTACTCTACTAATCAAAGGCATTGCCATGGTCAATGGTCATTGCTAAATTATGGCCTCACATATAGCACATATATGATCTTTCTTCTATAAGATTTCTCCTTATAGCCTCCATTTTACCTTCAAATCCCTTGACGTTAACCCTATACCCAATCACTGTAAGATAACACATGACCAACCAAAATCGATTACCGTCATCATCAAGACCAGCCGGACCCGGTGTTTCACGATAATGATTAATTGCGTAAACACTACGTCATCATTAATATGTCTTGATTAATGATTGCGTATTCAACCTTCCACAACCATGACGTAGCATTTTTTTTCGGGGAAATTGATAAAGTTTTTTGATACGTTGTTAAAAATGTAGGAGAATAAAGGTTGATTTTATGTAGGACTAGCGGTCGTCACGCGGTTTCACCCACGTAGTTCCGTTCCCGTGGGAGTACGGGGATAAAATATAGCTTATGTTACTCAATAAAAACGTGGCTTTCTAGTGGTGAAAGAATTTTTGAAATCGGGGCAGTAGTTTTTGAGTTTATTCATTACAAACATACACACACAAAAATACAAATTTTAATCTTTCCTCTCTAGAATATTAGTGTAGAGGGAAATTTTTTTGAAGTCAATTGTTGATACAGACCACAAAAGGGATTAGTAGGTGTGCTGAAAATTGTCTGCTACCTGAACAGACACAGGTCCAAGATGGCGGCACGCCGTGTCCCGTGGGGGAGCGTGACGAACTGCGCAAGTAGCCCAGCACCTCCGCTCGAGGTAGTCAAAAAACACCGTGTGGTTTTAGTCAGTGCGAGTCTTACAGACCCCTTCTCCTACCCCAGGGTGAAGGAAATCTATGAGCATTTCCACAATAATAAAAAAAAAGGTGTATTGAAAAGAAACCATGATCTTTCTAAGTGGTATAAGAGTAGAGGAAGACCAATGAAACGATGTATGGACTGTGTAAATAATGATGATATGGCAAGAAAGGAGATATCTGATGAGATGACCGGTAATAGAAAAGTAGGGAAGAAGAAGACATGCTGCGCCGTCCCCAAATGAATTGGGATGAGCGGGAGTATGATGTTCTTTCTAAGGTTTACAGTACCGGTCTGCCTGCATGCATAATAGTCTGATACCCAGAAAGACGCCATCTTCAAGTACGTACCACGAAATACGTTATGGATTCAGATTTTGGTGACCATACCACTAAACCGCTTACAACGAGATTTGCTGAACGTTTAATTTAGTTATATTCGACTTGAATACTGGACCTTTGATGAGAACTACAGTTTGGGGGGCGATATATTATCTTACAAACGTGTTAAAAAGTAGTATTGTGAGCGGCCTGCATACAAAACATTTTTATTTGACTGTTTAAGTGTACATGTGTATTTGTGTATGTATGTTGACATTAAACATCAACAAAATGAAAATATACCATTCACTGCCATGATTTCATGCTATTTCAGGATCCGATAAAAAGCAAAAAACCCTATCAGTTATAAGAAGTGATATGCTATGCTACATTTCTGTTTTAAGGCGACTACAAGAGCTAAATTAGCAACTCTAATTGTGGTGGTTCAAACTTCGTTTGAAATACTGTTAGAATAAAGTTCTAATCAGCTTGCACTACAAAGTGGTTGTTACGTCAGTCACTGCAGGCCGAATAGTGCGAAATGGTGTTTTTTTGCGATTTACAAAAAATCTATTGATTGGAATAAAAAATAAAACACTATCATGCTAATATGTTGCTTGTAGAATTATTTTAAAAACAGAATGATCGCATGTTTTGAGTATGGTTTTTACTCGTTAAAATAATTTTTTAGAGATAAGTTCGTGGATTTTTTTTATCGAGTAAAATTAATTAGTTGTATTATGTTTTCAAAACACTATCATACTAGCATATATCCTGAAGAATATCATATATTTTTCTGGTTTTGTTTATTGCAGTGAATCATTATGTTTTTTTGCATTATAAAACTCGCGTTTAGCTCCTGTAGTCCCCTTAAAGCTATGATTCCCCTTCAGTGAACTGTCCTGTCCCCTTACAGATGAAATCAAACTTTCTAATAACTACATTTAGGTTCTGTTATTGGGTGTGTTCTCATATCTTAGCCTCGTATTCCGAACCTTCAAGAAAAAGCAAAAGAACGGTTCTACGAAACCATATAAAAAAGTAGCTTTCTATTGCTCTTTTTCGCCATTTACCACAACCATTTTCTTAAATTTCTAAGAATACGATACTCTAGCTTTCAATACGTGATACAAACCACACTTGGCAGGCTTTTATTACGTCTGTTTCCATTTTATTTCCGGAACAGAAGACAAAACAATGTTATTATAGTCCCATACGTGTTTTATTCGATCTGATGACAGTCTGATTTGAGAGCAAATAAAATATAGAGGAACACGTTTTTATTCTCTATTTTATTATATTGTGTTTGTTTATTCTGTCACATTATTTATAGGCAGCTGTTTTGTATTGTATTTAGTCTTAAGGCCAATAGGGAATATGCATGTTTTTTTACTTAAATCAATAAATTGCAGTACTATCAACCCAAGTAAATAATTAAAAGTCAAGTTCAACGACTGCTTGTCGCTAAAAAAATATTAAACTTCTACGTCAGTTCAAACGTCCGTGACTGTCGCGGCCATTCCTGTCATAGCGGTTGACGTCATTTTCCTATAACTGCCTTGTTTACATCAAATTTTTTACCTATTATATAATAATTTACTAAATGCATGTGCTTTATTCAAGCAAACATTGCAATAACAATACTAAAATAATAACATCATAAGATAATAACATCTTTGTGAAACTTTAAGTAGTTTTCAAGTAAAAGTGTTTCTTTAGCACATAACGTCACTACCGGCGACGATGCGTTTTGAATTTGCGTTCCGTGTCACCAAAAACACGCTACATTAAATATTAAATTGTAAAATAAGTGTTGTATTAGAAAGTTAAACAAGTATACCACATTGTTTATTAAGGTACAAGGCATTTTTAAGGAATAAAAAAAGTTTAGAATTTCTCGCATATTCCCTATTGAATTTAAAACGTATAATAATGACAGCATCAATGATTTAGGACCTGGGTTCGATTTCCAGGTCGTGTAAAATGTTATTGGGGTTTTTTCATCAGGAATTCCTTATAGCAGCCACGAAGTCTGGATTCGTGCCCGGTTGATGACAACAGGCTCGCCCCCTATAATGAAAACTCACATGGGACTTAAACATAACTGGTGAAATGTGGGTGTACAGGCGCGAGTTTATGTAATTACATGTTGGGTTTAAAACCAGTTGGTACTTGTGAAAACGAACGAGAATTTTGTGAAGGTTGTTCCTAAGATTGACCAATAGGTATGTATGTGTATCAACTGGGACATGACCTTAAGTGGCACTTTAACACTAGTACCGCACCTTGCTTATCTTTCACTTAACTTTAAAATGAAATATTTTAAGAGCCGCAACTTGGAAGTGGGACAGGTCTAACGGAATGATAAAATTAGAAATTACACATAGACATAATTAGGAGCCAAGACTATTGCCATCAATCTGGCACAAATCTAGACTCCGTGGATGCAACTGAGAATTTCATGTTGGAAAAACCCAATAACACTTTGCCCGACCCAGAATCAAACTTAGGACGTGCAGTCGCGATTGCAACCACTAAACCAACGGGGCAGTCTACAGTTAACAAGTACCTATTGGTGTTAAACCCCAAATAGTAATACAAACATGTAGGTATAGGAAATGATATGTGTACGAAAATGTATAGGATTAAGGTTTAAATTCACACACAATGGTGTCGATTCTGCTGTGCATAAACTATACTTAATTTAGGTTATTGCTATCTTTTTCTCTCTAATGAAACGAGAAAGAGACGGACGTAATTTAGAGCTGTCAAATTTAATTGGAACTAATATTTCCATACAAATGAAGGGTGCACGTAAAAACATGTCGACTAAAAACACGGTGAAGCGCTAGGCATTAACTGATATGTGTACGAAAATGTATAGGAATTTTAAGGTTTAAATTCACACACAATGGTGTCGATTCCGTTGTGCACAAACTAAACTTAATTTAGGCTATTGCTATCTTTTTCTCTCTAATAAAACGAGAAAGAGACGGACATAATTTAGAGCTGTCAAATTTAATTGGAATCAATATTTCCATACAAATGAAAGGTGCACGTAAAAACATGTCGACTAAAAACACGGTGAAGCGCAAGGCATTAACTAGTTTGACATCTCCAACTTAGTTCATAGCTATAGCCGTCCTTTTCTCGCACTGCCTTTTAGTAGAAGATAGCAATAATCTAAATTAAGTTTAGTTTGTGCACATCAGAATCGACACCATTATCTGTTTAAAATATTCTCCTTATAGCTACTAAATACTAAAAAAAAAACTGAGCAACGTGCTAAACCATCATTTGGAGCGAATATTCTGGAAGGTTCTACTTGTACATTTAACTTTATAACCGGATTGTCGCCCCGTTGGAAACGCTAATGGAATGTGTAAACTATTCGAATAACGCTATACTACTAGCTTTTGTACTTTCAACTAGCTTTGTTAAACCATTTCGCAAATTTTCGTTCGCTTCGGAAATAGAGTTATAGTCTTTCCTTTTTAACTGACTTCCAAAAGGAGGAGGTTCTATGTTTGACTGTATGTATTTCTTTTAGTTCGCAGGTTTCTCCACCAATAGGGTAGATGACAAAAAAAAACTAATTAGTCCGTCAGATAGATTTCCGAAAAATATTGGACACATATTTTTGCTTTTAGCACGTAACCAAAAAAATGAAGACGATACAGTGTGTCGAAAACTCGCATGACGTCACATTTACAGTGAGTACATTTTTTACTCAAATGTGACGTGACAAGCCCCCCACTCATGATCTTTGACACGTTTTATCTTCGTCAATTTTTATTAATTTCATAAAACAAAAAAACACGTATCCTATATTTTACCATAATCTAACTGACGGACTAAACAGAATCATATTTTTTTAGTCAGTCATCATCCCTTATTGTGGACCGATTTAAATAATTCTTTTTTTGTTTGGGAGATTAATATTTTGGGGTGGTCCCGTTTAAATGATTCCAAATCCATAAAATTCACCTAAAAGAGTTGAGTTGCTAACAGATAGATGAAAATGAGGAACACGGACGTGGTAAACATATTTAATAGCTCCATCTGCTTTAAATCTTTTCTCTTCGAACCATTTTCTGAACGATGAACTCTATGAATGATTTACCCAAATAAAACGTTGTTTTTACTACCTCGTCGTTCTAGTGGACGTAAAACGCTTCTGTTGAGCATGAAGTCTACAATTCGGTTCCCAGGTTGAGCTTTTCCATTAAGAATTTTTCAGTAGCAGACCGTAGTCAAGATAGTAGTGCCCTGTTGTGTGATGTGTGCAATAGGTTCTTATTTTATTGCAACGGACTTAATCATAACTGGCGAAATTTATTTATTTACTTCATTTATTTATTCAAAATTATGTAAATAACACCTTAACAGCTATGATGCCAATGCGATGTTACTACCTAGATACGCATACCTCTAACTCGCTTACAAAAAAAAAACAATTAGAAAAAACAATTAACGAAATGTACCTATTTATAGTACAGCCATGTACTTTAGATAGGTACACCTATGGCTTACCCTTCGGGAATAACAGGCGTGGTAAGTTCGTTAATAGTTGATTTTGAACCAATTGTTAATTTGATTTCTGAAGTCTTGGCGCCTGTGTGTTTTTTTTTCAATGTCATGATTTTGTTTCAAACATGGTTTCATTTGCAATAGTTTATAAACACAAGTCACGTTATGTGTTGTAGGTCTTGCAAATATTTGTACGTATTGTAACACCTAAGCGCTTATGCACCGCAACATCTGTGCTTGCAAAGAAATATTAAAATAAGCTTGCAGTTTTCTATGCTAGAGATACATACAAACATCACGACTGTCATCCCCGAAAAAACTGGTTAAAATGGTTGGTGTCTACATGTGTAGAACACAATAATTGTTGTTAAGTCCCATGGAATCGAAGGCGAGTCTTTTGCCATTCTGAGAAATTCCTGGTGGAAAAACACAACGATGATGCCATCTTACCGATTTCAGCCACAGCGATTGCTTTTGGTGGCTTTCTTGGGGGACAAAGCGGACATGTCAGAACACCATTGACCATGCACATTGTAAGATAATATAGCTGTAGGTAGTTAAGGTTGAAGGTTATCATCATCATCAGCCCGGAATCACCCACTGTTGGGTATAGGCCTCCCCTTTCTTCCGCCACACTTCCCGGTTCTGTGCGTCCCTGATGTTTCCCTGCCGATATCGTCAACCCAACGAGCTTTAGGACGGCCCTGGTTTCTTTGGCCAAACCTTGGCCACCACTCGGTCAAGGCCTTGCTCCATCGGTAATCTCTGCGTCTAGCCAGATGTCTTGCCCAGGTTCACTTGAGGCGCACCACCCGGTCACCGACGTCGTAGACTTTCGTCCGACGGCCGTTAAGGTCATCAAGATTAAAATCCAACTGCGACCTTCTTCTTTCTTTAAAGGCGAAAAACTCAATAACACTTTACCAAACCAGGAAATAACCCAACCCGGTACTCAGCAGAAGCGTTAACAACCACTAGATTAATGAGGCAGCCTAAAGTGTGGAGATTTAAAATAAAATGCCAAAACTTTGACACAAAACCTTAGCAAGATTATCACAAACGATTAAAGTTAAACCGTAGTTTAGCCGCACCTTTGTGCAAAAACAGGACGCTTTCACAAACTTAGCCTTAAACCCAAGACCTCAATTAAGTTAACGTCTTAACAAGTACAGTTAAAGTAATACTGGGGTCTTACCATCACTTCTTGTACCAGGTATTATTTTAATCTTAGGCACTTCATTATGTCCAATGTCGTAATGGCCCAGAGGTTAAGGTCTCGCCTCCCATGTATGAGGTTGTGGGTTCAAATCCGGGCAAGTACCAATATGACTTTTTCAATTCATATGTACTTTTCTAAGTTTATCTTGGACATCACAGACATCGGTGAAGGAAACCATCGTGAGGAAACCTGGACTTATAATTAATATAAGTCTGAAATCGCCAACCCGTCTTGAGCAAGCGTGGTGAACAATGCTCGTGCCTTCTGAAGAGGCCTTTGCCCAGCAGTGGGACAGTAATAGGCTGGTATTATTATTACTTCATTATGCGAGTGTTGCCGGCCGTGGGTTTGAACAAAACCAAGCACATTCATCATCAACCTATCCTTTTCCCAACTATGTTGGGGTCGGCTTCCAGTCTAACCAGACGCAGCTGAATACCAGTATTTTACATGAAGCGACTGCCTATCTGATCTTTACAGTCCAGTTAGTACTGAGTAATACGAAACCCCTTGGTAAGACTACTACTGGCTATCAGGATTTCGTGCCACTGACTACCTGTAACGACTGCCAAAGATCTACAAATGACAGCCGAAACCAACGGCTTTATCTGCTTTCCGAGGCACGAAGGTAACTCGGCACGTACTGGGTGGTCTCTCATCCAGGGACCAACCTACACAAGCGCGACTTAACCTGAAGATCAACCCGAGCGGCCGTTGTTATTTAGCCATGAGCTCCTCCTCAGCCAGGCTCATTACTTTGGTTATTTATTTCATCACCACTGCTCTCAAAACGGTGAAGGAAAACATCGTGAGGAAACTGGAATCTAGAACCAAAAATTCGAAGACTTGTGATATTATAGGGAAATGAAGAAAGGGTGTAAAATTCTTCATGCCTGATGGAAAAGGAAGGATTCTCATACCAGACGGGTATGTTTGATGAGCTACTGCCCGATAGTTGTTGTCGGGTTTTAGTCGCAGATTAAGGCGGGTCCCCGAGCAAAATTAGCAACTCTATTTGTGGTAGTTCAAACTTCGTTTGAAATACTGTTATAATAAAGTTCTAATCAGCTTGCATTACAAAGCGGTTGTTACGTCGGTCACTGCGGGCCGAATAGTGTGAAATGATTGGTTTTTATTCTTTATAAATATTTGTCTTTTGGAAAAAAAAAAACAATTATTTTCATTATTAAATTGCCTATCCATAAGTATAAGTAGCAAATCAAAATAATTGTTACTTTACGAGGAGTAGCATGTTATATATCATTATTTCTCATTTGTGTGGGTTCGCTGTGAGGGGATTTATTAAACATTAGACTACTTGAAAAAAAAACGACAATTTTGAAGTCAAGAATATTAGGTAGAAATTTAATGTATTTTTAATTAGTTCGTTTTTCTTTTGGATAAAGAGAAGTAGGCTCCAAAAAACTGCTTTCTAAAGGTCATTTGCTCGAGGAGGCGCCTCAATAGCGCGATTCAGAATTTTGATGTTAGTTCTTCATTTGTGTCATAGATGGCGCTGTAGTACTTTTAGCTATGCCGCTACAATATCTACCGAACCGCACGGAACCCGCGTGGTGGATTATAACCCATTCTAATAGAGGGGAGATCGGTGTCCTGGCACTGGGAACCTTAATGGCTATGAGACTAAGATGGAGCTAGACGTCCTATATAGCGCCATCCCTTTCGCACTGCTATAAGAGGTGAAGCCCTGAAACAAAGTACATTACTGCAATGAAGTTGTATAAGCTCCTGTATTTGGTTAAGACTGCGGAACGGGTAACGGACGGTTTACCTGCCAGTTAAGTAATCCGCTTCGCTCGGTTAAATGTCCGTAGAGAATGGTATCGGTAACAATGTTAGTTTTAATGTTTCGTTTAACATGACTATTGTAGATAGTATTAAATTTGTGGATTCTAAACCTCGCAGAAATATTTTTCCATCTGCAGTACACAGTATACAAGGTTTACAGACGTAATGGTAATCGTTTTCTAAACTGCATAATTTAAGAAAATTGATGTGATGATTTATTTGGGGTCGACGACCGCTGGTAGCAAAACTTAACAGTTTGTTGAGTTTTGCTATTTTATTTATTTTGGATTTAGGGATTACAGATCCCTGAAGGGTCAGGCAAAGATGTACCTAATAGTACACCCACATTTCGAACTGTTGTGTCCGCATGTTTAAGTCCCATGTAATAGAGGGCGAGCCTATTGTCATCAACCGGGAACGAATCCAAACTCCGTGGCAACTACTGAGCAATTCTTGATGGAAAAAACAAAATAACACTTTGCCCGACCTGGGAATCGAATCCAGGTCCTCATGATCTGCAGTCTACTCACTACACCAACGAGGCAGTGTAATAATCAAAACCGTATCATTTTTATCGTATTCTCATTAAAAACAACTTCTAATGAACATACTTTACAATTTCTCCCATGATGTGCTTAATAACTCATCACTTAGTAAAATATTATGTACAGTCGAGGACGAGGAAAGTCCTCGACTCTACCTATGTAATTCACAGAAACACTTAAAGTAATCCTTAAAGTAGATTTTCATTAGTGAATCCGCACATCCAGTTCGATTAATTCCGGCTCGTTTGGTAATCCTCTCCGCTCGGCTGAAGATTACCACCTGTGTTGGTGCTTCAGACTAAATTACTACCTAAGGAGCAAGCAACTATTTCATGAAAAAGTCACTCAAAATCATCAATACTTCAATCCAATGAACTTAGAAGTCAACTTTGACGACCCAAATGGCGCAGCGGTACTGAGGCTGCCTTACGTTCTTAGGGTCCCGGGTTCGAATCCCGGTAGGAGCAAATGTTTATGTGATGAGCATGGATATTTGTTTCCGAGTCATCGATGTTTATATGTATAATAAGTATGTATTTACAAACAAAAAGTATCTATGTAGTATATCAACTATCTGGTGTCCACGACACAAGCCTCGTTGCTTAGTGTGGCACTAGATGGCGCTGTGTGTAATGTCCAGCGATATTTATTTATTTATTTAAGTATTTATTTATTTATTCAATGGGATTAAATCAACTTAGGCACAGGACACACAGAAAAGGCGTAAGCCGCAGACGGGGCGCAGACATGTCTCTTCCACGTCTTTTTCATACTAAATGTAAAGAAGCGTCGCGTCGCAAAGCACACAGAAAAGGCAGGGCGCGGACGGGCGCGGAAATGACGTTTGCCCGTCTGCGCCCTGTTGTAAAGCACATTGATAGAAATGACGACGACGAGGCATGGGCGCCGGCGGGCGCGAGCGGACGAGGGACGGGCGAGAACGGGGATGAGCGCCCCGTGTCTGCGCCCCGTCCTCGTCTTACGTCTTTTCTATGAGCCCAGCGCCTTCGAGGATTTTATTTATGATTTCAATTATTATAACTCATTTTAAACTTTGCTACATTTTTTTCGGTCACGAATCATATTTTAAAACAACATACAACTTAATACTGACCTGCAAATTTCAAAAGACTATTTGAATTCACGGGTTACCGTGGTGCTTTCATCTTAAGCTGTGCAATTTTACTAGATGCTCTCGAAATGGATATTTATCGCATTAATCACAACTTTTTGAAAATAAAAACCTTTTTGGCAGATCACAGTGCTATATCATTGAAGTTATAGTCGACCACATATCGATGGCAATACTTCAAATTTGAGGAGTTTGGAGTTTCAGTAGCATAAGAGACTAACTTATGATGCACGCTAGTTCACGCTCATTGTGCAGTTTCGCCTGTATAGGCAAAACTGAACATGTGAACTGGGGAAACTGTACAAAGTTATCATTGGAACGCAACCTGGATTTGCATGTACGGTCGACCAATCTATTTGGTTTACATTTTAACATGCAAATTACATTGTAAAACGTAAACCAAATAGCTTGGTCGGCCGTACATTTAAAACTGTCGTACACAACCATGCTGTATACGATTTTTTATACAAAATGAAAACAACACTTCTTTAAAATATGTTATAGTCCTTCCAAAACAGATCTTCGAAGATAAAACGTAGCAACCAATTCCACCTCCAAAGCAGATGATCAGGTTCTACCCAAATTGCATGCCATTCTATGTCAGTCCAACACCGTGGGGAAATTCGGCTCTCAAAGATAAACGAACAGGTAAATGATACAAAGCATAAACCACTTACTATTCTCTAGAGAGAATTGATAGGTATTAGAGAACTTCAGACATACAATGTCTGAATGTCGCGAGGTAAATACCTAGGTTGATATTAATATCGATACGAGTTACTTAGCAAGATGATTGGTAGAATTTAAACATTAAAAAAAAAATAACTTTGTAAGAAGGAAGTAAAGACTCTTCTCCTTCGTTTCCCTCCCCACTCCTCAAGTCGGTATGATGGTTCATTTACAGTTCGTGCTGGGCGCTTTTGAATTCGCTTCCACACTCTTTGCGGGATAGTCCTTTTTTTTTTTTTTTTTTTTTTTCGGATGGGAAATCATCAAATGACTTCTCCCGCTCTGGGCAGAGCAGGAGGGAGTGTCAGACTTTTACTGACTAAAACCCATCCATGTTCCTTCATCGCCCTTTGTGTTCCGGGGCCACGGTATCTCTTTCGAATAGTCCCGCAGCCCCGGCAGGCTTCGGCCCTTGCGGACCCCTTCACTGTTGCTGACTCTCTTTGAGGCGCGCGTGGAACACGAACGCGCCGTCTACACGGCCTGTCGTCATGAGACGTACGGACGGCGAGCTAGCCCATAGCTCCCCGTCCACAGGCCCGCGTCTACGGTGGCCGGAAGCCACCACGTGGCCCCCGAAGCCCGGGGCGTCTCCCGCGGCGGCCGGGACTTGAGGATCTCTCCCTGTCCTGTTCCGCCACCTCACACCCCTCACCGGCATGGAGTTGAAGGCGTTGGCGATGTCGAGAGACACCGCCAAGACCACCCCACCCCTGGACACCGCATCCCTCGTCGTGAGGGCTCCCACGCGCATGATGGCGTCCACCGTAGAGCGCCCCTTGCGGAAACCATATTGGTGTTCCGCAAGGTCCGGCCCCGTCCCCGCAAGGTGCTCGGCGAGGCGGTTTGCAATGACTCTTTCAAAGAGCTTGCCCACCTCGTCGAGCAACACCACGGGCTGGTAGGCGGACGGAGAGTCCGCCGGGCGCCCCGGCTTCCGGATGAGGACCAGCTTCCCCGTCTTCCAGCGAAGCGGGAACTGGCCCCTCTCCAAGCATGCGCTTAAGAACCCCTCCAGTCGGGTTGCAGGATAGCCCTTCGTTAGATGTGTTCAAGAAAAGAATAAAAGAAAATTTCCTGTCAACATGATTATAGTTTGTAAATAGTGTTTTATATGTAAGTGTATCTATATGTATATATTGTATGTATTAGTTTCGTGTATAAAATAAGTTAATTGAAGTTTTTAACTGTATTGTTTGTGCACATAAGTATATCCTCTTCTGCAAATCTCTCAACAGAAGTAAGGTACGTTTGCTGTAAGAAAACCCAATTCTGGGTCAAGCTCGCTGTTTAATTTTGTGTGTATATTTTTTAATTTTGTGTGCATATTTTTTAATTTTGTGTATATATTTTTTAATTTTTTTTTTTTTTTAATTTTGTGTTTAATAAAGAATAGGAAGAAGAAAAGAACGATGGCATATTTGAGGAATGATATGAGAGAAAAAGTAGTGACAGTTCACAGCGGAGAACGGAAGAAAAAACGTGGTGCGCTGACCGCATGTAACGTTAGCAAAGACAGGAAGATGAAGACAAGCTACTGTTTAATTTAAAAATAATTGTAATAAATCGACCAACCTTTAGGTTTTTTTTTATTTAGTCACTTCATGACTTTTAAGTTTTTATATACAAATCAGCATTAAAAAAATAAAACAAATGAGTAAATGATAGCGTGACGATTGACAGGGGAGAATAGAAGAATAAAAACGTTACGCTGACCCCAAATAACAAGGGTCAAAGAAGACATAGATCAGCATAAAACCTTAAACTGGAACATTCTGGAACGATAATCGTTCCTGACCGTTGCACAGCTAAGCTATTATGCAGTCTTAACATAACATAACATCACGCCTGTAATACCCCACGGGTTAGGCAGAGGTTTTAGTAATAGTACACCCACTTTAAGACCCAGGCGGCGAACCTATTGCCATCAAACGGACACAAATCCAGACCCCGAGGCTGCTATTTTGAGAAATTCGTAATGGAAAAACCCCATTAACATTTTGCACGACCCAGGAGTCGAACCCAAGACTTCATGCTTAGCAGTGCCACACTAAGCAACGAGCCTTGTGTCGTGGACACCGGATAGTTGATATACTACATAGATACTTTTTTTTTGTAAATACATACTTATTATACATATAAACATCCATGACTCGGAAACAAATGTCCATGCTCATCACTTAAGAGGCAGCCATGAAGTCTTCGTAAACAAATTAATACTTGAATCACTAACCGTGCACATTTCCAGCACATTTTAAAATATATATAATTAAAATATCTTCGCAAAGTACGTAAACCCCAAATCTGCATCGCCGAAACTGCAATGCAGTCATGAAATTGAAAGAACGTTTCCTTATATTGCCTAACCAAATATTAGGGTAGAACCCGAAACGAATTAAAAAGAGTCACGATATTTGAAAACCCTACAACATTAAACCCTAAGCCCCCTAAGCTAAAGATCAAAATGGTTTGGAAAATAAAATTCATATAGAAGTAATCTCTGCCTAGGGAAATTTTATACTTTTAAGGAGAATATTGTAGAGGGCCGCATTCGTGAAATGGGGTACTTGTGCTGTTATTAGGCTGTTACGTGCTAATTACAATCTTAAGAGTGTAATTGCCCTAAGAAAGGATTAAATTCTAAGTGGCACATACTACTGGTTTGTGAAGAAATAAATTTGTAACATGCCCTTTATTTTGGTGCGTTTGAAGAACGTATTCGAGTGACGTCTTTGGGGGAAATGAAGGCACCAAAGATTATGTACTACCTCAAAGCAAACACCATTTTATTTTAAATAGCTGTACAATTAAGGCTTTACGTATTTTAAAGAAACATTATTTTAGCTCATTTGGAACATTTTTTACGACACTAAAGGGACATGAACTGATTTATTTACAAGCCTCTCAGGCCATCCGTTTGGAACACAAAACTTAAAGATTAAGTTACAATAAGAATTTACTACGATTTGGGCCTGTCAATTTAAGGCTGGGGTATCTGCTAACGAGAGGTTTTCTCCATATAACTCCTCTTTAATGAGTGAATATAAATGTGCAAAAAAAATATGTGTTGGTTAATAGACTCTAAACTTTAATTGGTACAATTGAAATAATTCTAACTTTATTATTTACTATATAAAAATAAAATTCAAAGTGAAGCATTTTTTCTTTGAAATTTCGTAACTACACCTAAACGGCATTAAGTTTTAGTATTTTTTGTCACACAAATATTTGCCACTTTTTTCTTCACAAAGTGTACAATTGGCATTTTGATCTAATGATTTATTAGGCTACAATTAAACAAAAACTACTCATTTCGCACTATTGGGCCCGCAGTGTCTGACGTAACAACCACTTTGTAGTGCAAGCTGATTAGAACTTTAATGTAACAGTATTTCAAACAAAGTTTGAACCACCACAAATACGGTTGCTAACTTTAGCAGATAACCACAGCCTTAAATAGATTGCCGAAGTCTTTTTAAAATCTACTGGCTTCCGTCCGCGGCTTCGCCCGAGTATTTAAGATTTGAGTAAGTACAAGCAATAAGTTGACAAAGTTTTATCGCAGCACATAAAATACACAGAAAAAAACACATGTTTTTAAATAATAAGAGATTAAAACAGTAATACATATTCACTTATCAGTTAACACACACTAGTAATAAATATATAAATAAATTCAAATATGACAAGATCCACATACACAACACAATCCACTCACGTCTCCCTAATCTTTCGGCGGTTAGTAGCGTGAAGCCATGACTGAAGTAAAAACAAAAAAAAAAATCCACAAAAAATATTTTGTAATGCACAACATGAAAAAGAATCGCGATCCAAATAGACCATCGACGCTTAACAGAAAGACTAACAAAACGTACATCCGATGTACCTAAGAACATAAAAAGCTTTCATTACTCAGTCCTCTAAAACATCTCACCGCACCAAATATTCATTGGTACGTGATAATTTAACGAACCTTCATCGAGAACTAAAGGTACTGGCAGGATAAAGCCCATCCATAAAAACGATGTTGGCATATTTCCTCCTTTTCAAACAGAAATGGGAAAATACAGGAACGACGTTTCCCGTCAATATGTAAAAATGGTGTGTAAGGCGTGTTACACACTTGGTACAGCCGGGTAGTCAAATCTTCTTTCTAATAATATCTTCAATAATTCATTCATATGAATGAATGAATTGAATATATCTAAAAAAGACCGTTAGGTTCTGGAAGTATTGAATTTCGCACAAGAGTTCCTTTTCGCGACAGCTGAGCTTGAGGTCCTGGATTTGATTCCCGGGTCGGGCAGAGTGTTATTGGGTTTTTCCATCAGGTATTTGTCAGGGGCAGCCATGGATTTTGGTTTCGTGCTCGGTTGATGGAAATAAGCACGCCCCCTATTACAGGGGACATAAAAGAAAGAGATACCGTGGCCCCGGAACACAAAGGGCGATGAAGGAACATGGAAGGGTTTTAGTCAGTAAAAGTCTGACACTCCCTCCTGCTCCGCCCAGAGCGGGAGGAGTCATTTGATGATTTCCCATCCGAAAAAAAAGAGGGTTTACTATTAGGTACATCTCTGCCTAAATCTTTGGGGATCACAGGCGTGATGGTATGATGAAAGATTGTAATGAAGATTTGTCGGTTTTGTAGATAATGTGGCTCATTGGCACAAGCTTTATTAAAGCCAAGATTTTATGAACATGTTGCTTCGGCTTCGATTTTCAAAAAATGCTACCGACTCGAAGGAGTTTATAACAAGCCTAAAACCTTGAAACTTCCACAAAAAAGATGAAAAAAAGGGAAAACAAATATTTTAGTGTCCGATGGAAGGATGGATATAACTCGCATGTGTCATTCTATTGAAATAGCTAGACCCAATTTATATGAAAACGTAGCAACAATGCCTAAAACGCTCGGCGACGAGAATAGAAAAGGTCGTGTGTTCGAACTGGGGCAGTTTTAGGCAAAAAAAATAGATTTTCTACCGAACTAGAGACTAGAGCTAGTAGTAGCGCTCGTTCGTAGTTTTATTTGAAACCTTTCAAAGATGGAAACGGAGAAAATTGGGTTACAAATTATCAAAGAGTACGATACTGGCGCGCGGCAGCGTTTAGAGGTAGTGCTAAAACAACCTCTGTCACAAACCTATTGAAATCCGTCGGATTGTACCTATTTGTGTAGAAATACACTTTAACCAACTTGTCTGTGCTGGCTGGAAAACACAACTAAAATAAATGTAACGCGCAGTCTTCAAAAGAAGAATGAAAGAACATTTTCTTTCCAATTCGCCATAGTTGCATAGGTATTTATTATTATATATTATATTGTAGTTTATGTTGTGTTCTATATTTTGTCTTGTATGTATGTAAGTATATTCTTATATTCTATGTTATATTTAAATTAATTAATTGATTTAAGTTTTTATGTATTATATATTTCTATCTTTTTATCTACTCTCATTTTGCAGGTTTGCTGGAAGAGATTTCTTTAGAAATAAGCATCACCACTGTACCTATTTTTCTATTCCTTTCTTCTTTTCTGTATGTAGTGTGTACATTAACCGTTAAATAAAAATAAAATAAATACGGTGTGACATTTAGATGCATTTTGATTGACAAGCAGCGCCACCTTTAAGTGCACACTTAAAGTGGTCATACTGTACCTACGACTTAATGCTGACACGCTTAGTTCATGTTTAAAAAGAGTCGACAATGCCGCTTCTAGCATCGGTCGCCGAGGAGTCTCCCTGTTCAGTTAAAAATACGCTTTGAATTTCGAATTCTGGTATAAAAAGGTACCACTTTAAAACCTGTCAAATATATATTTCACAACAGCGATATTTCGAACACACAAACAGGTTCACTTGTGAACCACTCAATGTTTTTAAAACTGCTCCAATAAAGGAACAGTACCCTAATTGTGTAACACCCTTTTCCATCGCAATCCAAATGAAATCCGTATATAGGTAATCCGAAATCCGTTGAATTGTCAAAATGAATACCATTGAGAATGCGAACGTGTCACAAAATTACCCCGCGCGCCATTGCTCCGACTTACAATATATGCCGATGCTCTAACCAATAACGAGTTCCATCCGAATAAAGTACAATGGCAACGTAGCAAACCTTTAAACCTGGCCACGAACGCAAAATATTACTTCTGTTCAGGCTTTTAAGCAAATGCATTCCGGTCGCCAGTCAGCTTTGTCAATATACACCTGAATTGAATGGAAATTGAAATGTTCCTAGCACGATCAGTAAGCTTTCAATATCTGAACGCGTACGTAGGTGAGGTTCAGATAGTTTGCACGGAGGGAATGTAAAATGGCTTCTTTCCTTTGTGGAGGTTTTTTTATTTGATATTTTTGCATATATTGGTGAAGAAATGGTGTGTTGGATTTTGTAGGCAAACTATAACGTTATTGTTGATGTGTTCGGCAAAACCCTTTGAAAACATTATCTTTTATTAAAAACATTGATTTCCATGATCCTTCTAGCACATAACATAAACAGAACATCACCACGCGTGTGATCCCCAGAGGTGTAAAAGTAGGTACACATTAATGCTTGATTTCGACGAAACTACTGAAAACAAGGACAGATGTATAGTAATACTCCCAACCAGTGTGCGTGTATATCTATGACGTATAAACGTGCAGAATCATAGCAGGATGCATTCTGTAGTTCCTGCACACCCTTGTAGAGCTAACGCTAACGCGCTGTTGCACACATTGCAATATGTACCGTGTGTAAATTAAACAAGTAACGGAACTTTGAACCTTTTAATTCTTGCTGTACACACTTCTCTGCAGGAATATAACACGCATCCATCATTTGGGCAAGGCATGATTTTGTGTGTTTAAACACAATACATTACTATAAAACGCTACTGAACCTAAGCTATCCTATGCTATTAACCACAGACTGGGAAAGATGAGCTTACCTTTAAAAATCAAAACCCCTTTCAAGAAAAATCAGAACACGTCGAGAAACACTTTCATAAAATGAAATCCAAGACCTAATAAGGCAATATCTATCGGTAAGTAAAAACCGTAGCCAACCACACAGCACGCCAATTCTGCTAGGATTGCTTTTTAAACCCCTACGTTACCTGCTGCTGAATATCTGCGCTTCCCCGTGTGGCTCCAGTAAAGGAGGGTTGGGGAACTCATTATGTAATAATGATTCGTTTTCTACATAAAAGTTTGGTGAATGGCTAACTTTGGTAGTTGAATTTCATGGACTGAAGCCAGACAGACGTCTTTTCCCAACATTGGGTAAGACACAAAATTTTGACTAGACAGATGTTGATATATTTTTGTGTGATTTCTAAAAAGGATATCCATTTGACCTTTCTAACTAATGGCTATGCGATAACAGCCATCTGGGTCGATCTTTAAATTTAAGGAACACCTACCGAGATTAGTCAGTGGATGCATTTGGGTGGTGGCCATCCTTATCGCACCAAGACCCCTTATTACTGTGTATTGCTTGCTTAAACGTATGTCCATGTTGTCATTTGTAAAAGAGGTTACGTGTTACCAGTTTCTAGGTTGTAGGTGTCAGATAATATAGATAGTTCTTACATGTAAATTACTGGGTACTTTTTACATTTTTTTAAAATACTTATTAGACTTACGTTTGGCTGCAACTGGCCAAATGTGAAGTGGCCTAGGATGGACCACTTTTGCCTAGACAAAAACGATTCACACATTCGGTTAGACTGAAATCCAACTCTATGGTTGTTCAGAAATCCTAATCAAATGTGTGTGTCAAGAACACAAACATTCAAACACCCCAAATATTTCAATACGCAAAACCTCCACCGCTGAAACTCAAACCCCACATACGCTATCCAAGTTGTTTCAGCTTGAGGTCAAACAATCGATCCCATCCGATAGATGGGGGGCTTTGAGCCTTTCAAAGACTAGTTCGAACCGGATTTACGAGTATCAATCTATGTTGGCTTTTGCTTTACACTACCTACGCTAAATAAGTTTGGCTAACGGGTTTAGAGTTAAAAATATTCTGGGTGCTCTGTTTGTGGAAGCAACTGTGTTTCAGGATTGGGTTGATTGGTTCTACCGTTTGGGTTTGAGTTGAAAGGTTTGTTTAAAGGAGATTTATGCGTGTTATTCGGAGCAAAATTGAGCACTATGTTACTTTAATAAAGATGCTGTCTTTTATTGGGGTGTATTTTTTATATTACACATCATTATAATTTATCATCTGCATCGTTGGTCTAGTAGTTGCGAGCATGAGGTCCTAGGTTCGATTACCAGTTCGGGCAAAGTATCATGACGACGACCCGAATGGCGCAGCGGTGGTGAGGCTGCCTTACGTTCTTAGGGTCTCGGGTTCGAATCCTGGTACGAGCAAATGTTTGTGTGATGGGCATGGACATTTGTTTCCGAGTCATGGATGTTTATATGTATAATAAGTATGTATTTAGAAACAAAAAGTATCTATGTAGTGTATCAACTATCTGGTGTCCACAACACAAGCCTCGTTGCTTAGTGTGGCACTAGATGGTGTTGTGTGTAATGTCCAGGGTTATTTATTATTTAATTTTTCCATCAGGGACTTCAGGGAGTCAGGGAGTCTGGATTTGTGCCCGGTTGATGGCATCAGGCTCGCCTCTTGTTACATGGGACTTCAACATAACTGGCAAAATGTGGGTGTACTATTAGGTACACCTCTACCTAACCCTTCAGAGATTACAGGCGTTATGTTATGTTTTTATATTTTCGTTTTGTTATTTTTGTCCGTAAATGCCACTGTTGTCGAAAATAACAACATTATACGCCAGAAGTTGTTTTCTCTGATGATAAACAGGGTACCATATCCAGGCATATAGGGACTGAAAAAAAGAAAAGAAAAAAACATTTATGAGCCCGCGCAGGACAAAACACATATAAAATAAAATGGTGAAAATATCAACTAATAAAAATTAAACATATAGAAAAAAAAATATACAAAAAAGAAAACGACATTGGTACAAGGCCAAAAGGCTACTATCTCAGCATGGTTCTGTAACATTAAAAAACGTCACAGCGCTGGTATACTGCGACTGGTAGTTGTCTTATCGCAAAAAACAAATTAGTTTTACCACTAGACTTAAATGTACTGGAGTGTTTGTCACCACATATTTTGTTTTGTCTACACTCCGGTGGATACAAAGGGAATTCATCAAATACTAAAGTGTGTATAAACGATTAATTTGCTTTTATCCATGTTCATACATAAGATCTTTTGCAGGCACATTTTGAATTGACCTGAATGGCGCCCACATTTTATTAATAAACCCTATTTAATCTAATTTAGTGTTTATTCCTTAAAAGACCTTGTCTCATAACATGCGAATCCAGAATTAATTAGTGATCTCACTTCGACTGAGTCTCGAATTAATTGACGTCAGCAGTTCTTGGTTCAATGTAAATGACTGGCTGTTTTAAAACTTCAATCACCTATAAAAGTAGTTTTGAAAAAAACTTCTGTGCTGCATATTAACAAATTATGTTTCTATTATAGACTAGGTCATTTTTTTTTAACTTAGCGCCTAATTAGTTCAAGTCACCAAATCAATTATTGAAGATCTACGTAAATTATGAAAACATAAAAAAAAATCCGTTCATCACCACTATTTATGGTGCCTACTGGTTAATTCAAATAGATATGTAGCCACTAATATGTACAAAAGCGATTTGCCCCAATAAGTTGATCTAAAAATAGCTTTTTATTTATAACTCAAAAGATTTATACTTATAGGAGGTATAAATAAGGAATGGTAAATACAGAATTAAAACCACGACGTTCCCACGCCCACGTAATTAGCTACTCTAGATAATATTATAATATCAAGCAAAAATATACTGTAAATAAATTACGACGCCAGGCAAGACTTTTATTCGTATAAATCCGTTCTGTTTTTTTTTTTTAATCCTGCCTTGTACACAGGCGTTGTTTTTTTTTTTAAATCCTGCGTTGTACACAGTCATCCAAAATAAACATGTTTGCAAAATTTCAGGTCAATTGGAAACCGGGAAATCGGCAAAATTTAACTTCTAAGATTTATTTACATAGTTACAGACTTACTGCTGAAGCTAATAAAAGCGTGTTAAAAATCAAAGACATTGTGACATGCGTTGTCGATTGCGATCAAGGAGGCCCATGCCTCCCCGCATGACGCACCGGGCGTCGGGAGCCACCTTGGCGCGGGCCTGTGGACGGTGAGCTATGGTCTAGCCCGCCGTCCGTCCGTCTTATGACGACAGGCCGTGTCGACGGAGCGTTCGTGTTCCACGCGCGCCTCAAAGATAGTCAGCAAAGGGAAGGGGTCCGCAAGGGCCGATGCCTGTCGGGGCTGCGGGACTGTTCGAAAGAGATACCGTGACTACGGAACACAAAGGTCGATGAAGGAACATGGATGGGTTTTAGTCAGTAAAAGTCTGACACTCCCTTCCGCTCCGCACAGAGCGGGAGGGGTCATTTGATGATTTCCCATCCGGAAAAAAAAGAAGGCCCATGCCAGAGCAGTGGCAACATTATGGGGATATTACAAGGCGAGTCATAGTCACACGTAAACCTTTTTACCACAAAATCGCTGAAATTCGAATATCCCCGTATAAGAGTGAAATGAGCACTACATGGAGTGGGATGAGATCTTTTTTCCACATCGAGATATAAAGCGGATAACGGGCCGGACCCCTTTTCCACGTACTCCAAATAAATCAATACACGAACGGACTCCATCACGAAAATAAACTAAGTACCTACTTACATACCACTTCTATATACGCAAATATTATACGAAAAGCCTTTAGCTATAAAGATTCCGACCCAAATGCTCTCTGGGGTCCGATTTGTTACTTTTCATTAGAAAGGTAGACGGTAGAGTCGGCAGACCCTTGAGTTTGTAACTTAGAAACTACTTGGTCAGTTTAACTTAAACAAAAGCTTCAAGTTGAAGGTACAGGTAAACTTGGCAATTACTTATGAATTGATATTACTAAGTGATTTGATTTATACGGGTCTGATCTTGAATGGGTTAGGTTAAAGTTTATATCTTTCATTTGTTTATGAAAGTGTATAACTGTTCACTTGAGTAGGCGATTAAGAGATGTTGAACCGAATGGCGCAGCTTCTTAGGATCCCGGGTTCGAATCCCGGTAGAAGCAAATGTTTGTGTGATGAGCATGAACATTTGTTTCCGAGTCATGGATATTTATATGTATAATAAGTATGTAATTACAAACAAAAAGTCTCTATGTAGTATATCAACTATCTGGTGTCCACGACACCAGCCTCGTTGCTTAGTGTGGCACTAGATGGCGCTGTGTGTAATGTCCAGCGATATTTATTTATTTATTATTATTTCACATGGTTTACTTAAGCTACAGACATTTCAACTTTATCTCTTGGAAGACCCGTGATACCATCACAGTCACTTGGTACCGTTGATAGCATTGGAAAGTGACCTGAGGAAAATAGACATTAGGAAAATGGACAAATGGAATTTAGGAATGGATAAATCAAAAATGTAGTGAATTCGAAAACATTTGTTCCAAATAGATCAGTTACAGAAACTGTTGAGTAAGCTACAGTCCCACTCACAAGGCAAAATAAACATAAAAATACTGTAGTTTCTCATTCAAAGACGTAGATCTCTATGGAGAAGAACGGCCAAGAAACTCCGTGGACACTCTTTTAAATCAGAAAGTGTCTACAAAATCTTTGATTGGCACAAACTACCGGAAAGCTTATCATATTACGAGTATGTCCATCGTGTAGTCAGTGTGCAAAGAAACTCCTTTAAAGGTGCTTATGATTTTTCTAAACACAAGCTTGCCCCTTGTTGGTCATCCAATAACACATAAAACCTTCTCAAAGTCAAAAATATAACTAATATTATTATAAACGTTGAATTAGAAAACTTTGAATTAGAACCATTCAGTAAACCCTCACACTTTAAACGCAATGAATTATCAAAAGAGTGGAATCGATAAACTATGCATCGGTATCGCAAAAACTGATTACGAATGTAAATTATATGGTAAGTTCCGAGAACCTTGCGACCGTTCTTTGTGGCAATCGATGAGCAATGAACTTGACACGCTCCATGGTCAGTCAGTACTCCTCTGCCTGATCTTTCAGGAATGATTACAGCATAGCAATTCACAACGCTTCGATTCGATTTTCGATTCGGAAAGTCGTACTATGTCTATCTCGCTCGATTTCGTGGTGTCAAAAAAATAAGACATATGACTTTCCCAATCGAAAATCGAATCGAAGCCTTGTGAATAAGGGGCCAGGTGAGATGTTATGTGACACAATCACCTTGAAAAAAGTCTCACACTCTCATAGATAGAATAAAAACAAAGCAAAGTAGGAATCAAGGTAAAATGTCGCAATACCTGTTTAAATCTAAAATCGATATGCGTAGTACCACGTAGTTATAATTATTAATAGCTTCAAGCGAGACCATTTCATTTCTCGGTTTTTCTGTCTCGTTAGCAAGGAAATGGGGAAAATTTTCAGCTCCTAGAAAAAGGAAGCTTCTTGCTTCAATATACATAGGACCACGCTAGAAATTTCCTCCATATTGTATGTTTCGGGGCGAACCTGCTACCGTGTATCAACGGACATCTGATGGCAAAAGAAATAACACTCGATACTCAACATACAAAATCATCATCATCATTCTCTTGCTCTAATCTCAATTTATTTGTGGTCGGCGCAGCATGTCTTCTTCTACCATGCTTTTCTATTACTCGTCATCTCAGCGGTCACCTTGTTTCTTGCCATATCATCCTTCACACAGTCCATTCATCGTTTGTTTGGTCTTCCTCTACTCTTATCGCCATCTACATTCATACTCAATATTTTCCTAATTCCTCTGCATCACCATGTCCATAGATCATATCCCAAAAGAGTTCCCTTCAACACTGCCTGTTATTTTAGCTGAAAAAAGAATAAAGCCAAGCCCAAATCATAAATCCCTTTAATTAACTTAATCCATTCAAAGAATACGAAACGAAAATGACCTTGGCTGTCATTCGTAAATAAACTTCGATCGACAAAAAACAAGAACTTGACCGGAATAACCATTATGAATATTTAATAACCACCCTACGTCAATATTTTAAAGTCTATTTTCTAACTGAACCTAGACTAAACAGAATAGGCATTATCAAAAATTCCAAATCTATTTAGCCCGTCAGTTAGAGTAATGAAAGATAATGGACACGTTTTTTGTTTTTGTAAATCAATGAATATTGACAAAAGATAAAACGCATCAAAACTCGGGAGTGGGGGCTCGTGACGTCAGAACTGGCTAAAAATTTTACCTAGGCGTGACATATTGAGAATTTTAAAAGCGTCATATCTTCGTCAATTTTAGTTTACGTAACAAAAGAAAAAACACGGGTCAAATATTTTTTGATAATCTAACTGACGGACTAATTAGTATTTTTTTTGTCATCTCGCCTAGTATAGAAGTATTTTGTATTTCTAAAACTTTCAATATCATTACTTCAAGCTTCTGCATCGACTGGTCGCAAGTGTGACTACTGAGCATGAGGTGGTTTCGATTCCCGGGTCGAGCAAATTGTTATTCGGTATTTCCATCATAACTGATGGAAATACCCAATAACAATCAATCAATCAATTTCTCAGTGGTAGCCACGGAGTCTGGTTTCGTGGCCGGTTGATGGCAATAGGCTAGTCCCCTATTACATGGGACTTAAAAGATAACTGGCGAAATGTGGGTGTGGTGTGGGTGCACGCTAATAAATTATTATTAGCGTGTGATTGTTGTATTATTATTATTTACGTGTATTATTGCCTTACCCTTCGGGAATTACAGGCGTGATTACGTGATTGCCTGTTTTTTTTAATGCTAAAAAGGCTTGCGACTATTTGTAACGACTGTCAAAGAAGCTAATCTGGATTTAATGAGCATTCCGCGGCAAGGGGGGATTTCGGTAAGTACTGGATGGTCACATTGGTCACCCATCCACGGATTGACCTCGGCAAGCACTGCTTAACTTTGAAGATCGACTCGTGTTGCCGTTTTTATGTAGCCACGAGCCCCTTTTTGGTGGTATATGCCAATCTAATACATTTCTGACTTTCCTTCATCCTTTTCACAGCTAGGCCCTCTTGACTATGTAATAAGAGGAAACGAAACGAAAATAACGTAATTCTCACGAAATAAAAATATCTTTATTTGACCATCGAGTTTTTGGATCTGTAATGGGCTATTACTGTCTTAGCTTGGGACAAGGGTCTGGATAAGGCTAGGTTGTATTGTAAGCGGGAATTCATAAGCGATTAGTTTCTTTTTTTGATTTTAGCGTTTTTACCCACGACGGAACAGAGACGGTAAGTTTGGGGTGAGAGGATGTTTGTTTGTTTGTGCAAATCCACGTTGCCATTTTTCTCCAAAACTACTAGTCCGATTTTGATGCAGTTTTCAGTTATGGGTTCGTTTCGTTTACGGTGACAACTCACCACGGGGCGCTGCAGCAAACATTTGTTTGTGCAAAACCAAAAATACTAGTCCGGTTTTGATGCAGTTTGTGGTTGATTAGTGGGGGTTCTTAAATAGATGTTACGGTAGTAACTCACTAGAGGGCGCTGCCGTAATAAAACTGTAGCAGAGGCGTATCTCTTCCTTAGGTTCATTCGGGTGAACGCCCGGGGCGGCGCGTTATATACATAATATCTATACTCTTTAGAAAGTTTAAAAAAAATATATATATAAAAATGTTGAAAAAAACCCACGACGGTTAAAAAGTAATTGAAACAGGATAAATAATTTAAAAAACCCAACTTAAAAACCCAAGAATATCCGTCGGGGGCTGCCATTACCATTTTAAATTACATCGTTTTAAAAATAAGTATCATCATCAACTTTTAAAGGTGTCTCCCCCACTGTAGGGGCACGGCCTACCCATTAAGGGTGTTAGTATAGTGCTAAAAAATCGCCAATTATTCACGTTACTATAAAACTGCAAAACTAGTTCATTTAATGGCAGCCTCCGACGGATATCCTTGGGTTTTTTTAATTATTTGGGTTTTTTAAAATTATTTTATCCTTTTTCAATTACGTTTTAACCGTCGTGCGTTTCAAAATAAAAAAATTATTTAGCTTTTTTTAAAATCATGAATCTGAGTCAAAGACTATAAGCCGAATTTTATTTCTTATACCTACATGGTCAATTTCAAGATGCCAAGGTATTAAACTACACTATTAAAGCTAGATCAACTTTAGCTTTAATCAATTGTTTCTAGTCTTTGAAAGTTAGTGCACACTTTTAAGGGGTCCGCACCAGAAAGGAAACCAACCCTATTACAAAGCCTCCGCTGTCCGTCTGTCCGTCCGTCCGTCCGTCTGTCTGTCAGCGGGCGTCTCATGATCCGTAATAGGTACACACAGTTGAAAACACAGAATGTGTATTTCTATTGCCGCTTTATCAACACATAATAAAATGAAAAAAAAAGGGGCTCCCCAACTATGGTACGGAACCGACGAATCCGACTCGCACTTGGCTGGTTTCTTGTATTGTCGACCTCTTAAATGATTAATCGGCGTAAGGTTGAATGAAGTTTCAGTTTAGTGTAGTTTCAATCGTTGTTCAAACTGTTATACAACTATTAGGTCAAAATACTTATATTATGTGTACTAACTTAATAGCACTTTTAATACTGTTTCATGAATCTGAAGATCTGAAAAATAAACCAATGCGCTGTTTTCCACGAACAAAAAAGGTATTTGTTTACAAGTTATGCAAACTCTTTTTCAGCATAAGAGCCACGAGGCTGAATACATTAAAAATTGAAACGGCCACTCTTTCGCGATAGCCGTAACGTTTTTGACACACCTGTCGTTTGACACAAATATTCTCGGTATTGTGAAAATGTGATCGAGCAATTATGCTTTTTTGGGTTCGACCCCATTTTATTTTGTATGAAATGCCAATAATTTCCTAGAAAATACGGAGACTGTTACTAGCCTATGGTAGTTGATGGATGATCGCGTATTTGCGAGAAGTTCACCTTGGTTAAGACGCTTGGTGACGATCGCTTTGGTTAGGACGAGACTTTACTGTTTTATATGCTTCTTCGCACTCGAATATTCCATTTTACATAACATAACATCAAGCCTGTAATCCCCGAAGAGTTACGCAGAGCTGTACCTAAAAGTACACTCACATTTCGCTAGTTATGTTTATGTAAAAAAATATATATATATATCGCTGGACATTACACACAGCGTTATTAGTGCCACACTAAGCAACGAGGCTTGTGTCGTGGACACCAGATAGTTGATATACTACATGGATACTTTTTGTTTGTAAATACATATACTACGACGACCACGACGAGCCTATTACCATCAAACGGGCGCAAATCCAGACTCTGTAGGATTTACCTCCTGGTTGTCAGACATTTGAGCTTCCGACTACCTGTAACGATTATCAAAGCTTTACAATAATTAACCAGGTTCTACGAAACACGGAGGGAAATCGGTAGGTAATGTAAAGCAGACAAAACAAATGTATTTATTAATAAATTGAAACAATTTCTGGAATCCAAGGCATACTACTCAGTAAAGGAGTTTATACATGACAAATCGATTTCAAAATAAAATAATTCTCTCTCATTATAATATGGAATGTAAGAAACCAAATATGACAATATAAATACATAAACAATAATATTATTTAATATAAATGAAACATAGTTCTAATAATTGCATAATAATCATACATAATATATACATAATACATAATATAAACAATACATAAATAGAAATTATTAAATATAGTATATTATACATCATGCGCAGATCTAATATTCTAATAATTTATAAATTCATAATTATACACCCAATAACACATTTAATAATTTATAATAATATTATTAAACTGCTACTTAGCCCTCTTCCTCTCTCCTAATGTTGCTGTGCCCGACAGGGTCCATATTGTTTTCTTTTTATTATTTGATTACACCATCTATGTAATACATATGGAAAGCAATAAAGATTTGAGATTTGAGAATGTATGGTCACCCATCCATGGGCTGACTTTGGCAAACGCTGCTTAACCTTGAAAATTGACCATTTGAGATGTTAAGCCACGAGCTCGTCAAAGAGAACAAGGTTTATTTAAAAGCAACATTTACAGAAACCATTATCTCATATTTGTCTCTGTGAAATATCGATTTTATTTGAAAAGAAATAATGTGAATCAGTTGAATTAAATTGCCTTATGTTTTCAGTCCAAGGCTTATAACACAAACACGTATCGGTTAATTGAATGTTTTCTTTCACTCCTGTAATTCTTTTGAACGGATTAGTTGTATTTTCAATAGACGTGTTTATTTGAGCGATATATTTTTGCTTGCTTTTTTTAATGAAATAAAGATTGAATCGTATTACTATATAACATGAGTATAGTTTGTTACGTAGAGCTTTTCTAAAGTCTGATTTATTAAGGCTTCGGACCTTGATTACTTATATAAAGTTTCAAAATAATAAGTTTAATAATTGTTCGAAAATATCCAATTGGAACTAAATTAGACATACTTATATAAGCCCAAGAGTGAGATCTGTAAAGCGTATTTTTGCCCTCGGTAATGTCAACTCTCAGCTTCGAGCAGAGCGTGGGAAATCAATGCATCATCAATTATTTAGGTGCCATTTAGTGATGCATTACCTTATCCATGTACAAGTTAATGCACATATTCAAATAAAACGCCAACTGTACAAAGCTTGATTCAGTACGCTCTTTGGATTTTAGGTTTCTTTGGATATCAGGTTTATAACTTCTAAACCAGTTGACTTTTCCTAGTAGCCCATCATTGGTCTGCTCTGATTTATTTGGGATCGGCGCAGCATGACTTCTTCTTACATACTTCTGTATTACTCGTCATCTCACCAAACAGTTGAAAATCTGTAAACTACTTAGGAACCGGTTAAAACGGGCTGAATACCTACTCACTCGCCCCGCGCGCTACTTTTTTGCACCAAACCGCCCAGGGTGCAAAAAATTGCGAAATATTCGCATGTAATTTGACACTTTAGATAAACAATCGCAAACTACAAGAGTTATAGCTAAATAAAATTTACAGTGAATAGCTGAATAGTTATGGAATCTATATATTAAAAAAAAAAAACTGATATTAATTTGAAACTCAAAAAAAATGTAGAACTTGAAAAACAGTGATGAAAACGGATATTTCGCTATTAAAATATTAATTTGAATTTTTCTAAATATTAAATTTCAATTAAAATAGTTTTAAAATAAACTAGATTATATTTCCTTTCCAATAAGACCATAATCTTATTGGTTTATTTACGATAGTCTAGTTAGAATTAAATTAGAATTTGGATACTCACTGTTTATTTTGACGCGGCCTGCGCCAACGACTGTTTTTGAACACGGTTATTTACGTACCTATAACTTTACGAAGCCACTTGTTTTTGTATATACAATTTAGTAATATGCTCACAATACTAATTATGCACTGTTTTTCCGCTAACACACACGTTTTAATCACAAAAATACTTATTTCTTGTATAAACACAATCACTATAGGTATTTAAACCTACCACTTTTTCGGAGGCGAAATACTCAACTTTGAGATTCGAAAACTAGATTTCCTTTATGATAATATAGTAGCACAGATTTTCACGATTAATTTGATATATAACACTATCCGAAAACAACAATATACATAACAGAACAATTGAAATACGACGCCACACGTCAGAAATGGCGGAGTTTGTTTACATTAAAGTTTTTACTTTTATTTTGACATTTGTCGATGGAATAGTGTTGCTATTGTTGGTCCGAACGTTGAGGAATATAGTATAGAGTTTGCTACAAGAGGAATAAGCTCTAAAAATAGCAGTTTAATAAATTTTTATTGCATTTGTTGGACGAAGGCACTACTGGCTGCTTTAGCAGCCAGGGACATTTCGCAAAACGGCTACTGGCTGCTAAAGCAGCCAGGGGCGGTTAAGTGGGTATACAGACAACATGTAACGTTAGTAGTGTTTTTGATAAATAAATAAAAAAAAAAAAAAACATTTTTAGCTTTACTTACTGCATGCTGGTTTCCTCATGATGTTTTCCTTCACCAAAGCAAGTAATTATTATATAATACGCACATGAATCCATAAAATCAGAGGTATAACGTGTCTTCAGTTCGAACTCGAGACCTATTGACGTGAATTGACGTCACAGTCCAACGGTTACGCTACTTAGCTATCAATGCTACGTTTAATTAATGATATGATGCCAACAAGCATCCTATTTCATTTCCTTTTTAACCGACTTCCAACAACTCGACTGTATTTTTTTTTTTGGGTTTGTTACCTCGGAACTTTCGACTGGGTGAACCGATTTTGATGATTCTTTTTTTATTTGAAGGCCGGTGCTTCCCGTGTAGTCCATTTGGTGAAGATCTGATGCTGATCTTCGGAGATATACAATGGAACTCTTCAAAAATAGACGGCAAATCTGCAGTGATTGATGAAATCGCTTGGATGTTTATTTTTTATACAACATCATGACGTAACGTCACCCTTGTATGCTCTGAGGGGGTACGCAGATGAGTACAATACTCCCAGATTTCGACAGGTTTAGGTATGATTAATGTAAAATAAATTCATGGCAAATATTTCTTTGGGAACAACTAAAACTTGAAAAATAAAAAATATTTTGCAAAAAATAAAACCGACTTCAAAAAACAACTTAAACAAACTTAACTTAACAAAAATTTAAAAATAACTTAACTTTATAACAAAAAAAACTAAATCAATCAAACAAAGGTCACCGACTTCCGAAGCTAAAGTTTTTTTCACTTTTTTGTGTTTAGAAGTCGGTTTTTATACTTCATTAATTAGAAACCTACGTTTCCATTCACCCAGGTGTACTTAACTCCAAATCGCTATCCACCTACAATGTGACCAATCCCCACCCTTGACCAGACTATTCGAAGCAGAAAGTCGAGTGGAAACTTAGTAAATTGTAATCTTCTATCAAGTGGCCTCTTCATTCGTCACTTGGATTTTGGTCATTGTCCTTTCTTGCTCACTTGGAGGCCTTTAAAGCCCACTCGGAGGTCTTTTAATAAAGTCTGAAGAGGTACTGTATCAAGTTATGTATCGAGTTGAGGCCTTCAAGTGTTGTTTTTGAGGTAGATTAGCAAAATAATATAATGCTGTTAAAATTCTTGAAGCACGTAGATCATTGGCCTAGAAGGCGCATCTTTTTTTCTACTTATTGTCTTGGAATTTGAGTATCGTGTGTTATTTTGGTGTTCTTAAAAATCATGCTCCATGACTTGTATTAAAGTTAGATAGCTTTCTTGCTGACTCATCAAGAAAATGTTTAGGAATGTGACCCTTTTTTCGACGGGAATGTTTTCACTGCAATCTTCTTAACCTCGACTGTCATGCGACCTGAATCAGGTATTAGTCCAAAAAACGGTTAAGAAGCAGCATTATTAAACGAAATGACGATAAGATTTAAGTAAATCTTATAAATTACATTGTTTTTTTAAGAACTTTTTTTTTAACATTGACTTCCGTTCACTGTTGAGGATTTATCTCGTGAGCAGACGATTCTGGCTGCAGAATCAATTCATGTCTGCCATAAAAATGTATAGTCACCAGAACTAAAGGTGTGTAAAACATTTCGGCTCAATCGGATGGGAGGAACTGATTTGAAATTTAGTTGCAAGATTTGACCAATACGTACTACCTAACTTACTATAACAAGGCAAGTTTAATAAAAGATTAAAAAATAGTCTAACCCCCGAATACTGAAACGTCACATATCGCTGGACATTACACACAGGGCCATCTAGTGCCACACTAAGCAACGAGGCTTGTGTCGTGGACACCAGATAGTTGATATACTACATAGATACTTTTTGTTTGTAAACACATACTTATTATACATATTAACATACATGATTCGGAAACAAATGTCCATGCTCATCACACAAACATTTGCTCCTACCGGGATTCGAGCCCGGGACCCTAAGAACGTAAGGCAGCTTCACTACCGCTGCGCCATTCGGGTCGTCAAAGAAGATGAATCAGTGTCGATAAGATTGAAAATTCAACGTAACAAGAATAGATTTTATCATTATTATTGAGCTTTTCCAATCTCACTTTCTTATCCACAAGGAAAATCTCTTAAGATAAGCAAAATGTTCCATTTAAAAAGGACAAAAGACTTGATTGAAATTTTAATAACAACAGATTTTGTTTAAAGCTTTTACTAGCAGTAATACCCTATTGTTGCGTGTTATAAAACTATTGTTGGCAGCTTTAAAGGGATTTGTTGCTGTTCTGTATCGCAATCTTGTTACGGTAACTTTGTTGAACTAATATTGTTGTGAATACTGTCATGGTGTTCTTTGTTGGGAAACTTAATAAATGTAAGCATTAATCTATATAGTTAGTCTATGGAAATCTATTTTAAATATACAAGTCACGTAGTAACGGACGGATTTCAAACATTTTTTTTTTTGTGAAATGTGTTTATTTATACGGCCATATCCCAGGAATGTTGTACTTACCCCAGTAGGATATTCTGGGTAAAATATTTGACAAATTAATTATTGAACGTTCTCTCTGTGCTCGCGTGTTCCCCGATTGAAATAAAAATATCAAATGACAGGCACGGCGGTCTCAAAGCACTAAAGTACAAGTTATTTTCAATCTACACTATAATATAATAATAATAAATTAAAGGGGAAAGATTTGATTTTTTTATGTTTGTTTGCATTGAATAGGCTCCAAAACTACTTGACCGATTTGAAAAATTATTTCACTGTTGGGAAGTTACACTATCTCCGGTGAACATAGGCTATACTAAATTTTCAAAAAAGTTAGGGATCCATACTAAAACTCCAATAATGTAACCCAAGGTGTGAAAAAATTACCAAAAAGCTTTCTCACATCGCGTGCGCCACCGCTATAAAAGCTCTTTAATTTATACTTTGGAATTAATCCGTATCAAAATAAATGATATGAATTCAATACCATTATACGACTTTTTGAATTATTCAATTTGGACATTCCATTCGAAAGATATCACAAGTTTAAAAATGTAAGTTATTTGAAAAATGTCGCATGGTCGCCGCTCACGAAAGTATGTATGGGGAGAGTGTGTGTGTGTAAGAAATTATAACTTTTGAAAACCCGTGTGAAGCCGGGGCGGGCTGCTAGTAATTCCTAATTTCAATTTTCTCTTCAAAATAATATTTTTGCCTGTTTTGTAAAGCTTCCGATAAAATAACTTCTTTAAACTGGCTATCTATTTCTAGGTTATTTAATTAGCTTATTTTTCTAAGATATCACTTTTATCAGCGTCTTTTTCGGGCTTATGAAATAAATTGGATCTAGATTGTTTGGTGTCTAGTAAATCTTTCATGCTCTTTTTTCAGTAACGTAAGCATTTTTCTTACGGTCTCCAACCGGCAGAAATGGAAGCACATCGCTGAAAGAGCAATCCTCGAGGAAGTCAAAGATCCACCAAACATCGCTCCGTATACCTCGTCTGCGCAACCACGACCACTCTGTCAAGAGTGTTTCGACTAAGAAGAGAGAAGCATTTTTCTATTAAAATGGCTGATTATGTTCTTACTGCCCCGTTGGTCAAGTCGTCACAAGCCCGACTGTTAAGCTTGAGGTCCTGGGTTCGCTTCCCAGGTCTAGCAAAGTGTTGTGTGTGTCCAAGATTTTGTAACAATATTGAGATTTAAAAGAGTGTCCTTGGAGCTTCTTGCCCGTTCTTCTCCTTAGAGATCTACGCTAGGGAATGGGCAACTACAGTACTTTCACAGTTCTTTATGTATTGTGACTGGGGCTGTAACTACATTTAATTTTCATCTTTGTTTCGACAATTCAAAAGTGCCTGTAACTGGCCTACTTGAAATAAATGCTTTGATTTTGTTATCGGTTTTTTGCCTCAAGAATTCCTCAGTAGCAGCGACGGTGTCTGGATTTGTGCCCGGTTGATAGCTTAACCTTGCCCCCTATTACATTGGACTTAAACATAACTGGTGAAATGTGTTTGTACTATTACGTACACATCTGCCTAACCCTTTAGGGATTACAGGCGTTATGTAATTTTTTTATTTTTTATTTTATGAAAGCTTACAGACTAATAACATTATAGTAATAAAAATAAATAACTAAATTGCTAATAACAAGCCTCCACAGATAGATACAAAGTGAAAGAAAAAAAATATATATATATTAGTTCCTTATTACAAAATAATCTAATACTACAGCTCTGTCAAATTATTGATTAATTTCAAAAAGTTGGCTACATTTATTTAATTGTTCATAATTTATCTAAAAATATAATGTTACGTTACTGAAGAAATAAAGAGAAGTAAGCGTGACGGTTGACAACGGAGAATGGAAGAAATCACGTGTTGACTCGTTCCTAGCACGGCCATGGTATCACACGGTATAGTGAGCAGACTCCTCAAACTGTCATACTGTTATACTGAGAATTTACTATAAGGGGCCACAGGAGCTTAACGCGAGTTTTATAATGCAGAAGAGCATATGATTCACTGCAATAAACAAAACCAGAAAAATATATTATATTCTTCAGGATATATGCTAGTATGATAGTGTTTTGAAATCATAAAACAACTATTTTTTCTCGATAAAAAAAATCACGAACTTATCTCTAAAAATTTCTTTTAACGAGTAAAAACCATACTCAAATACATGCGATCATTCTGATTTTTTGGCATAGGTATAATTCTACTAGCAACATATTAGCATGATAGTTTTTAATTGTTTTAGTCCAATCAATAGATTTTTTGTAAATCGCGAAAAACCACTAATTTCGCACTATTCGGCCCGCAGTGACTGACGTAACCACCACTTTGTAGTGCAAGCTGATTAGAATTTTATTCTAACAGTATTTCAAACGAAGTTTTAACCACCACAAATAGAGTAGCTAATTTAGCTTCTGTAGTCGCCTTAAAAACACAACGTCAATTATTGGTGGAACTGGGTAAGCAAATACTGCTTATCCAGTTCCACCTAGTAATACCGCAATTTTATTACCGAGCGACGACAGCCGCGGGTCTATAACCTGGCTGAATTGAGATGGTTATTAATCTGGTACGATGACACGGTTGATATGGAAGATACAAGTTGGTCGTGTAATAGAGAGCCGTGTATGGTACCGACGACCCCAATACTATACTACTACTACTACTACTATACTACTTTGTTCTTCCTCTGACGTTCTATTAGGTGTACACTGTGTTGTTGGTTAATATTTTGAACTAGCTGTTCCTATGTCTGCGTGAAATTATGGTAAAAATATTACTTTTAAACACTTCAAATTGCAAACAAAGTCCGATTCAAAAATCTGACTTTGTTTGCAATTTGAAGTGTTTTTTTTTGCACGGAACCCTAATTCTTCACTTCTTCTCCATAAAACATCAGCTATCTGCCAGTAAAGGTCCCGTCAAAATCGGTTCACCTGTTTCGGAGGTTAGCCGGAACAAACAGACAGACACAAACGACTTTTTGTTGTTGTTATAAGTACCGTTGTATACAGAGTGTAAACAACATTATCACAAAGCCGTTCTGTACATCAAATTATGTAACTTTACGCAAAAATTATTGCTGGGAAACGACTTTTGTTTTTGAGTGAAAAATCATGCTTGTGTTGAACTCAATGTAACGCACCCAAAACATTGTGCTGATGGATGGATTGAATAATACGGGGGTCGTGGAGGTGTTTAAAGTAAACATCTTACATTTAAAATTGTATTTAAAAAAAAAACTTGTCAAAATGTTAGAACTTTGACCCCCAATATTTCCGTAACTAGAGAACAAGTGCCTTTCGGTTTCGTTCAGAGGTTTTTTATACCCTTCATACTTTCGTAATTAATTGTATGCATTCATTAAGAAGCTGTTATTTTGAAATTACAAACAGATCTTCTTATTTATCTTCTTTCTTACTTCAATTTTATTATATTTTATTCGTACGTATAGATTGATGTGTAAGGGGATATACTGTGAGGATCAGTTAGCGTAGTCGTATAAGCAGTGTGCCATGAAAATTATACTTAGAAGTTATTTTAATTCCTTCATTGATTTTTTTCCTAAATTCCTCCCCATAGATTATTACAAAAGCTCGCCATTTTGAATCAGCTGTCATAAAATATAAAAATAACAAGATGGCGACATCTTCACTTGAGATTCCGTGAGCGTGAAAATTGCTTCACTCAGGTATTACTTCGGTTTCTGTTGATATTTTAAAATGGAAATCTAAAAATATTGGCTGCCATCTTATTGGAATGCCAAGCCAGAGAGATATTGAGTTGTCGAAGAAAGTATTCATGCATGTTTCTTTTTTTCTGTTTTGAATTTAGAATGACTCTTTTCACTGTAATAAGAAAGCATTCAAGCAAGCTGTCACTGTCGATATTCTACATTTAAAATGAATAACGGGTTTGGAACTTTTCATTTAAACCTATTTTTTCAGGAAAACAAAATACCATCAAATTAATTTGTCTGTATCTCTTTGTTTTGCTTACATGTAGGTATTGAAAAGATTATATGTGGTTGCAACGGCTTTCTACGAAAATCATATATTTTCATTAGAAGTAGCTTTTCTTTGAATTTTACCGCTTCAATTGTTTTGGAAGCACGCAAAACTGTGTACCTGCAGTGCAGTTTTGGCAACTTTTACTTTATTTTAACTCCATTTACTCCAAAACAATTGAAGCGGTAAAATTTATTTTGTTGAATTTCGTGAATACAAGTTTATTTTATAACATGAAAACAGTAAAACTTACTGAACAGAACATAAATCAACAAGTTGGTTCAGATTCAGGCAAAAATATTTATTATTTTTTAAGGTTCCGCACGCAAGGGGTTCGAATGGGACCCGCCGCCGTCTGTTTGTATGTCACAGGGTTGTATTTTCTAAACCGTAATAACTGGACCCTTGAAATATTTACGGCCTGTATATTACTATAGATGCTATAATAACTAAAAAGACTTTATTTGAATTCAGTATGTATGTATGAACTTTATTTAGAAACTACTTTTTGGCCAAAGAACGTGCCATTGACCAACGAAATTGCCATCCAACGTGGCAACGCTTGCAGCCTTCTGGGCACATTTGCTATTGACAACGATGTGGTCAAATTTTTTGACGTATTTTCCCATTTTGATACTTGTACATATTTCTAATATAATTTATTAATTTTTAGTTTATTAAAAAGTTTAAAATTAAAAAGGTTCCTGTATTTTTTCGGCGTTTTGTGCAAAACTCTTCGTGTGTGTGTTTTTTTTATTATCTACATAATATATACAGTCAGTATTAATGTAAAATTAGGTACCTACAGTGGGCATCAAAAGTATTAATTTCAATAAGGTAACAACAAATGATTACTATTTAATTGTTGGTTCACGTCATATTGTAAGTGGATTTCCCATTTTCTTTCTGTTTTCCTATTTCAACGTGGCAACACCGCCAGTCTCTGGGGCACATTACCAGCTGATAGCACGCGGGTTTTATGTTATGCCAATATGCCTATCCAGAACAAATACTAATTCATAAAAACGTAAATCCTTATATTCAACGCGGTACGTTAATAAGATCTTTTTGAACGAATCGGAACCAATTATTTCTCAAAGTAAGTAAATTCTTTTGACATTGACTGTACAGTGTGACGTCATTGATGTCGTCATTAGCTTAATTAGCTGGCACCGCACAAAAGCTAATGGTGGATACATTCGTGTCACCGTTGTCGGTCCTCGCCCACACTTTCAGCGCGCGTAAAATCAGAATTTTATAGAATTACAATGATATAAATGTGATGAATGACTGGAATAGGCGAGACAACAAAAAAAAAACTAATTAGTCCGTCAGTTAGATTATCAAAAAATATTTGACCTGTGATTTTTTTTTTTGTTACGTAAACCAAAATTGACGAAGATATGACGCTTTTAAAATTCTCAATACGTCACGCCTAGGTATATTTTTTAGCTAGTTCTAACGTCACGAGCCCCCACTCCCGAGTTTTGATGCGTTTTATCTTTTGTCAATATTCATTGATTTACAAAAACAAAAAAATACGTGTCCATTAATTTCCATTACTCTAACTGACGGACTTTAGATTTGCAATTTTTTGATACTGTCGTCATGATGCCTATAGCCTGTTTTAAAAAAACACATTTTAAATACAATTTTAATTCTTTGCAGAAAATAATATTAATTAGTGAATATTATTATTTGACGACCCGAATGGCGCAGCGGTAGTGAAGCTGCCTTACGTTCTTAGGGTCCCAGGTTCGAATCCCGGTACGAGCAAATGTTTGTGTGATGAGCATGGACATTTGTTTCCGAGTCATGGGTGTTTATATGTATAATAAGTATGTATTTACAAACAAAAAGTATCTATGTAGTATATCAACTATCTGGTGTCCACGACACAAGCCTCGTTGCTTAGTGTGGCACTAGATAGCGCTGTGTGTAATGTCCAGCGATATTTATTTTATTTATTTATTTATTTATTTTCACTGTGAATAACGCTGCTGATTACATAATTGTTAATGTTAAGTTATGAGTCTCTATGCTTTATTATGTAATTGTTTGTTGTTCCAAATAAAATAAAATAAAAATAGTTAGGATCATTATTCCTCTAAATTACGTAATAATTAAGTCTTGCTATCAGGCAGCAAGAGTTTAGAATTTTTTTCTTGGAATAGGAAAAAAATATCTAAGAATGTAAATACATAGTAACCATTAAAATAGTCAGGAAGTTTGTACTATTTTTTGTTGAACATATTATTGAAAAAAAAGTATGTACGGCATTAGGTAAGTAGGTACGTAAAAATGTTTTACTTTACTTGATCGTAACGACAATCACGACCTTGTGTTCACAACGATGTGTGATAATTTCAATAATATTTTTTTAAATTATCTATTAGTGCTTTGTGCCTGGTTTAATTGATGCTGTCAATCAGATTATTTTTTATTGGTATGTTGGGAAATATTATTTCTGGTTTATCATGGTATAAATTCCGTTTAGTGCGTTTCGAAAAAATAAAATATGAAGAACTAGATGATCCACGCAACTTCGTCTTCGACACATAGGAGAGAAACGGTTCACAAAAGGAATACATTTTTCCCGTTTTTTCAACGTTTTTCATTTATGTTCGTATTTCTATTAGTCGTAGCGTGATGTTATATAGCCTATAACCTTCCTCGATAAATTCATATATGGAATATCTAGAATATTTCAATTCCAACCAGTAGTTCCTGAGATTAGCGCGTTCAACCAAACAAACAAACAAACTCTTCAGCTTTATAATATTAGTATAGATTACGTAAAAGTACATACCTAGATTGCATAAAATACAATGAAGAGTTGAGAAACTATAGAATTCCTACACCTCTCCGGACAATTTCCCTATTATCAAATATTAAAATAAACTTGTTTTCATTACAAACCCAAGATGACACTTGTATAACTCGTCAGCATTCGGAAAATTTTGGATTGTTTAAACCTTTTTAAATGAACCTAGTCCAAGACCATTAATTTGTACCTACCTATTAAAAACGTCCTTTTTTAAATTTTGACACGCTATAACGGTTCCTTTAGCCACTTCCATAATCCCAGCATTTTTGGCCCACCGTTCCCTTACGACAATGACAAATCAATGGAGAGTCTGATTCACGGATGAAATATGAGTCTGCCCGGGGTTGCCGCCGACGAGAATTTGTCTTCATTCACAACGTCTGCATTCAGACTCGTTGCCACTAAGTTTTTAACTTTAAAATGTCATTTATAAAACGTCAGAATATTCTTCGGAGAGTCTGTTAGAATAAGGTTTTGTTTTAAGAAATGCGGGTTTGATGAATTGTAGCCCATTTACAAAACTGAGGACTGTGATCAGTATCTTTTTCTTGTTTTTCGTTCGTTTTCAATAATCGCAATTTGTGATTTCTTTCATATCGCGAATTCATGTCTCCAAAAATGCACATCTGAGGTCATCATCATTCTCTTGCCCTTATTCCAATTCATTTGGGGTCGGCGCAGCATGTCTTATTCCATACTTCTCTATTTATAGTCATCTCATCAGATACTTCTTTTCTTGACACAGTCCTTCCATCGTTTCTTTGGTCTTCCTCTACTCATATCCCCATCCACATTCATACTCAAAACTTTCCTCACGACATTTTCCTCATTCCTCCGCATCACATGTCCATAACACGACAACCGATTACAATACAACTTTTCAGTCACCGGCGTCACTTTCAGACTTCCTCTTAAGTACTCATTTCTTACTTTATCCATTCGCGTAACACCACACATCTCCCTTAGCATTCTCATCTCCGCGACATGCAAATGCCTTTCATTCGTTCCTTTTGTGGCCCAACATTCTGATCCATACAAGACAGCAGGTCTAACTATTGTTTTATAAATCTTCCCTGTAAGTTTAAGGGGAATGCGGGATTCGCAAATTGTTGCCGTGACCTGATGCCATTTCATCCATCCCGTGATAATTCTGTGCTTTATACTACGATCTATTTCGCCATCGCTTTGCACGAGTGAACCGAGATACCAAAAGTCGGAGCAGACAGGCACGTTTGAGGTAATTTTTTAAATTGAAATCATTCCATTGCGTTCCTGTATCGTTGACAATTACATTTATTGTGCCATGTGCGAGATTATTTATCTCAGTATGAACATTTTGCGTATTATAAGTAAGGTGGGGGCACATCACACGGTTTAATTTTTTTTCATCATACTTTTTTACTCTGAACTTTTTTTTACTCTGTGCAGTTTAATAAAATAAAAGAAAACATGTAAATAAAGCCCCGTGTTATTTAAATATGATTTAGTTTAATTTATAAAAAGAAGATGCGCATCTTCTTTTTATAAATTAAACCAAATCTTAAAATTAAAAAGCGTAAGCTTTAACATACGTCTCAATCTTCTAAACAATTGGATACACTAATCTGGTCGGCAATCTGGAATGTAAATAGAAGGTGCGGATGTGAGGGTCGACGCCTCAATATGCTAAAAGGGTTCAATCAATTACCTGCTGAATTCTCGGGATTGATTATAAACTGAGATTGCTGTCAATCTAAAGATATGAGCCTTTACCTTTTTGTGCCTTTTACGAGCGTGCGGTGTAAACGTAACGTAACTACGTCGTTTTTTAAAATAAAAAATGCCGTTTCATATATTTTTTTCATAATTTTAAGAATTTATTATATTATTTTCGTTTATTCATTTTAACACATATTTTTGACTATTTTAAATACGTCTTAATAAACTATATAAAAAAAAACATTTAAAAATATAAAAAACAGTAGCCCGCCAGCGCTGGGAACAGGGTCCGAGCTGCCGGTGGTCAGGGCTCTTGAGAGAGGAACCTCCTAACAATACGTGCCGTGTCCAGAAGTAGTGCTTTCTGAATCAAGCTCTTGATCCAGCTAAGCGAGAGCTTCTAAGATGTTGGTAAATATATATATATATATATATATTATTTATTATTAATATATGTATATATATATACAACGTGTAACATAATTAACGTACATCCTGAAATTACTTTGTTCAGAATCGTTTACTGAATCGATTTCTATAATTTTTAATATAGGTAATTTTTTATCCCAAAAATAATGAAAGCTACGTAATTTATAGCCACACTACCCCTGTATAATCCAAGCGAACTGAAATGGACCGTAACTCAAGGCAATAAGACTTTTAAAAGTGCAGTTTTATTTGTATTAATACAAATTCCGCCATTCAATACAAAATAAAGAAAAATGAACCTTATTTCAAGTAAGTTAAAGTCGTTACAAATACAGTTAGGTAAACTTGGCGATTCAACCGCACGCACACATTAAACAGGCACTCGTTAAAGGACACAATAGATAAACCAACAAAATGTAAAATATGTGAGTTCCCTTTCTCGTGCAAATTAAAAACCTGGGATAGAGCGAGATAGCCACCATGACACCGGGTTGCACCGGCGCCTACCATCAAAGCTAACTTAAATAAATGTAAACAATTTTAGTCACGCCCGGCCTTCCGTTCCGTACAGTGTATGCAAATAGTTCGCGCGCGATGTCAATAATTGACCCAAAATGTTCAGTGAAATGGTGACTAATTGTGGACTGTGGCACGTTGCAGTGTGGTGATAATGTGGTTCTAGCTGGCAGAACATTCAAGTCAACCAAAGGTATGGTACTGGAGTAGACCGCAGGGTAGGACTATGTTAGCTGCTACTTCGTGGCCATGGAACGTTCCGTCCGAACACAGCCATCGACAGGGGAGCCGATTCTCGTACACGTACTCGTTTTCAAAACGAAATATGGGATTAATTCGATGAGAATCCCCAATCAGCTGATTTGACGACTTTTTTTGTGGGGACGTATTAAATCGTTAGTTTATTTTAGTGCGATATCTAAGTCTAAGAATAAGTGCCGAGGATCTAAAAAATAGGATAGTGAACGCTTTTGATAAAAAATGACGAAGTGCTTTCTAAATTAAAACATCAATTAAGAAAACAGGCATTAAAATGTATTGAACTTTTCTATTGAAGTTGAGTCGAGCGACGACGTTAACAGCTGTCTCGAACGCGAGCGAATACCTACTAGGCTAGCAAGACTCACACAGTCGCATACGTAGTAATGAGACCTACGTATGCGACTGTGTGCGTTCGTTGATTTGTACTGTGACTACAACATTCTTCCGGAATTAGGAAAACTAATTTATTAAATAATCATTGTCTAGACATGTTTAATTAAAAATTCAGTGCATGTATTATGATTATAACATAATAAACTAATTGGGGTGTCTGAGGGTGTGCGTTAATTATGTTACATGTTGTATATATTTTTTATATATTATTTGTTTTTTTTTATTCATATTGGATGATACTGATTGTGCTTGTTGCAAACAATTTAACTAAAATCATCAGCTTCTTGTCCTTGTCCCGTTTTGTTTGGGGCCGACGCAACACATTTTTTTTCTTCCATTCTACCCTGTTGAACGTCACGCTATCATCATCTGCCTAGCCTTTTCCCAACTATGTTGGGGTCGGCTTCTAGTCTTACCGGATGCAGCTGAATACCAGTCTTTTAAATGGAGCAACTGCCTATCACACCTCCACAACCCAGTTAGACGTCACTCTATACGCTCCTTTTTCTTTCATATCTGAATTTAATCAATGGCTTACAATTTAATGTCACTAAAAATAAATTAGGTCGTATACTCGATTTACTTATATCCAATGTCGATTGTCAGGCGGTATCATGCAATGCTTTACTTGATCCTGATAGCCATCACCCAGCTATTTCTGCTCTGACTTGCTTGACCACGCAATACACTCCCTTGAAATGCCGCACGGTTCATAGACATAACTTTCATAAAGCTAACTACGATGCTATAAACTATGAACTAAGTAAAATTGACTGGGGCAGTGGACTCTCTCACCTCGGGTCTGAGCAGGCTGTTAAAGTCTTATATGAAATACTATACGGTATTATCAAATTGCATGTTCCGTTGACTAGAACCAAAAATTCTAGCTTTCCAGTCTGGTTTTCGCCATCTCTCATACGAATCTTTAAAACTAAAGAACGCTTCTGGATTAAATGGAAGACATACAACAATCAATCCGATTACTTCAAATTCTCCAACTATCGGAAACTTTTCCACAGTGAGTCTATCAAATGCTTTATGAAATACATTGAAGCGGTCGAAGACAGCATTCCTAAGAATATAAAGCATTTCTGGACTTACATCTCATCGAGAAAGGGAAAAGCTAATTATCCGGCCAGTATGTACTTCAAAAATGTTTCTTCTGATGACCCCACGGACATATGTAATCTATTTTCTTCTTTCTTTTCTTCTGTCTACGAACCCTCTACTTTTGACCCTGAAAAGTGGCAGCCTCCTGATAGCTTTGCAGATAACTCGTCTAGCATATCCGATATTAACCTATCTGTGGAAGTTATACGAGTGAAGTTGAAATCTTTGGATCCATCTAAAGGGGCGGGACCAGACGGCTTGCCACCCAACTTCTTCATAAAAACGTGTGACGCCCTGTGCAATGCTTTGCATATCATTTTTAACAACTGCTTGTGTGAGGGTGTTTTTCCCGCTATTTGGAAGCGTGCGTTTATTACTCCTGTCCATAAAGCTGGTGATAAGAATAATGTAGAAAATTACCGCCCCATCTCAATCCTTTCCACCTTGTCTAAGGTATTTGAGAGTGAGTCTTGTCCACGGTGCCTTGTATCCTCAGATTCATCAACTTATTATACCTGAACAACACGGCTTTGTCAAACGTCGTTCAACCACGACAAATCTGTTAGTGTTTACGAATTACCTCTTTGAAAAAATGGATCGGCGCGTTCAAGTAGACGCTGTCTATACGGACTTTCAGAAGGCTTTTGACAAGGTGGATCATTCACTGCTTTTGGAAAAAATTGCCTTCAATGGCATTCGCGGTAATTTGCTGAGATGGTTCGCTTCATATATTTTTAATATAACCCAAAGAACGGTAGTTAATGGATATGAGTCTGAGCCTGTTGTTGTTAGGTCTGGGGTTCCACAGGGATCCATTTTAGGTCCCCTTCTTTTTATAATATTTATAAACGACATTGAAAACTGCTTCAAAAATTCAATTTTTTTTTAATGTATGCAGATGACTTAAAATTCTATAGATCATGTATAAATACACAAGACTGCGTACTCTTGCAAGACGACCTAGACAGGCTTAATGCGTATTGTACTAAAAATAAACTTTTTCTCAGTATTCCAAAATGTCATAGCATCTCATTTACTAAAAACAAAAAAGTAATACACTACAATTATTATATCAATAGCGCACGCTTGGACAGTGTTGCGAACGTCCGGGATTTGGGTATCACACTAGATTCACGTCTACATTTCGACATACATGTTGATAACATAATAAACAAGGCGTTTCGTATGTATGGCTTCGTCATGCGATCATCTGGTGACTTTGTGCGGCCCTCTACGTTCTTGCTCTTATACAAAACTCTGATACGCTCCCAATTGGAATACGCCATCCAGATCTGGAACCCTCTCTACGACAAATACTGCTCTAGATTGGAAATGGTGCAGAAAAAGTTCTTGCGGTCTATGAACTATAAATGTTTTAATTCCAAGGTTACATACGCGCAGATACTGAAGCGATATGGCGTTCTGAGTTTAGAGTCCAGGAGACTTCTTCTGGGTGCAATGACACTACATGGCTTGTGTAACAATAAATTCGACTGTGTTGAACTCACTAATCAGTTATGTTATAGAGTACCCAGAACTGTTGTCCAACGGGGGGTGCGCGTACCCCGACTATTCCATACAGACATGTGCAAAACTAACGCCGGAATGCGCGCACCTCTTCGTTGCCTTGTTGAGATATACAACACACACTTTATGGAGCTTGACATATTTAGTCTATCCAACCAGACATTTAAAAAAAAAGTTACAGATATTTTATCAAAAAAGCAGTGAAAAGAAGTTGATAATTTTTTTATTTAATTGAATTGAATTATTTTGTATTTTATTTTGAATTATTGACAGAACTGAATTGAATTATATTGAACTGAATTAAATTATTTGTATTTGAAATATATTGAACTCAATCTAATGAAACAAAATTAAATTAAATGGAACAAAATATTTAATGGAATTAAAATAATTTGTATGTAATAAAATGAAATTAAGATCAGTTTAACTGAATTAAGTGGGAATAAATGAATTACATTAATTTGTAATACATTCAATACTGCCGTCACAGAAGGCTATGTTTTCTGTAAAATCTACCACAGTTTGTTATTCTTTTGTTAAGACGTGGATATTGGTGTGGGTTACATGTTTGTGATCTTTAGTTTATAAGGTTTTTTTTTTGTATTTTCTTTAGCATGTAACTGTTTTTTGTCCCGAATAAATAAAATAAAAATAAAAATAAAAAAATATCGTTCCTCACATAATCCATCCATCTTTTTAAATTTAACTAAAATGCTACGGTAATATTATTTTCGATACTAAACTTGACGTATTTACGTATAGTTTACACCGCGCGCTCGTCTTAGGGCCTCTAATGAATACCGGTAATTACTCAAATGCCCAACATTGATACAATCATTGGACTATTGGCAGTCAAATCAAGCCGCGATGATCGACAGACTGATAATGACGTCACAATCATTACATCATGACAACCTGACTATTTACCTTTGATTACCAGCTCTAATTTATGTGAAACTACCCACAACTTCTATATCCTACATCCCATTACATTCGGAGTGCAAATGATAACGTTTTAAGCGTAACTTTGGTCCTATTATAATTGAAATCTTGCTTGGGTCCCAAGTTAATTAAGACGGGGTTGGGTCGGCCTAACCCCGCCGACAAAAGGATTTTGTGGATATTGTATTTTGTAGATGTAAGCCCGGTAGATGTTGTGCTACTGATTTTACAGGTGATCTCTTTTTTAGAGTTCCGTATTCCTGACAAGGAACCCTTATAATTTCGCCATGTCCGTCTGTCTGAGGTTTTGCTAAGAGACTGTTAGTACTAGAAAGCTGTAATTTTGTAGAGGTGTGTATATCAATAATCGACAATGTAGTAAAATATATTTTATAGCTCCCCTACATGTGAAGTAGGGATGAATTTTTTTTTCGTCATCTACCCCATCGTGTGGGATATCGTTGAATAGGTCTTTTAAAATGACTTAATGGTTGCTAGTACTATTTTTCGATTTAATGATCCATTTACGAAATATTAAACTTTAAAGAGAACATTTTTGTTCCAGTAGGGCGTCCCCCCCCCCTCTAAAAGCTAAACTGCTGGCTTGAAAAATCTGGTTAAAATCATGATGATAGTGCATATCATGAACTTTAAAGGAAAACTATAGCGGTTAAGATAACTTTATCATTTTAGCAGTAATAGTTGTTGAACTTGGGTGTTGGATGATTTCGTACCAAATACAAAATCCTTAAAAGAAATCCTCTAAAGTGACTAAGATGAAGTAGTTTCTTGAATATAACGAGCTACTACAGAACCCTATACTGCGCGTGGCCCGACATGCACTTGGCCGGTTTTATTGTGTTTTTATTCGGCTATTGTTATTCTGATGGCTTTGGATTGATTTATGATGTTTTTGAACTCTTTGAACAATGAGAATGAAGTGAAGTCCTAATAGTAAGATACCCTTTTATAAAATTTTCAATGATTACGTTCTACCGCCCAGAGTTCATAGGAAAATGCACATGGTCCTTTAAAACTTAAGTAGAGTTTGACAAGTCTTTAACTTCAATTACTCGATTCAGAAATGGGCAATTAAATGTATCTAAAATGTTCATATAATTCAAATTTCACGACTTCATTCAATAGTCGGTTTTTTTCACTATTGTTATTCTAATGGCTTTGGATTGATTTACAGTGTTATTGAACTCCTTAAACAATGTCATGGGGCCGAGTGCGCGTCTCCTTTTTAAGAAAAACTCTTACCGGTCGACACTTCGCGTAAACAGAGTGCTGAGTGCTATATAAAAATAAACGTTAATTTGCCATCAAATCAGATAAACAGCACATCTAAACAATGAGAAAAAATATTTTAGTTTAATTTTACTAGTCTTCTTAAAATGTTGTAATAAGTAGTTTGGATTGCAATGCTAAACCTCAGCGGTTTTACTATGTTGGAGTCAGTTGCCAATTAGAAGGCTCAGTGTCAAAATGCCTTTAATTTTATCAAGACACGAGATACAGAGGTGCGTGTTTTGGTAATTTATGAAGTCTTCGATTATATGAGTCTGGTAACAAACTAAGACAGTTTAAACGAAATTAAATAAAGTTTTAAGGTTTATGTTCTGTTTCTCTACCGAAAGCTCATCATATTTGTCAAGAAAAGTGTGACTTCGGCACAAAAGTGCTTAACAATGAATTTCTCTAAAGCATAATTTATTTAGACTTTGGTTTTATTATTATTATATTTTCTTCATAATTTAATTTTAACATTTTGTTTCTCAAGGTAAATAACCTGTTGCAATTTTATTATATTATTATTTTTTACATATATTAAGTGACGATCTTTTTGCATGTTTTCTTTAATAACTTTTGGCATTGTTTGGCAGTGTGCATACTTTGTTCCACAGTATATTTAAACCAGACAAGATCTAGACGTGAAGACTTGTAATTGGCTGTCTGATTATCATACTGTTATTTATCACTATTTTATTTAGCTGTAAGTCCTCCAAAGTCTTTAAATAAATAAAAAATATCATATTAAGAAAGTAACAAGCTCCTATCTATCTTTCAGAAGAAGAATAACCACAATAGCTTTCATAATAAATGGCTTTACCGACAAATAGCTACTTCGGATCGGCTGAGCTCCAACAATGATAGCAACACTTGGCACCAGTCGTAGTGTCCTGTTATCTTGAGTAACTCGGCTTTAATCTTTGCAGACTGTTTTTCTATCTTTGTAGACTTGAGAGTAAAGTTAAGTTCTTGGGCTACCGTGGCAGGAGGACTGAGATTTATGTCTTAAAATAGCAAGCAATATAAACACCATCTTCTTAAGAAAGTGGTTACAAAAAACCGTTTTAAGCTTTCACGGTTCATAACTATACTTAAAATGTCACTTACGGGATATCTTCCGTGAATATTGTTTATTTTTGACCCGCGATCATGGCGCTTGCAACAGCGTCGAAATATCGGGAGCTCAAAAATAAACAATAATCACGGAAGATATCCCGTAAGTGACATATTAAGTGGTTTACAAAAAGTATCTATGAATTATATCAACTATCTGGTGTCCACGACACAAGCCTCGTTGCTTAGTGTGGCACTAGATGGCGGAGTGTGTTAATGTCCAGCGATATTTATTATTTTTATTATTACAGATTGTTGACTGAGAACAAATAGGTAGTTAAGTAGTTATAATAGATATAAGTATATTTTAGATAACAAAATTCCCTTTATTTACCGCCAAATATAAAAGATTAAATATTATTGTTAGTCTACTGTTGTTATAGTAGTTATACAAATATCATTGTATTAAGTCAAATAAGTGAAAATTATATGTCCGCACTAGTACTTAGACCATGTATAATAGTTTTTTTTTTTTCTCGGCTAAAAATTGTATAATAACATTTATTAGATAAGAACAACTTAGCGTTACATAGTTACGCACCTAAACCATAGTTCTAATAGTTTTGTTCTGTTCTCCTAGATAAACTGTGAAAACAGTTTTGCTGGGCACTGTCATAAATTAAGACTTTTATAAACTTTCTTATCACTACAAAAAAAAAAATTCCTCCGCCGCGTCTGTCTGTCTGTTCGCGATAAACTCAAAAACTGCTGCACCGATTTTCATGCTGTTTTCACCAATGGATAGGGTGGTTCTCGAGGAAGGTTAGTATATAATTTGTCAAGTTTTTGTATACATTGGCTAAAATATACATACATAAATATATTAGTTATATTATATAACAGATATAATAAATAGATATATTGTTATTGTTTGTTATTTATAGTTTATTATTGTTGTGTTTTGTTATTATTGGTTATATTTGTTGGAGGTGTCGGGAAAAAATAAGCCGTCTGGGAGCTTATCGCGATAACTGACATCCACACGGGCGAAGCCACGGGCATCAGCTAGTAATAAATAAATAAATACAATATATTTAAGTAGTGAATGTTATGTTAAATCCGGTTAGCAGGGATGATGTTCAGATCAGAATATTAGGGAAGAAACGCTAGGGTGGCCCACGAAATTCTCTTAGTTTGAACGGAATTTGCAGGTCAGTGTTAAGCGGCATGTTAAACAAAAGTATGATTCGTGACCATAACACGTTTGTAGTTACATAATTATAATAATTAAAATCATCAATACAACCTTCTAAGTTCATTGAATCCCATTCAATGACTATTTCATGAAAATTCATAATTATTACGCTTGTTTTTTTTGTAATAGCATTACCCAGGTCAACCTATATTCAGCTTAAGCGGACTTATCCTGTGGGTGCCTTGAGTGTAAGGCCTCCAGCCTTGGGGTTTTATTATGGGATTTTGGTTTCCGCAATTAGTCCCTAGGACCATTGTGCGTGGGTTCCTAGGGGTTCATGTTTTGTTAACGAAAATTTATATAAATACTACATAAAACTATGCAGATGTTATTTTGTATAGAATCAATGGATTCATTGCTAGCTACTAACGTTTAAATCGTAAATTCCGTTTTAAAACTTCCCGTACTAAATTAGGTACGAAGCTTATGAGTCAAAAAACAAACACCACAACGTTCTCAGTCATCCCTTTACGGCTTTGCTTTGGGGTTTTTACTGTGAAGTAAAAACCCCAAAGCACTTTAAACTCCAAAGGACCAACATTGCTACTCGTTTTTTCCCAGACTTGGTCTTTGAGTCCTGATGGGTATTATTTATTAATGAACGAGGTGGACCGACCATGTGTCAGTGTTTTTGTGACGGTGACTAATCCACTGTGGTCCGGCAAAACATTCATGTTGGAAAGTTGTCGTAAGGCTTCAGTATTTGATGCTGTTTTGTTAATAAACTTGCTCTCAAACCGGACTTTGTTCCTGCTTGTTTTTATTTTCGTGGAGTCATTTTCATTCATATGCCTATCCCAGGTATATAAGTCACTTAGATTTAATAGTCTAATAAATACTTTTTATTTTTTTCGTACTAATTCACCAGTGCTAATCATTTATAGAGTATGTACCTACTACAGAAAATGAACATTCGACGCCTGGCCGCCGCCGAGTGCACACGTGCGCTCCGCTCTGTCGCTGCCTGGCTCCCGCGCACCCCGCGCCCCCCGACTCGGTTTCGCCGCTACGCTACGTCAGTAGCGTCCGCCGCCTCGCCGAGCTCCGACGGCCCCCGGCCCGCCAAGTCGTAGTGTGACTACAGTCTTTGCCTTGTGCTCGGACTTAGTTGCGCTGCGCCGTGTCGAATTAACTACTTGTAGTTAAATTCGATACGTTAAAAACTGTCTTTTTCAAGACATATTTCCTTAACGGAAATCGTCAAAACCTCGTCCGCGTTTTTTGCCCTTCAGGTGAAATCCACGATTTTTTAGTGGTTCTTGACGGAAACCTCACGGTGTTAACGAAGTCAAGAGGGTGGTGACCCGACACACCCGCCGATCCCCTTCAGGGTGAGGCAACCCGTTGGAAGGGCTCTGACTGCGGCCTTGGGGGATCTCCTAGTCGCAGTCTGGTAGCATCTAATCCCCGTTTGTCCACAGCTGCACCCGGGACGTCTGGGTGTCTCTACCCCAGCGGCCCGGATCGGTCGCAAGACCCATAGGGCCCTGCCGCACAATAAGATCGGCGGCAGGTTTACAAGCTTAGGGCACACCTTAGCACTCACCTCCCTGTAATCCCAACAGGGTGAGAACACATCCCTGGGTTATCCCACCCGGGGAGTTAGGTTTTACAGTGTTTTCCGGCCCTTCTGGCCATTCAGACAGCAGTGGAGCTGGCGAGTTTGTTTGTGTTTTTCTTCTCGCCAGTGGAACACTAGGAAAAACTCAGGTGTAGCCTCGTTTTAAGGGAGCTGTCTGCCCGGGGAGTTTACGTTTCACGTACCTCCTCGGGATAGGTTTGGTTAGGACTAGGCATAGGTTAGGTTATGTGCTAGATCCCCCCTTTGTTAATTCTGCCATAATGGCAACGCCCCGAACCGAGGAATTAAATTCCTCGCTAGGAGTGCTCCTCAAGCGTCTTCTAGAGGACAATAACCCCTACATTAGGGAAGTCTATGATGGGCTCCTTGAGCCATTTAAGAAGGAGAACTGGGGCAAGCCAGACTCCCACTCAAGATCTCCCTCTCCTATTCCCCGACCCAAGTCCACCGATATGGACGTTGTGGTCAGCCCCGTAGCCCCCGATAGCTCTCCCGAGTTGGTCTCCTCCTCTGAGTCCTCACCATCCGAGCCAGAGGAATTCCAGCTCATACAAAACGGGAAAAGAAAGAAGGCTAGGAAGTCCAATGCCGGAAAGGCCAAGAAGGCAGTCACGGCATTGAACGCCCCCCTCTCCGCTTCCCTTTCCCACATCCCCTCTACCACCGGAGTAGCTGCTCCCTCAGCCGCGACCCCCATCAACCGCTATCCCAGCCGTACGGCTACTGGCTCGGCTCCTGCCAGCCGCCCGGATAGTCCAATGGAACCGGTTCCATCTCAATCCGCTTCGACCAAGAAGCTCACACCCCCTGCTCTGTACATCAGAGAAAAGGGGAAGTGGACTGAAGTGTCCAAGATGTGTGCGGATCGCAAGATCCAGTACACAAGCGCGACATCTACCCAACAGGGTATTAAAGTAAAGGTCCCTACCTCCACCGACTACAGACAGTTGGTGCATGCCCTTCGTGGAAGGAATATCGCCTTCCACACCTTCTCACTCCCGGAGGAAAAGCCGACCCGCGTGGTCATCAGGCGGATCCCGAAGGAGATCCCTGCCCAGGACATCCTGGAGGATTTAACCTCCCAGGGCATCCCCGTCTCGGCGGTTCACCGCCTCCATAAAAATAGGTCCCAAGGGGGTGACGAGTACGACATGGTGCTCGTCATCTGTGACCCAGTCGAGGGTCACCACCCAATATTCAAGTTAAAGTCAGTCTGCTCCTTATCGGGCATCTCAATCGAGAGGCCCAAGAAGCAGAATATAGTTGGGCAGTGTCATCGCTGCCAACTATACGGCCACAGCCAAAAACATTGTTACGCACCGCACAGGTGCGTAAAATGTCTAGGCGAACACGCCACGGCAGATTGCCCTCGTCCTAAGGACAGGACTCTGTGTACAGAGCCGCCTAGCTGCGTGCTATGCGGTCAATCTGGCCACCCGGCAAACTACAGGGGCTGTCCCAAAGCCCCCAAACAATTCGCCAACAGACTGGCGAATCGCGCTCAAGCCCGTCAGCAGAGGGAAAGCCCCCTGACGAAAGCCCCATCCAAAGACCTCCCTGAGCGTCTCAGCCCACAGAGGCCCTCTCCTTGGAACCAGCTCAACCACCAGCGTGCCTTCCCTGCCCTGGTGAAATCCCAGCCCAACCCGTTGCCAATGCCTGGCCTCATGGACAACCCAGTCCCAATGCCCACTCCAGTGGCTCGGTCCCAGGTCCCTCTTCCCTCCCCTAGCCCCCGGCCTTCCAACCAGGAAGAGGAGAGTACAATCGACACCCTCATGAGGTTCCAGGTGTTTATCTCACCTGAGGCCGACTGCTTAGCAGCCGAGCTCAGGTTAGCTAAGGACCTGAAACAGATCAATGAGATTTACGCGAGATATCCTAGGATCGCGGAAGCCCTTCGTAACCTCAACCAATCTCAGTAATGGATAACACACCCGTAGCATCGTGCACCCAACCCCGGTCCCTAAAGTTAGGCTTTTTTAATGCTAATGGCATGGGAGGGCAACGCGACGAGATCGCGTCCTTCCTTCGCGATTATCAAATAGCCATTTTCCTTATCCAAGAGACTTTTCTAAAACCCAGCAATCGTGATCCTAAAATTGCCAACTATCGTTTAGTTCGCAATGATAGGACACGTTGTCACAAAGGCGGTACGCTCATCTACTACCGCAAGGAACTGCACTGCATCCCAATCGACCCCCCTCCCCTAGAATCCCTACTGGAGGTTTCAATCTGTCGGCTAGCCATGACAGGTCATCAACCGCTTCATATAATGTCTGCCTATATGCCCCCCTCAAACACGTCTGAGAATCATAACCTCCTGGTTAATGATCTCACCAAACTCTTCGGCATGAGTGGTTCCGTTATCATAGCGGGCGACTTCAACGCCAAACATCCCGCCTGGAATAGTAGTATGACTAACCCGAGAGGGAGAGTCGTCTGCGATCTAGGCCAGACCATCAACTTCGATCCCATTGCTCCTATGGAGAACACGCACTATCCCGACACCACTAGTCACCGTCCCGATGTGCTCGATATAGCGCTGCTCAAGAATGTTAGCCTTAGGTTACATTTAATTGAGACGCTACACGAGCTTAACTCTGACCACCGCCCAGTGCTCATGCACCTAGTTTCTCGCTCGGGTATCTCTGACCCTAGCCAACCCACTCCTACCACCCTAATAACCGACTGGAAGAAAGTAAGCGATATGCTGAAATCCGACACGTCACCGCACCTAGACGGTATCCCCGACCACATTGTCTCAGTCGCAGACACCGAGGCCGCTATCGACTCGTTTACAGTTCACGTGCAATCCATTTTAAAGGATTGCTCTCGGGAAGTCCCAGTGTTGAGTGATCAACGCTGGAAACTACCCGACGACATCCGTGAACTGATAAACGAGAAGAACGCGGCCATACGTGCCTATAGCGTCTGGCCCTGCGATGAGAACAAAGCTCACATGCGTTATTTACAGCGTGCTGTAAAGAAGCGCACTAGTGAGTTTCGTTCGAATCAATGGGACAAGATGCTCAGCGAACTGGAGCCAACCCACCAAGCCTTCTGGCAACTTCAGAGGAAGCTGAGGTCCTCCGAGGAGGCCTCTTCTCCACCTCTCATCCGTCCTGACAAGAGCGTCGCTTTTGACGACTCTGAGAAGGCAGAATGCCTGGCCGACAGTTTGGTATCACAGTGCTCCCCTAGCACCCTTCCAGTAGACAAGCAGCACCTCGTTGAGGTGGATGCAGAAGTCGAACGAAGGGCTGCACTCCCTCCCGTAGAAGACCCCGACGATCCCCTCCCTCCGGTCACTCCAGACGAGGTCAAGGATATAATCGACAAGCTCAAGCCTCGGAAAGCCCCTGGCGCCGACGGCTTCACCAATAGGATTTTTAAAACCCTCCCCGCTCAGCTCATAGTCCTTTTGGCAGCCATCTTCAATGGCGCCTTGAGCAATAACTTGTTTCCCCAAGTGTGGAAAGAGGCCACCGTCATCGGTATTCCCAAACCTGGGAAACCGAAAGCTCAGCCTTCGAGCTACAGGCCGATCAGTCTCCTGAGCGCGCTCGGCAAAATCTATGAGAGACTTATTTATAAGCGACTCAGAGATTATGCCGAGACAAAAGGCCTCATTCCCGACCAACAGTTCGGTTTCAGAACCGAACATTCATGCATACACCAAGTCCACTGCATCGTCGAACACTTGAGCGCTGGTTTCCAGCGTGGAGCGATGACGGGGGTGTTGTACTTCGACATAGCGAAAGCCTTCGACAAGGTCTGGCACAACGGCTTATTATACAAGCTGTATAAACTCGGTGTGCCGGACCGTCTCGTGCTCATCTTACGAGACTTTCTGTCGGATCGCACCTTCCGCTACCGCGTGGGAAAATCTCTTTCTTCTCCCCACCCCATCCGAGCTGGAGTCCCTCAGGGCTCCGTCCTCTCTCCTCTAGTTTTCACGCTGTTCACCAGCGACATCCCAACGAACAAGAAAGTTCAGGTTGCCCTATTTGCCGACGACACGGCTATTTATTACACCGGCCGATCTCAGGTTTGCATCCATCGTGCACTTCAACAAGCCGCCGATTCACTCGGCGCTTGGTTTCGTAAGTGGAGGATCGAAGTAAACCCTGAGAAGAGCCAGGCTGTTCTCTATCAGAAGTTACGCCATCAGCGACCGTCACCTGCCGCCATCACTATGTTCGGCAAGCCTATCCCTTGGGAGAAGCAAGCCAAGTACCTCGGTGTCATCCTCGACGAACACCTGACTTTCGCGGCCCATATCAAAGCAGCTCGTAACCGAGCAGCCTTTGCCATGGGCAGACTCCACTTCATGCTAGTCAAAAAGAGCAAGTTGTCACTCAAGTGCAAGTTGCGTCTTTACACGGCAGTTATCCGACCTATCATGACATACGCTTGTGTCGTATTCGCTCATGCCCATCCCCGCCACATCCACAGGATGCAGACCTTGCAGAACCGCTTTCTCCGTAAGATCACCGGAGCCCCCCCGTACGTCCGTAACGATAGTCTTCACTTAGATCTTAGAATCCCCACCATTCAGCAATTCATGAAACGTCTTGCAAAGCGTTTTTTCGACTCCTCTATTAAGCATAGGAACCCCCTGATCGCATCGGCCGCCCGATACGACCCATCGCGTATCAGCTCAGTCCGCCGTCCTCGGCACACTCTAGTCACCCCCGACGACGCTATTACCCTCTTACAGGAGAGTAGCAAAGACACCAGCACCGTACGTAGAAAATACAGATACAAACCGAACACATACCGACCTCGCCGCCGAGGTCCGGCGCGTAATCCCCGTTCAATTCCCCCCCGACCCTTGCTAGAGCCAGCCCGCGATGCTGAGCCAGTAATTTGAAACGAGCCCCTAATTAATGACACTCAGATCCAGCCTGTCCCTTTGCTGCCCCCAGCGACGCCCTAAGCCGAGGTTCGTACCCCACAGGGGGTGCCCTTAGGCGTGGTCGCTTAGTTTTAAGTTATCATGCCCCTGGCTGGAGGCCTTAGCTTCAAGGCATCCACAGGTATAGTCCGGTTAAGCAGTAGCCAGTCTCTTCTAGACTGAACTGCGAGATGCCATTCCCAAAAAAAAAAAAACAGAATATGAAATGGTAAATGTTACTAAATGTGATGAAATGTTTAAATATTTAATTAAATGTAATGGAATGTATTGTTAAACGTTAGGTTTAATGAAATGCTACTATAATTATATTGTAAGAAGCGTAATTGTTAAGGAAAATAAAGGCTTTATTATTTATTATATAATTCATTAGAAACTAATTCAGACCAGTGCGGGTTGGTGAATGTCAAATGTCTGAGAACTTTACGGGTAAATATATATACGGAAATACCAGCATGGTGAGGAAGCAGACATGTCCAAACATGTCTGCTTCCTCACCATGCTGGTATTTGAGTCCTTGTAGGTATTTCTTATTATTGAACGAGGTGAACCGACCATGTGTCAGTGTTTTTGTGACGGGGACCAATCCACTGTGGTCTGGCAAAACATTCATGTTGGAGAGTTGTCGTACGGTTTGTGTGTTAGATTCTGCTTTTTTTTTTTCATGTCGCTGGCACGACATTATAATTTCCCGGCCCAAAGCCTTGCCATATCCACGGCTGGGCCACGTCCGTAGCAGCGTAGAGGTCTCATTGCCTGCATGTATAGGGATCGACGGGTGTTTTGTGATAAAATTGCTTTGAAGTTCTTGGACTTGATTCCTTTTTTTTTCTTGGTTTTCAATGACAATGGCTTTCATTTTCGTCACAGTTCAACAACGTTCATTGAATTTATTGCTTGCCTAATAACGTTGAAATTTTCCTAGAACATTTTGTGAACCTAGGATTTTGTACAAAATGCAGAAGTTTCTAAGCACCACTAGAAATACGTAATCATTGTTTTTAGCTTTCACGGTTTATAACTAAACTTTACTGTCACCTACGGGATATCCGGAAAATACTACAAAAAAAACCGGGAAATACTTAATGTCCAATACACTTACAATAACACGAGTTTACCCTTGTCCGATACAGTAACGTTTTTGTCGGTCGTAACTTATTTACTTAAACAAACGGTTGAGGTCTTTACGTCTCTTTATAAGCAAATGAATATTAATAGGTAAAAAGTTCAATGGACGTTATTCTTATAGCTGTAACAAAGCTGTATGTCTGATTAGTCTTTATTGATATTTTCCTCACCATACTGAACATCTTCTTTATCGTGTGGTTAGTGCCTCACCTGGTGTCAGAGTTTTTATGCCACCCATGGGCCTCTGACTTGGCTTTTACATCCCGTCGAGAAATATCTTTCAGGCATGCTGGTTTCCTCACGATGTTTTCCTTCTCCGAAGCAAGTGATAATTATAAAATGCGCACATGAATCTGAAAAATCAGAGGAGCGTGTCTTGGATTCGAACTCGAGACTTATGATTTGGCAGTCCGACGATCATACCACTAGACTATCTATCACTACTCATATCTATACTATGCTCATATTGAACATGATTAAACTAAATTAAATGCATCGAAAAAACTCATAAATTATTTAAACAATTGTTTAGGTTTATTTTCTACTGCGTTATTTTAGTTTATTGACAGTTTGAATTGAGATAAAAAAGTAGAATTCATACCCTTCGTGCATTTCAAAATTCGCTACATATAAAAAACACACTTACAAAGGACAAAAACTTACAACTCTCCATAGACACAATAATATACAGACTGAATTTGCCTATAAAGGTCACAACATAGACATCAGACAGGCTGCAAGCCCCACAAACTCCAAAAAGACTAAGATACTGCACAATTTACTCTAAAATTTATAGACAATGGGTCTCCTGCTTCGTTAAATTTTAACTAAGTGAAGTTCCCCTTTGCCCCAGCCGGTCTGTCTTCAGAAGATGAAAGCTATTGAAAATTTCATCAGGCGTCTGCAGCGCCATCTATACAGCTTTTAAGTGGAGAAATGCAATACAGGATAGATTTTGTTAGAAAAAATAAATTGGAACTTGAGTCTTTTATGAATTAGTTTGTGGTTGAGAGGTTTCCTTTAAGTACCGATAACAAACAAAATTTTGTAACTACCTCTACAGTTTATTTTTAACTTACTGAACTGTGCAAGGTTGTTTAATTTGTATGTTTTAGCGCAACCAATGGTTGCGCTTCGAGGAATAATTTAGTTGCGCTTAGATGGTTGCGCTTAAAATAGGTGCGCTCTGAGGAATTCCTCGTTATTTTGATTTAGCAAATAAAGAAGTTTTAACTAGCAGTTTTTCATTCTATAATACATAAATAATTATTCAGAATAGAAAAAGCAAATTTGTTATGCAGAAAACTTTATTTAATAAGGAAATTTTCCTTTTTGCTGCAATAGCTCCACCATATTGTTCATTTTTTTAAATCTTGGATCATTTACTATAGATTAATATAGGTATCCATTGTCACTTACGATCGGTATAGCGTTCATCGTTTATAATTCAAACAAATACATTAAATACGCAGCTTAGCAGCTATTTAGGTACATCAATACAAAATTAGATCAAAGTTGTCAATGAAACAATTTTGATTCAGCTTCCATAACCTACCCATTAATTACAAATACTTCATAGTTACTTAGTTTGAAAAATAGCTGGCAACATTAAAATATTAAAACACGATGCACCAAGACAAAAGGTAGATTAAATTCTCACTGAATTACTGTTCATGGTATGGACGCACGCAGCAAGTCCCGATAACTAAGGAAAATTTGATAAAGAATCCCAAAAAAGTGTTCTACTAAACTTGTTGAAGAAGTTTTGAAAGCAAAATGAAACGATGTTCAAAATTCATTGACCGATAGCTTGGTAACATTACGGTTCATTCCGTTAAAATTATTCAACAGTAAAAGGGTTCAATAGGAATTTTGGTCTTTCGGAACTATTTCCTCTGTAAATAAGTTTTTTTTTTTTGCATAAGTGTTCATAAATGACACGCGACGCTAACGCAGTCACGCAGATTCATCACGACGCATTTTCCAATAAAAGGGCATCACTCTGGGAGCTCAGTGATGCCCAAAGCGGAGTCTCGTACACCACAGGGCAAAACCAAACTACATACCCTGAGCGTGTGCTTATTTTTTATGCCCTGACTGTGTACAGTGTGATTACTCAATAATTAAGTAAAATTAAGATACCAATGTAAGCACATAAGCAAGCAGATTTCCATTGGAAATTGGGATCTTGTCACAATCAAAACTCCCCCTCGTGCCTCGTGTCCCTCGTGAATATCCTTAAGCCCATTATCTCGTTCCGGGTAAACTACAAAATTATGCAAAAATAAGTCCAAAACAAAGGAAATCGCTAATCGGATACGCCAGCCCACACCTAACCTCTATCAATCACTGAACTCTCAAACTATCATACCTATATCACAAAAAAGATAAATCACAAATATTAGTTAAAGTTTTCCAAGCTGAAAATGACTGGTGGCACCCGCGGGATGGGATTCAATTTAAACTTCCACTCCCGGACTATTATTTTAATACTGCTGCGTTTGTGGGGAGCTCGTCCAATGTAAGCTGTGTTGTTTATTGTGCTGTTTCTCGTTTTGATAGCTAGTTTTAGACTTTTTGTGGCTGTAGTTAGGGTACTGAAAATTTTGAGGAAATAGTTTTTATTTTTTTTGTAGTTTCTCGTGGTGTGGCTCATGGCTAACTAACAACAACCGCTCGGGTCCTTGTTCAGGTTAAGCCACGCTTGCCTAGGTGCCTTCGAAAGCACGATAAGCCCTTTGGTCCCGTTTGTCAATTGTAGAACTTTAGCAGTCGTTACAGGTAGTCAGTGGCCCGAAAGTCTGACGACCAGTCTTACCAAGGGGTTTCGTATTACCTAGTACTAACTGGGTTGTGAAGGTCAGATAGGCAGTCGCTCCGTGTAAAATACTGGTATTCAGCTGCATCCGGCTAGATTGAAAACTGACCCCAACATAATTGGGAAAAGGTTAGGCTGATGAAGATGTGGTGTAGCAAAATATATTACGGGTTTGTGTCTCAGTGAAGCAATACCAAAAACTTTTTTGATATGGATAAACCTCTGTATTTGTGTATACAGGAACCTATGTTCAATAACGTGTTTAAAATTTCTTGTATGTTCCTCAATACTTTTAGAAATTACTACTTCTCTCTAGTATTATGTCCAAATTATGTTCCTGAGCTTAAAAAGTTAAATAATCCAGTCCATTTAATAAAACCCTCAACAAATATTTCCTTTAAAAACATTGCGGCCTTTAAACTCAAATAACTCGGTAAACTCAGTCGAAACCATTTGTTTTTTCAACAAGAACACAAGTAAACATTCGAAGAAAACATTTTAAAACACATTAGGAAGTCATAAATCATTGGATAGATGTAAATTTAAACGGCGTATAGCACCATTGATCATGTTGGGCTATTATTGAAATAGAATTAGTCGTTCGTTACTCGAGATTGTCCTATTTCAGTATTTATTGGCCTAGTCTATTAACACTATCTAGTACTGGGTTTCTAGGCTAAACAGAATAACAGAGTTGATCTGCTTCATCATGTAAACAAGCTCAACAGGCGTCGTGCAAAGGCAACTTCGGAGAAAACCAATGAAAATCTTGCGACGATACTCACGCAAAAGAAACAAAAGCTTGGGGCCTCAAGCCTATCTTTTTGACATTACTCATTTGATATCCTAAGTCAAAATCCACTGACAGACTTTGGGGACTATAATATTGTCCTTTTAATTGACATTTGTGACAACTGGTACTAAGGGCAAAAACAGGCAAATGCAGAACTGTTCCGAGCCAATAGCTAAGTCCCGACAGATTGAATTGGTGACAGAAGTTCGATGTGTAAATTAATCGAGAAGCATAACAGAAGGTGGTCAAAATTGTGACTAGCAAATTTTCTTACCACGTCAACAGTTATATCGCTCAGATTTGTCACCAAACACGGTAACGCAATAGCCGCATAAGCATTTGATGGCTTACCACCAAATGCCCAAACAAGAAGGGGAATAGAAATTATCGTTGAAAATGTCAAACACGTCGTCAAATTTTGGGCCGACTCAATTTAGTTTGTCATGAACACGCTAAGTAGAAGAACAGTCATTTTGTGATAACTAACGCTAACAATAACATTTTATTTTATTAACTTATCAAAACCTTTACACAATTAGTAAAATAAAACCACTGCATTTGACAGAGCCATTACCCACCGCAAAATTCAAATCAACAAACTTTGTGTACTTTATCAGCATGAAAAAGCGGTTTGAACAAGATTTCTGAGCGAACACAGAACATAGATTTATGGTTGGCAAGGTTCCAATTCAATAGATTGGTTTGCAAAAACCAACATCTATCATCGGTAGCGTTGTACCGTGTCACCGAAGGATTGGGACAGGGATGGATTAGGGAAGTGTATTGGGTAACTTGTATGTGGAGTTGATTTGTAGTGCGTCCGGAATACCGGATTTTGCTGATGCATTCGTACGTAATTTCCGAAGGGTCAGGCAAAGGTACCCACACGCCTACACGTCACCCACATTTCATCAGTTTTTTTTTTATGTCCCATATAATGCAGGGGGCGAGGAATGTGTGAACACAACCGACTAAGTGAACAGACGATGTCATCAAAGTGGTCGGAACAAACTGTATAGCCATGACACAAAACCGTCGAAAGGGGAGAGATTGGGACGAAAACTACACTCGGCATTGGATGGCCTAAGTTGAAGAAGAATAATAGAGCCGATTGCCATCAATCTGGCAAAAATTCTGACATTGAACTGAGAAATTCCATAGGAGAGTCCAGTGAAAGTTTCACTCGGCGACGCTTGCGATTATTAGACGCTGAGACAACAGCAGACAATAATCATGCATAATTAAGACAATATTTATGCCACGTTTAAACATAGCCGCATCTTTACTAAGTCCACAATAAATTACTTTAAACATTAATTTGCATTCAAATTATATAAACAACCAAAATTATTATATAATATTAGAAAGCAGACATAATCACTCCCAATACAATAGCTAATCTTCATTGTTATAAAATGAAAATTGATGAGTTCACATTATTTAGTGTAATGAAAAATAATAGGTAACTGCTAGAACACTAACAAAGCTTAAGAAATCCCAAGGGTCATGTCTTAATGGAAGATTTTAGGCAGATTAAATTTCAGAGAATTCTTTGTAACTTTGTTTTGCTATTAATAAAACATCGCACCATCCGTCTTAGGATGAGTCTCCCAAACTAGCTATGATAACAAAATAATGATCTAAACATTACCGTTTTCATGAAACAGAGAAATTTTTAAAGTATAGGACCGATCCGCGCTGCTAAACTTGGGGTAGTTTTATGCCCAGCTATGGACGTCTTTCGGCTGATATGAGGGCTGAAAGTAAGAGAACAAAAGCATTCTTACCTGTCCTATGGATACTTCAAGGAAGATCCACTGCAAGCCACGATTAAGAAGGCTGAACCGGGTCGTCAACACTGCAGCAGACCACATAAATTGGAGACATTTCGTAAAGAGCATTGAGGAAAAGATAAAAAAGGATGCTTATTTAAAGAAAATATCATTATATTACTCGGAAGTTGAAGAAAACCAATACAACGTGGTTCAAGAAACGTGTTTAGTTATAAATCGCTTCATAAAAACTGTACCAAAAGAAGTGTCTTACCAGGAGTATCCAATAACTGAGTTGTAGGCTCCATGTGTAATATTGAAATTCAGCGGCATCTGGTTGGACTGGAATTCGACCCTAACTTAGTTGGGTAAGGCTAGGCAGATTTGTATTACCGTACCTAAAATCAGTTTCTAAATCCGTCCCTGCACAACCGTGCAAGACGTAGTCGCTCATAAAAAATACGGAAGAAAAGATATTTCATACGATTCCGCTTATTCAGGAAAAAATCTATAAAATATGCGCACTGATGTTATTTGCATTAGGGTCAGGTCGAGACCTAATGTTTTCTGCTACTGAAGCGAATTTATAATAGTGTTTTTTTATCATAATAAATAATGAATTGATTTTATTGAAAATCTTTAATGTTTTCACACAGCTTTTCACAGTGATAAATAGAGGCATACAAATAAAAACAAAAACATATTTGTTTTATCATCATCGCCTGTAATTGCCAAAGGTAAGTACACCTCTACCTAACGATAGAGGACCTAACGGTAGAGGTGTACTTTACCTGGTGGTACCTGCTAACGAGAGGTTTTCTACATGTAGCTCCTCTTTGATGAGTGAATATAAATGTGCAAAAAAAAAAGATATGTTGCATAATAGACTCTAAACTTCAATTGGTACAATTGAAATAATTCTAACTTTATTATTACTTTATGAAAAAAATATTCAAAGTGAAGCATTTTTTCTTTGAAATTTCGTAACTACTCCTAAACGGCATTAAGTTTTAGTATTTTTTTTTTTCACACAAATATTTGTCACTTTTTTCTTCACAAAGTGTACAATTGGCATTTTGATCTAATGATTTATTAATAACAATAATCCATTTATTTCACGTAACAAAGACCCATACATAAATACCTTAACCTAATAATAATACATACTAATAACAATTTTTGTTAGTTTAAGCAACTTAAAACTATGTTAGTAGCACTTCACTTGCACGATGTTTTGTGCGTTCTTGTGGAATTTGTCAGCGGAAGCGACGGAACACCACATCTTGCGGCCAAAAACTTTCTTCCAACACCAAATGGAGTATACACGTTGGGATGCGCACCACAAACGCCTTGAAATTGACGTTGCGGCGTGACTCCAGTAACTGAACTCTTGGCGTGTATCTTTGGCGCACGTACTCCTCGATGTCCTCAGCCTCAGTGGTGTAATGTAAGCGAGAGATGTACTTACACCGGGGTGTTCGGCTTCGCGGCGCGAAGTTTAACGTTGGGCTCCGCAGGAGCCTTGCCGGAGCGGTTCTTACAGCTTCGCTGACGGCGTTTCCTCCTTTGCACCGTCACGAAACTGTCATCATCAGCCCGGTCCGTTGCCTTTGCAGTCACGGGCTTTGCGGGGAGAGTTGCTAATTTAGCAGATAGTCCAGCCTTAATAAACAGCACGCCCACATTTTGAAAGTTCTGTTAAAATCCCATGCAAAAGAGGGCGACCTATTGTGTTTTAGGTACTCGTATACCGAAGAATATTTTTTAGGAAACAGTATGAAATAGATACGTTCCAGAAGACTACCGGAAGCAATGGTTTAAGTATTTGTTTATATATTATGACAAATAGTATAATTTTTGTTAAATAAATCATTTTTACTTTTCTTAGAATTGGTTCTAAGCATATGAACTGACACTTATAAACGTTTGCCTGACAAGGTTTCCACCAAGTAAGTACTTGTCATTGCCACTTTTATTAAAATAATCATCATTAACTCATCTCATCATTTTAATAAAATATGTACCTTTATACTAATGTATTTTTAGGGTTCCGTACCCAAAGGGTGAAAACGGGACCCTATTGCAAAGACTCCACTGTCCGTCTGTCTGTCCGTCCGCCTGTCTGTCACCAGGCTGTATCTCATGAACCGTGATAGCTAGACAGTTGAAATTTTCACAGATTATGTATTTCTGTTGCCGTTCTAGCAACAAAAACTAAAAACAAAATAAAATTAATATTTAAGGGAAGCTCCCATACAACAAACTTAATAACGGCAACAGGTAGACGCTTGAAATATTCCCAAAATATTTAGTTGTATATTCACTTTAAAAATAAATTTAAATAAAATAAATATTTAAGGGGGGCTCTCTTGCAACAAACGTGAGTTTTTGCCGTTTTGTCATAGACATTATCTATGACAAAACGGCAAAAACTCACGTTCTCACGTAAGGAACTCTTCAAGCGCGAGTCCGACTCGCACTTGACCGGTTTTTTTTCAAGATTGGGGAAAGCAGCAACCTGACAGCTGTGAATTCTAACGGTTTTGCGTCGGATATAATAATAAATTTAGTGTTAATAGAACCTTAATTTAAACATCACTTTATTTTGTAGTGATACCCCATACTTATAAAGGTACTTTTCTGTAACATTAGCTCATTAAAACCATATAATATCCACTTATGTAATGCATAATAATGACCAACCTAAGCTCCGAAAAAACAAAGTCTACTTCATACATTTCAAAAATGTTTTAAATCGTGACGATAACCGCAAAACATGCTTGCAAAATCCTACGTCGGACCTAAGTCACGACGTGTCACGGTCCCGTCCCGCCCCCGTCCCGCACCCATCCCGCGACCGTCCCGCACGCGTACCGCTCCCGCACGATTAATCACACCCACACCGGACCGTACAAGTGTCGAAAGTAAATGAGGTTTTCAACTTTTCGTATTAATAAAATGAAATTAAAAGTTTTTTTCCACAAATAAAGTTTTGGCGTTGATTTTGTTGACCATAAATCTTTTTTTTTAAATCAAATCACCAGCCCGTATTTAAAATAAAATGGCGTCATCAAATCCTGAAGACTCCAATGAGGACAAGGAAACCATCATCTGCTTAGTTTTTTCCCAACTACACTGGCCTGCAAAACTAAGTACTACACTTTTAAAATTTCATTTTTTAAACTATAGAAGTTAGAGATTTAAAATAAAAAACGTTTTATAGCAACTTTTATCAGCTTTCTTTGAAGTTTTTATATACAAAATTAAACTCTTTTTGGAGTCATATTTGTTTCGAAAGTATATCTTGTGTAATTAAAAAGTTATTGCAATTGTAAAAGTGTTATACTTAGTTTTGCAGGCCAGTATATGTTGGGGTCGGCTTCCAGTCTAACCGAATGCAGCAGAATACCAATATTTTACATGAAGCGACGGCTTAACGTGCAAGACGAATAAGAGCAAGAAAATTAAATATGAAAAATATCAAAAGATCAAAAACACAACAAGGACCACGTAAATTGTGAAGTCCCAAAAGCTAAATACGATTACAGAACAACACGCACATTTAAATAAGAAATACCAAAATCCCATTATGTTTGTTCATTTCCCGATAAGACGGGGGCGACAACAGAAAACAGCCCCTTATCATTTCGTTATGCTTATTTCCTCATAATAATAGAAAGCCCCTGGATTTTATATATAATATAGGTATTATTTAATTTGAGGTCGGTTAAGGTATTTATTGTGTTTCTGAGCCTGTAAATAAATGTCGATTGGCGAATTTATTTTATTCAGACCACAGAACACTGAATTGCAGCGTCTGACATGAACAGCCAGCACCCTCGATACAATCATAAAATCATAAAATCAAAATCAAAGCATTTATTTCAAATATGCCAGTTATAGGCACTTTGTTGACGAAACAAAGACAACAATGAAATGAAGCTACAGTCCCAGTCACAGGGCATAACAACTGTGTAAGCACTGGTAGTTGCCTATCCCATATTGTAGGTGCGTACCATTTGATGTAATAACAAAAGTTCTAATGATCGCATGATCTAATTTCATTTTCCTTTTTTTAGTCTATCGATGAAATTATATAATGAATTATTGATTTAATTTCAATTTACCTAATTTTATATGGTTTAAGTAACATTTTCTATAAAGCACATTTGAACTAATTTTCAGTTTGTATAATAATTAGTTGGTATAGAATTAAAAATCTATAGTCACGTATAATATAATTTTGAAACGTCTACTTTGTTTTGAATATTTTTGCAAGTTACACTGATTGGATTATAAACGCCTGCCATTTTCGTGCTCCCCCAGATCCTCTCTATTGTTGGTGAATCATTTGGGTTAGATGAGAATAAAACAGTATGAAGTTTCCTGATATTTATTTTTTCATTAAAGAAGTTTGGCTAAAATGAGTAAATATGAAAATTATATGAAATGAACGTTATACTAATTGTAATTAGAGCAAAAGAAGTTCATTTCAAATGTAACATTAGATCACATGAAATTATTTTATTTTTTTAAATAAAAAAATAAATAACGCTCACATGATATAATTTTCATATGCTTTATAAGCATATGAAAATCATATCATGTGAGCGTTATTTCAAGTGATAATATACTATCTGTTATTACAACATATATTACTCACCCAGCATTTACTTCTGCTACATGGAACCAAAACTAGGTCTTCCCTTTTGTAATAAATCGATTAGTGGGACAAGTACCGGTACGGCAGAGTGAAATAATTCAGGTACAGGATGGCGTGTGTGACAAATTACAACGTAATCCAACTAGGAACTTTTTGAAATAGAAAATTCGGAGTTACCAGTAAACATTGTCAGGTGGTCTCCGCAAGTCTGATTCAGGTATCTTATAGTTTTAAAGCTTAAATCGAATAATAATAACTTAAGTATTATGTTCAGACATCGTACAAAAGGTGAGTGGGTCAGTTGGTTATTTTTATTTACTATTTATTTTATAAGCAACTTACCGTTACGTCAATACACAATATGCCCAAAAGTAAATGCCGTCCAACCTTTTATGAGCACAATAAAAGGGATGGAAACATGGCATTTCTTGGCTAAACACTATGCCATATGCCAGTTGCCGTGCCAATATAATGTTGCCATAAACTACGAAGGTTTATAGCAGAATTATTAGTGCCATAAACATTCACGGAACTGCCAACTACCCGCATGATATGCTAGTAAATTTAACAATGTATTTTTGAGGAGGGATAAAAGTATTATACACATTTTTTTATTCGTTTAATACCCCCACTCACGGCTGAGTCATAATGTTTGATATTACGTCGTGAATCAAATATGATTCTTTGGACAGCCATTGTTCTGATACTGATACTGTTAGCCTGCGTCATCCCACTGATGGGCAAAAGCCTCTCCCAATGACTTCCAGATGTTTCGATCCAGGGCCAATGTGGACCACTGGTCGTTGCTTTTGTGCAGCTTGTCCCGCTATCTACTACGAAGCCTGCAACGATGTCTCCTGGCTGTGTCAGGGCTCCAGAAAGTGGTTATTTTGGCCCATAGCTCATTGGGCATGCGGCAGACGAGGCCAGTCCAGTTCCACTTCAGCTTAACGGCATTTTGAGCAACGTCAGTAATTTGTGTTTTGGAGCGCAGTGTGGTGTTGCGTACATGGTCATTGTTCTACCAATTAATAGTACTAGGAATACAATGCTTGGTAAGACTGGTTCTCAGACTTTCGAGCAACTGACCACCTGTAACGACTGTCAAAGATCTATATAATAAATGACAGCCGGACGGCTTAACGTGCTTTCCGAGGCGAGGAGGATTTATTGCTTTGTGATGTATGTTTAAAAATTGGCGCATATTGTAAATGAACATTCGTTGAACTGTTAAAATTACTAGCATTGCCATTATGTGTTACGCAATTATCCCACCAGGATTAGGTAACTCATTACACTAACTTAATATATCTCCACAATACATACGGTCCATTCGCACTATTCAGTTTCAGTCATTAATTCCATTCAGCCTGCCCATAGATATAGGCCTCTCCTTAACAGTAATGTAATCAGTTTAGTGACCACAAAACAAGACTTCCAGCGGTGGCAGTGTCAGGGGTCAGTCAAGCGCATTTGAGTGAAAAATTGGATGGCTACTCGCTGTCCTGTCGGTTGCAAGAAACTCGGCTTGTGTAAGTAACTAAGGGTTACGCAAATGGCAACTGGGTTTGACATTTGGAGAAGGTTACACTTTTTTTTAGTCCAAAGTTTAGTTTTGACGTCAGAATGACGTTCTATTGTGGGGCACGACAACTGTAGCACGGCGTCACCTAGAATTTGGGCTACGGCTAGCCGCCAGCGCGCTAACTACGCGTCGTCCGTGAGGTGCAAGCTTGCGGTCCGCGCGCTGACCGTTTCGACGTTGTTTCGCTGGCGACTCCCGCTCAAGCTTTCGTCCCGCTCGCTTGCAGCGCGCGGGCTGCGAGTAGAATTGTATGGTAGCTGCAAGCACACTGACTGCTCGCCGTGGGCTTTTTCATATTAACATTATGAAATATTTTAACCGACACACGATTTAATGCTCTAATTTGGCCAGTTACTTGCTGGGTTGGAGCGGTGCCGGTGCGGTGCCAGTATAGTGTGCCATGTCCTTTAAGAGTTAAATTGTTGGAGAAACTTATTGTATTGCCTATTCAAGCTACTTATTTACCTACAAGTTACCTATTTCAAGTAATTTACTCAATTTATCTTGACATGGTAGACTTGTATTAATTTGATTGAATGTGATACTTAATAAACATTAAGAGTGTTTTCGCACTACGTCCGATCCGAGTCTGATCCGTACCCATGAAAATACACTACAATACAAAATCGGATGACGGAAGCCGGATCTAGTCCGTAAACTACCATAGAAATAGTTCTACGACTACTCCGGACCGGGTTCAGATCGGTTTCGGATCGGACGTAGTGCGAACTTAAGTTATTATACCTAGTTTAAACTATTTGAAAGAAAGAAAGAAAAAGCATATATTAGCCCACCGTAAAATGGTGAAATTATCAACTAATAAAAATTAAACAGTAAAAAAAAAGATAAAACAATTATAAAGAAAACGAAATTGGTCCTGTACAAGGCCAAAAGGCCCCTATCTCAGCATGGTGCTGTAACATTTAAAAAAAAACGTCACAGCGCTGGTATTCTGATAAAACGAATAAACAATACAGAAGTATGAAATATTATTGAAATATTATATTATTTGTATGTATGAAGTATAATAAATACGAAGAAAATAATAATTACAACTACACCCCACGTAACCAAACTGTTCGCCAGTCTGTGCCATAACTATTTGCGTGCTTTATTTAAGGTAGTAGTATTAAGGCTCATTTTAAACATAACATAATAATATCTTGTACTTACTTTCTGTGCAATAAAAATCTATTCTGTTCTATGCATTAATTTGAATAATTTTTCAATGAATCACCTTTTATGTACGACCACCTTAAATAACAAAAGCTGACAAAGAAAATCCATTTTCAAGAAATATCTTTTCAAATTGAATATTTGCAATGGCCATTTCACACTTTATCTTTTTTCTTTACTTTTGAAATTGGCACTTAATGCTGCGCTATCTATTCTGTTTCTGAATCCATAGATAAAATTGAGAAATGCATGAATGGATGGAGTTTTTATAAATTTTGTTGGTTTTATTTTAAAGTGGTAAATTCGTTATTAGCACCTCGCATCTAAACAGCAGGCTTAGCCAAGTTGACAATCTACAATCGTTAACGCTAGCAGAAAACTATCAAATGTATGGGAATGACATCATCTCAACGTTAAATCACGTGATCAACACAAACGAATAGAAAATTCGTACACAAGTTTACATCGTTCAAAATGATAGAATGGAATGTTATCGTTTCTACAATGTTGATCGCTATACTCTTTGGTAGGAACGCTCACCATTGACTAAGTATTATATTATCTGTGACTACAGTGTAGGTTTTTTCTACAGGCATTAGAGAACGGCCATTTTTTTTTGCTTTTGTTAATAAACATACCACACAAACCATCGTGGGTTTAACAGTGGTATGGTATGTGTTGACTGAGTTGTGTGAACTTGGCTACCAATTTAGCGCTTTCTACAATCGCTTACGCCGAGGCGTTTACGATTGTTGAAAGAGAATCGATATGAAACGTTTATAACTTGGCTAGGTCTGTAGGGTTGGGACTATTTCTCATAATTTCAGAAAAAAAAGTTAAAGAAGAATTGGCATTTAATTTAAAAAAATGTAACAACTAGGTTTTATTACCCTCAAAAGCACAAAACGCGGGTATACCACAACTTTATGTCAAAGAAAGAAATAATCAATAATTACTAGTAAAAATTACATTGTAAAACCAAACACTTCTAAAAGAGTAACTATGGAGTTTCTTGCCGGTTCTTCTCTATCGTAAACGACTTACCAGAACCGTGCCCTAAATTTTCTCGACGTTTTATAAGGACCCATGAAGGCCCATGTGAAATATATATATATATTTGATTTTGATAGCTAAAATATAATAAAAATATTTTTGATTTTGATAGCTAAAATTCCATAGACTAGCATAATCAGCCTATAATGTTCCCACTGCTGGGACACAGGCCTCTTTCTAAGAGAGAGAGTGGGCTATAATCCACTACGTGTGGGCCCAGTGCGGGTTCTGCCAACCCGCACTGGGCCCACACGTAGTGGATTACATTGTCACATGTCTTCAAACTTGTGGTTCTAGGACATCTCGGTTTCCTCACGATGTTCTCCTTCACCGTTTTGAGAGCAGTGGTGATGAAATAAATTACATAAAGTAATGTTGCCTGAGTTCGAACCCACGACTTACTGCTCGAAAGTCGGGGCTGCCACCACTGGGCCGCAGCTGCTATCATGGACTAGCTTTATTAAAATTTAAAGCCCCATCCTTCTTTCACGGAACACTAAAACCCGTTCTGAATATGAATAACTTGGAAAAACCGTTTTCTTTGTAACTGCACCGTAGGTACTCAGTCGCGTGCATAAAGCTTACATTTGATAAAAATTTCATGAAAGAAAAGTGAACATCAAAGAAAGGTAAAATATACGTCGAGCTTCGAAAATATTAAAAAGGATAGGCCAAGTGCGATTCGAACTCGCGCATGAAGGGTTCCGTACAAATGTTACACCGTTGTTCTGTACAGGTGTAACAATGTTTTGAGTGTGCGTTACATTAAGTTCTACCACAAAACATGATTTTTCACCCCAAAAAAAAATTCGAGGTCGAAGTTACTTAGTTTGATGTACAGAATGCTTGGTTGACGGCTTCGTTATCAGGTGGTTTACACCCTGTATAATGTAATGAGTTGTGTTTATCTTTTGTTGGAGATCCTAAATAAATAATGGCTCGAAAGATACAGCCCAATGACGGATAGACACAAGACAGCGGAGCCTTACTAATAGGATCCAGTCGGCGCCTTTTGGGTACGGAACCCCAAAAGAATATACTATCTGTATGCAAAATTGATACTCTCTCTTTGACGTTAATCTTATTAGTCTTGATCAAGGAGGCTTAGTCGTATTGATTTTTTTTCCTTTCATATTCTGTGGGTAGTCTGTAATCTTGAACCTTTTTAGGATAAAAATAATTCGATATGGAAATCGGTTGTGGTGCTTTCAAGAATTTCAATTACGTCTTGCATTATACACGGTTAATTTTAGATCATTCTGGCACCGAAAGCCATAAATAAATTCGATCAACGAACTCAAAACAATTGGGACCATATTTTTCAGAAAATTAAAAATGTATTAATTTGATTTTTTTTTGTAATTAAAAAAAAAAGAAAACAGTCCTATTCGTTCCAAGTTCGATGATCGAGTCTATGGCTTTCGGTTCCAGAACGACCTAAAAATAATGGTGTATTTTAATCAGTTTACTGCGGCTCACCGATTTTAAAAACTGATTACTGTAGTGGAGTTAGTTATTACATTTTTTCATTGCTAAGATACCTGCTTATCTTCTTTTATGTGTCTGCTTGCGAAGGGAAAGTTCCAGAGAAACCAGAGGGCAGGCTAGACAAGTGATCACCTATGAAAAGAGTTTCGTTTTTCTGCAACGACTTTGACATATTTTTTTCGGTAGCCTAATGTCAATTTATATTTTTTCCTTTTTTTTTAAATTAAATTTATTCATCTAGGCCAGGCACAAATACAGACTCCGTGGCCGAAACTGAGAAATTACTGATTAATACCTCAATAACAGTTTGCCCAACCTGGGAATCGAACCCAGAACCTTATGCTCAGCGGTAGCGCTAGCGACAACTAGACCAACGAAGCAGTATAAATGATTGCCGTAAAATTTCCATAAAGGAAGCTTCGGTTTGTGGAACTTTAAAATAAAACAAAAGCACTACGATTCAATCGTTTTATTGTTTTCAACGATAAAATCATAAATTGTTGACACCATTTTTTAAACATTGCCGTATATATTTATTTTATTTACATTCATAGATTATTACTTCCATTTAACATTTTTTATAATAATTATTTTAATATAGTTTTGTATTTACATTTTTTATTATTTGCGTGAAACGACTAGACATTTTGTTCTGAATCTATCTAACTTACATCAGTTATATTTAAAAAAATACAAAATTAAAAATAGAGTCATATATTCTTAGAGCCACAAAATTTTAAGTAGACATTTTTCTAAACGCGTCATGAAAACTAAAATTGCTAAAATAATTCTGTGAAGGTTGACCAAACCGATACGGACAGGTCAACACAGTTCCGGACATGGACATCTTCACACTATTTCTTACTGAAGTATGTAATTGTGTCAGTACCGGTTTGACCGATCCTGAACTTAAGCTGGCTACAATTGATTTTCAAAAAGGAACGTTCATTCAGTTCAGTTAAATCCTGATATTACGTCTGTACACAGTTGATACTCTATCCGATTGTTAAAATCGGATTGCATTGAATTGGCCGGGTGTAGTTGATCTAATTATAATCGCGAGCAATAATATGTACGTAGCGATTTTTAAAGATATTTCTCCTCTTACAGTATTGATTGTAATTTTATGCTGAAACCAACATTATGTTTTTGAACAATTCCTAAGACGGCCCGAATAGCGCAGCGGTAGTGAGGCTGCCTTACTTTCTTAGGGTCCCGGGTTCGAATCCCGGTTGGAACAAATGTTTGTGTGATGAGCATGGACATTTCTTTCCGAGTCATGGATGTTTATATGTATAATAAGTATGTATTTGCAAACAAAAAAGTATATAGGTAGTATATCAACTATCTGGTGTCCACGACACAAGCCTCGTTGCTTATTGTGGCACTAAATGGCGCTGTGTGTTTTTCTAATGAAATAGATTCTTATCTCAAATTTATAGACGTTAGCCAGGTGGATACGTATTATTGCTCGTGACTGTACACTTTAGTATTTTTGTAACAAAAAAAAACCTTGAAGGTGACTTATTTTTATATTTTTGAAGACAACACTATTTTTTTGACATTTATTATTTGACTGTGATACAATTTAGTTATTGATAAAATATTATTAAATGCTTACACAACATCACATTTAATTAATTACAGTACCTATTCACTAAATCTAATAAACGCAGGACTAGGAAAAGCTTGGCATTTGATGCAAAACCTAATTGATTGTAACAAACACATATCTATTGAATTATTAATTACTGTATTTTTTACAAAAGTGATTAAAAGTAAATCTATCGATAACTCTGCAATTTTTGTATTGCACTATTAGTTGTGAAACTCTACAATGTAATTTACAGTCATTAATATTCAAAACGGTGTAATATTCGTCTTTAGTATAAGATATTTCCATAATAATTATGATACCTACGTATCATAATTATTTTGATTTATAATACTCGTTGGGAAATTAGTTGCTACGGAAATTGACTCTCTTCGTCAAATTGCCTTGTCCATCATGATAAATTTCGTTTTATTAAATTAAATGGTCATGGTCATTTCATTTACTTGTCAATAAGTAACAGTTTTGATTTGAAATTAGGGATATTTTAGGTTGGTAGTCAATTTCCTTGATTTTACACAATTTATAATTCATTGTTCAACTGTTATCATTACTCAGTAACTGACATTGCAGTTTCCGCCTTCAGCAGAGTTATCAGTTTTTTCAACATTCAATCCCTAAAAATAATAACAAACATACTCCATTAATTGTATTCATAATCCATCGCGACTCATTATTTATTATAACTACATTATAACATCCACAGACAGGCAAGAGAAACAAAGTAAAAGCAAGAATAAAAGAATCAGTCTTCAAAAAATAAGTCCGTGTTGTGCTTTGATATATTAAAAGGATGAAGATACGTTACGCGCTAACATCGCAATCATAAAACCTGGCCCCTTATTCACAACGCTTCGATTCGATTTTCGATTCGGAAAGTCGTATGTCTATCTTTTTTTGACATTACGAAATCGAGCGAGATAGACATACGACTTTCCGAATCGAAAATCGAATCGAAGCGTTGTGAATAGCTATGCTGGACTCCGTGCACGACTACATGCACCGTAACTCACACATCTATGATCAGTGTCATCACAGTCGCAAACCTACAGTCACTGATAGACAAGGACAGATATAAGAGCGAAGCAAACATGAATATAAAATATTATTGTAATTTTCAACAAAATAACATTTTTGGGTGTACTTTTCAGTGGTATGTATGTGTATGGCTTATTTTTCTTCCTCGTATTATTAAAACACTGTTTAGCTGCACAAGAAGACATTTTGATGCGTATTTATCAAAAAAACTGAAATTACTGAGGTGTGTGATCACAACGATGTTCCGTGCGCGACTGAGTGCCAACTACGGGCTATCACTTAGTTGACTAGGACCAGGCGCTGTGACTAAGTCCCGTATCTACCGCTTTTAATACATCAATCGTGTTGTGGCTATTTGTCGTCTCTAAGACAAAGCAGTGACTGTTGCAGGTGAATTAATATTTTTGAGGCTTTAAAAATCTTAACGCACATGCATGAACACTACATGGGATGAGTTTGGCCTCAACTCGCGCGAGTTAGGATTTTTTGTGTAAAACCTATGTGGGTTAGGATTCTTTTTCTGTATACATCGTAACCAATGATGAATGATGTGGATCAACGTGATACAGGGGGTCTAAAATGACCGCTTTTGCGTAATCTTAACATGAATCACGTTAGAAATTTAAAATTCTTAAAATGAACTTTATGGTTATGGCCATAAAGTCCATTTTAAGAGTTTAGAATTTATAGCGTGATTCGTAATAAGATTCTGCTAAAGCGGCCATTTTAGGCCCCCTGATCCGTCGAACTATAGTATACACGTGTACATGAACTTAACATTATCGACACTAAAACACTAACTTCAAAGGTATCAAATGCTATTAGGCCTGGCTGCCTAATGGCGTACTTATATTCTTATAATGACAATCGTTTGATTGAAATTAGATCGATACAAGAGTGGTACATAGGTGGAATTAAGGCATTAGAATGATTTTATCGGTTTTTATGGATTATAATAAATGTGTTACGCAATTAATTATTCGAAAAGTGGAAATGGTGTTGTAGAAACGTTTAAACACGTAGTTAACGTAACTTAAATATAGTTAAATATCAAAACGTATTTTTTTATTTTTCAGTGTAGTTCATTGCTTTCGATACCTAAGAAATCCGTGAATTTTCACAAACTAAGGTAAAGTTACATAAAAGAATTAACTTAACGCCATTATTAGGGTGTATGATTAATTGGTTACCCATGTACGAATTCGATTGTACTTATCGTTATGAACAACTGTTACTATGTGACCAACTCTGAAATTTCCGATTCTGACATTTATATTCATCTACCAAAAAAATACGGGCAATTTTTTTTTTTGCAAGATTTCGTGTACAATTTAATAGAAAAAGCTGTTCACAATGATGGATACAGTAGTAATGCTTAGGTATCGGAAACTACCAGTAACCCAACATAGTCACTTGCTTATTTGCAATGTCTCTTTCCTAGTATAATTTTCATGGCTCTTCAAATTACAGTACGAATGTTTTACGATTTGTGTGAGTATAGAGCTAATGAGGTCAGTATGAAGGCAAATATTTTCTATTTGTGCGCCGCATTTAGGTGAGTGGTGTACACAGCACTATGATTTAAAAAATAAACGTTTATGAAGTCTATAAACGAGAGGTACTTAGTAATTTTTCTAGGGCTGTTTCTCTTGTTATGATTGCGATGTCATCCTCTGGGAAAAGGACGTGGACTCTATTATTAATTTTAAACCTGTACAAATCCTCCATCGTGGATTATGGCTAGAGATCGTATATTCGGAAGCATATTTACATTAGGAAGTATATTTACAATCAGGTAATACATTTTTTACAAACATGCAGAGACAGAACAGAGCCATTTAATGTATGGATGGCGTAGAGCAACCATGTTGTTAACCACTGTCTTTTTGTGTCGACATGGACTCCCATAAGAAGTTTCAAAAGCAAAGCATAAACAGTTTTAGAAACAAACAGTCAAAGCAGCACAAAGCGGATTTTACTTGTTTAGATACATATAAACAAATAAAATCTGTTTTGTAACTGCATTTTCGATTTTTTTGTGTTTAATGCATGCCGTAAATGCAGCCTTAAATTAAGGCTACACTATAAAATGTTAAATTCAACATGAGTTCCTAAACATGTATTTTTGGTGTTTGCTTTGCTGGTTGTCCTTAAATAAATAACTGTTTTTTTTCCGATGTGTGTAAAATTACCTTTCAGCCGCTAGCAAAAATCACTTAGTGAACCCTCTGTTTTATTATAAATAGCTGTTAATATTAATTCTCATTTAAAACCACATTAATCTGTTTATTACACTCTTCAAATTGTGAAATTTAAATTGTTATCTAGAATCTTTAACTAAAAACAACTGACGCATACTAAAACCTAGAAGCGTAATACTTAAAGCTCTTCAATGAGTTTATACAAACTGAGATCGGATATTATTTCTATTGACTGAGAGCGCTGCTAGACCAGGGTCTGAGTTCGGGCGAACGCGCTCCCAGGGTGCCGGCTACCTATTTGATTTCCTGTACCCACACACCAAGACCTTCTTGAAGGCCTGCCTAAATATCTTATTGAATATCGTGTAGAATATCGGGTTCACCATCGAACTCGCATATCCTAACCACAAGGCGAAATCGTACACCCAAAGTGGAATACTCTCCTCGCATTTAGGACACACAGCCGGCACCATGTTTAAAATGAAAAATGGAGCCCAGAGAATAACAAACGTGAAAAATACAACTCCCAAAACTTTTGTGGCTTTCTGCTCTAATCGTAAGATCCTGCCGTGGCGGGAGGAATTTCTGGATATAACACTAGAATTTCTAGAATGATGCGTTCTAGGTGTTTGACGTTGTGGGCTAGCAGTCACTTGCTGTGACCTCGCTATTGTTCTTTGAGCACGAATGCTACGAATCGGAGTCGAAAGAGTAGTCCTCGCTCCCCCAAAACTTGAACCTCTACGAAATCTTTTAGCTTCATCCCAAGTAACCATAGACGCAGCACCACGACTAGACCTTCTAAAAAATGGAGTTGATGACTCCTCTTTCATATTCCCATTTCGGGTATAGCCGTTACATCCATTTATGTCTCCACCAGGAACTATAATGACTTCGGTAGTTCGTCTGGGTGGAGTAGATTCTGTCCCAAAATAGGGGCACGTGCAAGGAGGTGGCAAAAGTAGACCGTCTTCGGAACTGCGTGACTTTGCTGTTAAGGTTGTAGGTGCTAGAAGACCTTCATTGCTCTCGTCGTCTGACGCACTTCTTGGCCTGTGGAGAGGCGTGTTTGTTTCTCCAGTAGACGAAGGTCTACGCCGATCTTGGAGCATTGATGACGGTGAACTCGACGAGACGCTCAGAGACCCTGGCGTGAGCATTCCACCGCGTTCGGAAATATTCGTCCTGTAAAAGAGAAAGTGTTAGAATATGCTCCAAATTGCGTGGAAGTTTCTGATCCTTCGACCAGTGAAGAGCGGGTTAATTTTGAAGCGAACAAATAATGCCAATTGTTATATACCCTCTGTATTGTGGCTTTGTCGCCGCAGAAGCTTCCAAGCCGCGAGACAGACGCAACATCTCTGCCCCAAACTGATGCAGTGCTGTCATTGCTGACGGGGCAGGCTCGCTGTGCAACACAACACATAATGTATGAGGACTACACATTGACATACACATGAGTACATGGATGGACATGTCACACGGTAGGCATTAGAAGGTTATGGTTATATGATATGCAAGCTGATGTTGTAATTTTGCTCCGTACAGTAGACCAACATGCTTACAAGTTCTAAACTGACTTACGGCTGAATTCTCAAAAGCAACTTTATGTTAATTGACTGTTGCTTTGTAGGGAGAATAAGGTCTCGCTCACGGCCTCGAACGATGTTACTTACAACACTACTTACGTCTAATCTGTTTCTGTTCACGTGAATACCGTTGCCCCAGAAGTCGCAAGTTATTATTTTCTTTAATTCGTTTACTCCGCAGTCGTGGCCAAGAGTTAAGGATTCTACAAGCGTTAAGTGCGTTTGAAAATTACGATTTTCAGTGAGACAAAGAGACGTAATAAGATATTCCGCTGAACACTAAAGAACCACAATTATAATCAGCTTTGGACGACTGTAAGGAGCTTAGAAATTAAACATACAATAGCAGAATTATGGACCAATAATTATGGAACATTCCATTCAGTTGATGACATCCAAATAATAATTATATTAAGTTGATTAAACATTCATCGTCATGTTATTCGTGCATGATCGTTTTATATAAAGTAAAAGCATGTCGAGTTTCATGCCTGCTAGAATGATTATGAATTTTATTCAGGTTCCCGCATGCATTAGTTTTGAATGTAAGTAATTGACGCTTTTGCGTTGATTATCGGTTTTCAGACATATTTATAAATATTGTGTGATATTTATAAATATAAGCAAATGCTTAGGTTTTTAAATATTGAGGTGTAATAATAATGTGTAATTACAATATTTAATAACGTGAATAAACTGTGTTCAGGAAACAATTCTTCTAACTTTTGTACCTAGCATTATATGAATGTGACATTTTTTGGCATAAAAATCGTTATAGACAACTTCATAAAAAAACACTTAGGTAACATAACATCACGCCTGAAATTCCCGAAGGGTACGGGCAGAGATATACTTAATAGTAAACCCACATTTCGCCAGTTACGTTTAAGTCCTATGTAAAAAGGGGGCGAGCTTAATGCCATTAACCGGGCACAAATCCAGACTTGTGGCTGCTACTGAGAAACTTCTGATGGAGAAACTCTATAACCCAGAATTGAACCCAGGACGGTTTGCTCAGCAGTCACTCTTGCAACCATTAGACCAACGAGTCAGGCAGAAAAAAACAACAAAAAAAGAGGCCATTTCTAAAATATTATTCCTGAAAAGACTCAAGTTGTATACCGGGCTTAACATCAATGAGATTTGATTTTGCTGTCAAATGAATACCACTAAAGCTTCAGTGAATTTTGTACTTTATGCTAATAGCATAAAATTTACAATTCAAATGATAAGATTCTTTGATTTAACGGGATCGACGATGGATTTGAATGACTGATGGCGCCTTTTGAAGATTATTTTACGTTAAAAGAGTTTGTAATTTTTGTTGATGAATGCCTGTAATTTTATATTGTAAGGTAATATTTAGGTAAAGATGATTTTGCTTAACGATTTTTTTATGCCCAATAAGTACCTATACAAAGTTGAAAGTAGCAATTAGGCAGTAGTAATTAGGTAAAATAATATGCTATACAAAGCTACTAAATGAAACATTTAAAACAACAACTGCATGCAATAAACTAGGGATCAATTATTTTGTGTATTCTATTCAGAACAAATTTAAAATTAGTTTCTTTTGCAGTAAAACGTTCTACCTCAGAATTGTTTGTGAATTGATACAACAATATTTAATCAAAAATATAGAACTGAAATATGAAAACCTCGTTCGTAATCTTTTATGAACGACGTTTCTAAGAGGCTTTTTCCCAAGGTTATATTTCTATTTTCCCTTCATGTACCCTACCAAGTATCTGTTAGGAGTGTTGGGCTTTAACTCCTTGGAGGTGAGTAGACGTACTGAGCAGCTCACGGTAGCCTGTAAGATCCTACGGGGACTAATCGACTACCCTGAGCTCCACAGCCTTTTCTGCGGCTATTTGTTCCCGACAAATATATCGGACACTGCCAGTGCCCCGGCAAAATCTGTTCGCCCCACCGTCTTCTAAAACTGTCGCCAGAGCTGAATCCCCGGTATTTAGTTCTTTTAAGACGCTCAACGCCCTCCTGATTGCCTACCCTGAATGTGATGTGTTTGCGGATGAATGGAATAAGGTTATTCGAATATTTCTGATGTTCTGTGAGAGAAAGTAGGCAAGAGTGTCCACCACTGTTCTGTGTTAGTATTAGTTAGTAACTTAATTCAAAGCATTGAAAGGTGTCAACCGGAAGAATTTACTTTTGTTTTGTTAATTATTGGTGCCGATTCTCTTGTCACAAATTTCTCTAAACTAGACTAAAAATCACTAAAATTTAGTTTATTCCTGTCAAAAGACGTTTCCCATTCTGAAATTGACTAAAGTGACATAACCTAAATAGATTATACTTTGACAGCACTAAGTTATTCAATTTAGTGAAAATGGCAATTTTGCTATTCTGTAATTGACGTTTTTCACCCAAAATTTAGATTTTCAAACTAAATCAGACTATTTTTAATCGCGATTAAAAAGGTGAAAGACGTAAGATTTTTAGAAGATTATATTATTTAAGAAAGTAACGTTTGCTTGCTGTTTCATTTTGGAATCCCACAACACATACTACATTTTGGGGGCTCGTCCGGGATTTCGAAATAAAATAAAACGAAGCGAAGCAAATGTTTCTGCGTAGCGGGTTTGAAAAAACAACCACAATGACGTCGGCAGCAGAACAAATGAAGATGGATGCTGCAACAGGCTCCATGCTTCAAATGAGCGTGGACCTGGTACCAAAGTTTAACGGTCAAGACAAAACGTATCCAGTGGCGCGGTGGATACAAGATGTTGAAGATAACGGTGAAATCTGTGGTTGGACACCATTACAACAACTGCTTATGGTAAGAAGATCTCTGTCAGGCACCGCAAAGCTTTGGATTCAAGCTGAACGCCCTCACAAAACATGGGAAGAACTCAAAGCGGCCCTGAGTAAAGAGTTCCCTGACACGGTCGACATCAAAGCAATACACGAGCTTATGAGCCAGCGAAAGAAAAGACGTGACGAGAGTTGCATCGACTATATGATGGTCATGAAGGAATTGGGGAAAAGAGGAAAGATACCCGATTACGTGGCCATTAAATACATCGTTGATGGCATAGTCGACCACGAGACCAATAAAATAATTTTATACGGTGTAACTACGTATCCTGATTTTAAAGAGAAGCTTAAAATCTATGAGACTGTGAAAGAAAAGATGAAACTGGAATATTCTAGAAGTTCCTACAGAAACGAAAAACGCGGCGTCACACGTCACGAAAAAACGTTGAAAAGATGCTATAACTGTGGGGACGGCGATCATGTGTCGGATGACTGTCCGCAGAAGGCACAAGGACCAAAGTGCTTTAACTGCAACGAATATGGTCATATTGCACCGAAGTGCCCGCATAAAAAAAACATGGCTGTAGGCGGCCGTAAAGAAGATTCGAATTGGAGTTCACCAAGTTGGCGTAGTTCCAGCATTTCCGGCGAAAGAAAAGACCACAACGGCGCATCGACAAGTGGGAGCAGGAGCGGCGAACGTGTGAGCAAGCAAGCAATGTTCGGCCAATCACCGTCCAACAACGCGGATTATATGTCACACTCACAGAATGACAAGATGACAGATGACGGCAAAGATTTAAAAACTCAAATTCAAAATGAGTATGACAGTTACGATGTAAACAAACAATGGCGACGGGAAAAACCTTTAAAGATCGTAGAATTATGTGGAAAAACGACAAATGCGCTTATTGATTCAGGTAGCGATGTGAACTTGGTGTCTTCTGAGTTTTGTGCTAATGTCAGTAAAGTGATGAACAAAAATATAACTCTGTCTGGACTTGGTTTCGCCAAAGTGGAGTCACTAGGTTGTATAACAACAAATGTTGTGATCGACAGTACGAAATACGACGATGTGTTATTCTACGTGGTGTCTAAAGACTGTATGCCTTTTGATGTAGTCATAGGTCACGATTTTCTTAAAAATGTTTTAACGGTTATGAATGGAAGTTTGGTATGGATGAGACCAATAGGTGAAGATTGGTTAGGCAGATTGAATTGTTTTCCCTGTGTTTCAGATAGTATAGGTTATATTGGCAGCGAACAACTGAAGAGCCAAGTGGTAACTTTGGTAAAAAATTACCATCCTAATCAAATAAAGGATATTCCCATACAACTGAAGATAGTTCTCAAGGATGATGTTCCAGTTGCTCAAAGACCACGTCGAATTTCATTCGTGGAGCAAGAAGAGGTTGACAGACAGGTAGCGGACTGGTTAGACCAAGGAATCGTTAGGGTAAGCTATTCAGAATATGCTAGTCCGTTGGTCCTGGTATGGAAGAAAGATGGTACCATCCGCATTTGTGTAGATTATAGACGGCTAAATGAAAAGATAGTGAAAGATGAATTCCCACTTCCGTTGATAGAAGACTACATTGATAGGCTAGCAGATGCTAAGGTTTTCAGTGTTTTGGACCTGAAAAATGGGTTTTTTCATCTTAAGGTTGATGAAGGCAGTGTAAAATACACATCTTTTGTTACACACAATGGCCAATACGAGTTCTTGAGAGCACCATTTGGTCTGTCTGTGTGTCCTAAGTACTTCATGCGTTTTATCTCTTATATTTTTAGAGATCTGATAGCAGAAAGAAAAGTTATGATCTTCATTGACGACATCGTAATTCCGGCGGATGATGAGTTTCAAGCTGTGGAAAGACTAAAGGACGTTCTGGAAGTAGCATCCCAATACGGTTTGCAGTTCAGCTGGAAAAAGGCAGCCTTGGTATGTCGTAAAATTACTTACCTTGGTCATGTGATCGAAGATGGGAAGGTGAAGCCTTCCAGTGACAAGATTGATGCAGTGATTAAGTTCCCAAAGCCAAAAACGGTTAAAAAATTACATAGTTTTGTTGGTTTAGCCTCATACTTCAGAATATACATTCAGGATTTTGCATTAATAGTTAGTCCATTGACTAATTTACTAGAGAAAGACACGAATTTTAAATTTAATGAATATGAGAGCCGTGCATTCAATACAATTAAAAATAAGTTGTCTAGTGATCCGGTGCTAAAGATATTTAATCCAAAACTTTACACAGAGTTACACACGGATGCATGCTGTGTTGGTTATGCAGCTATACTTATGCAGCGTAATGTAGACGATCAGCAGCTACACCCTGTCTAGTACATGAGCAGAAAGACAACAGATGCAGAGAGCAGGTATACAAACTATGAGCTTGAGGCATTGGCAGTTATCGAAGGTGTCAAAAAGTTTAGACACTACCTATTCGGTAGGCATTTTAAAATTATAACGGATTGTAGAGCTTTTCAAATGACTTTAAAGAAAAAGGAGCTGGGTATGTCAACTAGAGTAGCCAGATGGATTTTGTTTCTTCAGGATTTCGACTTTACTGTAGAACACAGAGAAGGTTCTAGTATGAGACATGCTGATGCACTAAGCCGTAATCCTTATGTAGCAGTTATCAATGAGTTGTTTGACAGCATTACAAAAGCTCAACAAGCAGATGAAGGTTTAAAAGCTATTACAAGTATTTTGCAGAATGCACCATATGAAGATTATGTGTTGGACAATGGTCTTGTCTATAAAGGAATTGACAAGAAGTTGGTGGTTCCGCGAAGTATGGAAGATGAAATTATCAATAGAGTTCACCAAAATGGTAATTTTTCCAAAAAGAAGATGTTAGAATTGCTTGATAAGGATTATTTGATTAAAAACGTAAGTAAAAAAGTTGAAGATTTTCTATCAACATGTATTCCATGTTTATTAGCAAGCAGAAAGGAAGGAAAACAAGAAGGATTCTTACATGTGATTGACAAAGAAGCTATACCCTTGCACACCCTGCATGTTGATCACGTTGGACCGATGTCAGATAGAAAGAAACAGTACAATCACATCTTGACTGTAGTGGATGGATTCACGAAGTTCGTTTGGATTTTTCCTACAAAGAGCACTACGAGCAAAGAGACGTTAGACAAGCTACGTATTCATCAACAGCAATTTGGTAATCCAAGTAGGATTGTTACAGACAGAGGAACAGCATTCACCAGTTCCGAATTCCAGGAGTACTGCAAAGAAGAAGGGATAGTGCATGTGAAAATTACTACAGGAATGCCAAGAGGTAATGGACAAGTTGAGCGTATACATAGAATAATTATTTCAGTCCTGTCGAAGCTGTGTATAGAAAACCCTACACTGTTGTATCGTCACGTTAGTCGTGTGCAGCGAGCTATCAATAGCACTTATCAGAGGAGTACAGGTACAACACCACATGACCTTCTAGTTGGTGTGAAAATGAAGAGCAAAGAAGATGTCAACATCTATGAAATGCTGCGGCAAGAAGAAAGAGACAGCTTTATTCTAGAAAGAGAAGAACTCAGGCAGAAGGCCAAAGAACAAATATTAAAAGTACAAGAAGAAAATATTAAAAGCTACAATAAAAAGAGAAAGAAAAGTGTTGAATATAATAAAGGAGATAAAGTAGCAATAAGAAGAACACAATTTGGAACAGGGTTGAAAATCCAACCAAAATATTTTGGCCCATACACAGTTACCAAAGTGAAACGAAAAGATCGTTATGATGTAGAGAAGTGTGATAGTAGCAGTGAAGGTCCAAATAAGACATCAACTGCGGCCGACAGTATGAAGTTGTGGCCAACGTGATATGACAGGTTTACTTTGTTATGGTGTGAAGTGTAAGGAATGTATGCATGATGATGAATGAATAATTTAAAAGAGACACTTTGCAATTAAGTTCTTTGTTTTAAATGTTAGCTGTTTATGTGCTGGTCTAATCTATCTTATTTATTGAAAATAAATATGTACAGGATGTGTTATGTGTTATGTTTTGTAACTAATGATGTTATATTTTTTTTTCTTTTGTTTCTTGTGATGTTAAAGTTTAGTTGTACTACAAATGTTGGTGTATTGTAATAACTTATTTTATTTTAATGTGTTATAACTTTTAAGTTGTCTAAATGGTATGTGTTTGGTTGTTAGAGTAATGAGTGTAAGTAAGCGAGTAATGTGTGTTCAGTGTAGCAAGTAATGAGTGGATGTAAGCAGAGCAATGCATGACTGAGGACAGTCATGAAAGTCAGAATGGCCAAATGTGGGAATGTAAGGTGGGTTAAGTGGCAACACTGATTGAATGAGGTAATGTAACATGATGGAGTGACAACACTGTATGTCAAGGAAGGATGCGCAGAGGGCATTATTATAAGCACGACGGACGACGAATAAGAAAGATGGAAGACGTAAGATTTTTAGAAGATTATATTATTTAAGAAAGTAACGTTTGCTTGCTGTTTCATTTTGGAATCCCACAACACATACTACATTTATTAGGCAAGATGTTGCATATTTTAATGAAATGTTAACTCATTTATTTAACATTTATGTACATTGTTTATAACCTGCAATTCAAAACAAATATGTGTTTATGGACTATTTGAAAATAAAAAGGCAGAATTAAAAGTACTCTTTTATTTAATATTCTTCATAATACACACTCCAAAATTAGAAACGCCATTAGACTTAGAGTTGAGTAAACTAATTGTTTTATAGGATTTGAAACCTGTGTACAACTTTATGGATTTATCATCCTCTTTGTATTTATTAATAAACCCGTAGACATACTCTTGGTCAATTTGAGTACTTTTAGATAAACACCTAAGGTGCACTGTACACATGTTTCTTCACTGTTGTTTAATGTGTTTACTTCTTCGTCGAGACCAATTTCTAATGCTAAGTCTGCTGATGTATACATGGAAGTAACACTACTGGTTGAAGGTTGCGGGACTTCTTCAAAACTTTCCTGAAAAAGTTTTTTCTGGCTTCTTTTCTCATAACGATGCTGTCGTTCGAAGTTCGCTGGATTTTCTGGTTTAGCTTCAGTGAAATAGAATACCGATGGTACAGCTGTTGTTACAATTTAACGCGCTACATTGAGGCAATAATACAATAATTGCGGCAAATAGTGACGATAAACAAAAACGATTATAGAAATCCATACGATTTGACAGCTCTTATGTCACGGAACTTATATACTCTGTCGTGATAAAAAGTTAGTTGTTCTCTCAATAATTGGAAAGATTGCGAGACCAATCCAACCCATTCCAAATGGCAGAGGAGAAATTATTTTTTTTATTATTTTTTTAAACCTATCAATCGGTTGATTTATAAATTTGGATAAAACGCCAAGTACCAAACGCCGAAATGACACTGGCGCGAGACGGTCGTCCTCAAACAGTCGTCTCGCGCCAGTAAGGACATTGGCTCCTGTCATTCCCGAACATTATCGAGGGAGTCCCGGTCGACGGAGCCCTGCTTCGCGAACCATTCAGAAGTAGGAACTGATAAATAAATAATTATTTGATTTTACTTAGGTTTTTTTTGCAATTCAGATCATTTTCGTTCACTTTCATTCAGCTGTTGTCTATGGTCTACTGCAATCTTAGTCTATAGTCTACTCAACTTAGCGAATGTCAAACTCGATTTTAGTTGTGTCAAAACTCTATCTTAGTTTAGAGAATCTTGTTTTCAGAATAACTTACCAAAACAAACTAACTTAAAATAAGAAATTTTAGTTATAGTTTAGGTTAGTTCGGTGTACAAGAGAATCGGCACCATTGTTTCTATGTTAATTATTGTAATTGGTGTTTACCGTTTGAAATAAACTATAAATAAATAAAACAAATAAATGAAATGCATAGGTAGCTAGGTGGTAGACCGAGGAAGAAAATACGGAATACTAGCTATACATTAAATACAGCATGTGGTCCTAAAAGCTCTAATCAGGAAGTAGCTCAAGAATTTGTTAATTTCTTTACCGATATACCGTTAAAAACTACGGAGGCTCATAGTTCCTCTCCTGAAGTCTCAATTGATTTATTAAAGGCGAATGTGTCTGGATGCCAGGCTGAATTTAAATTTGAACACATAAACCCTATGATAGTTATTAAAGCTTTCCGGCAAATAAAAATCAAACTGACCGAAGATCTATGGGGAATGTCTATCAAAGTTTGTACATCCATACTTGAGACTATAGCTCCTTACTTAGCTTTAATTTTTAATTTGTGCGTAGACCAAGGAGTTTTCCCTGATTTAATGAAATACAGTAAAGTCATACCTCTTTTCAAATCCGGGGATAGTAAAGATACTAATAATTATAGGCCTGTATCCGTGTTGCCAGTTTTTAGCAAGGTGTTCGAAAAGGTAATGCTTAATCAAATGCTCCATCATTTTAACACCAACAGAATCTTACACGATCAACAGTATGGTTTCACTAAGGGACGTTGTACAACTGACGCTGGTGTAACTTTATTAAAGCACATATTTGCGGCGTGGGAAGAGTCCCAAGACGCTGTAGGAATATTTTGTGACCTCTCCAAAGCATTTGATTGTGTAAATCACGACACATTACTTTTGAAACTTGAGCATTACGGACTAGGTAAACTTGCACTTAGTTTGGTAAAATCTTATTTGAGTGATAGACAACAATATGTTCAAATAAATGGTGTTAATTCACAGGGTTTAAAAGTCAAAATGGGGGTTCCGCAAGGATCAATATTGGGTCCTTTCCTCTTCTTAGTATATATAAATGATCTACCGTATTTACTGAAAAACCAACCTCAAAATATGGTGTTATTTGCCGATGACACTTCCCTAATTTTTAAGATAAATAGACGAGCCCAAAATCTAGACGATGTGAATAATGCCCTACTTCAAGTCCATAATTGGTTCACAGCAAACAATTTGGTACTCAATGAAAAAAAAACGAAATGCATAAGATTTGCTTTACCGAATGTCAAAAGTAGCGATTGTGATATAGTATTGAATAAAGAGAAACTTGAATTCGTAGATAAAACGGTTTTCCTGGGGATTACGCTTGATTCAAGGCTTCAATGGGGTTCTCATTTAACATCTCTGGCGGGGCGGCTAAGTTCAGCAGCATATGCTATTAGAAAAATCCGTCAATTTACTGATGTAGATACTGCTAGATTGGTCTATTTTAGTTACTTTCATAGTATAATGTCTTATGGCATTTTATTATGGGGACGGGCTGCAGACATTGAATCTATATTTATTCTGCAAAAAAGAGCCATCAGAGCCATATACAATCTTCGTAGGCGCGATTCTCTGAGGGAACTGTTTAAGGAAATTAACATCATGACGGTACATTGTCAATACATCTACGAAAACATAATGTACGTGAGGAAAAATCTACATCATTTTGGTAAAAGAGGTGACAGACACAATTACAGTACTAGAAATAGGGACCAATTAGTTCAGCCAGGCTTCAGACTCGCTAAAGTAGACTCTTCTTTCATGGGGTACTGTTTGAAATGCTATAATAAAATTCCACAAAGCATTCTTGAACTGAATGAAACAAAATTTAAAACATGCATTAAACGCACATTGAGTAAGCAAGCATATTACAAATTGGACGATTATATCGCTGATAAAAATGCTTGGCTCAATGCCGGTCCTGCTCCACAAGGACAGGGGCGCATAAATGGATAGCACTAATTGTATTGTTGGAGCTGCTGAAGATTGTACAACTATCTTTGCATTGTATAGATTCAATCTCTTTAGTATTATATAATAGCATTGCCCATATTGTGTGAGTGCTATGTACTAGAATGCTATCAGTCGCTGGAAACCTACGTCTTTTCTTGACTTGAATGTGCCCTGGCGGTTGAGAATATGTCATGCTCACTCAAAAGTCTCGGTGATGGTGGCGCATGTGTCGGATCATTTAGTTCCCTTCAAAATGGTTGAGTTGAATGGTGCTGATCTATGCGTCATGTCCGTGAACGGGCGCTGTCAGTTGTGACTGGTCATCTCTCAGTTGCCATGGCTTATTTTAATGAATTGTTTTTTTTTCTGTTTTGTTTTACTGTGGACACTTTTAACGTGCATATCTTGCTACATTGTTCTCACATAATATACCATCTCAACATGAATGATGTAACCAAGATTTTGTAACAATATTCTGATTTAAAAGAGTGTCCATGGAGTTTCTTGCCCGTTCTTCTCCATAGAGATCTACGCTAGGGAATGGGCAACTACAGTACTTTCACAGTTTTTATGCCTTGTGACTGGGACTGTAGCTACATTTAATTTTCATCTTTGTTTCGACAATTCAAAAGTGCCTGTAACTGGCCTACTTGAAATAAATGCTTTGATTTTGATTTTTTGATTTTGACCACGATGTAGATATTTCGTCAAGGAGAAATTCAAGAAAAGAGTGAAAATTATAGACCATAAACATCATGAGGAAACCAGCATGCCTAAGAGATATTTATCGACGACGTGTAAAGCCAAGTCAGAGGCTCATGGAGGCGGCATAAAAACTCTGACACCAGGTTAGGCACTAACCACACGATAAAGAAGAACATAGACTATATCATTCAGATACAGGAGACAGCGTAGATGCTTCCGAATGTATCCCAAATGTTTCAGATACTGCACCAGCAAGACCCACAGATTTGGTGGAAGAAATACCTTCAGTAAAGTTATAATTCTCGTACAAAAAGCCCTTTCACAAAAAAAAACAGAACCACCCCGAAACAAACTTCGTGAATATTAAAAAGTTTTTTCATAAAAAATATTTTTGTGAATTCATAACGTTTTTAGCAAGCGAGATAAAACGAAAATTCATTTGTTTTCTCATAAATATGTTACTGCTGCCACATCGAATTTAAAAAAACGAACCACTTGTTGATTTAGTAACTTCGTGTGCTTCAAAAAATATTTGTGGATGTAAAAAAATATTGGTGAAAGTTAAAAAAAAATAATTTAGTTTCTTTTAAATGTAGTAATTTTGATTTCAATATGTAGCTGCATTTAAATCCGTACGGTACACGGTGGTTACACTGAATGACTTGGCCTACCGTGTATGGAGCCAACAGACTAATCACAATAGTACACCTGTACCTCGGAGGTATACAATAGTAACTCCACTTTTTTCGAAAATACGTTTCTTGCACCATTTAAATTGCAAGAACCAGTTCTACATAATGGTATACGACATTAAGTCCTATGACATCTATGAAAAGAAATATCCAATCGTATATGACATTAAATCCACTAACGTCTAATGGGTAAAGGACCTCAAATGACGATAAGATTATTTACCTCTAAGCTTTGCGCGAACTTAATGTTGTTCATTGGAGTTAATATTCTTTACCTCTGAACGAAAACTCGCGCGCAGCGCGTTAGTTATCCGTATAAACCGTCGCTTGCGTCAGTGCGTTTATCGTCGTACCTACTGTGCGTGCAAAACTATCCGCGTAATTGTTAAAAATTGTTTAAAATTAATTTAACCTCATGTTTTCACGTGGAAAATTACTGTGTGACCTAGTGTATATCGGAGATCAACATGATACAACTTCAGAATATGGTAAGTACTTATTTAATTAGTTTTAATAAAATAGGTTTGACGAAAACATAACGAGAGGTAAACAATAGTGTCTCCTGTAAACGTCTTATGCCATTGATCTTTATTTCTTGGTGTTAAGATACTTTTTTCAATGTCAAAAATTGTTGGTAAGTAGGTTCACATTGTTGTGAATATTTGATTTTCCTATGATTCTTGTGATATCAGTATTTATTCATATTAGAGCGTCGTGATAAGTAGTACTTTTTCATCAGTTTATACCAAAATATTGGAGTAAAACGCTCCGCGGATAAACAACAAGAAGATACTCCTTTAACTGTCATATGTAATTGATCTGTATTACTGTGTGTTAAGGTCCATTTTTCAGTGACATAAACACAGCGGGTAGTTAGGTACACAATGTTTAAAGTAGGTTTTATGATAATGCTTGCACTCCATCTATTTACTAATTAGATTCTACTCCGAAAAATAAAACACTTTCGCCTAGTATGGATTTGTTTTTCTGTGTTAATAATAATAGCATAAGTATGTGGCTAATGTAAAAACTTTTTTTTAGGATCACAGAGAGAAGAACAGCTTTTCCTGGAAAGGTTCGAAGGTTCATTTTCAAGGCCATCCCAAGATATTGACGTGGTTCCGGCTCCAACCGAAGTAATGATGCCGTCGGTGATGCTACTGACGATGATGCACAACCGTCAACCTCTGCTTTGCTCACTGACATTTCAAATAATCTGGTGCCATCGACTAGCTTTCACCGCATGAGAACTGAAGATGGTATGAGCTCTGAGGAAGATTTTTCACCATCAGACGAAGAGTATATTCCAAACACTGATGAAGACACTATGGATTGTGCATTCGAAAAACGAAGACAGATAATTATACCAGAATCAGACAGGTCGTCATCCATCGATGATCTGGAAAATATGAGAGAAAGCGGAACGACTCAATCGCTGAACAATATTCCCTCAGATATTCAGCCAGAGCTATCACATATTCAGCCAGAGTTATCACCTCAAATTTCGGTAATGAAGAGTCGTAAAAGAACTTTATATAAATTAAAATGGAAATGCAAAATAAGAAAACAAGGGGCAATCACAGGAAAGTCATATACTTCTAAGAAAGGAAAAGTTGTTCCAGAAAAGAAGATGATGAAACCAGTATGTGCTTGCAGATTAAAATGTAGTGAACGTATAGACGAAACTGTTATCAGAAGTATTACGCGGAAGAGATGACGTGGGATTTAAAAAGACAATTTATTCTTTCTAGAGTCTCAGAGGTTCAAACCGCTAGATCCAGACGCCGTGATCCTGATCAACCACCTAAAAGAGCATACACATTATGGTACACATTTTTAATTAATGAAAAAGTCGAAAAGGTTTGCAAAAAGTTTTTTCTGAATACTTTGGCTATTTCAGAAACTGTTGTGAGAAACGCGATATAAAAATCTACACAAGGATTTGTTCAAGCAGATAAACGAAGAAGACATCCACCGCCTAATAAAACAGCAAGAGTTTCCCATCGTGACCCCTTGGGACTGGCAACAGTTTATAAAGAGCTGTTCAAGAAAATCAAAAATTAATGTGGTAAACATGATACTGATAATTTCATGGATTTTTCTGCCTTTTGCAACGGATCATCAGCTCCTTTTGTGCACAAACCTATTCGAGAAACTCAAAAGCCCATTTCAAGACTCAAGTACAACGACTTACAAAAATCGTTGCAGTGGATTCCATCCATGTTCCACGATTATTATAGGAATCTTCCATGTGCAGCAGTAGCTGTGTTGGTTGTTAAAAATAAATAATATTTTCATTTTCATTTTTTTTAAGTAACTTTTCTTTCATTTTGTTAATAAACCCCTACCAAATTCTTAAAAAATTGCATAACGCTAATACTGACTAGAGACATAATGTTTCTAGGTGCCGAATTCCATTAATATCTACAAGTTTTATTTAGAGGTAAACAAAAGTATCATATCATAATGCTTTCATAGAACACCTAAGTTAATTTATGTTACAAGGTAAATAATCTCAAGTCCACAAAATCAGATAAGAATTATTTTTATTGTAATAATGTGTAATACATAATAATTCCATCTAATAATAATAAAAAATACTGTTGAGTTTGTTGCAATATCTTTAAAGCAACTATGTCAAAATTGCATTCAAAGTTTAATTCCGCGCATTTTTGCCTCTCCTGTAAAATTTTCGTTTTATCACATAATGTTGTAACTTCTGAGGTATAGAATTTAATACAAGGGGGCTAAAATGACCCATTACATACGAGGTAGTTTTACTATCGAACTTTAGCTAGGTAGTAAATAGGAACCGAGTTAAAATGGGATTTTACTTTTCACTTTGAGTGCGAGAAAAATAGTCAATTTAGTCAGACGGACAGACAGACAGACGGACAGACAGATGGACAGATGGATGGACAGACAGACAGGCGGATAGACAGACCGACAGCCAGACGGATAGTCAGACGGACAGACAGACGGACAGACAGACGGACAGGCAGACGGACAGACGGACGGACAGACAGACGGACAGACAGACGGACAGGCAGACGGACAGACGGACGGACAGACAGACGGACAGACAGACGGACAGACGACAAACAGACGGACAGACAGACGGACATACAGACGGACAGACAGATGGACAGCGGAGTCTTAGTAATAGGGTCCCGTTTTTACCCTTTGGAGTTTGTGATGTGTATGCGCACTCACACATTGTTATACGGTGTCATGTGTCAGTGTAACCTTTTCGGCCTCTTCCATAGCCAGTAATAAACTAGCGATCAAAGACGACACTCGTTTCATTATCTCCGGACTCCCACCCACAACGCATAAACATATCATTGGCGACGAGGTGTAAGAACGAGTACCTACACGTTAATAAAATGAACGCGTTTCTCGGAAATCTCTCTTCATTTGACCATAAAACTAGTGAATGGCAAATATATAAGGGTAAATTAACGCAGTTTTTTAAGATTAACGGCGTTAAGGACGAGTTGAAGAGTGTTATATTACTGTGCCATCTTACGGAGGAGACGTATCGTCTTGTAGTTAACCTAGCTTTTCCAAAGGAGTTGGAAGCGTTGAGTTATGAAGACCTAGTGGAATTACTGGACAGTCATTTCCAAGCGAAAACTTGCTCATTTGTGGACAAGGCGAAATTTTTTGGTGCCAGCAGAACAACAGGCGAATCCGTTAGAGAGTGGGCGGCGCGATTAAGAGGCTTAGCAACTTATTGTGACTTCGGTACCGCTCTCGAGACGAACTTAAGGGATCGTTTCGTCCTCGGCCTGAGTGCAGGTCCAGAACGTGACAAGCTGTTCGAGCAAAACCCGTCGACGCTCACGTTGTCGCGGGCAATTGAAATAGCGGAGCAGTCTGCGTTTGCTAAGGAGGCAAGGGCCTTGATGGGCAGTAGTTCGGAGGCCATTTCTATCAAAGAGGAAGCAGTGAACAATATATCATGCAAAGATGGATGGAAGCGGTCGAGCAAGGGCGGCGGCGCCGGCAGCGGCGCGAGCGGCGCACGTGCTGGCTCGCGAGACAGGAGCGCATCGACGTCGAGTTACGATCGTGGCCAACGTGGCGAAAACCTTCGTTGTTCGGTGTGCGGTTTAAAAAATCACGATAAGGACAAGTGTCGTTACAAAAATTATAAGTGCCAAAAATGTGGAAAAGTAGGTCATTTGAAGAAAGTGTGTGTTAAAAGCAATAAAAACGAACGTGTACGCGTTAATAAAATCGGTGGTGATGACAGTGAGGGTAATTCGGTTGGCAGTTGCGACGAATGTAATAATTTCAATATAAGGTATGTAACTGATAAACCATTGAGTTTAAAAATTAAAGTAGGTGATGTAACTGTAACTATGGAGTTGGATTCAGGGTCGGGTGTTTCAGTTATGTCAAAAAGATTGTACACTGAATTGTTCGCACATTACAAATTAAATGAATGCAAAATCAAAATGTGTTTGTATAACGGGCATAAAATTTCACCGTTGGGGTATTTCAAAGCGATTGTTGAGTATAATTACGTCAAAAAGAACATAAAAATATTTGTAGTAGATTCAAATGGCCCACCCCTGCTTGGTCGCGATTTTATGTCTGCTTTCGGTTTGATTTTAACAAATATTTATAAAATAAGTCAAGACGATGATGTTAATACATTACTGGAACAGTATCCGAATTTATGGAAGGACGAACTTGGTTCTTTTAATAAATTTAAAGTTCATTTACAACTCAAAGATAATTCGGTACCGAAATTTTTTAAGGCCCGACCAATACCATTCGCTTTAAAAGAGAAGGTAGAATCAGAACTAAATAGATTAGTCAGTTTAGGTATATTAGTCCCTGTGTTTAATTCACAATACGCGACACCTATAGTGCCAGTTCTTAAAAATGACGGCACGGTTAAGATTGCAGGCGATTATTCAGTCACACTAAACCAGGATCTTTTAATAGATAAGTATCCATTACCTAGAATCGAGGAAGTATTCGCGAAACTAAGAGGCGGTGAACATTATACGAAAATTGATTTAAAAAATGCGTATAATCAGTTTATCCTTTCTGAAGATTCTCAAAAGTTGACAACAATTAACACTCCAAAAGGATTATTTAAATATACCCGTCTAGTGTACGGCCTCGCGAATGCGCCAGCTGTGTTTCAAAAGGCAATGGAAGTACTGCTGTCTGGTATCGAGGGGGTCAGCATATGGTTAGACGATATTTGTTTGACTGCGCCAATGAAAGCGCTTCACATGACGAGGTTAGCCCAGGTCTTAAGCAGGTTAAGTGAAGCCGGTTTGCGCCTTCAAAAGGACAAATGCGTTTTTTTTAAGGATAGCGTAACGTACTTAGGTTATGTTATCGATAAGAACGGATTACGTACTAACCGCGATAAAGTTAAAGCTATATTGAACGGCCCGGAACCGACAAACGTAACAGAAGTAAAACGGTTTCTTGGAGTGGTCAACTACTACAGAAACTTCATTCCAAACGCGTCAAGCATTATGAGCCCGCTCCATGAGTTGCTGCGCGGCGGCGCACGGTGGGAGTGGAGCCCGCGACAACAGCGCGCGATGCGCCGCGTGTGCGCTGAGCTCGCCTCCGAGCGCGTGCTGGCACATTTCGAACCGAGCGCACAGTTAGTGCTGTCAGTGGACGCGGGTCCGCACGGCCTCGGAGCAGTTCTGTCTCAACGGGAAAGCGATGGCCACGAGCGACCGCTGGCATACGCGTCGCGATCACTCTCGGCGAGTGAACGCAATTATAGCCAAATCCAGAAGGAGGCGACGGCAATAATTTTTGGGGTCAAACACTTCCATCAATACCTATACGGTAGAAGTGATCCATTTGTTCTAAAAACAGATCACCGTCCCTTAGTGTCGATATTCAATAGTAAAACGGGTATATCAATTACCACGGCGTTACGTTTGCAAAGATATGCAATTATATTATCTGCATACAACTATGTAGTTCAATATATATCGAGCGAGAATAACTTGGTCGCCGATTATTTTTCCCGTGCACCCGTAACCATCACTGAGTGTGAGGAAGATGTCGAATATGACGCATACTGCTCGCTTAACTTCCTAGATAGTACGTCCGCGCCAGCTGTTTTGTTTACAGATTTAAAGAATGCTACTTGCAACGATAAAACAATACAAACAGTAGTAAAGTATACAACTGTAGGTTGGCCCCGCAAAATAGTTTGCGAGTCTATACGTCCCTTTTTTTTATGTCGCACAGATTTGCAATATGAAAATGGAATTTTGATGCGAGGACATAAGGTAGTAATTCCTGTGACATTGCGTGAAAGAATGTTGCACGAACTACATAGTACGCATTTGGGCATTGTTAAAATGAAATGCAATGCGCGCGCTAGGATGTGGTGGCCCGGTATAGATGAGGATATTGAGAGGTGGATCGGCGCGTGCGAGGAGTGCGCGAGCGTGCGGCCCGCACCACCACGGGCAGCGCCGGCGCCGTGGCCGAGCGCAGCGGCACCGTGGGAACGAATTCACATAGACTATTTATCTTTACGGCAACAGACTTACTTAGTAGTGATTGATGCGTACTCTAAATGGTTAGAGTGTATTTTTATGGGAAACGATCTTACCACACAATCTTTAATAAAAAAATTAAAGCAAATATTTTCTGTGTTTGGATTACCGGGTACAATAGTCTCAGACAATGACGTAAAAATAAATTGTAAAGAATTCAACGTGTTCTGTTCCAATAATGGTATTAACTACATGACGTCACCGATTTACCATCCATGCAGCAACGGTCAAGCTGAAAATTCAGTGAGGACGTGTAAAAAAATGTTAAAGAACATTTTGGGTGAAAGTACAGCACAAAACGTAGTATTCGACAAATTATTGGGTTACTTATTTGAATACAGGAACACAGAGCACTGTACCACTGGAAAATCACCTGCAAAATTAATGTTTGGCAGGGATTTGAAATCACGACTTGACTTAATACTACCTAAAAAGAAAGAATTGCGTAAAATACTCTCAGGGGGGAATGAAGGTCGCACCAGAGTTTTCGAATCTGGTGACAGGGTATGGGTCCGGTGGTACAGTGGTAGAAAAGAGACATGGAAGATGGGAGTAATCAATAAAGTAATAGGGAAAAGAATGTTTAAAGTGTTCATTGAAGATTTAGAGGTGTTTTGCATCTTGATCAATTGTTTAAATGTAAAAAAACCATTGATCGTGACGAATGTCAATCTGTTTGTAATCCTTCGACTTTTCTGGTTCCATTTACTTCACCAATAATGCCCAGCCCGGCTGTTGAATCGAATACAGTCAGTTCCATAGAGAGTGCAGTTGCAGATAAACCGGTGGAGATAGAAGCGGGTACTGCGGCTACAACTAGCTTTGAAACTGACAGGGACCAGATTTCAACGGATGTTGTGAACCGAGAAAATGCACGGCAGTCATTAAGTAACGCATTAGAGAACCAGGCTCCTCAAGCCTCAGCCGCTGCACAGGATTCAGCAGTCATGCATGAGCCACGTGCACATTCTCGGCGTACCAGAAAAGATGTTGACTATTCTGTATTTTACTAGTAGATAGTTATGTTATTATGTACAATGTTAGGCTAAGCAAGATTAGTTGTTACAACAATGATTAAACCATGTTATGCATTGTCAACAGGTTTCAGAATTAGCGTGGAGGAATGATGTGTATGCGCACTCACACATTGTTATACGGTGTCATGTGTCAGTGTAACCTTTTCGGCCTCTTCCATAGCCAGTAATAAACTAGCGATCAAAGACGACACTCGTTTCATTATCTCCGGACTCCCACCCACAACGCATAAACATATCAGTTTGTCTATGTCACATGAAGGAAATTAAAAAACAAATTACTTACACTCCCTAGAGACTAAAAGGGTCACTTTACTCCCGCTTCGTAGGGCTATATTGGCACACTTTTAGAGCATGAGAAGTGAAACAATATAACATAACAACACGCTTTGTAATCCTCGAGGGGCAGGCAAAGGTGTACCTAACAAGTACACCCACATTTATCGAGTTACGAGTATGTTTAAGAACCGTGTGGCCATCAATCGAGCACAAATCCAGACTAGCTGGTACTTTATAAAACATATGGAAACGGGTATTTATCACGAATTTTACCTTTAATATAAGCCCGACGTTTTGACCAGATTGCACCAGCCGTGGTTGCGGGAAGACTGAAGTATTGGAGGTAGGTACCGCCACAGCAAAGCGAAGGTGTTTGTTCAACTACCCTCACTTGATCTTCATAAATGTTAATTAGGGCCGGTTCACACTAGGACAGCACACTACACTAACAGTGTACTGAGATGATTTCACTTGACGAGTACACTAAGTTTAAAAAAGACAATAGCTGCTACTTTATTACTGATCTAGACCTGGAAATCGAACCTAGGACCCCTTGCTCAGCAGTCATGCTTGCGACTTCCAGACCAACGAGACAATTCGAGTCGTAATATCATAACTGAATTAAACCCTATATTCAATACCAGTACCTATATTACACAATCATGTAAATGATGCCAATACCAGCACTATCTCAAAGTTAGAATAGATACCTAAACACGTGATATTGATAAACACTGAATCGCAATTAGAACAGCTGATGATTGCACTGAAAATGTAAACATTAGCAGTAAACTCGTTGTGAATGCAATCGCTAGATCGAATATATGATGATGATTTCATTTGTTTGACATATGGAATCGATATCTGCGTAAAGGCTTAGGTAGACCGGGACGGCATGGCAAGGGAATTCATTGCACGGCACACAAGGGTGAAAAGTGGTCGACCGTCATTGCACTCGGTGGTATCTATTCACAATTTATAATCCACATCATTTTGAAAAATAATCCATTGCATCGTAATGTGTGAAAATAATAGTCTGTTCGTCAATGTAGAAAGCAATGAATACTATTGTATTTCATTTTCTACTAGCTTTTTGCCCTTGGTTTCGGTCGCGTTATGGTCGGATATTATCACGCGGGAACATTTTACATACATCCAATGACACTTGGGAATAATGTAGCTTCCCTTTAGTGAAATAATTTTAAGAATCAGATCAAAATTTCCGTAGATAACCCCCTACTTTCAAACGTACATCTATTAAATATTAGTATCATCTTTATAATATTAGAAAAAACAATATATTTGTTTGGCATTGTGATTGTTTATAACGCAATTGCCACAATGTGTTGCTTATGTCTTTCTTACCGACTGCAATCTACCTTACCTTCATAATTTATTCAGAATCATGATATAATAATAAATCATCACCTGTGTATATTCTCCAACAGGGCCAAGCAACATTAACATTATAATTTAATATTCTAAATGTATAGAATCAATGGGAGATTCTAAAGGACCACCTGTCATAATATCTATTGAGCAAGATACGTCGTCACGGAGATATAACATTATATACAGAATGTCATCTATTCATGAAGATAATTGACGCTCGATTACCTCACAAAGGAGCCAGTAGATACATAGTTAGGTGTATAAGTTCTGAGTACATTCATGGGGTAATTTAGACATGTGTTATGCAAAGAAGGCAATATGAGAAATACTGAATATGCGTTTGAGAGATTGAGGAGAATGCATTGGCATTTTCCCAAGTAATGTTCGATATTAATGATTTTCCTGCTGCTTTTGAAAAACAATAATTACTGCTGATTGTCTAGGAACTGCGTAGACGAAATGTCATACAATCACATTTCATTTTCAATAGGATCTATGAGGTATCCATATTCGTTGCCTAATAATTTTAAAATTACATTTCATCTATACTATATTGTATTCAAAACATCATTTTGTCTCTGTATTATTGCTTACGCAAGTTTATGTAGTATACGTTTTTTACATGAACATATCCGAACGTGGTACACTGCATTACCATGTTTCCAAAACACTCTCACAATATCCTTTTCTGTCATGTTGCCAACGCTGTTTTTATCTATCCATCTCCTTCCCTCCTATTACGCTCCCATGCGACAGAACGAGAAGGAGTTTCGCCGCCCGCGCCCAATTAGGCGCGCTTCCGCAGTGATTGGCAAAAAACGACGCCATGATTTTTTTCTCTTCGACTTGGATCCGCAACGTCAACCGCTTAACACCGCACCTCTCGCTATACCGCTTAGCTTTGCGGTACGCGCCGCAAAATACACCAAACCGCATCAATAATTATTAAATAAAACAAAAAAGACAATCTGTGAGTGTCGGCCGACACAGTGAGACAAAAAATCACGTGCAGGAAGAAATCACCAGAACACGCGCTGAGCATCAGCACGCTCCAGTGGAGTCAGCCATCTTCCCAGGCGATCGTCCAGAAGTTTCCAAGTAAGTCCTTGTTTCCCTAGATAAAACTGTGTTGGCAACATTCCATCCCGAATAAATTAACTTCCCGCCAAAAATACTATCCCGCAAAGGTCCTTCGGTCAAACGCATTTCCAACTTGTCACCAATTATAATGATGAAACAAACACCGACATGTTTTAAATCCGTTTAGCGTTAAATGTTTTTTGCAATTATTTTCGGTGCTAAGGCCTTAGAATCTTTAGGTACGTATGCAAGTTCTACGCTAATTTTAAATCACCGCACGTATCCAAACACATTTTCAGACAAAAATATATATTTCACCACTCCCGCACGAAAGAAGTGTCTTTCCTCTACGATAACAGTGAGGAAAGTAATGATCCCGTTCAGAAACTAACCTTGCCTGATTATTTTATGTTAAGTTTTAAAGATATTTTAAAAAATAAATAATTTTATGCTTAGAATAGAAATATTTATAAGTTAAGATTAATGTTTTTTTATAAAATTTATCAAATTATTGTAAGTGTATAAGTTCAGAAACATTAAAAAGTTTAAACGTTACTTTTAACTTCAAAATTGCAATAATTTTACATTTAATTTTCAAATTATTTTCATGAATAACAGCTCTTTTTATTTTACAATAAAGAATTATTTTGATTTGCTTTGTGACTATTTAATTTATTTACCTATGATGACTGAATACTTTCTTGCTGGGAGTGGTGAAAAGTTTTGTATGCAACTTGTGAGCAAGTTCATTTGCTATTCGTTTTGTTGAGTCTTTCGCTTACTCAGGATTGAAATTTATAATCACTCGCTGCGCTCGTGATTCTATTTATCAATCCTTCGTTCGCTCAAGACTCAAAATTAAAACTCATAGGAAAAACGAACTTTCCTCACATGTTGGATAAATAACTATTTTAAAGGTAAAGAAAACCGTACTCATTTAGGCGTTATCAAGAAATAATGAATGGACATATTAATTTAGTATAATCGTTCCAAAAAATGACAATACTTAAACACAGGAAAACTGAATTTCAGAGACTTCTGTTTACAAAATATAGAAAAAATAAATTGGAATAGGAAACTAATTTATACTTGAAGAAGCAGCTTCTACGAAATAGAATTAAAACTGAGAGGATCTCGAGCAAAAATAATGCCCGTCATTTTTTCATCTTTTGAAGTAATATTTTTGAATCGCGATAAAAATGTGGGTATTGGAACTTCAAAGGCTTTAGTATTAATCAAGTAAAAAGCATTGTTGTGGTTTCGACATAATATTTTTTATAATATCATCAAAACAAAGTATTATACCAGCGATGGCTTCGGGAGCAGACATCTATACTCACTCCAAATTTTGGATAAAAATTAATGCCATTTGAATATTGATCGAAAAGTCTATTGTGAATAAAACTAGTGTAGTGTGCAGTAAAGCTATAGTGTGACCACTTTAGGGGGACTACAGGAGCTAAACGCGAGTTTTATAAGGCAAAAAAGCATATGATACACTGCATTAAACAAAACCAGAAAAATATATGATATTCCTCAGGATATATGCTAGTATGATAGTGTTTTGAAAACATAATACAACTAATTTGACTCGATATAAAAAAATCACGAACTTATCTCTAAAAATTTCTTTCAACGAGTAAAAACCATACTAAAATACATGCGATCATTCTGATTTTTTGGCAAATAATTCTACAAGCAACATATTAGTATAATAGTGTTTTATTTTTTTAGTCCAATCAATAGATTTTTTGTAAATCGCAAAAAACTACTAATTTCGCACTATTCGGCCCGCAGTGACTGACGTAACAACCACTTTGTAGTGCAAGCTGATTAGAACTTTATACTAACAGTATTTCAACCGAAGTTTGAACCACTACAAATAGAGTTGCTAATTTAGCTCCTGTAGTCGCCAGTGTGCAGTTCAAGGTGGAGTTACTTGGCAAGAAAATTGGCATCGGTATGTCAAACTTGGTACATTTATTTTAGTTGTGTGTTTGCCGCGCCTGCAGTTGTAAGTTGTCAGTGTACGTGTCACTTCGTTCTTATTTTAATCTCCGGTACTAATAACAAAGATATTTTTTTTCTCTCTGTTTGTTTGTTCCGGATAATCTCCGAAACGGCTGAACCGATTTTGACGAACCTTTTACTGGCAGATAGCTGATGTTATAATGAGAAACGTAACGGCTTTTATTTTAGAATAAGAATTAGGGCTCTGCGCAAAAAAATAAAATGAAATTGGTAACAAAATCTGATTCGAATATACCTAATATTTTTTCGTATTATAATTTCGCACGGACAAAAGTCGCGAGCAACAGCTAGCATAACATATTATTGCAATGTTTTGCGAGCGAAGCAAGGGCGGATCCCTAGTTGAATTTTATTTATAGTATCCAAAGCGACAATTGTTCTTGCTTCTACCACTTTTTCATAACAACGGAGCTATTTATCGAGCTCGCTCCTTTATTCCGTGGACACGAGCAATAAATCACAAGAAGAGAAAACAATAAATTTTCTAAACAATAACTTTCAACTGAGTTTCTTATAATAGAACAAGAAAATATCACCTGGTTTTCGCTATAAAATCAGGACATATTGGGGAAAATAATGAAAAAAAAAAATATAATTTAAAAAACAAAATAAATTTTCTAAACAAGAACTTTCAACTGAGTTTCGTATAATAGAACAAGAAAATAACAAAAATATCACCTGGTTTAAGCTATGAAATCAGGATTTAGTGGCGAAAATAATAAAAATAATAAAAAAAATGAGGCAAATAACTAATTTTTGAGAAACACGTCATTAGATTTGAATATTCTAATGAAACCTTTTATTCCATTCCTAGGTACTATAGTTTACCCGCGGTTTTAATCTCGTGGTGGTTGGAAATCAACCCACTGTAAGGTGCTACTGGGATAAAAAAATATCCTATTCCCTGATTCAGGACATATGTTACCAGAGTGATCCGATCAGCCGCGAAAAGGTAACAGATGGACGGACAGGGTTAGGTCCTTTCACATTTATAATATTTGTTGGGAATCACACCCAATAGACACGCAGACGGCACGCGCAGTCGACGTGACAGACCTGCGCAGCCAGTGACCGGAGGTGTGGCGCGGGGAGCCTGCCCGCGCCGGCGACACTCGCTTTCTCGGAGCCCACCGCGACGGACGATACTCGCGTTTACCTAGATACTTATATATATGTTTTGTCCGGGACAGTTATAATTGTTAAAGTTTAAATCGGCAATATACCAAGCCTTTTATCATACAGTCCACTACTTTTTATTCACCCCAACGAGCAAGTCGAACAATATTAGTATGGATTCAACTTAATATATCAAAATCAGCAGCATGGCCGCCGTAGAAACAGGTTTTGTCGACTGACAATCGACAAAATGACAGATAAATGACAGATTTTCGAAAGACTTCTACCGTCCTAAGCATGGCGATGTTTGACAGGTGGAAAAGAAAGGTTTCTATTCTTTAGCGATAAAAGTCTTCAACGTCGAGCATGGCGACAATTTTTTGTCTACTTTTGACACTGGTTGTAGGAATCGTTTCTTGGCAACGAATGTCAAAAAGTCTACAACACATCAGACCTAGACAAGATTATTTTTATAAATATAATTTGTGTTTGTAAGCCATTTTGTTTTTATAAACATAATGGCTATATTATATTTTTTATTTATAAACATAACCTAGTACAACATGTGAAGGAGTTCCAGTAGCAATCACCGAAGTACACCTTCAAATCACTCCATCAAGTCCGGAGGTAAGGTCACATCATAACTAACAAAACGAGCCCAAACTCGGCTCATCTAGTAGAACACATCGAGGAGTTCCAGTAGCAGTCACCGAAGTACACCTTCAGGTCACTCCATCAAGTCCGGAAGTAAGGTCTCATCATAACTAACAAAACGAGCCCAAACTCGGCTCACCCAGTACAACACGTCAAGGAGTTCCAGTAGCAATCATCGAAGTACACCTTCAGGTCACTCCATCAAGTCCGGAGGTAAGGTCTCATCATAACTAACAAAACGAGCCCAAACTCGACTCACCTAGTACAACATGTGAAGGAGTTCCAGTAGCAATCACCGAAGTACACCTTCAGGTCACTCCATCAAGTCCGGAGGTAAGGTCTCATCAAAACTAACAAAACGAGCCCAAACTCGGCTCACCTAGTACACCTTCAGGTCACTCCATCAAGTCTGGAGGTAAGGTCACTTCATAGCTAACAAAACGAGCCCAAACACGGCTCACCTAGTACAACACATCGAGGAGTTCCAGTAGCAGTCACCGAAGTACACCTTCAGGTCACTCCATCAAGTCCGGAGGTAAGGTCTCATCATAACTAACAAAACGAGCCCAAACTCGGCTCACCCATTACAACACGTCAAGGAGTTCCAGTAGCAATCATCGAAGTACACCTTCAGGTCACTCCATCAGGTCCGAAGGTAAGGTCTCATCATAACTAACAAAACGAGCCCAAACTCGGCTCACCTAGTACAACATGTGAAGGAGTTCCATTAGCAATCACCGAAGTACACCTTCAGGTCACTACATCAGGTCCGGAGGTAAGGTTTCATCATAACTAACAAAACGAGCCCAAACTCAGCTCACCTAGTACAACACGTCAAGGAGTTCCAGTAGCAGTCACCAATCACTTCATCAAGTCCGGAGGTCAGGTCTCATCATAACTAATAAATAATAAAAATCTTGCCTTGTCAAGTATCAAATTTGGTTTATCGAATATTTTGTGTTTGTACAGCGATCTTTTTTAACTCGAGCCGCTCTAAACAGGCGTTACGTGTCCACTCTCGACGGCGGCCGTGCGCGGACTAAAGTTTCATTCAAAGTGCTCGTGCAATAAATCAAGACGGGTATCAAAAATAAAATAACCCCTAATGCAATCGATTAAGATTCATCCAGAATAGCAAAAAATGTGAAAAAATAAGATTTGGTTTTCATTTTTTCTGCAACTATATAAATCATTTAGTTAAAAAAAAAATCCTTGCATTAAGTATTGATTATGTTTGCCAACATACAGTATTTTTAGAAATAGTAAAATATGTTAATAATAGCACAAAAAATGTACCTAAACTCAACCCCAAATTAACGATACAGTTAATTTTATGGAAAATGGCAACGACAGATCGATTTTACATTATAAAAAACTAAAATTTTCAATGATCAAGTACCTATTATTTGAAGATGAAGAACCAATCTATACGAGGTAGTTATTAGTTACATTGGATTTTGTTTGGTTATGCCATAAAATTGTACCGAAAAACAGCATAATTTTACCTGATATGCAAACGCGCCCTTAAGATGATAGAATGAAATGTATTCGTTTCTACAATCGTGATTGCTACATCCCATATAAATCGTCGCCAACTTACAGTTATGACTGAATTTAAAAGTTTCTATTCGTTTGTTTCGACCACGTGACTCAACGTTGAAATGATGTCATTCCCATACATTTGCTTAGTTTTCGATTAGCGTTAACGAATGTAGATTGTCAACTTGGCTAAGCCTACAGATCATTTATTTCAAGTAGGCCAGTAACAGGCACTTTTATTTGTCGAAACAAAGATGTACATTAAATGAAGCTACAGTCCCAGTCACAAGACATAAAATCTGTAAAAGTACTGTAGTCGTTTATCGTGTCATCTTTGCACAAAAACTATCATAACATACCTAATATCACGTCTGTAACCCAAAAAGGGTTAGGCAGGGTGTAAGTACCTAATTATAGTACACTCACATTTTGGCAGTAGTGTAGCATCCGGGCACAAATTCAAACTCCGTGGCTGATACTAACAGATTCCTAATGTCACTTTGCCCGACCGAGAACTCGAACCCCGGATGCTCGTGCTCAGCAGTCGCGACCACTCGACCACGTGGTGGTCTTATACTATCTTAAGGCTGGGGTATCTGCTAAATTAGCAACTCTATTTGTGGTGGTTCAAACTTCATTTTAAAATACTGTTAGAATAAAGTTCTAATCAGCTTGCACTACAAAGTGGTTGTTACGTCAGTCACTGCGGGCCGAATAGTGCGAAATGAGTGGTTTTTATTTAATTGTAGTCTAATAAATCTTAAAATCTTTAAAATCTTCCCTTAAAATCCCAATTGTACACTTTGTGAAGAAAAAAGTTATAAATATTTGTGTGAAAAACAAATACTAAAACTTAATGCCGTTTAGGAGTAGTTACGAAATTTAAAAGAAAAAATGCTTTGGTTTGAATATTTTTTTCATATAGTAATAATAAAGTTAGAATTATTACAATTGTACCAATTAAAGTTTATAGTCTAACAAGCAACATAATTATACTTTTTTGCACATTTATATTCACTCATCAAAGAGGAGTTACATGGAGAAAACCTCTCGTTAGCTGATACCACCCCCTTAACTTCTGTCCATTAAAAACCTTTCAGAGAACCAGAAATGAGACAAAAACAGTTTAAAAGAAGCATTCATTTGAACCACTTTAGTAAATAACGAAGAGTTCTCTTCTGAATACAAAGTACTTTAAATTGAACTGATTGAGAAACATTCATTCGTTCACTCGTTCTCCGTTCACTGCTCTGAAATAGGAAATAAAGTGTGCTGATTGAAAATGTATAAATTTGCCTATATTATGAATACATTCAGACAGTCAGCAGCGGTGGCCCAGTGGTGGCGGCCCCGACTTACGAACAGTAAGTCGTGGTTCGAACCCAGACAGGCGCATTACTTTGTGTAATTTATTTCATCACCACTTCTCTCAAAACAGTGAAGGAAAACATCGTGAGGAAACCGGCATGTCCTAAAACCAAAAATTCGTAGACATGTGACATCTATCAATCCGCACTGGGCCCGCGTGGTAGATTATAGCCCATTCCCTCTCATTGAGAAGAGGCCGCGTCCCAGCAGTGGGAACATTATAGGTTGATGATGATGAGGAATACATTTTAAATAGGTTGTATGTACTGGCTGGTTGGTCTCATGATAGCAAATTCAAGCATGAGGTTCTGGGTTCAGAGTTCGTAATTACGAACTCTGAACCGGTTTTTCCATCAGGAATTTGTTAGTAGCTGCCATGGAGTCGATTTGTGCCTCGATGATGGTAATAAGCACGCCCTCTATTATATAGGACTTAAACATAACTAGCGAAATATGGGTCTACCAGTAGTACATCTCAGCCTAAACCTTCGGAAATAACAGGTGTTGTATAAAGTGTGCGAATTTGGATATATTATTCTTAGGCCTTTTTTTTTTTTTTTCGGATGGTAAATCATCAAATGACTCCTCTCGCTCTAGACGGAGCAGGAGGGAGTGTCAGACTTTTACTGACTAAAACCCATCCATGTTCCTTCATCGCCCTTTGTGTTCCGGGGCCACGGTATCTCTTTCGAATAGTCCCGCAGCCCCGGCAGGAGTCCCGCAGCCCCGGCAGGATATTATTCTTAGGCCTGCATGTGCATCAAAGCGTTAAAGACATTTTAACTCTAAATTAATTTAAAACATCGTTATATTACTATTTCTTTAAAATTTGTTTAGTGTTAAATACGTTAAGTGATTTGTGGTGCAAATAGGCCTAAATATTTTTTAACCTATTCTGAAAACTTCTAAACGAATTATTGATTAGATATGGCGCTTCTTCGAATGAAATGAATATGAAATGACAATGTAGGTAATAACTAGTTACCATATAAGTAGAGTATTAGATTGAAAGTCTCTTCTTGTTTTGTTCAGAGAGGAGAAGATTGAAAGTGACTTTTTAACGGAGTTATACAATACTAGTCGACGCGGAATTCGTCAGAGCTGCTTAGAAAGAGCCTTATGTGTGTATAATTATGCAATAAATGTTGTTGGATAGAGAGGAAGAGGAAGACCAAAGAATATATGGATGGATTGTGTGAGGAATTATATGAAGGAAAAACCGGCCAAGAGCAAGTCGGACTCGTGCACCGAGGATTCCGCACGAACTTTTTAAAGGACTAATATAACTTTGCTGTTCAATCACTAGAAACAGCTATTGTACCAACCGCAAATAATAAGTTTGTAATAATAAAATCGCTTTTTTGTGTTATTAAACTACATATTTATGGTTTTCAGATTTTTCCCTCTACATGTGCTGTAAGACCTTGCTTTTCGCCAAATTTCGTGATTCTATGTCAACGGGAACTACCATATAGGTATTCTACCTAAAACCTACAGGGTACTTCTGGTTGACCTAGCATTGTCCATTTTGATTAAAACTAAGGTCTTACAACACAAGTAGAGGGATTTTTCCGAAAAATAAAAAAATTAAGGTAAATTTTGGTACTTACAAGTTTTCGCGAAAATCTAAATTGGCCCATATCTTTTTATCGTGTTGACTTGGACTTGGACCTTGAACCCGTTCCTGAGAAAATTGGTTGTGACAGACGGACAGACGGACAAGAAAATGATCTTATAAGGGTTCCTTTTTTACCTTTTGAGGTACGGGACCCAAAAAAGGAGTAAACGATAGGGTGGCTTTTGACAGAGGAGAATGGAAGAAATAAACGTGTTGCGCCGACTCAAAGTAACATGAGACATGGGTGATGATGCAATAGAAGAGATTAGTCCAACGCGCTTTCAAGTCGCGTCGTCCGAAACGAAAGTAGTAAAGAAAATACTTTTGCGATTAATAAAACGCTCACGCCCAGAAACTAGATGGATTACCGAAAACCCGACAAATCAACTTTATAGTCAATTCCATCACGAATCAGATGACTCTACCTGACTTAAATATAATATCAGATTCATAAATCCGACAGCAATATTCCAATGAATACAAAATTACTTAGTGCAAGACGTGAAGAGAATAAGGGCTTTATTCAAATTTGAAACTAGTTGGGCACAGAAAACAGAATCATACCAGTGGGGGTGTCCGTGTATCGGCGGCGGCGACCTCTTACGTCCGGCCCTGGGTCAATTCATTGTCCGGAGCGAGACGGAATGGGACGCCGTCACCTCTTTCTGCGAAGCAGTCATGCTAGCGAAGGAGGTGGCGGAACGTGAGATGGAGATAACGTCCCAGCCGCCGGGGGAGACGCACCGGGTGTCGGGGGCCACCGTAGGCACAAGCCTGTGGACGGTGAGCTATGGGCTAGTTCGCCGTCCGACCGTCTTATGACGACAGGCCGTGTCGACAGCGCGTTCGTGTTCCACGCGCGCCTCAAAGAGATGTCAGCAGAAAGGAAGAGGTCCGCAAGGGCCGAAGCCTGTCGGGGCTGCGGGACTATTCGAAAGAGGATACCGTGGCCCCGGAACACAAAGAGCGATGAAGGAACATGAATGGGTTTTAGTCAGTAAAAGTCTGACACTCCCTCCAGCTCCGAGAGTCATTTGATGATTTCCCATCCGAAAAAAAAAGGGTGTCCGTGTCCTACTCCTTTCCCAATTTATTTGGGGTCTATGCAGCATGATTCAAAACGGTAAAAAACAAGTCGTGAAGAATCCCGCAGGTCTTAAACCCAACAATCCGAAGGAACCACCACCACCACCACCGAACCCACCACCCTGCACCAATCCACATTCATACTCAAAACTTTCGTCATTACTTATTTTCTTGTACTAAAATACTAATCACGTCCAATGTTATTCATGTAAACAAAAACCTATTAGTTAAAACTAAAATAGACTAGTCCCGCTTCACTTCTAATTAACTTCCCACAATTTTAATACAATAACAAGTTCAAAAATAACCGTGCAGTATGACACTTAACCCATTAATGTTTGCGACAGTTATCGTGCCGGTTTAGAATAAACTAGTTTGTGTTTATAAATGTGCTGAGTGATCTGTGCATAGTAGCGTAGTCTATGCATTACGTGCATAGCGCAAATGATATTCCAACACTTGTGTTGTAATAGTACATTTTGATACAAGTGGAGAAAGTTTGTTATTGCACCCGAGGCGGAATTAACTCCCGGGCCGTAGGCGAGGATGTTTTTGACCCGAGAACTGCAATAAAAAATGTCCACGTGTATCAAACGTTTTTCAATACACTTTTAAAGAAATTAAATAAAAGAACGAAAAATATTTTTGTCATGATTTATTAGGAAAGCATGATTTTCTTTTCTTTTTTTCCGCGCTTTGCTTCTCAAAGGTATGAAGCCTAATATAAAAAATAGTTTTTTTTTTTGTATTTTTGAATTTAGAACACAAATAAATCTTAATTTGTTTAAAAAAGTGAATAATAGTTTTAAATAATCATGTTTATCTATGATATTCTATCTATAAACACAATTTGAATATTCAAAAAATATTTACGCCGTAAAGACGCAATATTACCTACTTTGCCGGAATAAAAAAAAAACATTAACCTCCAACTATAGGCATTGAACCAATTTTGACTAAGTATAGGTATAGTTATCGGTGCAATTTTCATTCCCGCACACGTGTTGGATAATGAAAAAAATCGAATGCGTGTGAAATACATTGCATGTTGAACCTAATCATAGTGCGTTATGAACCAGTTTTCGAGGAAGTGTATTGAAAAATGAATTTAAGGGCTGCTGGTCACACTTACAGTACACAAAATATGATTTTATTAAATAGAAAGTACTTGGATGAGCTACTTCAAAGTTTGCTCTTATACCTTTTTTTTCGGAAGGACTTGGATATATTTGTATGAAGCCTGGCCCAGCAGTCACGATACGTCGAACGTTAAAATCGCTAACTTTTGATTGCTAATTACTCACGAAAGTATTCGGTTGCAATAACGATGCTTGCGGGAAATCAAAGTCTTTACATCCAAGATGCGATTCTCGCAAGCATCGTTGTTGCAACCCAATTTATTCGTTAATAATCAGCGATCGAAAGTTAGCGAGTTTGTCGTTATCTCTGTCGAGACTACCAGCCCTGCGTGGTCTGCCTAACTTCCGCCATTTTGTTTCAAGCATAGCAGCCACGCACACAGAATGTATTAATCAATAGGTGGTATCAATACAAACAAGTTTTGACTGAGACCGCTTTAGAACATTGTGTCTCGTTTCCAAGATATAAATTTTTTTTTAAATACCCTTGGAAAAACCTGTTCAGTGTGATGGTTTGTAGACTGTATAAGACCCTTTATTTTTTTTTTCGGATGGGAAATCATCAAATGACTCCTCCCGCTCTGGGCGGAGCAGGAGGGAGTGTCAGACTTTTACTGACTAAAACCCATCCATGTTCCTTCATTACCCTTTGTGTTCCGGGACCACGGTATCTCTTTTGAACAGTCCCGCAGCCCCAGCAGGCATCGGCCCTTGCGGATCTATTCCTTTTTGCTGACTCTCTTTGAGGCGCGCGTGGAACACGACCGCGCCATCGACACGGCCTGTCGTCATGAGAAGGACGGACGGCGAGCTAGCCCATAGCTCCCCGTACACAGGCCCGCGCCTAAGGTGGCCAGGGGCAACCACGTGGCCCGTGGATTGCACTGTATAACCTCTTAAACCCCTTTTAAATAACATCATATAATATTTGTGAAACATACTGTATGTATCGAATTTTCTTTTGAAATATTCATCTTCATGACCTCAAAGGAATACAGGGAATCTCTGGAAAGCACTAACATAATTATAATTATGGAATTTTATTCTGAAATAAAGAGATTATTTATTTATGTCGGCCTGTCCGTCGGTCGTAGTATTACTGTTTGATAAATAATGTTAGACAAATCTACTCGAGTTTGAGTAAGCAGTTAAAAAGGGTGTTTGTATTTATTTATCTATGTTTGTTCGATATTGTTTTAGAGACGTATTTATGTGTTATCTCATTAATTATATTTACCAATTTGAGATCAAAAGTTCGAACGAGTAGGACAATGACTAAGTACTACAATAAAAAAAAACGTAATTATTTTATTACTACTTTACAAGATAGACGCTAAATCTTTCGTCGGTTATTAAAAAAGAAGCTGTTTCCTACAAAACTGCCATACCTACCCGGTCAAAATGGTACAGCTGGTTTTCTAAAATCAAAAATAAAATCTATGTAGATATTCAGAACGATGTACCCAATACGTGGTGGCCGTTATAGCCTCGGTATCTTTTCCACCCTGTATATGAACGACTTATCAAGTTTGGTAAAGAAATAATACAAGATTTTCACGAAGAAATCCGAAAAGTCACGGCTTGATATTTAGCGAAGAAGCTACACTAACTTCCTACTTTCGTAAAGGTCGCAAGTTCTATTCTTGTGTGAACAAATTGATTTATGGACTACCTTTGTGTATTTTTCTGCTAAAAAAAATGGGTTATCAATAACAAGAGTTCAAAGAAGAGTTTCAAGAGTTTGCCGATACCTACGTTTACTGGTATAAGAAATATGTGAAAAAGAGAATCTTGATAAAAAGTACAATAAAATAAAAAACCAACCAAATAAACCAACCAACCAATTAAATTAAATAAAAGTACAATTAACAAAATACCTGTACAATTAAAAAACAGTTGCATTAAAAAAAAGAGGCGGCAATATGTCGCCATCTAAGAAAGCATTTTCATCGAGTTATACAGGGTGAGTTTTAAACGTAGGTAATACTTTATGGGCGTGTGAAAATTTGTCCTAATTCTACATTCAGCAGTGACTTTGAAACACATATACCATGTGGGAACAAAATAGTTTTGGCGAACCGCTACACGTAATGCTTCCCTTGCATGTTGATTCTTGCTACTTACGACTTAACATTGCAATTTCAATCCAATTAAAAAAACTAAAATCCAGGATTCATGTGAAAACGATTATGCAGTATGGTGTTCTTTGTAATTTTGTATTAAGTGGTACAAAAGGCGGTATAAGTTTAGGGTTCCGTGGTAAAATAACTCATTATCGGCCTGGCCTGTTCGGAAAATTGGTTGGGGTCGGCTTCCAGTCTAACTGGATGCAGCTGAATACTAGTATTTTACATGGAGCGACTGCCTATCTGACCTCCAAAACCCAATTAGGACTGGAAAATACAGTTCCCCTTGGAAGGCTGATTGTTAGACTTTTTTGTCTACCTGCAACGACTGTGAAAGATCTGCAATTGACAGCCCGGACCAACGGCTTAACGTGCTTTCCGAGGCATGGAGGAAACTCGGTATGTAATGGGGGGTGACCCATCCATGGACCAACCCAGGCAAGTGCAGCTTAACCTGAAGATCGACCCGAGTGGCTGTTATTATTTAGCCACGATCTTCTTCTCCGTGGTTTATACTGGTCTCTTAAAATTACAATTTCACAATAGAGTTTTTTTTAGGGTAGTTTTTGCCCAATTAAACTTCAATATTACATGATACTTACAATATTGTAGAGATTCTAAAGTTATCGTGTCGGTTAGCAGTTAGCTTTAAACAGATAGTTAAGATATTATACTTTTGGAACCTGATTATTTGACTACAGAACCCACGTCGCTCAGTCCTATTGAAATATTTTTCAGTCTGAAGTAACTATGTAATTTCCAACTTACTGTTTTTATCATTAGGTCGTAATTTGTAACGTGTAGGCCATAATTTTTCTTTTTACAATTTGTTCCACTACTTAATACTGAACGAATGAAAATTCTAGGCTATGAAAACCGGTATTTTGATAGAACCCGCAATTTAAGTACCTACTAGTACCTAAATTGCGGGCGCGGCTTAAAAATGCTCTGTAAATGTTTCCGGTTCCATATTTCTCACGTTCCTGGGTTATAAATTAGGCAAATAGGTACCTGCGTATTAATTAAAAACTGTTTAATTCGAAAATTCCATGGAAAATCACAAGACTTACGGTCTTCTACACGTCATTAAGTAAGATGAAAAATATAAAATTAATCAAAAAAAGAAAAAACGTTAAAGTACCTACGTACGTTATGTAGTAAACTATGTACTAAGGGTGGAAGTATGAATTAAATAATATCAACATGGAACAAAAACATGCAGTTGTTTCCATATTAATGTATCCTTAAAATACAATATTATAGACGAGTAACAGTTATTAAAAAAGCAAAATACCTAATCATTCTCACTATAAAACAAATATGCAACTACTTTTTATTGCAACTCGAGTACTGATAAAACACTGAATGCAATGATACATTTTTTTTAATTTAGTATATTATAAATACACACGAGGATCTTTTGGGGTTTCAATCACACAGAGATGGGGACGTTAATGGCAATAAAATCGTTAAATTATACAAAAAAAAACAAATTGCCGGCGTTAGGTCCGGTTTGAGCCACACTCCAAAAGATCCTTGTACAACGATAAGCTGTAATTAATCACAATTAATGCAATGCTACACATTTTATTACAATTTTCAAATTAAGTACAGGCTTTAAGCTCTGAAAGATTGTTTACCAAAAATGTTTAAAAGTTTGATCACGATAGATACCTTTCGTGAAATTCTTTTCATTAGAGAATGTTCCTGAATTCTCTTTTGATATCAAGATTGAAACTCATATTAGTTCGAAATTTAGACCAATACTGTATCTCCAGCAAATCAAGTTACCCCAAACTGTCAAATTTCTCCAAATGATTTTAAACCATAAGACGTTTCTAGTTAAGTTTCAAATCGAATGTTCTCATTCGATTTTAAACTACTTATTACTTAACTAACTTGGCAGTTTTTAGTAACTGATGCGCTGGCAACTTTAAAGGCCATTATCAATTTTTCCTAGATACCGCTTGTCATACTGGAAATATTTTAAAACTTAGAGGAACCTCTGCCTTATCTATCTTTATATCTATAGACCCTGAAAGAACCTTTAAATTAACATAGACAACCCTGCGTGTCATACTATACCTTGAGTCTTGTATCCACAGATCTCTGGTATCTATTGGAGGTAGTTCAGTCTCGGTTGATGCTGCGGAATGCTGGGGTGTCCCACCTCTAGCTCCCAGGAATCTTCGCCATGTGCAGCGTCGACCTGGTGGAAGAATGAGTGTTATTAATATAATGAGTGTAAAAAAGTACCTTTTCATTACTCATACTCTGAAAGTAGGTCTGAAGTTGCCTGAGGAGCGGGTTGAAAGTAATACTTTTCAGCCCTAGGGAGAATCGTTTTCAACTGACAGTTGTCAAATTATAAAAAAAAAAAAATAGTTAATTTTTCTATTGAACCATGTTCCAACTTTCTATACAGCCACGATGTCAAATTGAAATAAATTTAAGCATTAATTAAAGTATATATATTTTTTTAAATATCTTTATTATAATGTAAGTTTCAACTATTTCTTTAAAATAACATAGGTTTGAGCAAAATATTTACCATTTTTTCGATGATGAAAATGAAAAATAGGTAATGGCTGAATAGCTGACCGGCCACAGAAAAAAAAAATAGGCGGGAAAGCGGCAATCCGATCTTCGTTTGTTTTTTCGAGTCGATTCATGTTTTTATTTTTATACTTTCCTTGTATTCGTAATGAAAAGCACAGTGTTCGGGTGAAAGACTTATTTAGTCCCTCGGACTATTAGCGTCCTCGCTGCGCTCGGGCACCAAACCCCGTCTCGAGACTAAATAAGTTACTTTCACCCCTAGAGTAATAATGTACTATTAATTAACGATGCTGAAAACCTCTTGTTCCACGTTATTGCGCTATTTTTTTTTTGTTTTGGACCATACTAAGGCCCCGGCAGTCTTGACAGAGATAACGACAAAATCGCTAACTTTCGATCGCTGATTACTAATGAATAAATTTGGTTGCAATAATGATGTTTGCGAGAAACGCATCTTGGATGTTAATTAAGACTTGCTTTACTCGCAGGCATCATTATTGTAACCAAATGTTTTCGTGAGTTATTAGCGATCGAAAGTTAGCGATTTTGTCGCTATCTATGTCGAGACTGCCACCGGCCCTGGGAACCTTCTAGTAACGGAGATATTGGTGGTCAAACTTCAAACTTTTACACAAGTTAAAAAAAAAGTTTATTTTTTATTTTGTTATAACTTTACTTTAATAACCTCTTTGTTTTGAGTGCGTTACATTGAGTCCTACCATAAACCGTGATTTTTCATCCCAGAAAAAAGTCTTCCCAGCAGTAATTTGTGCTTAGAATTATTTAGTTTGGTAAGACTGCCCATTGTGTAACCCTATGTGAAATGTTTTCTTTTATGAATGTTACTCGTATAAACTTATATTGTCACTTACGGGATATCTTCCGTGATTATTATTTGTTTTGAGCTCCCGATATTTCGACGCTGTTCCAAGCGCCATGATCGCGGGTTGATAATACACTCGAGAGCAATGAATCCGGGTCACTTAAAGAATCCTAAAAATCTCGGAAACTAAAAATGCTAGGTTAATGCAATAAATTATATTTAATAGACAATGTAATACTCCTTAAATGAAGGTATTAAAACTTCTTAGTTATTGTATAGTTATATCATAAAAAAATCAAATTTGAAAAAGGGCCACTTTCGAAGATGGAACTACGAAATTACAGCATTTGGTTTTGCTTTTGTTTGTAATCTGTCATTTATGTGGGTACATAAACCATGTTGATAGTGCTCTATATTCATTATTCAAGCTGAAATTATGTCGCTTACGCCTGAAGAATGCACCAGAATACTTACAATGCTGGAAACCGGCCGGAGTCAGCGCGATACAGCCAGGACTGTCGGTGTGTCGCTGTCAACAGTACAAAGAGTTCTCCGACGTTACGAAGAAACTGGTTCTAACCTACGCAGACCAGGAACGGGCAGAACCAGGTGTACCACAGCACGAGAAGACCGATACTTGGTGAACACCATGCTTCGAAATCGCTTTCTCACAGGAACTGAACTCACAAATCAGTTTCGACGCCTCGGAGGAAGTAACCCAAGTGCATGGACAGTAAGACGTCGGCTTGCTGAATCTAACTTAAAACCCCTGAGACCTGCAAACGGCCCTAAACTGGAGCGTGGGCATCGTATTTCAAGACTAAGATATGCCCAGAGCCACGTAAATTGGAGTATTGAAGATTGGTCAAAAGTTATGTTCTCCGACGAATCAAAATTTATGCTCTACAAGCACGATGGAAGACACAGAGTGTATCGAAGACCAGGGGAAAGATTCAAGCAAGCATGCATCGAAGAAAAAGTAGCCTACGGTGGTGGGTCTGTACTTGTGTGGGCCGGAATTTCTTCTGAAAGTCGCACAGAGCTGGTGATCATAGAAAACGGCTCTTTAACTAGCGTAAGATATGTGGAAGAAATCCTCAATGATCACGTTGGTCCATTTATGGTCAATTTAGGTGAGGATGCTATATTTATGCATGACAATGCCCGACCTCATACAGGTAGGATTGTGAATGACTACCTTCAAGAGATGAACATTACTCGTATGGAGTGGCCAGCGCGCAGCCCGGGTATCAACCCGATCGAGCATGCTTGGGACGAGCTAGGCAGATGCGTAAAACAACGAAACCCTCCCCCAATCACGCTTCGTGAGCTCAAAATTGCTCTCACAGAGGAATGGGAGAATATTCCCCAAAATCGTATAAGGAACTTGGTGTACAGCATGCCAAACCGCGTAAACGCAGTAATGGAAGCACGAGGAGGCAATACGAAGTATTAAAATTCAAGTAAATCGTAATAAAGTTCAAAAATTTCATGTTTCCTATTTTTGTTTTAAGGAGAGATCAGCAGTTTTTTTCTTTATGTAATTTTGTGTTAATAAAATGTATAGTGACTCATATTTTTTTTTACTTTCATTTAAGGAGTATTACATTGTCTATTAAATACAATTTATTGCATTAACCTATCATTTTTAGTTTCCGAGATTTTTAACATTCTTTAAGTGACCCGGATTCATTGCTCTCGAGTGTATTTAAGTTTAGATTTAAACCGTGAAAGCTATGAACAGTGTTACTTTTATGGTGTACAGAATAAAGAATGGTATATTCTATTCTAGTTTGATGTACAGAATGCTTGACTGACGGTTTCGTGAAGGGTCGTTTCCATCTTGAATCTTTAAAAATGTTCAGTGTCAATACAACTCTATCACTTGTTGGTAATTACGAAAAGGTGTGTTTAGGAGACATTGGTGATATCTTCCCCGATCTGGTGCTGTTAGTACCTGATGCTTGTTAACTTTTGTTAAATACTTTTCTGTTTTACATTTTTTGTATTTGCATTTTTTGTGTAGTAGTTTTTTTTTAGTAGTAGTTTAGTAAATTGTCGGGCCTACACTGTCCTTATGTACTAATGCTGTAACAAAATAATATTGTAATACCAAATGATTTGAAAAGAGTGACCATGGAGTTTCTTGCCGGTTCTTCTTCATGGAAACGACCAACGGAAACCGTGCACCATTTTCGACGATTTATAAGTGCCTATGTGAAATTAAATATTTTGATTTTGGTGGTCTAAAACTTGTGAAGGATAAGGAATATTCAATTTTTCGAGTGTGATTAAAAATTAGAGTACACCTACGTCAAACTTTTTTCTCTTGTACGCAATAATATATATATATACATATATATATATATATATATATATATGTATATATTTTTTCGAGCTAGGGGCGCGTTCGAGGTGTCCAGAGACGCGTCTCCGCGCGGGCCAGCTATATATGGAATAAAAACGGGTAGGTGCCGAACAAAAATTTGGAGTTTTGGTCAAAAAACCAGTTTTTGAACCAAAAATTAACTTATTTAAAGAGGCAAAGTTAAATCACTTAGTTCAATCTTGTTTCGGTAGTTAAATGTCTTGTATTACTTAGTTCATATTTCCAGGAATGAAAGATAAATACAAATAAACAAAGTTCATAGTTAATCGCGTCTTCAAAGCAACTAAAATAAACACTTTCAAATGAGTTTGGTCGCTGATAAGCGGAAGGAGAAGCGTTTATCGAGTTTCCAGGAAATTGAGTTTTTCTATTAGATGGTTGGCTTATCTTTGCTGGTTTAAAGTCGATGTAGAAAATGGGTTCAAAAACTGTGTTCGTTCTACTGGTTAATGTCTTCATAAATACCGTCCCTCCGTCTCCGTATAAAACCAATAGGAACAGCACCGAATTATACGAACAATGGCTCTCTCGTCCTCAATGGCATGCCTACATGGCACATGCCAAAATGCCTCATAGAAATTATGTTTTGGTTACCCACTCAAAACGACTAGGGGTATTGCTTTCATCCGATACTCTGTAGCAAGAAATTGCTCAGTTATTTCGGTTTGTAGCTCAATTGCTTGGGCACAAAGCTATCCGTTCTACTCGAATGTCATCATAACTCCATTAATTGTAAAAGCAAAGACAGAACTGCACTTTGATTAGGTTGCTCAATGCTAGTTACGCCGATGGACAATTTTGTTTCAGTTTTTTGTGAATGGTATACAAGTGGTCTGGGGTGGTGGTGGAGGTATTTAAGTAGATAAATGAGATACGAGTACGAAACATCATGCCTGTCCCTGAAGCACACCCCACAGAACAGATAAAAGAGGTGAGAAGGGCCTTGTGGGCGGGGCAGGCGCGCCGCTCATATAAGCGAACGCTCATATGTCAATCGACCAACAGTCGCGCTCTTATTGTGACAATGTACGATGCGTGTGTGAGTGCACGTCAAGGGCACACTCACACTTAGATCGCGAGCTTGCTATTGAATAATAGCAAGCTCGCGATCTAAGTGTGAGTAGATAATTGTGTGCGTAATGCACGTACGTATATAGTATAGTGGGAGACAAGCGGCGACACGCGTACTAATACACATCAGGAACTATTTCCTTTCTAACCTCTTTTATCTGTTCTGTGGTATACCCCCATTTTGCTGGTTATGGTCAAAAAAGTTGAAAGGGACATCGACGCACAAATGGTTACCACGTGCTCAATACGACCGACGATGCGACATTACGCACTAGGAGGTGCCAGCGGGCTATCGCCCGCCCGGTGATAGACTCGATCGATCGGGGAGTCTATCACCGTCGCATTGCACGGTCCTCATGAGCGTTGAGTGGTGGCGATGTCTCTGGTGAGCCCAGACATTGCCAAAGGAGTTTGGTGCCCGGAGGCGGTCTGCGCTGGATGGGTCGCGAACGTCATGCGTAGCAGTTCTTGCGGCTCATCAACCACTGTGACAGTAGGCTCACGGAAGTGTTTTTTAGTGGGTGCAAGCATAACCAAGCCGTCTCCCCGGGTGGTGCTGTATGCGTCAGATATTTTTCACCGTTTCATTAATCAAAAGAGGCCTATACTTACCCAGCAGTAGGTGTATTCAGGCTGTGGATGATGATGATGATGATAAAATATTAAATTTCACATCATCTTGTTTTGCATCTACCACCATATTCAATTTCATGTAACACGTTTGGGAATAATTATTAATAGAACAAGACTAATCTAATAACACCTCATGCGGCACCATAATTATTAGTTAATGGGTTAACTAGCAATGAATGCATATTTCTGCTCTCAAAACGGTGAGGGAAAACATCGTGAGGAAACCGGCATGTTCTAGAACCAAAAAATTCGAAGACATGTGACATCTACCAATCCGCACTGGGCCCGCGTGGTGGATTATATTCCATTCCCTCTCATAGAGAGGAGGCTTGTGTCCTAGCAGTGGGAAAATTAATAGGCTGATGATGATGATGAATGCATATTAAGAAAATATATACGGCACTTATAACAAAAACACTTTTTTTAATTTTTGTCTGTCTGTCTGTTTCACTTAGTCTCCGAAACGGCTGGACCGATTTTGACGGGACTTTTACCGACAGATGGCTGATTTTATAATGAGAAAATAATGTTACTTTAATTTAATAAGAATTAGGGTTCCGTGCAAAAAAATTAAAACCCTTGAAATCGGTAACAAAATAGAAAACGCGAACGGCGAGAAGCTAAAGGGCAACACCTGGTTCCTAATAGAAATATAAAAATCTATCCTAAAGCCGATTAGTTAAATTATTAATGAAAGCATTTATCGCACTAAAAGGGCTTAACCCACATATCTGCAAGGTTGGTACACTGTGCGATTACTTCACATCCCGTATTTTGACACCCACGTGTCCCGGCCTAAGAGGATTTCACGTGTTAATGTGTTTGCTGCCTTACGTATGGGATTAATTTATAGGGCTCTGGATTATAGAAATAAAATAGTTGATGCGATCAGCTTTAGTAAGTATAGTTTTTTAAAGTCGTTTTACTAACACACATTATGGACTTATGTCAGAAATAAAAAGTTTTTTTTATAATATTTGCAAAACTATGTGAGTATAATTGTGTTCCACATTCATTTGTAAATTCAAAATTTAAATTGATACACCTATTTGTAAGGACCTTGATGTCTTGTATTCCTTTTCAAAACTCATGCATTTAGCTAAGTATAATATTCAAAAACCTGGAGCCAAAAAAATCTTTCCTTTTCGTTCCATAATATTTTGGAAATCATTGCTATGTATTACAAAAATGTAGTGCTGCTTTAAACAATAAAAAAGTCTGGCTTTGTGCCAAAACGAAAACAGTAGCAAAAAAATACATTTCAGGATGTTGAAATCATAAAAACACGGCTGTACTTACATATCTCTACGCCACTTTTGGCCATACCAAACCAACCGTCCCCTTTCATGACATCCCTTAATACGGTCGGCATCCACCCTAATTGTATTTGTGTGTATAACGTAACATAATGTTCCTCTATATTGTACTAAACGTAAGCAGTGAGTGGTATTAATGTTTTAGACCACAGAGTACAAAGTCGTCTCGGCGGCCGCCTGATAGAGGCGGCTTTCTGTATTTTTCACACAAACATCATTTTGAAAAAAATCGGCGTATGAGACGAAACTATCTGCGTGGCTCTGCCAAATTGTATACTAACACAGATCATATTATTTCCCGTTTTCCGAAAAAAAAAACTTATTTTAGGTAAATAGGGGATAATCCTAAAAAAATCTAATTAGTCCGTCAGATAGATTTCCAAAAAAATATTAGACAAGTATTTTTTCTTTTTTCGCGTAAACAAAAAATGAAGACGATACTGTGCGTCGAAAACTCGCGTGACGTCACTTGCACCTGCAAGAAAAACTAGTACAAAGTGTACCTACACTTTGTACTATTTTTACCCACAAGTGACGTCACAAGCCCGCACTCTCGCATCTTTGATGCGTTTTATCTTCGTCAATTTTGATTGATATGATAAAACAAAAAACACGTATCAAATATTTTTCGATAATCTAACTGACGGACTAAATAAAATCATAGTTTGTTTAGTCAGGAGCATTCCCTATTAACGCTGATTAATTTTAAATCTGTTCCTATCATACGTTTTGGATGTATATCGAGCTGATTTTACTGGATATTACTTTACCATTTAGAATGTGGGTTTTTTTTCGGTTAATATAATATAACACTACGCCTATAATGCCTGAAGTGTACCTAAATAGTACACAAAATTTCGCCAGTTATGTTTAAGTCCCAAGTAATACGGAGCAAGCCTATTGCCATCAACCGGGCACAAATCCAGACTCCGTGGCTGTTACTGAGAAATTCCTGATGGAAAAACCCAATAACACTTCGCCCTACCCGGGAATAGAACCCAGGACGTTATATACGTTGTGATGTGCGCTTAATGTCACGAATTTCGTCAGGACTGCTCTCTCTAATGGCTCCTAGCGCGGCGATTCCGTGCTCTATGGTTTAGATCAAAATGTGTGTAATTCTCCGAGTGGTGCCATATGGTTTCAGGCTAGTGGGCCGTAAAGCCCTTAAGTGGTTACTGTGGGAATCTATCATATTAAGCAAGTTAACGTCCACTAATTAATATCAACCACTGATAAGTAATATCACTTTCTTATATTCCTATTTCAGTCTCACTTCTATCCGCTCACTAGCCCCGCGCGCGACTTTTTTGCACCAAACCGCCCAGCGAGCGAAATATTCGCATGGAATTTGACACTTTAGATAAAAACACTTGACAATCGCAAACTACAAGAGTTATAGCTAAATAAAATTACAGTGAATAGCTGAATAGTTATGGAATATATATATTAAAAAAAAAAAAACTAATATTAATTTGAAACTCAAGAAAAATGTAGAACTTGAAAAACAGTGATGAAAACGGATATTTCGCTATTAAAATATTAATTTGAATTTTTCTAAATATTAAATTTCAATTAAAATAATTTTAAAGTAAACTAGATTATATTTCCTTTCCAATAAGACCATAATCTTATTAGTTTATTTACGATAGTCTAATTAGAATTAAATTAGAATTTGGATACTCACTGTTTATTTTGACGCAGCCTGCGCCAACGACTGTTGTTGAACACGGTTATTTACGTACCTATAACTTTACGAAGCTACTTGTTTTTGTATATACAATTTAATAATATGCTCACAATACTAATTATGCACTGTTTTTCCGTTAACACACACGTTTTAATCACAAAAACACTTATTTCTTGTATAAACACAATCACTATAGGTATTAAACCTACCACTTTTTCGGAGGCGAAATACTCAACTTTGAGATTCGAAAACTAGATTTCCTTTATGATAATATAGTAGCACAGATTTTCACGATTAATTTGATATATAACACTATCCGAAAATAACAATATACATAACAGAACAATTGAAATACGACGCCACACGTCAGAAATGGCGGAGTTTGTTTACACTAAAGTTTTTACTTTTATTTTGACATTTGTCGATGGAATAGTGTTGCTATTGTTGGTCCGAACGTTGAGGAATAAAGTATAGAGTTTGCTACAAGAGGAATAAGCTCTAGAAATAGCAGTTTAGTAGATTTTTTATTGCATTCATGGACGAAGGCGCTACTGGCTGCTTTAGCAGCCACGGACATTTCGCAAAACCGCTACTGGCTGCTAAAGCAGCCACGGGCGGTTGGGTGGATTAAAATCTATTTTGTAATTTAGGTTTTAATAAATCCTTAGAGACATGATGATGGCAACTAGTCTTACCAAGGGCCAACTAACTGGGTTGTGGAGGTCATATTAGGCAGTCGCTCGCATGTAAAATACTGGTATTCAGCTGCATCCGGTTAGACTGGAAGCCGACCCCAACATAGTTGGGAAAAGGCATTACAGCAATAATTAAGCATCTAAACAAAAAGTTGCCATTTAATTACTCGTTTTATTTCAAGCTCTATAATTACATTTATAACCGTAGAATCACGCCTGTGTTGCATATGATATTTGTTAAAGTTGGGTAACCTTTTAACCAGTTTCAAGAGTGAAAACGTGCACTGGAATGAAACTCAACAGCGAATTGGAATTTTTTCCGTCATTTTACCAAACTGAAGAGACAATAATTGAATTGATTCTCTGTGGAGTGTTCGATTAAAATAGGTTAAAAAGTACGGTACAGACGGACCGGCGACGTGACGACTACGTGACGGGAATTGATGTTGTTTTAGTAAATATTTTGAATTTTTCGGAAAGTACTCAGAGAAAGTTAAGTTTGTTTTTTTATTTTTTTAAGAAATTTTGTATTCAACTCATCGGAAAATTTATGAGTCCCACGCATTTCTGCTCTTTCTATAGTCGTTATCCGACAGAATCTGACCTTGTCTTGGTGATCTAGGCTAAAATAAAAGCCCTATTGACAAAAGTCATGAGGTGAGAAGGTGTAGTGACAAGGTGTGCCAAGCTTGTTCTTCTTCCATAGAATTAGAGGCCATCTCTAAACGGATTTAACGCTGTATACCAGTATCTTACATGGAGTGGACAGCCTATCTGACATCCACAACACAGTAACTGAGGATCCGCTTGGCAAGACTGGTTATCAGGTTTAAGGATTTCTGAATGACAGACCATCAGTTCAGTGTGCTCTCTGAGGCCCAGGTGGGCTTTGTATTGTAACAGATGGTCACCCATCCACTACTCTACCTACCGATTTAGTCACGAGCCCCTTATATTGCTATTACAAGTATTTTTATTGAGCATCGAGCACTGGAGCAAAACCCATTCCCATCAGGAATTTCTCAGTAGCAGTCACGGAGTCTGGATTTGTGCCCGGTTGATGGCAATAGGCTCGCCCCCTAGTACATGTGACTTAAGTCCAAAGGCAGCCAGTCCAAAGGGTTAGGCAGAGGTGTGGCACTAGGCACACCTCTGCCTAACCCTTTGGGATCTACAGTCGTGATGTTAAGTAAGAATTTATAATACCTTTTTTTTTTTTTTTTTTTTTTCGGATGGGAAATCATCAAATGACTTCTCCCGCTCTGGGCTGAGCAGGAGGGAGTGTCAGACTTTTACTGACTAAAACCCATCCATGTTCCTTCATCGCCCTTTGTGTTCCGGGGCCACGGTATCTCTTTCGAATAGTCCCGCAGCCCCGGCAGGCTTCGGTCCTTGCGGACCCCTTCACTATTGCTGACTCTCTTTGAGGCGCGCGTGGAACACGAACGCGCCGTCGACACGGCCTGTCGTCATGAGACGAACGGACGGCGAGCTAGCCCATAGCTCCCCGTCCACAGGCCCGCGCCTACGGTGGCCGGAAGCCACCACGTGGCCCCCGACGCCCGGGGCGTCTCCCGCAATTTATAATACCTTGATGATAATTCTATTACCGTTTCCTACCACCCTGTTGACATGGAAACTAAAATACCTACAGACCTTTAAATAAATACTAAGTGTAAATTCGTCTGTATTTGTTCGTCGCGACGTCACTCGGCCTGAAATCGATTAGAATAAAGTACACAAGACAGGTGGCCTGTACTCTGTACCTGGGATATTGGTTCAAGGACACTTTTATAATGAAACTGTTTGATGTATGATCATGCTTTTAGTTCGGTAAATTAATGAGGAATTTAAAGGTTGGTTGAAAAGGGATCGTAGTGTGTTGGTACAGGTGTGATTAATGTAGGTATCTAAGTTTGATGGTACAACAGGTTCAGACTTGATGTTTCATACAAAGTTAGTCAAGATACTAGCTGTCTCCGTGGCTTCGTTCATGTGACTTTGCCTTCTTTTGACTAACTAAAATCAATCAAGTAAAACAAGAAGGTGTCGAAATTAATTGAATGTAAATAACTAGTTTAAACAATTTACACTGCCAGGTCCTGGGGAATCGCAATGTTTATTAAAGTTTGTAATTACATGCAAATTGATTATAATAAAATACTATTTAATATTGGACTACGAAGTATTAAAAGTACAAAATAATACGTTATTCCGAACGCAATGAGACACGTATTGTTTTTCTCGAGAAAAAGATAACATCACTGACAAAAATAAACATTTCAACAATCCTACACGAAAAACATTTATACCTTGTATCTGTATAACACCACGTACATTTTAATGGAACATTAAAAAAACTATTAGTAGAGGCAATCCATTTAAAATTTGACAGGTACATAAAAATAAAATGGATGTGATTCATCTCGCCCCGTGCCGTGTAAAGCGACCTCTGATAGCACTGATGGCAATTATCGGAGGCTGTTGGGACTCAAGCGGAAATTCAGCGGTGTGTAGTACCGGTGAACTAATTTGTACTAAAGTTGTTGAGTGATAGAAATATCGGTAAAATACTTTAGTATTAGTTAGTTTAGAGCAGCGGTGGCTCCCCAGTGGTGGCGGCCCCGACTTACGAACAGTAAGACGTGGGTTCGAACCCAGACAGGCGCATTACTTTGTGTAATTAATTTCATCACCACTGCTCTCAAAACGGTGAAGGAAAACATCGTGAGGAAACCGGCATGTCCTAGAACCAAAAAATTCGAAGACATGTGACATCTACCAACCCGCACTGGGCCGCGGCTGGGATTATAGCCCATTCCCTCTCATAGAGAGGAAGCCTGTGTCCCAGTAGTGCGAACAATAATAGGCTGATGATGATGATGATGATTAGTTAGTTTTATAAAACAGTGGTTTGTGTCCGCGGCTTCTATGTGGCTTCGGTAAAAGGCTAGTTTCCACCATCAATAAATTGCAAATCTATTTAGTCCGTCAGTTAGAGTATTGGAAAATAATGGACACGTATTTTTTGTTTTTGTAAATCAATGAATATTGTCAAAGATAAAATGCATCAAATCTCGGGAGTCGGCGGGCTCGTAATGTCACAACGCACTAAAATTATAGCACGGCGTGACGTATTGAGAATTTTAAAAGCGTCGTATCTTCGCCAATTTTGGTCAACGTAACATATTTGACATGTATTTTTTCTTTTGTTACGTACTTTATGAAAATCTAACTGACTGACTAATTAGATTTTTTCAGGACACAAGCCTATTGTCCCACGAACGCGACGGTATAAAATGTATCCAGTGTTAATTCACGTTATAAAATACCAGTACTTTGTCCTCGACTTCGTCCAAAAAAAAATGTGATAGCTCGTCTAATAAGCATGTTATTAATATAATTTATAGCCCATGGCACCCACGAATAATGTGACTTTTTGCCAATGAAAGGATTTTTAGAATTGGATCGTTAGTTCCGGAGATTACTCCCTACATACAAACTACGTCTATAATATTAGTATAGATATAAATGTGTCAATTTCATCCATTATGTGTCAATTTGTGTCAAATATAGGGTGTAAAAACCTCTTAATGAAGCCGTCAGGCACTTGTTCTCCCTGTCCATGTCATTGCGATCATTTTTTTTGTTCCACACCAAACCAGCATAGCAATAAGCTAAAGTCGTATGTCTATCTTTTTTTGACATAACGAAATCGAGCGAGATAGACATACGACTTTCCGAATCGAAAATCGAATCGAAGCGTTGTGAATAGCTATGCTGGGAACCTTCTAGTTACTGAGATATTGGGGGTCAAAGTTCCAACTTTTTTTTTAAATATAAGTTTTTAATGTAAGATTTTTACCAAAAACCTCCACGGCCCCCATACTATTCAATCCACACATCAGCACAATGTTTTGAGTGCGTTACATTGAGTTCTACCACAAAACATGATTTTTCACCCAAAAAAAAGGCGTTTCACAGATATAATTTTTGCGTGAAGTTACTTAGTTTGATGTACAGAATGCTTGGTGTAAGGGCTGTATGTGTCAAACAAAAAAAAAAGGTGTCAATTTCATAGAAATTCGTTCTGTAGTTTGCGTGAAAGAGTATGACGGTGGGTTTAAAAGTTGTGATGAACACACAGTAAAATCAAAATATTTGTAATTTCGAATATTCTGTGCATAAATAGCTCTGGAGCGTGTGAAGTGAGAATGATTGTATTGCAAATTGACTATTGTGTTAAATTGTCAGTAAATAATCACAAATGTAGTTCTTTGACTTTTTATGTATTAAACATAGAAAAGTTTCACGGTGTGTCAACAAATTGATCAACAAATAGTTTTACCGGCTGTACCAACCCATAAAATAATTTTATTCTATTAATAGCAGAAATAATATCATCGTTATAAATGAGGCATAGTTATAATTATCCACATGCATTGTCAGTTGATTAAGGCTTTTCCAAGAACAATCTAAATATCGCCCTCATACATTACTACGAAATAACACCAATTTACATCGACAAATCCAGCCCACAAAACCCGACTATTTACAATACCTTCACATTTCCCGTAAACCGTTTACACTGATCATTGCGGGTCGTTGAGTGTAAACGGACCCTTTGTATGACAGATGTCAATTGAAGCTCGTGAGTTTCCCAAGGGATTACGTGGGTGTACTGGCGTATGCTAAATGTGTACCAGTTGTTTCTGTTATATTTGTTTGTAGTTTGTGGTTATAATGGTTTTAGTTATGGGTTACATTTAGTGTATCTTTACAGGTCTGTAGGTATTGTAATGAAAATACCTTCTTTTTGGCAAGAAAATACGCCATAAACAATAATAATTGCATTAAGTACATCCAGAGCAAAATTAGAAATAATATGCTCTTAGGCTACAAATTTTGAGTCTAATTATTTAGTTCGAAATTTAATCTGACCAGATCAGGAGTACCACAAGGAAGTATTCTTGGTCCTTTACTTTTCTTAATTTACATCAACGATCTTAAGTCTCTAAAACATCAATGTTTACTTTTTGCTAAAGATAAGCTGACCTTTTTAATATCAGATCATGTCAATTGAAGCTCTCGTTAAGTCGTGAATGTCCCGGAGGATATCGTGGTTGACGAATGCTAATGTACCAGTTATACGAGTCATATTTTGTGGAGATCAATTTTATTGTTTTTTTTTTACGTTTTTTTAACGCCGATGGGCCCCTGACTCGGTTTTACATGTCGTCAAGAAATAACCCTCAGGTATGTTGGGTTTCCTTCACCGAAACTAGTGATAATTAAACAATACGCACATATATCTTAGAGAAAAAACTAACTGATGCATGCCTTTTTTATGACTCCTCCCGCTCGACATTATTTCGAGTTACGCGACCAATAATGTACGAAGCAGCTGATTTTTTTTCGAGATTTCATAGTCGGCCCCATAGTAAAAGTTGTTCATTTTCATAAGTACTAGACGCCCTTTTAGTAATTAAAACGACTAAAAAATATTGTTGTATACTACCTACTCAATAAAATCTCAAAATAAACACGCTATAATGTCAAGTATCACTAGAATCTAGACTTTCGATAAATCTAGCTCGCTTTTTACCCTAGAGAGAGGCAACCTTACCCCCTGTCAGCACCAGATGCATCGAACCACGTACACATGACAACTCTAAAGCTATGCTTCCAGTATAACCTGACTTCGAGCTCTAAGGGCTTTCCGTTCAACGAGAGATTAGGTTATGCTGTATTTTCAGCTCGATATATCGTACTTAGTTTGTACGCAAAGTGTAGCGAGAAAGTTTGCAATGCAGTATCGCGTTTGGTTTATTAACATGAGCCCTAGAGGTGCCAACGGATATGGCAGCGGCGGCGTGATTCTTTAAAATTGTTCGGTATCGGTTGTTGGTTCGGTTGTCGGTTGTGTGTCTAGTTTTCTGGTTGCTGTTTATTTGATTTTATGGTGTTGGGGTGGTTACAGTACACAGTTAGCAAAAGAGTATTGTTACAGAAGTAACAATGTAAACTTACTGGATAAACTTACAAACGAGATTAATCATAGGTGACGTCAGAAATTCAAGCGCAACCTCTTTTTACATAAGGAGTAATATAACTAATAAACGCAAGACCTCTCGCGTGGTTTCTCGGACCATGAAACTGAACAACAATTTTTCTACGAGTTCTTGAAATTAGCAAAAATAAAGTAACAGGGTCATAAAGACGTAAGAAATAGATGTCGCGGGTGCATTCAAAATGGCCTCTTTGAGTGGCTTTACTTGAGTGCCTACGTCTTGCTCACTTGAGGCAGTCAGTCCCGCTACCGCCTTGCTGAATGGCTAATAGTTATTATAATAGTTTTGTTACAATAAGAGTATCTATTTTCTTAGTCTTATGAGCTATTTTGTCTTGAGGAAGATGTACCTGCTTCCACCTAAAATGTATGGGTCTGTCTACGTAATTTATGGCTAAGTTGATGTCTACTTAGACAGTTATATTAGAAAGGCTACCATGTGTAACAGCACTTAATTACCTCCGACGAGACAGTTAGACCTACTATCAATCTTACTGTCTAGTAGCTAAAATATCCCCACAACAAAGGCAATACATTTCTGTCAGCCCTGGCTGTCATTCGTAGACCTATAAAAACAAAAGCCATTAGAATTTATTCAAATTTAGATTTAGAACGTCCGAATTTTACGCCTTCCTAGTGTTTGAACTGTGTAAAATAAGTGACGCATTTAATTCCCCATCAAAACATCATACTAACACTTTGACTGTTTGTTTCAGGTAGACAGAATCCCGAATGTCTGCCAATCACTCTTAGCTTGTTACCCTACTGGTTTGTGGAGATTAGAAACGCTGTCGCTCCGTGTAAAATATTAGTAGTAATCTGGCTCTAGTTAGATGAGAAAACCGATCTTAATAATTATAAAACACGCAGTTAGATACCAACAATATACAGGGTGTAAACCACCTCATCACGAAACCGTCAACCAAGCATTCTGTACATCAAACTAAGTAACTTTACGCAAAAATTATTGCTGGAAAACTTTATTTTGGGGTGAAAAATCATGTTTTGTGGTAGAACTCAATGTAACGCACTCAAAACATTGTGCTGATAGATGGATTGAATCTTACATCAAAAACTTTTATTTAAAAAAAAAGTTGGAACTATGACCCCCAATATCTCCGTAACTAGAATGGTGTAGAACAAAAAAATGATCTCAATGACGAGGAGAACAAGTGCCTTTCGGCTTCGTTAAGAGGTGTTTTACACCCTTTATTATATCAAATCTGAAGGAACGCAAAACAAAATGTACATACATAAGTACAAACTTTATTTGAAGGAACCAAGGGCACATAGCTGAAATATTTGCATCTGGCGTTCGATGCTAAGGACCGCGGGTTCACATTCCGACTTGACACAAATATTTGGACAAAATGCCTGCAGAACTCACCCACGGGTTACAACCGTATGTAAAGCCAACATTACATTGTTTGTTTATGTAAAGTTACTGAAATATTTTATGAATGAGAGCTTAAACCAAATTAGATTTTACTTTAATTGTTAAGAAGAGATTCTAATTTTTTTAGCTAGTTTTTTTTCCTTTTGCACTTCAACGGACCTCCAGATACTGGGTTCATAAGGTCAGATAGACAGCCAATTCATGTAAGATACTGGTATTCAGCTGCATCTGATTAGACTGAAAGCTGACCCAAACGTAATTCGGAGAAGTCTCGGTAGATGACTGATCGACGAATCAATGATAGGTGCCCAACAGAAAATTATAATTCCATAGCACTTAAGTTGTAAGTGTTAATTAACTGAAATATTTCCTCAATTCAAATATCAATTTCCTCTCTTTCTTCTTAGATTCTCTCCTTTATAATTTAAACTATGATTACAGGTAAGGTAAATTCTACCGCATAGATTGACAGTATCTCAGAACTTGTTTTCAACAAACTCCTTAATCTACAGACGGCTACCCGCAAAATTGTCACCAGGGGATATTAATCTAAAATCTAGTTGAATCGGGGAAATTAGACATAACGCGTTCCTACATACCTATAAATACTTACGCGTCTTGTAAGTACAATCACGAGCAGAAATATAGATGATTATAATGATGGTGTCTGAGTGTATTTAGTGCTTACTTTAATTCCTTGTATTTGTATTATTATCGTGCTTGCTATTTTGTGATCCTAAGGTTTCTACTACCATCTCTGTGTCTACTCGTCAGAACCTGTAATTGGCTCTGTGTCACTTATACAATTGTTACTCACTTATTTTAGCTGTTGGTTCTCCTTTATAATAAATAAATACATAATATTAGCGAAAACTAAGAAATATTTCAGTAATCATACTACTTCGAGTTATTATTTATCAGAACCTATTCAAGATTCAGTCAAATGACTACAGAGAAATATAAAAATAAAAACACAGAAATATCTGCTAGTGTCCTCAGCAGTTTGGCTGACACTAAAGTGTATCTTAGTCTTCAATAATACGGTCTTTTACAAGTATCCTAGGATAAACACAAAGAATAAATTTTCACACCTTGTAAAATGTATTTCACCTAAACTATTAAATAGGCGAGACGACAAAAAATAAAACGAATTAGTCCGTCAGTTAGTTTATCAAAAAATACTTGACCCGTGATTTTTCTTTTGTTACGTAAACCAAAATTGACGAAGATACGACGCTTTTAAAATTCTCAATACGTCACGCCATGGTATAATTATTAATTATTATTTTTTTACCTGCCGGGGCTGCGGGACTATTCGAAAGATATACCGTGGCCCCGGAACACAAAGTGCGATGAAGGAACATGGATGGGTTTTAGTCAGTAAAAGTCTGACACTCCCTCCTGCTCCGCCCAGAGCGGGAGAAGTCATTTGATGATTTCACATCCGAAAAAAAAAAATGGTATAATTTTTAGCTAGTTCTTACGTCACGAGCCCCCACTCCCGAGTTTTGATGCGTTTTATCTTTGTCAATATTCATTGATTTACAAAAATAAAAAATACGTGTCTATTAATTTCCATTACTCTAACTGACGGGCTAAATAGATTTGCAATTTTTTGATACTGTCGTCATGCCTATTGGACTAGGTATCTACACTGTCATGAAAAAGTTCTTCTCTCAAAGTCACATTCGTTACTTCACGATGAAATCGCTAAATTGAATTTTGCTAGTGCTTAAACATTGATGCTCGCGACTGTACATACGTAAAGGCATTTAGCGTAATGTGACATTTGGTTAAATGACGAGACATTTACATAAGCGGGCACGGACACAAATTGATCGAGGCCGATTTTTTAGGGGTAAATGGGTAATCCGGTTTTTAAAAGCCATTCGGGGAACGGGTAACGGGTTGACATTTCCGTTTTCGGTGATGGGGGATTTCACGTCACCATGTGTTACTATAATTTATTTATTTTGACGTAACATTAGTCGGTTTCATTGCGCTTTTCGTCACTTAGTAAATCCCTTCTAAGCGTAAGAATAATAATCTTGAAATAATAGGTTTTTTTATTTAAAGTTATAATTGTTACAATACCACATAAATCTTAGAAATAATGTAGATATTACAAAGTTCGATACTAGGATAAACCTGTATTATAGGCGATACGACTTCTAATAACAACTATTTGGAAAACATATTTGTAAGCAATATTTATATATTTTTTATTGGTTTTACAGTTAATTTAATAACTGTTTTACTATTCTGGAATACATAGAGGGACACAGGCCTGACTTAATTCTCTTATATGTATTATAACTATTTACTTGATCGTCAGGGAATTAAATTGTAAACCAAATACCACCTACGGCAATTTCCCATGTTGTAGATATTTCACAAAACTGTCAAATAATTAATGGCAATTTAAGTTTGTAGTTTAGTTGGCTTAGCAATTAATTTTCATATTAGTTACTTTATACATAGTTACAAACATACATAATTGCTGCTTGTAACTGCTTTAAAGTAAGTTAAGTAACTGGCAACAAAAAATCTTTGACTCAAAACAAATGCTTGAAAAATAACTATTTGTTTTCTTTGATTATCCTGTTCTGACCCACTGCTGTGCATAGGCCTACCCCATTCCATTCCAACTCTCTCGGTGTTTGGCTTCTGTAGCCAATCAATAAAAATAATATTTCCATTCAATTCACCCAAAAGTCCTATAAATTTTCTTATAATATTTCAATACAAAAACTGATCACGGATGTTGAAAATCGTTTAATCCAACGACCACACATTCCTCTTCGTAGTTGTGGTGTTTAATAAATGAGTTATGCGTGCTGTGGTGGGGATGCACGCTAGAGGGAGCGCGGGCCAATGGACCGAGCTCTGTCTAGTCTGAACGGTCGTAGCGACAGCACGTCTAACGCCGTAATATTGGAAACAGTGTTTTATTTGTACAACCCTGAACAAAGACACCACACTGATATATGGTGGTTTTACTCTAAACCCTAACTAGTGTACGCAGAACACCACAATGGCGACGAGGATAAAACTACAAAAGTGAACGTGTAAAGTGTAAATACAGTTTGTGTTTTTATGTGAAAAAGTGAAAGTGTTTAGTGAAAGTGTGTTTAGTGAAAAAAAAAAGGGAAACCCGTAGTGAGATAGTGAAATAATAGTGTTATAATAACTAAAGGAATACTAAAGTGCGCGCCACAATCAGTGTAGTTCTTTAGCTATGATAAAACAGCTCACGTAAGTCTAATCACCATATTTAAATCATTGTGTTATTACAATTACCAAACAGATTTTATGATTCAAGTAACCAAAACAATTTAAAATGTAACGGAGGCGACATCGACAACAGCCTATAGAATTTCTCATTTGTTTACGATGGAATGTGCTATGACTTATTAGATCGGAACACAGCTGTACTGCTAACAGTTTTTAGAAACGATTAACTTGGTTATTTTATTAGTAGTGATTCAAAACATAATGAAGCAAGTAAGCTGGCGTAATGCCTGGTCATTTACTGACACAAAAGAAATAACAAAGCTATTTTTTTTGGTTTTGTATAGCAGTACCTATATACAGATAAACTGATCATTAAGACATCATCATTGTAATGATACGGAAGCAGCATAGCTGGTGATTTAATTGATACTGTTTAACAATATTCAGGGGAATTATATCCTCAACAGCATTATTGGTGATTAAATTGACGTGATAAATGTGAGCAATGTAAAGTAAATCACACACATTCATTGGCTGAATTGAAGCTTTTAAGCAGTGATTTGAAATTATGTGAGGTACAGTTTCAAAAATAATAACGGTCGATCTTTGGGTTGAGCCGTGCTTGCCTGGGTTGGTCTGTGGGTGACTGCCCATTACATGGTTTCCTCCGTGCCTCGGAAGGCACCTTGAGCGTTGGTCTCGCTGTCATTAATGATCATTGGATCTTTGACAGTCGTTAAAGGTAGTCAGTGGCACGAAAGCACAATAACAAAACAATCACCAACCAGGCGAACACGGGTCTAAACTAAAAGTGAGTCGTTGTCAAACTGTCGGCCTGTGCTCGCCAGCGTACCACCGTACGCTGGCGAGTCAACTAGTGTTGTTAAATGTGCATATTTAAAGTTATGTTTCGTCCCAAGTCCCAAGAACATAATAAGGGGACCTGCAAAATTTAGTATTAATCGTGATTTGTTTTTTTTTATTTCCGTAATTTTGTTTATTTTGTAACTATTTAACTAAATAATTACATAAGTCTTGAAAACATCGCTTTTAGTGATAAGACCGCCCATTTTATCACCCTGTGTAAAATGTTACTTGTATGGTGTACATAAACCGATATTATTATGTAAACACGTGATTGTACTCAGGAAAACAAAAAACTTTTACCATGGCACCAAACATGGAAAAAAAAAAAAAAAAAAATCTACTTTTCAGTACATGAATATTCCATTCTGTTCTATGAAGCATGTAATCATTCTAAAATACATTATTACGTACAATACAAATCAGTATTTAATTCATTAACTGTTAGCGAAGTTAGTCGAATACTGTTCATTGTGTTATATTTCGATCCACAATTTGTTATTAATATATGAGATAGGTATTGTTACATAAATAATATCGCATATGCGATCGTCTGCGATAAGCTGAGGAATGTGATTGTGCAGCATGGATCGATGAACTGAGTAATAAAAAAAAAAAAAAAAACTAGTACTTACGCCACTTACTCAAACGACTGAATGTCGGAACGTAGTTACGAAATTTAGTTGTTTGATTCGACATTAATAATAAAATATTATATAAAAAAAAAAAACAAAAAAAAAAAAAAGATGAAATACGTCGCACCTACAAAAAAAAAAATATATTTCGAAAGAAATTCAGAAAAACAAAAAATAATTAAAAAATAAAAAATTTGCCTAGATCAATTTCTATAATTTAATCAAAAATTATTTTCGATCAAAACCTGATGTATCACATGAAAATTTTGACCAAAAACTAACGTGCCCTACGAAAACATTCCTCGTAAATTCCAGTTTTAACCAAGTACCCCTTCGATAATTTCGAAGCAATGGAGGTAATTATTACCTCACCTATTGTTAAAACTGAACAAGTGTCATGAAATCCATTAGGGCTAATGATAATTTTTGACGAAATGCATTTTGTGGTGTCATCAAAAACAAATTAAGGAATAAATACGATGCAAGTACCTATCGTATATTCCCTAGCTCCGACGTGTATCATTTCAAGTAGCCGTATTGCTTAGTTTACACTTAACAGGCACTTATAATAGAACCCTTGGTGAAACTTTCAAACTACAGTTTATTTAAGTGCCACGTTATCGGTACCCACAGAACTCTTTGCTATTGGCTGGATACGACCAATGCATGGTTAAAACTTGGTACCTGTAGGATTCTTTTGGAAAAAAAAATACTTAAGGAGCACTAACGTCTTGAAGAAAATAATTTAACCTAATACAATTTCGACGAGACAAGTTTTAAATGTTTGCTATCGTTCAACTGGTTTAAGAAAGAATATATTGATTCTCGTGATACAACAATAATATAAAACCATAACAGGAGTAATCTAAAACCGTAAAAAGGCCGTTAAACAAGTTCCACGATGGTCAGAATACAAAGGCAACAAGTACCCGCCTTAATAAAATTGACATGCAACCAAATATCTCACTATAGAGAGGTTAACATATAACAAAACGACTGTCAGTGGTTGAAGCCTGCAAATAATACAAATCGCATAAAATATGCTACAAAGTAAAAAATCACAAAGGTGATAAAATGCCTAAATGTGGCAGCAAAAAATCACAAAGGTGATTAAATGCCTAAATGTGGCAGCAAAAATCACAAAGGTGATAAAATGCCTAAATGTGGCAGAAAAAATCACAAAGGTGATAAAATGCCTAAATATGGCACCAAAAATCACAAAGGTGATAAAATGCCTAAATGTGGCAGCAAAAAATCACAAAGGTGATAAAGTGCCTAAATGAGGCAGCAAAAAATCACAAAGGTGATAAAGTGCCTAAATGAGGCAGCAAAAAATCACAAAGGTGATACTAGTCCCGGCCTGCAATCAATGCAGATTGCATAAAATGTAGTTTCAATGGTATTACTAAAAGTACTGCAGAACAAGAGGAAAAAGAAATACATAGATGATTGTGTATATGTATAATATTTGTGCATATACATAGACATCTGTGTCGAAAAATATATATGTAAATGTGTGTGGAAAATATATATATGTGTATGTGCTGATACATAAATAGTCAGCAGTGAAAATACTATTAGGGAAGAAAATAGTGCTTACATCAAGCTAAATGTGAGTGTGGACTCTCAAAATTGTGACATAATAAAATGCTAATATTTAGCAGACGAGTACTAAATTGCACAACAGTAACAAAATTTAAAATAACCACAGTTTCTTCTTTCTCAATACATTTGAGTGCTAATCTTGCAAAACAACAAGCACAGTCAAATTAGAGAAGCCAAACAAGAAAACCAAAGCCAAAGAGCCTACATCTTGGGTCATTTATTTAATTCTCGAGTAAAAGTGGGTCTCAAGTCAATATTACAAATTGAGTTAAGCCGAGCTACACGATAATTGACAAATGCTTGCACTGACTGGACAGGTCCACTCAAAACTGTGTGGTTCTTTCTTCAAAATACCATATCAGACACTAATATGCATAGTCCTCGTGTGAATTGAGCAATGTCTGTAGTGTAGTTAAAAGAGACTATGACCTCTGAGTTTGTTTCGGCTGTTTCTTCTCAGAGTAGTCAGGTACGAAACACCGGCTCCATCTAGTTTAATAAAATGCCGTGCTAAAGTGTTTATAAAAACCTACTTGCAAAATAAACATCATCAATCCATCAAAACTAAAAATTCAAAGATATTAAATTAAAATCACTATTTCATTTTATGGTTTTATGGAACAATTCTTCTACTTGTCAGTTATAAATGAGTTCCATTTCATTGGGAATCAAAGAAAATAATAAATAAGACGAACTGGAAAAAATAACCTCATTTAAACCACTCGAGAAGTTCAAAATTTACTATAACTTGATTATGAGCAAATAAGTTAAGATTAAATCAGCCATTTCTTTTATAAGCAAATAAATAAATGAATCAATTTATAACACAAGTTACAAATTATACAAACAAGCAAACAAAAGCAGTGAATTATAATTAACTAAACAATTTGCACATTTGTCAATAAAGACCCATATTATTGTGTGTTAATATGTTATTAGCAGTTTAATCTTTTGTAAGCTTTGAAAGGCGAACTGCTAGCCTAACAAAAAGTCTTTAATTTAGTGTGTTAATGTATCTTAGGATAAGTGAATTTTGTTAGTGTTAATGAACAATAAAAAAAAAAAAAAAAAAGTGATGAAAAGATGAACATGCGTAATTCAAATAATTCATATTAAAATCATCAGTGAGTGATGGAAATCAAACAAAAGTCATAAATCATTCAGAAATAAAATAACAATAACAACCAATAAAATGAATATTAAAAACAAAAGAACCAAAATCAATCAATCATTCAGATAGGAAAAATAAGATAAAATATCTTATTATTATTTCTTTATATTTTGTAAAGAAGAGATGTGGTGTTTAATAAATGAGTTATGCGTGCTGTGGTGGGGATGCACGCTAGAGGGAGCGCGGGCCAATGGACCGAGCTCTGTCTAGTCTGAACGGTCGTAGCGACAGCACGTCTAACGCCGTAATATTGGAAACAGTGTTTTATTTGTACAACCCTGAACAAAGACACCACACTGATATATGGTGGTTTTACTCTAAACCCTAACTAGTGTACGCAGAACACCACAGTAGTCATAAGTAAATATTAGTAGAGTACCCTTTCAGGGTATATGGGTTTGCTTTCACATATCAAATATAAAAGCTTTTATCCGATTAATATTTGTCGTAGCTATATTTGGTGCCTACGTAAGGTCTCGTTCATACTGTCACAAAGTTGTGACAAAATGTGTCAAGATGTGTCACGTTTGTTGACCCATTCATAGTGAATGATATTAGTTTTTATTTATAGTTCAGAGTTCTCGATCAAATTATGTCTGACCTAATTCATTTGACGACCCGAATGGCGCAGCGGTAGTGAGGCAGCATTACGTTCTTAGGGTCGAATCCCGGTAGGAGCAAATGTTTGTGTGATGAGCATGGACATTTGTTTCAGATTCATGGATGTCTATATGTATAATAAGTATGTATTTACAAACAAAAAGTTTCTATGTAGTATATAAACTATGTGGTGTCCACGACACAAGCCTCGTTGCTTAGTGTGGCACCTAGATGGCGCTGTGTGTAATGTCCAGCGATATGTATTATTTATTTATTTACCTGAGGGCCTAGGTAAAAAAACGTTTTACCAGCGGTAATGAAGATAGAAAGTTGAAAAATTTTGTGGTAAGTATTTCTTTCTAGGTTTATTTATAGGTGGCGTATTAAGGTAAGTGTCCACCTGTCCGCATCTTACGCCTCGGGCGCATCGCATCGAAACGACCGTAATATTATTGAACAGATTCGAGCGATCAGTGACTTTCTATATAAAGAATACTACGATCCCTTTGATGCGATGCGTCCGATGCGTACGATGCGGACAGGTGGACGCTTACCTTTTAAAGGCGTAGTTTATCTCATTTTATAGCGAAGAACTAGGATGAAAAGCTTATGCATGACAAAATTCATATGCTTCTGAAAAAATCGCTCAAACTCAACAAGTTGTCTAAATGCTGACGTTAGGTTATGACAAAAATGTCAAAAATGGGTGACATTATAATAGCTTGTGTCAATCGCGTTGAAATATAATTTGAGGAAACCAGTAAGATGTCGGTTTCATGGAATTGTATTGAAAAACGAGATGACGTTACTTCTGATTTGGGTGTTCCCACGTAAAAAGATACACGTAAGTACACTAAACGAACCAAGAAACACACATTTCTTGGATCTTTAGCCTTCATACTCATGAAAGCTTTTCAAAATCACCTCAAACGTTGAATTATAAAATTCAAACAACAGAAGCGGCACTTTATATCCGTGAGATTTACTCCACACTCACAAATCTATGATGGAAACGTCTGCGTAAATTGTGGCGGCCCGTTTGCGATACAATTTCCCGATAAAAATGTGTCCACGTGTGAACGAGGCTTTAGTTACGAGGTACTTAGCTTCATTTTGGCCAAATTCATTGATTTGGAAGTCGGGTCTAGGCATACATTTCTTAGAAGTAGTGGACCATCGAAAGTAGTAGCCCACCGGTATCGGGAACAGGGTCCAAGCTACCGGCGGTCAGGGCTCTAGAGAGAGGAATCTCCTAACAATACGAGCCGTGTCCAGGAGTACCGCTTTCTGAATCTAGGCCCTGATCCAGCTACCTAACCAGCAGGCTTAGCCAAGTTGACAATCTATAATCGTTAACGCTAGTAGAAAACTAATCAAATGTATTGGAATGACAACATCTCAACGTTAAATCACGTGATCAACACAAACGAATAGAAAATTAGTAGACAAGTTTACATCGTTCAAAATGATAGAATAGAATCTTTCTACAATGTTGATCGCTATACTCTTTGGTAGGAACGCTCACCATAGACTAAAGTGTAGGTATTTCTTAGACATTAGAGAACGAGCGATCGACTCAGTCGTGTCAACTTGGCTACCAATTTAGCGCTTTCTACAATCGCTTACGCCGAGGCGTTTACGATTGTAAAAAGAGAATCGATATGAAACGTTTGTAACTTGGCTAGGCCTGCAGAGCCTCTTCAGGTATTGCTAATGGGCAGCAGCGTTCTCTGTGCTTTAGTAACAACCGTACTGCGATCGCCAACCCGCCTGAAAAGCGTGGCGATTGTGGAAAAACACCCCCTTTTGGCCCATGTCCAGAACGTCTTTTGACTGAAATGATAGTGCCACCGGACATTTTTGCAATTGGAACCCGAATTAATGAAAATAAATGAAACCAACTCATGGCTTTGAATACAGATTGGTAGCTGACATTTTAGTAAGTTCACGATCGATTACGTTCAGGAATTCGTAAACGATTAACGCTCGTTTAAACTTACACTGTGGCACTTAGTAAATTGCCTATATAAAATCACACCGTTGGAATTTTAACGCAACTGTTCAACTTCAGATTTGTAAATCCAACGTGTCAATAATGCTAGGAGTAAAAGTTAGTGTTACTGAAAAACGCATACAAAAGTTTGCTTAATACTACCAAAACAAGGTTACTGAATTAGAAAAGAAAAAACATTTGTTTGCCATAGAGACTTGATGCGCATACAAAATGATCGATGTTTTATTAATAGTGTATTTTTTAAATTAAGTTATTGATAAGTAAAATGAAAAGTAAATTGCGGTTTACGATTTATGACGTATTGAAAAAAAAACTTCTTACTAGATCTCGTTCAAACCAATTTCCGGTGGAAGTTTACATGGTAATGTACATCATATATTTTTTTATATTATATTTAGATTTATCATTCTCTTAGGTCTTTTAGAAGATACAGGGGGGGGGGGGGGGACATTTTACCACTTTGGAAGTGTCTCTCGCGCAAACTATTCAGTTTAGAAAAAAATGAAATTAGAAACCTCAATACCATTTTTGAAGACCTATCCATAGATACCCCACACGTATGGGTTTGATGAAAAAGAGTTTCAGTTCTAAGTATGGGAACCCCCAAAATTTATTGTTTTTTTTTTCTATTTTTGAGTGAAAATCTTAATGCGGTTCACAGAATACATCTACTTACCAAGTTTCAACATATAATTTCGGAAAAAAGTGGCTGTGACATACGGACGGACAGACAGACATGACGAATCCATACGGGTTCCGTTTTTTGCCATTTCGCTACGGAACCCTAAAAACCCAAAAAATCTTTGTTTACTCTGTCTCATTTTGTTTATAATATTATCAAAGTCACTTCCCTTTTTCCTACATAGCGGACTAATTAACTTAATATTTCCATAATCAAATTTGTACTCAAATTAAATTGTGATGAGATGAAATTAATTGAAGATTTTGATGTTTAATAACTTTGGGAGCAGCCGCGAAATTTGGTTAGAAATTGCGAAATACTGAATAACTTGGCGTACCCACAAATTGCGCTTGATTTGAGTAGAATAAGAAAATTTATTGGAGTGTAAAATTCGTTGTAGGTGTGTTTCTGACAGTTTTAATTTCATTGCATATAAAATTGATGTATTAAAAGCGGTAGATACGGGACTTAGTCACAGCGCCTGGTCCTGGTCGACTAAGTGATTGCCCGTAGTTAGCACTCAGTCACGCATTGAACATCGTTGTGATCACACATCTCAATAATTTCAGTTTTTTTTAATAAATACGCATTAAAATGACTTCTTGTGCAGCTAAACAGTGTTTTAATAATACAAGGAAGAAAAATAAGACACAAGGGATTACAAATTAACACGAGTAGTAAACTCGTAAGTACAGCCAAAAATGTTAATTTGTTGAAAATTACAATAATATTTAATGTTTGCTTCGCCATGTTTGTGAGAGCCACACGTCATTCATAAAATCATAAACATTCGGCGGCTAACGCGATTTCGCTCGCACGACAGCTCCGGCTCTTATCTCTGTCCTTGTCTATCAGTGACTAGTGTTGTTTTGGTTTGCGACTGTGATGACACGGATCAAAAATGTGTGAGTTTCGGTTCATGCAGTCGTGCACAGAGTCTAGGTTTTCTGATTGCGTTGTTTTCTGCGCTGTATCTTCCTCCTTTTAATATATCAATAGCATATAACGTTTTTATACTTGTATTTAAGTCCTACTCTTTTGTTACTAGGGTTCATTTTTCTCGACTAGTTGTTTAGAATTATCTTGGCCAATGATTAAAAGCTATAATAATTGAGAATTAATCTTTTTCTGTTAAAAAGGATTCGTTGCGTCTAAAACATCGAATGCTTGAGAAGTCTTTCATTTTCTTTAGAGTTCCGTCCCCAAAGGGTAACCAACCCTATTACTAAGCCTAAGCTGTCCGTCCGTCCGTCTATCTGTCAGCGTCCTACCTCATGATCCGTAATAGGTAGACATTTGAAATTTTCACAGGATATGTATTTCTGCTGCCGCTATAACAACAAATATAAAAATTAATTTAAAAATAAAGGGTAAACTACGATGGTACCCTACATGCGCGAGGCCGTCTCGCACTTGGCCGGTTTTTTGTGTTTAAAATGACTTTTGACATCTTTCTATGGATTGTTTTTAGTACAATGTTAGTGGCCAACCTCTTTGTTTAAGAACCCAACACTGCACACTGGATACATCTTTCTTTCTTTCTTCTTTCTTTCTTTACTGTTTACATAATAACACAAGACGCAATACCATTCGAACAGCATCGATTGGTGTGTCTGCGAAGCGATCATTCATGAGTCCATACGTAAAAAATAAATAGGTAGTGAGAGCTTAATACAAAGTAAAAACATAGTTACTTTAGAATAATTTTAGACAACAATTTAGAAATAACGACCGGTTCAAAGCCTACAAACAATACTACAATTTTGCAATCTGCATCAAACTACGGCAGCAAAAAGTCCATCCTTATTTAACGAGAAACAAACACAAACACTCTAACTCTAAACATTTTTTTCCCACAATTCATCTCCTCCCAGATAGCAAAGAACGGACAGCCTAATCCCCGGATCGGCTCGTGTATCGCCTCTTTAATCAAGAAAGTAAGGGATTTACCCTCAGAGCATTTTTTTACCACATAATTATAATACTGGATGATTCTGCAAAGATTAACAAGACCACTTCTGGCTAAGCAAGAATTTCTGCGACATACAACCGATTACACCGTCCAACATTTACAAATGTTTATATCAAAAGGATTTTTGAATTCTTTGAATACCAAATCCACTTATGCCAAATTGAAATGAGGGTACAAAAGAACGCAGGTAGTCTTAAAAAAACGTTTTCCCTTTTTTTATCACATTTGGGGAAATTGAATTGAACGCCTGTGGTTACCTTCCCTAAGGGACATGTCGCAAGAGATTAGGAATTATTGGGGATGTATTCATTTATTTAAAGATGGGTTTAGAAATCTAGAACGTAACAATGAAGAATGGTGTAACTACAATTAACTGCCTGCTTCTCTGTTTCCTGACCATTATAATCTGGATCTTTTCAAAGTTCGAGTGATTCGGTTTTTTCTAGGTAAGTATGCTTCACCCTAGGCAGCTGCGTCATAGGGCACGCCACAATAGTGGCGATAAGTCCCCTCTTTGAGAAGTGGCTTGAGAGACCCCACGGCGTCCTCACCTTCCGCCTGACGCAGGTCCTCACCGGACACGGTTGTTTCGGGAGGTTCCTGCACCGAATCGGGCGGGAGGAAATGCTCGGGTGCTACCACTGCGAGGATCGACCGGAGGACACGGTGGAGCACACTGTAGAGGTATGCCCCGCTTGGGCGAAGGACCGCCGTGTCCTCAAAGCGGCCACCGTAGGCGCGGGCTTGTGGACGAAGAGCTATGGGCTAGCTCGCCGTCCGTCCGTCTTATGACGAAGGGGTGCGCAAGGGCCGATGCCTGCCGGGGCTGCGGGACTGTTCGAAAGAGATACTGTGGCCCCGGAACACAAAGAGCGATGAAGGAACATGGATGGGTTTTAGTCAGTAAAAGTCTAACACTCCCTTCTGCTCCGCCCAGAGCGGGAGGAGTCATTTGATGATTTCCCAGCCGAAAAAAAAGGCAGCTGCGTCATCGCTTCACATCAGGTGAGTTGCGGTCAAACACAAGCCTAATTAGCATAAAAAATTTATTCAAATCACCACCACAAGAACCCACCCAGTGTTTCGCAGTTTAGGTACAAAATACTAGCGTGATGTCTAGCTTCTGTGTGTCGCGCTTGTGTGCATTCGAACTATCGTGGATCGCAGTACATTTTTTTCGTACAAGCGTTAATCACATATTCGTTTGTCGACCTCACGTAGTGCATTCCCCCAAATGTATCACAGAAGTGTCACTTTCCAGTTTCCTGTCCTGTGTGTACAATCAGATGTGATTCAAGATCCAAATCCTATTAAAATCAAGCCTACTCAGGCTCTGTGAGTGGTTTTTAATCTCGGGGACCTTTTTCGTGAGATTTAACAAATCTGCGCCTAAATTAAGTTGTTATGTAGTGATTTGCGTGATTTCTAGCATTGAGTCTTAGGGATTTTTTTCGGGATATCCCTTGGGCTCCCGAGTGTAATGACAAACATTTCACACAGGCGTCAAAATGCATTTCGAACTTTTGTTTTTTTTTATTATTTTTCTCTTTCATTACTTGTCTTCTAGAAAAATAAAATCTGGTCTTTTTCAAAATAAAACAAACAATGTAAACAATGCATTACCATAACTTTAAATCGATGTATATTTTAAACTATTATTATTGCATGAAATAAAAGGCTTTTTTATTTTATTTATTTTTATTTTAAGGCACAAAACCTGATTGTACCTAACTAGCTCCTGTGCTTGTCATAGTCCTAGTTTTTCTGGATACCAGCATATATATATAAGTGTTTAATAAAATATAGATTCTATTATATTTATGCAATTTGAGACTATAGTTCATTCTCATGTTCTCAAAGGAAAGCTGAAAGGCTTCGTGTTATTAAGATTTTCGCCAATGCTTTTAATACTACCCAAAAAGGAATCGTATTAATGTAACTGAAGATACGTCGCCATTGCCTTTAATGTAAGTAATATAGTGCCCTATTACAGCGGGCTGGTCATCGGTAATTAGCTTAGAATAGGGTCATGTTGGGCAGTCCTCGCTGTGGAAACGTGCTTATTATTTACGTACGCACTTCACGTACGATTGTTTTACTTAATGGTGGTTAACTTTTGCTAGTTAATGATTCCATTTTGTAAGTTTAACTGTCGTCGTCGTGAAATAATTGTCACATTGCTCCATATAATATGTTTGTGCTTCGAAGATGCACGCTGTAGGAGGGGTGTGTGTGGGGACGTGTCACGAGAGCTCAGTCATTCGCATGCATACTGATGAGTATCGGGTATCGTGCAGCTACTTCAAGTACTGAGACAGCTCAGTTAAATGATAGGCCTGTAGTTTTAATAACATAGAAGAAACTCGTAGAATTTTACTACGCAATAAAAGTTATACTTTTTGCACATGATTGTACAGAACCTGCAATATTCAAATGGACTTTGAACCTAATCACGTATGACATAAATGGTGTAAATAGACTCTTAACAAAGCCGAAAGGCACTTGTTTTCCTCGTCACTGCGATTTTTTTTTGTTCTAGACCATACCTGGGAACCTTCTAGTTACGGAGATATTGGGAGTCAAAGTTCCAACTTTCCCACATTTTAGGTGTTTAATGTTTCACGTTAAATACCCCCATGACCCGTTTACTACTCAATGCATCCATCAGCACAATGTGTTGAATGCGTTACATTGAGTTTCATCGTAAAATGTGATTTTTCACCCAAAAAAAAAGCAGTTTTACACCCTGTATAATTGAGATTCGAAAACACGATACTCATCTCCGATTCCAAATTAAAATAAGCAAAAGCCACTCACCGATAGGAGCAGGACCACCGAGCCAACCAGGCGCCCACCCAGATCCCAGCCCCTTCCTCTGTCTCGCCAGGAGTTGTATCGTCAGGGTATACGTCAGCAGCATCACCATCAGAGGTATGTAGAACGAGATGATGGACCCGATAGCCTTGTACAAGTTGTCTGGGACCTGGCAGGAGCCGTCGATGAGGACTGAATCTGCGTTCTGTGGGCGAGATGAGATGTTTAGAATTTGGGTGAAGATTTTGAGATTTGTAGTGTGTGGTGGTGAAAGTCTTGCTGTTTCAAACTCAAACTCAAAGCAATTAATTCAATTAGACCGTTACAGGTACTTTTGTAAGTCAAAAACAAAACGATGAAGCTACAGTCCCAGTCACAACTTGTGACAGTACTGTAGATAGTTTTTGCTAGTAACAGCAGGTAATCCAACAGTAATAACATGAAAATATTTTTAACGGAACCAGATTTTGGGCCAGGCTATCCAATACTATCCATATCGCTAATAAAATTAACGTGTAATAATAAAAATAATGAGAAAACTCGATTTAAACATACAAATCTTAACATACATAAACTTGACGACCCGAATGCCGGAGGCTGCTTTACGTTTTAGGGTCCCGGGTTCGAATACCGATAGGAGCAAAATTTAATGTTTGTGTGATGAGCATGGACATTTGTTTCCGAGTCATGGATGTTTATATATATAATAAGTATGTATTTACAAACAAAAAGTATCTATGTAGTAGGTATATCAACTATATGGTGTCCACGACACAAGCCTCGTTGCTTAGTGTGGCACCTAGATGGCGCTGTGTGTAATATCCAGCGATATTTATTTATTTATTACTTATGATGTTGGTTGTACAGTAGACATGAATGCTACATGTATGTCGGTGGTATTACCTTGAACTTTAGCTGGCCTACCGTAGTATGTAGTTTCAATAAAATAGCAGGCCAGCATATACAGGATGGAAGAGACATGGACGTACAAATGAATACCATAAATAAAATAATAAATATCGCTGAACATTACACACAGCGCCATCTAGCGCCACACTAAGCAACGAGGCTTGTGTCGTGGACACCAGATAGTTGATATACTACATAGATACTTTTTTGTTTGTAAATACATACTTATTATACATATAAACATCCATGACTCGGAAATAAATGTCCATGCTCATCACACAAACATTTGCTCCTACCGGGATTCGAACCCGAGACCCAACGAACGTAAAGCAGCTTCGCTACCGCTGCGCCATTCGGGTCGTCAAACCATGTATTCATTACATCATTTCAAACCCCATCAAATATAAATTCTGCATCGGCAATCAAAAATAAAATCTTCTGTTTCCTTCAAGTGCAATACGCAATCAAAATATAAGGAAAAACTGTTGTGTTTTAAAATTGCCTATCAAAAACCTCTATGTGTGACGGTACTAACGTGGTATGTTTTTTTTTTTCGAAATGGTACCTCGCAGTTCAACCTGAGAGGTTGTCGTCTGCTTAACCGGACAATCCTGTGGATGCCTTAAGTGTAAGGCCTCCAGCCAAGGGCCAAAACTTACAAACTAAACGACTTCACGCTAAGGTCACCCCCTGCGGGGTACGGGCCTCGGCTTAGGGCGTCGCTGGGAGAGGACAGCAAGGGACAGTTTAGATCGGAGTTGAAAACGTGGTATGTACTTTCATCCTATATTTATTTAGTTACCATATACAACAAAGAGACATCGATCTATCTCATCTACTATCTATTTGACATTTATCACTTTGAATAGTACCCACTTCATGGACGTCCAATAATATTTTCTTTAGCGACTATTCTAGGCTTTCAAGGACTTCACAATATTTATCTTACTTAAAGAAAACGCTCTTTTAACTTAAATGGAAAAGAAACAGGTTTTCTTAGCAACTGTTAATATCCAATACAAAGTTGAAATTATTGTTTACATTGTTTTCCATTTTCGAGAGCAAAGTTAGGTGATAATGTAATGAAAACAATTCAGGTTGAACAATCTCGATTATAAGGAAATTAGAAAAAGAGAAGAAGTATCTACACTAATATTATAAAGAGGAAAAATTTGTATTTTTGTGTGTGTGTATGTTTGTAATGAGTAAACTCAAAAACAAATGCGCCGATTTCAAAAATTCTTTCACCATTAGAAAGCTACGTTTTTACTGAGTAACATAGGCTATATTTTATCCCCGTACTCCCACGAGAACGGGAACTACGCGGGTGAAACCGCGTGACGTCCGCTAGTCGTGTTTAAATTAGACTAGAACTCTGCCAACTATGGACACTGCGCGTTACAGTATAAAGATGACAATAATTATAATGTCTTCTTCTGGCCCAGGAGACAACTACACAATTTAAAACGGCAACGATACCTTCTGCTTGGCGGCAGAATATAATTACGGGTCTTTATCGTGTGATTGGTGCCTAACCTGGTGTCAGAGTTTTTATGCCGCCCATGGGCCTCTGACTTGGGTTTACATGCCGTCGAGAAATATCTCTCAGGCATGCTGGTTTCTCACGATGTTTTCCTTCACCGAAGCAAGTAATACGCACTACACAACAATACGCACATGAATCCCAAAAACAAATACGTGTCTTGGGTTCGAACTCGAGACCTATGACTTGGCAGTCCCACGTTCACACCACTAGGCTATCACTGCTATAAGCTGTATATGCTTATAATAAAATGTTAAACAGTCTTCATAAAATTGTAGATTTTACGCTTAAAGCGATCTTCGACATTAAATTTCCTCAAATACCTGAACATTTACGTACATACCATGTTTCGAAATGTAAAAAACAAACAGCCGAATGAATAAACAAATACCACGGTACCACTCACTTATTTATCGAACATCAAAAATGTTCAGGAACGAACAGTAAACACACAAACATTATCGTTACGATAAATATTGGTTTATTTTCGGTATGATATTAAGACGATAGCCATTTCTCGCTAAGGTAACTATAACAATAAAATATTATGATCACGCCGAGCGAGAGATCTAGATTGAGCAATAAGCGTTTATATCTGTAATGGAGAAAATAATCTAGTTAACGTTAATATTTATAAATAGGATTATATAGAACAAGGTTTTTTTTAAGAATAGCTAATCCCCGCGTGGCTTTGCTCGTGTAGAGTACGGTAAATGTCCCACGGCATCGTATTACTAGTTGTCGTATCGTATGAGCAGCGGTAGCCCAGTGGTGGCGGCCCCGACTTACGAACAGTAAGTCGTGGGTTCAAACCCAGGCAGGCGCATTACTTTGTGTAATTTATTTCATCACCAGTGCTCTCAAAATAGTGAAGGAAAACATCGTGAGGAAACCGGCATGTCCTAGAACCAAAAAATTCGAAGACATGTGACATCTACCAATCCGCACTGGGGCCGCGTGGTGGATTATAGCCCATTCCCTCCCATTGAGAGGAGGCCTCTGTCCCAGCAGTGGGAACATTAATAGGCTGATGATGATGATGATGATGATCGTATTACCAGGATAGAAAGTATCACATGTGTCCAGGTTAAAAACCATCTGTGAGCCAAATTACATCCAAATCCGTTGAGTAGTTTTGCGTAAAAGAGTAACAAACTTCCTTACATCCATTTTCACAAAATTTCGCATTATACATTGCGAAATATGATAAAATAGAACAAGGTTTTGCCTTCTCACTTTGCCTGAGTAGAATAGAAATGATTTTAGTTGTGGTCTTACTAAGCTGAAACTCACTTAAATTTAATCTGGCTTTTAAAACTTACATCCTATCCAGAAGCTAGGTATTTTAAAAGAGGATGTAAAACAAAGACATTCACATATTAACGAGCGATAGACGGGACAAGACGAAGAAAATCGTAATCCAAATACTTGTTACTACTTAGTAACAAAACGTTCTGTCTCAGTAGACAGAACGCGAAGCGAAGCGCAAAGCGTATGACACTTCATACGCCCGCTTGTCAGGTAACATTCGTGTCTCAAAATCGAAAATGTTCGGGATCAAAATTTTTGTATGGCATTATTCCCAATGTCATATGAGTCTCTTTGATAGAAAACTAAATTTTCTTGTCTACTTAAGTAATTACTCTATAACGATCCCACTGCTGGGTAGCTAGCTTTTTATCTGTGAGAGGGAGTAGGCTGTTATTCACCACGCAGAGCCAGTGCGGAGGTTTATATTTACTTGTTTAAGTACAAAACTTCAATACCTAAGTAATCGACCCAAATTTATGGGAGAGCGGATAATTTTTCGGGATTTGAATTGTAGTCCCATGGAGAAAGTTATTCAGTTTGATGGTCTGTTTCATACCCTGAAATAATTATGACCACACCTTACTGGTACACGCTGTATATGTTACCGTCAAAACTGTTAATCTAACACTTTTGACTGGTGTCCGTCAAAATCCTTATGAAGTTAAAATGCGTTTTCTGTATTAAAAATAAGTTGTTTTTTGTAATTACCTAGTCCTAGAATTACATGATGTTTTTCAAAAGGGTTTTTTTTTCAAATTACATGATGGTTATTAAAAAAAAACCTAACAACTTATGTTTAACTTATGTGTGCTTATGTATGTGTAACTTATGTTACCTATGTTTCCAAGTAAATCTTAGTTAGTGTTAAAATGGTTTTAACCACTCAAAAGTTGTTTTGACTAGTTTTCACCGGTCAAAAGTTGTTTTGACTGATTAATAGTTTTGACTGTGACGTAGACATGTTTACGGAGTTCATAGCTTTATTTATACGAAGCAAGTTTATAACCTGTTGAGTGCAATAAGAAAAGTTTTATCGTTCAAACAGTTTTATAGCAATATGTAGTGTTGCGTTCAACGGGCAACTACATTGCTTCAATTGCTCCATTTCAAGGTACGATTGAGCAACGTTACCCTGGAATCGAAATACTCTTTAAAATTTGTTGTGTGGCAATTACTTTTATATAAATGAAATAGCCACCCGTCCCAGCTTCGTACGGCGCCGCCTATCGGGTCTAAAACCATCCTATCTTTCAAGCTGAAACCAACCATACACATTCACAAAATTTCATTCAAATCGGATATGTGGTTTCGGAGATTAGCCTGTACGAACATAATGACACGTAATTTTTTATACACATTTGAGTTTCCCATCAACATTATTGCTATTAATGTCTAGAAAAAAACGGTACAGAATTGTTATCATTGAATAGAGCGATATTTACCTAAATTTGTAATATTGTTTTACAACTTCACTCTGCAATCTTCCATTAAAACTCAACTCTAACTTTATCAAACTAAGACTTCAAATCTAATAGCAACGAAAGTAAGATTCAATTAATTTTATTAATTACGATTTCAATAGTTAATCGTGTTCATTAACAAAAGATCGTACCTCATTGTTGGGAGTATCGATCTGTAGAGATCTGAATACTTTAATATATCTGTGAGCTATTGTCAGTCTTAAGTTCGGGGACAAAAGGGCTATTATGTAAAACAAGTATTTACAATGTAAAAACATAGCAGCCTAAGTCTTTAGATGTACTGGCTACACGTAATCCCCGAAAGGGTAAGACTGTGGAGTACTTTTCTATAGTGCTTAAACCTACATTTCACCAGTTATGTTTATATCCCATCCAATAGGACAAAGCCTATTAGTATCAACAGGGCACAATCGGTTGAGTGCTTTCCTTATACATGTTGTACACCAAAATTGATTGACAGCTATTTTACAATATTTTTAATATGAAAAAAAAAACATTATATTAATAATTAAAAAAATAATAATTATTATAAATTATTATTTATTTATTTTATTATTAATTTTTTTATTATTTTTAATTAATAATTTGGGTTAAAGTCGGTCTTAAAAATTGAAAAATCTCAATCAGCTTTGAAAGGACTTTAACGAAATTAAAAGGGGAACTCAAATATCTAGAGTTTGTACACTAAATTAAATTACAATTACTAATGATCGCTTAATATCGCTTAAAGCTTAAACCGTGTTACTTGTAATATTTGAACACACCCATTATTTATAAATGAACTCGCACTTAACGTCTGTCTCCAATTCAATTATAATCGGATCCCGTTTCAATTGATTGTTCGTTGAAACAAACGCGTTAAAGAAACTTTATCAATTAATTGATCAACAGATATCAATCACAAAGAAGTTTCAATTTAATTGATCTTTTATCATTTAATGCACCAAAGTAAGATTAATTGGTTGTAAATAACGGTAAATAATGGAGGAGAAAAGATTGGAAAACTTGGTAATCGTTCGTTGAAGTGTAATCGAGTTGTACACCGAAGATTAACTCGAAATTAATTGGAATTTGATTTCAATTAGTTTAAATGCCGTAGAGCTTTTTCTTGGAAGCAATGCCAGCTATAAAAGATAAATACCTAAATGTTTTTTGCAAGGGTTAAATAGGCAGGCATCGGTGTCCTTCGAGTCTCTCCCAATTCACACATTGGTATAGTCGTGATCTTTTCAGCCTTATCAGTGAAAAAAAAATCGACTAAATCATGCGGAGGCGCCGAGCCACGCTCCCTTAAAGTTTAGGCCTATTAGGAAAGCGTCAATTTGGCGCGCAAAATAACAATAACTCTCGTTTGGCGTGCGTTGTCAGTGCGCTCGGTCGATCGATATTGTCTTTCATTCATTATTTCTATACAAAGTCAACGGAGCGGGGCTAGAGAGCGTTTCTATGTTGCGACTGCAAGCAAAAATTAGCTTAGTGGTGATCAGGCGGTCGTGTCCACGATAGTACATGCAACACAGTCCCTTATGAGATTTATGTTGTATAATATGAAGTGACATCAACATGAGATTCTTTCATTACTTTACTCGTGTCTTGGGTATAACAGTCAAACAAATCCAAAGTACGGTTGCAGTCGCTATATTTTTACCATAAATATTATAATTGAATGCTGTATTAATAGTTAGCTTAATATTTTGTGATTAAAGTATAGGAATAGACCGCATTTTTAACCGACTTTGAACCATTTTATTTTGTCGGTTGTTTTTTCTTTGCAAAAAGTTTCATATTTCATTCACATCTGCCTCGTCTTTTTCCAACTGTGTTGAGGTCGGCTGCCAGTTTAAACCGGATACAGCTGAATACTAGTATTTTACATGGAGCGACTGCCTATCTGACCTCCACAACCCAGATAATACTAATTGAGACTGAAATAGGAGCCTTTTGACCTTGCACATGACCAATTTCCAATTTGATTGTTTTTTATTCTTCTCATGTTTACTTTTTTATATAATTTTGTCATAACTCTATCTTTTTGTTTCTATTACGTCCTGTGTGAGTTTAATAAATACTTTTTTTTTTCTTTTACAAACTAGGAATTTGCCCTGTATCGCGTATGCGTTTACATATACCTTTTACACACATATACAAACAGCCAGACCCGGAATCATAAAAATATTTGTTCCGTGCGGGAATCGAAACCGCGACACGCAGCGCGGCGGTCCATCACTCAGCCACTGCGCCAACCGTGCCGTCACACTACTCTCATGTAAGGAGGATTTCCAAAACTGAATTTCAAAGCGGCTCTTACTAAAAGAATCGATTTAAACAGCACATAAATAACAAATACTATAAGACTTAAGTACCAAAACCACTCCATCTTTCATAAAAGAAAATGAACATTTTTCTCAACGAACCGTCAGATGAACTTGCAGCTAAATGAAAATCTATTTCGCTCCAAAAATAACGGTTTTTAATTTCACGGTACATGCGTAATCGTTGAGTTATTTAATATTAAACTCTTTTATGAGTTAGCACACAAAATTGAAAGGGCAATGACCTTATAGATTATAATATTTTTGGAGATTTTCTTCTTTATTTAACGGTCTCTATAAAAAGCGACAAGAAAATGAGAAATATAGAAAAACATCGAATGAACATTAATACATGTACAGTATCCGTCTTTCTTTTAACAGTATGGTTTATTGTTTTTATAAAAGATAACCCCTCTTTTATAAAAATAATAAAATGGTTATAAAAAGAAAACTGCTGATTCTTACAAAAGTACTATGTATGGAACAGCAGATTTTTTTTCTAATAAAAAGTGATAAATTTCTATATAAATTTCTATGTCAGGGGCTCAGAATGGGTATCAAAACACTTGCGCAAACCCACTTGCGCGAAAAGACATATGCGAGCATGGACTTTTGCGCGATTGGACTTTTGCGCGAACGGACATTTGCGCGAACGGACTTTTGCGCGGCAGGACGCTTGCGCGAATGGACTTTTGCGCGACTTTTTCATCATGGGTGTCGTTTTCATGGTTTTCAGGGTCGGTGGTAACAAAAATGAGGTCAAAATTAAATTCCAAGATGGCGCCAAGGGTAATTTTTGGTTTTTCCATCATCAAACTCAGGAAAACAACAGCCATGAACTGAAAATTTTCCTAATATATATACTAATCCATTGCATTCTTTTGCGATTAAATACTTAGATAATTGAGTCTCGAATGCAATGAATAAGTGTAAATTGTTTAAACTTGCGATTATTATGTTGTTTATCTATCTATCTCTGTATTTTACTATTCTATTACGATTTTTTCTCCATCATCACCAAAAGCTTATTCGTACATAAAATAAAATACAACAGAAATCAATTCACAATGGAGTGGCCTTTAATTTCACGCTGGTCGATCATTGGCTTGCGTCACATTCGATGTGCCCCGGTACAAAGTTACGGGCATTCGTGTCATGGGGTACAATGTTTGAAGCGTACATTTAAACCGGTAAGGTAACAACTTAAAGCATGACTGAGAGATATTTCTCGTCGGCAAGTAAAGCCAAGTGAGAGGCCTATGCGCGGCATAAAATCTCTGATACCAGGTTAGGCACTAACCACACCAAAGGAAGAAAAATAACAACTTAAAAAAAGGGATTTTTGACAGTATTTTATCTTGAATAATATTTTTAAGTTCCATTGAATAGGGGACGAGCCTATTGCTATCAACTGGGCCCAAATCCAGACTCCGTGGCTGCTAGTGAGAAATTACTCATGGAAAGGAAAAATCCAATAACACTTTGCTCGACGCGGGAATCGAGCCCTGCAGGCCTAGCCAAGTTACAAACGATTCGTATCGATTCTCTTTCTACAATCGTAAACGTTAAGTCACGTGGTCAAAACAAACGAATAGAAACTTCATGGACAAGTATACATCAGTTAAGATGATAGAATAAAATGTATTTGTTTCTACAATCGTGATCGCTACATCCCATATAAATCGTAGCTAACTTACAGTTTTGACTGAACTTAAAAGTTTCTATTCGTTTGTTTCGACCACGTGGCTTAACGTTGAAATGATGTCATTCCCATACATTTGGGTAGTTTTCTATTAGCGTTAATGATTGTAGATTGTCAACTTGGCTAAGTCTACAGGTGGCCTACCATGACGTCTTAAAGCAGGATCGTTTTAATCTTGTTCCAGTGTGGGTAAGAGACGGAGCTATAGAGGACGTCTAGCGCCATCTCTTTCCCACACTGGAACAAGATTAAAACTATCCTGCTTTAAGACGTCATGGTAGGCCCGCTGGACTCATCATGCTCAGCAGCTTGCAAACACTAGACTGACGGGGCAGAAAATGTCTTATTCATTCAAAGTTCGGTTTCCACAATGACATTTCTTAATACGATTACATCTCCAAATACTTAAAGTAAACAAATACATAATATATATTCCGACGTAATACGATCTTAGTACAACAAAAAGACAATATTACTTATAAACGATTTTGTATCCGACTTTTCCTCAAGAGGGGAATCTCTTAAGTAATACGAATGCCTCTCATGAGTGTACTTGATTCGGGTTTCGCGTATTTTTCAATTAATACACAGTTATTTTTGCTTCGAACGGTAGAACAAAATTCCGGGAAGTTAACACGGCACGTGTTCGCGTGAAGCGTGAGTCTCATGACTTTTAAAGCGAATTGAAATTACAGGTCTACTGCGTAATTCAGAAGTTAAAAGAAAGTAAGTTAAAGTATTTATTAGATTCACACAGGACAAAATAATAAAATACGTCATTTAAGGTGACTACAGGAGCTAAATTAGCAACTCTAATTGTGGTGGTTCAAACTCCGTTTGAAATACTGTTAGTATAAAGTTCTAATCAGTTTGCACTACAAAGTGGTTGTTACGTCAGTCACTGCGGGCCGAATAGTGCGAAATAAGTGGCTTTTTGCGATTTACAAAAAATATTTTGATTGGACTAAAAGAATAAAACATAATATGTTGCTTGTAGAATAATTTGCCGAAAAATCGGAATGATCGCATGTATTTGAGTATGGTTCTTTCTCGTTAAAAATTATATTTTCAAAACACTGTCATACTAGTATATATCCTGAAGAATATCATATATTTTCTGGTTTTGTTTATTGCAGTGAATCATATGCTTTTTTGCATTATAAAACTCGCGTTTAGCTCCTCTAGTCCCCTTAAAAAGAAAAACATAAGAAACATATGAACTAAATGGTCGTGTGTGTGCCTAAAAAGCATATCTCAGCATGTTGTTTTATAAATATTGCACCATTGCTATACGATATGTACGTCAGAACCGATAACAAAACAAAAAAAAAACATTGATGCACACAAATAGCCAGACCCAGAACAACTACATTTAAGTTATACAAATATTTGTACTGTGCGGGGAGCGAACCTATAACACGCAGCGCAGCAACCCATCTCTCAGCCACTGCGCCAAATAATAAAGTAGGTCAAGTTGCCTAAGGTAGCTACGCGGCGGCAGGAGAGTGAGAGTGAGCTGAAGTTCTGACCTAAAGTCAAGAGATTACAACACCATCTATTATCCTAATCTACTAAACCAGCAAAAGTAACAATCACAATTGGATAAAATAATACCTGCAAAAAACAGCAACATTTTTTGGGAGAAAACAATTATTTTATGAAAGTCATTGTTTATTCCGACCAACAGTCTGACGAGTTCTTTTTTTTAATGAGTTAGTAAACCTACACTTTGTTTATTTTTCCCAAATTACGGTTTCATGTTTATATTCGCAGACACAGATACCCAACATACCCTTTTTGGCAGTGTCCTAACTTTCTATATAAACAAGAATGGCCCCAAAATAGTACCTTGAGGAACCCTAGAATTGTCTTTTAAATTTTATTCGAGACTAGAATAATAGATTTAATGATTCGTCAATTTTTCAGGGCTCGTTAAAAAACGCTAGATTAAAATTATTTTCATTTATGAATGTTGAATTTATAATATTTTAAGCTAGATAAAATGACTGAAGCTAATTTTCCGTTAAAAATGTTTCCATAATACGACTGGGTTTAATTTAAAAATTCCATTCTTTGCTAGAATTGAATGGCCACTGAAGTTTGATTTTGCTAAAGAACTAGAGTTATTTGTACGGGTCTCTGCTATCCAATTTAGAAAATGACTCTGCAGGAATCTAGTTCAGTTTCCGTAATTATTATACTGGAAAATTTTCTTCAGAAAGATTTTCAACGTATTTGAGTCTTTCACCACTTACTTTCTTGGTTATTTGAAAATTATGTAACTTGAACTTATGATTTATTATTACTGAGAGCCTGCGTTATCCCATTGCTAGGTAAAAACCCATTTCTTGCAGTTTTGTCGATTTATGGCTAATGTGGGCCATTGGTCTTTGTTTTTGTCTAGCTCGTTCCGCCATCTTTTACGATACTTCAAGTTATTGATTGTACATACACCATTGTTCTGACAAAATTGATGATTATCGAAATCAATACTTTTTTTTGCCTATCAGTTTAATTCAGAGGGTTTAGTTAGACAAACGTTCTACTATCCCTAGTAGAACGTCACTTTGTCGTTATATAATATAACTAGTTTGCTTGGGTGCGCGAGCTGCGCGCAGCTCGCGTGTTTGGTGTTTTTGAGAAGTATTTCTTACCCTTATAAATTTGAGAATCCATAGGCATCCTTAAAAAAATCCGTTAGAATTACCCTTAAATCAGTATGAGAACCCTTAAGAACCCCTAAAACATTTGAGAAGTATAAAAAAAACAATACCCTAAGGTTTGCTTGTCGTCGTCCCTGAGTTACGCTTCACCCACTCAACCTTCGTTACGCTGCGGAGGTCGGCGGCTCGCTTCGCTCGCCACCTCCCCCCTTCGCTCCACTCGGTCTCGCAGGCTCGCTCCACTCAGGACCTACCTACCACCGGACAGGTTTCGACGCCTACTATAATATTTGTCCAAACACCTGATGGCTATCTCTAACCGTTATGAAATTACAGCCCTTTCAATTTTAGGGGAGGTTGGGGAGGGGAGCTTCACCCACTCAACCTTCGTTGCGCTACGGAGGTCGCCGGCTCGCTTCGCTCGCCACCTCCCCCCTCCTCTCCTCCCCCCCGGGCTCGCAGGTTCGCTCCACTCAGGACCTACCTACCACCGGAAAAGGGAGGTTGGGGAGGGGAGGGTATAAAAATTTCAACACCCCTCAATAATTATTTATAGTGAAAATCAAAATGCCGCTACGTGTCCTAGTTTCCGAGATACGTTGGGGGGAGGGGGAGGGGTGAAGGGGGGGAGAGTGGGGAGTTTTGACAAATAATTTTGACCAACTCTTTGCCCCTTTATACAAATCTGAAAAAAAAAATGTTCCAAGTCTCTTAACTTCCGAGATCCGCCTAAAGGGGGGGAAAAGGGGAGAAAGGGGGACAACTTTGAAAACTGGTTTTTACTTTTCCGAGCCTCCTCTATACGAATCCGTAAAAACAAAAAAATACGGGTCCCTTAGTTTCCGAGCTACGATAGGGAGGGGGGAGAAGGGGGGTGAAAAGGGGAGGTTTGGCACTTTTCCCATAGGTTTGAGAGTTAGTTGTTTACGAATCTGTAAAAAAATACCCCCCTCCCCATCCACCATCTGGGAGAACAATTCTGTCAGTGAGTCAGTGAGTGAGTGGTAATCGAGCTTTATATAGTCTTAGAGGATTCATCGGCCGAAAGGGCAGGGATATCGCACGATCGCGGTGACGCAGCGAATGGAGGGGGCGACAGAGTATAGGCGGTGCGCTCTCGGCGCGCCTTCACTTTTGCTCGGAAGCTCGGATGCGACGGACGTTGAGTGCGAACTGTAGTTTTTAAATTATTTCGGTGTCCAACAGTTTTTTGTTATTGTGTTGATTTTGTGATTTGTTATTTAAAAATAAAATAGTTCTAGGTTGTTTTGAGTGTTGTTTTTAAAAATTAAATGAGCTTCTGATCTATAAGATCAGAAGTGGGATTCGTTAAAAAAAAAATACACGCGACTTTGATCGTTCGCCATCTATTTTTATTTTAAAGTTCGTGTTTTAAAATAATTTTGCTGTTTGTTTTAAAGTAATTGTGTAAGTGTTGTGATTGAAGCCGTGTAGTGCTAGTGATAGTTTAGACACAATTTAAAAGTAACTCGCTACGTGTTAATTATTTTATCGGTCTTTAGTTCTTGTGCGTTTTGGGTTAACGCCCACGTGTGTGTTTGGTTTACGTTATTAAATCATGTCGGATCGCGAGTGCACACCCCGTGAAAACTCGTCTAAGCGTAATTCTCGCGACCACCGTCGTAAAGAGTTGCGTAGCCGTCGCGATGTTCATGCGAGGCGTCGAGACCGTTATCGTGAAACGCGTAGCAGATCCTCTAGGCGTCGTCGCGATAGATCAGTGAGCTTCGAAAGTCCACGTAGGCGCCGTGATTGTTCTTATGGGCGTCGGGACAGCCCTCGCCGCGACCCTTTAAATGAAGTGCTTGATCGTTTGAACGCTTTAGCGCGGTTGGCTCCAAACGCGATTCAGACGTCTACTCCAATGACGTCGCATCCGTGCACGAGGAGCTACACGCCGGCGCCAGTAACCGAGGAACCTGTTGCCAATATGGAAACACGTGCTACGGGGACCACCACCTTCGAGGCATCGCGTGAGGCTGACGCTGCGGACAGGATTGTGGGTGCACTTTCATCCTTGATTCAAGTAAGATCGAACCATTACTATATTTCGAATTTTGATCCCAGTGTACATGACTTTGACGTGTGGTGTGCGGAGGTAGATAAGGGGCGCGAATTAAGCCATTGGGGTGATCGGGAATGCCTGGGACGCATTGGTGGCTGTTTACGTGGTGATGCTAAAACGTGGCTCAACGATTGGGTGACTAATGATCGAACGTGGACCAATTTTAAGGCTGAATTTCGGTCATTGTGTCCACGTGAAGTGGATATCGCCACTGTGCTGTATGACGTGATGAATACAAATTCGAACAAATTCACCACGTATGCAGAATATGCCCGAAAGTCCTTGCTGCGGTTAAATATTGTTAGGGGGCTTTCCGATGAACTAAAAGCCGCCATAGTGATTCGTGGCATTTCTGATCCCCAAGTTAAAGCCGCGACCACCAACGCTAAACTACAGTCAAAAGATCTGGTAGAATTTTTGTCAGTATATTTGAAACCTAAAAGTGCACCTACTACTACAAGCAATCCTGTTCGCACGTCAAACTCAAATAACCCTGATTCGCGTAAACGCAAGGCACCTGTGCAATATGATCGGTTGACTTGTTTTTCGTGTGGTGACCTAGGCCATAAACACGTTCACTGTCCAAAAAGGTCTGCTAAGTCCGGAACAAATGATGCAAATTTTAAATCGAAAGCTGAGCCCAACTCACAAACAACAAAATCGGTTTCTAAACCCGCTAAAATCTGTAGCTTCTGTAAAAAGACTGGGCATTCTATTGAGACTTGCTTTATTAAAGAACGTGCGGAATCAAAATCAAATGTTAATAATAAAACAAGTAACGTAAATTTTTGCTTAGTCTCCTCCGGACAAAGCAACGTGATGTCCGCAGTTATACAAAATGTGCCTGTCGATGTCTTAGTTGATTCCGGTTCTGATATTTCGCTTATATCAGATTCTGTGTTGAAGCATTTTAGTTTTAATGAAATTCCTACCTACCGCCGTATGTGAGGTATTGGAAGTCAGGACATAGAATCCACTTCATTTGGTAATACAATCATCGAGTTTCCAGACCTTTCTTTGGATATAGATTTGTATGTGGTCTCACCGGATTGCATTCAAGCACCGATTCTGATAGGCACAGATGTTTTAAATCGCGGCGGGGTTACATACATTCGAACGAATGACTCTCAACGCTTGATTAGGGTCTCACATATACATATGTGTCAACTGTAGAGTTCGCTAAGATAAAAACGCCTTTGGTTGGCGATGAAAAAGAGTGTTTGTTGGCTCTGCTAAATGAATTTCCTCGATACTTTTACCATTGGGACAGCGACATCTACAGTTAACACGGGTAGTATGGAAATTAAGTTGAGAATGATAGTCCTATCAACTATCGGCCTAATAAACTCTCTGGAGATGAAAAACGCCGCTTTCGCGAGATAATAAATGATCTGTTGAGTAAAAGCGTGATCCGTGAGTCGAGCGAGTCGACCGCGCGAGTCCTATCATTCTTGTAAAGAAAAAGGACGGGGCTGATAGGATGTGCGTCGACTACCGGGCTTTAAACGCTCTCACTATTAAAAAGTGATTTCCGTTACCACTGATTGACGACCACACTGACAGGTTGGGCAGTTTTAGATATTTCACAAGTCTTGACATGGCCACAGGTTTCAATCAGTTGCCAATAAAGGATGACTCTATTAGTAAAACAGCAGTCGTAACGCCTGAAGGGCATTACCAGTATTTAAAGATGTCTTATGGGCTCACTAATGCTCCTATCGTTTATCAGAGAGTCATTTCCAAAACTCTAAAGCAACGTATGGATACTGGAAAAGTGTTGGTTTTCATAGATGATGTGCTTATCATGTCCAAATCTGTCAGTGAAGGCCTGAAAACTTTGCGCGAGGTATTAAAAACACTGATTGACGCAGGATTTTCAGTAAACCTCAAAAAAATGAACGTTTTTTTGATAAAGAACTCGAATACCTTGGTCGACTTATTGGGCATGGTCAGGTACGGCCGAGCCCAAGTAAAACTGAATTTCGAAATATGTCGGTCATTGCATTGTTTTCTGGTTTCACAAGAAAGTACCTCGAAGCCCTAGCCAACCGATAGCTCGTGGACGAAGACTGAAATACCGTTTTCAGTGGTCCACACCGACGTTCTTGGCCCCCTAACGGAATCACACGGGTTCCGGTATATACTCCTCGTAATAGATTCTTTCTCCAAATACTGCCTCTTGTACGCTCTATATAGGCAAGATACTGCCGAATTGAAACGCGTATTTTCAAACACCATCTCACTCTTTGGTACGCCGTCAACAATCGTTTGTGAACGTAGCAGGATGTTTGACAGCGCGTCCTTTAAAGACTGGGTTGCGGAGTTAGGCTGTGACATATATTTTATCACGCCGGAAATGCACCGCGAGAACGGGCAAGTCGAGCGTTACTGCTGGACGGTTCTCAATATGTCGCGTATCGAGGTGAACAATAAGGGTGCTCAGTGGTCCGACGCGTTATGGAAAGTACAACTAACCCTGAACATAACAAAGCAAGCTACGACCGCACCTCGGCTCTACAGCTGCTGACTGGTGTCGACGGCACGTCCTGAGATCCTTGGTGCGAGACGTCGCGCTGAACGGCTCTCATTCAAACCGAGAAGCGCTCCTTACGTTGAGGAGACAGAGGGCATCTGAGTTGCTTGCTGAAAATCAGCAGCGACAAGATGCGTATGAGCGTATGAGCGTCGTCGACAGCCGCGAACATTTGCTGTGGGCAGCTTTGTTTGTTAGCAAGCGATCGCAAAGCACTAGGAAGCTGGACTCTGGAATGCGCGGCCCCTATAAGGTTGTGCAAGCGCTACCGGATCACCGATACGAGCTTGATCTAATGGCTGGTTCGTACGGAAAGAAGACTCAGACTGCCACAGAACACATAGTTCAGTGGCGTGGTGAGTGGACCCGGAGGCGTGTGAAGCGTTCTTTGGTATTAGTGAGTAAGTTAAGCGGCCCCGACATTGTGGCAGCGTTATTACTCATAGTCCCGACATTGTGACTATTTGCCCCGACATTGTGGCAATTTTATTTTGTATAGCCCCGACATTGTGGCTATTTGCCCCGACATTGTGGCAATTTTATTTTGTATAGCCCCGACATTGTGGCTATTTGCCCCGACATTGTGGCAATTTTATTTTGTATAGCCCCGACATTGTGGCTATTTTCCCCGAAATTGTGGCAATTTTGTTTTTATAGCCTCGACATTTGGCTATCTGCTTGCCCCGACATTGTGGCAATGGCCTCGACATTATGGCCAACTGGAACCCCGATAGTGGTTGCCAGGCGATGTGGTGGTTGTTTCAGTAATGATTGAGGTCCGGAACTCTTTCATTGGTGATACAATTTACCAACTACTGCCTATTTTGGTACAATTGCTAGTAATTTCGCTACAATAGGCAGTTAAAAGTTCAAACTTTCAGAATACCTCATACAAGTCTTGGCTTTATGTTTTAGATGACGAGACTACCAATGAGGACCAACCCAGTGAAGACCAGGCGCAGAACTTATCTGTAGAGGAGGGACCAATGCAGCAAGAGATGCCAGAGAGCCAAGCTGACGAGGTCGTTCAGCTGTCAGGAACGGCCGTCTTAGAGGATTCATCGGCCGAAAGGGCAGGGATATCGCACGATCGCGGTGACGCAGCGAATGGAGGGGGCGACAGAGTATAGGCGGTGCGCTCTCGGCGCGCCTTCACTTTTGCTCGGAAGCTCGGATGCGACGGACGTTGAGTGCGAACTGTAGTTTTTAAATTATTTCGGTGTCCAACAGTTTTTTGTTATTGTGTTGATTTTGTGATTTGTTATTTAAAAATAAAATAGTTCTAGGTTGTTTTGAGTGTTGTTTTTAAAAATTAAATGAGCTTCTGATCTATAAGAATAGTATAATATATTGAGGGAAACGTCAAAATGTTTTGCCTTGACATTTATGCTATCAGCTCACATCTTTTATTCTATCTTCAATTCTGTTAAAAATCGATGTTGAAATGCGAAACGTCACTTGTGTCACTTATATCATTATTCTCCTGGCCTAATCCCAATTTATCTGGGGTCGACGCCGCATGACTGTCTTTTTCTTTCGTACTTCTCGCAATCCCTCATATAATAAGATAGTTACTTGAGAGTAAAATTGTGTTTTTCTCGAACCGAAAACTATGGACTGCGTGAATTTAAAATTCAGGAATAAATTAAATGATAATAAGTTCATATTTACTATGTTCGTTCTTTCTCATCGTATTTATTCAAGTGATAGCGATAACGCTAGATTACCCGCAGTATGTAAGCTTAGCTTTATCGGAATGTATATTATATTCACATTTATAATGAACTGAATGCTTTTCAATACTTTTTGCTTTCGACGCATTTTAAATGCTGAATTTGAGACTATCTTAGATCTTAAATGCGTTGGATGAATTTCTTTTTAATGGTTTCGTAGAATCTGCTTATTCTGTTTTATTTTATGAAGTCGTAAGACGGTCAATAACCGAGGTTTTCTTTTGTGTTTGACCGTTAACGATCAGATTGTAATTATGTGCCCCTTGTAACAATTCACACACATATTAACATTTAAAGGTAAGCTCTTTGTGAGCCGTAATGGGTGTAAAAAGACTATACCTGGTAACCTTCTAGTTACGGAGATATTAGGGGTCAATGTTCCAACTTTTCCATATGTTTTTTTTTTAATACATGTTTTTAATATAAGATTTTTACTTTAAACACCTCCATGACCCCCGTACTATTCAATCTATCCACCAGCACAATGTTTTGAGTGCGGTACATTGAGTTTTACCTTAAAACGTGATTTTTCACCCCAAAAAAAAAAACGTTTCCTAGCAATAATTTTTGCGTAAAGTTACTTAGTTTGATGTACAGAATGCTTGGTTGACGGCTTTGTGATGAGTCTGTTTACACCCTGTATAATATTTATCTATAAACTGTAGTTTTAAGGATAAATTGTTTATTTGACATAATTTAGGGATATTATTGTCATATAAACAATTTTTTTTACCTGTAATGACTGTCAAAGATGAATTTAAGAGACCAACGCCCTAACGTGCTTTCTGAGGCACAAATAACAACTTATAACAGAACACGATTAAAATAACGTATTACAATAGTGAAATTTAAGTTGCATATGGGTCAAATTTTAGCTAGGAGACCTTTCTAGGAATATCACGTAAACACTTCTAAACCTATTAATTACAAAACATAATCAAGGGTTAATTAATTTCTATAGGAATCCATCGAACGTAGCACTTGACGAAATTAAGGCAATTATTTCGACAGTAACGTTTTCAGCTAAATTAGAATACCTCAGACCAATCAAGGGACTGGATTTTAGTTAAACTATTGCAATTAATATATTTCTAAGAAGTACATTTAATTAATAGTTGTAGAATTTGGTTTAATTGAAATTTTGAAGTTATTTAAACCCTTTTTACCTTGCGGCGGCTAAAATGGTGATCAGATGACCTCTTCTGAAATATTCAAAATAGATATTTCAGAAGAGGTCAGAGGTCATCTGATCACTTTAAAATATTCGTTGAAAGTTTATTAAACCATTATTAAACCCCAGTTTGAACTATTAAAAATACATAAACGTGTTGATTACTTTATTAATGGAGATTAATTGGCTGGCAGTCTCACATACTATTTTTTAATCTGTTTATCTTAGCTGTAAGTCTTCCATAAATAAATAAATAAATTAATAACTTGAGTTAAAAGTCTGACAGCCAATCTTGTCAAGCTCTCTCTTGCTTTTATCGTTTTACCAGTACCAACTGGGTTGTGGTGGTCAGATAGGAGTCGCTCCATGTAAAATACTGTTATTCAGCTGAATCTGGTTAGACTGGAAGCCGACCCCAACATAGTTGAAAAAAGGCTAGGCAGATGATGGATTAAGTAAAAGCTTCAGTTCCAAATATATGTTTAATTAAAGTTGATTGGTTTGTGCCAAAAGCTTGTTTCACATCTGGCATAAATATGGCGGATCTTTCAGGATGTAGTTGTCATGTTGCCAATTGGCTGCCACACGTAATTGTGTACAACATTCGCGTATGCAGTAATGTGCGCAACGACACTGTCGCTAATTAAGTAGAGTTTTTGAAACCCAGAATGTTATAGATAGGATTGCCCCAATATATTCATGGAAGTTAATCTGTTTACTGTGTGTATTGAGCCTTCTTGCATGACCGTTTTGTTAATAATATGTATGTTAGTGATGTATATTGTCAAAGCCGTGATATAATAATTTCACAGGTGATATTATAATTAAACGGTAGTTTGTCAACTGACTTCTTTTCTTACAATTTAACGGCCTGGTTTTAGTGTCATTGTAATGTCACCAATCAAATCACCAACCAATCAATCACAAATCAATGTCATCTAAGGAGGTATATTATAAGTGAAATTGCAGTGGGAGACGTCATTGGACCAAATAGGTTAAGTTAGGTTAGAAATGTGACCAACTACGTCGAAATTGGTCGCAGTGACGGCCTCATAATGTAACGACCAGTGAAATTGACAAAATGTAATTGCCTTACAATATCACTTTAGTGTCTGTAGTTTTTTTGCCTGATTCCATAGAAAAAAGTGAGAGTAAATGTGTGTACACATACACAGCCATACATAAACTAACGCCTTTTTTACAGATACACAGTACACACAAACACTCGGGCTAACTGGCTTAGATTTCGAAAAAAGAAAAATGTGCATAAGCTATTGCTTCTTCAGGTTCTAACTTCGTGTATAAGTTTACTGAACGCTTACAAAACCGTCGGTCGGTTACCGTTTCACCCAGACAGTATTAATATGTATGAGAAATAATTCACTCCTGTACCAACAAGAGGCTCCGACAACACAACACACAATATCCGATGTGAACGTGCCAACATCGGCTAATATTTTTTATTGTATTTCTCTTTTTTTCATCCCACAATCGAATTAGAAAGGAAAGGTTATTTGGGAACTATCGAATGCTTATTTGCACTAACACTATGTGACATCTAAATCAATGCTTCAATTATAACATAACATACATCACGCCTGTAATCACCAATGGGTTAGGCAGAGATGTACCCAATAGTATAGTCCGTGCCACGAAAGATGAGACCTGTCACACTACTTGAAACGAGTGAAACTTTGTGAAATTTTAATTATGCCTCGAGGTAAAACCTTTAGAAGACGAAGTAGGAAGATGGTTTACGACCTGTACACCTACATTTCAAAAGAAGTATTTCGTTACACAATTATTTCGTATAAAAGTGATGTGACAGGTCTCATCTTTCGTGGCACGAGTTGTATCTACACCCACATTTCGCCAGCTATGTTTTAATTCCCATGTAATAGGGGACGAGCCTAGTGTCACTAACCGGGCACAAAACCAGACTCCGTGGCTGCTACTGAGAAATTCCTGATGGAAAAACTCAATATCACTTTGCCCGACACGGGAATCGAACCCCGGACCTCATGTTCAGCAGTCGCGTTGGCCACCACTAGACTAACGAGGCTTCAGACATAATAGATTTGTAGTTTTTTTTTTTGAGTTCTGTTGCTATTGATTGATAGTGAGACTCACCTTAGAATACTTTAAAACCAATGGAAGACTCATGGCTGATGACAGGATCCAGACGAAAGCGATCTTGACTGTCACTCTCTTTCTCGTTTTGTTTCGTCCGAACCTCATTGGATACCGGAGTGAGAGATATCTATGGGAAAAAAAAATACAGTTATTTTATGTCGTAAAAAGATTTTGACCGGACAGATTGGTGACCGGCTGCGGGCAACGGATACTGTCAGAATATTATTTATTACAAAATAAATAATATAGTGGTACAAAATAATTATTGCAATTTAGTTAATAAAGAATGATTATTTTCTAACCTGTTTTTTTATTATTTATACTTATTTTCCGAATGACAATTTGATCAGAAAGCTTACTTTAATTAAAAAAACCTAGCAGAGCCGAACTTCGTCAGCTACAACATTCAATAGTGGCTTTGCAATCTGGCCGAGATACTTTGAGACGAGAGTATACAGCCAAGCTAGGAATACTGAGACTCGACGAGCGCTCCTGTAAAATCCCTCGCCTTGAAGTGGCTCGACAAGAGTGTACAGCACAAAAAAAAGCAAACCTGGAAATTATTTCAGGAAAACCATTTTCAAAACTCCATGTATTATTTTAACATACTTGAACACCTTCTAGGGTAATGAATTAATTAATCTAATTATACAATTATAACACACTGTGTTAATTAAAAACAGATTAATTTTCATTATCTGCCTAGTTTTCGCCCAACCATGTTGTGGGCTTCCAGTCTAAACAAATACAGCTGAATACCAGTAATTTTAATTACCGTTATTTACACTATTATCATTATTTTGTTAAATAACCGCTATTTGGAGCCTTAATACAGCCAGACGGCGGAAGATAGAGGAACGTGGGACAAGTTGGAAAAAAACCAATGACCAAACCGGTTCCTGTCATATTCTTTATTTATACTGATACTGTTACACATCCGTCAAGATTTATTTGAAAATTTGATTAAGAGAATAAGAACTATTTATTTAAAAATTATTACAAAATTGTACATTTAGGTTCACTAGTGTTATTTTTCAAAAAATTGTATAATTGGTGCGTAAAAGTAAACTAAAACTAAAATAATTATATTTAACAGTTCCAAGTAAAGATAATGTGGAATTCAAATGTTTGGTAGCGACCTGCCTGCCTGCTAGGTTTATTTAAACCTGTGTCTCAGGCCATCACTTTTCATAGCACTAATTAATTAGGACAGTAAAAGTTACGTTGTTTGACGCCATCTATCTGGCATTTGAGTTGAAATGAACTTTTTTGACAAGACCGTGATCGTATACTTATGTAAATTATTATTATTTTTTGTTTCAAATTGTTTTCGTTTCTACCATACCAAATAAAAATTGATTTTTAATTTCGTAAGAACTGGTCATTCGAGCCAAAGCTGAACAAAGACTTATCCCAAATGGGATAAGTCTTTGTTCAGCAGTGGGATGATGGCAGCTAACAGTAATAGTAATAGTTATAAACTCACCTGTCCACGCTAATGGTGCATAGATGCATGATGGATGCAGTACAGAGCAGTACGTCGAGACAGAGCCAACACAGGCAGTAGATTGCGGGTAGGGGGAAGTAACCTGCAACAATTAAAAAATATAATAATTACAGGCAAAATGTCAAATATCGTCACACTCACGGTACACCCACAGTGTGATCACATTCAACCCAGTGTGGGCTCTGTATGAGTTGATTACACAAGTTTAAATGAAATTAGCTAGTGAAACTCCATACGCGGAATGAGTATTTATATCTTAACATAATAAAATAGCCATAGTTTTTGTTTTATAATCTTTACATATACTTGTATATCACGTATGTATGTGGTATAGGCTTGGTGTGAAATATTTGTTTTCAATGACACTGATCAGTGATTAAGGACCGGACTCCACCGAAGCGGAGACGAAAAGGGAGGAGGTGTATTGTGTACCACCAATAGAATTTCTTTATTTACACTTCTCGTCTCCACTTAACTTTAGTGTAAATGGATGAGCAAAAAGGACAGGAGATGTCTCGTAATAGTTTAGGACAGCAGAGACGACAAGAGATGTGAGCAGAGTGCTGTGAGAGGCGTGCGGTGAACTGTGTGCTGCGGGCGGTCCTCTTGACTTTGCACATTTTCGCACAGCTTCAGTTGATACACCCTGGCTTATATCCATTTCCTATCTACTCCGCTTCGCACGTCTCCGCTTTGGTCCTCCGGGCCTTCAAGTATTTTATTATTTATTTAAAATTACGTAAATAACACCTTAACAGCTATAACGCCAATGCGATGTTACTACCTCAAAGATACAGATACAAGATACAAATTAATAACACAATTATAAACATTTAAAATTACTAATAAACTAATTATTAAACTTATATATTACAACAGATAGGTGTTTTTTTTTTCTTATGCTTCTAAGCATTTATCTCTCAGGCATGCTGGTTTCCTCACGATGTTTTCCTTCACCGAAGCAAGTGATAATTATCCACACATGAATCCGAAAAATCCGAGGTGCGTGCCTTGGGTTCGAACTCGAGACCTATGACTTGGCAGTCCGATGGTCACACCACTAGGCTATCACTGCTTATTGACTAGACTTACTCACTAGATATTTCTTGACGGCATGTAAAGCCAAGTCACGGGTGGCATAAAAACTCTGACACCAAGTTAAGCACTATCCACACAGAAAAAAAAACATTTATCTCTCAAAAATATGACATGCTGTCATCGATTTTACATAAAGGCTTCTATCAATTTTCTGTGTAGTAAAAATGATGCTCAGAAAAGCTTATTTAAAAGGATTTCTGTCAAAACTCTTTACTATCCGATACCCGTGTGTGCGGTCCAAATTCTTACTTACAAGAATAAGATCTCGGGTTCTTCAAACAAACTAACTTTTCTACCTTGTTTTCGTTGAAACATATGTTTATGTATATGCTTGTTACCTGAGAACTTTGAAAAGCAAAGCTGGCGATTTATGTCAGCTATACAGGTTGACACGGCTTTTATTTAGATATATTTTATACGACTTTCTCGTTGGTCAAGTGGGCGCAAGCGCGACTTCTGAGCACGAGGTCCTGGGTTCGATTCCCGGGTTGGCCAAATAGTTATTGAGTTTTTCCATAAGGGATTTTCTTAGTAGCAGCCACGGAGTCTAGATTTGTGCCCCGTTGATAGCAATGGCTAACAGAAGAAAAAATGCACAAGTCTCCATCATCCACGACACTACTTAAAAGAACTACAAGTACTGTTTAAACTTAAATCAATTCCTAGTTAATAATAACGCGTTAAGAAATAAAAAAATATTTATTTAAACACTGTTTTAAGCTTTCACGGTTCATAACTATTCTTAAAGTGACATTTTAAGTGGATATCTTCCGTGATTATTGTTTATTTTTGTGGTCCCGATATTTAGATGCTGTTGCAAGCGCTTGCAACAAAAATAAACAATAATCTCGGAAGATATCCCGTAAGTGACATTTTAAGGATGAATATTTATTTGTCGGAGTCATGACGTGCATACAAAGTGATAAAAAATAAATAAACATCGTTGAATGTTTTGTTTTTCCTATCAAATGTTTAAAATTACAACAAGACAGAACAGAAATAGTACGTAAGATACGTTGTGTATGCCTTTAAAATACCAGCAGGCTTAGCCAAGTTGACAATCTACAATCGTTAACGCTAGTAGAAAACTAATCAAATGTATGGGAATGACATCATCTCAACGTTAAATCACGTGATTAACACAAACGAATAGAAAATTCGTAGACAAGTTTACATCGTTCAAAATGATAGAATAGAATGTTATCGTTTCTACAATGTTGATCGCTATACTCTTTGGTAAGAACGCTCACCATAGACTAAAGTGTAGGTTTTTTCTTAGATATTAAAGAACGAGCGATCGACTCAGTCGTGTCAACTTGTCTAGCAATTTAGCGCTTTCTACAATCGCTTACGCCGAGGCGTTTATGATTGTAGAAAGAGAATCGATATGAAACGTTTGTAACTTGGCTAGGCTTGCAGTACCGTGACATTCTAGCTACTGTTTGTTCTAAATAATGTCGTGGACAATGCAAAACGAGCAAAAAAAAACTCCCAAATGACAGGTGCTATAAGTCTATTCTCAATAACAAGTGGGACTGAATCTAGACCCATAAACATGCCAAAATTTATTCAGACCCGTTGAGAAATACGGCCTTCAGGGCTCAAGGTTTTTTCAAGTCAAAAGGGACTGATTACCGAAGATATATTGGTATTTCTACGAACCTGAGCAGGCTTCCACTTCACCTTGGATTAGATATTCTTATTAAGCCGGGTACAGACGTGTGTAACGCGTAATGTAAAAAAATTAAAACTTTTTATTTCAAAAACATTACATTATTTTTGGTTAAACCCACATCGCTTAATCTCAATTTTAAATGATTATGTGCGAGTGAGGCGCCTCCTTTGTTTACTTTAAAAAATATTGTTATAAAAATCCTAAATTATTTATTTATTTGTGAAAGATCTGGAGGAACTTTGTATTGATCCACTGTGAGGTAATATTTTATTTGCATGTAATGTATCGTGAAATGTAACGCCAATTCTGTGTGTGGACGGCACTACGAGCATTACATATAAGCGCTCGCCGTGTTCCATCGGCTGTCGGTTTTTAACGCGAACACAAAGGCGCTCGCAGTGCCGTCCACACAGTTACGCTAAAACACACGTAATCTTAGGTACTTTACGCGTTACACTCGTCTAGACCCGGGTTTACACTAGTGTAATGTGTATGCGACGAAATTTTGCTTGATAACCTTGTTGGTCTCGGTTGGTAGCGCTCTTGTTGAGCGTGAGGTCCTAAGTTCGATTTCTAAGTCGGGCAGTGTTAATGGGTTTTTTCATACGGAGTCTAGATTAAATAAAATAAATATCGCTGGACATTACACACAGCGCCATCTAGGTGCCACACTAAGCAATGAGGCTTGTGTCGTGGACACCAGATAGTTGATATACTACATAGATACTTTTTGTTGTTGTTGTAAATACATACTTATCACTACATAGTATAAAACAAAGTCGCTTTCTCTGTCCCTATATCACTATGTATGTTTAAATCTTTAAAACTACGCAACGGATTTTGATGCGGGTATTTTTAATAGATAGAGTGATTCAAGAGGAAGGTTTTAGTATATTGCGGGCGGGCAAAGCCGCGGGCATCAGCTAGTTATACATATAAACAATCACGACTCGGAAAAAAATGTCCATGCTCATCACACAAACATTTGCTCCTACCGGGATTCGAACCGGGACCCTAAGAGCTGCGCCATTCGGGTCGTCAAGAAAATTCGTACCTAGTTGATGGCAATAGGCTCCCCCTAAAATTACATGGGACTTAAACATAGCTGGCGAAATGACAGTGTTCTTTCTATAAGGAACGCCTCTACTTAATCCTTTGGAGATTATAGGCTTGATGTTACGAAATTAAACTATAGACTGATCAGTTTGCGGTATGTATATTGAATTTTCTTCATTTTGAAACGTTTTACCACATGTGAGGCTTCAAATTGGAACGCGCGCCTCAAAGAGAGTCAGCAATAGTGAAGGGGTCCGCAAGGACCGAAGCCTGCCGGGGCTGCGGGACTATTCGAAAGAGATACCGTGGCCCCGGAACACAAAGGGCGATGAAGGAACATGGATGGGTTTTAGTCAGTAAAAGTCTGACACTCCCTCCTGCTCAGCCCAGAGCGGGAGAAGTCATTTGATGATTTCCCATCCGAAAAAAAAAAAAAAAAAAAAAAAAAAAAAAAAAAAAAAAAAAAAAAAGGCTTCAAATTGGAAAGTAATTGAATTACGCTCCTTCGTAAAGAAATAAATTATGGTTATGTGTAGGTGTTTGTTTTTCCAGACATAAATAACAATGTAACAATTCAGAATTAATACTTTTCAAAAGTATACATTGCTATAGTTGGTGCCAGTAAAGATCGCAATAGCGGTCATTGACCTTTTCCTAATATCTCTTCCTACGAAACTAAACAAATGAACCATGTATCGTTTTTCATTCGAAAAATTGTTCAAGATCACGATAGATGATGATTCAATACTTGAACAGGCTTATTTTTGGATAGCAAAGTTAAGAACTTTTATAAATGTTGTTGGGTCAATGACCGCTTTTGCGATCTTAACTGGCACCAACTATATCTGTTTTTTGCCTACGACTGCGTTAGCGTGAAAACATTGATGTGAAAGGATGAGAAAAAATGTACCCTTAGAGTTATACATACGTCGGGCAGTAGTCTACCAAACACAACACCCTTGTGGTCGGAAGATTCTCTCTTGTCAACGGACTACGAGGTACTTAACTCTCTGTCCCTTACATCCCTAAACACCTATCAAAATAACATAACATCACGCCTGTAATTCCTGAAGGGTTAGGCAGAGGTGTACCTAATAGTACACCCACATTTCGCCAGCTATGTTTAAGTCCCATGTAATATGGGGCGATCCCATTGCCATCAAGTGGGCGCAAATCAAGACTGGTGGTTGCTACTGAGAAATTCCTGATGGAAAAACCCAATGACGCTTTGCCCGACCCGGGAATCGAACCCAGGACCTCATGCTCAGCCGTCGTGCTTGCGATCACTAGTCCAACGAGTCAGTCTTCCTATCTACCCTTAAACGCCTATTAAAATTAACCACACCAATAACACTAACTAAAATCCACACACTTTATTGTATTTTTAACGCCACCGCGTGTCAATTACACTGGGCTTTTAACAAATTTGTCAATACGCCGCTAGGGTGCGCCTCTAAACAAACACGCGGTTAGTGACAACCCTAACCACCGCTCATTAACCCACCATCGATGTTTGCTGACTCCAAATTACTGGGAATGTTATACGGAATGAAATGGGGACGCTTCGCTGTGAGCGTGGGTTCCACTGTGGGCGAGTTTTGAAAATATACCAAAGCTTAGGTACTACTGAGTTCACAGACGGTCTGCTACTTTCAACCTTAAGCCCTAAGTTATAAGAACAAGAAGAACAGTTTCAAAAGAACAGTACGGAAGCACTATTTTAAGTCAGACTAAATTGCTCACAAGCTAGTCATAGTAATTATTATGTTGTTTCTCGTCTTTTGGACTATTTGCATGTATTATAACATAGGTATATTAGTTTCTTTAATTTTTATCTGTATATGTATGTACTATGTATGCATGTACCTATATCAATTTAATTTAACAAAATGGTATTTTTCTTATTTATTTTTTTGTCCTCAATCACAATGCTGTGCTATTTGACCCAACGGTTGACTGGTAGAGAATGCCTTGTGGCAATAAGTCCGCCTATGTACCACTCTTGTACGTGCAGTTTGAATAAGATTAAAGATTGAAAAGTGGTGGAACGGCAGCGAACTCGGTAGTATGTGATGATTGCTATTACTACCTACACCACTTTGGCTTGACTTGACTATTATGAAAGACGGTGTACTTCGGGGTTGAGTTTCCTCACATTATTAGTCAAAATGACGGTGTGTAAATGGTGTGACCATTTTCTTACTTTCAATGAAGGAGTCTGTTTAAAAACCAAAGCGACAGCAGCCGTTAAAAAAAAGGCCAAAAGCGAGTTGGACTCGCGCACCAAGGGTTCCGTACAAACTTTTCAAAGGACAAACTTAACTTTTCTGTTCGATCCCTAGAAAGGGCTTATTGCTCCAGCCGCAAATAATAAGTTTGTAATAGTAAAATCGTTTTTTTTTTGTTATTAAACTACATATTTTCAGATTTTTCGCTTTACATGTGCTGTAAGACTTTGCTTTTTGCCAAATTTCGTGATTCTAGGTCAACCGGAACTACTATATAGGTTTTCGACCCAAAACCTATAGGGTACTTCCGGTTGACCTAGAATTGCCAATTTTTGTTAAAAGCAAGGACAATTAAAGGGAAAAGTTCGAAAAATGAAAAAAGTTGAAAAATCTAAATCATATATACCCGCTCCTCCTCACGCTTACAGTCGCACCTCACCCTACATGTAACAAAGGACTAACAGTAATATGAACACTAGCGTACGTCATCTCATTTCACTTGCTTTATGTAAACCTTTGGGAAATCTAAAAAATCCAAGCGAAGCTTTATTTTTCTAGTGAAATAAGGCAACAATAACACTTGGGTGTGACGGCGATTGTAATTTATTTGGGATACCTAAAGGTACAGACTGTAAAAATGGGAATTTAAGACGTAACTTTAGACAAAATGGAAATCAAAGGCAAGTGTTATTTCTTCTCTTTGCTAAGGCGATCAAAACTGACTTTGTTTAACCTTTTCAACGCCATAGCATAAACGCACGGGCGTGCCCTCGTCCCACATATACAATTTCACCTACCATTTTGTCACATATTTGCGACGTTTGGCGTACAGGGCATGCGCTTGCTTGTCACGTATATGTGACAATGACGATCAAAAGGTTAAAATATTATAAGTAATCTAATATGATAATAATTATGAAATTATACAAAAAATCTATTCCTAAACCACAATACTTGTCACAATTTTACGACCAAATAATTTCTTTTATAGAATTATACAGGATGTAAACAAACTCATCACAAAGCCGTCAACCAAGCATTCTGTACATCAAACTAAGTAACTTTACGCAAAAATTGTTGCTGGGAAGCGACTTTTTTTTTGAGGTGGAAAATCATGTTTTGTGGTAGAACTCAATGAAACGCACTAAAAACATTGTGTTAATTAATGGATTGAATAGTTCGTGGAGGTGTTTAAAGTAAAAATCTTACATTAAAAACTTGTATTTAAAAAAAAAGTTGTCAAAAAGTTGTAAGTTTGACCTCCAATATCTCAGTAACTAGAAGGTTCCCAGGTATGGTGTAGAACAAAAAAATGATCGCAATGATGGAAAAAACAAGTGCCTGTTGGCTTCGTTAAGAGGTTTTTTTACACCCTTTATACCACACATAACACAAATTATACGACATCAATTAAAAGTGCTTGCTTACCCGCAATTCTTTTCAACTTACATAAAGCACATAGGGCCGATTTTCCGTTGCGTAAATTAAGGTTAGTCTATGTAGGCTGGTATCAAAATAAATTAAATCGAATAGACTAAAATGTGCCCAACCAACACATGTAAAAAATAACAGCTTTTGCGTAGTGAATAAGATGTCTGCTACGCCGTAGCAGCCTACGGCGTAGCAGTGACATCATCGCGTCAGCTACGTCGTAGCAATCTTGTAGAAGCCTTTATAGGGGTCGTGCGAAGTTATTGGTAAAAGCATCGTGAGTAGTGTATTCAAATTCAAAGAAAAAAATACAAAATATAGTTTGTATTTCTTCACAGCATCTCCATAATGTTTTTGTTTGTTCTCAGCACATAAAGAAAGTGCAAAAACATTCAAGGTGGCTTTGCACTAGCATAAATAGCTTCTGAGAAAACAATAATATAGTCATATAAACATGTACGCGAAAGCTGGTGTTTCACAGAAATGGTACTATTGCGAATATAAAGAATCAAAATGGTTTCTTTTTTAATGTTGAGTATTCTGAAACTTATGTTGGAAATAGCTGTCAAATATTTCACAATTGCCGATGTGTAAAAAAATATTAAAACTCACTTCATGTTGCGTGCTGTAATATTACTATTTTTATGATTTGCAAGTTTATTACATTTTGAACTGTTCTGGTGCGATTCAATCAAAAATTGTGCGCGAAAATTTGTGCCGCACATTATTTGTTCGCGAATATTTTGAATAGCACTAAAATAATGTTCGAATGGAATCGCACCATTACAATGCCTAATTTCACCAATATCATAATCCCTCCAGTAGGGCTATTACGTATCTCTGTTACAGTTGACAGCTCGAAATGATAGTAACTGGCCTCAGTGTCCATCAATTAACTGTCAAAAGGTTAGTTTCGTATTATGTATCACCCTGTTAGTCACCTTAAAGTGATATCCACTCAGTGTGATACGTAATATCAATATTATGACATTCACGGTTGTCATCAAAGTTCGGTGTACAACCAAAGCTTGATAGTCACTGGATATCAGAAAGATACGTAATAGCCCTGCAGGACCTCAAAAACCTTAAAATCATGTAGTGACATGGGTAAAATGTTTTTAAAGTTTTGTAGCCTAATAATGGACAGTGCTTTAAAATATTTGTTTTTGTTCCGGAAAGGAGTTGGCAACGAAAACTAAAAAGTTTCGAACATATTTTTTCGCCGCAGCACCACAAAGTCTAGACTAAATAAGAAAACAAAATTACACTGGGCTAATCCGAAAGCGTACCTAGTATTAATACACCCATATTCCTATAAACCCACTGCGCAAATAACAGAAACAAGATATGAACGACCGACATAATCCCAGTGAAATTACAGGCGCCATATATTTGAAATGTAACACGAGCGTCGAGCAGTTGCTTAAGTGTATCGTGAGTGTTCTATTTTGTATGTTTATGCTCGTTCTCAAGGTTCAAAGGGTGATGTTGTTGTTTTGTAGGACAATTTTGAGATCGTCTGAGATGTGCCTGATCATACTGAGATCCCGCTTTCCTTGAAAAGTACGTTGAGCTGATGGTTTCGGCTGTCATTTGTTACAAAAAAAAACAAGTAATTTTTTGCTCAAAAGGTACTTCTTATCATTTGATTGTTATGTCGTAAGTATTAGAAATAAAAACTTTTTTTTTATTTATTTTTATTTATAGATAATTTATTTATTACTTATTTAAGCATATCGTGGCTAAATAACAACAGCCACGCGTGTTGATTTAAACCGAACTTACGGCTTAACCTCCAAATCGATACGCGTGGCTTAGTGGTCACCCATCTACGGACCAACCTAGGTAAGTACCTAGGTTAGTCCGTGGATGGGTAAATACATACCAAGTTACCTCTGTGTCTACAGTAGTAGATCTTTGACAGTCTTTACAGGTATAGTTAGTGGCCCGAAAGTTTACCAAGCAGTCTTACCAGGCGGTATCGTATTTGTTGGAATAACAAAAATGTATATACTACTAGAATAAGTAGCCCTTTGTTCTTAATAGAACGCAAACACATGACCTCATGGAGTCATGGGCTGCAGGGGAGGGCCCTCCACCGCCGCCACCACCGTCGCCACCACCGCAGCCGCAACCGCCGCCGCTGCCGCTGTCGCCGCCACCGCCGCCGCGACAATTGCGCCTGTCGCCTCACAGGAGGCCCGAGTGGAGGAAGCGGTAATGGAATGCCAATAACGGCTCCATTACGCTTCCTCCAAGCGAACATCAACCACTGCGCCTGCGCTCAGGATCTGTTGCTCCAGAGCATGGCGCAGTGGTTGATTAACATCGCTGTGGTCGCTGAGCCGTATTTCGTCCTGCCCAGGGAAGACTGGGTGGCGGACCTAAGCGGCTCAGTGACCATAGTGTCGTCGGCCGCCGCCGGCACCCCGACCCTTGAAAGTGTCAGGAGGGGTCGGGGGTGCGTAGCAGCCCGGTTCGGGGAGATCGTCGTAGTGGGAGTCTACTTCTCCCCGAACCGAACTCTCGCCGAGTTCCACAACTCTCTCGCAGAGTTGAGTGTCGTCGTCGGAAACCATTCCCTCCCCGTGCTTGTCCTCGGGGACTTCAATGCCAAGAACTTGGCTTGGGGTTCTCGTTGCACAAACGTGCGGGGAAGGATGGTGGAGGACTGGGCCCTGGAGAAGGGCCTGGTCGTCCTAAATCGGGGTTCGGTCGCCACGTGTGTGAGGATGCGGGGCGAGTCAGTGGTGGACATCTCGTTCGCTAGCCCCGCTCTGTCACCGCGTGTCGTTGACTGGCGCGTCATGGAGGGGGTGGAGACCTATTCCGACCACCGGTACATCCGGTTCGACGTCTCCACCCAGACCTCAAGCGCGCCGGTCCAACAGGCCCCGAGTGGTCCGCGTTGGGCGCTGAAGCAGCTGGACCGGGAGCTCCTCCTGGAAGCCTCGATCGTGCAGGCCTGGGTGACATCACCGGACAGGCCTGCCGACGTTAATGATGAGGCAGAGTGGTTCCAGGAGGCCATGTCCGACATGTGACGTGGCAATGCCCCGAGTCCGGCCAGGAAGCGCCCGGCGTCAGGTGTACTGGTGGTCGCGAGAGCTGACGTCCCTACGGGAGGCGTGTGTGGCTGCGCGACACCTGTACGCCAGGCACCGCAGGCTCCGCATTCGCCCACCGAATGCGGCAGCCATTGAGGCGGAGCTTTATGAGGGCTACAGAGCGGCGAAGACCGCCCTCCGCGAGGCTGTCCTGCGGGCCAGGGATCTGGCCCGCGAGGAGATGCTGGAGGCTCTCGACAGAGATCCGTGGGGGCGCCCTTACAAGATGGTGCGGGATAAACTCCGCACCTGGGCCCCCCCGCTGACGCAGAGTCTCCGGCCTCAGCTCGTGGAGGACGTGGTGAGCGCTCTGTTCCCCTCGCGAGGGGAACACCCGCCCCCGCCTATGGCTCCGCCGGCTGCGGTGCCGGAAGCGGACCACGAGAGTGACGACGACGACGCTCCGGAAGTGACCGGGGTAGACATGAGAGTGGCGGTACGCAGGCTCAGTGCCAAAAATACCGCCCCGGGACCCGACGGCTTGCCTGGCAAAGCCTGGGTCCTGGCCTCGGAGGCTCTCGGTCCCCGACTGGAGGGGCTCCTAAGCGCATGTTTGGAGAGAGGCCAGTTCCCGCTTCGTTGGAAGACGGGGAAGCTGGTCCTCATCCGGAAGCCGGGGCGCCCGGCGGACTCTCCGTTCGCCTACCGGCCCGTGGTGCTGCTCGACGAGGTGGGCAAGCTCTTTGAAAGAGTTATTGCAAACCGCCTCGCCGAGCACCTTGCGAGGACTGGGCCGGATCTTGCGGAACACCAGTTTGGTTTCCGCAAGGGGCGCTCTACGGTGGACGCCATCATGCGTGTGAGAGCCCTCACGACGGGGGATGCGGTGTCCCGGGGTGGGGTTGTCTTGGCGGTGTCTCTCGACATCGCCAACGCCTTCAACTCCATGCCCTGGAGCTGCATAAGGGAGGCACTCCGGTATCACCGGGTGCCGACCTACCTCCGTCGTGTGGTCGGGGACTACCTGACGGACAGAGCCGTCATCTACCCCGGTCGCAGCGGAGAATGGAACCGGCGAGAGATGTCGTGCGGTGTTCCGCAGGGATCGGTTCTAGGCCCGTCCTTGTGGAACATCGGTTACGACTGGGTGCTGCGCGCCGACCTCCCTAGCGGCGTCAGCGTTGTCTGCTATGCAGACGACACGCTGGTGCTGGCACAGGGGAGGTCGCACGAGGCGGCGGCCGAAATAATGACACGCGGGGTTGCGATAGTCGTTGAGAGGATCCGGCAACTGGGTCTCGAGGTGGCATTGCACAAGTCCGAGGCCATGTGCTTTCATGGGCCTCGGAATGCGCCACCTCCGGGATCAGCAGTGACGGCGGGAGGGGTATCCATCGGCGTCGAGTCGACGTTGAAGTACCTAGGCCTCGTCCTCGACAGCCGGTGGAACTTCGCGGAGCACTTCCGACGTTTGGCCCCCAAACTGGAGCGGACAGGGGCTGCCTTCAGGCGGCTCCTGCCCAACCCGGGGGGGCCAAACGCCTCCTGCCGGAGGCTCTACGCGGGAGTCGTGCGGTCCATGGCCCTTTACGGGGCCCCGGTGTGGGCGCGTTCATTGAGGCAGCGAGCTGCCAACCATTTGAACGCGCCCCAAAAGGTGGTGGCCGTAAGGCTGATCCGGGGATACCGCACGATCTCCCGCGAGGCGGCGAGCCTCCTTGCCGGATTGCCGCCATGGGATCTGGAGGCGATAGTCCTCGCGCGCCTACACGAGTGGCGCGCGGAGGCGCTACGCCGGGGGGAAACTCCGCTGCCGCGGCAAATTGTCGCTCAGCGGACGGACTTCCGGCGGGATCTCATGGCGACATGGAGAGAGCGACTGTCGCAACCCCGTGCAGGGCACGCCACGATAGTGGCGGTAAGTCCCCTCTTTGAGGAGTGGCTGGAGAGACGCCACGGCGTCCTCACCTTCCGCCTGACGCAGGTTCTTACCGGACACGGATGTTTCGGTAAGTTCCTGCACCGAATCGGGCGGGAGGAGACGCCCGGGTGTTTCCATTGTGAGGATCGGCCGGAGGACACGGTGGAGCACACTGTGGAGGTGTGCCCTGCTTGGGTGGAGCACCGCCGTGTCCTCGAGGTGGCGATCGGCGGCGGCGACCTCTCGCTTCCGGCCCTGGTTCGTGCCATGGTCCGGAGCGAGACGGAATGGGACGCCGTCACCTCCTTCTGCGAAGCAGTCATGCTAGCGAAGGAGCTGGCGGAACGTGAGAGGGAGATATCCTCACGTCCCGGCCGCCGCGGGAGACGCCCCGGGCGTCGGGGGCCACGTGGTGGCTACCGGCCACCGTAGGCGCGGGCCTGTGGACGGGGAGCTATGGGCTAGCTCGCCGTCCGTCCGTCTCATGACGACAGGCCGTGTCGACGGCGCGTTCGTGTTCCACGCGCGCCTCAAAGAGAGTCAGCAATAAGGAAGGGGTCCGCAAGGGCCGAAGCCTGCCGGGGCTGCGGGACTATTCGAAAGAGATACCGTGGCCCCGGAACACAAAGGGCGATGAAGGAACATGGATGGGTTTTAGTCAGTAAAAGTCTGACACTCCCTCCTGCTCAGTCCAGAGCGGGAGAAGTCATTTGATGATATCCCACCCGAAAAAAAAAAAAAAAAAAAAATGGAGTCATGGGCTGGTTTAGTCTGCAGCGCGCAGCCGCGCAGCTTAGTTTAGTACACACCTTCCTGAAGGAACTTATTAAACGTTATTCTTTTCTATTAAACTTATGTCTTTCATTGGTCTAATAACCTAATAGTATTACCCAGAACTAACTGGGTTGTGGAGGTCAGATGTACTTACAGTCGTTCCATGTAAAATACTGGTGTTCAGCTGCATCCAGATAGAGTGGAAGCTGACCCCAACATAGTTTGGAAAAGGCTAAGCAGATGATGATTTTATTCCCTATTTATATATGACTTAAAGTATAAAGCTGATTAACGACCGTTACCTCGCTAATATTCCAGGTCCAGTTGAAAATCAGCGGCGGGCACTAGTTGCGTAATTTTACTGAAGTGTACTATTTGGCGCAGCCGAGCCGTGAGACACACGATATTATCTTTTTTGTTTTAAAAATTTTATTGTTTTAAATTTTGTTTTATGATGTGTTTCACTTGTAGCGTGTGCCAAAGAAAAACTTTTTTTGTTTCATATTTGACAGACGTTATGGGTTATTGGAATTCCGAAAGTGTTTGATTACCAGTCTTACCAAGAACTATCGTGTTACCAATTAGCTAAGGTGTGGAGGTCAAATGGGCAGGCTTCATCCTGTTAGACTGGAAACCGAACCAAAAATAACTAATTAAGAAAAGGTTAGACTGAGATGATAGTGCTATCCAGGACTGATGCCGGCTGGTTTTATAAAATTGTGTTGTAATTTATTAAAACTTGCTGTTACTTACATTTGTTATTCATTAAAACTTAGTTACTTACATAATAAATCGTACTATTCTGAATCTTGAACTTGGTAATATAGACAGTGAACTATTCAACAGATATAATCCCCAAGGAAGAGTTTTGAAATGTTGGCAGCCGCTTGCTATAAAATATTAACCCCAGTTTGGCATCATAGGTGGGCCCTAACTTAGGTTTCACCTGAGACTAAGCGTTCTACATTTTGTCTGTTATTTTCTTTTTTCTTGTCTGCTTTTACGAAAAAACTCACAGTGTACTCATTCGAGTATTTTATTCCATTATAACGCCCAAGTAACAGAACGAATTGTTTTTTTTAAACGTTGTTCCACACTAGGAATTGCTCCTATTACTTGAGTGCGTTTACAAACATTTAAACCCACATACACAAACAGATAGACCCAACTACTTGTGGGTCGTACAAACATTTGTTCCGTGCGGCGATCGAACCCGCGATACGCAGCGCAGCAGCCAATCGCTTAGCCGCTGCGCCAACCGTGCAGTCAAAAAATGTAAATGTAGTCGAGACCCACGTAACGAGAGAACAAGTTGGTTCGTGTATTCAGTAGAAATATTTAATCACATGTTGCATGTTGTTGAGCAAACCAACATGTTGGAAACAGTACAAATGCTATTATTTTGTTAAATGTTTCGCTACGTGAAGTTCAACTTATGTGTTTGAAGCTGGATATAAATAAATTGTAATTACGAAACGATGTGAAAGATTTTCGTTGATTTCAGAAGTGAAATCGTTCCAAATATTGAATCCATTCACTGTATACATACATACATTTATGAAGCTATTAAATAAATAGTGTCATCATCATCAGCCTATAATGTTCCCACAGCTGGGACTCGGCCTCCTCTGAGCAGGAATGGGCTATAATCCACCACAGTGCGGATTGGTAGATGTCACGTGTCTTCAAATTTTTGGTTCTAGGACATGCCGGTTTCCTGACGATGTTTGCCTTCACTGTTTTGAGCGCAGTGGTGATGAAAATAAATTACACAAAGTAATGCGCCTGCCTGGGTTTGAACCCACGACGTTCTGTTCGTAAGTCTGGGCCGCCACCACTGGGCCACCGCTAATTTATTATTTATGAATGATAATCTCATCCGAATAATCCCTAATATGCTGGCTAGTTAGGAGCTAGCAAATTATTGTTTGTAACCTGTTTAGTATAATCAAACATATATTTTTTTATCTGTGTTTAACTAGCAACATTTCTTATAATTTTTCTATTAAAAATGTAATTTCTGTATTAGCAACACTGGGCTCTTGGCTTCCGCCCTTTGTTACAACCACTACTGTATTTTTTGGTGTTCTGCATATTAAAAGTGAATTTCAATAAAATTCAGTTCTATTATAAAAATTGTCGTTTGTATTACACATAACCTGTCAGTAGTATGTAATATTTTAAGCCTCTTTTGTGATATACAAACTGACTGGTTGAGAAATGTGGAGAACAAAATGTTGTGGCGCTTGGGAAAGGCCAATGTCCAGCGGTGGACTAAATTATTCGAAGTCATCTCAACTTCTCTTAACTACTACGGTACTTGCGTACCGCATTACCTGTTCCAATTTTCCTTGAAAAACATTTCCCAGAACGTTTATTTTCATATTTTTTCCAGTAAAACCCCGGACGGATCAAATATTTGCCCGGTCTACAGGTAGTGGTTACGGTCTGCGGGTGTTTGTGCATACGAGATTATTGTTTGTTTACAAACCCACACACAGGACGTTCGAAACGTTTTTCAAAAAGGTCACGTGCAAAGTAATCGCTACCGGCGCGGTGTGTTTGACCAGAGACCCAGGTATGAGCGCGCCGTGTAGACGTAACATTAATACGTCGATTTTAACATAATTATAATACTGTCATAATTTAATAGTACATTATGGTACAAGTGTGTAATGTTGGTGAAACCGCTTTTTTTTTTTTTTTAGGATGGGAAATCATCAAATAACCCCTCCCGCTCTGGGCGGAGCAGGAGGGAGTGTCAGACTTTTACTGACTAAAACCCATCCATGTTCCTTCCTCGCCCTTTGTGTTCCGGGGCCACGGTATCTCTTTCGAATAGTCCCGCAGCCAGCGCAGTGGTGAATACCGCTGAGGCGCCATTGAGAGCCGAGGACGGTAATCATCAATACACACGTGTATCTTACGACGTTTTTCAACACACTTGTGAAGAAAGTAATTCTAAAAATCATTTTCAACAGTGAAAACGAATTGTGATTTTTTGAAAAAAAAAAAGCGGCGGGAAAATTAATCAAAAGGAAAGTTTTCCTATGAGCGCGCATCTCACAATGGCGATCGCCATAGACTAAAAGAATTAAGTTTATATGTTTTGCCTTTTCGCGGATAGCTTTTTAGCCACGTACAAAATGGGGAATTCGAATTAAAAACGTACAAGTTGAAATTATCTATTTTCTCAAACATGAACTGAAATATTAATGTCATTATTTTCGAAAAAAGAACACACGAAGTATCGAATTTAAGGACAAAGAAAATCAAATCCATTGCATCTTTTTTGTGTCGAAACTTTTTTAAAGAACAAAGCAACTCAACCAATAAAAAAAACCTATAACTCACTTGTGAATAATGGCAATGAAAAAGTCACAGTTTGATTACAGGTGTGCCTAATTGCGGTGAAATTAGAGCCACTTTATGAGCAAGTGTGTTGAAAAATAATAATTCATAACGTTCTATGGATGATACTGATGTGCTTGTTGCCAACAATTTAACTAAAATGCTATAGGATAATTCTATTTTCGATTCAAAAAGCGACGTATTTAAGTTACGTTAACATCGCACGCTCGTGGTAGCCGAAGAAAAGTGAATTTGTATTACGATCGTAACAGATAGCGTTCTATAATTTGTATTACGATCGTAACAGATAGCGTTCTATAATTTGTATTACGATCGTAACAGATAGCGTTCTATAATTTGTATTACGATCGTAACAGATAGCGTTCTATAATTTCCAAATAACCCAATGGCAAAGTTTAACTAAGGACATATACTTATAGTTATATGTGAAAGGTTTGCATAAAACAAGCCTGAAAAAACATTCTCAGTATCGAATCCAGATACCTCCAGTCGGCAGTTAGGTCCCATTTTGAAAATTAACTGACAAGACTAGCTAAATTCTATCTCTAAGAACTTTATGTGTTCGTTTAAAAGATACTATTTGTTTGAAATTTTAGAAACTAAATCGCGAACGAAGTTTTATTTCTCATTATTCCTGAAATTCCTGAAATGTTGGTCTGAATACGTGGAATAGTTTACGCCATTACAATTCCAGCCTCTCTGTGAGATGTTTGTAGGTGTACTGTATTATAATAATTATAGTATAATACTGTATTACGCTTTGTTGCTCACAGGCTACGCCATTTATGAGGGGTGAAGTGTTAGTGCCGTAAGACCTTCTAGGGGGTGAAATTGTTGAGCTTCAACCCCCTCTTCAAGTAACGCGGAGTAATGTTACAACTAGTATTAAATTTAGTTCATCTATGCGTCTTTTGAGTTTTAAGTTTGGCTTGTCTTTATTCCAGAGATGTATGAGTAGAATTTGCGTTTAGTTTTAAATAAAAAATCATAATATTATGCTTTTATCCCAAAACTTTTCAAAATTCTGCGACTTTTTAAACATATTTTTTACTTAGCTGGTTTAGTCTAAATTTCTAGGGAAGAAATACAGAAAATGCTTTTTTATGTTTTTTAACGTGTGTTAATGATAAATTCAGATTAACTTAACGGATTTACGAATCAAGGTAGTCCATTATTATTGTGATGCATGATTTATAAAGTCTTGTGATGGTCAAATGTGATATACCTACTAACATAAAATTCAGTTTGCAATACAACTTCACTATTTTTTTCAATTGAAGTTTCAGGCAAAGTGTGTCATATATTTAATATTATTATTTATCATTTATTTTCTCTTCACAACGCTGACTTAAAGTTAATTTGTGCAATAAAATGTCTCAGCTATCCTTCAACCTTTGTGAGAGACAAAAAAATATAAATATAATAAAATGAATAATAATTAATAACAAATTAATAATTAATTATTTTAATTGAATATATTCCTGTCTTGAATCACGGAGCGCACGGCCATCATTAAAATAAAGCCGCCATTCTAGTTTAGCAATACAATTTACAACAACAGTTGTAGTAAATTGTACAAATAATTATGTTTACCAAGAACGTCTTTTAAACGAGAAAAGATCCTTGCTACAATGGGCCTAATGGTTTTGAACCTAGTTATAAGAAAATAACATCAATTGGTCACAAAAGTTTAAACAGACCTTATATGACTTCGACCTTACAGTCGAAGTCAAAGTTACCAAACTAAATCAAATCAGTTACGCAATTATAACCAACTGTTACATCACATAATTGAACTATAAGGTCTAAAGTCCCGAAGCCCTTACGTCTAACTATTGTAATCCATTAATTTAGGGGAACAACGTGCAGGTACGTGTTATGTTTCAATTAAGAGGTTACTAGATCTTTGTGGAATCCTGATTGAGTTCGTTTCGTCTGTTCAACTGAGGTATAATATGTCTGAGATTTGTGTCGGATTAGGTTAACAAATTGGAAAATAAGTAAGGTTATTTTTGATGATGAAATCAGTAGGCTTAGCCAAGTTGACAATCTACAATCGTTAACGCATAGAAAACTAACGAAATGTATGGGAATGACATAATTTCAACGTTAAGTCACGTGGTCAAAACAAACGAATAGAAACATTAAAGTTCAGTCAAAACTGTAAGTTGGCTACGATGTATATGGGATGTAGCGATCACGATTGTAGAAACGAATACACTTCATTCTATCATCTTGATCGATGTAAACTTGTCTATGAAGTTTCTATTCGTTTGTTTTGACCACGTTCGTTTACGATTGTAGAAAGAGAATCGATACGAATCGTTTGTAACTTGGCTAGGCCTGCAGGGCTGAGTCGCTTGACCAGCCAGGCCCAAAGGGAGGTGTGTAGTGGTTCCTGCCCGCTTTCATGGAGAACGGGTCGCTGGACAGGCCGCACTTGGTGATGGGGCCCGCCGGAAATGAGGGGCTGATACCAATCGCAAGAGTGCGCGAGTGTACTTGTATTTCCCGGGCCCCCAACACAATGATAGTAGTAGAAGCAGTGGAGTATTAGTCGGTTAGAGTCCGACATAAGCCTCCATCTGCCCCAGATAGAGGGAATAGGAATGTCCCAATAAAAAAAATATATTTATTTATAACGATACATCTCTACAACTAATTTGTTACATAATTCACGTGTAAAACACTATAATTATGTAACCTATACTATTTATAAAGATCTAATCGCACAATGTTGCTAATGGCGCCGACATTGTCCCGAGCCTTCATTGTCGGGCTCCAAGCTAAAATCTATCAATGCCATTCCTCTCTCACGCGACACGAATAAGGGCTGAGCAGACGAAGGACTGTCAGTGTGCGTGATATTTATTTCTTCAAAGTAAGGTAAGCAAAGCTTGTCGAGGTAGGATGGGTGAACATATACATATGTACGTTAGCGAGTTTCTTACGTGCCTCTAAAACGAAGTTAGTATCTTACAGTTGTGACGGGTCGTTAGAAGCTCGAAAATCTGACTGCCAGTCATAGCTAGGGGTATCATGTATTATCCAGTAACGTAAAGTAAGTAAGTTTACAGCGGAATCCGGTAAGACTGGAAACCGACCCCACCACAATTAGGGCTAGGCAGATGAAAGTGATGTGTGGCGTTTTGCCGAAGATTATCTGACCACGATCCTCAAATATGAGGGACCAACCCCAGAGAGAGAGAGATTACCTCCTTAATTTACTTAACATTACGCTTGTCTTCCTGGATAGTCTAAACAGAGGTGAGTATTATAGTTATTATACCTATTTTCTCCCATTATGTGTCGGGAGTTTTTCTCCAAAGTACCCCGTCTGCGCAGCCCAGTAGCAGGCTTTTATTATGCGTCCACTGAATGTAAATAATAACGTCCCTGGATGGAAAATGTTAAGGTAACCTGTCATGTTGGAAAATGTTGGGATAGATGGGGTACTGTCTGGTTAAGTGTAAATTTATAACTCTGGCCAAACTGAAGGGAATCCCACATCGAATGCGTGACGAGAATCACTCACACCGTGTGTCAATCATTAAAATAAAGTGAGCCGTCGCAGGACGCCTGGCAGATGTAAAATATCGAAATTATTTTGTACAAGTAATATGCTTAAAAAAGTCAATATAAAAACAAACACATAAAATAAAATAAAAACAAAATGACTCGATTCACAAAAAGAAAATCCTTATGCAGGAATCGCACTTGAAGTCACGAGTTTGTAACCCAGCGCTCTGTGTCCCGAGACCAGCTGCCTTGTTGTACATCGTGGCGAATATATAGATCTTATGCTGCTTCAACAGGTCGGTAATGTTCGGGATTGTTCGGGCCGGGTTCGATCGCCACGCTCGCCACGAATTTTTCATTTGTTTTTTTGGTTTACCCTATAGATGTTTCACATCAATAATGGAAACGAGCAGTCCCCCCGTCCTACCTGGAAATCGCCTTAGTGTAGCCACAGGTTGGTGGTTTTTAGGAGCCATGTCATTGAAGCCATTACCAGATTTAGTAGAGCAATGAAATCTATGATATTATCTATTTCATTTTTATTGAAAGGAATAGCAAACAATTACATTATAAGAACTAGTTTAACAAAATCAAATGTCGGTTATAATAACATAACCCACAACTCTGTTATGTGGCCGAATATGAAATTTTTCCAATCTCGTTGATTTACGTGATTTCTAAGACTGAGTGCGATACTATAGGCGAGACGACAAAAAAAAACTAATTAGTCCGTCACTTAGATTATTAAAAAATATAATATATACCAAAATTGACGAAGATACGACGCTTTTAAAAATGTCAATACGTCACGCCTTGGTATAATTTTTATCTAGTTCACTCCCGAGTTTTGATGCGTTTGTCAATATTCATTGATTTACAAAAACAAAACATAACGTGTCCATTAATTTCCAATACTCTAACTGACGGACTAAATAGATTTGCAATTTTTTGATACTGTCGTCTTGCCTATTGTAATCATCATCATCATTTCAGCCGAAAGACGTCCACTGCTGGACATAGGCCTCCCCCAAGTGCCGTCAACTCGCATCCAGCGGATTCCCGCAGCCTTCACCATGTCATCATCTGGGGGGTTTTTTCATAATCGCCACGCTTGACCGGTTAGTGATCGCAGTGCAGATCTTAAAGAAGACACAGAGAGCGCTGCTGTCCATTCTCTGGTAGTCCTTTAGTAATCATCATGACAAAATTATTAAAATACCCCTCAAAAAAATCCACTACAAGACACTTAAGAAACTTTGACGCAAATTCACCTGAAAATAATCGAATTTCCCCTCAATCAATTCATAATAGCTTTGTTTCTTCCACAGATTAAATCCAAGGGCCTCTAATCGACGTTGTGGTGAAATTAAGTTACGTTTCCCGCCTACCAAAGTTACCGAGGACTGGGAAATTTAATTACCTTGAAATTTGTTTAAACACCCACTATTTTGTCAGCGAAATCTATGAAGGATTTATTAGAGTTACGAGAATTTAATTTTAGAGAGTTTGTCCTTTTCTTTCTAGCAAAATTATTGGGCCGATTCCTAATAATTATGTATTTAAGTCATCATCACCTGACTATTCTTTTCCCAACTATGTTGGGATCGGCTTCCAGTCTGACGGGGTGCTTTTTTTTATAGAAATGACCACTCGCAGTTGCATCTCGCTAAGGTTGCTTGACGTCTTAACCGGACTATCTTGTGGTGGCCAAAAATTACTTTAAGGCCAGGGCTTACAGACTAAGGATTTAAATTAAATGAACAATCACTAAGGGCACCCCCTGTGGGGTTCGGGCCTCGGCTTAGTGCGTCATTGAGGGGAGGGCAGCAAGGGTCAAGGAATTTAAAGATACCTGGCTCGTCGAGCAAGGGTCGGGCGGTGCTGACCGGGTGCAGCTGAATACCAGTATTTTACATGGAGTGACTGCCTATCTGACCTCCACAACCCAGTTAGTACTGGGTATTACGATACCCCTTGCTAAGACTGGTTGTTAGTTTTTCGGGTCCCTGACTTCTTGTAACGACTGTCAAAGATCAACAAATGACAGCCAGGACCAACAGCTTAACTTGCTTTCTGAGGTACGGAGGATGCTCGGTATCTAATCAGTGGTTACCCATCCAGGGACCAACCTAGGTAAGCGCTGTTAGGTTTAAAGAAACTTTATTCTCAATAAAGACATAAAGTTTGTCGTCATCAGTTACAAATTAGACTACACGTCACACCCATTGAATGCCTTCATTTCTCTAGAAGTGCTCGATCTACCATAATATACTGACTAAGTTGAGTTTTGAATGCATTGAAAGGGTGCAGATTTGTTATACTAGAGGGTATTCTATTAAAAAGCTGTACTCCTTCAAAAGTAAGCATTTTTTTGCCGTAGTTAGTTCTAGTTTTGGGTAAAACTACCAAACTAGCTCGCCGTGTGCTACGTTGACTGATTTGTTTACATTGGGTGAGTGTGATGTTTAACCCGAAAATCAACCCCGACCAGCTGTTTTTATTGAGCCACGAGCTCCTCAAGTCTTAGTTTATTATTAAGTCATGCTTCGGGAGATCAAAATCTAACTACAGGTCTTATAGAAAAAGCAATTAAGGTAAATTCTCCATACCCTGTATACAAGTCAAACCATATAAACACTGGCCTGCAAAACTAAGTATCACACTTTTAAAATTGCAATAACATTTTAAGTACACAAGATATACTTTCGAAACAAAAAGAACTCGAAAAATAGTTTAATTTTATCTATAGTTTCATAAAAAGCTGATAAAAATTGCTTTAAAACGTGTTTTTTTTTAGTTTAGAAAAAATTGAAATTTTAAAAGTGTAGTACATATATTTGCAGGCCAGTGTATTTTGATAAGGCCTATAATAGTCTCTGTTGAAACGCTGAAATGGGGCACAACACGCCCTTTGGCGGGCACAAAACACTAAAACGACAATAGTTGGTATTCAAGCTGTAAAAGTTTTATGTTACCTAATAATACAATGACTGTCACACCCCAGCCTGCTAGCCTAGCTGAAAACCCTGAACAGCTAACATTTTCGCCCGACCTAGATATAACAAGCCCCAAAAAGTACCTACTTTATGATAATACAGGTAGAAATATTACCTACTCATCATCTGCCCAGCCTTTTCCCAACTAAGTTTTTGTCAGCTTTAAGTCTACCGCATGCAGAAAAAACGACTATTTGAAATATAAAAAAAAAAAAAGTCCATTTATTACAGGTCCTCCCATACTAAAATTACACGTTACAAAACACGAGATAAACACAATTTAACATAATAATTTAAAAAAGGAATAAAACGACAGCCTATATGAGCCCCAAAACCCCGATTTTGGGTAGCACGATTTAACGATACCCCATGGTAAGACTGATTGTCAGACTTTCGGGCCACTGACAATCTGTAACGACTGTCTAACCCCCGAATACTGAAACGTCACTCAAAATGTAAGTAGCACTTATATTTAACAGATACTCAAAAGTGACGTTTGGCCATAAGAAATTTAAAGTTTAGGAGCTGCTCAAATGTTAAGCAGCCCTTAAATTTTGAGTGACGTTTCAGTATTCGGGGGTAAGATCTACAAATGACAGTTGGAACTAATGGCTTAACGTGTTATCCAAGGCAACTCGGTATGTAATGGACGTTCACCCATCCACGCACTCACCTTGGGAGGTGTTGCTTAACTTCGAAGATCGACCCCTGCTGCTGGTATTATTTAGCCACAAGACCTCAAAAATACCTTTCCATGTTTACAAAATGGCTATATGTAGCCTATTGTAAAAACGTTACTTCTATCCAAGTAACATCACCGAAATCCTCTAAACATTGTTGTCGTCGCTATACACGAATAAACACATTAACGTTATTTATTACTGAACAGATAGCGCTTTCAGCACATTTTTCACGCACATAGCTTTCAGTATTTATCGCCGCTTAACTTTATCGTTCCAGCGTAAACTAATTAAAGCCAAGAATACAATGCGACGAAGGAAGTAAACAGAAGGTCTATTTGGCACGATTGGCAATTGTTTTTTTTTTTGTGAGAAATAATGACCAAGTCCTAGACAAATGAAAATCGGTTTCGAAACGTTTTTTATTTCTACAAGGACTTTCACCATGATTGACATAAGTTTTGCAATATCTACACTACCTCGAAAACTGGCTCTGATGGCACTAATATTAGGTTCAGAATGCAGTGTATTCCACACTCATGGTTTTTTTTTTCATTTGTTTCTACTAGTGCTTCATTTCCAGAAATAACTATAGTCTAAGTCTAACGTGGTTTGAGTCCTATAGTCGGTGGTGATTGTTTTTTTATATGAGATTTAAATAAAAATCAATTAGATATTACTTAATAATTATTATTGCGGAACGGAGTGAACCCTTTTTTTTTCGGATGGGAAATCATCAAATGACTGCTGGCGGAGCAGGAGGGAGTGTCAGACTTTTACTGACTAATACCCATCCATGTTCCTTCATCGCCCTTTGTGTTCCGGGGCCACGGTATCTCTTTCGAATAGTTCCGCAGCCCCGGAACGGAGTGAACCTTCGATGCAGATTTTTGCTTCGGCAGTAATTTGTCAAACTAAATTGCAAACTTAATTTTATTGTCTTCCCTTAGTCGCTTCAAGTATTTGTATACCTATATTTTGTAATACTACATTCGTGAACAATCTTTACATATAGGTAAGTACCAACAGTTAATAAGTTAGTAATAGTTTGAAACAATTTGAATCTACTAGTTGTTTTCCAGATTGAGTGTTAATTTTCTACCAAGACATTAACGAGCAAGTTGGCAGCGGGCGACACGAAGCGGTCGCAGACGACGTGTCGCAGCGACACTACTGGTTTCTATGTATTTCTATGAAATTCCCTCCGAAGCAAGCGACATGAAGCTAGCGACGCGTCGTCGGGCGGCAGACGCAAATGTCGCCCAACCGCAGATCAGTAGTGTCGCTGACAATGAAATGAAATCATGACTGCAGCGACATGAGGCAGTGACGTGTCGCGGCGACATGAAGCGATGACACGTCGTCTGCGGCGCCTTCGTGTCGCCCGCTGCCAACTTGCACCTTTAGGCAGAGATGTACTTAAAAGTAAACCAACATAATTGCCATTGATGTTGAAGTCGGGATCCCTTCTTTTTGCATAATGTTCTTTTTCCTAAATAATATACTTTGGCATAACTATTTTGGCATAATTTGTTTTGCCATAATAATGTTTTGCCATATTTTTTTTTGGCTTACAGTTTATGTTGGCATAATTATCTTGAAGGCTAATTAGTTTTTGCATAAATTTTAAAACTGAGAATTTAATTAAGTATGCAAAAATAAATGAGATTTCAATTTCAAATATCATCATCATCAGCCTATTAATGTTCCCACTGCTGGGACACAGGCCTCCTCTCTAAGAGAGGGAATGGGCTATAATCTACCACGCGGGCCCAGTGCGGATTGGTAGATGTCACATGTCTTCGAATTTTTTGGTTCTAGGACAACGGTAGGTTTGGTTCTAGGTTGCAAATATAGTTTATGAATATTAGAAGCTTTGTTTCTTAATTTAATTAGATCAGCGAAATTAGAATAAATAGTAATGGATATCAAAATCTAGCTAAGATGTTATAATCTGCTGATAATTAATATTAATTATTTGAACACTAAGTAAAATTGTTTGAAATACGAATCAGCTAACAGTCTCGGAGTAAAATAGCTGTGACATACGGACGGACAGAAAGACAGACAGACTAACGGACGGACAGGACGAATCAATAAGGGTTCGAACGAAGGGACGAATTAAACGATGGTTGATGCATTTACAACCCTTGCAACTCCTAAAAAAACGTTGGATGGGTGACACATAAATGAAGAACACATACATAAAGGAAGAAGAAATACGATCCCAAATAATTTTGGGTAAGGACAATGAAAATAAATGAATTGATGACAAATATTTCCTTTTCGTAAAGCTTTCACAATATGTCAATCACGATGATATTGCAATCAAACATTAATGTTATTAATGAACGTTCAATTATTTAGCGCTATTATCGGAAGAGTTAATATTCGAATATGCTCTGGTATTCATGCTGAATTTAATAATTTTTGAATACCAATTTATAATAATTACATCTTTGTTATTGAAGCATAATTAAGGAATTCGAAATTAATATTGCATATCCTTTTTAGGGTTCCGTACCTCAAAAGGAAAAAAACGAAAACCTTTTAAGATCACTTTCTTGTCCGTCTGTCCGTCTGTCTGTCCGTCTGTCACCACCGATTTTCTCAAAAAAAGGTGGACCTAGCAAGTTGTTTATACCAAATACTGAGGTCTATAGTCCCTATTAGGTGTATAAAAATCAAGGTCCTGGGTCAACACGACACGATAAAATATATGGGCAAATTAAGATTTTCGTGAAAATTTGTAAGTACCAAAATTTACCTTAATTTTACAACTTTTTTATTTTTCGGAATTGACTCTTTACTTGTGCTGACCTTGCTTTTAACCAAAATTGACAATTCTAGGTCAACCGGAAGTACCCTATAGGTCGAAGGTCGAAAACCTATATGTACCGTTGACTCACGAAATTTGGCAAAAAGCAAGGTCTTACAGCACATGTAAAGTCTGAAAAGATGTAGTTTAATAACAAGAAAAGCGATTTTACTATTACAAACTTATTATTTGCGGTAAGAGCAATAGCCGTTTCTAGGGATAGAACAGCATATCAATTAATATTATTAGAACTTAGTTTTAGTAAAGAACCTATTCTATTTAATAGTCAAGACATTAGTGAAGTCTTGTGACAAGTCAAGATTTAAAATTTAAATCTTCAACACCTGCAAAATAAACAAAAACAAGATCTTATCATTGACACTGAATACGGGATAATTATCATGTTTGCTATTCGTTGAGTTCCCGATATTTGGGCGCTAAACGAACAAGAAAGAGTAGACCGATTTGTCTTTCTTTTTTCGAAATGGCTTCTCGCAGTTCAACTTGAGAGGTTGTCGTCTGCTTAACCGGACAAAGACCGATTCGTCTGCTCATAAACACCCACCCGCAATACTTTTAGTTTATCCGTGATCATGGTGTTTATAACAGCAACGAAATATTGGGAACACAAAACAAATAGCAAACATGGTAAATATCTATTTTTCAGTGATAATGATAATGTACGTGAACAAGTCAGTTTAAAAGAAAAAACTTACCTCTCAGCAAGGTCAGAATCCCTAGCGGCATAACCAATATCGCGACAAGCAAATCGGTAATCGCCAGTGACATCAAGAAATAGTTCGTCACATTCTGTAGTCTCCTCTCCAAATAGATCGCTAAACACACTAGAACATTCCCCGCAGCCGTACATACTACCAGCATGATAGCTATCAGAGCCCACCAATTGTTTACTGCATCTTCTTCGACTACATTTGTTACGTTTCCAGTATCATTGCCATACACATCAAAGTAGTTCTCTATAGTATAGTTGACAGCTTCATCGAATGTTTCGGTCAGTTCCAGTACATTCTTTGATAAAGATCTTTGGCTGTGTTCATGCATCGTGCCGTATTTGCTGCAGTGTCAGTCTCATCTTCGGTGGTCCATTCATCTTATTTCGTAAATGTGGATTGTTTCCGGATACATATTTTGTCGGTTCTAGTGGTACTTGTTTGTTTTGTGAAGCATCTGTAACAAAGAAATTGTTTGTGAGTTATTTTGTATCTAGATAGCGGCAGACCCAGGCGAAGATGGCGGGACGAGTTTTATGTCCTACAGGCAGCTGGATTGATCGACACTATAGTACACAAAATAGAGAGAAATTAAATGTTGATGTTATTTAGTTTTATACTAAGAACCCTGGGCGGATTGCTAGTACATACTATATTTCATGTATTTTGCATAGTTATTACAATTTGGCAAAACAGGTAGTTCTTTATAATTATAATTTAAAAGTTAAATTAATGTACATAAATACGCTTATCGGAATGAATTCACTAAATTATGATAAGAACTGCTTCAAAACCCGTTGCTTATTTTATATTAGCTGTACTCCCGCCGAAAGTTTCGCATCCCTCGTCTCACAGGTAGACAAGAAAATCTTCATTAATTTATAATTATCTATTAGAGAGATATACAGGGTGTAAACAACCTCATCACGAAGCCGTCAACCAAGCATTCTGTACATTAAACTAAGTAACTTTACGCAAAAATTATTGCTGGAAAATGGCTTTTTTTTTGGGGTGAAAAATCATGTTTTGTGGTAAAACTGTATAAAGTAAAAATCTTACATTAAAAACTAGTATTTAAAAAAGTTGTCAAAAAGTTGGAACTTTGACCCCCAATATCTCCGTAACTAGAAGGTATGGTTTAGATCACAAAAAAATGATCGCAATGACGAGGAGAACAAGTGCCTTTCGGCTTCGTTAAGTGGTGTTTTACACCCTATAATATAATATATACATGATAATAAACACAGAATTTAATATGTAAAACCACCTCTTTCAAGATTACACAAATAACATTTCAAGATATAAACATGTCAAACCAATATCAAAGTATCACTTTTACCCACAAAGGTTATTGCCCTCTGATCCAGAATATTCCAATATCATTCACGATAAAGAACAAAAACAAATAGAACCCTCTGACCCTTTTATATCACTTATGATTAACTTTAGGGGTTATGCCTAAAAGAAAAGTTTATGTTGTCTTTGAATTTATGGATATTTCGTGTTTAGAGAGTCTTATAAGTATTTATGGGAAAGGTATCACAAGAGAGACATAACACTACGCCTGTAATTCCCAAAGGGTTAGGCAGAGTTGTACCTATTAGTAAAACCACGTTTCACCAGTTAATTTTAAGTCCCATGATATAACGATACGACACGATACTGACGACCCGAATGGCGCAGCGGTAGTGGGGCTGCTTTACGTTCTTAGGGTCCCGGGTTCGAATCCCGGTAGGAGCAAATGTTCGTGTGATGAGCATGGACATTTGTTTCCGAGTCATGGATGTTTATATGCGTAATAAGTATGTATTTACAAATAAAAAGTATCTATGTAGTATATCAACTATCTGGTGTCCACGACACAAGCCTCCTTGCTTAGTGTGGCACTAGATGGCGCCGTGCGTAATGTCCAGCGATATTTATTTATTTATTTATAGATGTTGAGTAAAAATAAAGGACCGTAATTAAATATACAATGTGTAAACCATCAAACTTCACGAAGCCTTCAACCTAGCATTCTATACATTAAATTAAGTAACTCTACGCAAAAATTATTGCTGGAAAAACTTGGGAGACTTTATTTTTGAGCTACAAAACACGTTTTACGGTAGGACTCAATGTAACGCACCCGAAACATTGTCCTGATATATGCATTGCATTGTACGAGGGTTAAGGGAGGTATTTAAAGTAAAGTTATAAGTCAGTAGTAAAGTATAGTCAAAATGTTCCTGCACTTGTCCCATGTTACTTGGAGTCGTTGCAATACGTTTTTTTCTTCCATACTCTGTCAACCGTCACGTTTTCATTTTCTCCATGAGTCGTCTTACCTATAAAATCATTTAACTACAAGAACATTTTCAAATAAATTACCTGACCGCAGAGTACACAAAACTCTAAACCCAAAAAATAAAGTTAACCAGCAAATTGCTGTTTTTGAACGCTTTAAGAAATTCACTTCTAAAGTTAAATAATTTATAAGCATTTAAAACTAAGCCGCCAAAAGGGGCGAAGGAGCGAAGTAGCCTAAAATCCGGCTGCTAACGAGGGCACGACGTAACTTTGAACTGACTGTCAATCGCATGACTTAATAAAATCTATTCATTTTACCTTTTTTGGAGATTTTTAACTGTTTTTTTTTCTTGGTATCTGCAGGTGAGGTGAAGTTGAAGACTTCAGCGGAAATTGTTTTAATGATAGTCAATGAAGCAGTCACAAGGTAATGGCCACGATTTCGGACTGCCAAGTCGTGATTTTCAATGGAATAGTTCGTTTCTATGGGCTATTTTATGAACAACACGTAGTTAAACTGCAGGTTAAAATATCTTTATCAATTAACTAGCTTGTGGCTGCGGTGTTGCCCTCGTGAAGTTCGGTAACTGTCCTACGGGATCATCTACCGGGATAAAAAGTTTCTACTGTATTATTCCAGATTACAAACTATCTATGTACCAAATTTCATCCATATCCGTCCAGTAGATTTTGTGTGAAAGAGTAACAAAATTCCATCCATCCTCACATACTTTCGCATTTATAATATCAGTAGGATAGTAGGATTATTTTTATAAATAAATAAATATCGCTGGACATTACACACAGCGCCATCTAGTGCCACACTAAGCCACTAGGCTTGTGTCGTGAACACCAGATAGTTGATATACTACTACATAGATACTTTTTGTTTGTAAATACATACGTATTATACATATAAACATCCATGACTCGGAAACAAATGTCTATGCTCATCACACAAACATTTGCTCCAATCGGGATTCGAACCCGGGACCCTAAGAACATAAGGCAGCCTCACTACCGCTGCGCTATTCGGGTCGTCATATTAGGATAGTTGGATAATTTTTGTGAAAAAAGTATTTTTAATTTTAAAATCGACGAAATTTACGTTTACCCCGCTCGTTCGTGCTTAGGCCTCTGATCTAGCAATTAACACAATAAGCAAAAAACTCAAAACATATGATAGCACTAAAAGTATTTGAAAGTAACCCAAAAAATCAGTTAAAACAACGATCTCTCCAAATGGTACTGGAAAGTTCAATAACTAACCGTTTCCTCAAGGTCTAGGCAAGATATACGATGGCTTATAATTTGATACCTACAAGTACTTGCAGCTTATCGATTTCAGGTTTCAGTAGCCGTGGCAACATAGATACGTACTTGAACGAGTGAAGTGACATGAAGGTCAAATGATTACATTATTTTATGCGCTGGCAGTATCGTGAGACGTCATAACATCACGTCTATAATCCTCGAAGGGTAAGCCAGAGATGTAGCTAATAAGACGTGCAAACGTTCAAACGTCAGAATCAGAATGAGATTTATTTGCTTTGAATGTAGTTTCAGGTTTAAGATGTTTTACATAAAATTAATGAGATCGGCTACAGTCTACCTTACGGTGTGCAAATTATTACATAAATTAAAATATTAAATGAAAACAACGTCAACAAAACAGAACAGAAATTAAAGTGAAGTCAACTAATCACGTGGCATGGATGAATGAACTCCTCAGCATTGGACTCGAACTGACTCCCAGCTGCTCCACATCGGCCCCGTACAATTTATCTCCAGGCGCCCTGCATATCCTCTCATCATTAGGCTTGAGCATTCTCCCGGCTCCCGGCAGCAACGTTCCTTTTCTGCCTTCTTGTTATGTGGTAATATTTTCTCCTCTTCAAACAATTTTTTCTTTATGGTTCTGATTCTTTTCTTCTGTATTTTTTAAATCTTCTTTGCTTTCTTTCTTCTAATTTTCCGTCTTCACAAACTTCTATCAGTTAAATCTTCATAATTTGTTCAACTACAGACTTCTTCGCTTTCACGTAAGTTGTAAAATTTTAATTGCTGGCTAAGGGTCGCCATGTATTAGAGTGATGTAGGCAAAATAAAACAGAACTATTCAGTTCAACGATTCGTGTAATAATGTCCATAATTTAGTGTGTGCAGTTACATATATAAGGTTAGGCGAGCTGCACACTACAAATAATAATGAGAATGAAAATGAAAGGATCCAAGCAGGTGGCGTTCTTTATTTTCTGCCAACCATGATCATCATCGCCTGGAAAAAAAAAATTAAATGATGCATGTGTGGTATTCATAAATATTTTATTTTAAATTTTTCATGAGGTCGTGAAACAGTACCTTTAGGTACGAATAGAACGTTCATAATCTTACTAATATTATAAATGCCAAAGTTTGTGAAGATGGATGGATGGAGGTTTACTACCCTTTTTACACAAAAACTTCTGAACGAATTTGGATGAAATTTAGCACGCAGATAGTTTATAACCTGGATAACCACAAGGGATACTTTTTATCTCGGTTGTATGATCCCGTGAGACAATCATCGAGCTCCACGCGGGAGAAGCCGTTGGCAAAACCTTGTGTGTATAAGCCCTATTTTAATTTTATACCGTATCACATGTAGATAATCGTTCTAGTTTACAGCCTTCCAAGAGCTTTAGATTAACATAGTCTAGCTGCTTAGTTAATTTCAACTTTGGCTGAACGATATAAAGTTCTATTTGGATTGGTCCTTTTAAGTTATTTAGTAGGTCGAAGAAGTAAGGTCTGGAAGCAAATATAGCAACAGCTGTAGGCATTGTTAACCTAAGTTTAGCTTGTGTTTACTGATGTTGGACTAACATTGGTCAGAACGTAAATGGAATCTTGAATCGATTCGGGAAACAAAATAAGTAATGTGTTGGGAAACACTGTTTTAAAGCTTTCACGGTTCATAATTATACTAAAAATGAAAAAAACAAAAAAACAATAAACACGGAAGATATCTCGTAAGTGACATTTTAAATATAGTGTGTGTTGGGAAAATTTATTTTAATTAAAAAGAAAGAAAGAAAAAGCATTTATTAACCCGCACAGGACAAAACACATAAAATTAAATGTAAAAATAAAAAAAAAGAAGAAGAAATATTACGAATATAACGACGACCCGAATGGCGCAGCGGTAGGGCTGCTTTACGTTCGTTGGGTCCCGGGTTCGAATCCCGGTAGGAGCAAATGTTTGTGTGATGAGCATGGACATTTGTTTCCGAGTCGTGGATGTTTATATGTATAATAAGTATGTATTTACAAACAAAAAGTATCTGTGTAGTATATCAACTATCTGGTGTCTACGACACAAGCCTCGTTGCTTAGTGTGGCACTAGATTGCGCTGTGTGTAATGTCCAGCGATATTTATTTATTTATTTATAGATGTTGAGTAAAAATAAAGGACCGTAATTAAATATACAATGTGTAAACCATCAAACTTCACGAAGCCTTCAACCTAGCATTCTATACATTAAATTAAGTAACTCTACGAAAAATTATTGCTGGAAAAACTTGGGAGACTTTATTTTTGAGCTACAAAACACGTTTTACGGTAGGACTCAATGTAACGCACCCGAAAAATTGTCCTGATATATGCATTGCATAGTACGAGGGTTAAGGAGGTATTTAAAGTAAGGTTATAACATTAAAAACATTTATTTATAAAAAAAATAGGATTAAGTTGGAATGTTGATCCCAATATCTACGTAACTAGAAGTTGACGAAATGAAAGAAAGAACAGGTGCTTTCCGGCTTCATTAAGGTTATCTTTAAATATAAAAACCTTAAAAGAAGTAGAAGAAATTAAGAAAAACTGAGTATTCTGCAAAACGACACCACACACACACACACAAACACACACACACACTTGCACGCTTGCTTATACATTGCTTTAAATCACACACGGAAAAAAAGGATTTCAATGATTTATTTTTAGACATCCAGAAGATTTTCTCGTCGTATAATTAAGGCAGACTGCATAAAATTGTTTTTTTTCTGTTCTTCCTATTAACTCAGAAACTTAATTTAAACTTTGAAAGTCCAAATAGACTGAATCCGAATTAACACACCACAGACTAAGTGGTGTTTCTTTAATCAAAGAATTGTCTATTAAAACTCGCTTTTTTTAATAAGCCCGCCCGTTTATACCCTCCAATTTTTATACTTGCAATTTGTTTTGTGTACACAAAATCCCACAAAAATGTACAGCCAGCAATGCCCAAACCGCACCCACAATTCACACAACACTAAAAGATTTATTACTATCATTTAACATGGATTCAAAAACTTTAAATCTCTGTCTACACGTATCCTCTTAGCGATGAAAAAAGCATTTTAACTAGTAATTTTTAAGGTCTTTTATCGCAGCACGTTTGCAATCTCGGATAACAGGGTACTGGCGGAAAAGAAGGCCATAAATTCTGGGAATCTCGGACGAAACCGCCCGACGATTTAAGTAACCACTTGGCCACGGGATACAAGATCAAGCGAAAGAAAGAAAATACATTCATTTGGCACATACCAAAAAGTATAAAAAAAAATATAATAAAAGAAAACAAAAAACATCAAACCTAAACAAAAATAAAAAAATATTGACTGTGTGCCTCTCGGCTGCGCCAAATAGGCCCAGTTCATCAAAATGCCGGACAACTAGTGCCCGATGCTGGTTTTCAACTAGACCTCGATTAGTGAGGTTACGGATGTGAAGCAACACGTGTGTGCTGCGACAGAAACAACGAAGAAAACGAATGAAAGAAATTGCTCAGAGGTTGCCTCGAGTTACCAGGGACTTGAGACGCAGCGGTACCCACGCATGAGATATAAGTGAACCACTCTTGACGTGTCTCTTGACGTAAGTCTTATCGCCTGAGGTCGTGTACAGGGCGTTAAAGGTATGGTCTCCTTTATTGTGTTATCTTGGAACTTTTTGCTTTACGTGGGATTTTTATCATGACGTTGAATTGTGAAGAGATTGCAGGTAATTATCATTTTGAAAAAGAGACTCCGGGTTTTTTTTTATAATATAAAAGGTAAACCAATGCTTAGGAGCTCCCGTTTTTTGCATTTTAAAAATCAGCCGGAGACAATTTTTCTTTGATAGCCTTGGGCTAAAAAAAGTCTCACTCACAGAAATTATAAAATTCAAACCTGTTGACTTACCATGACGTCTTAAGCAGTTTAGTTTCAATCTTATTCCGGAGTGGGAACGAGATGGCGCTAGACGTCTTCTGTAGCTCTCTCTTTCGCACACCGGAGTGACATTAAAACGACATGCTGGATTCATATTTTTGAAATTCGAAGCCTAAATAACCATAATGCAAAACTTATGCAAAGCCGATAATAAAATAAAATGACAAAATGATGGCTGCGCTCAATTCCAACAAAATCTCAACCCACAACGCAATATCACACCCACTTAATCAAATCCAAGCGCCAAGTAGAACCGAAGTGAGCTTTCCACAGCCGTACAAGGAAAGGTGTCGGTGTGAAACAACTTAATAGTGAGTAATTAACACCGTCTGTAAGACCATCGTTTTTAAGAGGGCTATAACAGTTTTTCTTATTTTTGAGTGTTTTAAGAGTCTAACACTCAAATACAAGAAAATTTTTGATTTTTATTCAAACTTTCTCGGGCTTATTTTTTTTAAATATTGTGGTCATATCTAAACCATAATCACACATCTAAACCGAAATTTTTGATGTGTGATTATGGTTCAGATATGGAAACCAATCTTCGGGTACAAAATCATAAAAAAACTAATTTTGAAGGTAGCTAAGTTTAAAATTCTTCTCTAACAAATCGCTTAAAAGAATATCTCTGTAATGTTTCAAAATGAATGCTTCTGAAAAATAAAATTCACTTTGCAAAACAACGAATGTCATTCCTAACATGTCTAAAATAACGACTACATTTATGTTAGCCTATGAAAACTAGCTTGCAACTCCGTCCAACTAGCCTGAACTGTAGGAAGTTCAAATAATATGTGCTATGAATAAGGTAGCCCACCAGCGATAAAGCAACTTTATAGTGTCGCGGGATCGCCGCAAATTGGATGTATGTACGGTCGAACAAGCTATTTGGTTTACATTTTACAATGTAATTTGTGGGTTAAACTGTGAACCAAATAGCTTGTTTGACCGTACTATACTCGAACAGTTTTCAAAATTATTGTAGAGATTTTAATATTATTATTTTCATTATTTAATCATAAACTAACTATGTAGGTACATGATTAATACTAAACTATAAAATAAAATAAATACATACACTAACAACAAACTATAAAAGGGCATCGAAAAACTCCTCCTCAACGCTGTCAGCTGGTAATGTGCCCAAGAGACGGGTGGCGTTGCCACGTTGTATGGCAACACTTAGCCTCAGCCCAAGGTAAAAGCCAGCCCAAGGGTCACGGTTATTCGGGGGCCACGTGGTGGCCCCCGGACCTCCAGGACTATCCCTAGTCCCTGCGGGACTATTCGAAAGAGATACCGTGGCCCCGGAACACAAAGGGCGATGAAGGAACATGGATGGGTTTTAGTCAGTAAAAGTCTGACACTCCCTCCTGCTCCACCCAGAGCGGGAGAAGTCATTCTTTTGATGATTTCTCATCCGAAAAAAAAAGGCACGGTTATTTTGTTGAATATTATACCTGGGTATAAACATTCAAGATGTATACTGATATATACTGAATTAATCTTAGAAACTGCCTTGTTGGTCGAGTAGTCGCATACGCGACTGCTGAGCGTGACGTCCTGGGTTCGATTCCTAGTTCGGACAAAGTGTTATTGGGTTTTTCTGTCAGTTTCTCAGTAGCACCCACGGAGTCTGGATTTGTCGCAATAGTTACGTGAGACTTAAAACATAACCAGTGAAATGTGGGTGTAATATTAGGTACACCTCTGCCCTCTGCCTAACTAATCGGGGATTACAGGCGTGATGTCATGTTTATGTAATCTAATGTGGTGTTCACTAGAAACACTAGTTAGGGCTTAGAATAAAACCACCAAATTATCAGTAAGTAGATGAACTATTTAAGGGTACGTGTGCCCGGGATAAGTAAGGACTACTCAAACGACGGAACCTTAAAGCTCACGCTATACGTTTATTAGTATATCACATCTCTTAGAAACTGAAGAAGACGTTACAAAGTCAGTAAATTTTTGGCTGTTTTAGCATTTTGATTTTGCCATTTGCTAGAGAATCGGAAGACGCGTTGTTTCAGCCAATCAGAAACAAGCAATGTCTCTATCTAATTTGAAGTGAACACAAATAATAAAATGGTATTGTACCATTACCTAGATTTAATTATGCAGTTTTTCCACTCTCCTGTAAAGTTAATGTTTTTGACTTGCGTGGTGTTAGAACTTCAACGGCGTTTTGTCTCAGTAATCGCTCGTTACTTGATACCCGACATTTTTGACGTAACCGTAAACGTCACATTAACGGATAAGGTTTCGAAGTCGATCCAACATTGGATGAAGAGTGTTCTACATAACATATCCTTCTTGCACGTGTAAAACGTTGATCGCAAACTGCGATGTGTAATTAACGTCCCGTCAAAGTAGACTTGGAAACTTAATTAGAAACACATTACGAGTCGTTCGTGGAAGTGGGGTAAGCAGGAAAGTGGGCCATAGAACGTGTTTAATATTGGAACAAGAAAGTGCTAAAGTTTAAGCTTATTGGGTTGTTATTTGTACATCACAGTCGTTATAGGTAGTCGAGGAACTCGTGGCTAAACAACAACAGCACGGCCAGTTCGAGTTTCTGCGTGCACCGTTTGGGCTTTCGGTCAGTCAGAATAGTACATTTTGATACGAATGGATAAAGTTTGTTATTGCATCCGAGGCGGAATTAACTCCCGAGCCGTAGGCGAGGGTGTTTTTGAGCCGAGAGCTCAATAGCTGCAATAACAAATGTCCACGTGTATCAAACGACGTTTTTCAATACACTTTTTAAGAAATAAAATAAAATAACGAAAAAAAACAATCAACGCCGACTATAGGCATTGCACCAAATTGTACTAAGTATAGGTATAGTTTTATTTGTGGCAATTTTCCAACACCCGCGTGCTGTGCCGCGTGTGAAATTGGCTCCTTTCTGCACGCGGCACAGCACGCGGTGATGGAAAATGAAAACAATCCACGTGTGTGAAATACATGGCATGTTGAACCTAATCGTAGTGCGATAAGAACCCGTTTTCGAGGAAGTGTATTGAAAAGTATTTTATGCGGCTTGTTGGCATGATTTTTCGTGATCTGTTAACTCCGAAGACAATGGTGATTTTTATTGATGACATTATAATTCCAGCTGTTGATGAAAAAGGACCTCACAGCAAAAGTAGCAAGATGGATGACTTCGAAGTGGAGCATAGAGCTGGAGAAAAGATGCAGCGTGCAGATGTACTCAGCCGTAACTCCTGTGTGGTCGCAATCACGTCTATGATTGATCAGGGCAAGCAGGCGCAGGATCAAAAAGATGGCGTGTAAGACTAAAACGACGAAGACGTGTGCTAGACTTATAATTTAAAATAAATTCAGTTTTTTCACTAATCAACTTGTTTTACTCTGAGCTCACATTCCTACAAATTTAATGGGGCAATGTTTAGGTTAAGCTGCGCTTGCCTGTGTTGGTCTGTCGATGGGTGACCACCCATTGCATACCAACTTTCCTCCATGCCTCGGAAAGCACATTAAGCAGTTGGTTCCAGCATTTGTAGATCTTTGACAGTCGTTGCAGATAGTCAGGGGCCCGGAAGACTGAAAACCAGTCTAAAAAATGGTATCGTATGACCCAGTACTAACTGGGTTGTGGACGTCACATAAGCAGTCGCTTCTTGTAAAATACTGGTATTAAGCTGCACACGGTTAGACTGGAAGCGGATCCCAGCAGGTTAATAATCCTTGATCTGGCTTTAATAAAACAGTAAGATTTTAACATTTCAATTAAGTCCAAAAGAAAAAACGCCTCAATACCAAAACTTCCAAATCTCATTAGTTACAAAAGACTGGCTTAACTAATTAATGAACTTGAACGGTTATGTATCATAAGTACCTAAGTTTAAACTAACTATTTTCGATATAACAACGGTCCAAAGACCTACTGTTGATAATACCTAAAGATCGTTTCACAGATTTTTGTAATAACTAATGGACGAAATCCATAAAGGACCATTTATCTACGGTTGACTCATCACCTACGGTTTAAGCATGCGCGCGATTTAGTTGACTTTTTTTTCTAATACATAAAAACATACAAAGTACTAACTCAGTAGGTATTGCTTAGTGCTTTTCGGCATTGGGTCTTGCTAGCTTTCGTGAGAAGAGTAGGCCGAAGGCACGATGACGATATTTGTGACAGAAAGTGGGTGTGTAATGTAAAATGCGAGCGTAGCGACCGTGCGTCACATCCAATCAATGTCATAGCCTATATCTTAAAAAAAACATTACATTAATCGTTCGTTAGCGCGATTGATTTTAGTTGAATCAAAGTTAGGTAAATAAAACAGTAGTTGAGTCGACCAATATGATTGTGTTATGAACATATGTGAATCAACCGTAGATAAATCGAAAATAGTTAGGATAAACTTAGGTATTATGATACGTAACCACTTGAACACATCATATCTTTTAGGAGCCAGAAACCTTCATAAATATAATATTTCCATGGATTTTGCGGTTCAATAGATAATTATCGTGTACCGTTCTTGAAGAGGATCGTATATGGAGCGTAATAATTAAATTTGATGGTTTTCAGTTGGTATGTTAGCCTGTTTCCTTAACAATTAACGTGTGACCAGACAGTGCGGCGCAGATACATGGTTATTTGTAAAACACCGGCAACCTCTCAGGACTATGTTACTAACATCATAATCAACAACTTTTGTTCTATGACTTTTAAAAAATCATCACATTTTAGTTCATAAGATTTTCATACAAAAATAAAAATATTTAAATTGAACGCTCTTACGGGCCCCCGCCGCCCTAACCCCGCTCCCCTCGCTATTTTAATATCGCTTTCTTTTGCTTCGCATAGACTTCGTTACATTTAGAGCGTTCTATTTTAAAATTTTTATTTTTGTATGAAAATCTGATGAACTAAAATATGATGATTTTTTAAAAGTCATAGAACAAAAGTTGTTGATTATGATGTTAGTAACATAGTCCTGAGAGGTTGCCGGTGTTTTACAAATAACCCTGTATATTTAACCGACCTCTAAAAAAAGAAGGAGTTTATGAATTCGACCAGCAATATTTTTTTTCATGTATGTACATCGATTGATTTATGGATTATTTTTACATTTGATCGAGGCAGCCCGCGCGGTTGTCCCATATTTTTATTAACTTTGGTTGAGTAGTTTATGAAAAGTCTGTATTTTGCCTATGTCTAGTCTATGCGTACGAGTCTATGGTGTAGGACTGATTGTCAAGTGTGAAGTGAGTTTGGGTGCCAGATGGCCGATAAAAAATAAATATAATGATCCTGGAAATATAATCTTTCTCTAGTAGTAATTTTATGAGTTACTTCATACGTATTTTTTCAATGTTCATCGAAACACGCTTTGTACGCATATCACTGTGCAAAAACATGTATGCTCTTGATTTTTTTTTTTTACCATCAAGCAAATAAATATTATTCTATTCTATTATATTCTAACAAACAAAGTCACCGACCTATGGAAATAAAGTTAATTTTAGTGTTCTTTTAGATGACGTCACAAGCGGCAAGCAACACGCACGAGTGCAGATGATGATATCTTTATAGAAAATAGCTACGATAATCTGCACAAAATATAATAATATGTTGGAAAAGCAGCTAAAGAATGAATTATGACTCTCGTGGTGATCGGTCATAGTTCCACGGGTAAGTCCTACCGGGATAAAAAATATTATTTCTTCTAATTTTAGGTCTTCCCGTATACATCACATGTTTAGGCCTGAAAAGTTATTAAGGACAGTAAAACTAAAAGACAAACAGTCAGAGTCTGTATTAGGATATTTATTTTAATACATGTATGTGAGTGTAAAATCCAAACAATTTGAGAAAGTTAGTAAGTCTTATTTGATTACAAAAAAACTATAAGTAGTGCTTTGACTTAAAATACAGACAAAATCCTTGAGAGATACCTACTGTCCGACCTCGGAGTAGATTTCATCAGGGAAAACAGGATAACAAAGAAAAAGTAATTTTATGAAAAAGTTTCCATTTCATTAGTTTAAGTGATGTCCTCAAAAGAGGTTGTTCAAATGAATTTGTACTTTGTAAAGGACTCGAACTTCCAAGAAATCCGTTGTTCAGTTTAAAAGCTGTCGTTGTTGATGGAATGATTTTTATTTTATCTTACTACTATTATAAATGGGAAAGTTGGTGCGGATGGACGGATGTTTGTTATTGTTTCACGCAAAAACTACCGTATTTAGATGAAAAACCATTGAGTTATTACTACTACGTATATAGAAGACAGCGCGAACAAAATCTGTGCAACAAGCGCGGCAGTGCGGGGCACGCGGGGGGCGGCCGTAAACGTAACCCCGTTTATATAGATGCTGTGGCGAGCAAGCGACTGAGTGAACTGCGGCCGGCCGACTGCAGTTAAACGGAGCACAGATTTTGTTCGCACTGTCTTCTCTATACGTAGTAGTAATAGCTCAATGTGAAAAACTTTGTTTTTTGACCTTTTACAATGTCGAAAAAATAATTATTTTATAGTAAACTATAGGTACTTAAACTGTACTACTTAGAATTTTTGTGGAAAAAATATAACATAACATCATCACGCCTGTAATTTCCGAAAGGTAAAGCAGTAAGGCTTGTATCTTGAAAAAATCTAATTAGTCCGTCAGTTAGATTTTAAAAAAATATTTGACACGTTTTCTAAAATTGACGAAGATACGCCGCTTTTAAAATTCCAGCCAGTTATGTTTAAGCCCAATGTAATGGCTAGCCTGTATCAACCGCGCACAAATCCAGAGTCCGTGACTGCTACTGAGAAAATTCTCTCTCTGGTAAACTAATTCACTCTCCCCATTTTCTAACAACTCATTGACAACTTTCACAACACTTTTTAGTTCTACGTCAGCTAAAACTAAAAACCAACTAAAATGCCTGACAATTCTATTCACGTTTCCACTTCGATAAAGTTCGTCGCGTAAATGAATTAGTACTACAATAAGTTTCCAATCAAAGCGACAAACTTTAAAAGGGTTATTCACAGACTAGGTTTTAGAAAGTTTTAAAATCGAGTAGTCTCTAAACGGGAACTAGTAGCTTTAGAAATTACCTTTCTAGCTTAGTGGTGTGACCGTTGGACTAACTTTTCCCAAGAATGTTGAGGTCAGCTTCCAGTCTAACTGGATGTAGCTGAATACCAGTATTTTATATGGAGCGACTGCTTATCCAACCTCCACAACCCAGTTACTACTATGTAAACCGATACCTCTTGGTAAGACTGGTTGTCAAGACTTTCGGGCCACTGACTAACAACCAGCGTTTGGTACAACGACTAAACGTGCTTTCCGAGGCACGGAGGAAACTCGGTTTGTTATGAATAGTCACCCATTCATAGTCCAACCTAAGCAAGCGCGGCTTAACCTGAAGATTGATCCGAGTGGCCATGAGACCACAGTAAAGGTACTAAATGGGACCCCTTTCTTGTTTGATGCTCTTCTTTTCACAAACAATTTTCTTTTCACAAACATTTTTATTTTTACAAACAATTTTTTTTTCACATACAATTTTCTTGTCACAAACAATTTTCTTTTCACAAACAATTTTCTTTTCACAATCAATTTTCTTTTCCCAAACAATTTTCTTTTCACAAACAATTTTCTTTTCACATACAATTTTTTTTCATTATATTACCTGATATTATTATGATATTTTGTACTCACAGACTTCACGCTATATTTCCCTGAACACAAATACGGCAAAGTTCCGTTTTCCCTTTATTTTCTTTTAATCTTTACACTCGAAGTATTCCCCTACAATGTTGGTTCGGTCCCTTCCTGTGATTATTGTCTCACAATGCGGGTGATCCTGATTACAGTGAGGTTCTTCCAGATGCCTTTGAAGATTACTCTCTGGTTTACCTTCAGGTATTTTTGATTGCTTTTAGATTATTATTATTGGAAATAAAGGAGAATGGTTTGGGTGGGCGACAGTTATTTTGGTATCAAATAATATTTTTGCCTATCTTTATTTAGCTTTTTTGACGGAGTGAGTGTAATCAGCCAGGGGAAAAAAACTTAAAAACGAAGCTTTGCTAATCTACGCTGTCTAAAATTAAGTACTAACGCTGTAACATAATACACAAACAATTTTAGAAGAGTAATCAAGGAGTGTTTTGCGGGTCTTCTCGATAGGAAACGATCAATCCGAAACGTGTATGTTTTTCGACGTTTTATAAGTGCCTAAGTAGGCCTATGAGAAATAAAATATCTTGTTTTTTTTTTTTTTTTTTAAGAGGGCCTAGATAATAAAGTGGCGTACTGTTAGTATACAGCGATAACGAAAAGTCAAAAATATAAAATCAGATTGTGTATGTTAAATTTTGCTGCGTTGTGAGTCCAGTAACATTCCATGTGAATATTTCAATAGGTATAGCTATAATGTTAGTAATTATGTCCAATTTGGTCTTGTACACAGACTTACTGTAAAATAAAAACAACATCGTAAAAAAGCCGGACAGCAAATATGGTGATCAATGCGTGATATTAAAGTCGTGTCTTAACGTAACTTAATTTGAACTTAATGTTACCGTCATTAAGTTCAAGTTTGCTAGCCACCCGTGGACCGATGACCGTCGATCTGACTAAATAAATAACTAGGTTAGGTGGGCACTTAAGTATCTCTCACCACCAACCAACGTACTTATCCTTCTATTTTTTTGTACAGTCGGCAAAAAAGTCCTTAGCCATCTCAACAACGCGACAACTCTGAAAATAACAGAAAATGTAATTCCATGATCGAGTTACTGCCGTTTTTTACTCAACTTTGCTTTTACCCTTTTTAATTTATTAAATTTGTAACGGAAATAAATTGTGGACCTTTTTAATAAGTTTCAGGATTCGTTTTATTATTATTTTATATTGGGACCGGAGTTTTTATTTTCAGCGTCAAAAATGAGGAAATGAACTCGGTTGGTTTATATTTAAATATTCAACTGGGCTTTGAAGAATTAGGGCTATGACTGTGGTATTAAATGCTTTGTGAACATTCAATCAGGAAACCTTGAAAAAACTTGGAACAAATAGTATCGAAAATTATATTATTTTAAAACTGACCAATAGCTGTAACTACAATTTTTATTATCCTAAATTACTCGTAACAAAAATGCGATGATTTTGAATTTGATCAATATCACAATATTATTATATAATATATATTACAATATTACTATATAATATATATATTATATAATATACAGACAAAGAAATCAAACACGCAATAGTCAAGAAACAGAATGATAAGTGGAGAAGTAAACAATTACATGGACAGTTTCGTAGAGCAGTTTTGGACCAAGCTAATATAGATAAAGAAAATTCATTTAAATGGATAAAGAAACAACAAATATCACCCTCCATAGAATCAGCAATATTCGCCATACAGGACCAGGCTGTTATGACGCGTCAGCTTCAGCGCGACATTTTAAAGGTAGACATAGACGGTAAATGTCGCCTATGCGCCAGCAAAGACGAAACGGCGCAACACATTATCTCGGGGTGCGAAAAGTTAGCGGGCAAGTATTATGTCAAGAGACATAATAACTTAGTTCAGTATGTCCACAGGTGTCTGGCAAAAAAGCACATTATCGAGTTGTCGAGTCTTTGGTGGAAAGAATCACTAACACAACCGCAGGTTAAAGAAAATGAACAAGCTAAAATCATGTGGGAAATACCCATACAGACTGACGTTACCGTATCGCATAAGAGACCTGATTTAATGTATGTAGACAAGACCAACAATAACACCTTTTTAATAGACATAGCAGTACCTTCAGACTGCAACATAGGAGCTAAAGAAATAGAAAAATTAAGCAAATACCACCTTTTAAAGACAGAAATTCGGCGCCTATGTAATACGCAAACCACAGTGATCCCAATAGTAGTAGGAGCTACAGGCATAATAAGTAAAAGTTTACATAGATACATAGACCAACTGAACGTAACAATAGACGTAACAATCCTACAAAACCAAGCAGCCATACACACGACCACCATACTCAGTAAGGTATTGGGAGACACTGTGTTTGTGAACCGTGCACAGAGCACGCAAGAGACCACACGAGACACACAACAAACATCACACACAGTAAACTCACAGCAGTCATCCGTCACACAGCGTTCATCTACCTCACACACACCAAATACACAAAGTCATCCGTCAACCACACAAGGCATAACTAGCACACAAAGAAGTAGAAGAAGGAGATAGGGAGCAATGAATATCTTTTTTCCACGGGATATTTATTAAACCGACGCAAGGTCGAGTATCGGAAAACCGAAAAAGAATAATATACACTCGAGAGCAATGAATCCGGGTCACTTAAAGAATCCTAAAAATCTCGGAAACTAAAAATGCTAGGTTAATGCAATAAATTATATTTAATAGACAATGTAATACTCCTTAAATGAAGGTATTAAAACTTCTTAGTTATTGTATAGTTATATCATAAAAAAATCATATTTGAAAAAGGGCCACTTTCGAAGATGGAACTACGAAATTACAGCATTTGGTTTTGCTTTTGTTTGTAATCTGTCATTTATGTGGGTACATAAACCATGTTGATAGTGCTCTATATTCATTATTCAAGCTGAAATTATATCGCTTACGCCTGAAGAATGCACCAGAATACTTACAATGCTGGAAACCGGCCGGAGTCAGCGCGATACAGCCAGGACTGTCGGTGTGTCGCTGTCAACAGTACAAAGAGTTCTCCGACGTTACGAAGAAACTGGTTCTAACCTACGCAGACCAGGAACGGGCAGAACCAGGTGTACCACAGCACGAGAAGACCGATACTTGGTGAACACCATGCTTCGAAATCGCTTTCTCACAGGAACTGAACTCACAAATCAGTTTCGACGCCTCGGAGGAAGTAACCCAAGTGCATGGACAGTAAGACGTCGGCTTGCTGAATCTAACTTAAAACCCCTTAGACCTGCAAACGGCCCTAAACTGGAGCGTGGGCATCGTATTTCAAGACTAAGATATGCCCAGAGCCACGTAAATTGGAGTATTGAAGATTGGTCAAAAGTTATGTTCTCCGACGAATCAAAATTTATGCTCTACAAGCACGATGGAAGACACAGAGTGTATCGAAGACCAGGGGAAAGATTCAAGCAAGCATGCATCGAAGAAAAAGTAGCCTACGGTGGTGGGTCTGTACTTGTGTGGGCCGGAATTTCTTCTGTAAGTCGCACAGAGCTGGTGATCATAGAAAACGGCTCTTTAACTAGCGTAAGATATGTGGAAGAAATCCTCAATGATCACGTTGGTCCATTTATGGTCAATTTAGGTGAGGATGCTATATTTATGCATGACAATGCCCGACCTCATACAGGTAGGATTGTGAATGACTACCTTCAAGAGATGAACATTACTCGTATGGAGTGGCCAGCGCGCAGCCCGGATATCAACCCGATCGAGCATGCTTGGGACGAGCTAGGCAGATGCGTAAAACAACGAAACCCTCCCCTAATCACGCTTCGTGAGCTCAAAATTGCTCTCACAGAGGACTGGGAGAATATTCCCCAAAATCGTATAAGGAACTTGGTGTACAGCATGCCAAACCGCGTAAACGCAGTAATGGAAGCACGAGGAGGCAATACGAAGTATTAAAATTCAAGAAAATCGTAATAAAGTTCAAAAATTTCATGTTTCCTATTTTTGTTTTAAGGAGAGATCAGCAGTTTTTTTCTTTATGTAATTTTGTGTTAATAAAATGTATGGTGACTCATATTTTTTTTACTTTCATTTAAGGAGTATTACATTGTCTATTAAATACAATTTATTGCATTAACCTATCATTTTTAGTTTCCGAGATTTTTAACATTCTTTAAGTGACCCGGATTCATTGCTCTCGAGTGTATTATATAATAATACTAGCGGCCCGTCCCGGCTTCGCACGGGTTTGGTAATTTTTTTTTTTTTTGTTTTGTTGTCAATCCTTTAGTCCACCAAATAGATGAATATAATCTGCCGACATATGTACCTATTCATATTTTTTTACTAATAATAACAGACAAATAATTAGCTGAATTATACGGTATTTCGTTCACTACAAAATAAATTTAATTAATTTTATAGCGTCAACAACACGTGGTAATTATGCTGTTAAAATGTAGCTTATATGACACGTTCGTAGATTTACCATAGCAGCGCCATCTATTGATTACTTACTCAACCCAGTCGAAAGGTATCGACATCTGTTAGAATCATTTGGAGTTAACAGATAATTGTGACTGTCAAATAATAACAGACAAATAATTAGCAATAAATTAAAATTGCGACTATAATTTGAGATTTAAACTATCCTATCTCTCAAGTTGGATCGAACTGCACATGGTGTGCGAATTTTATTATAATCGGTTAAGTGGTTTAGGAGTCCATCGAGGACAAACATTGTGACACGAGATTTATATATATTAAGATTATAATATTGATCTCAGGACTTGTTGCTTTTTATCCCAAGATATTGCGTTAATTTATTGGCAATATCTTAGAATAATTATTCTACGGGCAATATATTATGACCAGTTAGTATAATTCCAGTCAATATCCTATGATATTCAGAGTAAAACTGCAAACTACTCCAACTCAGTACCTCCAATACATAAAGCAAAAACACAAAGGAAAATCAGGTTTTAGTTTTTTTTTTTAATTTCCAATGCACAGAACTGCGAAGCGACACTGAAATGCGAACTTTTTTCATTTTATTTAACTGGAGGCATTATATTCAAATGGCCAGCGCCCTGTCATAAAACGAAATAAAGCAATATCTACTGGATTAGGTACCTTTATATCGTAAAATTATTTTATTAAAATATTTAGGCAACTGTCCCACTGTAGCCAAGGAAGCGAATAGCTATCGAATAATTTACATAAATAATATAACATTACATCTGTTAGGTTTAGGCAGAGGTTTACCTAATATTACACCCACATTTCGCCAGTTATGTTTAAGTTACATGTAATAGGGGTCGAGCTTATTGTCATCAACCGGGCAGAAAAACTCAGTGGCTGCTTCTGAAAAATTTCTAATGGAAATGCATAATAACTATTCACTGGTCCCGGGAATCGAAACCCAGACTTCATGGACAGCAGTCGTGATTTCGACCACTATATCAACTAGGCATCGAACATTTTCTCGTACAAAAGATTGTAGGTCCATTATCAGTAAAAGAGACAATACAGTTAATCTTTATGAATAATAAGTATGTATTTACAAACAAAAAGTATACATGTAGTATATCAACTAGCTGGTGTTAACGACACAAGCCTCGTTGCTTATTGTGGCACTAGATGTCGCTATGTGTAATGTCCAGCGATATTAATTATTATTTTAATCGTGGACTGTTCACACCGCCGCGAGCTTGTGAGACCTTTCAGTTATTTTTAAGAACCCATTGATCTTTTTGCTCGTCACAATAAGATTTAGGGTTCTCTAATGACTGGTCTGTCAAAATAACGGCGTTACAATAAGATTGCATTTGAATTGCTTCTATCAGTGGTGAAGTAGTTATTGAAGCTCGCTTCTCGCTAATCACTTGCAGTACGACAGTTGCCTTATTGTAGTAAAATTTGGGCCTGGCTGGCGTGTTCAGTTTGATGGGAAAATGCTTATTCGTTATTTTTTTTTCTTTGCCTACAAAAACGCTAAATACTTGGGAATTTAATAGGGTTCTTGGTTTCTGTTAATTATGCGGAGTATGGTAAATTGGATGGATCGATGGAGCTAACGAGATCTGTGTTGAGTGCTAAGCGCCCTCCAGCTAGATGGAAGGTTGACTTTAAAAAGGTAGATCATGGGTCAAACTGGTTGCTGAAGGTGTTCAGTGTGTTGAGACGAGGTTCAGGGTGTCCACTGTTGGACAAAGGGCTCTCCCAAGAGCTCTTTGTCCAACAGTAGACTGCAATAGTTTGAGTTGATTGTTAGTAAATTATTTTCTGCTAGGTCTCTTTCCACAACCCATTTATAAAGAATTTGTCGCTTCTTTCTTTTTCGTGTGGTAAGTGCCTAACCTGGTGTTAGAGTTTGTATGCCCATGGGCCTTTGACTTGGCTTTACATGCCGTCGAGAAAAATGTCTCGGGCATTCTGGTTTCCTCACGGTGTCCTTCCTCCTTCAGCAAGTGCAGCAGCATTATACAATACGCACATGGATACGAAAAATGAGTCTTGGGATAGAACTTGCGACCTATGGCTTGGCAGTCAGACAGTCACACCACTATGCTATCACTGCATTAATTTGTCGTCGTAGTAGGTTTTGTATACATTGCTTTATTTGGTATGATTTCTGAGATTTTAAATCAAATAAGATGCTAACTTTAAAAAAAAAACTTAAAAAAATAACGTTTATTTCGAAATGTAATTCAACACAACAAAAAAGTTATTACGAAAAATATTTCTCTGTAAAACAAATAAACTACGAAAATAATTATCCAACTAAAATAATTTAACAAAGTTTACCCATAATTAAGTTATTTAACCCTCAAAACGCGATAGTGGTCCGGAAAAAGCCCATTATTCCTATAATCGCAGTAAGTAATATTAACAATCTGGAATATAAACCGGTAATTTACAGTTTAGTGTTGTTTTTTAAAGGCATGCCGTAATACAAGGCCTTGATTGATTCTAATAATATAAAGTCGATTATATCACTTTAGGTGGATGAATAAAGTTTATTTCAATTAAATAATTTATCGACTGCCTCGTTGGTCAAATTCGCAACTGCTGGGTTCTGAGGTCCTGAGTTCGATTCCCGGGTCGGGCAAATCGTTATTGAGTTTTTTCATCAGGAATTTCTCAGTTGCAGCTACGGAGTCTGGTTTTGTGCCCGGTTGATGGCAAGAGGAACGGTCCCTAAACACAACTGGCGAAATGTGTCTGTGCCGGCTTGAGCGAACTTTTACTTAATTAGGAAGTCGGTGACAAAAAAGTCGAAGAAACAAACAAAAGTCACCGACGACTTCCAGAAGTAAAGTTATTTTCCACTTTTTCGTGTTTTTTTTTTGTGGCTCATGTCTCAAGCAAGTATAAAGCGTAGGCCACACAGTGCTAGCTTTTCATACTTCGGTTCACACCGCGAACTACCGAAAGTGCCGAACCAAAATATGAAGAGCTCACAATAGCCTGTAAGGCGCTCCGGGGCTCTATTGACGCTCCTGTTGGTCTATTACGTATTTCCGTAAAGTGATATCCACTCAGTGTAATACGTAATACCAATATTATGACATTCACGGTTGTCATCAATGTTCGGTGTACAACCGAAGCTTGATAGTCACTGGATATCAGAAAGATACGTAATAGCCCTGCAGATCTTCTTAATGTGCTGGCGTGCTTCTTTGTTCCGGACAATTACTGCCGGGACAGAAGGCACAGGCTGTTTGCCGTGCCTCCATGTCGCACTGTTTCACGTGCTAAGTCGCACATTCCTCGCACTCTGGCCGCGCTTTATTCTAATCCAACAGACGAGACGATCTGTTTGCGGATGGATGGACGAAGATTTTATTCGCATGTCAGAAGTATTGTGAAAGGAATTTATGAAAGTGTGAACCTTCATAAATTCCTCACACAAGAGTGTGTGTGTAAAAGAGAGTTATGACATAAAATTTTATGTTAAAACAAAATACAAAATAACAAAGTAAACTTATTTATTTCGTATATTTGAATTGTATGTTACTGTTATTGGTTTAGAAATACAACTGTTATAATTAAATAAATAAATGACAAGAGGTGAAACTATGCTCGCCCGGCTCGCACCACTCGCTCGTTTGCTAGCTGGCGGTGGGGCCTGCGCTTAAAAATAAATAAAACAGGTCTTACATATTCACGAAAATATATTTTCGCTTAAATCATGCGGAGGTGCCGAGCCAGTCGAGCCAGGTCCCCTTAAAGTTTAGCCTATTAGGAAAACGTCAACTTTGGCGCGCAAAATAACAATAACTCTCGCTTGGCGTGCGTCGTCAGTGCGCTCGGCCGATCGGTATATTTTCATTAATTAATTCTTTATAAAGTCAACGGGGCGGGGCTAGAGAGCGTTTCTATGTTGTAAGTGCAAGCAAAAATTGGCTTAGTGGTGATCAGACTGAAGTGTCCTCGATAGTACATACAGGCGAACGCAATAAATTCCGTCTTACAACATACAACTAATATTTAATCCGTTGGTTATTCGCGGCGACGGAAATGATCTATTGAGGCACCCTAGTCAGATCCAAGGTCACGCCACAGAACATAATATATGCAATAGCGTTACAATGGCTTGCCAGCCGATCTTCTTTATTTATCGTGTGGTTATTGCCTAACCTGGTGTCAGAGTTTTTATGCCGCCCATGGCTTCTGACTTATCTTTACATGACGTCGAGAAACATCTCTCAGGCATGCTGGTTTCCTCAAGATGTTTTCCTTCACTGGAGCGAGTGATAATAAATTATACAATACGCACATAAGCCCGAAAAATCAGAGGTGCGTGTCTAGGGTTCGAACTCAAGACCTATGACTTGGCAGTCCGACGGTCACACCACTAGGCTATCACTGTTAGCTCCATTAAAACGTCCAAAATTAAGCAAAATAGGTGTTAAAGATCACTTACGGCCATTTTCAATAACTTATTGTTTGGTTTCGGTAGGTTGCTATCTCTGTCTGTTTGACATTTTGCTTACTGACTGGTTAGAAACAAAACGTCACATAAAATATTTTTTTGATTTTTCTAAGAATCAAGTGACAGGTAGGTGACGCGGATAGGATATTTCAAGCTAACTTTGTTTATAAAAACACCGATAGCTGCGAGACGTGGCATATTGTGACAGTTATACGTAAGCAAGTTATAGAAATCGGGCCTTAGAAAATTCTAATGCTTCTAACAGTGATTGTAACTCTGTCATGGTACAGTCGTGGTCTTTTCCGCCTGATCAGTTAATTTTTTTTTCACTTAAATCATGTGGAGGCGCCGAGCCACGCCCCTTTCAAGTTTAGGCCTATTAGGAAAGCGTCAACTTTGGCGCGCAAAATAACAATAACTCTCGTTTGGCGTGCGTCGTCAGTGCGCTCGGCCGATCGGTATTGTCTTTCATTCATTATTTCTATACAAAGTCAACGGGGCGGGGCTAGAGAGCGTTTCTATTTTATAAGTGCAAGCAAAAATTAGCTTAGTGATGATCAGGCAGGCGTGTCCCCGATAGTACATGCATGGTGGCCGGTGGGTGGTGTGTACATGCAATTGAAGAAGTGATGATGGTTTCACTGAATTAAAGCCCCCACGGCGAGGTTATACTTGAAAACGTCCTTCATTCAATAGTTAATCAGTCTTACAACCTACTTTCTTGTTGCCTTGCTAATATGTATCCGTGGTGTGACCTATTTTATTTCTTACTTAAATAAACTCACGCCTTTTTTAACCGAGGGTAGGCAGAAATTACAGCGCATCGGTTGCGGTTGCTTTTCTCAGTTTTAGAGTTCCGTATCCGAAGGGGAACCAACGGGACCCTAGTCAGCCTCCGCTATCCGTCCGCCCATCCGTCTGTCTGTCAGCGGGCTGTATCTCATAATCCGTAATAGGTAGACAGTTGAAATTTTCACAGAATGTGTATTTCTGTTCCCGCTATAACAACAAATTAAAAATGCAAAAGAACTCTTCATATGTGAGTCCGATTTTTGTACCTACTAACTTAGACCAAGTAAAAAACCAAGACATAGCTGCGAACAATAAAGTGAGGCCAACGCGGCGCAAATTAGGTCTCGCTATGTTCATACACGCTCACACTTACATCAAATTAAACTATGCCTCATTAAATGCACAACATGTTTACGAAACTGGCCTCACTTCTCTGTTCGCAGAGTTCCGTCTTAAATTTTTTGTTGGTCTTAGTGTGCACGGCGAGACGTAATTTGACGGTTCTCACTTTGCTGTTCGCAGAGACCCGGGTCCCAGGCCCTTTACCTTTTTATTTGGTCTGAGACTACAAAGGAAAAACTAAATAAACATCTTAAACTCAAATAGACACATACCCTCACCAATTTTCTACCTGTGCCTATTAAAATAACTACACAACTACAAAAGACGATACTCCCACCTCAACCCTTTGAAAACCCACAATTACACACCACACGTTCTCGTATTCCCGACAATTAATCGCACATCGCACACGATTAATCGCTCAGTCGCACACGATTAGTCGCACACCCCCTTACAAACGGTTTTTCTGTAGACTAAGCTATTTTCCCGCCGCGTTCAGTTTTCACAACTGTCATTAACTTGTAATAAATGTTTCTGTTCTAGTTTTCGTTAAATATTGTTGTGTTTATTGTTTTAAAGGGGATTTTGTAAGGTGAATTAAAGGCCTTGAGAAAGTGAACAGACATAAACTAGCGAAAGCTTATGTCAAACCCTTGGAAACTCGTTGCAAAATTATTTTGCGAATTGGACATGTTTCGACCGCTGGACATTTTGCGAATTGGACATTCAGCGCCTAAACGAATTAGAGGTATATCGTTCACTATCACGACTATCACTATATCACTATTACACGCAGGCAAGGGCTCAAGCGTACGTCCTTCTCGCACGGTGACTGTCGTTAGACTAACTGATTGACAGAGATCCCCTCCCTCGTGTCCATGAGACAATATATTATGTATCTATTGCATAGATACAAACACTCAAAAGGAATCCTCACCAGTGTAGTAGGCCCGCTGAAGTTTTTTGTGGAGTGTACCTCAATACATAACATTACATTATCTTTATTTTTGACATGGTTTTTAAAAAAATATTCCGTGGTTCTTTCTTGGTTCTTGCGGTTGGTTCGATCCTTGGGACGAGAAACGTTTATCGAGTTATTCCATTAGGTGTTTTCATTTTCGGGCGAATTTATAATAAAAATAAATAAATAAATATCGCTGGACATTACACACAGCGCCACCTAGTGCCACATTAAGCAACGAGGCTTGTGTCGTAGACACCAGATAGTTGATATACTACATATTATATACGTTTTGATTGTAAATACATACTTAATATACATTTTAAACATGCATTACTTGGAAACAAATATCCATGCTCATCACACAAACATTTGCTCCTACCGGGATTCGAACCCGGTAACCTAAGATATATATACGTAAGGCAGCCTCACCGCTGCGCCATTCGGGTCGTCGGGTTATGGCAATAGGCTCACTCTATATTACATGAATCGCAACATTACTATTGAAATGTGGATGTTCTTAACACCCCTATCAAACATGTCGAGGAATTCAATGGTGTTAATGTATGTATGATACTTGCTAAGTATAATCACAATGTTATAAATCAATGATAAACTAATTATCATTCCAATAATTAAATTAAATATCATCACAATTTTAATTTAATTTGTATTTTAATTTACCTTATTTGTATGTTAATAACTTGTATTTATATTTCTATTTTTAATCTCAATTCCAACCATTATTAATTCGTCATGACATCTATGTAATTAAATTTGAATGTTTTAATCTTTAATAGTAGCATGATTGTTTAATTATTTAATCGCATGTATTCCTAATTTTAATTAACTTATGTCTTTAGAGCATGTGTACTCGTTAATGTGTAAGCTGTGGTTACCTGTAATTGAGTGTGCGTTACAAGACCATGTATTCTGTCATAGTTTTCATTTATACAAGAAATTGTAGTCATTTTATTTATTTTGGATTACCAACGAGCACCTCGTTGGTAATTCAAAATAAATAAAATGACAGCAAACCTAGAAAGAAACAATGCAATAGTAGAATGGTCCAGAGAGATAAGCTACAGGACAGTAAAATATTATTCTGTAATACAACAATTTCACTGAGTTAAACGTGTTTCAGAGACAGCTCATGCCGTGCCGCAAACATGGCCGCCTGTGGGCCCAGCATAAACGTGCAGGCAATTACAATCTGAATTTTAACGTATTTTTAGGGTTTTGTACCCAAAGGGGTATCAACCTTATAATTATATTATCCGTTGTCTGTCCGTCCGTCTGTCAGGGCTGCATTTTTGAACCGGGAAATAATAGGTGTCGAAAAAATGGACACTTGAAATTTTTACAAAGTGTGTATTTCATTATGGTGGCCGCTATAACAACAAAAAAGAAAATTCAGTAAAAATAAAAGGGTTTCGCACTCTAAAAACGTTACTTCGTGACGGTTTGAAAAAAAAATTGACAAATATTGTAGTGACACTGACGGAACCCTTCGAGTGCGAGTCCGACTCGCATTTTGCCGGTTAAGCAATGAAAAACACGTTTTTCCTTCATTTTTAAATTTTTGGCTTGTGCAATAGGCATTATAAATATTATCACCCATTAATGTGATTAGTCTCACACTTAAGTAAATCATCATCATTATCAGCCTATAATGTTCCCACTGCTGGAACTCAAGCCTCCTCTCTATGAGAGGGAATGGGCTATAATCCCCAAGCGGGTCCAGTGCGGATTGGTGTGGAAGTAAATATCGAGTGCGAATCCAGTTTGTAATTAGGATACGTTTACTCCGCGTGGTTGTGCTAGGGCTTCAGCATAGCTATTCACAACGCTTCGATTCGATTTTCGATTCGGAAAGTCGTATGTCTATCTCGCTCGATTTCGTAATGTCAAAAAAAGACAGACATACGACTTTCCGAATCGAAAATCGAATCGAAGCGTTGTGAATAAGGGGTCTGGTCTCAATATAATATGAAGCTACTTCTATAATTTATGTTTGTTATAATTCGGAGTTTGAACTGGAGCTTTGTAAAGCGATTTTGTGAGGCTAATGTTTTGCGCCGTGTTGGGTCCTATCAGCGAATAAAAACAAAAACGGTCGTGGTTTCGATTCCCAGGTATTTATAGTATTTATAAGTTTTTTATATATATAAGTTTTTATTGTTTAAAGTATTTATAAGTATTTATATTTATATATATATATTTAGGGTATAGTATTATTGGGTTTTTCCCTCAGGAATTTTTCAGTAGTAGCCACGGAGTCTGGATTTGTTCCCGTACAATGGCAATAGGCTCGCCCTATATCACATGGGACTTAAAACATAACTGGCGAAATGTTGGTGTACTATTAGGTACACATCTGCCTTACCCTTCAGGGATTACAGGCGTGATATTATGTATCAAATGTTGTTGAGAACAATGATGCGCTAGTGTTGCTCATCATTGTTTCCTGTGGAAAAAGATTTTTGCATTCTAGAAACGCCCAATTAAAAGACTTTTAGAGTATTTTAAAGCTTTAAAGTAAGTTTTGTTTGAGTTTCCGGAGTTTAAAAGGTTCATTTTACTTTTCTTTTGATCCCGAACCCAAAACCAGCTTTAAAACATTTTGTAACAATTAACTTTCCAACTCTCAAAAAAAAACAAAATATTTAAATTCACTTCACTCATGGGCACTTAAAAACGTTGAGAAAAGGTGCATGGTTCGGCTTGGTGGTTTCCTATGTAAAAGAACCAAGTAAGGAACTCCATGGTCCCCTCTGGTTGTGCTGAGTCATTGTTCTAGTGATTGTTCTACTAAAACAATAAAAAATAAATATCGCTGGACATTACACACAGCGCCATCTAGTGCCACACTAAGCAACGAGGCTTGTGTCGTAGATACCAGAGAGTTGATATACTACATATATACTTTTTGTTTGTAAGTACATACTTATTATACATATAAACATCCAGGACTCGAAAACAAATGTCCATGCTCATCACACGAACATTTGCTCCTACTGGGATTCGAACCCGGGACCCTAAGAACGTAAGGCAGCCACACTACCGCTGCGAAATTCGGGTCGTCAACTACTGAGCATGAAGTCCTTGATTTGATAACCAAGTCGGGCTAAGACGTGTCATTGGGTTTTTCAAATCAAATCAAATCCACCACCACCACCAGAAACTTCACAGTCACGGAGTCTTGGTTGATGGCAATAGCGCCTGGTGGATGACAATAGGCTCTCCCTCTAATATAGGATTTAAACATAACTGGCGTTTGGGCATTTTTTATTTCAATTCAAAGTCAAAAATTCATTTGTTTTCTTATGGTGACGAGTCGGGACTTCTAGTATGGAAAAAGTTTTTGGTGACCAATCGGAACCGTGAAGAATCGGGTATAACTCGGCGCGCTGAGGCGTTATGTTATGCTAGCACACGGCGTATTTTAAACGCGCAGACGACGCGCAGATGACGCGCGAAGACGCGCTTCAAACGAACGCAACCTTGTAAAGCACACGGGGCGATCGTGAAACGCGCGTCTACTGCACTTGTACGCACAGAGACAGCGATACAGACGCGCTGGAGTCGCTTGTAGCTTCCGCTTTTTGGTCAGGGACTCCACGTCAGTTGTACAATGGCGTCGGTTGAGACAACACTGCTTACGCTAGTTTTGACCTTTAGTACGGGCTTCAAACGAGTTTCGAACGCGCTTCACACGCGCGTTCGAATCTATAGAAACGCAAAAATCTACGGCGCAGAATACGCGCGTTCCTGAAACGCGCGTCGTCTGCGCGTTTAAAATACGCCGTGTGCTAGGGGCTTTATATAACTTCCTAACTCTTACAATCAAAAACTAATAGAATTGAAACAAAAGGCAAAATTAAATTAAAAAGTAATAATCTGTTGAACACGACCGATGAAGCTGTGTCTAATCATGTGGCTGCCAGTAATTACGTACTGGCTGAATCAGAGCCTGTACTAGCAGCGTGGACAATTTGGACGATGTGGACATGTGTCATGTGGGTTTATGTGAAAATAGGGCTTCATTTGAAATTGAAAAAAAACCAAGATTTATTGTTGTAAAAATTAATGTCTGTAAACCGCACTGGGTTTGTTTTTCTGCTCGTGTCCAAGCATTAAGAACACTATACAGAGTGTAAGTGTGAACACCGTTATCACTTAAACCATGGGTAGTTGACATAAATAAAAAAATATAGGACCGAGTTAAAAAGCAGATTAAGTAATTTACTTAAAAAAAAATATCCGACACTGTCCGCGAATTCAATTATTCAATTATTATAAAAGTCTACTATGCAATTTAAATGCAGAACAAAGACGGGATAGACACCCATTAGTTGCAAATCATCTTCAAAACGTACACAAGAAAAGCATTACCGAAGTCTTACAACCGCAAATCCAGCCAAGACACAAAGATAATCCTTCCCCCAAGACTTAAACTGAGACATAAATCCAAAAATTCTACCATATAAATCACAGACTCCATCAAGTTCTTGGCACAGGGCCTACATAATTACATTTCAGATAATTATGTTCCGTATCCATGCATATTCATGAAGTTTGCTTTAGAGCCCCTTTGAGACTAAGCTTTAATGCTAAACAGCGATTTACACTCGATGTATGATGCCACTTAATTGGCGACGAAGTGGTTTTGAAACGTGTAGAACAAAGGTTGAAAGCCGTTTGAGTTTCTGGAGGTAGGAGGATAAAATCATCATTCATCATCGTTTTCATCAGCCTAAATAATTGAAAATCATTTTCAAAGCCTTTTAGCTAAATATAAAATAATAATAATAAATAAATAAATAATAAATATCGCTGGACATTAACACATAGCGCCATCTAGTGCCACACTAAGCAACGAGGCTTGTGTCGTGGACACCAGATAGTTGTTATACTACATAGATACTTTTTGTTTGTAAATACATACTTATTATACATATAAACATCCATGACTTGGAAACAAATGTCCATGCACATCACACAAACATTTGCTCTAACCGGGATTCGAACCCGGGACTCTAAGAACGTAAGGCAGCCTCACTACCGCTGCGCCATTCGGGTCGCCAAATGCCACATAGGTCGATCTTCAGGGTTATGCAGTGCTTGCCATGTAGATGGATGAACATCTATTACAAATCGAGTTTCCTCCGTGGCACGGAAAGCACGTTGAGTCGTTGATCCCGGCTGTTATTTCGCTCAGGCGCAAAATGTCTCTTTCGCAAAATGTCTACTGGTAGTAAAATGTCTCTTTCTCATAACGCGACATTTTGCGAAAAAGATATTTTGCGAAAGAGGCATTGTGAGAAAGCGATATTTTGAGAAGGAGTCATTCTGCGAAAGTGGCATTATGAGAAAGAGACAAAATTGTAGGTCCTTGACAGTCGTTACAGGTAGTCGGTAGCTTAAAAGTCTGACAACCAGTCTAACCAAGCGGTATCATATACAACATTATTTTTATTATATGCAAAACCTGGATATAGTTTGTTCAGAATAAGCAACTGAGTCGATTCCCATATTTTTTACACCATGTTATATATATGTTGTCCCAAAAATATTTAAAACGATACAAGTTGGACACCAAGCGAGTAAAGTACCTAGTAGTACCTACCCGCTATCATAGGCGCACAACTGACAGATCATAGCGGCGCAGGCGCACAGCGCGGGCGCTCAGCGCGGGCGGCGCGGGGGCGTGAGCCGCGTGGTGACCACGTCTTTTTACGAACAACCAGGTAACAGAACAAGCTTATAACTTAGTGATTTTTCATGAGACAGTTTTGAGATTTCGTACATAGATTCTTCACAAAATACTCGACCCGTGTATCGGGTTTCGCAATAAATTAAAACTAATGTTGTATACAGGGTGCATACGGTAAACGAGGCAGTAAGGGGAACTACAACAAACTAAAATTTTCAAATAAAATGTATGGAAAAGGTTTATTTTGCAATTTCTGCCTTTTTAGTAGGTACTCCAACCTGGGTTGGTCTAGTATACATTTTAAATCAGTATTAGAAACAGGATCGATTGGCATCAAAAAAATGTTTTGTGTAAAATGGCCATTTTCTTACTAACTGTACATTTTTTCTGTCAAAATCTGTGAATGGGTATCAAAATTTTACGAAAAATTATGGATAGTCTTATTAGACCATTTTCGTGTAGCTGCAACAGTTATTGTAGCTTCCCTTACTGCCCCGTTTACCGTATCCACCCAGTATACACGTATTACGACTGTCAAATTGTACAAATGTCAGCTGGGACCAACAGCTTTACGCACTTTCCGAGGGACGGAAGAAACTCGGTATGTTATGGGTCCCATCCAAGGGCCAACTTAAGCAAGCGCGGTTTAACATAAAGATCCGATCGAGTACAACACAAAATTCATTAATGTTAGTACAACTTGATTCTAGTGTTTATTCCAATCAAAAATTGGCAAGGAACACAGGAAGGTACTAAGCCAAGTTTGAACCCCCAACCTTGTATTCCAAAAACCCTTAACCTTGAAACCATCACGACAACCTACTTACAACTAAAGCAATAAATCCCAAAGCATATAATTTCCGACTTAATATCTGAAACCGATTTTACCCTCTTAATGTTTTGATTCAATTACTGCCAATCATTTGCATTTCTGAAGCCAGCTTTCCTACTGATACTTGTGCAAATATTTAGAATTGATTCACTCAGCTTCCGGGAAATAATGAACGATTAAAATTGTATCTTAGAACGAAGGAGGACCGGTAATTGGGTCACCCGGTGACTGCCTTCGATTAAGTAAAGATTGACTTGAATATTTCATCGGTTCTGCAAGGCCTCGAGCTGTAAATGAGGTGGTTTGCGAGGTTATAGGTAAAGAATAGCATGGTAAAAAGTTTTGTGTACAAAAAGGTAGGAAAACTCAGGTAAAAGGTTTCATTCAGGTCTTCTTGGTGTAAATCTATAATGAAGTAAGTTTATGATATCATTTGTTTTGTTTCTCATGTTGGAATATATATTTTTTTTGTACTTCCGTAGGTAGTAACTACATTTAAAGTAGCTGTCTCAATTATTTTTTTAAATACTAGTGATGTGAAGTGACTGACTATAGCTTAACTAATTACATTAAAGATCCATTGATCCATTTTGCTCGCCGTTGTACATAAGCTATATATTTGAATTTTGTGTGTATATTTTTTAATTTTGTGTGCAATAAAGAATATGAATATGAATATGAACAATAGTATTGAGACGCAATAAATTAATATGTAATAAATTAAAAAAGTAAAAAAAACACGCGTCTGAGTAACCGAACTAAAAAGTATAAGAATATTTTCTGTTTTCTTAGTTTCTAACTACATTTAAAGTAGCTGTCTCAATTATTTTTTTAAATACTAGTGATGTGTAGTGACTGACTATAGCTTAACTAATTACATTAAAGATCCATTGAACAATAGTATTGAGACGATATAAATTAATATGTAATAGTTTAAAAAAGTAAAAAAAACACGCTTCTGAGTAACCGAACTAAAAAGTAGAAGAATATTTTCTGTTTTCTTAGTTCGACTTATGCGTGTTTTTTTAGTTTGTTTTAACAATTATTTTTTGCCTTTTTAGTCTTTACCGATGATAATTATATAGTAACGAATAAGTACGTGGCACAAGACACTAACGTGTTTTCAGATATGAAACAAATCGTTAATCCTGAAGATCCTGATCAGGATAGTCGGACAAATTTATTAATTTATGGTACAGTCGGTCCTTGATAAGTGTGCAAAGTTTCAATTCAATCCGGCGTTTTGAAGTGGGTGAAAATGACGTTCAAAGATTCCGTTACATAGATACGTAGATAGAAGCCTAGCCTGTATGAAAGCGTATCTTAAGCATTTTAACAACAACAACATCAATTTATTTCAGGCTACAATGGCCCATAGATATAATACATGAACATATTATACCATATTTAACATGAGCTGTGCCAGCCATCAGGCCAGTTTAGAGTTACTGTATACGAAGCTAACAACAGCGTGTTAAAAATAACACCATTCAGAGGGTTAACAGACGATAGTTGCTCCTTAAGAATCAATTGCCTGAAGCTTAACCTTTTACCAAAAAAATCGCGCCGTAAAACTCTCTTTTAAGTACTCCCAATTTTTACTTTGAAAACATTACATATTCATAACCCTTTCAGGCTAAAACGCCACATCTAATAGATATTATTTCGTTGAGCGAAAGTGCATAAGTACTCACTAAAACGATATTCTCGTAAACAATATATAAACTAATAAATCATGTAAGTTTGCAATATATTACTGAAACAATAAACTTGTAATGCAATATGTTACCCGTGGCAGTCGTGGCTTAAGCGACCGCGGACGCTTTTCAATATACTATGGGCAGCGTCAGCAAAATATTATGACGGATAAATTTAATTTTAGTACGAAATGTCAAAGGGATCACTTTAGACATTTTGATAAACAGAAAATACATTGTTTATGAAAAATATGCTGCGAATTAGGGATAAAAATATACTATGTTTTGCAGTATTTTGTGCATTAAAATATACTGATAAGGATATATAAATACTGCTAAATAAATGATATTGCCATGGACGCGTGGAGTGACTAAAATGGATAAATTAAGAAATCAGCTTATAAGAGGAAATTTGAAAATGGCGCCTGTTACAGAAAAGATGTTCGTCATTAAAGTATGTATATTGTTTGTTCCACCATGTATTATTTGTTTTAAAACTAGTTCCCCAACTTTTGAGTATATTCATGTTAACTTCTTTAGGTAGGTACTAACGCGAAAACAGTAAAATAATATGCGTTCTTAGCCTGAAAACAGCAAAGCGTTCACCTACATAAATGTTTTCCTTTGAAATTACCAGAAATTACAGACCAGGCCATGTTTACCCCTCAAGAAATTAACGCATGGGCGATACATACATTAATTCATTAGGCCTTTAATGTAGGGGCGTGGGGTATAAGGGGTAAATGGGGGTAAAAGCTACCCCTTTTACCTCTTCCGACAGTAGGAAGGAAATATTTAGACAATTACACTGATTTGTCTCAACATTTCAAAGGAATATATTTGAGATATTTAAATAATTACAATTAATTAATTAATAAAAAAAATAATTAACTCTAAATAATAATAATAAAATGTACCTGTAACCGTTACAGGGCGTCAAAAAATTCATCCACATCACTGTCAACAGGAAAAGTGCCCAGAAGGCTGGCAGCATTGCCACGTTGGATGGCAATGCTGATTCTTTGGCCAAAAAATAGGCCCGCCCTCTGGTCACGTGAAGAGTCGACCAACCGCTTGGCGATTTCTCGAAATACTAGGTGGGCACTCGGACCCCATGGCCCTAGTGTTTCAACCCCAAACGGCTCAAACACATAATTACCAATTAAATTATTGTATTTGCGCCGTTTGAGGTTTTCAGCACCTGCAGCAGCCGCCACAGCGCAGATTTGTCTTAATTATTTTGTTACTGGAGTAACATAATTCAATGATACCCTAGGAATAATAATTATATAGTGCAAGTAATGATTTGATGATAGACAGATAATACAAGGCGAGCCTCTTGCCATCAACCGAATTCCTGATAGAAGAACCCAATCACTCTTTGCCCGACCGGGGAATTGAACCCAGGATCTCCCAGGGCTCAGCAGATGTGCTTTCAACCACAAGATCAACGAATAAGCCGGTAAAACCTTTTTAAGGAACTTAATTAGTAAAAGTAGACGCAACCTTGGGTGTGACACCCTACTTCTATAACCTATACTTTCTTTGAAGATTCTTGAAAAGGTCACGGAAGTTTTATTAAGGTCAAGTGTAAGGTCACAACAGGGACACTCGGTAGTAATAAAGGTACGTTTTGACAAATTGCATGTATTGGTGAGAGGGTGTTTCTTGTGAATAACATATTGCGTACACGTATGCTACAATGTTCCTATTTACTTTTGTGTTTAAACTTAGATCGGTCTCATGACACCTTTATATCATAAATGAGCAATATTTGTATGTAAGTATATAAGGTGTGAAAAACCTCTTAACGAAGCCGAAAGACGGGGCGGACGTTTTCCCCGTCATTGCGATCATTTTTTTGTTCTACACCATACCTGGGAATCTTCTAGTTATCGTTAGTTCTTTAGTTGGGGGTCAAAGTTCCAACTTTTTGACAAGTTTTTTTTTTTAATTATAAGTTTTTAATGTAAGATTTTTACTGTAAACACCTCCACGACCCCCGTACTATTAATTCCATCCATCACACAATATTCATCGCACAATGTTTTGAGTGCGTTACATTGTGTTCTACTACAAGACATGATTTTTCGACCCAAAAATAAAGTCATTTCCCTGCAACAATTTTTGCGTAAAGTTACTTAGTTTGATGTACAGAATGCTTGGTTGACGGCTTCGTGATGAGGTTGTTTACACCCTGTATTTGTGATCACGTTATCGAAAACGGCGATATCGATTTCGATGACAGTAGCAATAGAGGGGTTTACGGAGGCAAAAATTCGATCTAGCTAGGTCTCATATCTGGGAAAATTCTTTTCTCTGTTTTCACCTGACCAGAGCTCGGCCGCTCAGGTAATTATTTTAGTATGTAAACTCTAGTCCTATAAAAGCTGCACCACTTTAACTGGAAGTATTTACATGGATGAAAAATCGAATAAGCGTTCTTACAGACGAGCGGCACGTTGCCAACTGCAGATAAACTGCAGCCGTCGCCACCTGTCGACGGCAGTTATCGGCGCTTCGGCGGCTGCCGCCCGGCGCGTCGACGGCAGCCGTGGACAGGTAGCGACGGCTGCAGTTTATCTGCCGTTGGCAACGTGCCCCTCGTCTGTATGAACCCTAAGCTGGTAAGTAGAAGGTAGACACTACGAGGCCAGACTGTCAATCTTAATCACGATCCGTGATCGAAATCATCGATTGATATTGAAAGGCATTCAAAATTGTATAAAACACATTTAAATCACACTATCACACTAATAATATTATAAAGGCGAGAGTTTTTGTCTGTAGAATGTGGCCTATATCCAGCAGTCGACATCTTTTGGCTGAAATGATAATGATGGTGTGGTCATTATGAGTATATTATGTATATTTGTTACTCTTTCACGCAAAAACTAGTCAACGGATTTAGATAAAATTTAGCACTCAGATAGTTTGTGACCTGAATTAACACAAAGGATACTTTTAATCAATCAATCAGTTTATTTGTGAAACATAGGTGTTTACATAAATAGGGGGTGCGCTATGTTTTGTCATAATTAAGACATACAAATTTATAAGTGACCCATTAGGTGTCATTACATTTTGTCATACAAAAATTAAATAATACATTTTAAATTAATTAATAGGTACATGAAAAGAAAAGGATGAAAAAATAAATTTACATCAAATACAATAAAATTAATAAATAGTCATAATACCTGCTTCTTAACAAAAGAAAAAAAAAACAAAGCAATATTTTATTAATTGGTCGTTCAAAAGTTCGTCTACATTATAATAACATATTTGATAATAGCTTTTTTAAACTTAAATAATGTCATATTTTTTTATGTCATCAGGAATAATCCCGTTAGTATGATCCCGTGGGACGATTATCGAACTCCACGCGAGCAAAGCCGCTGACATAAGATAGTATAGGCATGACGACAGTATCAAAAAATTGCAAATCTATTTAGTCCGTCAGTTAGAATATTGGAAACTAGCTGTTGCCCACGGCTTCGCCCGCGTGGAGTTGTATAATTGTCTCACGGGATCATACTACTGGGATGAAAAGTATTCTACTCGTATGTGTTAATCGAGGTTATAAACTACCTGTGTGCAAAATTTATTATGTGTGTATTACATTTTTGCCGCACTCAATTCATATGAAATTTCATGCAAATAATGTCCAAGGAATAAAAGTTTCATACAAACTTTCATCCCCTATTTAACTCCCTTAGGGGTTGAATTTCGAAAAATCCTCCCTTAGTGGATGCCTACATCATAAGACGTGTACGTGTGCGAGATTTTAAGATTCTAGCCCTAAGGGTTTGGCCTGTGCGTTGATACATCAGTCAATCACTTTTGCCTTTTATATATATAGATTAATGGACACGTATTTTTTGTTTTTGTAAATCAATGAATATTGGCAAAAGATAAAACGCATCAAAACTCGGGAGTGGGGGCTCGTGACGTCAGAACTAGCTAAAAATTATACCATGGCGTGACGTATTGAGAATTTTAAAAGCGTATCTTCGTCAATTTTGGTTTACGTAACAAAAGAAAAAACACGAGTCAAATATATTTTGATAATCTAAGTGACAGACTAATTAGATATTTTTTGTCGTCTCGCCTATTCGTATTAACAAACACTTTAAAAGACACTTGACAAATTGCCAAAAATGTCAAGATTTTTGCATACACAAATGTTGAAATCGCGAAATAACTCGAAACCTCGATAGCACCTCATCGATAGTACTTGGATCTGAAGTTCAATATCACCGCCTACGTCATTATCAACGATAGTATAAAAACGAGAAGCGTACTGCGGGGTCAAGTACAGTTCATGTGGTTTCTGAGAATAACTTTGTTTTTCCTTCGTATTATTAATGATAGCTGTGATTTAATATTCCTTTGGTGTAAGTATTATTAAATGACATGTGTTTAGAATATTGCTCATGGTTGAAACTGGAGATGTGGCTAATAATATGTTTCTGAGAAGGATAGTCTTTTAAATGAAGCACTTTTTAAGGTTCCGTATCTGAAGGGTAACCCACGGGACCCTATTATTAAGCCTCCGCTATCCGACTGTCTGTCCGTCCGTCTGTTTGCCAGCGGGCTGTATCTCATTATCCGTAGTAGGAAGACACTTGAAATTTTCAAAGAATGTGTATTTCTGTTGGCGCTGTAACAACAAATAATAAAAATTAAAGAAGGCTCCCCTATTAGGATCGTACGGAACCCTCCATGCGAGATTCCGACTCGCACTTAACCGGTGCTTTTTTGTTAATTTTGGCAAATTGTACCATTTAGATAATAAAATTTGCCTTAAATAGGACGGATGGTGGTCGCTAGTATTGATTCTGGCTTTTAGGAGTTGCAGTGGTTTGGAAATAGAGTGGAGGGCCTGTCCCATATAAAAAAAAACACACCTAAACTCACTTCCATGAAGATAAGCAGAAACCACAAAAAGCCACCTGCAGTTACGATCCCTGTTACTGTTAGCCTGTGTCATCCAACTGCTAGGCAAAGGCCTCATCCCTATGACCAAAATCCATCGAAATCCTTCGATCCAGGGCCACTGTGGACCACTGGTAGTTGGTTCTGTCCAGCTCGTCCCGCCATCTCCTGCGAGGTCTACCGCGTCGCCTTCTGGCTGTGTCAGGGCTCCACATCGATCTACAATCTACAATAAATACATACTCCTTTTACTTCTTAATTGTTTTCCCTGGTTTTACATAAAATGAATTACCATCTTACTAACAAGCAACCGCATTGAACTGTCGACCTTGCCGGATCGCTTTACTGCACGATGTTACACCTAACTATTAAGGTTAGTAGTTAAGCACTTACTAATCACCTTCGCGCATCGCACTAACTCGTTAGACTAACTAGATTTGCTCAACATGATCGAAATGATAACGAAATGTAGGTATACCTAGTGTTATGTGTTAACTAATTTTATTTTGCTAGTGATTTCGTTTTGCGACTAAAAGAGTGATGAATTTATATGTTGATGGGTGAAGAGGGAGAGGAAGACGAAGGAAACGATGGTTGGATTATGTGAAGAACAATATGAATGAAAAGGAGTTAATTATAGCGTGACGGGTGACATCAGAGGAGAAGGGAAGAAAACACCGTTACAAGCATTTTTGATGGTATTAATTTAAAAAAAAAAAACCCGACTGCTAAAAAATAACTAATACCTTTATAGAAAAAGCGAAAAGAAAAAAACAAGTTCAGGAAACAGGACATTGACTGCAACAGTCGGGACCCATATTGAATGTAATGATTTTAGTCTAGATTATTTAATGGGTCCTGACTGTTGCAGTCAATATGTCCTGTTTCCTGAACTTGTTTTTTTTTTCAGTTTTTATTTAAAGTTACTAGTTATTTTTTCGCAGTCGGGTTTTTTAATTTAATATTTATTTATTTTTTTACACTTTTCAGTTACTTAGCCTTAAACCATTTTAAAATCCTCATGATGAGCCCTTTATCGAGCCGTTCAGGCTGCAGAGCGTGCCAAACATTTGAATTTGGCGCCAAAAATCCGCCATTTTGTTTTTATTTTATTTTCATATACCCAGTGTCACTCTCACAGTAAATACGAATCTAACGACACATCACAAGCTAAAATCCATCGAGATATCTATGGAGAAGAATGGGCATCAAACTCCATGGACTGCAGGGGGGGTCGATCGAAGGGTATGCTTGCTGACGTCGGTCCAAGACCTAACATGGCAGGTTATGTAACAATCTATGTGAAGAGTCACCTGTCTCAATACAAATTTATACTGGGAACCATTCATGTCTCGGAATGCACGTAAAGTAAAAAAAGGCTTTGAGTGTCTCAGAAAGCACGGATGCAAAGGCTCCGTGCTTTTAAACGAAACAGAGGGGTCGGGACCAAAAAGGTCTCTGCTGTTATTTGTACTCGTAGATCGGTTTTATGAACAAGTTTTAACATTTGCAATATTGAGTAAATTTATTTTTTATTTTTTTATTTAAAGAAATTCTAATACTTGGTAGGTTTTACTTAATTCTAAACTCGCCAAACTTTTACGTTTGATGGCGGGAGGCACTCTTTTACATCATCATCATAATTAACCACCTTACTTACTTAGCTAATACTTTTAAATATCTTTATTACTGTTATGTTTAAATCTTATACAATGTAGGTATTTAGTTCTGTTTAATATCCTGTATAAAGTTTTTTAATTTTATATTAAGTGATCCTTTACTAACTTTTACTTTAACGTTTTTGAAATTCTAAGCATTGTAATTTTAGATCAAGACTGTTGTAGTGAGTATGATGAAGGTTTTACTTGACAGTAATTCGTTTAGTATTTATTTTATGTGATCAGTGTAGAGGTAAAAAGCTTTCTAATTGCATTCGTAAATTAATTTGTACAATCAAGTGTTGTTAGGGCAAGTGCTTACAAAGCTTATCAAAGGAGACGTATATTTTTGTATGGGACTCTGGCCATAACCTGTAACTTTTAGGAAAGCTGGGAAACTAACCCCTGAATAAAGTAACATTTTTTCCTAAATTTAAAGTGTTTTATAAGCACACAATAAAAATTAAAAAATTTTGACGTTTATCGTGACAGTTGTGGCAGGTTGTAGAAATAACGTTTACCTAACCTAAAAATTGTCAAACCTACAAAATGTCATCTGGATTGACTGGAAGCCAACCCACATCCACTAAGCATTGAATGCACTTGGGTATTATTACTTGCTTCATCACTGGAAAACCAAATAATGAACAAGCATTGTAGGCAAATTCTGGGACACAGACTGATGATGATGATGCTGCTGCTGTACATATGTATTATCTCTAGTATAATTGTAATTTTATGTCTGACTTTTAATAACAATTTGTTTTTATTTTCTTTTTATTTATATTTGTCATTTTTATTATTATTATTGATTATTCACAGATAATTATATCACATGTTATTAATCTTTTTTACACAATTTTTATTTTATTTTATTTTATTGCAATATTCCTAAGAAATTAGACGTCATAAATCATTGATCTTGATCTTTTAATATTCATTTGATTTTCGCTTTTCCAATATTTTATTATTAATTTGTTCCATTGTATTAATAATTATTTTAAATTGTATATGGATTATTATCGTTTTGAGTTTGTTATTTTATCATCTTTTGTTTGGATGGTACCTACTGTTTTATTTTACAAAATGTCTACACAATCTATATTATTGTTCTGAAATAAATTACTTATGACTTAAAGACAAAAGCCTCTATTGTCTGAAAGACAATGTAAGACTTTACAGGAAACAAATAAATTGAATGAATCGATCCACCATTACGATTTCAGTCCTCTTCACCCGCGTTCCGTCACCAAATTAGGTTCCGATGTAAATCGTGAATAAAGCCAGCAATTTCGACTTTTCTTGTTAAAACTTCAAAAACTCCGATCTGTTTTACGTCTCTTTCAAATATTTTGTATCAAATTAGCATTTCACTTCTCCATACAGTGGATCACAACTCTGACATATTTGCTGACAGTTTTTGCTGGCAACGTTATTATAATGAATGCAAATCCTGTAACGGAATTAAATTTTAGATTAATCTTCTTATGTTAATTGCGTTGGGAATTCGACGGAGGAATGTGAATGAATGAAAGGGAGTAATTCAAATACAATTTTCGGTTGGTTGTTCGGCCATTTTGTTTTTCGTTCATTGGCTTTCGCCGCGCTTACAGAACTGGTTATTAACGATGATGTTATAGTGTTTTTATCAGTTATTTCAGCATATTATAATAGATAATATAACATCAGCGCTAATGGAATAGTAAAACATGTATTGGATTGATGACATAAGCAAACGCAAAGCCAAGATGTCAATTTTCTTCAACTTGATTGTACTAATTAATTTACAAATACAATTATAAAGCTTTCTAGCTCTGATCACTTAAAAAAAACTTACTAAACCACTTACTGTCAAGTAAAATCTTCATCATACTCACTAGAACCTTCTTGACCTAAAAGTACAATACTTAGAATTGACATAAACCCAAGAGAACTACATTTCACAACCAAAATTTACTCAATAACACAAATGTTGAAGCTAAACTTGTTCATAAAACCTCCTTGTCAACTCTACACCTTTGAGGCCTCAAAGTTTCTTAGAAATGTGGCTTAGGCAGCGTAGAGAAAATGACAAAGTTATGAATAGGCCACAACTGTGTAGAACTTATTATGAAGAGTTTAAAATAGACACTGACAATGGTGAACGAGTGGAGCGATGAACGAATGATCGGAGTCTTGCCCATTGTCATTCAGTGTTGTCGACAGACGATGACAGGTGTCTACCAACTGAGAAAGTGAATCAAATCTGAAACATAATGGCTCTTTTCATATGAGGTTGACATTTCACGAGTTAACGAAGTAATTTTTAGTAGAAAATTTAGAAGAGAATTCATCTAGTTAGTTCAGCTCTGCGTTCGCTTGGCCAAACATCTTGCATTAGCATAGGTGTGTAACCGCTTCGTTGAATCGTTTTACTGTTCGAGGATGATAAAAGAATAATGCTGGATGTTTTCTAACTTCCCAGATGTTTTATAGAGCACACGGTTTTGGGATATGAGAAACAGAGTGTAACTCGTACTCCATTGAGGGTCCCTTTCAATGGAGTACGAGTCCATACTCCCATCAGATGGGTTTTGTGTCTGATGGGCCGACAGGGCCCGACAGTGTTTGTCTTCTTGTATTTATGTTTATCTCGCCGATAACTTTGTTTGCGCGATGCAGGATTAGACTAGACTAGAGATATTTATGTATATTTTGATATGCTACAACGGTATCGCGTTTGGTGGTAATTTGTTTTATGCTCACCTCCCCGCTTAATTCTATTAGATAGGCCACAGCCTCATTCTGGATTACACCATCTGCCTCCATTTTGTAAAAAATAGATCATGATCTGTCAAAGGACCAATTTGATCGAGACACCATTGTTTAAGTATTGTGTCTACTTCGTGAACAGATCAAGGGATAACGTTTATTTCACCCACACATTTTATTGAAGCCGGTTGCTAATCAAGTAGAAGTCGAGTGAGTAGATGTAGCAATATATTGCAAACAAACTTCAAATTCATAAAATTTCACAGCGTCATCAGACGAAGAAACAATTCTATTAGCGATAACGACGATGGAAAAGCCAGTTTTGTATTGGATTCACGCTATCGGAAAACTTATGTTAATTCTAGTGAAAGTAATTGTAGGAATATGAAACAATTTGGAAACAATAGCCATTTGTCTCGGCCCACTTCAGGGATTCAACATGGCCATGTCGAATCCCTAGCGAACTGATTATCAAGATCTCCCCCAGTTAAACTATAATTTATTATTACGAAATCATCTGAACGGCTACAAATTGTATAGATACATAAGTATTAGTTCTTAAAGTTTATCAAGATTCATGTAAATTGATTTAATCATGGCGCCCACGAATCTGAGCCGTCTGCCATTCATTTCAGATCCGAAGACTTGAAATGAATGAAACCAATTTCGATTACTGATGCCCACATCATTCGATTCCGAATTCGGATAGTTATAATTGATTTCAATTATAAAATCGATTATAATTAAGTATTACTGAATCGATTTCACAACAATTATTCCGATAATCTGTACCCGAGTGTAGATTAGCGTTCGAATTTCGAACTACAGAAATATATATGAAAATGACAGTTCCTAACGGAATGGTTGCTTGATTGAAATGTGCCTATCAAATTCAATTGAAATTGATTACTTACTGGGTATTAATGTTTACGACAGTTAATTATTTTCTTTACTCTGTTAGAAATGACAAGAGGCACTGGAGTGTTAACGTAAAATAAATACGAATGATTTTTGAGTCGAAAATACAACTATCCTATATCGAAAAGCACACTTAGAATCACCCATGAATTAATATTATTAAAAGAAAATGAGAGCAGCGGTGGCCCAGTGGTGGCGGCCCCGACTTACGAATAGTAAGTCGTGGGTTCAATCCCAGACAGGCGCATTACTTTGTGTAGATTATTTCATCACCACTGCTCTCAAAACGGTGAAGGAAAACATCGTGAGGAAACCGGCATGTCCTAGAACCAAAAATTCGAAGACATGTGACATCTACCAATCCGCACTGGGCCCGCGTGGTGGATTATAGCCCAATCCCTCTCACTGAGAGGAGGCCGTGTCCCAGCAGTGGGAACATTATAGGCTGATGATGATGATGTTGAAAATAAAATGAAAAGCAAGCACTTTTGACGCGGTTGTGTATCACTACATAGTATAAAACAAAGTCGCTTTCTCTGTCCCTATAGCCCTATGTATGCTTAAATCTTTAAAACTACGCAACGGATTTTGATGCGGGTTTTTTTAATAGATATAGAGTGATTCAAGAGGAAGGTTTTAGTATATAATTTACGGGCGGGCAAAGCCGCGGGCATCAGCTAGTATTATATAAATCAAACACACTTGTGTTATTGCCACCTTCCAATACGTATATTAATATTCCGATTCTATAACGACATCCATTTATGACAGACGTGACGAGCCAGAATGTTATTCGCATATTTTCATGGTATTTTCCATTACTTGTTATGAAGGAAATTATATGAATAATACATGAACTCTGAAATTATGACGTAGTTATGTAGGGCTCAAGTCAGTTATAAAGTGGTTGTAGTAATGTGATGGCAATGTGCAATTTATTATTATGACGTCATCAAACAATCAAATCTGTGCTACGAGAACCCTGAGACCCTTGTTCAAAATTTTCAACCTCAATTTCTTGAAGTGAGAACTAAATACATTATGTTAAAAACTATTGTCATCCTAAGCAAACCTAACGCCCCGTTCACAGCCTCAGGTGATGCGGTTAGCCATGAGACTATACTTGTTTCTGCTAGTCGCATGAAAGTGACTCATAGCATGCATAAAGTGATTTTCTTTGGTTTTCCCCGCTGTCAGTCAGTGGTCTAAAAGTCTGACTACCAGTCTTACCAAGGGGTATCGTACTACCCAGTACTAACTGGGTTGTGAAGGTCAGACAGGCAGTCGCTCCATGTAAAATACAGGTATTCAGTTGCATCTGGTTAGACTGAAAGCCGACCCTAACGTAGTTGGGAAAAGGCTAGGCATATAATGGTGTTTTTCCAGAAATAGTTTACGCAACATGTCGCTTGAATACGTGGGTCGTGGCCAAGTGGTTAGTTGTAGATCGAAATGGTACATAAAAATTAATCACACCTTCATTTCGGATTTATGAACGTGGACGAGGCGAAAGTGGTATGTATTTATTCATTGAATGCACAATGTACACAACCAATTTTACAGGCTAAGCTTAAAACTAGTGAGTACATGACCCTGTTAGGGCGCAGCAAGATAACTTAAAACTAATATTGCAGAGTATCTTTCACATTTAAACATTATATTAATTAAATTTATTTCTAACATTTCACTTCATTTAGGTACTTAAAAACAATTGTGTCGGAATGTGTTAAAGTTTAAATTAATTAGATAAAATTAGTTAAATAAACAAAAAAACATAACTTGATTACTAATAAATAGAAAAAATATACCATAACTAAGGCAAATCAAATTAATAAAATCACAAATATACAAAGTCAACATAATAAAAATTAAATAAAAATAAAGATAATCCATTGAGAAAACATGTCATATAAAATAATAAATAATCACAAATAGCTTTTTACATAAAAACGAACCTATAATAAAATGAACACATGAATATATCTATTTTAACATTCTATCTTCCATAAATTCTTGGATACTATAATAACACTTTTCTAAGAGCAATGACTTTAGCCTAGCTTTAAATACACATACTGTTCTCGTGGACCGTATATTTTCATTGTACCTTATGTGTAGCAGGAGGCGTTCTGTAGGTTCTGCCAGCCCCCATGAGAAATATGCGTAAGTTTCTCTATGTATGTATACAATATTTCTAAAGAGATTACAAGCCCATGACTTTGTAAAACAATACAATTCGTATTATTTTCGGTAACGCTGTCTACGATACTATCTATAAAATTTAAAAAAAAAAACCGGCCAAGTGCGTGTCGGGCCACGTAAAGGGTTCCTTAATAGCCCGTTATATTTTAGATTTTGTTTTTCAATGCAAGTCTTTACCCATTAAAAACAAGCAACATACTTCATCTATAGTCATTTTAAGAGATTTATTCTAAGGATTTTGTATTTGGTACAAAAATTTTCCAACACCCAAGTTCAACGACTATTACTGCTAAACTAATAAAGTTATCTTAACCGTTATAGTTTTCATGAAATGCACTATCATGATTTTTACTAAAGTTTTCAAGCCTAGCCTAGTTTAGCTTTTAAAGGGGGACTGGAAAAAAAATTGCACTTTAAAGTTTAATATTTCGTAAATGAAGCATTAAATCGAAACTGGCCACCCCTAGGTCATTTTAAAAGACCTATTCAACGATACCCCACACGATGGGGAAGACGAAGGAAAAAAAATCATCCCCACTTCACAATGTAGGGCAGCTACCCTAAAAAAATACACACGATATTACACACCCCTAAAAAATTACAGCTGTTTACATACTAACCGTCTCTTAAAAAAACCTCGGACAAACTTCGCAAAACAGACAGACGGACGGACATGACGAAACTATAAGGGTTCCTTGTCAGGAGACTACGGAACCCTAAAAACAGCCTGATGTATTTAAACTGAAAGAAGAAAACCTGTCACACCGCATCAGATGTCGCTTTACCTAATAAATCATGTACAAAGCGGTGATGAATATTTGGAGGCAACAAAAGTGCTACATTTGTCATTTTAAAACGATACTTTTGTTTAACACGGGCACATTTATTATTTAATGTGAGTGGTGGAACATGGGTTTTAATGGAACACGCTGTACCTGGAATATGGAACAAGGTTTGTTGAAATCGGAAAATGTAAGGGCTCAAAATTATAAAATATCTACTAGCTACTGCCCCGGGGTTCGTTCGCGTTATAGTCAGAAACTACTCCACGGGAACGCTATGTTTTCTTCTAAGTATAGCCTATGATACTCCGGGAAAATGTAGCCTCTATTAGTTCAAGAATTTTTGGTAGCGGATCTGGAATTCCGAAGATTACCCTCTACATCAGAAATTGGCCAACTTCACATCTATTAAGTAGCTTCTGCCAGCGGCTTCGCCCGCGTGAAGTTTGATAATTGTCCCATGGGATATTACTACCGGGATAAAAAGTATCCTATGTGTTAATCCAGGTTACAAACTATATGTGGGCCAAATTTTATTCCAATCCGTTCAGTAGTTTTTACGTGAAATAGTAACAAACTTCAACACGAGGTGCGCATTTATTCTGTGTATCATTAACAGTTAAAAGTAATGTTTTCTTTTTTTTTTTCAATAGCAAAATCTCCCATAAAGTTCGCGCGCGAGCCCCGAGGAATCGGTGGCTTGTTTAAATCATCGGTGGTTTTATTTCGGGTGCATACTGCCCTCATAGAATGGTTTCATAATTTAGTACTCCGCGCGAACTAAATTATGAAATCTTTCTGAGTTCATATGTGCTTGAGGTGGAACCACTGATTTTTTAAACAAGCCACGGATTCCTCAGAACTCGGGCGCGGTCTATGTTTTCTCAGGATGCAGGTGAGTTCTTACTAGTATTTTAGAACGAGCCACTGCATATCTGACCTCCAAAACTCAGCAACTGAGTAACGCAAGAACCCCGTGGTAAGGCTGGTTGTCAGACTATCCAACTTGTGACTCTAAACGACTGTCAAAGAATCAAAGCACTCCCCGCTGTCATGTCATGGCCGTTTGACATGTCTAGGGATCAAATTACCTAAAAGGTACCCAGTCATAACACAAACTATTCTCAATTCTATTCCTTTGCATCATATCTCTCACAAATACACGTGTCATGCACAATGTCCACAGGAGTGACGGGACGTGGCCGATACAGACGTGTGTCAGCTGTCATGACCTGGTGACAGATCACGTTCTGTCATCACGTTCCCTCTGTGTGTGACATGCGCCTATCAACCTTTCATGTGATCAAAATGTTACATTTGTCTTTTTTAAACCTTTTATTTCAGTATGTATGATGATGATGATGATGATGATGATTGAGCACCACACCCAGCCAGGAGCAAGCCTGACCCGAACAAACCGGATACACCAGGGGGAACTGTTTTGTTATGAAAGACATGCTCTGGGATGGGAGAGGAAGCCCGACCAACCGCAGCCAGTCGGGCACAATCAGCCGACTATGCAGCCTAGAGCCAATATAGGAATAGTGATAAAGACAGGTATAATCCATAGGAATGAACATAAGTGTTTTGACCTTCGTTTTATTGGTCTTTTCTAGCATAGGTATGTATATTTATTTCAGAGCAAACATAGCAAGAAAAGAACAGATTTTAAACAGATTCTTTGATATTAGTACGAATTACAAATGATGATTGCACCTGCCTCGTTGGTGTGGACTGTTGGGCATGAGGTCCTAGGTTCGATTCCCGGGTCGAGCTAAGTGACATTGGGTTTTTCCACAAGGATTTTTTCAGTAGCAGTTGCAGATCTGTGCGTGATTTTTTTGATTGCAATATGCTCGTCCTATATTACATGGGACCTAAACATAACTGGTGAAATGTAGGGTACTATTGGGTACACCTCTGCCTAACCCTCTCTGGGATTACAAGCGTGATGATTTGTTATGTATAGAAGAACACCTTCTTTAGTTCTTGCTTTGTTATATTTTTAACAAGGTTTACCGCAAAGCTGACAGTTCAGGGTGAAAAGAAAGAAATAAAAAATATTTTCATCCCCCCATCTCGGAAAGAGTATTTTTGCTCTTCGATATCTGAGTGCAAAAGTCGTTTTTATCCTCTAGAGGATAAAGTAAATTGAATTTAGAACATCGTGTGCACTAAGTTTGTGAATTCAAAACATCATTAAACCTATTTACTTCTACCTCCATGGTGCCGAATTTATCATAGGTACAACCTTTTTTAATTTGTTAAAAACTCAGACTCGGAACCTTCTTGGTGTACTTTTATAATTTGCTTTGCGCGCGCCATTTTCTTGTCAGGTCAATTGTTAAAACCTTTGAGACCTCTGAGAAGGATTTGAAACAGTACGATATTAAAAAAATTGAAAAAAAATAGGTAGAAAATGCCCAAGGCATTAAGTCCGCCTTTGTACAGTTTTTACTTGTGCATAAAGTTTTAATAAATAAATAAATAAATATTACACTCAACTTAACTAACTGTAGCAACGTTACTTTAAATTTTTCTTAATTGTACCTAAGTATTATTTGTTATAATTTAAAGATTATTCTGTAATACTTACCTATCATAATGTAGTAGTTAACACCTAAACTGAAATAAAAGTATCTTGTGACTGTAAATGTTTTTTTTTTTTTGCATTTAGTAATTTCCTCGCTGAGGTGGGATGAAAAGTTACGTGTTGCACTCGAGTGCAAAGATTTTTCACCTCGAGCTCTTTTGATTCCCTCGCTAACGCTCAGGATTCTAATTTTTGAATCACTCGCTGCGCTCGTGACTCACTTGCTCGGTTATCAAAATTGAGCACGCGGTTAAAAAGCAACTTTGCACTCTTGTATAACAAGTAACTATTATTTGACGCCAGTTATTAAAGCACACGTACAATAATATAAATTAAGATACAAAATAAGAAGGAAAACATAGTATGTGCTGTGTGACTCACGGCTGCGCCAAAAAGGTCCATTGGGGTGAGCCAGTCTTACACTCATGTATTTCGTTTCATGAAGGTAGGTAATTTCAAAACATTTCTGTAGAAACGAGGTAAGAACTTACTAAAGCAACGCATTCAGAGTGAAAAACCTAAGGAGATTCTTCATTCTGAATTCAAATACATGCGGTGTTCGAAAATACAGTCATTTGTTTTGAATCAGCTATTCAGCAAAACATTCTCAAGAGTAAAGGCACAAACCCACCGCGGCGTACGCTGTGCACGGGCACGCGGCACATTTTAGCTGCGTGAATTCATTTGTTTGACAACGTGGGTCTACGTTTCCACTCCAGTGCACGTCCGTGACCCACCGCGTTGCACCGGGAGGCTACACACGTGTTTTTACCAAGTTTTGTATAGTGTGTACCGCATGCACAGCGCATGGCTTTGATAGCGTTGAGCTATGTGAGATAGAATTAATGAATGAAAAGATACCGATCGGCCGAGCGCACTGACGACGCACGCCAAATGAGAGTTATTGTTATTTTGCGCGCCAAAATTGACGCATTCTTAACAGGCCTAAACTTGAAGGAGGCGTGGCTCGGCACCTCCGCATTTAAGCGAAAAATTTTATAGAGCGCCTTATTCGAGCAAGCCACGCATGTACTAATGACGTCAATCACAATTACATACATTTTCTTGCAAAGCGAAGTTTAACACACGTGTGTATTCTATCTGTGCGCCGCGGTGGGTATGCGCCTTTATTCTTCGCTGTAAAAACACTAACTGCCATGACTATCGGCTCACAAATCAAGTCCATATTCCACTAAACTAGCTAGTAAATGTACCAACTCTATTATTAACTGCACAATGAGAGAGAGAGAGACGTGAACATAAGCGGGGCTTTACTTGAAACGTCTTGCGTCTGTCTTAGACATAATGCATGCAATATGGACTGACTTGCATCTTAAACCGTGGCCCGGAGATATCTGACGTCATAACGCGAGAATAATAGGTAACTATTCACAGTCCAGCACAAAGAGGAATATACGTCACGTCAACTAAGACTAACTATGAATAAGATCTGTTAGTTACTGTCATAGGAATGAGGATTGTTTTGGGTAAGTTGTATAGGTGTTATAGTAGACACTGTAAACTAAGTATATGGTCTCAAAAGCCTGCCTAGTCATTGTAACGGTTTAGAACAAGGGTTCAATGACATTTTCACTTCGCAGTACTACTAAGAAATTGAGCCTTACGAAAGAAACTGTAAACATATCATCAAGTCTTTTTTTTTTTTCGAAATGGCATCTCGCAGTTCAACTTGACAGGTTGTCGTCTGCTTAACCAGACTTTCCTGTGGGTGCCTTATGTGTAAGGCCTCCAGCCAGGGTAAAAAACTTACAAACTAAGCGACTACACGCTAAGGGCACCCCCTGCGGGGTACGGGCCTCGGCTTAGGGCGTCGCTGGGAGAAGACAGCAAGGGGACAGGCTGAATCGGAGTGGTCATCACCATATCATCAACAACACGCAGCACTTACATACAGCACACATTCACAAAAAAAAGACGGAACGATTTGGTTTGCCCTCAAAAAAGTACAAAACACGCTTTCACAGCCAAGTTTTATATGTATGTACCTCGGACCGCTACTCTATAACAGGCTAAATGAAAAAGGAAGCATCTACACCTTAAATAACAATAACTGCAAGAAAATCCTTAAAGAAGCTCTTCAAACGTATGTCCTATGAAAATACAGAGAAGTTATTACTTGTGCTAAAGTAAATATTGTCCATATTATTGTTATTTTAAAATTAGATAACTAAGTTAAAATAGTATAATTTTATATACCTTTTTACATTGGTACCAATAATATTAATATGATAATCTAACTATTAAGATTATTTAATCAATTAATGTTACCTCAAATCGCCTGAAACACAGGTTTACCTAGTTCAGGCTCAAATCATGGGTGTACTTGAAATAGATTTAAGAAAAACTGTAAACATTTACCTTTTATTTTTTTAATAAAATTTTATTATTATTATTCGCATCACGCCATTATCATCATCATTCTTCTGCCCTTATCTCAATTTATTGGAGTCGGCACAGCACGTCTTCTTCGTCCATACTTCTCTATAACTCGTTCTCTCATCAGACACCTCCTTTCTGGCTATATCATCCTTCACAGTCCATTCAACGTTTCTTTGATCTTCCTCTACTCTTATACCCATCCACCATTCATACTCAAAACTTTTCTGACAACATTTTTTTCATTTTAATTATTTTTTTTATAAAATTGGGACATTATCATTCCGTTGTCTTGACTTTGTATAATAATTTAAGAATTTTATCTGCAAGCGAAGAAAAAATCGTAGTATACGCCTTTCTAATGTTACTGTAAAAAGGCAGGCCTATATAAGTAACGCTTATTTTACAAGCGCTCCTGTTGCTTACTTCAGCAGATTTTTTTCTAAAGATTTAGCATACCAACAGTAAACACACTTCAGCAACAAGCGCTCTCAGTTTAAGAATGTACAACAAAATATATTCAAGCGTAAATGTGTAAAGCGATTAATACTCTGTCTTAAAGAGCTGTTCCATACATGCTCATCCGTTCATCTTACTAGACAAAAGGAAATAAGTAAATGTATTTTGTCGTTGGGCCAATTCCAAATCGACACTGAAAATTCTTCAGTCTTGAAAAAAACGTTATCAACATGAAAGATGTCTTAGCTACATTATAGAACCATTTATTATTCTTAAATCATTTATAATACGAGAAATAATTAACGACACAATCGCGAGGCTGACGGAAGACATTTATTTCCTTTTGTCTAGTGAAAGGAGCCGGGTTGAGCGTGCATAGAATAGGTCTGTGAAACGGAGTAATAACCGCTTTGCACTGTTTTTCGCTTCAATGTATTGTGTTTACATTTTAAACTGGGTGTGATTGTTACCGACGTAGACGTTGCGTTAGAAGGCCTCCCACTAGGTGGACCGATGATCTGGTGAAGGCTGCGGGAATCCGCTGGATGAGAGTCGCACGGGACTGGTCAATGTGGCGACGCTTGGGTGAGGCTTTTGTCCAGCAATGGACGTCTTGCGGCTGAAATGAGGATGATGATGACGTGCTTGTTTATTAATTGTGTCTTATAAAATCACGCCTGTAACCCTTGAAGGGTTAGGCAGAGGTGTCAGAACCTAAAAGTACACCAACATTTCGCCAGTTATGTTGACCTACGTAATAGGTGGCGATCCTATTGCCAATTGGACATAAATCCACACTCCGTGGCTGCTATTGTGAAATTCCTAATAGCCTAATAACACTGCCTGACCTGTAAGTAATATAACCAATAAGTAATTTAATTTAAATGAATTTTAATAATTTAATTTGTATGACATCAATGATGATTTAATTTTAATGAAATCAACTGATAATTTAATCAGTATGAAATCAATGTATGTACTTACCTATTTAATTATTTTTTTAAACTGACTTGTGAAAGAACAACATTTTTTAATGCATGACTAATGATGGAGATTGAATTAGGACGAATAATGAATAAGATGTTAAATAAGGAACCAAGACTAAATATTGTACACCTTATAGGTATGTTACAGCGATCCTATATAATAATCATAATTTGAATTTGTAGATCAAAGAACAACAACAACAAAGAACATCTATGTACCTATTACCCATGTTTGCAAAAAATAAATGATTTGATTTGATTTGAAATCGAACCCAGCACCTCATGGTCAGCAGTCATGGGTGTATTATTAGATAAAAATAGGTATAAGTTTTCAATTCTGTTGGTCTTACGCCCAGAGCTCATAATATGTAGAAAAATGCCCATGGTCCTATCTTTCGAATTCGTTCTTATTACATCTGAGAATGAGAGTATGGATCTGAGAATGATTTGATATGATTAGAGTAAATTGGATGTGGAGTAATTTATTTTCTGACATAGAATAGTTAGTCTTTAACTTCTGCCTTACCCTTCGCGGATAACAGGCGAGATATGTTGTTATGTTCGAAATAAAATAAATTAATATTCTAATATTGTGGTCACAAAAATACCCATCGATTGTCAAACCGTTTTCAGCATGTCAGTTAAATGACATTTGTGCCTTTGGGGAATCGAAAGGGGACTTGTCATTGTCATTTTTGCTACGGGTTTGCCATAAAAGGGGGGAATCGCTCGGACAATTTGTCAAAAGGTTTTGACATGTGTGACGTATTATCGTGACTTTGTTGTGTCATCCTTTGTGAACAATGAATTACGTTTTTCTTTTGTTTTCTTTTGCTGAATGAATTCGTGAAATATGTTGAAAAGCATATGTTCGGGTAGGCCAGCTGTTCCTCTTTTGCTGAGCACCGTATTGTCTTAGCGTGATGTTTAGTCCCAAAAATTAACGCGTTCAAACAAACTCTTCAGATATATTTTGTTTATGATAGATATACAAAGAAACGTTCGGGAAAAAGCCGAACGGTTTAACTCAAAATGTGCCGAGCCGACCCGGATCCTGCTTTAGCGAGAGTAGAAGCCGAGCGGTGTTTACTAAACAGCACGAGCCGATTGAAAACCGAATATATTATGTGTTGTAGTTCCTTCGGGTCAAATTTGTATTTTTAACAAATACTGAATGTGCCAACACGAATAATTGCGTGTTTGGGATAATTTCCTGCACCTTTGATGAGAACCTTCGACCTAGCTGGAGTATGACTTTCATCGAGTGTCTAAGGATGAAGACTTAAGGCTGTAGAGGCAAGCTCTTATTTGGAAAAACAGAAGTAGATTATTATAACGATTAACGCTAATTACGAGTCGTTACCCGTGGTCCCGGTAGGTCGACTTATTACCGGGTCCATGGGTAATTTTAATTACCCGTGGTTGCATAGCATTAGGGATTGTTTCCTGGACTTCTGAATATATCGATAGAAAATACAAATCCATAATAACAGCATATTAGCATAACAGGGTAACGATTGATTGCATAATTTGACTACGGGTTTATTGGTTTTCTATGTTTTATTTATCTACTAACTACCAGGAGGGCAGAACCTTAAAGGAGGTATTTTATATTTTTAATAGGAATCTCATAATCAATCCGTGTACATTTCGATTATCATGCAATATGCAATGTAGAAAATACTTCTTCATGATTCTGGCGTCCTGGTAGTTTGTGAGACTTTACTATATATTCAGAAGTCCAGGAAACAACCACTAATGCCATGGAACCACAGGTAATTAAAATCACCCATGGACCCGGTAATGGGTCGACCCTCCGGGACCACGGGTAACGACCCCTAATTACAGGAAATACGGGTTCGAATTAAAAAAAGTCTGTTAGTGTTGGATAGTCCATATTGAGGAAGGCTGTAGGTTATCTAACATCACGCTACAACTAAAAGGAGCGGAGCATCAATGATAAATGTTGCAAAAAAAGGGAACGTTTATTTTTTTTTGAGAGCTTTAGTAACGAGCACTGCATAAACGGTTAAAGTTAATGCAACAATCATGTATTAGGGAATTATTTCTCTTAGAACTTAAAAAAAAACCACGATAGCTTACGTCTATCTTTTAAGTTTGAGTCACGCTCTCTAAACCTCTCTCTCTCTCATGTGACGGAGACGTAGTTGCGAGGATCAGCTAGTATAGAAATAATAATTCCCTACATAAACCTTTTCTGAGACAAAGACGTTTTATATTTACAGACAGGTTTTAGGGCGCGTAAAGTTGCACAGATTTACTCATTATAATCTGTGTTGAAAAGCTGTATTTTTGTCTTTGTTTTCCAGGCGTTTCTCACGTTTTTTAGGTATCTAGACTAAGCTACTTTTCTCCGTAATATTACTAAAACGAGTTTGTTTATTTTTAACGGCCCTTCTTAAATTACCCAACAAAAAAAAAAACTCATTTTCGCAGAAGTAACTTATTATGTTTCGTGGTTTTTTGTAACTTTTATAATAAAGGGTTTCAACCCAAAAAAAAGATTAAATACCAACTCATTTTAAAACAAACCTCGAAAAAGTATCTATTACTCATTCTCTTTCATGGAACCCGTAATAACCCTTATTAAGTACCTTTTCATTGAAACACACACGAAATACTCAACTTGACTGAACTCCTAACTTATTCCGTTGAACTTTTTACCATACATATTAAGTTTCTTAAGGGTAGCGCCTCACCTAGCAGCTTGGAATCGCATTTTTCATGCTGGCTTTTTCTGTCGCTCAGAAGGTTATTTGCCTGGCTCTCTGTAAATGTTGTTTTTATTCGTTCGTCTTTCACTGTAAGTTTATCGTCTGAACATAAAATAGAATAGAATAATTAATTTGTACATTTAATAAATTATTATGTACAGTCGTGGTCTTTTCCACCTGATCAGTTAAAAATGTTTTCGCTTAAATCATGCGGAGGCTGGCAGCCACACCCCCATTAAGGTTAGGGCTAATAGGAAAGCGTATTGTCTTTCATTCATACTAAGTTAACGGGGCGGGGATGGACCGTTTGTATGTTGCGATTGCAAGCAAAAATTAGCTTAGTGGTGATCAGGCTCCCAGTGTCCACGATAGTACACCAAACAAATTACAGCTGTTACGAAATAGAACGTATATAATAATAAGGTAACACAATGGGCGGTCTAATCGCTAAAAGCGATCTTTTCAAGACAACCTTTCGCGGATTTAAGGGAGGAGGACAGACAATACTGTAGCAACTGTAGGAAATCTGTGGTGTGTAGAATTATTAAAAAAAATATATATTACATTTCAAAATAAGACGTTGCATGTGTTGGCTGTTTGTGTATGTGATTTTAAATGTTTTTTAACGCACCCACGATACAGTTCAGATTCCTAGTGTTGGCAAGGGGTTTTTTTTAAAAAAAACTTACGCAATAAATTTATTTATTAGAGGACTGATTCAACGCTGTTGGATTTCAGTACATAAAGCCATAATCTTTAACTAGCCTCTTAAATGATTGAACAATAAAATAAAATAAGCAATACACTTTCATCCCTATGTAATTTCATCGGTGTCATGTGAACATAGAACGAAAGTGAACAGTCAGTTTAACTCGAGTTAACTATTCACTCGTCTAATATTATCACCTTAAAAACCATTTCACCTTCGAATTAAGGCGTCGACACAAAAGGTGAGCGTAAAAGAAAAGTGGCTGTAATTCGAACGAGTGCCTTCGCAATGAACTTAATTGTCACAGACCCAATAGAGGTTGGGGCCATTAAAACTGCTGTAAATGCGTTGCTAAGAGGATTTTACTGAAAGGGTGAAACTTTGAATGTATTTGCATTCATTTGCGTAGCTATCTACACTAATATTATAAAGAGGAAAGATTTGTATTTTTGTGTGTGTATATGTAATGAATAAACTCAAAAACTACTCGGCCGATTTCAAAAATTCTTTCATCATTAGAGAGCCACGTCCTTACTGAGTAACATAGGTTATATTTTATCCCCGTACTCCCACGGGAACGGGAACTACGCGGGTGAAACCGCGTGACGTCCGCTAGTATACAATAAAGTAAAACGTATAAAAAAGATTTATAAATACAACAAAACGGTTGAACAAACAAGTTGACAATTTACACGTCATGACTGCAACAAGCAAGTTACCCCTCAGCATAATGCTGTGCTATGGCCTACAGCACAGCGCTGGTTTTCAGTATAAAAATAAAATAATAAATAAATAAATATCGCTGGACACTACACACAGCGCCATCTAGTGCCACACCAAGCAACGAGGCTTGTGTCGTGGACACCAGATAGTTGATATACTACAAAGATACTTTTTGTTTGTAAATACATACTTATAGTCAAAGCAAAGCGCTGAGTTTCAGTATAGTCACCCGTGAAAAACCAAGACCAAGACAGCATAGATATTTGACAGCATAATATTGAGATGACGACTAATAGAAGTATGGAAGAAGATGATATTGTACTGTGCAGACCCTCAACAATTTGGAATAAGGGCTGGTAAAAGAAACCATAAGTGGCATACTTAGTATATTATCGCAACATATAGGGGTGTAAAACACCTCTTAACGAAGCCGAAAGGTTCATTGTTCTCCTCATCATTGCGATTGCGAACACTTTTTTGCTCTACACCATACCTGGGAACCTTCTAGTTACGGAGATATTGGGGGTCAAAGTTCCAACTTTTTGACAACTTTTTTTTTAAATACAAATTTTTAATGTGAGATGTTTACTTCAAACACTTCCATGACCCCCGTACTATTCAATCCATCCATCAGCACAATGTTTTGAGCGCGTTACATTGAATTCTACCACAAAACATGATTTTTCACCCCAAAAAAAACTAGTTTCCCAGCAATATTTTTTGCGTAAAGTTACTTAGTTTGATGTACAGAATGCTTGGTTGACGGCTTCATGATGAAGTGGTTTACACCCTGTATGTCTACATTAAAATCTGTTTACTTACTTAAATCGGTGTAACTGGTCAACGAAAACAAGTAACTCATAACTAATTAGACATAATACATGTGGAAGGTTGTAATTAGCAAATGTCACTACTTTTGCATAATATTCAAGATTGTTATTAGTCTGTAAGCTTTCTTTAAAATTAAATAAATAAATAAATGTAAATAAATATTAAAAATAGTTAAAAAAATCACTACATTCCCGACTCATTGATTAAATTCCATTCGAAATAATTTGAGAGCCAAAATTAATCAATGAGCTTTCCAACACGTTTCTATTAAGTACTTATATAATTTAGATCCTATTAGCAAACAGTGAAATAATTACTACCTAACACGTGAGTCAATATTAAATCGTTTAACGAGTTTGCTGCCTGCCTTTATGTATTTGTAGTTAATTTCAAAGCATCATGAAAATATTTTGTGTTTAATTTAGTAATGGGTATCCTAATTATTTTTAGAATTAGGAGTTAATTGGCTTTTAGTCTCTAATAGTTAGGAAATTCGTTTTGTAGACACGATCTTTTCAGTACTTTCAGGATAATCATTGAGCACATTGACGCCCTTGTGCAATTTGACTATTTAGTTGAAGGTCAATATCCTTAATAATGAAATTCCATGTCATTATATCATTATAATAACACACAACATAACATTACGCTTTAATCCCTGAAGGGATAGGCAGAGGAGTACCTAATAGTACACCCACATTTCGCCAGTTATGTTTAAGTCCAGTGTAAAAGAGCCAGCCTGTTGCCATCAACCGGGCGCAAATCTAGACGCCGGCTGACTCTGAGAAACTCCTGATGGAAAAATCTAATAACACTGCCCTACCTAGGAATCGAACCCAGTACCTCATACTCAGCAGTCGTGTCTGTACAATACTTTGTACAAAACCAAGATACGGTGTGCACTAATTTCTAATCTACTATCAATACCAGCAACGGCCTACGTTGTTTTACCATCTCGCAATCTATCATACAAACCCACGTCAGAGGACCATGGGCGGCATAACAACTCTGACACCAGGTTAGGCACTAACCACACGATAAGTAGTAGTATACAAACCCATTAAACAAAACTATTATAACAACGCGATAATAATAACAACTAGGTACCCTTATTTGTAGTCTATAAAGATGCTAGTTCCCGCTGTTCTCATAACCTCAGTGCAGACAATAATAGTAAATCAAGCACTATCATACCGACCTACCTGTACATTTAGTTCCTAAGTGAAGCCGTTACCGGGAGGTGGGAGGAGCCAGTGCCGCCCCAGGTACAGTTACAGACAGACACCTTGAACGAAAATGAGAGGTATCATACAATGAAAAAGAGGTTTGTGCTCGATTGTACTTGTGGAACTGTGTTTTTTAAACTTGTGATAGACAAGAGTGTATAAATGGTGGAAATAGACACTTATCGAAGCTGAAAGGTACTTGTTCTCCCCGTCATTGCGATATTTTTGTTGTCTGGACCGTACCTGGAACCTTCTAGTTATGTACACAACAAGACCGAGCCGAGCCGCCGAGCCGAGCCGAGCCGAGTCTTCTAGTTGTGTGTGTGTTGTGTTGTGTGTGTATGTTCTAGTTGTGTAGTTGTGTTCTGTATGTTATGTGTTATATGACTAGAAGGTTCCAACTTTTTCATGAGGTTGTTATTTAAAAAAAAATAGTTTTTAAGGTTTCATCTACACTTTTATTACTCCCATGACTCGTTTACAATGCATCCATCAGCACAATGTTTTGAATGCGTTCATTGAGTTTTACCGTAAAACATGATTTATAACCCAAAAAGTAGTTTTTCAGCAATAATTTTTGAGCAGGTTTACTTATTTTGATGTACAGAATGCTTGCTTGACGGCTTCGTGTAGGGTCCATTGGAGATAATAATTCGTTCTTTCACAGTTATTTTCACCTCTTATATTTTGCGTCATTGTCAAATCACAGGGATTTTATTTTCATGCATCAATTATGTTGAACTCTCATGTTGCCGCTGTAGATGTAAATTAACCGAGGAAACTTAACGTATTTTTAATCATTAAAAAATTCATAAAGCCTTTTGCTTGCCATGCCAGGCATACAACAAAAACTCATGCTTGTGAGCCATTTTGTAAACCTCATGCCAAAGTGAGAAAATAAATAATCTGCATTTATTTCAGGTAACGACGACACTCGGAAAAGAACACAGATATTGTTCTTAAAAACCTTTGAACCCCATTGTCACATATATGTGACAAACAAGCGCGTGCCCTGTACGCCAAACAACACAAATATATGACAAAATACTTGGTGAAATTGTGGCTTGGCGTGGAGGGCACGTGCGGGCCTTTATGTTCTGGCGTTTAAAAGGTTAAAATCTGGCGGCGCGGCGGTGGAAGGCAGACTTAAAATATGAATGAAAAAAGAATGCAAAAAGTAACACACATCCTACAGCTGCAGCGGCTTGAACCATACGTATCAATCAATCAATCGTACGCTGCATACTAAGTTATTGATACAACACTATCTACGCTTTAAAATTCATTTATTTTTATTCAGACAAGAGATTGTATGTACGTTTTATAAGAAAAAAAAGGTTGGTACGTATATTTTTTGGGTGGCATAGACCACCGAACCAACTATGCCATAATTATGCTTTGGCTCTAATTATTTATTCGTTTATAAATAGACGGATAGAATATTCTTTATTATGTGCACTATATACATTTTAATTTACAAAGGAAAAAATCACAGTAATATGGTGACAAAATGGGCCTTCTTATCGCTAAAAGCTTTTTTTCCATACAACCTTTGCTTGGATTCGAGGATGAGGGAGAAACAATACTGCAGGTAGTTTGTGCTATATTATTTACATAATAATATGCATACATACAAAGAGCTTTAATAAACTAATCTAAATAAAAATATATTTATATAATAATGATAAAACAAGAACAAGGAACCATGTATAGTGATGCTTTCGGAGAGAGTTATTGTCAAGATTTGATTCAAGTAGATTTAGACACTTTTAAATCATTTTTTATTTTTTACATCTTTTGCTCAGAATAGTTACAGCATTGATGACAATATTTGTGTCACTTGTTTAATTTGTTTTTTTTTATTATTATTTACAAATTTTTTCTACCTTTGTTTAGATTCTTTTTTTACCTATTATTTGTGAATGAGTGAACATTGTAGGCTTTTCCCAGATAATAATAATAATAATAATCCATCATCACTGACAGGTTTATTGTAGCCAATAGGCCTGATATAGTGGTGGTGGATCGTTCAGAGCGGCGCGCAATGATTGTTGACATAACGGTCCCGCATGATGGGAACCTCGTGAAAGCCGAGAAAGATAAACAAATCAAGTATCTTGACTTGGCTCGCGAGGTTGTCGACATGTGGGAAGTGGATTCAGCGATCATTGTGCCGATAGTCGTATCAGCCCATGGCTTAATTGCCAAGAGCCTCGATCAATACCTGAGGAGGCTCTCGTTAGGCAGCTGGATCAAGGGCTTGATTCAGAAAGCGGTACTCCTAGACACGGCTCGTATTGTTAGGAGGTTCCTCTCTCTGGAGCCCTGACCGCCGGTAGCTTGGACCCTGCTCCCGATACCGGTGGGCTACAATTTTTTATATTTTTAAATGTTTTTATATTTTTTTTTGTAAAGAATATTTAAAAATGTAATTAATTTGTTAAAAAATAAATAAAGGAAATAATAATAATAAATTTTTATTGTTTCTTAAAAAGTGTTACATTAAGATGTGACACTGGATCACACTGACATTAAGATGCTTGTTAAATTTTGTTAAGTCTGTTTTACGCTTTTTGTATTGTAAGCAACGACCTATTGTCGGACCTACGCTGTCCCCCCATACTTATGTACTAATGCTGTAACAAAATAATGTTGTAATACCAAATGATTTGAAAAGAGTAACCATGGAGTTTCTTGCCGGTTCTTCTCCATGGAAACGACCAACGCGAACCGTGCACCTTTTTCGACGTTTTATAAGTGCCCATCTAGGCCTATGTGAAATAAAATATTTTGATTTTGATTTTTTAATCATCAGCTATTTTTATCTAAATTTAAAAAAATAATTTAAGCCGAAAGGCAAGGCGTTTTCACCGTCATTGTGATATTTTTTTGTTCTACACCATACCATAGTTCCAACTTTTTTGACAAGTTTTTTTTTAATACAAGTTTTTACTGTAAGATTTTTACTTTAAACACCTCTATGGCCCCCGTACTAGTAAATCCATCCACCAGCACAATGTTTTAAGTGCGTTCCAGTGAGTTCTACCACAAAACATGATTTTTCACCCCAAAAAAAAAGTCGTTTTCCAGCAATATTTTTTGCGCAAAGTTACTTAGTTTGTTTACACCCTGTATTATGATAAATTTTGGGAATCACCACTTCACTCAGTACCACACAAACGTCAAAATTACATTAGACCAAAAACATTTTCCACCATTTTTGGAACACCAATTGTTTAACAACATAATTTCTAATTCCCATAACAATGAAAATTAGATTCACTTTAAGATCCCACAGCTTTAGGCAAAACTCATTTAATAATAACAAAGAGCCTTGAGTTTTAATCCGACATCTTCCCAATTCCACCAAAGAAATATAACATTGCGAAAACTGAACTGTAGGCCTAGCCCAAATGTACGGAATAAACGTAACGTGAATAAGAACGATTTTGAAATTGAAAATACTCGCACTTAGTAATTACTTTAATTTTGTTACGGTTAATACAAAATAATAATTGTGCTTGTCGCAATAAAAAAAAAACGCCACAGAATAATAGTTACGTTGTATTTTTGATTTAAAAATCTTACTACTAGGTATTATAAATGAGAAAGTTTGTGAGGGTGGATGTTTGTTACTCTTATACGGAAAAACTACTGAACGGATTTGGATGAAATTGGGCACACAGATAGTTTATAACCTCAATTAACATATAGGATACTTTTATTTTGGTAGTACGATCTAGTGGGCGAAGCTGCGGACATAAACTAGCCGTTTATGTTAACGTTACGTTTAGGTGGCATGTTCGCGCGAGGGCCACTGAGTACCGCAAAAACGAAATTGCTTACACTAAATTTTTATTACGTATACCCTAAGTGCTACCCAGGTGTCTAGTAATTGGGAGATTTTTGAGCTTAGTATCGGCTTAAATGACTAGTCTGAAATTCTAGATCAAATGACTAAATTACTAAGAAAATCTTATGAAAGTGAGGTTTTCTATTTTGTTTTTCTTGAAAGCAGATTAAGCATTGAGACGGGCGAGGAATATTGATTATTTTGTAGCACTTTAGATCCGTGATTTCATGAAAATCACCTGGACGAACGACACATCGATCCGGGAGCCATGGCGCCAGGCAACAACTAGGTATGTATTTGAGACATAGCTTCGAACTTATTGATTTAGTGATAGCTATGTCAGTAGTGAAAATTATAAAAAACTGACGTTTTACCGTTGGTTACCTTAACCACGCATTTTGTTGGAATTACAATTAATGACATTGTATGGTGAAAAAAAATTAAGCTCGCAGCTGTGATTTCAAAACTTTATACAGGGTGTAAACAGACTCATCATGAAGCCGTAAACCAAGCATTCTGTGCATTAAACTAAATATTGCTGGGAAACGACTCTATTTTGGGGTGAAAAATTATGTTTTGTGGTAGAGCTCAATGTAACGCACTCAAAACATAGTGCTGATGGATGGATTGAATAGTACGGGGGTCGTGGAGGTGTTTAAAGTAAAAATGTTACATTGAAAAAAAAAAAACTTGTGAATAAGTTGGTACTTGACCCACAATATCTCCGTAACTAGAAGGTTCCCAGGTATGGCTTAGAATTGTAGAACAAAAAAATGATCGCAATGACGGGGAGAACAAGTGCCTTTCGGCTTCGTTAAAAGTCTTTTTAACTTAAAGGTTTCTTTTTAAAAATAAAAACAGACGGAACAAAAGTTGTAATTAAAACTAAACAATGTCAAAAAGCAAAACAACCAGGCTAAAACTTAATTTAATAGCCAATAGGCAGGGCTTTTATAAGCTTCGGCAGTTAACAGGCGAGCTTAAGACTTCAAACTCTAAAAACCGCAGATTCTATCGGACCGAAAGTGCTTTGGAACTTCAACCTTGTAGCAGGCTTAAAAATAGTCCATTTAAGTTTGCCAGGTAAGTTGAAGATACACGCTAGTGAAGCAAGAATGGGCTGGTAATAGTTTTAAATTGAGGTTGTACCTAATGGATTTTTTCGTCTTGAAGATGGTGTGTTTTTACTTTATTTTCACGCGAAATAGAGCTTGTGTTTGCCGTAACTTGCCTGATGTGAAACGGCTCGCCCCATATTGCATTGGTTCTCAACTTAACTGGCGAAAAATTGGTGTACTATTGGGTACACCATTGCTTAAGCCCTTGTGTTATTACGCGCGTGAAGTAATGTTATCTTTATTTATCTGATGCTACATGTCTAGATACTCTTGCGCCTTCCCATCTTCCTAGCTCATTGTGCTGTGCAGGGGCTGCCGCTGCGGCAGCGGAGAACCTCAAGCGGCGAAAATAGTGACCTTATTGGTAACTATATTTTCGAGCCGTTTGGGGTTGAAACTCTAGGACCTCCTGAATTATAATTATAAATGCTAATGAATTTGATTTATTTTTTAATTTAATACAATTGAATGAATTTAATACAATTTACAAACTGCATGCATGATTCAAATTAATTATTTTTTTTTTGTTACTAACTATATTATGTAAGTTTTGCACGCCGAAATTAATGGCAGGATAAGAGAAATATCAATTTTGTCTTTAAGATCCTCCTGTACCTTATTTACGCAAATAAATGATTTTTGATTTGATTTTGATTTTTTTTTGACCGAGCCGACGCCGACCTGTCCGAGCGCTCACAAATTTTAAAACGCTTTGTTGACACTTCCCGTGACCCTAGTAGGGCTGGCTTTTACCTTGGCCAAAGGCTTAACGTGGCCATGCAGCGTGGTAACGCCCCCAGTCTCTTGGGGACATTGCCAGTTGACAGCGTTGAGGAGGAGTTTTTTGACGCCATTTCTTAAGTTTTTAGTTTAAGTTAGTTAGTTTAGTTTATTATAAATAGATTTGTAAATAATGTAAATACAGACAAAAGTTAACAAAGCATTCGACGCCTGGCCGCCGCCGAGTGCACACGTGCGCTCCGCTCTGTCGCTGCCTTGCCCCCGCGCACCCCGCGCCCCCCGACTCGGTTTCGCCGCTACGCTACGTCAGTAGCGTCCGCCGCCTCGCCGAGCTCCGACGGCCCCCGGCCCGCCAAGTCGTAGTGTGACTACAGTCTTTGCCTTGTGCTCGGACTTAGTTGCGCTGCGCCGTGTCGAATTAACTACTTGTAGTTAAATTCGATACGTTAAAAACTGTCTTTTTCAAGACATATTTCCTTAACGGAAATCGACAAAACCTCGTCCGCGTTTTTTGCCCTTCAGGTAAAATCCACGATTTTTAGTGGTTCTTGACTGAAACCTCACGGTGTTAACGAAGTCAAGAGGGTGGTGACCCGACACACCCGCCGATCCCCTTCAGGGTGAGGCAACCCGTTGGAAGGGCTCTGACTGCGGCCTTGGGGGATCTCCTAGTCGCAGTCTGGTAGCATCTAATCCCCGTTTGTCCACAGCTGCACCCGGGACGTCTGGGTGTCTCTACCCCAGCGGCCCGGATCGGTCGCAAGACCCATAGGGCCCTGCCGCACAATAAGATCGGCGGCAGGTTTACAAGCTTAGGGCACACCTTAGCACTCACCTCCCTGTAATCCCAACAGGGTGAGAACACATCCCTGGGTTATCCCACCCGGGGAGTTAGGTCTTACAGTGTTTTCCGGCCCTTCTGGCCATTCAGACAGCAGTGGAGCTGGCGAGTTTGTTTGTGTTTTTCTTCTCGCCAGTGGAACACTAGGAAAAACACAGGTGTAGCCTCGTTTTAAGGGAGCTGTCTGCCCGGGGAGTTTACGTTTCACGTACCTCCTCGGGATAGGTTTGGTTAGGACTAGGCATAGGTTAGGTTATGAGCTAGATCCCCCCCTTAGTTAATTCTGCCATAATGGCAACGCCCCGAACCGAGGAATTAAATTCCTCGTTAGGAGTGCTCCTCAAGCGTCTGCTAGAGGACAATAATCCCTACATTAGGGAAGTTTATGATGGGCTCCTTGAGCCATTCAATAAGGAGAACTGGGGCAAGTCAGACGACTCGCACTCAAGATCTCCCTCTCCTATTCCCCGACCCAACTCCGCCGATATGGACGTTGTGGTCAGCCCCGAAGCCCCCGATAGCTCTCCCGAATTGGTCTCCTCCTCTGAGTCCTCACCATCCGAGCCAGAGGAATTCCAACTCGTTCAAAACGGGAAACGTAAGAAGGCAAGGAAATCCAATGCCGGAAAGGCCAAGAAGGCAGTCACGGCATTGAACGCCCCCCTCTCCGCTTCCCTTTCCCACATCCCCTCTACCGCCGGAGTAGCTGCTCCCTCAGCCGCGATCCCCATCAACCGCTCTCCCAGCCGTACGGCTAATGGCTCGGCTCCTGCCAGCCGCCCGGATAGTCCAATGGAACCGGTTCCATCTCAATCCGCTTCGACCAAGAAGCTCACACCCCCTGCTCTGTACATCAGAGAAAAGGGGAAGTGGACTGAAGTGTCCAAGATGTGTGCGGATCGCAAGATCCAGTATACAAGCGCGACATCTACCCAACAGGGTATTAAAGTAAAGGTCCCCACCTCCACCGACTACAGACAGTTGGTGCATGCCCTTTGTGGAAGGAATATCGCCTTCCACACCTTCTCCCTCCCGGAGGAAAAGCCGACCCGCGTGGTCATCAGGCGGATCCCGAAGGAGATCCCTGCCCAGGACATCCTGGAGGATTTAACCTCCCAGGGCATCCCCGTCTCGGCGGTTCACCGCCTTCACAAGAATAGGTGCCAAGGGGGTGACGAGTACGACATGGTGCTCGTCATCTGTGACCCAGTCGAGGGTCACCACCCAATATTTAAAATCAAGGCAGTCTGCTCCTTATCGGGCATCTCAATCGAGAGGCCCAGGAAGCAGAATATAGTTGGGCAGTGTCATCGCTGCCAACTATACGGCCATAGCCAAAAACATTGTTACGCACCGCACAGGTGCGTAAAATGTCTAGGCGAACACGCCACGGCAGATTGCCCTCGTCCTAAGGACAGGGCTCTGTGTACAGAGCCACCTAGCTGCGTGCTATGCGGTCAATCTGGCCACCCGGCTAACTACAGGGGCTGTCCCAAAGCCCCCAAACAATTCGCCAACAGACTGGCGAATCGCGCTCAAGCCCGTCAGCAGAGGGAAAGCCCCCTGACGAAAGCACCATCCAAAGACCTCCCTGAGCGTCTCAGCCCACAGAGGCCCTCTCCGTGGAACCAGCTCAACCACCAGCGAGCCTTCCCTGCCCTGGTGAAATCCCAGCCCAACCCGTTGCCAATGCCTGGCCTCATGGACAATCCAGTCCCAATGCCCACTCCAGTGGCTCGGTCCCAGGTCCCTCTTCCCTCCCCTAGCCCCCGGCCTTCCAACCAGGTAGAGGAGAGTACTATCGACACCCTCATGAGGTTCCAGGTGTTTATCTCACCTGAGGCCGACTGCTTAGCAGCCGAGCTCAGGTTAGCTAAGAACCTGAAACAGATCAATGAGATTTACGCGAGATACCCTAGGATCGCGGAAGCCCTTCGTAACCTCAATCAAACTCAATAATGGATAACACACCCGTAGCATCGTGCACCCAACCCCGGTCCCTAAAGTTAGGCTTTTTTAATGCTAATGGCATGGGAGGGCAACGCGACGAGATCGCGTCCTTCCTTCGCGATTATCAAATAGACATTTTCCTCATCCAGGAGACTTTCCTAAAACCCAGCAATCGTGATCCTAAAATTGCCAACTATCGTGTAGTTCGCAATGATAGGACACGTTGTCACAAAGGCGGTACGCTCATCTACTACCGCAAGGAACTTGCACTGCATCCCAATCGACCCCCCTCCCCTAGAATCCCTACTGGAGGTTTCAATCTGTCGGCTAGCCATGACAGGTCATCAACCGCTTCATATAATGTCTGCCTATATGCCCCCCTCAAACACGTCTGAGAATCATAACCTCCTGGTTAATGATCTCACCAAACTCTTCGGCATGAGTGGTTCCGTTATCATAGCGGGCGACTTCAACGCCAAACATCCTGCCTGGAATAGTAGTATGACTAACCCGAGAGGGAGAGTCGTCTGCGATCTAGGCCAGACCATCAACTTTGATCCCATTGCTCCTATGGAGAACACGCACTATCCCGACACCACTAGTCATCATCCCGATGTGCTCGATATAGCGCTGCTCAAGAATGTTAGCCTTAGGTTACATTTAATTGAGACGCTACACGAGCTTAACTCTGACCACCGCCCAGTGCTCATGCACCTAGTTTTTTGCTCGGGTATCTCTGACCCTAGCCAACCCACTCCTACCACCCTAATAACCGACTGGAAGAAAGTAAGCGATATGCTGAAATCCGACACGTCACCGCACCTAGACGGTATCCCCGACCACATTGTCTCAGTCGCAGACACCGAGGCCGCTATCGACTCGTTTACAGTTCACGTGCAATCCATTTTAAAGGATTGCTCTCGGGAAGTCCCAGTGTTGAGTGATCAACGCTGGAAACTACCCGACGACATCCGTGAACTGATAAACGTGAAGAACGCGGCCATACGTGCCTATAGCGTCTGGCCCTGCGATGAGAACAAAGCTCACATGCGTTATTTACAGCGTGCTGTAAAGAAGCGCACTAGTGAGTTTCGTTCGAATCAATGGGACAAGATGCTCAGCGAACTGGAGCCAACCCACCAAGCCTTCTGGCAACTTCAGAGGAAGCTGAGGTCCTCCGAGTCGCTTTTGACGACTCTGAGAAGGCAGAATGCCTGGCCGACAGTTTGGAATCACAGTGCTCCCCTAGCACCCTTCCAGTAGACAAGCAGCACCTCGATGAGGTGGATGCAGAAGTCGAACGAAGGGCTGCTCTCCCTCCCGTAGAAGACCCCGACGATCCCCTCCCTCCGGTCACTCCAGACGAGGTGAAGGATATAATCGACAAGCTCAAGCCTCGGAAAGCCCCTGGCGCCGACGGCTTCACCAATAGGATTTTTAAAACCCTCCCCGCTCAGCTCATAGTCCTTTTGGCAGCCATCTTCAATGGCGCCTTGAGCAATAATTTGTTTCCCCAAGTGTGGAAAAAGGCCACCGTCATCGGTATTCCCAAACCTGGGAAACCGAAAGCTCAGCCTTCGAGCTACAGGCCGATCAGTCTCCTGAGCGCGCTCGGCAAAATCTATGAGAGACTTATTTATAAGCGACTCAGAGATTATGCCGAGACGAAAGGCCTCATTCCCGACCAACAGTTCGGTTTCAGAACCGAACATTCGTGCATACACCAAGTCCACCGCATCGTCGAACACTTGAGCGCTGGTTTCCAGCGTGGAGCGATGACGGGGGTGTTGTACTTCGACATAGCGAAAGCCTTCGACAAGGTCTGGCACAACGGCTTATTATACAAGCTGTATAAACTCGGTGTGCCGGACCGTCTCGTGCTCATCTTACGAGACTTTCTGTCGGATCGCACCTTCCGCTACCGCGTGGGAAAATCTCTATCTTCTCCCCACCCCATCCGAGCCGGAGTCCCTCAGGGCTCCGTCCTCTCTCCTCTAGTTTTCACGCTGTTCACCAGCGACATCCCAACGAACAAGAAAGTTCAGGTTGCCCTATTTGCCGGCCGATCTCAGGTTTGCATCCATCGTGCACTTCAACAAGCCGCCGATTCACTCGGCGCTTGGTTTCGTAAGTGGAGGATCGAAGTAAACCCTGAGAAGAGCCAGGCTGTACTCTATCAGAAGTTACGCCATCAGCGACCGTCACCTGCCCCCATCACTATGTTCGGCAAGCCTATCCCTTGGGAGAAGCAAGCCAAGTACCTCGGTGTCATCCTCGACGAACACCTGACTTTCGCGGCCCATATCAAAGCAGCTCGTAACCGAGCAGCCTTTGCCATGGACAGACTCCACTTCATGCTAGTCAAAAAGAGCAAGTTGTCACTCAAGTGCAAGTTGCGTCTTTACACGGCAGTTATCCGACCTATCATGACTTACGCTTGTGTCGTATTCGCTCATGCCCATCCCCGCCACATCCACAGGATGCAGATCTTGCAGAACCGCTTTCTCCGTAAGATCACCGGAGCCCCCCCGTACGTCCGTAACGATAGTCTTCACCTAGATCTTAGAATCCCCACCATTCAGCAATTCATGAAACGTCTTGCAAAGCGTTTTTTCGACTCCTCTATTAACCACTCACCCGCCCCGCGCGCGACTTTTTTGCACCAAACCGTCCAGGGTGCAAAAAATTGCGAAATATTCGCATGTAATTTGACACTTTAGATAAACAATCGCAAACTACAAGAGTTATAGCTAAATAAAATTTACAGTGAATAGCTGAATAGTTATGGAATCTATATATAAAAAAAAAAAAAAACTGATATTAATTTGAAACTCAAAAAAAATGTAGAACTTGAAAAACAGTGATGAAAACGGATATTTCGCTATTAAAATATTAATTTGAATTTTTCTAAATATTAAATTTCAATTAAAATAATTTTAAAATAAACTAGATTATATTTCCTTTCCAATAAGACCATAATCTTATTAGTTTATTTACGATAGTCTAGTTAGAATTAAATTAGAATTTGAATACTCACTGTTTATTTTGACGCGGCCTGTGCCAACGACTGTTTTTGAACACGGTTATTTACGTACCTATAACTTTACGAAGCCACTTGTTTTTGTATATACAATTTAATAATATGTTCACAATACTAATTATGCACTGTTTTTCCGTTAACACACACGTTTTAATCACAAAAACACTTATTTCTTGTATAAACACAATCACTATAGGTATTTAAACCTACCACCTTTCGGAGGCGAAATACTCAACTTTGAGATTCGAAAACTAGATTTCCTTTATGATAATATAGTAGCACAGATTTTCACGATTAATTTGATATATAACACTATCCGAAAACAACAATATACATAACAGAACAATTGAAATACGACGCCACACGTCAGAAATGGCGGAGTTTGTTTACACTACAGTTTTTACTTTTATTTTGAGATTTGTCGATGGAATAGTGTTGCTATTGTTGGTCCGAACGTTGAGGAATATAGTATAGAGAATGCTACAAGAGGAATAAGCTCTAGAAATAGCAGTTTAATAAATTTTTATTGCATTTGTTGGACGAAGGCGCTACTGGCTGCTTTAGCAGCCAGGGACATTTGGCAAATCGGCAACTGGCTGCTAAAGCAGCCAGGGGCGGTTGAGTGGTTAAGCATAGGAACCCCCTGATCGCATCGGCCGCCCGATACGACCCATCGCGTATCAGCTCAGTCCGCCGTCCACGGCACACTCTTGTCACCCCCGACGACGCTATTACCCTCTTACAGGAGAGTAGCAAAGACACCAGCACCGTACGTAGAAAATACAGATACAAACCGAAGACATACCGACCTCGCCGCCGAGGTCCGGCGCGTAATCCCCGTTCAATTCCCCCCCGACCCTTGCTAGAGCCAGCCCGCGATGCTGAGCCAGTAATTTCAAACGAGCCCCTAATTAATGACACTCAGATCCAGCCTGTCCCTTTGCTGCCCCCAGCGACGCCCTAAGCCGAGGTTCGTACCCCACAGGGGGTGCCCTTAGGCGTGGTCGCTTAGTTTTTAGTTATCATGCCCCTGGCTGGAGGCCTTAGTTTCAAGGCATCCACAGGTATAGTCCGGTTAAGCAGTAGCCAGTCTCTTCTAGACTGAACTGCGAGATGCCATTCCCAAAAAAAAAAAAAAAATGTAAATACAGAATTAAAATATTTTAAACCTTTCTCTAAATATCGGATTTACATAATATATAAAAGATCGTTGTACCTTCACAACATTATATTTTAATTAGTGCTTTCATAGTTTTCAGAGCATTATTATTCTATTTCATTGGGTTTTAAATTGTTCATTTGAATTTAATGGACCAATTCAGTTATCAAATGTTAAAAGGTATTCGGGCATCAACTGGCTGCGTTTTCAATTCAGTTTTTATACGTGAATACTGCGAGCAATGTGCTCTGCCCACTGCCACTTAACCTTGGTTCTCTTGCGGATGTCTTCATTTCTCATTCGATCACGCAGGGAAACTCCGAGCATAGCCCTCTCCATTGCCCTTGGCCGAACGGATGGCCGATGCGGCCGAAAAGTTCTGGAGTGGCGACAGCGAACCGAAAGACGTTGCGTTGGAAGGCCTCCCACTAGGTGGACCGATGACCTGGTGAAGGCTGCGGGAATCCGCTGGATGCGATTCGCACGGGACCGGTCAATGTGGCGACAATTGGGGGATGCCTATGTCCAGCAGTGGACGTCTTTCGGCTAATTGATGATGATGATGATGATGTCGTGAATACATAACTAGTATACTATAATATCAAGATCCATATGCATTTTCCCAACCATGTTTTGGTCGGCTTCCTGTCTAAAAAAGCTATTCAAGTCATTTAAAAAACCGGCCAAGTGCAAGTCGAACTGGCGCATGAAGGGTTGCGTACCATTGTAAGTAGCGAGCCCCCTTTAACTTTTCATTTATTTTTGTTATTTGTTTCTATAGCGGCAACAGAAATACACATTCTGTGAAAATTTCAACTGTCTACTTATTACGGGTCATGAGATACAGCCCGCTGACAGATAGACGGAAGGACGGACAGACGGACAGCGGAGGCTTAGTAAAAGGTCCCGTTGATTACCCTTCGGGTAAGGAACCCTAAAAAAGAATCAACTAGGTACTACAAATTCCAAGCAAAAATGCTTGAACGGCAAAGTTCAACTTTGTCCATATAATAAATAGTCTTTAAAGATAGACTATTAAAGTTAAGACCCAGGTAGACAGGTCGTAGTCACGGCTACCGAGCTGTGAAACACAGATAAAATTCTATTAGCTTTATAAAGTCCTAGTACGTTCTGAATTTTAATTTGTAGTTATCGCTTCATTGAATTGAAATGTAGAAAGTCATGTTCATTTACGGGGTGGTAGTTGGTAAGCCAATCTTTTACTTTTTGTTCAAAGAATCAAAATCAAAGCATTTATTTCAAGTAGGCCAGTTACAAGCACTTTTGAATTGTCGAAACAAAAATGAAAATTAAATGTAGCTACAGTCCCAGTCACAAGGCATAAAATCTGTGAAAGTACTGTAGTTAAAGCGTCGAAAACTTCTATGGCTGTTTTCATGTGGATAATCAGATTTCTCGATTTTATCTGAATCTGAATGATCTGAAAAACCTCAGGATGTAACACCGGACATTTTTAAACACGATTCACAGCCTGGTTGGTTCCTATCTAACTATGAATAATCTATAGCCTTAATGAATGTCGAAACTTAAAAGCTGCTTCTAATTTAATTTTTTCAAACAATCCATTTATATTTACTTTGGTCTTCGTCTCCCTCTCCATCCATCAAAATTGACATCACTCACTCACTTCATCACTCTATAAAGGGTGTAAAAAACCTCTTAACGAAGCCGAAAGGCATTTGTTTTCCCCGTCATTACGATCATTTTTTTTGTTCTATACCATACCTGGGAACCTTCTAGTTACGGAGATATTGGGGTCAAAGTTCCAACTTTTTGACAAGTTTTTTTTTAGTACAAGTTTGAATGTAAGATTTTAACTTTAAACACCTCCACGACCTCGTACTATTCAATCCATCCATCAGCACAATGTTTGAGTGCGGTACATTGAGTTCTACAACAAAACATTAATTTTCACCCAAAAAAAAAAATCCTTTGCCGGCAATATTTTTTGCGTAAAGTTACTTAGTTTGATGTACAGAATGCTTGGTTGACGGCTTCGTGGTGAGGTTATTTACACCCTGTATGTCACATATGTTCATTTGTGTTTTGTCGTTACACTGATGTATGCGGTATATATTTCCAGTTCTTCATATATGTATACATTACAGTTCTTCAAAACCACGGCAAAAATATTAAAATGAACGTACGGGTGTGAGTAACTACTAACAATTGGTTTGTTACTGGAACCGAGAAAATTACAGAAATTAAAGCTGCTTTGTCACCCCGTACAATGATGGCATTAAAGTTTCAGCCAGGTAAGCAGGGACTCAACTGTTACTAGCCAACTGTGAAACACTGATAAGGTGGATCCGTCATGTTCGTAACTTAGTAGCGTTGCTTAGCGATACAACTGTTTTAAACTTATACTGATCTTTACGCTTGAGAGTTTTGGGTCGGAGGCTTAGAACTAGTTTTGGTCCACAACTTTGCTTGCACGAAAAGAGGTTTTATTTCTTGGTAGTTAAAACAAGCTGCCTTTATAGTGAGATTTATTGGTGAACATATTGCTGCTGATCAGTACATGCTTAAACTTCAACAACATACTATTATTATTATTATAGCGTATAATTCGGGCTACGCCCATAGTGTTAGTAACAATGTTCTCAAACACTATGTTAGTAGACATACATACACACACATACATGTTTTATTAAGTGTGGAGTTTCATCCAATGTCGCAGCATTGGAGACTTCCATCTATCTAAACAGGCAGACTAAAATACCTTGCAGGAAGTTGAGGTGTTCCAAATTTTTTGCTTTTTACCAATAGAATTAATAGAGGCTAGTGTGAATATTCAAGAAACCATAGGAGACTTCCAAATACTCTCTAAATTAATGTAAACGAATTCACTCGAATTGAATCGTCTGAACACAAAACGGAACAAAAGTGAAAAAAATTAATTCAAACAAAAATGAACAGTCACCCGAATAAACGGTTAATTAGAATGAAACCTCTGATTTCGGTATTCGCTTTGTCACTACTCAATAAGATCGTCAATACACGTGGTTCCAATTAATAATGCCACAGCACTTACTGATGAGAGCAGCGGTGGCCCAGTGGTGGCGGCCCCGACTTACGAACAGTAAGTCATGGGTCTGAACCCAGACAGGCGCATTACTTTGTGTAATTTATTTCATCACCACTGCTCTCAAAACGGTGAAGGAAAACATCGTGAGGAAACCGGCATGTCCTAGAAACAAAAAATTCGAAGACATGTGACATCTACAAATCCGCACTGGGCCCGCGTGGTGGATTATAGCCCATTCCCTCTCATAGAGAGGAGGCCTGTGTCCCAGCAGTGGGAACATTAATAGGCTGATGATGACGATGATGACTTACTGATGCTACCGTTTGCAATGTAACTGTAGTCACTCTCACTGAGGGGAATTGAGTGTGCTTAATAGTAAAGAGTGGGTATGGCTTTAATCTTTTGAACACCACATGTCAAATATACGTGACAAGCAGCGCGTGTCCTGTACGCCAAACGACACGAATATATGACAAAATGGTAGGTGAAATTGTGGCTTGGCGTGGAGGGCACGTGCGTGAGTTTATACTCTGGCGTTCAAAAGGTTAAGGTGGATGATGATGATGGATTAAAATATGATTCGCGGCTGTAAGACGTATGTAGTTACAGAATTATAATCATCAAAATCATCAATACAACCCTCCAAGCGCATAAAGGTGCAGGAATGAATTTGACCTTGAAAAAGACCTACAAATTGCAAAAAACGTAAGAAAATTTGAATTTCGCGGGCTACCCTGGAGCATCCACCTTATGGGGTGAGTATTATGGTTTTGAGGCCATCATGCGAAAGAGAAGCGCTTCCCTGCTCGCTTGTCTTCGTGGCAGTAGCAAAAGTATCTTGAGTTTATTCGCAGATAGATGGGAGTCTTCAATGCTGCGACATTGGATGAAACTCCACAATTATTAAAACTTGTATGTCTACTAACACTAGCATCTAGGACGATTGTTACTAACACTATGGGCGTAGCCCGAAATAAATGCTATAATAATAATTAGTAATTTAATATTTTACTATTTTAGTCTTCAATATTTTCACCTTAAACTTTTCTTCACTTTCATTGATTGGTTAGTCATCTACTTCTAATTCTAAAAAGCTCTAAGTATGATTAGTATAGCGTAGGTACTCTTTTTCTTTTCTCTTTTATTTACATGATAAAGTATTCCATCTGTCTAGCTCCACTCCCATGGTTTATGCCCAAGTTTGTATTTTACTACTCCGGCTTGTTAAATTTTGAATATATTATTTCTAACAAAAGTTCTTCATTAATTTCTTTCTAACCAATTTAGTCTCATGAATGTCGTATTTTTATTACTTTTTCTTTTGTTTACTTTTTATGATTTTGTTAATTTAATCTTTTTTTTTTTCGAGACAAATAAATACGCTTCCTTTTTTTCTTTCCTTATGGACTCAGTAATATCGTCGTAAATACACGTGGCTTCACTTAATAATGCCATAGCACTTACTAATGTAAATGTTAGCCTTTCGAATGTAGCTCTTGTCACTGAAGGGAATTGAATGTGCTATACAGGATCGAGTGGATTACTCTAAGAGGATTAAGCCCGCTTGCACCACAAATCACTAATTCCGTTTAGCGCAAGAAGTATTTAAAAACCCTGCTTTGAGATAAAGATGACAGAGACAGATTAATGTTGTGGTGCAAACGGGACAGAGTGATTTAAGACTTTTTTTTTAATTAAAATATAACATTATTTTGTCTTCATCGTCATGATTTTCGCTCTCTTTTGTAAAATCTACATTATGTACAATAGTTGTTAAAACCTTGAACGAAGTCGGAAGTCACTTGTTCTCCCAGTCATTATGGCATTTTTTGTTTTTGCGGACCGTACCTGGGAATTTTACTATTCTCGATTGATTACCCTTTACAAATCCTACACTATTTCTACATTGTAACTATAACTTCATTGAACGTCTATTTTGTTGGGTTAATGATCTACCATCGTCCACATGAATTCATTCCGGTAATGTAGACCATGTTATTAATTCTTTTAATAAACCAACCTCTAAAACCCACGCTAATACAATGCAAAAATCATGCTAAAACCTCCCATAACTCACCGCAACATAGTATTACATGAAATCTAAAGGTTAGCGTGTTGCTCTGTATTACACTTTACTTTTAATTCCGCCGCGCCCTGCACAGGTGGGGCCGGGTGATATAATGATACTTGCACTTAATGTTCACTTGTCAAATGCACTTTGAGAGCGTAAAATACTATGTTGGGTAGTAGGAAGTGGCCTTAATGGTGGAGGAAGGCATTTTATGGTAGGAGTAAGGTGGTGTTGAAGTTCTTAAAGTGTTGTTAGGCTTTTTTAGTATAGGAATAGAAGTCTCTATCTACACTAATATTATAAAGAGGAAAGATTTGTACTTTTGTGTGTATGTTTGTAATGAATAAACTCGAAAACTACTGCGCCGATTTCAAAAATTCTTTCACTATACGAAAGCCACGTCTTTACTGAGTAACATCGAATTAAGCAAGACCTGTGTCTTGCTTATTTCGAACACTGCAATATATATATCTTACTGATTTGGTGAAAACTATTATGGAAATTGGTTATCTAAACATAATGTGAAAATCTATATCTTCAGTGTACCAGTCTTACCAAGGGATACCGTATTACCTAGTACTAACTGGGTTGTGGAGGTCAGATAGGCAGTCGCTCCTTAGGAAATACTGCTATTCAGCTGGATCCGGTAAAACTGGAAACCGACCCCAATATAGTTGGATAAAGGCTAGGCAGATGATGATACTAATATCTTGCACGGCGATAATAAACCCCGGTCAAATATCGAAAGATTTCATAAAGTTGTCACAATTCCGATACAGATTAAAGAAACGAAAATAAAACATCACCATGTACCTGATATATTACAAATCATAATGATTATGAATGAACCTACTCTCCTACGGCGTAGTAACAATCGTTTATTTACCAATCAGAGTGACCCGAACTCCGAAAGTGTAATATACGGAGGCATGGAAGGTGTTCCAGCCAATAACAACGAAATGCGCCGAACATTACCGAAGCCGTTTGTCTTCTGATTTATACTGTCGCGACTTCGACGTTACCACCACACAGGGTAGCAACAGAAGGATTACCAAGTTTTAAAAGAAGCTAATGATAATGGAAGAACAAAAATACCAGTTAAGTGATTACATAATAAGCTAATTCAAATTAATTTATTAGCTTATACAGCAGAATACTGACAGGTTCAATAGCGGGTCCAAAATTAGGCAAAAATAAGGGGCGGGAGGTGGGTACCTCCCGCCCCTTATTTTTCGGATGGGAAATCATCAAATGACTCGGCCCTTCCTTTCTGCTGAAATCTCTTTGAGGTGCGCGTGGAACACGAACGCGCCGTCGACATGGCCTGTCGTCATAAGACGGACGCCCACATCCTATTTTTTTTTTTTGGGAATTCATCAAATGACTCCTCCCGCTCTGGGCGGAGCGGAAGGGAGTGTCAGACTTTTACTGACTAAAACCCATCCATGTTCCTTCATCGCTCTTTGTGTTCCGGGGCCACGGTATCTCTTTCGAACAGTCCCGCAGCCCCGGCAAGGGCCGACGCCCTTGCTTGTCGGCAAAAAGGGGTCCCCCTTCGTTTTGCTGACTCTCTTTGAGGCGCGCGTGGAACACGGACGCGCCGTCAACACGGCCTGTCGTCATAAGACGGACGGACGGCGAGCTAGCCCATAGCTCACCGTCCACATGCTCGCGCCTACGGTGGCCACTACGTGGCCCCCGACGCCCGTTCCCCCTCCCCTCAACTGTTAAATTTTAAAGTCCGTGAATTAAAACAAAATTGATAAACAGTGTGTACAAAACGTTCATCAGTCTGCCAAGACCACCCAAAACTACCAGGCATTCTTCGATTAAAATCTATGGTTTTAACAAGATTTTTGTATTCGTTAATGAAACAAAACCGTCACAGTTTTTGCAAACACCCAAATTAGTTCCTCTGAGAAAATCTTTCAAAACAACCAACGCACACCCATCCCAGGCAGTTAGTAAACCTTTTGTTATTCTTATTGGCAACATTAGGGTTCGGCCGGGAAGCGAAGAAGCCGTGACATCACCCAACCTACTTTTAGTGTAAGGTAAATAGGGCAGCCACTGATAAGGGCAGCGACGGAAGTTTGGACACAACCGAATGAATGGTGGTGCTTTGTGATTCTGTTCATTTGGGCTTGGAATGAGTCCGTCAAAGGGTGAACTGGCTTTTGTAAGGGCATGTAAAAAGAGCATGATGACAGAGACTGATATCACTGCATTGTGTTTACCATAAAAAAAGTGTTATTGAAATCACTGAATAAGCTCTTCTCAAAGGGTCACTGTAATCATTACAACATAACATAACATGAAGCCTGAAATCCCCGAAGGGCATGGTTGTGCCTAATAGTACACCCACATTTCGCCAGTTATGTGTTATGTTATGTTAAGTCCCATTTAATTGGGGGCGAGCCTATTGCCATCATCCTAGCACGAGTCCAGATTCTGTGGCTGCTACTGAAAAATTCCTGGTGGAAAACCCACTTGTATTCAATAATATGAAGAAATTTTACCACCAACACTGAAATCGCAAAAAAAAACACCTTATGCATGTAGGTTTAAATTCCCAAAATAAAAAACCATATCGTGACCAAAATAAGTGATTTAAACCACTTAAAATATTTAACACGGACGTGTCCATACATTGATATTGAATGATAATATTTGCTTGAAGCATACGTAGGTAGGGATTACCAGAATGAATAATACGTTGGTAAAGGTTCGTTCGCTGTCAGCGGTGAAACGGTTCATATAGCAAATTTAATCCAAGAGGAAATTGAATTGTGCATAAGGCGCTTTGTGCAACCAGTTTTACCAAGGGGTATCGTATTATCCAGTACTAACTGGGTTGTGGAGGTCAGATTGGAAGTCGCTTCATGTAAAGTACTGCTATTACGCTGCATCCGATTAGACTAGAAGCCGACCCCGACATAGTTGAGAAAAGGCTAGGCAGATGATGTAATGGTACTTTGTTGCCAGAGAATGGCTGACTGTTTATGCGGTTAGCCTTATTTGTGGCTTTCACCGCGTGGACGTTGGAATTTGTTTCTCGGGAACGTACTCCAGGTTTTAAGCATCATGGTCTACCTGTGTGACAAATCTAATCGAAAGCAGTTCAGCTGTTTAGGCGTGAAAAGGTTAAATGTAGGAAGACTTACTTAAACATTTATAATATTAAAATTTAATAAATAAATAAATTTAATATCGCTGGACATTAACACACAGCGCCATCTAATGCCACACTAAGCAACGAGGCTTGTGTCGTGGACACCAGATAGTTGATATACTCATTTATACTTTTTGTTTGTAAATACATACTTTTTTTTCGGATTGGAAATCATCAAATGACTCCTCCCGCTCTGGGCGGAGCAGGAGGGAGTGTCAGACTTTTACTGATTAAAACCCATCCATGTTCCTTCATCGCCCTTTGTGGTCCGGGGCCACGGTATCTCTTTCGAATAGTAAATAATAGATAAAAAAAAGACAGTTATAGATAAGAAAAATAGCAGCTGTAAATACATACTAATTACACAATTTATTTATCACTTACGTGAATATAAAACAAATGTTGGTGAATTTGATTTTTACCGGCTGAATGATTTTATTAGCTTCTTTACTAACTTTTTCAGTAGTCACACCGCATAATTTGTATATTGTTCAACACAACATTGTACGCTAATAATACCAGCGGGAATTGCATGTTGTAGCAATTATTTTATTCTACGAAAACTACAAAATAACGTGTACCTAATAATACAGGTATTTCCTAGTAAACAACGTGTTATGCACCTACTTACAATGTTCTGAAAACGCAAACCAGAGCACGAACGAAAAAGAAAAAAATTAGAATCGTCTTTTCTTAAAGCTTTCTGATTTTAAAAAATTCCGTGAAACAGTTGGTAACACTAATAGAAAAGAAGTTTTAAAACGAATACAAGTAAAAAATATGTGCGAAATGAGTATTTTCCAACTAAAAATACTAAAGAATATCGTATCTAAAAAAATTAAATACCAATTTCAAAACAATGAGCATGGACTATTTTATCACTGTAAAATATTACCTGTATATACCCAATTTAAATATACACTGCTAAAAGAACAATATTTCAACGGTTATTTAGAGCAAAAAATTCAACATCCTGTATTCACGCGGGCCGTCGCACGTAACCAGCTATGCACGTTTCGTGCAAATAACACCTACGGCGAGCGGACTTCTTCTTACCTAGTTCCCCGGTTAATTAACAACCTACGTTCCGATTTGCGCAGTGACATTACGCCAAGAAATATTAAATTAAAACTTAAGTCCCACTACCTACAACACATTGAATGCTCAATGTGAAATGCAGTTTACGTAGTAACCTGAGATGAAGTTGCCAAAATTCGAAATAAGGTACCTACATAATATATTATTATGATGTATTTTATTGTTTATCTTGATTTTGTTTTTACTACGATGTAGAATTACATGTAGCATTAGTGGTTTATAAATGCTACTCTGCTAAAACAAATGTAATATTTTTTTAAATGATAAATAAATGAAAAAAAAAAAAAACTATTGTGCTAGACCCCCACAGCTCACAACAAATATAGTGAATAAATGCTAAATGCTTATTCTACTTCGGAAAGAGGTATCTTCCCAGCAGATTGTTCGAGAAGAGGCCCGCTTCACCAGTCATCATCTGCCTAGCCTCTCCTCTAGTATTTTACAAAGAGCGTGTCTATCCTGAGATAGGCAGGCGTTCCATGTAAAATACTGGTATTCAGCTGCATCTGGTTAGACTGGAAGCCGACCTCAACATTGTTGGGAAAAGATTGGACAGACGATAATGATGATGTGTCTATCCTCATCATCTATAACAAAGTTAATGGGTATCGGGAAAGAATCAGTGTTTCTCAATCTTCATGTCAAACTTTCATGCTTCGGTTTTGTCAGTCAAAGATCTACAAACGACAGCCAGGCCAACAACATAGCCAGATCACTCACTAATATAGTTCTAGAAAAGCCTGCTAAATATAGCTACAGGATCGATTCACACGGAGCGACTATTAAACACTGTCGAAGTGTCAACGTCATACATCGTTATCAATTAGTTAATGCGTTGATTGTGACCGTGTCACACTGAGGACATTACAGTTTTGAGTGCTATATGAATCAAGGGTGGGGAAATTAATGTTAGTACTGGGTTTTGGGGATTTTTTTAATGGGTTTACTACTAGGGAACACGGAATGTTATAAAAACAGGAATAATGTGCGTTTCCACGAATGCTAGACGATACCTTAAGAAAAAAGTGCAAAAGTTGAGAATCCAACAGCACGCTTTTATATTTATAAGCATTTATTATGTGTCATTTATGTAATGAAAATCTACATCTAAAAAAGGTCTAAATTTTTAGGTTTCTTTCAATTCAAATCAAAAAGCCTAAATAGTTCTGCCACTTTGATGCCTATCCTGCTAACATGTTTATTTTTTAATATTTTATACCAGATTATTAAACTGAATTTTAAAGCGTACATTTTAGTAACCCGCTCTGAGTGTGTATCAATATTGATGGATAACCATCTATTACACACCGAGTTTCCTAAATGCCTCTGAAAGCACGTTAAGCCATTGGTCCCGGCTGTCTTTCGAAAAGCTTTGACAGTTGTTATAGTTAGTCAGTGACCGGAAAGTCTGACAACCAGTCTTACCACGTAAAAACTGGGTTGTGGAGGTCAGATGGGCAGTCGCTCCATATAAAATACTGCTTTTCAGCTGCAACCAATTAGACTGGAAGCCAACGCCAACATAGTAAGACATAGGCCAAGGAGATGGGGCTGTGTGCATAAATCTACTCAATGAGACACCGTACCTTAGAAATGAAACTTTAATTCCCTCCCTGCATTGTTAAAACAGCACTATCCCCTAGTCTTTAACCAGTATCCTCTAAAATTCACAGAAACGGTTCAGGGGAGCACTGTAAGCCTTCTAAGGCGATTTACGCGCTCACAACGTTTACCGTCACGGAGCTTTGTTTGGACTACTTTACGGCTTAACGCGCGACCATCTTGCTGCAGTGTGAAACGATACTAGGTATATAGATTTTGAGGTATTTTTTTTTTTAATATTTCTAACGGTACTTTCACAAATTATTATGCCTTGTGTCCGTGACTGTACCTTCGCCTTCTTTGTTTTTCTGACATTTAAAAGTTGCTTGTTATGGTCACTGATAAGGTCAGATTGAATAAATAAATGCTTTGAGTTTGAGTACATTCGAATCGATTCAAATCGCGAACATTAAAAAAAAAAGTTCGGCAAAAAAAAAAATACTGTAGAGCTCCAAGATTCAAAGAAAAATTTCTAGGTCGCGTTTCTCTACGTCTTTTGAACGTCAGTCTTTGTGAGCTGTTGACACTAGCGACATCTACACGTACTTTAGGCGTGTTTTTATTGTGCTGTGAATGCTGTGATCGCCGTCTTGGTCGTAATGATACCGAGATGTTTGTGAAAGGATTTTGGTTGTAACTTGGGACCTAATTTGTTTTTAATTAATGTGACCTAGATCCTGACCTAATGGTAGGAGCCCTGAGGGTTTATAAACAAGCACATTCAACACGAAAAATTGGTGTTTTAGTTGGTGGGGTTTGTGCAGTGAACGCCAAGAATATATTTGAAAAGTTTGAGACAGGAACACCGTGGGCAGGGATTTCAAAAATGGACAAAATTTAACTGGATATAAAGCTGGTTCGTTTTCATCTCATCGTATGGGGTCTGACTCAAAACAACTTAAAATGTTAAATCCGAACAAGATAATTATAAAAGTGTTATTTTTCCCGTCATTGCGGTCATTTTTTTAAGACGTCAAAAAGGAATAAAATCACAACCACCAGAAACGAACATGATTCTCCAATGCTAGAAGAGACCAATCAAACGAAGGTCAAAACACCAATGCTCATTCCTATGGATTGTACCTGTCTTTACCACTATTCCTATATTGGCTCTAGGCTGCATAGTCGGCTGATTGTGCCCGACTGGCTGCGGTTGGTCGGGCCTCCTCTCCCATCCCAGAGCATGTCTTTCCTTACAAAACAGTGCCCCCTGGTGTATCCGGCTTGTCCGGGTCAGGCTTGCTCCTGGCTGGGTGTGGTGCTCACTCATCAATCATCATCATCAACAATGAAAATAACATAAAGTGCTGGTATGTATGCCTATTATAAGTATACGCAGCATTCACCATAGGACAACAAACAACATATAATTTTTAAAATCTTAATAATAAAATTCGAATACAATATAAAATAAAATTTACTTAATACTAAATTAAATGATATGGATTATGATTATATACATATGCATTATGAGTGTGATATCTAAAGATTTACATTTTTGTTTAATGGTTGCGCAGTTGTAAATGTACTTTAAATACCTTCACGAACCCCGTACTATTCAAGTCATCCATCAGCAAAATGTTTTAAGTGCGTTACATTGAGTCCTATCAAAAACCGTGATTTATCACCTCAAAAAAAAAATACATTTCCCAGCAAACAGTTTTGCGTAGAGTTACTTAGTTTGATGTACAGAATGCTTGGTTGACAGCTTCGTGAAGGGTCTGTTTACACCCCGTATAGTGGTCTTTAACTAAGTCAGACCCTTTCATAATTGGTGATGTTCTTCAGAAAGCTTGTTTGACCAGATTTATGAACGTTGACGATGCAAAAGGAGTATCTAGGGATAGGAAGCACGCGTCGTTCTGCCTATATGGTAAAAGTGAGATAAAGTGTTGCCTCACACTAGGAATTTTTTGTCCTGAATCGTGGGTGCATTTAAAACATACAAACTCTCATACACAAGCAGCGACCGCACCGATGACCTGATGAAGGTCTGGAATCAGCCGAAAGTCGCACGGGACCGGTCAATGTGGCAATACTTGGGGGAGGCCTATGCCCAGCAGTGGAAATCTTTCGGCTGATTCCAGCTGAAAGACGTCCACGACGATGAATGATGATGACACAAACAGCCAGACCCAGAACTACCTGTAGGCTATACAAATATTTCTTCCGTATGAGAATCGAACCCGTGACACACAGCGCAGCAGCCAATCGCTCAACCACTACGTCAACCGTACCGTCAGAATATCTGAATTTGTCAAGTTTTTGTAACATTCACAATGTTACAAAAACTTGACAAATTATATACTAAAACCTTCCTCGAAAACCACTCTATCCATTGGTGAAAACAGCATGAAAATCGGTGCAGTAGTTTTTATGACTGAACTTGTCGAACTTGTTATCTTAATCAACCACCCACGCAATGATAGCAGTTTGATTTTGACAGCACGGCGTTCTTGTCACCACTGACAGGCGGTTGGCCATATCTAACGTAGTTAACCAATTTATTATTTAACCTCAGTTCCGTCTGCAATTTTAAACTCGGACATCCAAACTTGTAACATTTATTTGTGTAGCTATAAATATATTTGTTCGTTGAAGGAATTGAAGCCGATCACTCTTTAAGGAAATCCGTTCGATATTTGCTTACTCTAAGCCTGAATAGAGGTCATTGTGCTCATCGATATGAACAATACTTTTATTATGGAATTGATATTCTTAAAGTAAAAGTTGATCTTGTTGATAAGACAATAACTCCACCTCTTTTAACAATAACTCCCTTTCAGGTTTCATACTAATCTGCCTAGCCTTTTCCCAACTATATTGGTGTCGGTTTCCAGTCTAACCGGCTACAGCTGAATATCAATATTTTACATGGAGCGACTGCCTATCTGTCCTGCACAACCCAGTTAGTACTGGGTAATACGAAACCCCTTGGTAAGACTGGTTGTTAGAGTTTTCGGGCCACTGAAAACTGTAACGACTTATCAAAGATCTATAAATAATGGGTAATGGGTGGTCTTGGTCACCCATCCACAGACCAACTTAGGCAAGCGCGGCTTAACCTTGAAGATTGACTCATGCGGCTGTTATTTTTTAGCCAAGAGCTCCTACTAACTTAACTACTATAAATGCTTTAAACCTTAATATGGAATGGCCAGGCGTATAATTGCTTTTTGTTGGTTTCACTATACTTAGGGGTTTCTCCGTTTCAGCCACTCAGACTGGATTTGTGCCCGGTTGATGGCAATAGGCTCGCGACCTATTACATGGGACTTAAACATAACTGGCTAAATGTGGGTGTGCGGTCGACCAAGCTATTTGGTTTACATTTTAACATGCAAATTACATTGTAAAATGTAAACCAAACAGCTTAGTCGACCGTACTATTAGATACATCTCTGACCAGCCCTTCGTGGATTACAGGCGTGATATTATGTTCACTATACTTTACCAGATGTTAACAGAAACTTGTGGAAGAGACCGGTTTAATAATTAACAACCTACTACAATTGAAGCCTCTTCAATAAGATACCTAATTAACAAATCAATTGGCCTCGTTACAACACAATATAGCGTGATCATATTGATCATCCCTATGTATTAAGACGTAGCGTGTCGAAATGACTTGTACAGTCACACACATCAGTGGAAGCAAAACCTGTATAAGTTAACCTCTTATTATATGAAAACTCTGTAGTATGCTAGACCAGCCGCTGAAGGGCAGGCGTCAGTGTTACCAACGTCGTACGATTGACTGAACAGTTCACGAGCACCAATATGTCAATACTATGACGACCCGAATGGCGCTGCGGTAGTGAGGCTGCCTTACGTTCGTTGGGTCCCGGGTTTGAATCCCGGTTGGAGCAAATGTTTGTGTCAGAGCATGGACATTTGTTTACGAGTCATGGATGTCTAAATGTATAATAAGTATGTATTTACAAACAAAAAGTATCTAAGTAGCATATCAACTATCTGGTGTCCACGACACAAGGCTCGTTGCTTAGTGTGGCAGTAGATGGCACTGTGTGTAATGTCCAGCGATATTTATTATTATTTTATTATTACTTAATCATTTTTAAAAGAGTTTTTCTCGTACTGTTCTTATTAAAATTTCTTGTTTCTCGAACATAGGATTCTGGAAGTCATATTTGTATGTAAAAGATTCTATCTTCTAGTTACAATCGTTATTTCTGACGAAAATTACTTCTAAATTAATTAGGAAAGTGTATACATATTTGTGCTCATGACTGTACATGTAGGTACAATAACAAATTGGGTGCAAAGGTCTCGTAGCTTGTTTAATAGAAGAAAAAAAACAAGTGTGTGTTTACTTATGTATGAATGTATCATGTTTAATATAATTGAATTAGCTGAGTTGTAACTGGCGCCTCTCAAGTACAAGGATGTGTATATCTATGTATTGAATACTGGGCTTTTGGCTTCATCACTGCTATGTTTGTTTTATTTGTGCAGCATAAATACTTTTTTTCGGGCTATAGGCTCACCCCCCATGACATAGGACTTAGACATTACTAGCCTTTTAAAAGCCATTGTCACCTATACGTGACAAGCAAGCGTGCCCTGTACGCCAAACGACATAAATATATGACAAAACGGTAGGCGAAGTTGTGGCTTGGCGTGGAGGGTACGCGCGTGTTATGCTCTGGCTCTGGCGTTCAAAAGGTACCTACTGCCTTTTTTTTTCGGATGGGAAATCATCAAATGACTCCTCCGGCTCAGGGCGGAGCAGGAGGGAGTGTCAGACTTTTACTGACTAAAACCCATCCATGTTCCTTCATCGCCCTTTGTGTTCCGGAGCCACGGTATCTCTTGCGAACAGTCCCGCAGCCCCGGCAGGCATCGGCCCTTGCCCTTTTTGCTGAATCTCTTTGAGTCGCGCGTGGAACACGAACGCGCCGTCGACACGGCCTGTCGTCATAAGACGGACGGACGGCGAGCTAGCCCATAGGTCCCCGTCCACAGGCCCGCGAGGTACTTATTGCCTCACAAAGTCTTCAAAACCGACGAAGGGCTAGGTAAAAGTGGGGTTCCATTGGTTCTCTCCCCAAGCCTAGCCCCTCAGGAATAACATGCGTGACGATGTTGAACAAATTTTTAATCTGGGTTCCAAATCATGACATGGCATATGATGATTTCCCTTTAAAAATATTTAAGTTTATCAGGAAAACCGCTGTCATAATGATTAGCAAAATAATGTAAGGAAACCGCCAAAATAGAGCGATTAACCTGCCATAATATGTAATAGAAAATTTCAATTTGTGGAGTGAGCACAGAAATTGACACGCGGAACTTCTCTGTATGAATATAGGGTAATTTTAACTTTAATTGTATTCAAATTACAAGAAAAAAAACGCCTAGTTGACGCTTCCAGTGACCCAAGGGCTAGGTTATACCTTGGCCAGAGGTTAAATGTTGCCATACAACGTGGTAACGCCGCCAGTCTCTTGAGCACATTACCAGCTGACAGCGTTGAGGAGGAGTTTTTCGATGCCATTTTATAGTTTATTGTTAGATTATTTAATAGTTTTTAAATAATTATGTTTAAAGTTAGTGATTTAATTACAGTTCTAAAAGGTTAAAAATGCTAATTACAAGAAAATTATTTTGTCTTGAAGTAGGACAGCAGATACTTGAGTTGACTGTCCCATTTCAAGGCTAAATCATTTTCTACTGAAACAAGCAAATAATTATGGAATTTTTCAATGCCACCTGAAGGGAAAGTACCTACTCTAAATACTGGAGTTAGCAAATTTTACTCAAAGGTAACATTCCTTTATTTTTAAAAAGAAACAAATTTGCATTCACAGATTTCGAAAATTCGCTTGCCATATTCGGGCATCGAAATCGGGATGGATCGACTAAAGTTCGAAAAAAAATTCTGTACCTTTTTGACATCAATCGATAGGGTCAATCATATGGATCAAATCTCTCTAACAAAAATGATAAATTAAATGAAAGGAAAACCATGAATAAAAGTGCTTTATCTCATTGAATTTATTTATATCGCACTCGGTGTTGGAAGAACCAATTATACCCCATTATGCCAGGTTATGTTTGCAGCGGCCTACTTGGGTACGCAATCGATTCAGAGCTTTCCAAATAGGCCACTGTAGTTCACTGCCAACAGCCAGGTGTTCTTGGGGCTTTAAGAAGTCGTGTGGTGGTGGACACTTCTCTTGCCATAACTTGCTTCTTACTTTAGGTGGCCTTCTTACTTTAAGTGACTTTCTTACTTTAGGTGGCCTTCTTACTTTAAGTGGCTTTCTTACTTTAGGTTGCCTTCTTACTTTAGGTGGCCTTTCTTACTTTAGGTGGCCTTTCTTACTTTAGGTGGCCTTCTTACTTTAGGGAGCCTTTCTTACTTTAGGTGGCCTTCTTACTTTAGGGGGCCTTTCTTACTTTAGGTGGCCTTTCTTACTTTAGGTGGCCTTCTTACTTTAGGGGGCCTTTCTTACTTTAGGGGGCCTTTCTTACTTTAGGTGGCCTTCTTACTTTAGGGGGCCTTTCTTACTTTAGGTGGCCTTCTTACTATAGGGGGCGTTTCTTACTTTAGGTGGCCTTCTTACTATAGGGGGCGTTTCTTACTTTAGGTGGCCTTCTTACATTAGGGGGCCTTTCTTACTTTAGGTGGCCTTTCTTACTTTAGGTGGCCTTCTTACTTTAGGGGGCCTTTCTTACTTAAGGTGGCCTTCTTACTATAGGGGGCATTTCTTACTTTAGGTGGCCTTCTTACTATAGGGGGCGTTTCTTACTTTATGGGGCTTCTTACTTTAGGGGGCCTTTCTGACTTTAGGTGGCCTTCTTACTGTAAGGGGCCTTTCTGTCCGGTATGGGCAAATAACACTCAATAGCCAATACTTTATTACTCACATTGTTACTTCGACACACAAGGTTTTAGTCGAATCTACAAGAAACTGTTTTATATTGATTGTCAACAGTCCTTGACCTTTATTTCTTTTTTTGATACCAAACATCACTTAAGACCCTTCATTGATATTCTAAACATTAAAAGAATAGTTATTTACGTACTGTGTCTATGATTAATGATGTAGGTACCTACCATACTTACATAAATATTTACAAATTGATTTTTTTCTGCGTATCATCTTATCATTAATATAATTTATCTTTTTAGCTGCGTAAAGGTATAGTAAGTTTATATGACGCATGCAAAATTGTTATATTTAAATAAAAATGTTAAACTTAAACTAACATTTTAAATGAAGAATCTCTACTTGCTTACTAACAAAAATACTACAAATAAAATTTGAATCTAAGTTACTTTTCCTTGTGTTTTACTAGAAATAAAAGGTTTTTTTTTTATTAAATGACGCATGCGGAACGTCCATAAATTGACTTCTAAAAATATTAGTATACAGGTTACATAATTCGCCTGAATCAGAAACTTTAAGAAATATAATTTTACTATAGCTTATGTCCTTGGCTTCACTCCCGCGGAGTTCGGGAATTGCCCACGGGTTCGTACAATAATCTATCTTTGTGCCAAATTTCATCCAGGTCTGTTCTGTCCGTTCTGGCGTGATTGAGTAACAAGCATCCATCCATCCAAACTTTTTTTAATGTACCTAATAAGAAAACTTTAAATAGCTCGACGACCCCCGTACTATTCAATGTATCCATCAGCGCAATGTTTTGAGTGCGTTACATCGAGTCCTACCCCAAAAATCGTTTCCCAACAATAATATTTACGTAGATTTACTTAGTTTGATGTATAGGATGCTCGGTTGACGGCTTCGTGAAGGGGCCGTTTACACCTTATAAAGGTAGAAAGAACTCTAAACTAATATTCAATCTCGTAAATTCATAAAAAAGTCGTTTACATTCACCGTAAACAAAAATCAAACCATCAGAAAAGCAGAAAAGCGAAAAACCAACAAAAATCCGATCATTAACAATTCCCTACCCACCCATTTAATGTTACGAAACAGATTTAAGTCCTTCACCATACCAACGCAAAAACAAACAACAGTATTCTGCGCTAAAACGAGACGGAAAGATCAACCAACAATGGAGAGAAAGAGAGAACGTCAAAGCAAATTTTTGAGTCCGTAAGCTAAAAAGGATTAGCTTCATTTATCATGGCTGACACAGGGTTGTGACGTAACAAAGGTTGTCGGTCGTCTAATGAACATTCTCACAGAGAACAAGAAATTGCATTTTGTGAGTTTCAGGCCTGAATTACAGTGGTATGACGGGGCACTTCCAGTTTGTGCTGCTGATGAAGTTACGGTGAAATGTCATGTGGGCGAGTTGTCATTATGACGTTTCATTGGTTTTTAGGGTCCCGTACTTCAAAGGTAAAAACGGAACCCTTATAAGATCACTTTCTTGTACGTCTGTCCGTTTGTCTGTCTGTCTATCACCACCGATTTTCTCAGGAATGGGTGGACCTAGCAAGTTGAAATTTATACCATTTATACTGAAGTCACAAATCAAGGTCCTGAGTCAACACGATAAAACGATAAGGGCAAATTTAGATTTTCGTGAAAACGTAAGTACCAATATTTTCCTTAATTTTCAACTTTTTTTATTTTTCGGACTTTTCCCTTTATTGCTATTAACCAAAATTGACAATTCTAGGTCAACCGGAAGTACCGTATAGGTTTTGGGTCGAACACCTATATGGTAGTTCGGTAGTTCGTAAATTTGGCTAAAAGCAAGGTCTTACAGCACATGTAAAGGGAAAAGTCTGGGAACCGTAAATATGTAGTTTAATAACAAAAAAAAGGGATTTTACTGTTACAAACTTATTATTTGCGGTTGGAGCAATAGCCGTCTCTTGGGATCGAACAGCAAAGTTAAGTTTGTCCTTTAAAAAGTTGGTACGGAACCCTCGGTGCGCGTTTCCGACCCGCTCATGGTCCGTTTTTTTTCTAATACACTGGTTCTCGTTTCGTTTCTAACAGATATGATGTCACTTGCTAGGGACTTTACAAAATTAGAAGTTCAAAATGACAACGGGCGTTTACAATTCTCGTAATATGCAATTTTATATTCAATGCTGATAATTTTGAAGCACTTCGCCTGCGACTTCGTCCGCTAAAATTGTGATAGCTAGATAATTTGCATGATACCAATATAATTTATGGTACTCGGTAAAGATGTAGCTTTCTAATGGTGAAAGAATTTTAAAAATCAGTTGAGCAGTTCTTGAGTTAAATCGTAACAAACAAACAACAAATCAAATCTTTCCTCTCTAAAATATTTGCCTAGACATAAATAGAGAATGGAAACATTATAATCTCAAAAATCAAATATAATAATCTCTTTAACGATTTATCATCTAATAAAACTCAAGTCTTTGATGATACAAATTGCACATTAATTAACATCCATTCATGGATGGATGGCCATCAAAGCCTTTTTTCCCCCCCTGTAGTGTGAATTGACACATGAACAGCGCATGCAGTGACATGGTTCTACTTCACTGCTCCGATCGTGGTAACCTATATTTGCTCATTGACTTTTACTCTTACGTTATTGAATTTACAATGCTGTAACATAAATATATATTTTCTCTCTCCATAGTAAGTGTTGATCATGGTAATTTATGAGTGACGTTAGATTTAGTTAAAATTAAAAGGAAATTATTTAGTAGTCAAGAATCCTTTGGTCAGATTATAATCTATCTAAGGTTAATGATCTATGCTGGAGTAAAAAAATACCAAAGAAAAATTTGAAAAGAAAATCCAATAAAAATCATTTCGGTTCTCAAATCTGAAAAAACACTGAAGTAAAAAATATTCAACTTTCATTGTCTATTCGAATTTGAACTCTGTGTAATCCCAAAGGAGAATGCCAGGTGCGGATTATGTGAAAGCAAAATTCTTTCAAAATCAATAGACCGCTCTTTGACCTCCACATCGGCATAATTTCCGTCCAAATTCGCAATCCCTATTAATATTTCTTGGGCCGGCTTTGGGAACTTCATCGAATGCCCTAAAACCAAACAAACTTAGTGAACCTTTCCCGAAGGGATTATCGTTTCTGTCCGGGCGGGCAACATATTAACCGACTGTGTGGTGGGGTTATGGTTGGGTGCTAGTGGTAGCGGGCAGTAATATCAACATAGGTTCCTGATTTACAACGTCCCTTTGGGCGTATTGGTCTTGTTTTGTTCCGTCTCCTGCTGATATGGATGGAAGTGGCAATTGTATTTTTCTACTCCTCTGCTAATATTTTCCGACTGATTTCGGGAAAATTGTTTCTCAAGGACTTCGTCGAGCTTCATTGTATCGGCGGTTTTCTTGTGGTCGCCACTGTTGATTCTGGCTTTCAGAAGTTACAGTGGTTTGAGAATAGTGTGACAGGCTTATCCCATAAAAAAAAAGCTTAAATATCACCTTCTGATTATGACGCACGAAACGTATATTAAATAAAGTAGCAAAACCGTAAGAGCGGTTTTGCACTACGTCCGATCCGAATCCGATTCGTGATGTGAACACAAAGTGTATGGCTCTGGGCCCGCCCGCGATTCCGCAGGACGTTGTCTGGTAATTTTATAATTACCTACATATGTAGAGTACTAGTACTTATGGTTTATAAAGGTAAACAGACATACCTTACCTTATGACTGACTTTTCACGGGTACGGATCGGACTCGGATCGGACGATAGTGCGAAACCGCTATAGGTAGCACTGTGTGGATAATCAATATCCAGCCAGACATACCAGTAAACCTAAAAAAAAACTGAAAAAGATAAGTTCCAAAAGCCAAAGCAAGATTGGCTCAAAATCTTCACGTCTGCGACGAAGTCACGTACCCGAATGACGGAATATGTAACAACATGGATCCTCGGATAGCTGTATACAGTATAGCTTAAGCGTGTATCTCGTTAGATTGGAGGTTTAACATGGCTTATCTGTGGTGAGGGCTTTGCTTCACAATCGTACATGTCGTGTTTTCTGGGACAACTGATGTCACATTAGTAGCAGATATTGTTTCATGTTTCCTTCCCACGCACACGAATCCCACACCACCATCAGTACAGCATGGACGGGGAGCAGCTGCAGCGTGTCATGGAGGTGAAGGATTTGGGCATTAATTTCACCAGTGATCTGCAGTTTCGCAAACACGTGATACTCGTTTGTAAAAAGGCGTACAGGAACCTGGGATTTATGCTGCGTCAAGCAAATGACTTCACAAACATCAGTGCATTGAGGGATTTGTATGAGGCTCTTGTGAGGAGTCACCTGGAGTATAATGCAGCGGTCTGGAGCCCGAGTGAAATAAAATACAAAAATATGCTCGAACGGATACAGAACAAATTCGTCAGATTTATTTATTTAAAGCTTTAAGGGAGATACCCGGGATACCCGTTACTATATCCTACCCTATTCTATCTTGGTATGGTGGGCTACTACAAATTAGAAATTAGGCGTGAAGTGGCACTGGCAACGTATATTTTTAAAGTTTTAAGAGATAGTCTACAAAACGCAGGTATACTATCAGAAATAGGGTTTAATTTACCGGATAGGTACGTGGCGCGGCGGCGCAGGCCGCAGCTGCTGGTGGTGCCGTGTGCGCGCACTAACCTGCTGGGGTGCGCACCGCTGACTCGCGCGCTACGCACTCTCAACACGGTGGCGGATACCGTAGACATATTCACCTGTACACTGAGTGAGTTCACAAGGGCCACGTACTGTGTAGCATGTAAGGTATAGTTAAGCATATATTTTTAAGCGTATTTTTAAGTTACTTTGTCGCATTAGATTCATTATCTGTAATGGCAAATGAAACATGTGTGAAATAAATAAATAAATGTTTTTTTCTTCGTTGAACAAGATGGCAGTAATGCTATTCAGTTTTTCTATCAGGAATTTCATGGTAGAAACCTCAAGTCTGAATTTGTGACCAATTGATGATAATAGAAGCTGGGAAGCCATGACACAAAACCACCAAAACTGGAAGGATTTGGAAGAGACCCACACTCAGCATTGGGTGGCCAAAAGTTGAAGAAGAATATAACAATATAGGCTCGCATATTGCATGGGACTTAAGAACAACTGGAGAAGTATGGGTCTATATAAGATAGGTTTAATACCTCTGTTATGTAATAAGTAGGTGTATTGAACTAATCACAAACCATCTTTAGTATTTTTATTCACATAAATATTTTAAGGCCCAAAACTAGCATCATGATTTTAAATTACTATATCGAGGCCGGCAAAAATAAACGACATCACGACAATCATCTGTCGTCTGCGACCCAAATTTAGGGAAATTGGAAACCAGACATTTCTATTTCCAACAAAAAGGAAATGAGAACAGAATCAACATGCTTTATTTTTAACCATAAAGTGTAAGTTTAAGTTTGGCTGACAACCAGTCTTACCAAATGGCATCGTATTAACCAGAAGGGGCTGTCAGATAGGCAGTCGGTCTATGTAAAATACTGGTATTCAGCTGAATACCAGTATTTTACATAGACCGACCGACCGGGTTCCTTATAACCGAAAGAAGCTGCATTCGGTTATAAGGAACCCGACGCCAACCTTGCCAGATGATGAAAGTTAAAAGTTTGGGTTTGAAAAACTTGGGTCATGGGGTCCGAATGCTCATAGAGTTTTCTGGGATTACAGAAGTTAGTCAACTCTTGAGGAGAAGGTTATGTCCACTAGCATCTTTTTCAAAGATTGGAAAAAAGTCAATGAAGCAAACAAAGTCACCGACTTCCAAAGGGAAAGTTATTTTTGACTTTTTTACTGTTATTTCTGGAAGTCGGTTTAGTTTTGCAATAAAGTTTTTTTTTCATTCAGTGAGAGAATGCTGCTAGCCTTTTGGACACTCCCGTTGACAGCGATGTGGATAATAAGTAAGTTTTAATAAGTTTTTTTGCTGTCTAATGAGCTGTGCTATCTAGTTTTTTTATAATTATTTTAGCCCTTGTAGGGAAAAAACCAAAAACTCTTTACTAAGCAGTTTTCTCGCTGGCACTGCAACCCCAAAATATATCTAGACAATCATTTGACGGTAGATTAAGCAGGGCCACTTGCCCTGGAAGATTGCTGGCTAAGCCGCCAGATTAGGCCTTACGCCAACCCCGGTCAGTATTATGAGAACCTGACTTTGTTCGTTTATCATTTTTGTTGGGCATTAGCCTTTTGTGACTTTGAAGAATCATTTTAGGGAAATAAGATGAGTAAATTGATTAAACAGATAGGGATGCTTCGGAATTTCAGCATTATACCAAAGTATATACAAGTAAACATAAATATGACTCTATGAGAAGTCGTGCAGTGGTATAAGAATCATTTATTTGCATAAAATACAAGAAAACATAAAATATAGAAAGGCGGGTGTGAAAACCTTGTCCACGGGTCCTTATGCCCTAAGCAATAAGGTTGAAAAGTGGTTGACTATCAGTGATCTTGACTGATAGTTGCCTTGTTAAAGATACACCAAAAAAAAAACAATATAACCATGGAAAAACTTTATTCAGCCATTGGTATATATATATACAGGGTTATTTGTAAAACACCAACAACCTCTCAGGACTGTGTTACTAACATCATAACCAACAACTTTTGTTCTATGACCTTTAAAAATTCATCATATTTTAGTTCAACAAATTTTCGTACAAAAATAAAAATATTTAAATTGAACGCTCTAAATGTTAAGAAATCTATGCGAAGCAAAAGAAAGCGATAGTACAATAGTGAGGGGAGCGGGGTCAGGGCGGCGAGGGCCCGTAAAAGCGTTCAATTTGAATATTTTTATTTTTTATGAAAATTTGATGAACTAAAATATGATGAATTTTTAAAAGTCATAGAACAAAAGTTGTTGATTATGATGTTAGTAATACAGTCCTGAGAGGTTGTCGGTGTTTTACAAATAACCAGGTATATAGCCATTGGTCGAGACGCCATTGTTTAACTGTTGTGTCTACTTCGTGGACAGATCATGGGTTATAATGTTTTCGGCTTTATAAACATTTGCCTAGTAACAAGACGGCTCAGATATATGAGCGTCGTTTAAAATGTTTCTTATTTCTAAAAAACGTGCAACCGGATTGACAATTGACCAATTCAAAAATTCACTAGGTCAAGTGGACCCGCGGGTCCCGCCTGTTCAAGATAAGTTGACTAAAGAGCCAAGTAAGTTTCGGCAGCTTAAGTCAACCAGCTTTTATTTAAGTTAAATAAAAGCTGGTTGACTGGGCACTGTTTGTTAAGGTCAAATCTTGCAAACAAACTTTAAAACCTAACCGATAGAGCTGAAATTTTGCATGCACGTTTAGCTTGGATGACAATGCATGGTTAGCTAAGTGGCATCATTCTAAATCCAAAATGGCGGACTTCCAAAGATGGCTTAACTAGTTATTTCTTATGCACCTTCATGAAAAAAAAAGCTTAAATGCGTTTTATTTCTTTCTTTCTTTACATGGGTATCAATTAAAAGGGTTTTTTGAGGAGAATACGAAAAAAATGACGTCACACCCGTAAAAGCTTCATTTCGTTATTTATTTTTTACTATAACCTTGTATAAATTTTCCAACCATCCTGGTTATCATTGCTGGATATGTCACTGTATTAAGCATAACGTTCTCTTCCGCTAAAGTCTCCAACAAGATGTTATGACACATTTAAGCGCCCATAACTTACAAATACGTGCCGACCACCATACACTCCCCCTTCCGATCGCGTTAACGGCCTTTCATCCTTTGATAAATTGAATATACCCCGCGCTGAACACGGCGGAGTTTATACACGACATGGTAGCGTACGAGCTCGCCTGTACACTTGTACAGCGTGTTTACGAAATGTGTGATTATATTAATGGGTGTAGTAGAGACCATCAAACTGCACAACTTTCTCCTCTTCCACCATTACGGTAATCCTGTATTTATACCGTTTTTAGGGTTCCGTAGCTTAAAAGGAAAAAAGGAACCCTTATAAGATCACTTTCTTGTCCGTCTGTAACCACCGATTTTCTCAGGAACGGGTAGACCTAGCAAGTTGAAATTTATACCATAAACTGAAGTCTATAGTCCCTATTAGGTGTATAAAAATCAAGGTCCTTAGTCAACACGATAAAAAGATATGGGCAAATTTAGGTTTTCGCGAAAACTTGTAAGTACCAAAATTTACCTTAATTTTATTTATTTTTTTAATTTTTCGGACTTTTCCCTTTTGACAATTCTAGGTCAACCGGAAGTACCCTATAAGTTTTAGGTCGAAAACCTATATTATTTCCCGTTGACCCAGAATCACGAATTTTGGTAAAAAGCAAGGTCTTACAGCACATGTACCTAAAGGGAAAAGTCTAAAAACCGTAAATATGTGTGCGATTTTACTATTACAAACTTATTTTTTGCGGCTCGAGCAATAGCCGTTTCTAGGGATCGAACAGCAAAGTTAAGTTTGTCTTTTAAAAAGTTTGTACGGAACCCTCGGTGCGCGAGTCCCACTCGCTCTTGGCCGGTTTTTTTTGACAGATGCTGTGTTTAGGGGTCTGTATTTAATCAATTGTCCCACTTAGGGTCGAGTAAGTGATCTCATCTACTTTCGATTGTCATAGTAGTAACTAAGCACTCGGCTTATTCTTTTGAAATGATAATAAACTATTATTTTTTATAATAGTGCTAAACTATCTTTCTTTCTATCTATCTTTATTCTACTACTACTATCTTTATTCTACATCTATCTTAAATAGTTGCACCAAAGTGATATTATACAGGGTGGAATTTTTCAATGCCACCTGGAGGGCCAGTACTCTAAATACTGGAGATAGCAAATTTTACTGGAGGGAAACATTCTTTTATTTTTTAAAAGGAACGAATCTGCATTCACAGATTTACGAAAATTTGCTTGACATGATAAATTAAATGAAAGGAAAACCATGGATAAAAGTCCTATAGCTTATTGAATTTATCCCATTGAATTTATAACTGTTCTTTAGATTTCATGATTTTCCCTTCATTTAATTTATCGTGTTTGTTAGAGAGATTTGATCCATAATATGATGTCAATCATATCCCATCAATTTATGTAAAAAAAGTACAGAATGTTATTTTCTCGAACTTTAGTCGGTTCGATTCCCGAGTGTGGCAAGCGAATTTTCGAAAATCTGTGAATACAGATTTGTTTCTTTTTAAAAATAAAGGAATGTTTCCTTTGAGTAAAATTTGCTATCTTCAGTATTTCGAGTACTTTCCCTCCAGGTGGCATTGAAAAATTCCATCCTGTATACACACACTCCTTTTCTATATGACACTCCTTTTTGAGTGTGGATCCGCTGGATGCGAGTCGCACGGGACCGGTCAATGTGACGACACTTGGGGGAGGCCTATGTCCGGCAGTGGACGTCTTTCGCCTGAAATGACGATGATTTGACGTACGACTTTCCTTTTAAATGTGTTCAAACCTTTATATTATCCTTGCATCGTGATGTATTAAACATTACATCAAAGCTGATAAAATATGAATCAGTCATATAAGTGAAGCTTATTGATATTATAATGAACAGCTGGGATTTCCCGCGACTGAATGATTTCACGCAGAAAATAGCTCAATGTTGGGATTATAAGCATGTGTGGGCACCTGTTGTAATGTATACAGTATAATGATAAAGAAATAATATTTCGGTTCGTTGCGGACTGAGAATAATTAATTATTGTTGTATGGTAACAGTCGTAACCCATTAATATTTAATGTCAACAGAGCTGTGGAGCTCGTGGCTTAATAATAACGGTTGCTCGGGTTGATCTTTAGGTTAAGCCGTGCTTGCCTAGGTTGGTTCGTGGATGGGACCCATTTTTTTTTTTTTTTTTTTTCGGATGGGAAATCATCAAATGACTTCTCCCGCTCTGGGCGGGGCAGGAGGGAGTGTCAGACTTTTACTGACTAAAACCCATCCATGTTCCTTCATCGCCCTTTGTGTTCCGGGGCCACGGTATCTCTTTCGAATAGTCCCGCAGCCCCGGCAGGCTTCGGTCCTTGCGGACCCCTTCACTGTTGCTGACTCTCTTGCTCAGTTTCTTCCGTGCCTCGGAAAGCACGTTAAGACGTTGGTCCCGGCTGTCATTTATAGATCTTTGACAGTCGGTAGTCAGTGGCCCGAAACTCTGGCAATCAGTCTTACCCAGTGTCGTAGAGGGACTGGGTTGTAGAGGTCAGATAGGCAGTCGCTCCATGTAAAAACTAGTATTCAGCTGCATCTGGGTAGACTGGAATCCGACGCCAACGTAGTTGGGAAAAGGCTAGGCAGATGATGATGATGTTCATAACATTGCTGGTCGTAGCTTCGAACCATTGCATTCAAAAAGCAAGCGTGAGGAAACCATGATGTCTTAGAACAAACAATTCGAAGATTTGATCCATACACCAAGCTGCACTAGGACGGCGTTGTGGGTTTCGGCTCATTGACGTTTACAGAGATGAAGCCTGAATCCCAGCAGTGGGAATGACTATTATGGAATACCACTTAATAACAAACTAACAAACTTCTTTCCCATTTTAGACCCCCTGATCTGAATCCAAAAGTTCTTTCATTAAGGTGGATGCTCCGGGGTAGCCCGCGAAATTCAAATTTTCTTACGTTTTTTGCCATTTGCAGGTCAGTGTGTAAAGGTGCAGGAATGACTTTTTCAAGGTCAAATTCATTCCTGCACCTTTATGCGCTTGGAAGGTTGTATTGATGATTTTGATAATTATAATTCTGTAACTACATACGTGTTACAGCCGCGAATCATATTTTAATCAACATACAACCTGACACTGACCTGCAAATTGCAAAAAACTTAAGAAAATTTGAATTTCGCGGGCTACCCTGGAGCATCCACCTTAATGCTAAGCTACATTAACCCCGTATGACATAGGTAGGCTATATTTAAAGCGTTACCGTGGGCCCACTTCCAGCCACAAGGCGAGTGAAGCCGCAGTTAAAAGCTACTTTATAATAAAACTCAACTGTTCAGTGTTCCAATAAACTGCAAACTCGTGGATAGTTTATTTGTTTTAGAAGCTATATGTAGGAGCTATTGAAACTTATCGGGTTGTGACGTCAAAGTATTTACTTCATGAAACTATTACAACCTTTGTATGCACGGGGTGAATAATAATGTTCTGCCAACAATCGATTTATTATTAAGTGAAAATGGAGGTGTTAATTTGGTGCAGAAAAGCGACTTGCTGCGGAGTTGCGTATCGCGGTTTCGATCCCCGCACGGGAAAAAGCAATGTATGGCTTACAGTTGTTCAGGATCTGGGTATTTCTGTATGTAAGTTGAAATGTTTGTATACACGCCCACGATAGAGGAGAAATTAAAAAAAAAAGTTTTAATAAAAAACTGTAAATTTGGTCAAATTATTAGAAAAATATCAAAGAATCAGGGAATTTTTATTTCAACTACACGTCATTAATTTGTAAAAGTAACTTAGAGATGAATTCAAAATGATGCGCTGCTGTTTAAAATTTGACTAGCAGCAATCTCTGATATATTTTCTACTATCTTTTAGTGCACTAACATGCCCTGTACGAACCCCAGGCAATGTTTACCCAGAATCAAAATCAAAGCATTTATTTCAAGTAGGCCAGTTACAGGTAATTTTGAATTGTCGAAACAAAGATGAAAATTAAATGTAGCTACAGTCCCAGCCACAAGACATAAAAACTGTGAAAGTAGGTACTGTAGTTGCCCATTCCCTAGCGTAGATCTCTATGGAGAAGAACGGGCAAGAAAATCCATGGACACTCTTTTAAATCAGAGTATTTTTACAAAACATTGGTTACATCATTCATGTTGAGACGGTACATTATGTAAGAACAATGTAGCGAGATGTGCACGTTAAAAGTGCCCTTAGTAAAAACAAATAAACAATTCAAAAATAAAATAATTAATTCAAATAAGCCGTGGCAACCAAGAGCTGACCAGTCCCAACTGAATGCACCCGTTCAAGAACATGACGCAACAGCACCATTCAACTCAACCATTTTGAAGGGAACTAAATGACCCGAGATTTTAAAGCATCATGACGATTTAATGTTTTTGGCTATCGATTCATTTAGATACAGTACTTCGTAGAAGACTGGAAGCCGACCCCAACGCAGTTGGGAAAAGGCTAGGTGGATATTGATGATGATGACAGTACTTTGTAATCTAATTTATAATAGTCTTATATACCTACCTATCGTGTAATCAGTCATCATTTTTACGGTCATTCGAAATATTGTAGCAATTGGTACTGGAGCCATTACAACGGTAAAATTTTAATACGAATACTTTACCATAACAATAACTTATAATCGATTCAGATTGTTATCAAATAGTTCTGTCTAGACAAATTCAACCTCAAAATAATGCGTCCCAATCTAATAGAAATAATAATGTAAAATGTCTCGCTATTGAACGATTAGTTGAGTCCATCATAAAGGCTGCGTCGTCGGGGGCTACGTGGTGGCCCCCGGCCACCGTAGGCAAGGGACTGTGAACGGTGAGCTATGGGCTAGCTCGCCGTCCGTCCGTATTATGATGACAGGCAGTGTCGACGGCGCGTTCGTGTTCCACACGCGCCTTAAAGAGTTGTCAGCAAAAGGAAGGAAAGGGAGCAGCGGTGGCCCAGTGGTGGCGGCCCCGACTTACGAACAGTAAGTCGTGGGTTCGAACCCAGGCAGGAGCATTACTTTGTGTAACTTATTTCATCACCACTGCTCTCAAAACGGTGATGGAAAACATCGTGAGGAAACCGGCATGTCCTAGAACCAAAAAAATCGAAGACATGTGACATCTACCAATCCGCACTGGGCCCGCGTGGTAGATTATACTCCATTCCCTCTCTTAGAGAGGAGGCCTGTGTCCCAGCAGTGGGAACATTATTAGGCTGATGATGATGATGATGACTCTGAAACAAATGTCCATGATCGGCACACAAACATTTTGTTCGTACCGGGATTCGAACCCGGGACCCTAAGAACGCCTCACGGAGTAGTTGTTGTTTAAAGTGATATTACTTGCGATACGACCGGAGGATTAGTTTGCAGTATCCTTGAGTATAAGGGATGACTTTAATGTTTGACGTTAGAATGGCTTACCGCGTTTCCATTAAATCCCAATTTTGGTTAACACTTTTACTAATCAAAGTTCATACAAATTACAGGGATCATTACAATGTAGAACTTATGCATAGTGGCAAAATGGTCGGTCTTATCCCTAATAGTGGTATTTTCAAGACAACCTTTGGATGGATTTAAAGGGAGTAGTAGGCTTATCCTATCTAATATTATAATAGGGTAGATGACAAAAAAAAAATCTAATTAGTCCTTCAAATAGATTTCCAAAAAATATTGAACACAATATATTTTTTCTTTATTCACGTAAACAAAAAATGAAGACGATAAAGACGCAATGTCGAAAACTCCTGTGACGTCACATTTGAGTACATATTTTACTCAAATGTTACGTTACAAGCCCCCACTCATGATCTTTGACACGTTTTATCTTCGTCAATTTTTATTAACTTGATAAAACAACAAAAACACGTATCCAATATTTTTCGATAATCTAACTGACGGACTAAACAGAATCATATTTTTTTTAGTCGGTCATCATCCCTATTGCGCAAGTAAGCTTGTTTGTTACCTTTTCAAGAAAAAAAACACAAACCACTGAACCGATCATGCTGATCATAGCATACAGGGTGTAAACCACCTAATCACGAAGCCGTCACCCAAGCATTCTGTACATCAAGCTAAGTAACTTTACGCAAAAATTATTGCTGGGGAACGACTTTTTTTTTTGGGGGGAATAATCATGTTTTGTGGTAGAACTCAATGTAACGCACTCAAAACATTGTGCTGATGGATGGATTGAATAGTACAGGGGTCGTGGAGGTGTTTAAAGTAAAAAACTCACATTAAAAACTTGTATTTAAAAAAAAAATTGTCAAAAAGTTGGATCTTTGATCCCCAATATCTCCGGAACTAGAAGGTTTCCAGGTAATATGTAGAACAAAAAAATGATCGCAGTGATGAGGAGAACAAGTACCTTTCGGCTTCGTTAAGAGGTGTTTTACACCCTTTATACGTTGTCAGGTGAACAGACATGAACATAGGGTACCTTTCATGGGATTTATCTTGTTTTGATTTCTCTTCGCTGTTACTGTTCCAAACAAAACAAATATGTCTGCGCCCGCGTCTATCTATGTACGTCAGTGTTGCCAGTGAAAGTTATGGCACAGACTGGCGATGGCGAACAGTTTGGTTAAGTGGGGTGTAGTTGTAATTATTATTTTCTTCGTATTTATAATATTCCACATGTATGTATTGTTTATTCGTCTACAATTTATTTTTATTTATTAACCTTATCCGTAGCTGACCGTGGCATCACTCTCACTTTAGGCCCTATCAGAATACCAGCGCTGTAACGTTTTTTAACGTGACAGCACCATGCTGAGATAGGGGCCTTTTGGCCTTGTACAGGACCAATTTCGTTTTCTTTTTATTTTTAATTTCTTTTAGTTGTTTTATGTTTAATTTTTATTAGTTGATAATTTCACCATTTTTTTATGTGTTTTGTCCTGTGCGGGTTAATAAATGCTTTTTCTTTCTTCTTTCTTTCTTTCTTTCTTTCATCCCGAAAAAAAGTACTTTCCCGAAGAAAACAATAATAACATTCATAATATGTTATTAGATGGCGCCACGTGTCTTTCAAATCATGATTGAATTATATTATTACAGGCAGACTACAATCCGAATTGATTCTCAAATCCAAAATTAACGCGAGCGAAGCCGAGGCCAAAAGTTAGCAGAATATAAACCTGAAAATGGTTTCAGGTTTATTTCCTTTAATTTATGTGCTTAACAAATCCGTAATACACCGCCCAACTACCACAACACCCTTATACCTATATGTCTACATACAATCGTAGCAAATAACTTTAGCTATGTAATTTCCACCCCAAGTGAAATTATGTATTTATGCACGAATCCCTGTTATTTCTGATACGCGAGTTCATTTCTCACAAAACATGGCAGTTACGAGTGATTTGCTAGTACATTTTACTGTTATGTGTAATAAATTGTTCGGCCTATAAAATTGTTACATGTTTTATTGGATGCCTGTACTTGGTGTACTTAGTAAGAAAAAATACTGAGTTCGTGAACATTTCTGTCTCATAGTACAGAGGATCTAGAGAGGAGTTTGTGGCTTCAGGTAAAGCCGCGCTTGACTTGGTCCGTGAATGAAAGCACGTTAAGCGTTTGTCCCGGCTGTCATTTGTAGATATTTGACAGTTGTTACAAAAAGCCAAAAAGTCGAGCTCAAAAAGTCTGACAACCTGTCTTACCAAGGGGTATCGTGCTACATAGCAGTAAGTGGGTTGTGAAGGTCGGTTGAAGATAGGCAGATACTCTATATAAATAATAGTATTCAGCTGCTTCCAGTTAGGGTGGAACCTGACCCTAACATAGTTGGGAAAAGGCTCGGCAGATCGTTTTGGTTTTCCCGACATAGATCCAAAATATTTAACAAATATCATGTCTTGTTCCACTAAAATTCTTAAGTAAGATCCTTACAAATAAACTAATACTAGAACCGTAAACATGAAGGAAAACGTAAAATACCTTGTTTGCTCGATATTCCACATAGAACCTCCTTTCAAGAAAACTAAACCAAAAAAAAACTTAATAGTTCCTTTATAAGGAAGTTAAAAATAAAACAACAGAATTATATCCCGAAACTTTCTTTCAGCACAGTCGAGGTCGGTATTTGTTTTGTGAGAATATTGCTAACTTTTCCCCGTAAAAGATAAATAAAGATAAAAAAGTTTGAAATTTGGGGTTCGAAGCTATGGAGTTATTCGCAGACATTTTAATACAAGTTAGTGACTCATTTCGGAGATTCCTTTTTCTTTTCTTTTCATTTAATATTAACAAACATTTATGAGAAACACGAGAATTCGGACTTAGGAAGATCTTGTTTTCTTCTATGTTGTTCACCTCTAACAGAGATGTAAACTCCGGCGGAAACCCTACAGACTCATTCATGTTTAATCGGAAACAGGCACTGAACAATCGTTGCAATCTAAAGGGTGTAAAAAGACTCTTAACGAAGCTGAAAGGCACTTGTTCTCCCCATCATTTCGATCATTTTTATTATAGGAGATATTGGGGGTCAAAGTTCCAACTTTTTCAACCTCCACGATCCCTACACTATTCAATCCACCCACCACATCGCTTGCACATTGTTTTGAGTGCGTTACATTGAGTTTTACCGTCAAACGTGATTTTTCACCCTAAAAAAAAAAGTTATTTCCCAGCAATAATTTTTGCCTAGGGTTACTTAGTTTGACGTACAGAATGCTTGGTTAACGGCTTCGTGAAGAACCCGTTACACCCTGTATAGTGATCCTCGCTATGCATGAAAAGAGGCCTATTAATACCAAACAAAACATTATCCCTACAACGATGTTACTATCTTAAGTTTGAAATAAACCCAGATCCATCAAAGGGTAAAGTTAACAAATTCGTTTTTATTATTATGGACGGCCAGTATTTTACATGAAACGACTGCTTGTCTGTCCTCCACAAACCATTGATTACAGGATACCCCTTGGTCAGACTGATTGTCAGACTTTGTAACGACTGTCAAAGATCCATTTTTCTGTTAGCCTATACTGTCACACAGCTTGGCAAAGGCCTTCTCCAATTCCTTCCATGAGCTCTTTTCCCGTGCCTCCTCAAAATAGCCATCGACGCGCTACACGTCCATTTGCTTCGTGAAATTGTATTGAAAGCATTCTTTCTAGAGCAGCTTCTGTGGTTTTTTTTGTGTTTAGATTCAAGTGCTCATTAAACTCCACATTTTACAAATTAATGTTCAAACGAACATTCATTAAAACAAACATTCATTGAATGTTTGTTTTATCAATAATTGTACAAGTAATAAGTTTAATGTGACAAAGATAAAACCAATCAATCAGACCAAAATAGATCAACATTTCCTGAAGATGATACCTTCGCAATCCAATCTTACATTCAAAAAGGAAATAAATACCCAATACTTACCGATAAAATACAACATCATATTCTAGTAAACCTTACTGAAATCCAATCGCATTGCTCTCGACGGTAATATCAGTTTCAATCGAAGTATAACAAATAAAATATAGGTCGTAACTTGGTTGTCTGTCAGCAAATATTGCCTGGGGTTGGGACATTATTAAATCTGCTGAAAATAAAAATATCTTTGATTCGAGAATAGGTTAGTTTCCACCATCAATAAATTGCAAATCTATTTAGTCCGTCAGTTAGAGTATTGGAAAATAATGGACACGTATTTTTTGTTTCTGTAAATCAATGAATATTGACAAAGATAAAACGCATCCAAACTCGAGAGTGGGGGCTCGTGACGTCACAACGCACTAAAATTATAGCACGGCGTGACGTATTGAGAATTTTAAAAGCGTCGCATCGTCGTCAATTTTGGTTTACGTAACAAAAGAAAAAATACGTGTCAACTATTTTTTGATAATGTAACTGACGGACTAATTAGTTTTTTTCAGGACACAAGCCTATTCGAAGTCCTAGCCAATTTGGGCCCGCGTGGTTAGAACCAACTGTGAGAAGTCCTGTGGTCCAACTGTGGGATCATTATGCTTGACTTTTGTTTGACTGCCTCGTTGGTAGAGTGATCGCAAACGCGACTACTGAGCATGAGGTTTTCAGTTCGATTCCCAGGTCAGGCACTGTTATTGGGTTTTTCCAACGGGAATATTTCAGTAGCTGTCATCACGGACTCTGGATTTGTGCCTGGTTTATGGCAATAGGCTTCAAACATAACTAGCGAAGCGTGGGTGTTCTATTAGGTACAGCTCCGCCTAACTCTTCGGGGATTACACGCGTGATGTTATGTAAAAAGCAATGGCGGTCTAATGGTGTCGGTGCAGGATTGCTCGTTGGTTCGAACCCAAGCAAGCGCTCTACTTTGTGTAATTTATTTCATCACCACTGCCGTCGAAACAGAAAACATCATATTTAAGTAAACCGGTATCTCCTACGGTCAAAAATTGCCCATTTTTAGACGTATCATATAGTGTGGTCACCAATATTTTTAACTAGTTCTCTAAATTAATAAACTGCGCTTTTTTGATAACTTTAAAACTGATATTAACTTCAAAATCAAAAATTCCAGAACGAATTGCTGAAACACTGTGCGCCATTTTGGGAAGTAATAATTCTGAATTGTTTTTAAGAAATAATTTAAATATCTTCCTAAGATATTTTCGTAGAGTTGAAGCAACAAAGGGATGTTTTAAAAGATTTAAATTGCTGGCTTCACAAAAGGTAAGAATTTTAATAATGTGGTAGGAAATGAGTTTTTTTGTTAAGTCGTCGAGTATGTGAGTTACTTTATCTTCTGAAAGATGGCAGAGGGATTTTCTTTAAGTTAGATTCTCGATTACCGCCGTAAGCAAAAGGGGCATAACTGCACAAATAATGAAATTCAGAAATTCAAATCAATTTAATTAATATCTCTACACTAACCATGACCTATAACAGCTTAAAATTAAGGTACAAAAGTTTGTGGGAGACTGGTGTCTACACTGCATACCTGTATAGCACCAGGGCCCCACCACACTGTATGATGTGGTTTAAATTTTCAAAGCATATTAAATTTGAATTATTTATTTAAAATGTAAAGGGAATGTGAAAAATTGTACGGAAAAATAACAATGTAAGGTAAAATGAACCTCATGAAACAAAACCGGTGAATCTAGTCAGTGTCATTTTTTTAACATGACTTTCGCAGTTGTGCCACATTTGCTTACGATGGCAGTATAAATAATCTGAGTGTAAAAGCATTGAAACTATTTTAAAATATTAGTACCCAGGTAGACTTAAGTGGGCCCAAATTCAAACCGATACGTATAAATTCTGGTTTAACTAAAGAACTTAAGCTAAAAGTTAGCTATAATTCAGTAACATAACAATACCGTGTTTATTATGAAAAAAAAAACCGGCCAAAGTGCGAGTCGTACTCCCGCACGAAGGGTTCCGTACCATTATCAAAAAAACACGTTTGTTGTGTCACCACCCCACTTAAATATTTATTTTATTCTGTTTTTAGTAATTTCAATTGTCTAGCTATCACGGTTCATGAGATACAGAATGGTGATAGACAGACAGACGGACAGTGGAGTCTTAGGAAAGAATTTTCAATTTATACTTTTTGCCAAACCAGGGCAAAAAATGAACCGTAATTTTTAGTACTATGAAAAATATTATTAACCGTTTGATAATAATTATAACTTATTAAATAATTAGGTACTTGTTTCAATTAAGCCGCACATTAATATTGTAACAATTATGATATCGATTACTCTGAGAAAGTACGACCTTACCACTGACTACGTACTCATAATTAAGACGTCACAAGGAAATGTACTAACAATATTGATTAGAATACTGAACAAATATTATATTATCTATTCTATGTAAGGACAAGACATTTCGTTCATGAATTTGTTAACTGTTCAAACTTAGTTTTCCATAATTTTCCATTTTCATGTGTGATAAAATTGCATTATTTAAAATCGTGTTAGTTTTTGCATCAAACGTGATTAAAAACTTGAAACTGTTAAATATTTTTCCTTTAATTTCATCATTAAGAAGGCACATTATTTCGTATAATTAAGGAACCTACTGGTTTTCTAAGGTCATGTGTTCTGCCAATTGTTATTTAAAAATGTCAACCAAAATTTATTACAATTTACAAAATGTTTGGCACATAAATTAATTAGTTATTACTTTTTGTCTAAATCAATTTAAAAAAAGTACAACCAAAAACTATTTCAAAACTACATACCTTCAGCACAAGTCCATTTGAAAAAAAGGAAGAACAAACAAAACTCAAAGCACAAATTCGTAAATCGAATTCAATTTTAAAAACGAATACAACTGTCACTTTAACCGTCACTCGTACACAAGCACTATTTGAATTTGGAAAGTTATAAATATTCGGTAGCGGAGCGGTCGAAGCGCGCGTGCGGCCGATCCGACGGTTATGGCCGAATGACAGTAGAACCGCACCTGTTGTGTTCGCAGCTTTACGTTAACGACGGACTATCAACTATGAATCGGCTGTCTGAGCCCCTAGCACGAGCGGGCGGGTGGTGTAAATTTAACGTAAATAGCCTTTTCCCAACTACATACTTTGGAGTCAGCTTCTAGTCACTAACAGGATTCAGGTGAATACTCGTACCGGGATTTTACATATACAGTGACTGCCTATCTGACCTCCACAACCCAGTTAGTAGTAGGTTAGTCGGTACCCCTTGGTAAGACTGGTCTAACGTAATAAAGAGCTATTTAAAATACTCGTTTCACATAAATAATATTTACTTAATTTTAAGAATTTATTAACATAGTAAGAGTGATACTAAGTATTGTGTAGTTCTGTAATGTGATTATCGATTTAAAAATCGTTCGAATTTACATCACGCCTGTTATCCACAGAAAGTTAGGCAGAGGTCTACCGAATAAATAGTACACCCATATTTCGCCAGTTGTTTACTGCCGTCATTGGCGGGTCTGTTGCCGTCAACCGGGCACAAATCCACTTTAACTCCGTTGGAGCTACAGAAAAATACTGTGAAAAAAAAATAGGACGCGATCCCAGGACCACTAGATGAATGAGTCACTCGTGGCTCGTGTTTTACAAGCTGTTGCGATTTCAAGTCAAGTCTGTCTTGCGTACGGCATTGTCATGAAAGTTTGTTAAAATTGTACTTTATGATTGAGAAAGTGTTTGTATTTCATTCTTTTTAGGGTTCCGTACCTCAAAAGGAAAAAAACGTAACCCTTATTAGATCACTTTCTTGACCGTCTGTCACCACCGATTTTTTGTTTTAGACTACCTGGGAACCTTCTAGTTATGGAGATATTGGGGGTCAAATTTCCAACTTTTCCACAAGCTTTTTTTTTAAATACTTGTTTTTTTAATGCAAGATTTTAACGTAAACACCTCCGCGAACCCTGTACTATTTAATTAATTCATGAGCACAATGTTTTGAGTGCGGTACATTGAGTTTTATCGCAAAATGTAATCTTTCACTCAAAAAAAAAAGTCGTTTCCCAGCAATAATTTTTGCGTAAAGTTACTTATTATGATGTAGGTACAGAATGCTTGGTTGACGGCTTTGTGAAGAGTCTGTTTACACCCTGTATAAAATTAGCCCTTGAAGCCTAACCCAAGGGACTGTTATTCAGTTGGAGCGTTCACATGTAAAATTGCCTCTTGAGTGTTTTCAAAGGGACCTACAATTGATAAGTTAAGCGATTTTTGTGTGAGTAATCTTTACTGTTTAATTCCACTATTGAGAAAGAGCTTTTGTGTGGACGATCTTAGGGTTTTTCCTTCAGAAATTTCTCAGTATCAGCAAAGAGGCTGAGTTTGTGCCCGGTTCATGGTGACAGATTCACCCTCTATGACATGGGGACAACCATAACTGGTAAAATGGGTTTACCCTATAAACACATCTCTGCTTAACTTTTTAGGGAAAACAGATATCACGTCGCGCGTCGTGATAATGTTATGTCTATAATGTAAACGAAAAGCTCAGGAGGTGAAACTCCAACCGAAACCTTTATTGATACCAAACCAATTTATAAATGTACTAGCTGACCCGGCAGACTTCGTACTGCCAAATATAGCCAGTCAAAATGATCGTTTTGGCATGTCTCAAAAACACTGGTTAATGTAGTAGATGGTGGCTGAGCAGCTCTTTGTACTGCGTTCTGTGCTGTAAAATACACTCTTTGTCCATTTTCTAAATGCACAGCTAAGTGAACAACAGAAGGGTGTCTCTCATTAATAGGAAAAATTTTCTGGCAATTATTCGAATTTTTCTCGCCGTAAAAACCATCTTTGAACTTCAACGAACATTTTAAAAAAAGAATTGGCCAAATTGGTCCAGGCGTTGTTGAGTTATGCGCTTACCAACACATTTTGCGATTCATTTTTATATTATAGATAACTACGATCCATAATGATGTCACACTCTGATTTAGGAAATATAAAGAGATTTTAAATTATGTTAAAGAAAACATAATAACGTCTTTATCAACCAACTAAAGGACGTCACGCGGTTTCACCCGCGTAGTTCCCGTTCCCGTGGGAGTACGGGGATAATATATAGCCTATGTTACTCGCTGACAATGTAGCTATCCATTGCTGAAAGAATTTTTCAAATAGGTCTAGTAGTTTTTAAGTTTATTCGTTACATACAAAAATACAAATTTTTATATTTCTTAAATTTCTTCTTTATAATATTAAGTACTAGCGGACGTCACGCGGTTTCACCTTTAAATATTTAACCGACTTCAAAAAAGGAGGAGGTTCCATGTTCGTGTGCATGTATTTTTTTTAATGTATGTTACCACGTAGTTCCCGTCCCCGTGACAGTACGGGGATAAAATATAGCCTATGTGGCCTTCTGAAATCGGCGCAGTAGTTTTTGAGTTTATTGATTACAAACATACACACACACACACAAAAACACAAATCGTTCTTCTTTATAATATTAGTGTAGATGTAGATCGATATACAGATGACTTTCCTACCTAATAGAAGTTTCTTCTTTGTGTGATCCTGAGTGGGATATAATCCACCAATCGGACCTCGTGCATATTGGTAGTCAGCAGGTTAAACCCCTGACAATGTGTTAGGACATCATTAATTTTAAAAAATCACACACTCCTGTCATATACCTAGCCGTTGCTCAACTATGTTGTAGTCGGCTTTCAGTCTAACTAGATTCACCAGAATACCAATATTTTATATGGAATGTCTGCGTATCTGACCTCCACAACACAATTAATACTGGGTAAAACAACACCCCTTGGTAAGAACGGTTGTCATGTACAAATGAAAGTCGGGGACCAACGGCTTAGTGTGCTTTCCGAGGCATGGAGGAAAGTCGGAATGTAATGGATGGTCATTCGTCAACGGATCGACCTAGGCTAGCGAAGATCGACCCGTGTGGCTGTTATTATAATAATCACGAGCTCCACGAGCGAAAATAAACAGTATATATACACTGACCTGCAAAAAAATACCTAAGTACTACACTTTTAAAATTTCAATATTTCCTGAACTATAGAAGTTAGAGATTTAAAATAAAAAAAACGTTATAACGCAATTTTATCAGCTTTCTTTGAAACTATAGACAAAATTAAACTATTTTCCGAGTCCTTTTTGTTTCGAAAGTATATCTTGTGTACTTAAAAAGTTATTGCATTTTTAAAAGTGTGATACTTATTTTTGCAGGCCAGTGTATTTATAAGCTATTAACAAACATTCTTACTAAATAAGAATATTTGCTTATTCATTTTCCTTTCCTGCTTATTACGAAAATTTATGAAATAACTATTGTCGTTTCATAAATTTTCGTAATAAGCAGGAAAAGAAAAATTCTTCGTAAAGTTATTTCAGACCTTTGCCAATATGTAATATCTTTGAAAATCATGTACTATCTTTGGAAATCAGATTCTTGAGAGTTCAATAAATAATGATATTTATATCGGAAAACCGACATTTGATATCACATGAAAATCTAAGGAAAATAAAAGTCAAATGATACGTTTGAAATGATATCTTCGAAACGAAATTACTTTTTTAAGTACAGTAGCGTTGCTCACTATTTGCTACAGTACTATAAATATCAACGCTGACAATTTGAAATGCTGGAAAGGAGATTGATCGCACCATTCGATTTGTAACGTTCGGCTCATGTCCGAATGTTTAAAGTCAAAGAGCACGTTTCAATCCTTCGAAATGTTAACATTAATTATTTATTAAAACTAAAACACACATAATGTACATAAAAATACTGTACCAGGACAGACTTAATACCTTGGGCATTTTCTACTAGTCTACCTTATGTTGAATCAGAGACCAAACATAGTAAGTGTAAAGGTACAGAAAATGTCAAAGAATTAAATATAATATTAAATATGTATTTAATATTATATTTACTTATATTATTACTTTGTATATTTTATTTTGTATGGATGTCCATACAAAATAAAATATACAAAGTAAAGAGAGATAAAGATACATACTTGGAGAAAAACAACAAATTAATTGTGGGACGAGTCTGCCAACTTCTTATGTATATGTAAGTGTTCGCGAACTTTTACGTTAAATGTGAACCGGCTGACTGCCGTCCTGATATAATCGATCTATCACTGTTCTAATGCAGGGTAAAAGCATTTACTTCATACAGAGAAGAAACAAGCAATATTCACTTTTATTTTTTGGCAATTAAGACTACATTTTATTTTCCCGCGCATTATTTTGCTTCACCGTACGTCATTAAATAGGGTCGATGATAAAAAAATCTAATTAGTCCGTCAGATAGATTTACAAAAAATATTGGACTCATATTTTATCTATTTTCACGTAAACAAAAAATGAAGACGATGCAGTGCGTCGAAAAATCGTGTGACGTCACATTTGAGTAAATTTTTTACTCAAGTGTGTCGTCACAAGCCCCCACTTTGACACGTTTTATCTTTGTCAATTTTTATGACAAAACAAAAAACAAAACAAAACACACGTATCCAATATTTTACGATAATTTGGAACTGACGGACTAAACAGAATCATATTTTTTTTTAGTCAGTCATCATCCCTATTATAAGGGTCAGTTATTAAATAAACCTTTATACAAAAGACAGGCGGTACTCTCAAAGATCGAACTTGAAAAGTAATAAGTCCCTCCAAGCCAACGGACAAGAACTCAATACACAGTAACGATAATGAAAACATGCAACTTTGGAAGCTCCTACCTACGTGGGCGTTACTTACGCCGAGAACTTCTGTATCCACTATGGACTTAATTAGCACCACAAAACAGTCTTTATTGGCTTAATTATTTAATAACAGTCATTAACTTTAATAAATGAATAATAATAATAAAACCTTTATTTTCAGCTACTTTGGCCCATAAATAAATTCAAAGACCTTACAGACTACGATGACCTTATACCTTATACATGTGATAAAATACAAACTGTGTTAATATAAAGGACCTTAAAACTACGTTAGTATCACTTTGAATGGTAGGTGTGGTGAGCTTGTTTACAGGAGGAGGGTTTTTTGCTTCGAGGCGAGTATTGAAAGGAAATGTTAATTCGTGTCAATGGTAGTGGCGGTTCTTGCAAGCCTAAAAACTGGGCTTGCTCTTATAAGGGTTTTTGAACAGTCTGCTTGCTTCATGGGCTTGCTGTATTGTTGTCCTCTTGGCAAACTTCTGGTCAACAGACGCTAGACGGTGGGAAACTCATGTCGAAAAGTAAATACTGCTTCATACGCTGAACACAAGACTCTCATAAGCTGCGCCCTGAACAGGAAAACCCTGTCCTCATGGACAACTTTCGCATCCAGTCAAACCCTCCACCTTTTTATTTAAAGTCATCTAGTAATGGACCTTGGAGACAATTACAATATCACACCTGCTTTATTCCCGTAGAATTAAGCAGGGGTATACAGTCGTGGTCTTTTCTGCATGATCAGTTAATTTTTTTTTTGGCTTCAATCATGCGGAGGCGCCGAGCCACGCCCCCTTAAAGTTTAGGCCTAATAAGGCTAATATTATTTCTAAATAAAAAAATGAAATTGTTAGCATTTATTTAAGCCCTATGTAATAGGGGGCGAGCAGGCTGTTGCCCTAGTTCCTGCCCAACCAGGGATTCAAACACAGGACCTCAAGACAATGAATGATTTGGAAAGTGTTTTGAAAACTTATCAAGACATTCAGTTACAAAACAACTCGAACTACATCATTACTAACAAACGATTTGATTGCTAAAAATACTAAAACTCTTACTACAATTATTAAAAAAAGTTTGTACAAAAGGAAAATAATACATAATTTTATAGCTAATATACATAAAAGTATAAATGCAAATCAATATCACAATCAACATTTTAATTTAGACAATAAGACGCTGGCTCGAAATATCTGGATCTACGAGTATAACTCTTTGTTGAAAGTATTTTTGTCACAAACTATGAGGGTAGTGTGATAAACGAAATTTTATTAGCGTCTGACGCTGGGCAGAGGTAAAGGTTGAATGTCCATAAATCCTAGCCGAGTGGATTATTGGTTTTATTGGAGTTTATGGTGACCCTTAATTTATTTGTGAGTTGTCCGTGGATTTGCCTGCGGGGAAGTCGGAAATTATTTCATGGGAACTTAGAATCGGGTTAAAAATATCCTCTAATCCATGGGAACGTAGTATCGGGATAAAAAAGTATTCTCTTTCCTAATCTATGTCTTCCTGTGTGCCAAATTTTATCGAAATACGCTTAGCTGTTAAGGCGTGAAATATTAATAGACTGACAGACAGAGGTATTTTCGTATTTATGGTATTAGCATGGAAGTTAGCTGCATGGTGGTTTACTAAAAGTAGGTAGGTATAGCCACATTTATTTTCCACAAATATTTATCCTTAATATCTTTAAAGACACCAAGACACCCCATTTTAAAATGGGTATTATTATAATTCTCACTTTTTGTGACATAGAAAAATAACAATACCCAAGAAAACCTAGCATAACATTACATAACTTAAAAATACATTTTTCCTAAAAGCATTCCATCATTTCCACTAAATTTACATTCACACCACATTTTAATAAAACTCAAAGACTTCCGTAATGGGCCCCGCTCTATTTCACCCCTATCGAATAAATTCTCCCTCGCCGCTTCGCCCCCGGGGAAAAACTTGGAAGAAAATAGTTACCTAGTGCGTAGGTGAGGGTAACATTCCACTAAGTTATTTAGGGAAGTTACTGGCTACTGTACTGGAAAGTCTTTTAAGAGTGTTTACTAACAGTTTATTGGGTTATCAAGTAGCAGTGTTAATTTTTGACCTTTTGTAATGTTAAACTCAAACTAAGAAGACCGAGGAAACGATGACTGGATTGTGTGAGGTGTCTTGTGTGGTTATTGTTATATTAATGATTTCTATTGTAATTTAGTGTAAAATTTCGATATAATTGTTTCTGAAATAAATCAAATGAAATGAATGTTAGGAAAGAAAAAGGACTGATCATAGCGTGGCGGTTCTCAGGTTGAAAGAAAACAACATGGAGTTGCATGGGACAAGGTCAGGGAGATGATGTGACGTTAAACTCTAAAACAACGAACAAAAGAGCTACAACAATCGATAATGGTCTTAAAAGTAATGATGAACAGGGCTCAAAATTCCACTTCCTCCTTTGACAAGGGAGTATATTTTGACCAGACGAGTTTTGTTACTAGTGGGCGGATTTCATCGGACTGTTGCTAAAGTTAGCCTATGACGTCACAGAGCAGTTACTCCTTGTAGTCTCGTGTTATTTATTATTTTTTTACTACACTGGCCTGCAAAACTAAGTACTACACTTTTAAAAATTTTTTTTTTTCTAAACTACAGAAGTTAGAGATTGAAAATAAAAAAAACGTTTTATAGCAATTTTTATCAGCTTTCTTTGAAACTATAAACAAAATTAAACTTTTTTTCGAGTCCTTTTTGTTTCGAAAGTATATCTTGTGGACTTAAAAAGTTATTGCAATTTTAAAAGTGTGATAGTTAGTTTTGCAGGCCAGTGTAGTTCTCGACTGTATCATCCTACACATTTTACGCCCACACCATCGTCCTACCTCTCCTCACACACTACACTTGCACACATCACTTCACTATTCACATAATAATATACACTTCACTACACACTTCACACGCATTTACACTACACACCTAATCTCATTTAATATTTTCTTAAGTCTAATTAATATTAAAAATGTCTGCTGTTTTCCCACCTGAACTGGGAATCGAATCCAGAAACTCATGCTACCAACAGTGCAATGATATTTAGGCATTCGTTAAGGTGACATCCAATGCCTGTCAAAATGAGCATCAACGAACTCTTAAATTCCAACCACGAGACTGATTTCCATTATTCCTAATTTGAGACAAAAAAAAAACTTGTTTTTGTTTCGTCAGTCGTTGTATCTTACTGCTGTAAAAACAAAACTGAATTGTCTATTAGCTGGTTAGGTCAAAAAAGTCAAATGGTAAAGGAGTATACTTGCTAAAGATAAAATTAGCCTAGACTGTTTGCTTACACAGGTTTTTTACAATACATCACGCCTGTAATCCCCAAAGCGTTGAGCAGAGGTATACTTGTAGTACACCCATATTTCGTTTGTTTAAGTCCATTGTATTAAAAGTCGAGGCTATTCCCTTTTTCTTGTCGTATTTATGTACTTCTATATTAGATAGTTTGGGCCCAGTAGGTGGCCACGTTTATTGCAGCGGTAGAGGCGCTATACTGGTCGTCGAGAGTGCAGGTAAACGTACACCTGGGACACACCAACAGATGGGGCATAGTTTGGTCCGGACCGACGCACTCGCACACACTCGCACTCGCAGCCTATTGCCACCAACCGGGCACAAATCGTGACTCCGTGGCTGCAACTGAGAAATTCCAGATAAAAAAACCCAATAACAATTTAATTTTTTTTTTTTCCGTTTCTTTTTTTTTCCCGTTTTTATTAAAAAAAAATTTGTTTGACTTTTCTACACACTGTGTCTACATTTCTTATCCAACATTCCTCTCGCAGGTCTGCTGGAAGATTTTTTTTAAGAAATAAGCAGTACCTTTGTGCTCTTCTATGTTAATAATATATATTGTCCTGTAAAGTATTTTGTGTGTACATAAATAAATAAATAAACATTTTGCCCGACCCGGGGATCGAATCCAAGACCTTAAGCATAGCAGCCGCTCTTGCTTCACTAGACCAACGAGGCAGTCAAGTCACATACACACAATAAATAATTATTTTACCTTACTTAGCAACAGCAAACGAGTGTACAAAATTACTTAGCCGAAACTCACGTGTTCTTCCTCACATTGCGATATAATTTTCGTAGAACCTGGTTACGGAAAACGTGCAAAAAGTTTAACTTTGACCTTTATGTAAAGTTCAGGTTTGTTTACGAAACCTACTTTTAACGGTTCAGTTGTATAATCAGCTTATATTCGTCCCACTGCTGGGACACACGGCCTCTGGGTGGTGATTAATGTAAATTTCTGTTAATCACCACCCTATAATTCACCCCACGAGTGCGAATGTCTTCGAATGTTGGGTCTAGGAGATTTCGGATTCGTCTCGATGTTATTCTTCACCGTTTTGAGGCCAGTGGTGATGATATAAATTACACAAAGTCATGCACGTGCCTGGCACAAACCTAATACCTACAGCTCCGGGCCGGTATTACTTGGCCACAACTGATTTGAACTGTTACATGCAACCAAAACCACAATGTTTACTGTGCGTTACATTACGCGCTATAATAAATACCTGTTTTTATCCGACCACGATGTAAAAATTAGGGTTATTCTACCAAAATCAAAGTCGCTTTTCAGTCATTATTTCTGTACTTACTTAGTTTGATAGACAAATCGTCGTTGACGGTTATATGATGAATCTTTTATACACTTTATTTTAGCTTATTAAACTAGAAACCGTTTTAATTGCACCTAATGCATTTCATAAATAAGGCTAAAGATATTCTGCTAAGTCTATCCATTCACAAACTTGTTATATGGAAATATTATAAAAATTAAACAACAACATTATTCTAAACTATTCGGTATATTTAAATTACAAGCGCCATATTCTTTTGACAACATTTCAAAGTCAATTGAGTTTGCATAAAAGGACAAGACTTGTTAAAAAGCTCAAGTTGCTGAGATGTTGCTTATAAAAGTATCCAGCAGGTGGTACACTTTTGTTTTTTGGTCTTTTAAAGTATATTCTCTTTAAAAGGACTATTACTAAAGGCTATTGTCTTGTATTAAATCTGAAACGATGTTTTTAGCGCCCACACTTGCTGCAAACATTCATAGTATCGTCTCAACTTTGAATTTGAATAACATTTTGCAACAATTAATCAATTCACTGTTTTAGACTTTCACGGTTTTCACTACACTTAAAGTACTTACGGGATGATATCCCGCATATGTGTATTCATGATGCTTGCAACAGCGTCGATATATCGGGAGCTCATAGAACCTAAGGAAAATCACGGATCCGTAAGTACTTTAAGTGTAATTAATTAATTCCTCACGTATTGCTTTGAAAGCATTACAGTAGTATTATTTTTCACGAGCGGAGTTCTTTTAAGACCAGGTGTAAACATGGCAGAAGCAAAACAATCGCAAGCAAGCAATCGTAGAAGGTGGATTCTGAGTTTCTGCCTACGTTTGTATTTTTATGTTGTTTATACGTTGTTTATATTTTGACGACCCGAATGGCGCAGCGGTAGTGAGGCTGCCTTACGTTCTTAGGGTCCCGGGTTCGAATCCCGGTTGGAGCAAATGTTTGTGTGGTGAGCATGGACATTTGTTTCTATGTCATGGATGTTTATATGTATAATAAGTATGTATTTACAAACAAAAAAGTATCTATGTAGTATATCAACTATCTGGTGTCCACGACACAAGCCTCGTTGCTTAGTGTGGCACTAGATGGCGCTGTGTGTTAATGTCCAGCGATATTTATTTATTATTATTTATTTATGTTGGACTGTATTTTCCGATCATGTGCGTATTTTATATTGGTATTTTTTTACTGCCTCGTTGGTCTAGTGGTTACAAGCGCGACTGCTAAGAATGAGGTCCTGAGTTCGATTCCCAGGTCGAGCAAAGAGATATTGAGTTTTTCCATCACGAATTTCTTAGTAGCAGCCATGGAGTCTGGATTTGTGTCCGTTTGATGGCAATATTGTCACCCCTATTACATGGAACTTAAACAAAACTGGCGAAATATAGGGAATTCTATTAGGTACACCTCTGCCCAACCATTCGGGTATTACAGGCGTGTGTTATGTTGTGTGTTATGTAATTTTTTTAAATGTTTTGAATCAGGACTTTTACGCTTGCTTGTCAGTAAAATCTAATCTGTACAAAACAGATAATTTGCCATTTCAATACCGATTAAATAAAACTTCATTTTATAGTTTACAAGGCAACCAGCAAGTACCCAATAAAAATAAATCTAGTACAGTATAGTACATTGATCGTACGTGAGACTATAAATCGTAAGTGGTGATAAATGGCGGGCCTAACGCTAATTAAGGCGATTCACACACCACACGGCTCGTCCGCGCGGTCTGGCGGAGGCGGCAAAAAATGTATTGGCGGTGCGCCGCGCGAAAGGCGTTGAGCGCCGCTCATCCGCGGGCGGTTGTGCGGTGGACATGTGTTAGGCATCAACCAATTTCATATAGTCAATGCGACTGCTAATATGTACGGAAGTGGAAAATATGTTTTCCCTACTCCTCCGCCATTTTTTTAAAAATTAATTTCGTTGCAAAATCCAAGACAGTTAAATTGTTTCTCTTGGATTTCGTCACGCTTCATTGTCTTGGCGCTTTTCTGGAGGTCGCCACTGTTGATCCTGGCATTCAGGAGTTACAGTGGTTTGGAAATAATGTCACGGGCTTGTCCCAATAGGCGAGACGACAAAAAAAATCTAATTAGTCCGTCAGTTAGATTATCAAAAAATATTTGACCCGTGTTTTTTCTTTTGTTACGAATGCCAAAATTGACGAAGATATGACGCTTTTAAAATTCTCAATACGTCACGCCTAGGTATAATTTTTAGCTAGTTCTGACGTCACGAGCCCCCAATCCCGAGTTTTGATGCGTTTTATCTTTTGACAATATTCATTGATTTACAAAAACAAAAAGTACGTGTCCATTCATTTCCAATACTCTAACTGACGGACTAAATAGATTTGCAATTTTTTGATACTGTCGTCATGCCTTTTATTAAGTTAATGCGAGATCATCGCAATTGAGATCCGCTTCACTGCTCGACCGCGCGGACGAGTGCTGTCGTGTGATAACCGCCTAATGCCGTGATAGGACGTTTCCATCGGTGGAACCTTACAACTAGCACGACTTGTGCTATAAGAGGGTGATCTGTTTATAGGTATGTATTGTACATACTTTTTATTAGTCTTGTGGAATGTTTTCGATGTTGTAAACTTTTGTGTGTAGACGCATGACGACAGACGACATGATGCTTAGTTCAATCATTCGTATATTTCTACTTGCTCACAGTAAATAACACTGATTGCTGATTTACTGAGTAATAATATTGATCTAACACTTAAATACTTTTTCTTTTTTCTTTGCATGGTGGCCTAGTGGTAACTGTACAGACTAACGAGTCACTCAGTCGGTCGTGACTTCAAATCCAGGCAGACACTTTACTTTGCTCAATTGATTTCATCACCACTGTTACGCTGCTAATTCTTAAAATGGCCAATTCGCAAAAGGACTAATTCTTAAAATGGTCAATTCGAAAAAGGACTATTTCTTAAAATGACCAATTCGCAAAAAGACTGGTATGGTGAGAAAGCATGTTCTTGAACCAAACGTTTGTACATATGTGACACCGCGCATTTTCTATCTCAAAATAAAGCTTGCCTCTTTAGTAAGTAAAAAAAGACCATTAAAACTTTCAATAAACGTATGTATTTCTAGCAAGTTAAAAAAGACCATTAAAACTTTCAATAAAAATATATACCTATTTCTTAGAAAACACAATGCTTATTTTATGGCCTGCTAAGTCCATAACAATAAGTTTATTCGTAGCCGATAGCCGATACAAGACGACAAGCTCCGTAGGCACGCGTGCACTCACACCCCCTCTATGTCAGAGGGTAGGTAGAACGTGAAGCTCGCAATACATGTGTACTGTGTAGGTGGTCCGATACACGTGCCGCTGAAAAGTGTGTTATCGAGGAATATTGATTTGTTTACAGGGATAGCCTTGTGTACGCTTGGTTGACAAAGTAATTTAAGATAGACTTAGTTTGACACTTGAAATCCGTACTATAATAAAATGTATAATTGTTTAATTTCATTAGTAATATAGTAGTGTGTGATGTGTGTGTGTGTGTGTGTATATGCGTGTTTGTGTATCTCATGTGTGTGTGGTAGTACTATGTTGTTATGAATGCGAAAGTGTCTATCTTTCTGGCGCTCTATCTGATACCTTTTCATTCTTTAACGGGTGAACGAATTTCGTTGTGACTTGGCACACGGATAAACCATGATTTGAACCCGATACTTTCATCTTGGAATTTTTCCCTGGGATACTTTCCGCATGCACGTGGACAAAGCCGTGGACAGAGGCAAATTTCAAAATCAATTCTAATAAAAAATCACCTGTTACGAAAAATATTTAAAAAAAGCAAAATAAAAATCTCTAGTCTATAAGCGATAAATTCACTGAACATCTACTTTCGTGTAAAAATAGAGCCTACGACAATTTGTATGCGAACTAGAACGCTACGCGTGCTACGAATTCAATGAGCTACGCGTGCTACGAATTTGCTACGAGAAACGTAGCAATTTTAATTGGTAACTCATCTACCGAAAAGTTTTGATTAATCTTAGATGTCATTTACAAGTTAAGATGAGGCTGAACTTTGAAAGCTTTTTGAATCGAATCATTTGGACTTTTTAAACGGATTTTGTGACTTGAAAATTGCTCTTGCAAAAGTACATTGGGAATTTTATTGCACAATGGGGGAAATAAAAGATTGAGTAGAAAATTTAAATTTTGCAAGTGAGTTTGAAAAGCAATTCGAAACGGTGATTATTTTACATTTACTTAATAAAGCACAATGGCCAAGAATAGTAGAGCGAAAAAGTTTGTATGTTGTTAATTTCTAGCAAACACAGGTACTTTATTCCGGTTGGAGCAAATGTTTGTGTGATGAGCATGGACATTTGTTTCCGAGTCATGGATGTTTTTATGTATGATAAATATGTATTTACAAACAAAAAGTATCGATTTATTTATTTAATTAAATAGAACGGCCGAAGCCAATCTCTATCTATGTAGTATATCAACTATCTGGTGTCCACGACACAAGCCTCGTTGCTTAGTGTGGCACTAGTTGGCGCTGTGTGTAATGTCCAGCGATATTTATTATTATTTACTTATTTGTTGTAAGTGCTTACATAATATTTATACAAATAAATAAAATTATAAAAGTGTCTGTAATAAAAAAATACCAGCTTTTAACGAATGCATATGAAAGTGTATACGGTACATAAAACAATAAAACATTTTTTTTCTGTCTGTCTCTTTGTTCCGGCTAATCTCCGAAATGGCGGTACCGATTTTAACGAGACTTTTACTGGCAGATGGATCATGTTATTAGAAGTAACTAAGGCTACTTTAATTTAGTAAAATGGATTAGGGTTCTGTGCAAAAAAAAAATAAACAAAATATAGATAGAAAGAAAAGATAGAAAGAATCAAAAAAGATAGAAAGATGATTGAATTGAATGATTGATTAGTTTGTTTGTTGAATGATTGATTTTTAGATAAGAAAGTACCTAATATTTTTATGATAATTGCACGCAGACGAAAGTCGCAGGCAACTTGTTGTCAATAAACTCATGAAGTGATCTTTATTCTTCACAGAAAAGTTTAAATAATTTCCATACCCTCACATTCCTCGTTTAATTCCTAATGTCAAAAGGTTTGCGACCCTTATAACAGAACATAATTGGACTCAAAGAAAGGAGTTTTCTAAAGTCCCTCTAAGAGGATCATAAAGTTAGAATGTAAATTTCGAGTGATTTTTACACGAGTACTTGCAGTAATGCCATTAAAACTTACTTGAGAACTTTCAACGACAAACACTTTTGGAAAACAACTAATTCTACAAGCTAACTTTTTAATTAAAATTAAATTATTCGGGGACGTGATTAGAATAATGCGATAACATTATTCTAATCTTGTTTCTTTTAGGGAATCATTGGTAATTTTAGCAACAGAGGTTTATAGCCTTGTCATGGATTGAATAGAACTTGTATCTATCTATTATAGACATTCAATCAACTCAGCTGCGCCACTACACCCTGACCTTCATCTTCCACATCCAGTCTGACCCAACCAACTATTATAAAGTCGTGAATGCATTTAGCTAGGAGACGTCACACCACACTTGTCGATACGGGCTCCACTTCAGGATACATTTGCCTGGGGCTGCGGGACTGCGGGACTGTCGGGGCTGCGGGACTGTTCGCAAGAGATACCGTGGCCCCGGAACATAAAGGGCGATGAAGGAACATGGATGGGTTTTAGTCAGTAAAAGTCTGACACTCCCTCCTGCTCCGCCCAGAGCGGAAGGAGTCATTTGATGATTTCCCATCCGAAAAAAAAAAAAGGATACATTTGCTTCATCGGCCATGCATCGGTCAGTCATCAATTCCACTTCAGCTTGCTTACTCTGCAAGCTATGTAGGATATCGAGCATTATCAAAAGCTCGATCAGACTGTATTGTTCCCACTGCTGGGACACTGGGGTGTAATCCACCACGGAGCCCAGTGTGGGTTGGTAAATGTAACACGTCTTACAATTTTTGGTTCTAGAACATACCGGTTTCCTCGCGATATTTTCCTCCACCATTTTGAGAGCAGTGGTGACGAAATAAATAAATTAATTAATTAGAATTGTGCCTGCCTAGGTTTAAACCAGCATGAATCTCGTTAATCAGCCTCCACTGCTCACAAAAGCTGATTATCCATATTTTTTATTTTATTTTGATTTTTTAACCAAGTATTTGCTGTTACACGCTTAATCAAACATTAATAATAAACACACAACCAAGAACCAAACCACCAAGCAAACCAAGTATTTGCTGGTACACGCTTAGTTAAACATTGATTTAATTTTTTTGTCATTATTATATTTTGTTAATCATCTCAATCCTGTGTAAGAAGAGAAATTTGCCTTTATTTCGTATATTACAGAATAATCAAGAATTGGGGTAACTTTTGTTGGTTGGTAAATTACCAACCAACAAAAATTAATCAATCCTTGATTATTGTGTAATATAGAAATAAAGGCAAATTTCTCATCTTACGGCTGACCTATTTCGTATTTCTTCTACACGTGTTACGGTATCAGAGATACTTATAGGTCAGGCGTGACTAGCAGCACTGCTGATATTGATGAGTTAAAAGTGTAGGCGTGTTTGAACAGGAGGGTTTTATTGTTGATTCCATAACTGTTTATTTACCCCAAAAACACATTTTACATGGCTATTCAGTTAGTATTAGTTTAAATCCCTCATAATAGACAAGTTAATTGTCTTCGGGTCACAAATTCAGAGTCCGTGTCTGCTTTTGAGAGATTCTTGGAGAAAAAACCCAATGACATTTTGCCCGACCTGGGAGTCGCATCCAAGACCTAGCGACCGCGAGCTAGTACTACCGACGGGGCAGTGATATTATCATTCAAGTAACAATGATCTTTTCTTGTAATTTAGCAGAAGACAGCGTTAGGAATGACTGTATCATCGTCTGCCTAGCCTCTCCCCAAATATGTTAGGGTCGGCTTCTAGTCTAACCGGATGCAGCTGAATCAGTATTACATGGAGCGACTGCCTAATCTGATCTCCACACCCCAGTTAGTACTGGGTAACAGATACCCCCTAGGTAAGACTTGTTGTCAGACTTTCGGGTCATTGAGCACCTAACGACTGTCAAAGATCCACAAGTGATAGCTGGTACCAATGGCTTAACGTGCTTTCTGAGGCACGGAGAAGACTTGGTATGTATCTGTGGATGGTAACCCATCCGTTGGATAAGCTAGGCGTATAAGTTACACATACTATGTAATTAAATAAGTATTTCAAATGTATTTAGGTACGCATGCCACTACGCAGATTCATCTCCAGGACTTTGCTGTATCGGCCAGCGTAGATTCACCAGCTATGGCCACCGCCCATGCCCCATCTCGCCGAAATCAATAAATAAATAAGATCTTCTACCAGTAAAAACCGGCCAAGTGCGTGTCGGGCCACGCGCAGTGTAGAGTACCGTAGTAGTCCGTTATATTATAGATTTTGTTTTTCAATGCAAGTCTTCACCCGTTGTAAACAAGCAACCACTTAATTTTAGTCACTTTATAAGATTTATTCTAAGGATTTTGATTTTTATTTGGTACAAAATTATCCAACACCCTAGTTCAACAACTATTACTGCTGCACTAATTAAGTTATCTGAACCGCTCTAGTTTTCTTTTATGAAATGCACTATCATCATGAGTTTTTCCAGATTTTTCAAGCCAGCAGTTTAGCTTTTAGAGGGGGCGGGGGCTACTGGAACAAAAAATTGGAGTTTAAAGTTTAATATTTCGTAAATGGAGCCTAAGTCATTTTCGAAGACCTATTCAACGATACCACACACGATGGGGTAGACGACGAAAAATAAATTCATCCCAACTTCACAAGTGTGTGAAATTTAGGAAAATAATTTTTTTTAGGGTAGGTCCCATGTCCTACCCTAAAAAAAAATATTTTCCAAAATTTTATTTTACCTTTTTTTCGACGTTATTGATATACATACCTCTACAAAATTACAGCTTTCTAGTACTAACGGTCTCTTAGCAAAACCTCGGACAGACAGACAGACGGACATGGCGAAACTATAAAGGTTCCTTGTCAGGACTACGGAACCCTAAAAAAGCAATCGAAGCCATCCTTTATGAACACGGCAGCTAAATTAACATTATACATAAAGTATCAAAAAGAAAACTGCCTATAAATAAAGTGATAAATATATAAACGGCAATATACCTAGGTGTGTGTTGCCCATGAATATTTTGTATTTGTACTGAAAAACTCGTCTAGACATGTGTCAGTACTAGCGATTTATATTTATAGCCTTGACGGTTTCGTTTTATGGCTGTATTCATAGTTTTGAACTGAAGTTGTGTCATAAAATTGTGTATGTAGTGACTGTTGATGGCAATTTTATTGAACAAACAAAAATTCACAAGTTGATTGCTGCCTACTATGATACAGTGTTTAAAATAAGTTAATTTAAGTTTGTAACTGTATTGTTTGTGCACATAAGTATATCCTCTTCTGCAAATTTCGCAACAAAAATAAAGTTTGCTGTAAGAAAACCAAATTCTGGGTTAAGCTCGCCGTTGTACATAAGCTATATATTTGAATTTTGTGTGAATATTTTTTATAATTGTGTGCAATAAAGAATAAGAATATGAATATACAGGTTTTAATTTTTTGTTCATAAAATCAGTAGACAGAGGTCTGCTTCGCATTGTGTAAAGTTCGTTTAACTCCACTGCATCGTTGGTGTAGTTAGTTGCAAGCACGACTGCTGAGCAAGAGATCCTGTGTTCGATTCCCGGGTCGGGCAAACAGATACCTACTGGATTTTTCGATCAAGAATTTCTCAGTAGCAGCCACGGAGTCTGGAATTCCGCCCGGTTGATGACAATAGGCTCGCCCCCTATTATACGGGACTTAAATATATTATTAGGGACTCCTCTGTCTATCCCTTAGGGGATTGCAGGCGTGTACCCACTCCAAAACTGTTGTTGAATTTTGATATTTTATAAACTTAAAATTACTAATGAAATACACAAAACGAATACGGTAACAGCTTAAAGCCGAAAGCTATCAAACTTTAAATAGAAAGGGAAGAATTAAGTTATACAGGACGTGTCTACTAGAAGACGTCTCATGGAAAAAACCGAAAAATTGGGCGCCATCTTGGATTTTCATTTTGTTTTTTTTTTTCTGTTCCGTGAATAGAAAAATTACGCAGCTCACACAGAGATGCAACAAAGTGTTAAGTATACGCGCGCACACACAAGGGAATTGAGAGCGGTATCGTAGAGGGGGCATCGTAGTATGACAGCTTCATGCCGTTTGCCGTTACGTCATACGAGTCAGTTTTACTGCAAAGGTACGCCAATAGAGATTTCACATCAAAATATTTTTGTTTCTACCAGCAAACAGCCACCAAACTGGAATATCTTTAATTCCTGACTTCCTCTAAAAGTATAACTGAAGACAAAACTGTTCAGGAACTCAAATTCTATACGAGGAATAATTTAATTGCGCTTAGTTGCTTGCGCTTTAAAATAGGACGCTCTGAGGAATACCTCACTGGTAACACTGTAATCTTAGTTTCAAGGAGTGCTAGTGGTTTTTCTTTGCTTCTTTCCTCCAGAAACAAGCGCAGTAATTAGAAAACAATAAAAACAACTACCCCAAAAACAAGCTTTTCTATTCCCAACCACACAGTCATTTTCCGGACTAGACAGAGGCAACCAAGTTTTTTCCCCTCGTTCGTCAATCTAGTATGCAAATTTGAACTCTACAAAATACATTTTACCATTCACTTGCGATACTGAAAATTAACCGTCCTACCCCGACTTCACGCAGATTTTACGACTTGGACTTGAAGACTTCATTATTATAAGCAAATTAAATAGTAATGTATTACAAACATGAACCTATCGAAATAATTTCTAGAAATGACGGTACCCGCTGCGTACAAGAAGATGGCGTGGTCACTCAAACGTACATGAATTAATTTATCTGTTTTGTCGATATAGAAGCACGAGTGCTGAACAAGATGTCTTGGGTTCCTTTCATGGTCGGGCAAAGCGGTTTTGGCATTTTCTATCAGGAATTACTGAGTGGCAGCCACGGACTCGAGATATGTGCCCGGCTGTTGGCAATAGGCTCGCTCCCTAATACATAGGACTTTAACCTACCTGTAACGTGAGTTTACTATTAGGTACATCTCTGTCTAACCCTTCGGGGATTAAAGGCGTAATTATTATGTTATGTAGGAAATAAAATGGACATAGAAGAGCAAAAATCAGATACATGACATAGATGTATTGTTTCAATAATTTTTCCGTTTACACAAACTCTTTTCGATATAAAATTGAAAACAGTAGAGGATTAAATAAGGTCTGCCTGTTGGAAATATGTGAGAGGGAACTGCGAACATTCTAATGCTGTTTGGATGCGGTATACCAACAATAAATAACCGATATGTTATCAAAACTATGATAGCATGCGGGCAATGTACTTTTTCTACTTTATAATATTTTAAGTGCCTTAGGGTGAACTGAGCGGCATTTGGTGAACTGGATCATATTTTTTGGTCCAAAAATAACCCTCAGTGCCTAAAAACCCGCCATTTCAACCAACAAGGGCCATGGAGCAAGCCTATGCCGAGCAAGGCTCGAATTCTCGACCTCAGAAGGTTATACCGAATAACCTTCTTAGATCGAGTGCATAATACCGAAAACCGCCATCGGACGAAAGTCTCCGACGTTGGGGACCTGGTAGTGCGCCTCGAAGGCTAAGGAGCGGAGATGGCCGAAAATATGTGTCACATCCACGCAAAACAGCCATTGGCCAACAAAATGCTGTGACACCTACGCGCATGCGCTGGTTTTGCAATAAATAAGGTCATTTTTAAAACGAGTTTCAATTTTGCTCCATAAATGGACTATTTGTTACATTCGCATTGCATTTTAATCCCTCTAAATTTTCACATTAATCACGTTACAAAAGGTAGCCTCAGACACTCCGCCCACCCCTACCTAAAATAAATTAATGTTCTAACAATAAAACCACCTCTATTCACTTTACATTCCGAATCCGGACACCAGCTGTCCGGCTGTCGTCCGCAAAGCTACAACACTGCACTGTCCGGGATTAATGTTATTTTTATTTAAACCTGCGGTGTACGTGGTTGTTTTGGGCATGAGAATTTATTTGTTTGTCTAACATTCTGATAAAGATAAATCCATTTATCTTGACCACACTTGAAATATTTGAATAGGTCATTGTCTACTTGAGAAATATTATCATAATATTTCTATATTATTATGATATATTTGATATATTATGATAGTATAATATTTCTATATATACTATCATAATATATTATTATAGATTCCAGATTAGCGACTTAACCCAGCTTCGCACGGCTGCAATGTCTTCGAAATCAATTGGTGAACACATTTATACCTTCGTCAATTTGCAGTTTCAAAGGCTAGGCAGGTGACGATCATGAAATAATTTCATGAATAAAATGCTTTTATGATGATGACAATGACATATTAGAACGCAGACGGACACAAAGAGCGTCTTGCTATCATACTATTCGTCTAGATCGTGGTAGGAACGTTTCGTGTTGTATAATATTTAAGTATTTGTGAAGGAACTGGCACTTTGCCCACCTGATGTTAACCGGCAACCTCAAGTTGCTACTAAAACTGCCACGTAAGTCACTGATACTTAGACCTGACTTATGAAGTATACCATTGGGTTTTAAGCGTGAAATAACTTAAACTAAACATAAACACAGTTAGTTTTACAAATAAATAGCTTATAGAAGTGCTGTATTCAGAAAAAACAATATAATGGAATGGTAATAAAAGCGTTCATTCTAAAATTTGTAAATATTGTTAGTTGGTCACAAGTGCAACTGCTAAGCCTGAGTCCTGGGTTCGATTTCCAGAGGGCTAATTCACGTAATTTAATGACGCGCCGATGAAGTTGTAGTGCAGTTGCAGTTAAGCTCAAGTTCTACTGTTAAACGGTATTCTTGTAATCTTTGAACTGCGCGTAAGCTGCGCGTGAACTGCACGTCAAATAACTTACTTGTGGCCATATGAGAGAAAAAATATTACTCACTAAATAATCGAATAGAATCGATTATATTTCAATCAATATGACGTTATTAAAATATTAAAATAATACCCAATACAGATTTTAGTGCTTTTTCTTACTTAATACAATACCGATCATGTTGCGTTCCGAAGCACGCACCAAAGACGCGCATCAGTAGAATGCCGCTATTGCGCTCGCGTGACGCGAACTTGACGCGAGCGTGTCTGACAGCGGTAGAGAATACGAAAAGCGTTGTTTTGATCGAAACTTAACTGCAACTGCACTGCAACAGCACTTCTTTAGTTACGTGAATTAGCCTACAGATCGGGCAAAGTGTAACTAAATAAATAAATATAAATATATCGCTGGACATTACACACAGCGCCATCTAGTGCCATACTAAGAAATTGGGTTTTTCCTTTAGAAATTTCTCAGTAGCAGCCACGGAGCCTGGATTTGTGCCCGGTTGATGGCAGTAGGCTCGCCCCCTATTACAAGGGACTGTAATATAACTGGCCAAATGGGGGTGTAACTCACATAATACGTAATACCTACCACATTTATAATTTGAGATATTTTAATATCGCTAATAATAAATGTGAAATTACTGAATATTTAGTTTCAGGTGGTAGGTGTAAATAGTAATCGGGAATCAAAAAATCACTGTTTATAATCAATTCTTGAGACTTATTTGATCAAATGATCAAATAAGTTAGTCTCAAGAATTCATTTATTCAGTCGTATCGTTTAATAATATAATAAAAAAAATATCGAAATATTTGACAGCAACTTGCAATGTTGCCAACTTTCAAAATACCCAGCTTTAAACTTTTGAGTTTTCCAACCACCGGCCCCCGGGGACTTGAAATTGACCCTGACTACCCACTAATCAACAACAAGCAAACTGTAATATTAACGAGAAATCGTCATTTATAATACTGGTATTTATATTTAATTAGTTAATTGGTATTACATGCTAACCTGACATTTTAAGACTGGTTGGCGTTAGTAAATAAATTAAAAATTCTTGGAAAACACGCTGCGATATGCAAGTTGTGGGGCGTATTACTGAAATAAACTAAACAAATAAAGTCATCAACAAAAGTAACTATGCAAAGATACAAATGACAATTAATGAAGTAGAACTTGAGGAATAAACAGAAGAAAATAAAAGAAGAATTATTATTGAATTAGGAACAAGATGTTGCCCGTGATCTAAAAATATAACTTACCTTTTTAATCGGATTTTGTTAATAATTTCAAGGGTTTTATTTTGTATGAATAAAAGTAGTTTTTCTCCTTGTCCACATAAATAGCAATAATTCACTATTTAAATCATGATCTGTCATATGACCAATTTGGTCGAGACGCCATTGTTTAACTATTGTGTCTACGTGGACAGATCATGGGTTAGGGCAGATACAATTATGAATTGTACCATTATCAAATCTACTTGAAACCGACATTATTTTAAACTTATAGGTCACTCATTTATGCATACATTTTTTTTACCCATGTTTAAACTTTGTTTAAAAATTAATTCATACTAATTTTCTAAAATGAATGAACTTGCTTGCAAGTACTACATAATTACAGGAAAAAAAAACTATTTTAAAATAGTATTTTTTTTCGTGTTTTTTTCTAAATGTTCAGATAAGTTCTACTATAAGCCATTTCAATTTATTTAGTTCCCTTCAAAATGGTTGAGTTGAATGGTGCTGATCTATACGCCATGTCGTGAACGGGCGCTGTCAGTTGTGACTGGTCATCTCTTAGTTGCCATGGCTTATTTGAATGAATTATTTTAGTTTTTGAATTGTTTTTTTTTGTTTTGTTTTACTGTGGAAACTTTTAACGTGCACATCTTGCTACATTGTTCTCACATAATATACCATCTCAATATGAATGATGTAACCAAGATTTTGTAACAATATTCTGATTTAAAAGAGCGTCCATGGAGTTTCTTGCCCGTTCTTCTCCATAGAGATCTACGCTAGGCAATAGGCAACTACAGTACTTTCACAGTTTTTATGTCTTGTGACTGGGACTGTAGCTACATTTAGTTTTCATCTTTGTTTCGACAATTCAAAAGTGCCTGTAACTGGCTTACTTGAAATAAATGCTTTGATTTTGATTTCAAAATTATCCATTAATTACCGGACACCATTTATGTGTAGGTATACCACATTAATACTAACCAGTCATAAAAAAAAAACTGTTGGATGTTTTCTTAAGCCGTAAAAAACAGGGGCGGGTCGGAAGTACAAATAATCACTAATAACAGTATTTGAAAACAAAACATCAAATAAACTCATAAATCCATAGAATCAGATAATATAACCATAACTAGATGGTTGGTATTATTACCGTGTACCGTAAACATTGTGGTTTTCAGCGGCTGTGATTAACACCATTTCAGTAGCGAAGCGATTTAACAGTTTCTATGAAACTCGAAGCAAATAAACAAGTATTTAACGATAATCCTTGTTTATTTTACTGAAAGCAAGTTGTTTTGTAATTAACGGTTGGAGCTTCTTCCGAAATTAATCCGGAGACATATTATCACTGAATCTATTTAATTGGCCAAGCAGGTTCTACTGTTTTTTCATGAAACCCGGTTGTGTTCTGCTGGTTAAAAATGTAAGATTTATTTTGGACCTCGAATGTTATTATGATAACAACTTTTCTCGGTGTCAATTAATATTACAAAAAAATACTAATTTTGATTTTAATTTCAATTTGAATTTGATTGTAATTTTGATTTTGAAAATTATTTTAATTTTGATTTAATTATGAATTTAAAAACCATAGCTGAGTGTGGTGAGTACTTACTCACCGACAAATAAATAGTGCATGATGTGCTTACCTGTAAGAGGTTGATACACCTGTCTGTGACTCTATTGAATGTATCTTGTATCTTTGAAGCAGTGTTTTCAATTGTTGGTGAGCAACGAGTCAAGTGAGAAAAATTGTATGTATTTATTATTGTATTTTATTCTTCAAAATTGTCTGTACTTGCACCTACTGTTTTTTCTCTGCATCACCCTAAGGTAGACTGGTAGAAAATGCCCAAGGTAAGTCTAAGGCTAAGTCCGCCTTAGTACATTATGTGCATAAAGTTACAAGTAATAAAAAAAAATAACCTTGAGAGGACTGTGACTAGCTTCTCTAAGGATAAGAACTATGTAAGTGGACAATCAATTTCCATCGGGCGAGCTGTCAATGTTGGTAGTAAAGGAATGCCTTTAATATTACGCTCAGCTAAAGTGATGATTTTAGTGTTGCTATTATCGCATGGAAGGAACTAAGTATAAAGTGTAAATATCCGAACCCCAGGCAACTTAGTTTTTAACGGGAAAACCCAATAACACCTTACCTTATTAAAGAACTGAACCCTGGACCCAAGACCTAATTCACAGCAATAGCTTCGCTACTGATGAAGCAGTTATTTATAAATTTTCAACGCAAAAGTTGACCGTCAAGGACTTTGTGTTATGAAGTTCCATAAACCATGAGTAAAATTGGAAGCTGGTGCAAAATCTTTAAGTAGTCTATTCCCAACTAAAGTCACCTCCTGCCCCCACTGTTCGAACTAACCCTAAAACGCTGCACCAAAAATAAGCACAAAAAATCAATCACAGCGAACGTTACCTTTCCGTGCTCGATACACATTCGCGGCGGTCGCTTCTGAAAAAGATTAAACCTTTATCTATTGGGGTCAACGGTCCACATTGTGAGGCCCGACAAAGCACCAGGTTATAAATCATGGTACAGGTAATTTCCTACCATTACTGCCTTTCTAACGATCTGTATTGTTCCGTGCTGTATGCACGAGAAAATGGGCAGCGCGGCACAAATTACCCCCGTGTGTTTTGCAAGGGTTTTGAGGCTTACAGAAAATGGGGCGAAAAGAATAGTGGTGTTTCGTTTGTCTGTATGTTTTAAATAATGTAACTTTTTTATGTGCGGCGATATTCGATGCCTGTAAATTTCTCAGTACAGGGTCATAAATGATGAAAGTGCCAGGGTGACCCGCGAAATTCAAACTAGTTTTCTGCAATTAGCAGGTCTGTGTCGGGTTGTATGTTGATTAAAATATGATGGCTTTACAGAGTTACAATCTTAAAAATCATCAATACAAACCCTTTAAGTTCATTTAATGCCATTGAATGACTATGTAATGAAATAGTAAATACCTAATAATAAAAACATAGTAGATGTTTGTATTGGTTGATATTTGTTTTTCGTATATTATATTGTATGTAGGTATCAGTTTAGTGTTTAAAATAAGTTAATTTAAGTTTGTAACTGTATTGTTTGTGCACATAGGTATATCCTCTTCTGCAAATTTCGCAACAAAAATAAAGTTTGCTGTAAGAAAACCCAATTCTGGGTTAAGCTCGCCGTTGTACATAAGCTATATTGAATTTTGTGTGTATATTTTTTTAATTTTGTGTGCAATAAAGAATATGAATATGAATTGAAGGATAAAACCTGCAGTGACATTTGTCCGGGATAAAATTGGACTAACCTAGATAGGTTGCATAGTCAGCAAGCTCAAGTGCCAGTGGGCTGGCCTCGTGTGTCAATATTTCAACCGGGATATCCCACCTCACCGCGATTTCGACGTTTGTATTTTGTCGCGTGTCTAAAATGCCCCAATTTCTTCTTTTAAAACAAATATACACACCATTAAAGAGATGCTAACCGTCGCCGACTCGTAGTCACACCAGTGTGACAAACAGGATTTTTTTCTCGTTTATCACACCACTGATTTTTCCACACCATATATTCCTAACTAGTGCTGTATTATTACTACTTAGTTAAATTAAAAACCTTCAAATTACGTTTTTAATGCAATGTTTCAAGGAAATGTTCCAATGATATTTCACCATTTTTTGAAGTTTGAATTGGCAAAAAATGATAAAATTACTTTATCAGTTTGGTCGGTGAGAAACGAGAAAAAAAATCCTGTTTGTTACACTGGTGTGATAATCTGGTGTGACGAGTCGGCGACGACCCTAACATGTATGTAAAGACTTTTAAACAAATAAAAGGTTATCCAAACAAAAACAAAGTTCTAAACAAAAACAAGAAACTTTTGATAAACAGTAAAAGATCGCTTGTCTTAAAAGATTTTTGACAAATAAAAACTTTGTCTTCGTAGAAGAACGTAAACAAAAAACATTATCAATCAAAGCTGTTTTATTTTGCTTTGCTCGTAGCTAAATAATATTTTTTTATTTGGCACTGCTAGCCGAAATACAGGTTCCTCCTAGTTCAGCTGCAGAGGCTAAAATAATTTTGGTTACAATTAAAGCAATTTATTTGTAAATTATAATAAGTACTTTTTTGTGTGAGAAATAAATATAAAAAAATATCAAAATAACAGCCGCTCGGGTTGATCTTTTGGTTTAGGTGCACTTGCTTAGGTTGGACCGTGGGTGGGTGACCACCTATTACATATCAAGTTTCGTGCCTCGAAAAGAACGTTCAGTCGTTACATTTATAGTCAACTAGCTGATGCACGCGGCTTCTCCCGCCCGCGAATTTTATACTAAAACCTTCCTCTTGAATCACTCTATCTATTAAAAAAAACCCTCTAGTTTTAAAGATTTAAGCATACATAGGGATATAGGGACAGAGAAAGCGACTTTGTTGTAGTGTAGTGATGTGCCGAAAGTCTGACAACCAGTTTTACCAAGGGGTAATAACCCAGTACTAACAGGGTTTTGGAGGTCAGATAGGCAGTCGAAATGCTTACTTGGGTTCAACTTACTAGTACGTTAGTCGGACCGATGCCAAAAATGGTGATCCATAAGTATTATAAGTGGTAAGTACTTAAACATTTATATATTTTCTTGATGATATAACTTATTTCTGACCAATACAAAATCAGGCAAATCCAGACCAAAATCTAGTGTTGACACCAATAAACTAAGCGATCAATCACCTTTTTGTACCAATATCCGAAACATTGTACGTTTAAACGTCTTTATTTACCGTAGAAATTGCTTTTATTCATATATTTTGCTCCAAACTGTGTACATTGTTCCCTTTTCAATGGCTCGACTCAAAAGAAGAGTCATGTTCTGTAGGTGTTAAAATAAAAGTTACATTAAGATTCTTTTTTGTTGGTAACATTTTTAACAACGGTTTTTAACATTTTCTTTTTTTTTTTCATTTGACGCAATTTCTGGTTCATTCAAAAGGTGATGACGTAATTTTTTGTTGAAAGCGTTTTTACTTACCGCGGAATAGCGATAGTCAGACTATAATGCTAAGAATGATTTTTATTTTCATGAAAATATAAGACTCGTTTTTGGCTATTAGCTCTTTGTTGCTAACATTTTACCAAAGAGAAGCCCCGTGATATAATGTCCCATCTACAAAGAGCCTCGACGGATAAAAAATATCTTGAAATTATACTTCACCGCTGAAATAAGTATATAAAACGGGGGAGGTATGCGTGTGGCCCGCTGCCAGACATACCAGATGCCAGAAATACCTGTAAGCGTGTATTTTTCACTTTTTAGTGGTTCACATGTGCTTACCCCTTCACCATGGATTTCAGCAATCCCAGTCCATTTGCTATCATTTATTGAGGAGTTCCTTTGCCTATATCCGAAGTTCTTCATCAGATCTTCACCAAATTGAAATGGGACCACTCCGAGAAAGTACTCGTCCAAAAACTACCCAAATTGCTTCAAGTGTGCCTATAAAATTTGAAGAGTTCTCTCTATTTCTCCAGGATTCCTACATCAGATCCTGACTTGATCATGGGACCACCTGGGAAGTATACCCTTTCAAACAAAACAAAAAAAAATCAAATCGGTCCAGCCATCTTCGAGTAATCGGGGAACATACATTAAAAAAAAAAGGTACCGACGAATTGAGAACCTCCTCCTTTTTCAAGTCGGTTAAAAATAATCAGTAGCGCACATAATCTTGCATTAGAAAGATTGAGCGTTATTTTTGCTGTATTAAACTTAAGATTGCGTGAGGAAATAAATAGTTTCAAAATTATTTTTTTTGTTAAACCATATTTACATTATATACATACTACAATTAGAACTCTAAATAATTACAAAAATAAAACTAAACGTAAGTACTTACATATGTCCAACGACGTCAATAGGCGTCAAAGTACTCCTCCGCATCGCTGTCATTCGGAAACGTGCCCAGAAGACTGGCAGCATTGCCACGTTGAATGGCAATGCTAATTATTTGGCCAAAGAAAGAGCCAGCCCTCTGGTCACGCGAAGTGTGTTTTTAAAATTAAATTAATTTTAATTATCAGCCAACATGACGAATTTCAGGCTGGATTCCAAACATCAGATTTCCAATAGCAACGACGGATTTCCGTTATCTCTAATCTTAATTTGGCAAGAAAATAGAATATCACAATTTTGTATCTGCCGAGTGATCTATCACTGTAAATAACTTTTGTTTCCGCATTAGATCAATGGCCTGAAATCAGACAGTCCTAGGTCAGAAACTAAAATCACTTCAACAATCCTGCAATTTAACGCTGTACCAGGCTTTTGGATTTCTGATTGAACGTGACGATTTTCATCATGAAAATTACTAAAAAAAATACAGTTCTATTAAAATAAGTTTACAGTGACAATCAATCGTGAACGTTTCTGTTCCTCATCGAACAGCGGGCCTACCATGACATCTTAAAGCAGGATCGTTTTAATTGCGTGCGAGTGAGGGAAAGAAACGGAGCTATAGAGGACGTCAAGCGCCATCTCTTTCCCTCAGTCGCACGCAATTAAAACGATCCTGCTTTAAGACGTCATGGTAGGCCCGCAGGACACAGCCTATAATATTTTTTTCCCCATTCCAAATTATCAAGCTTCAATATAACCCCATTAAACCAGCAATCCGAATTACCCCTAAAATGTTACACACCCCGTCCAAATTACGTAACACACTTGCTATCGCATTCCGAAGGATTTTGGAAGAAGATCCTTTTTTTTTTTTTCGGATGGGAAATCATCAAATGACTCCTCCCGCTCTAGGCGGAGCAGGAGGGAGTTTCAGACTTTTACTGACTAAAACCCATCCATGTTCCTTCATCGCCCTTTGTGTTCCGGGGCCACGGTATCTCTTTCGAATAGTCCCGCAGCCCCGGCAGGCTTCGGTCCTTGCGGCCCTCCCTTCACTGTTGCTGACTCTCTTTGAGGCGCGCCTGGAACACGAACGCGCCGTCGACACGGCCTGTCGTCATGAGACGGACGGACGGCGAGCTAGCCCATAGCTCCCCGTCCACAGGCCCGCGCCTACGGTGGCCGGAAGCCACCACGTGGCCCCCGACGCCCGGGGCGTCTCCCGCGGCGGCCGGGACGTGAGGATATCTTCCTCTCACGTTCCGCCACCTCCTTCGCTAGCATGACTGCTTCGCAGAAGGAGGTGACGGCGAAGAAGATCCTAATGGAAGAAGATTCTAATCCATTGCTTAACGTGCTACCGTGCGACCAACGGCTTAACGTGCTTTGTAAGGCAAGGAGGAAACTAAAGAAAGAACTAAACGAGATGTATGTTGTTGAGTTGTTTACAAATCATCACGTCTGTAAATAAAGGGTGAATAGAGAACCTTATAGAACACCCACGTGCCATGTAACAGGGACCGAGCCTATTGCCATCAGCCAGGTGCTAATCCAGATTCCGTGGCTGCTACTGAGAAATTCCTGAAGGAAACCCATGAATTGTTAAAATGAAAGGAATTGCCATTGCGTGTTACGCAATAACCCCGCAGGTTACATAATAATATAGAGAACAGCGCTACGCGTCGACGTGGAGCAATAAAATGTTGATTCCGATAACTTTATGGCCGAGTTTTACAACTTCCTTGAGAAAACCAATAAATTCCGACGGAGGGGGAACAGGCAGACAATATCGGGTAATATGCTTATTTGACTGGGGTAATTTATTTACTAAGGTTATATATTATTTTATTCTATTTTAAGCATTATATTGAGCAGTGTTATTGGTTCTGGAAAAAAGTAAAGGAATAAACGTAATAATAATATAATCGATTTGGTCTTTATAATGTAAGTACATATATGTTTCATAAATAATGTAAATGTTTGCATGCCGAATGGTAAAATATGGCTGAGCTTTTATACTATGTCATAACAACTATTTAATTTTATTACCCATATTTGCAAAATAAAATTCTATTCTATTCTATAAAGAAAATAAAAATCACTTGGATATCCAAACAAATCTAATTCATTCGAAACGAGTTACATGCTCCAACTAACGGAGTAACTGTTACATTTTATTTTAATTCTTTTCAAACCGCCTGCTCAAATAAACTGCACAATTGCAGAAATGCAAAGTGCGAAGAATATCTTTGCAGGCGGTAAATTAAATGTCCATTTTCAAAAATAATTATTTCCTGTTTTTTAAATTCCTAAAATTTTATATTATTTTCCGATATTGCTGGCTTACAGTCTAATTGGATCCAGATGAGTGCTAATATTTTAACTGGAGCGACTGACTTATACCTTTGCTTTGGTAAGACTGATTGTCAAATTATAAAATTTCTGACCATTCGTAACGACTGCCATAGATCTACAAATGACAGCCGGGACCACCGGCTTAACGTACTTTCCCATCCCGGACCAACCTTGGAAAGCACCGCAAAACCTCGAAGATCGATCTACGCGGCTATTACTAGAGTTAGAGCCCGAGTTCCTCTCAATAATACAGTTTATTACGTCGAACTTATAAATAAACGTCCAAAATCATTGAAACGACTCCACAAAATGGGAAAATTGTGATATGGGTTGGTCATTCTGGATCTAACTGGGCCCACTGTCACACATTAGAGCAATAAGTTCCCCATCGTATGTATCCGTGAACATTTGTGATGGCGATTACGACAGCCTAATGGGGGGGAAATTGCTCACCCTGATTTATTTAGGGGTGAAACGCGAGGGTTATTTTTGTACACAATGTTCATTAGTTACAGGGTAACAAAAGGGAATAAGTGTGGAAAATGGATGGGAAGTGACAACGTGTCAAATTAATAAGAAGGTACTAAGGGAGTGGGAACCAAAATTCCAACATAAATAGTTAAAGACCGTGGAAAATCTTTGAGAGGTCTTTATGATTCCTGTTACGTAATACTAATACATACTATCTTATTTAAACTAATTTATTTTAATCTTTCAGGTAACATTGTTGGTGCAAAATAGGGAATGAAAGGCGTTTTATTTATTAACTAGCTGATGCCCGCGGCTTCGCCCGCCCGCATATTATATACTAAAACCTTCCTCTTGAATTACTCTATCTACATATTAAAAAACCCGCATAAAATCCGTTGCGTAGTTTTAAAGATTTAAGCATACATAGGGATATAGGGACAGAGAAAGCGACTTTGTTTTATACTATGTAGTGAAGAACGTGGAAAATCTTTAAAAGGTCTTTAAGGTTCCTGTTACGCAATTACTGTTCAATACTAATACGTACTGTCTTATTTAAACTAATTTATTTTAATCTTTTATGTAACATTGTTGGTACAAAATAGGGAATGAAAGGCGTTTTATTTATTAATGAGAGAATGACAATTGTTATATACTGGTTTTTATTTTTGTTATAGAGGGATTTTTAAACCCTTATCACAAATATTTACAAAAATGCCTGCTAATTGATAACCGATTTCTAAGCCACTGAGTTTCGTGAAACTGCGTGGTGTACTACCTAGACATACTGAATAACTTTTAAGTATTATTTTTTTGCCTATCTTGTGTCCCATTGCTGGGCAAGGGCCTCCTCCCCTTTTCCTTCCAAACCCAATGTTTGCTACTCTATTAATATGCTGCTTTTGAAACGTTCCGAATGGTGCAGCGGTAGGCCTTACGTTCTTAGTGTACGGCCAGAGTGCACGCTCGAATCGAGCGTGCGGCGGGGCGGGGCGTGCAGCGTTCATGTCAAACATATGCATTTATACGTGAGTGGCCTGCAGGCTTAGCCAAGTTAGTGGAATGACATCATCTCAACGTTAAATCACGTGGTCAACACAAACGAATAGAAAATTCGTAGACAAGTTTACATCGTTCAAAATGATAGAATAGAATGTTATCGCTTCTACAATGTTGATCGCTATACTCTTTGGTAGGAACGCTCACCATAGACTAAAGTGTAGGTTTTTAGCGCTCGATTCAGTCGTCTCATTGCTTAGTGTGGCACTAGATGGCGCTGTGTGTAATGTCCAGCGATATTGTTTTTTTTTATTCACCGTACCTTTACTTATTACGAAGAGGGATGCTGTAGACGTCATCATTATCTCTCCCTGCACTTGTCCCATTCTACAATTCTTGTTCATTCTTCCCTGTCAGAAGTAATTCCGTTATCCATTAATAACTTGTGAAGAGAAAATAAATTGATATTTTATTATAAATAAAACCGTTATTTCTTATCATTAAGGTTCTAGAATGTAAGTAGGTACTCATAATTCTTTGAGGAAAATATGATAATATTGGATCAACTCCTAGTAGATATTTCCTGAAAAGCTTCTCGATTTTATTGGATCGTAATAGCTGGCAATGTATAATAATAATTATTGTGATCTATTGGAATCGACTTTACTGCGTGCAGCTATTATAGAAGCGATTACAAGAGATGAAGAAACAAGTGAATATATATCATGTATCATGGTCATTTGTAAAACACCGACTACCTCTCAGGACTATGTTACTAACATCGTATTCAACCACTTTTGTTCTATGACTTTTAAAAATTCATCAAAAATAAAAATTTAAATTTAAAAAAAAAATGTACCTATATATTTGTATAAGTGTAGGTATATATATTTACGTATGTATATGTATGTACTTATTGTATATATGTAAATACACCACAGGCTACCTGCAGTATTGTCTTCCGTCCTTCCCCCTTAAATCCATCCAAAGGTTGTCTTTAAAAGATCGCTTTTAGCGATAAGACCACCCATTGTGTCACCCCTTGTAAAATGTTTTACCTACATTTGTATCTGCAACCCATGATCTGTCCACGAAGTAGACACGATAGTTATCGTATAGGCATCTCGACCAAATTGATCATTCGACAGATCATTTTATGGTGTACATAATAAAGTCTATTCTATTCTATTCTAATTGAACGCTCTTACGGGCCCCCCCGCCGCCCTAAGCCCGCTCCCCTCACTATTTTACTATCGCTTTCTTTTGCTTCGCATAGACTGCGTAACATTTAGAGCGTTCCAGGCAACTTTACCACAAGCTCGTTTCTATTAAAAATTTATGAGCGTTAATCATCTCCGATTTAGTGGCCACAATCTTATTGGTGGATGTGAAGCAGAGATAATGGTGTTCGTATCGATTGCGAGGGCCCCAGTATCCTTGAACTCAATGAAATATGAGATTTCGCGAATTCATTTAACTTCATACAAATCTATAAATATAATATATTGTAGGTGCTTCCTTACATTTAAACTGTGGTAACAAAAAACTTTGGTAAAATATTTGAGCTTTATATATTTTTTTTTAAAGTCTATAAGATCGGTCTTGTTAGATTTTTATCAGTTGTCATGTTTTGCAGGTGTATCCTTTTGCAGTAAAGAAAATTATGTCACTGACTGTGCTATTTTAGTGGCTGTGTAATAAAACGTAATTATTCTGATTTTAAAATACCATAAAACCGTCATATTTTATGATGTAAAGCTGCGGAGCGTGCATTCTAAAAGCTGTAAACATTGTTAATAACTGTCACATACTCCTCTTCGCTGGCTGACTTACTGTTCCCTTCCAAACAAAACAAATACGTCTGCGCCCGCGACTATCTATGTTCGTCAGTGTTGCCAGTGAAAGTTATGGCACAGATTGACGAACAGTATGATTACGTGGGGTGTAGTTGTAATTATTATTTTCTTCGTATTTATTATACTTCACATGTATGTATTGTTTATTAGTCTACAATTTATTTTTATTTATTTATCTTATCCGTAACTGACCGTGGCATCACTTTCACTTTGGGCCCTATCAGAATACCAGCGCTGTGACGTTTTTTAATGTTACAGCACCATGCTGAGATAGGGGCCTTTTGGCCTTGTACAGGACCAATTTCTTTTTTCTTTTTTTTAATGTTTAATTTTTATTAGTTGATAATTTCACCATTTTATTTTATTTGTTTTGTCCTGTGCGGGCTAATAAATGCTTTTTCTTTCTTTCGTTATTTACTTACCTACATAAATAATATTATGGTCGATAATTTTTGAAGGATGTTTTCAAATATATTTTTTTATGTCAGCCTACTCTGTCACACTGCTGGACAATGGCCTCGCCGATGGCTTTTCAATTTGGTTTCAATTTGCCCTCTCCAACCAATCCGTGAAGAATTAGTCCAGATCGTCACACCAGCGTTTCTTGGGCCTGCCTCGGTTACTAATATAAAATATCTATAAATAAATCTAGTCGTATTTCACAGCTATTTGCGACAGTACCATAATACAAAACACACTTAATTTAGTGAAAACCTACTATCAGATTCAAGTACTAGTTTAGTTTTATTACAATCTATAAAAAATCAGGACCTAGTTCTCAAACTCAACTCATTTTTAAGTGCTCCATTATGTCACATCAGTTTGTAAGTTTTATAAAATGGCCGACCATTACCTACTGGTAATGGTCGGCCATTTTATAAAACTTACTTACGTTATTTACTTACCTACATAAATAATATTATGGTCGATAATTTTTGAAGGATGTTTTCAAATATATTTTTTTATGTCAGCCTACTCTGTCACACTGCTGGACAATGGCCTCGCCGATGGCTTTTCAATTTGGTTTCAATTTGCCCTCTCCAACCAATCCGTGAAGAATTAGTCCAGATCGTCACACCAGCGTTTCTTGGGCCTGCCTCGGTTACTAATATAAAATATCTATAAATAAATCTAGTCGTATTTCACAGCTATTTGCGACAGTACCATAATACAAAACACACTTAATTTAGTGAAAACCTACTATCAGATTCAAGTACTAGTTTAGTTTTATTACAATCTATAAAAAATCAGGACCTAGTTCTCAAACTCAACTCATTTTTAAGTGCTCCATTATGTCACATCAGTTTGTAAGTTTTATAAAATGGCCGACCATTACCAGTAGCAAACAAAACAGGAGTCAGGGAATTCCCATAAAATACCCCATTTCGCAACTTAGTATACTCATGAAATTTGTTCAATCACAAAACTCCCGGTAACTTACTACAACGATCTTTTGTCACGCCATGAGGAAGCGAGACAGGTCTTTTTTGACAAGAGAAAGAAAGAGACAACAGCATAAATAACAGTTTTATCTTTAACGTCTGACGGTAGAATGGGTTTAGGAGCTCGCTCAGTATTAGGTATCTATTACAAAAACGTGAATTTATTTGCAGTAAAAATCTTCATAAGGCTTATCTTTGATGAACGGGCGCTGTAAGGAATAAAGTATTCAATTGAATTGTGAACTGATGACTTCATTCTTATCTTCGTTTTAACTTCATTGCCTAAAGAGAGAAGTGTTGTGTTTTTTATCTTGATTATCTTTTGTTTCCAGGTCAAGAATGATGCGGGGTAAATATTGCGTGCTGTAGATGTTTACGTTCTATGTGAAGGGATCTACAATACTTCTATGATACTGAGCGGCAGAGTCAAATCTAGTAAGTGAAAACATAATTCTCAAATCAAAATACAGGTTGAATTTTTCAAGTGGGCGTGGATGGCTAAACTTAAAGTATGAGAAATCGATTTTGATGAAAACTAAAACTGTATCATTGGTATATTGAAAAATCAATATTCTTAGCCAGGAATCGAACCCAAACTACAGTACTTTTACAAGTTGTTATGCCTTGCGACTGAGACTGTAGCTTCATCCTTTTGTTATTGTCTTTCAAAAGTGCCTGTAACTGTCTAATTGAAATAAATGCTTCAAGTTAATCTATCTATACATCTCTTCGATCAATAGAAGATACATCTTTAAACATATAATAAAATCGTTGAGACCAAAAAATCTGTAGATTGAAGATTTAAAAAAAACCGACCAGGGCGACTTAAAATAAGTAACTGAACATATTAAAACCATTTTTGTTTGTTTGTTTGACCGCGCATCACGTGAAAACTACTGAACCGATATTGTTGAAATTTTCACAAATATATTTACATAAATTCAGAATAACATTTAGGCTATAGAAATTTAGTTTTTTTTTGGATAAAGGGGGTGAATGAGGGGTAAAGTTTGTATGAAAAAAAAAATTAGATTGTTCTAGAATCATGAAACTCAGAATAAATACCTATTAATAAAAATAAAGAAATACCAGTTTTAGCATTTATTTTAAATCTCACCCAGAGACGTAAAAAAGAGGGTTATGTGTTCAAGTGTGTTAAAGTTAATAAAATTCAAACACCTATACAATCAAAACCAATGAAGTTTAACCTTTTAAAGTTGCTACATATACTTCATATCTAATACAGGTAAATATAATTTCTCAGTTTTCTTTAAATTTGATTTTTGAGGTGAATACGCACAAAATAGCGGAACTCAAGAAAATTAGCTTTTCTTATAAGTAGTTCATCATGCATCGCATAGCGCATCACGTCAAAAGTACTGCATAGATTTTTTTAAAGGCTTCTTCAATATTAAGGCTATATATTATCACGCTACTTCTTTAAGGGGGTAGGCAATTTTGCATTATGTCCGTATACCTACATCAATTGTTTGACGTTTCAGTCATGACGTAAGTACATGAGAACGGCTATTTGTAGCTTAAGTCAACGAAGTAAGTAGCCTAGCGGTTTCATCACCGCTCTGTAAACTATGGGGTTGCAGGTTCAAACCCTCTGACGTTATTTTCACTTTTTGTGATTTCTTTATTTTTTTTTGATGCTGTGAGATTTCCTGTATCTTTTTGTATTTAAATTGTTTGCATTTCTATATTTCTTATTTGTTTTCATGAAATATTTTTCGAAAAAGTAATAGAGAAGTATGGAAGAATGAATACAATCATGCTGCCAAATAAATTGGGATAAGGGCAGGAGTATGATGATGATTTCTCCAAAAAGTAGTATAGCGAACGGAAGCCTGATAAATTCACGTGTTCTTACCGTGCAAGAACTGTGCTGTGCTATTCGAAATAATCAATAATCCATACGCAGTTTACGTAGATTATATTGACAGCTATATTGTAATTGGCCTCATTCCATGCATCTTGGTGAGAATTTAAGACCTGCCTGGACTGTCTTCGAAGGTCTTACGGTGGAGACAAAAGTCAGTTGCAAGAGGTTCGCAACAGTTTGCAGCAGCTATATCGTGTTTGGGCTCATTTCATGGACCTTGATGAAAACTTTGAACTTTTAACTTTAGAGTATGACTTTCATCGAAGGTCGACAATGGAGACGGAAGGCAGTTGAAAGAGGTCATCAAGAGTTTACAGCATCTATATCGTGTTTGGGCTCATTTTATGCACCTTGATGAGAACTTTCGACGTAGATGAAGTATGACTGTCATCAAGTATCAAAGGATGATAACGTAAGGCTGAGGAAGCTGGCGAGGGAAGCCCTTATTTAGAAAAACAGAATATTTTAGCGATTAATGCAAATATGCGCTCCAGAACGCAAATTGCCGACGTAGCTTATAAAGCTGCAAGACTAAAATGGGACTGGGCAAGCCATGTCTGTCGGATGCCCGCACAGCTGTGGGCCCGAATATCGCAAGACTGAAGCCCTGAGACAGCTAGACGGAGTCGCGGCAGACCGAGGAGAAGATGGCGGGATGTCCTGGATGGCTTCCTGGCGAATTGTCGAGAAGAAGCACACCATCGCGAGAAGTGGAAGGAATGGGGGGAGGCCTTAGCTCAGGAGCGGGACAATACGGGCTAACTAAAAAAAATGCAAATATTTTAGAGAAATTAAATTGTTACCTACTTGGAACTACTGGTTCGCGTTGAAAGTATCTATTAGTGTTGAATAGCCCATCGGGGAAGGCAACAACGAACAACAACGTTACAACGTTTACATAAAATCACGCTACAATCAATAGGAGCAATCATCAATGAAAAATGTTACAAAAAAGAAAAAAAAAATCCTTTTGAGATCTTTCGTTGCGTGCGTTGCGTAAACGTAAAGTTACGCAATAATCGTGTATGACGGAATTGTTCCTCTTAAAAAGTTCTATAAAAATCCTAGATAGCATTATTATGTCTATCTTTTAAGGGTGTCTCACACTCTCTCTAACCATCTCCCTCTCTCTCTTATATGACGCAGACGAAGTTGCGCGGGTAGTTTGAAATAAAAACACTGTATTAGCACACCATTCGGTAGCGTATCAACTCGAATGCCCTCTTTCACTTAAGTACACTGGGCTACAATAAAACGAATGCATGAAATATAATAAGTAACCGAATTCTGAAATAACCTAAGCCGATAGCACGCTACGCAGTTGTACTTTAAACTTTCAGCGCTAAGCCGAGGGTTGAAGATCCAAAACCACGCTATTTAGTGACTAAAGCATCATAAGCTTTCGAAGTAACGGTTTGGCTCTAAAGCTATTCTTGGAACCACTTCTTGGAATGTTTGAATATGGTACAAGTTTTCCTGTTCTCAAAACAATAAGCAATAACAATTCGATATAATATTTTCTTAATAAGCTTGGAAGTTTCTTCAATAAGGAAATTCGCGGGCAATGTAAGTACAAGATACATATTGTTCGGGCAACGGTGAAGCAGTGTAAGTTTTCTCATTTAAACTTTCTGCTATCTTAATCTGCCTGTGTTCGTGTTAATTTATTATATTGTGTTAATGGAGTAATCTACACGTGATTGTGTGTAGTTTACATAACATAACATCACGCCTGTAATCGCCGAAGGGTTAAGCAAAGGTGTTTCTGATAGTACTCCCACATTTCGAAAGTTGTGTTTTAAGGCCCCTGTAATAGGGGGTGAGCTGGGCGCAAATCCAGTCTCCATGGCTGGTATTGAGACATTCCTAATGGAAAAACCCGACACTGCCGGACCCGGGTATCGAAACCAGACCCTCAACTCCAACTGTCGTGCTGTGTTTTGTGTGCAGTTTAACCTAAGTATTAAAACTTTATCATGTCAGGCCTCGTTCCTACTTTGTCGTGACGACAGATAATCGTGTAGTTTTAAGTGTCGTGGCTTGTGTATTTAAATGGAGGTGTTTACATATAGGACGATGCGATTACTGTCGTCCACGACTTTTGCCAACTAAAAACCAACGATAAATTAATCGTTAAAACCTTGAAGTTTCTTGCCGATCCTCTTCCATAAGAAACGACCAACCCGAACCGTATACATAGTACCTACTTATGTTTTGACGTTTCATAAGTGCCCGTGTAGGTTTATCTGAAATAAAATTTTCATTCTAACAATAATTTAATATTGTTTGAAAGGCGTTGTAATACCGATGAAACGGTTTCTTTTTCTAACAATTATGGTATTAAAACCACTTGTGGAAGAATTCCCAACTTGATATCAAGACCCGATTGTCTACAGTTTGCCCACAGCATATTTTGGCCTATTTCGCATTATGCGAAGAGGAGTTATGCCCTACTCGTCACTGTTCCTACTCGTTATCAAAAAACAAAAGATCGCGATTCACAGCTGTTTAACAATTTTTGTTTCTGTAGTACCGATTCGTCATCGATGCTGAAGTATCATCAAATGAACAACTACAATTCATTGTAGGCTCCTACTTACTTATGATAGCCTAGTACTTTATAGGCACGAGACGTATTCTATACTCAAGAAATATTGAAGATTTTATGTTTGTATGTTTTTTTAAGTCTAAGGTTGTTGTAAATAAATTGATTTAAAAGTCATATTTTTCTTACTAACTTTACTTTTTGACACTCAAATTTACATTGGTAATGAATCGGGAATTCAATTCAAAGTCAAAAATTCATTTATTTTCTTATGGTGACGAGTCGGTCCTAGTGTGGAGAAAGTTTTTGGTGACCAATCGGAACTGTGACGAGTCGGGCATAACTTGCGAAGAGGAGATAGCAGCTTTGAAAAGCTGGTAATTGTTGGAAATACCGAAGGCAAGAGAGCGCGAGGCCGGTCGCCAACGCGATGGTCCGACCAAGTAAAAGAGGCTATGTCCTCAAGCAAATTTCAGCAGGTGGCGCTGGCAACTTTGGACCGGAGTCGATGAAGGCAGATTGTCCGTTAAAGGTGCTCAGTGCCCACGATCCTCAGTAATGAGGGACCAATTGAAGAAGAAGTGGAAGAATTTCAGCAAAAAAAAGGGCAACGGATTGCAGGCAATCGCTTTGCGGGTTCAAATAGGTATAAAAACAGACGCTGCTATAAACTGTTAAAACAAAGAGCATCTGTGAGAAAATCATATTATCAAAACATCCTATAGTAATTTAGAGTTCACTTCATATTCATTTCTCCATATTGTTGATAGTATGACTTCATCGAGGTAAGTCTACGAAGGCGATATAAACAAGATATCGCGTATATTATGTAAATCCCGAGGAGGTGTAAACGTTCTTAGCTACGTATTTATAGGTGTTGATGATAAGGAAGTGTTGCAAGTCATGAGAGAAAGCGATTTTAAACACAACGAGGCGCGGGACTTTCCGGGACCAACATTATTTAAGTGTTGACGTTGGCTGCAGCATGTTTCATTTTCTTCTTCTGAGCGTGTCGATGGCAGTACATTCAAACATGTCTGACCCAAAATTCAGCTACGTAGACTGCGCTCACAACATGTGCAGTATCAAGTGCGAAGTGCGAAGTGCAAAGTTGACAGCCATACGTGCAAATTGTAAGGTGGGTCATTTTCTATGGGGAGACGCTGCACACGTACTTGAAATTATCTTAAACATGAGTAGTACAGCAATTATTTGAAGCGTTTCTAAGTTTTCCGGATAAAACATCATCGCCAGTATTTTTTTTTAATATAACATCGCTACATATGTAGATTTCTATGCATTTGCAAGTACATATTCCACGAAATAAGAAAAAATACATCTTCAAAAAAATACAACTCCGCTGTCGCTCATGCCAACCCGCTAATCTCCCTTCCTTTACACCAACAGTCACGCGTCACTTATCTCCAAATACAATATCGCACACTATCCTCGCAGACGCGGGATGGAGTTCGGCGTAAATTTTATTAAAAAGGAGCCATCAATTTTCGATGTGAAAGACTTAAACAGCTAAACAGTTTTAAAAAAAACGTATAATTTTGTGTTATAATGAAGACGCCTTGTGTTTTACCTGGATGTTCAAAAATCGTGAGTTTTTGTTTTATTATCTTAGAATTGATCAGATATTTTTAATTATAGGTTATGTGAAGTTAGTATCGTGTTATGTAGCAATGTTTTGAATGACATGTTGTGTTTGAAACAATAATTATTATTATGTGTAGGTAATGAGTACTCTTTAAGGTTATAATGAGTGTAGGTATGTTATTAAATTGCTTGTTATTGAAAGAAGTGAATTATTACAATTTCTTTAGAGAGTATTTAAAATAATTATTAAAATCTAAAACAATGATTGAACACGGAACTCAAATTCATATAGTGTAGGTAGTTTGATTTATATTGTAAGTAAGCCTTAAATAATAATAATGCTTTATTTTCAAGTTGCCAATTTAGCAGAATAGCACTATGTAGAACAGACTATAATAAACCTAAAAATTGTAAAAACACCACTGAGCTTAAACCTCTGGCACCCAAGCTAAGATTAAACATGTGTTATAGGTGTCATATTAGGTCTTTCTTTCTTTATCGTGGGGTTAGTGCCTAACCTGGTGTCAGAGTTTTTAAGCCGCCCATGGGCCTCTGACTTGGCTTTACATGCCGTCGAGAAATATCTCTCAGGCGTGCTGGTTTCCTCACGATGTTTTCCTTCACCGAAGCAAGTGATAATTATACAATACGCACATGAATCCGAAAAATCAGAGGTGCGTGCCTTGGGTTCGAACTCGAGACCTATGACTTTGCAGTCCGACGGTCACACCACTAGGCTATCACTGCAGTGCATATTAGGTCATGGCATATCTTTTATTTTTTATTAACTTTTATTTACTTTACACCGACACAACGTTTCATTCAAATAACAAAGCAATATTTGTGTTTTATGCTAGTGCAGTAACATTTGCAAAAATATTGTTCGGCAATGTAAATATTAGAATAGGTAATAGTACATTATGATATAAGTGCGGTAAGTTGAAAATTATAGCCGAGGCGATATTGCTTGCCCGAGCCGTAGGCGAGGGCGATAAAAAAGCAGAGGCTGTAATTATCAAAGCGCACGTATGTCATACGACGTTTTATAACATATTTGCGAGGAAATAAATAAAACAAATAAAAAAATACCGCGAAAAGAAAAAGCGCGCAGAATAATTTTGACTTGTTCACAAATTAGCGAGGCGCGCGCATCAGCGCTTTTTTTTAAGGCAAAGACACAAAAAACAGCCAGTATTACTAATAAAGTAAATTAATATTTTTGTGTTTTTTACAGATAAATGGTTGTAATTTATTGTCAAAATTAATTAAATTAAAGAATTAAATGTTTATTTATTATATTTCATCTCCCAAAGTTAATTTTATTCATAAAATGTTGACCACTTTTCTGACATAAAAACTCTTTGCTAAGATTTAAAAAAGTGTAAACCGTGCATTTTACTTTACAGCACAAGTACGTAATGAGATACATTACGATATTGAAATTGGTTAACTACGAGACCTTTTACGAGCAAATGTGTTATAAAAGCAATTGCTTTTAAAAAAAAAAACGAGTTTTGTTTTGTAGTTTTCATAGCAATTGCCGGTAGTATGTATTGAAAGATTAAAATTAAAACACGATCGAAATAAAATGTTGGGGCCTGTTTTTATCATAATCAACCTTTTTACATAAAATGCGCGGACTGCCGGACACGGCGAAAGTGTCTAGGTATCACTTATCACTACCTACATCTGAAAGATAAACATCATCACTGATTATCTACCAAGTACGGCCACTGTTTACCAGATAAAATCTGTGAAAAACCTACTTACCCAGCTGTTTTACCGACAAATATAAAATAAAAATTTAAAGGCATTAATTTTGATCTAAATTATCTGGGTTGCGGAGGTCAGATAGGCAGTCACTCCATATAAAATACTAGTATTCAGCTGCATCCGATCAGACTGGAAGCCGACCCCAACATAGTTGGGAAAAGGCTAGGCAGATGACTTATACGAAAGCAAGTCATCCAAAAAAAACAAATTAGATTCTAAGTTACTATTCAAATTATATATTTAAAAAATCTACATACTTAATAATATACAAACGTTTCATAAAAACCAACATTAATTCTCTGTTTGACTAACTCCGTGGTAATTCCCAAACAATAAAAATACGTGCATGATATCATACATCATTGACAAGGTAAACTTTCAAATTTATCTCGAGCATATGGGTCATCATGATCGTCGCAAATACGATAGATAAGATAAGGGGGCACTATCTCTACTTTAACTACATTTTTTCTTGTATTTGAGTGTTAGAAAAATTTTGATTTTTATTTAAAGCGCTCCCTAGAGAAATAATCAAACTTTCTCGGGCATATATTTTTAAAATTTTGTGGCCATATCTAAACCATAATCACACATCTAAACTGTGATTTTTGAGGTGTGATTATGGTTTTGATATGGCCACAAAGTTTAAAAAAATATGCCCGAGAAAGTTTGATTATTTCTTTAAATAAAAATCATTTTTTTTCTCGTATTTGAGTGCTAGACTCGTAAAACACTCAAAAACGAGAAAAACTGTAATAGCCCTCTTAAACAATGGAAATATTGGTCATCCGATAAACATAGGGTACAATAGGGTTTTGGTGCATCATTTGCCAAATTAAACAGTCCAAAATTAGGGGTCATTTGCTGTCTCTTCAACTCCAATAACTCATCCTTGGCCCATTGATTTAATTTCAATTTTAATATTTATTTTGAAAATCACGTTTATCACAAAAATTTAATTGAAATTAAAAAAAGATATTACTGTAGCCGCCATATTTAATTTGAACGCGGCAGACCTCTTAAAAGACTCCGGCCCTGGTTCGTGCCATGGTCCGGAGCGAGACGGAATGGGACGCCGTCACCTCCTTCTGCGAAGCAGTCATGCTAGCGAAGGAGGTGGCGGAACGTGAGAGGGAGATATCCTCACGTCCCGGCCGCCGCGGGAGACGCCCCGGGCGTCGGGGGCCACGTGGTGGCTTCCGGCCACCGTAGGCGCGGGCCTGTGGACGGGGAGCTATGGGCTAGCTCGCCGTCCGTTCGTCTCATGACGACAGGCCGTGTCGACGGCGCGTTCGTGTTCCACGCGCGCCTCAAAGAGAGTCAGCAATAGTGAAGGGGTCCGCAAGGACCGAAGCCTGCCGGGGCTGCGGGACTATTCGAAAGAGATACCGTGGCCCCGGAACACAAAGGGCGATGAAGGAACATGGATGGGTTTTAGTCAGTAAAAGTCTGACACTCCCTCCTGCTCAGCCCAGAGCGGGAGAAGTCATTTGATGATTTCCCATCCGAAAAAAAAAAAAAAAAAAAAGACCTCTTAAAAGACAGCAAGATGAACTGGACAAAAGAAACGTCCAGAGGTCTACACATGGCTCGAGAACAGCCTTGGTTCAAAAAAGCTGAAAGACATCATATTCCCCCACACTACCACTTTATTGTCCCACTGCTGGGCAAAGGCCTTTCTCATAACCTTATAATAATAGCAGGGAGGCCTAGAAAACACTGACTTGGTGACTTAGGGTTCTTACAGACGAGCGGATACACGGATAACGGCAGATAAACTGCAGCCGTCGCCACCCGTCGACGGCTGCCGCCGACGCGCCGGGCGGCAGGCGCCGAAGCGTCGACGACTGTCGTCGACAGGTAGCAACGCTTGCAGTTGTGGCATGCCGCGTAAATGTGTGTCGACGGCTGCCGTCGACGCGCCAGCGGCTGCCGCCGACACCACAACTGCAAGCGTCGACGGCAGCCGTCGGCAGGTGGCGACGGCTGCAGTTTATCTGCAGTTGGCAACATGCCGCTCGTCTGTAAGAACCCTTTTTTTTTTTTTTTTTTAGGATGGGAAATCATCAAATGACTTCTCCTGCTCTGGGCGGAGCAGGAGGGAGTGTCAGACTTTTACTGACTAAAACCCATCCATGCTCCTTCATCGCCCTTTGTGTTCCGGGGCCACGGTATCTCTTTCGAATAGTCCCACAGCCCCGGCAGGCTTCGGTCCTTGCGGACCCCTTCCTTATTGCTGACTCTCTTTGAGGCGCGCGTGGAACACGAACGCGCCGTCGACACGGCCTGTCGTCATGAGACGAACGGACGGCGAGCTAGCCCATAGCTCCCCGTCCACAGGCCCGCGCCTACGGTGGCCGGAAGCCACCACGTGGTCCCCGACGCCCGGGGCGTCTCCCGCGGCGGCCGGAACGTGAGGATCTCTCCCTGTCCTGTTCCGCCACCTCCTTCGCTAGCATGACTGCTTCGCAGAAGGAGGTGACGGCGTCCCATTCCGTCTCGCCCCGGACCATGGCACGAACCAGGGCCGGGAGCGAGAGGTCGCCGCCGCCGATCGCCTCTGTAAGAACCCTTAGACGCGTTTGTGAGAGATTTGCCGAAGAAAACCGTTATGGAGAGAAGAGTGGATGGTTCACTAACAGTTACAGTAACAAAAAAAGACAAAATGATTGATGTCTTACAAATCATGGCCTAGAAACAAAATTGTTTGTTCTCTATAAAGACGCGAGGCTTATAATGATACCTGTAGAAAGTAACAGTAACTATTCGTAGAAAGGCATTACTCATACATAGATATTACTAAGATTGTTATTGTAAGATTTCCTACTCTGGGTTTACACACCCTTATTACTAAGAAAAACATCATTAAACATGTATCATGTAATGACCATGTGTCGGAAGCGAAATAAACAATCGCCTAACGATTTAGATTAGGGTCATTGACCGAAGCATGATTTGTGAACAAAACGATTATTTAATGATCATTGCATATGTTGTGACTACTTGTGATTGCCTCGTTGATCGAGTGGTCAAAAGCGAGACTGCTGAGCAAAAGGTCCTTTGGTTCGATTCCCGGGTCGGGCAAAATATAATTGAGTTTTCTATCGGGAATTTCTCAGTGGCATCCACGTAGTCTGGGTTTGAGCCCGGTTGATGGCAAAAGGATCGTCCCCTATTACATAGGACCTCAACAAAACTGGCAAAATGTGTACTATTAGGTAGGTACACCTCTGCCTATTTCTTTGGTGAATACAGGTTCACACCTGTAATCCATATCACTGTTATAATATGTTACCGATACTGATTCAATCTCATCGCCTTATTACGTAATGAATCGTAAAATCTATTAAATATCAATAACTGACTGTAGATAAACTAAGTTTTAATGATTAGTAATTAGCCTGAATAATTTAATTCAATACGCACTCAGGATTATGAGTTGATGTCTGATTTAATTATTTAATAATCACAAAACTACATGCACTAGGGGTAAGAGGGGTATCATAATAGTATATTATGATACAAGTGAGCTAAGTTGCTCATTATACACGAGGCTGTGGGTTGCAGCCCGAGCCGTAGGCGAGGGCGTTAATCAGCCGAGTGTCTAGTGAGCAAGTTGCTCACGAGTTTCATACCAAATGTAAGGTGATTGATACATGTAGCCATACAACCTACTTCAAAATTATAATTTTAATGATAAAATGCAAATATTTTAAAACAAATTATTGTGAATTATAAATAATTTGAAATTAATAAACTTACTTTTGCACAGATTTCTTTTTTTTTCAAAATAAATTATCTAAAGAACTACCTAGCAGGTCCGGAGGAAGGTGATGGCATTCGTGATACTGGGTAAACCCAGTACGAGTGCCAAAGCACTCCTTTGACACTTTAGTGCACATTCTATTTAAATAAAATAAATAAATATCGCTGGACATTACACACAGCGCCATCTAGCACCACACTAAGCAACGAGGCTTGTGTCGTGGACACCAGATAGTTGATATACTACATATATACTTTTTGTTTGTAAATACATACTTATTATACATATAAACATCCATGACTCGGAAAACAAATGTCCATGCTCATCACACAAACATTTGCTCCAACCGGGATTCGAACCCGGGACCCAACGAACGTAAGGCAGCCTCACTACCAAAATCGCAATCGTAATCGTATTTAATGCTATATCGTATGAATTTACGTTGTTTACTTCGCGGGTTCGCGCTAAGCCGCAGACATTTATGAACACCTCTTCACAAAATTCATAGTAAAAGCGATGGATATAGAATATTGTTAGTAAACTCGACCAATTCTACAGTATCTCATAAAATAACATACATCATCACACCTGTAATCCTCGAAGGGTTATGTAGAGGTGTATCTAATAGTACACCCTCATTGCGCCAGTTATGTTTAAATCCCATGTAAAAGGAGGCCTATATTGTCATCAACCGAGCGCAAATCCAGGCTCCGTGGCTGCTACTGAGAAATTTCTGATGGAAAACCCAATACAACTTTGCCCGACCCGGGAATCAAACCCAGGACCTCATGCTCAGGAGCCGCGCTTGCGACCACTAGGCCAACGAGGCAGTCATCTCATAAAATGTCGTCAGAATAAACTTTCTAACGCATTTATAATATTAATTAGAGCAGGGCTAAGATTACTATTTGCACAAGCTCGACTCGTCTTCTGCTTTAGAAGGGAAAGCTAGCTTTAGTATAAAAAATACTGGGTTACTAATTAAAATGTTTTCTGAGAAAATAGGAAATGCGAGATAGTTTTATTCATTTCGCAAGGACGCGCTTGCTAGAAACCGAAGACGAAATATTTTGTCTACATTATCCTATTTATTTGTATTTCAAAGATAAACCAGTGTCTTGTCTAACCTTGAATGAAAATTAATTAATTAAAATACAGTAATTATCGAATGCATTCTGCATGGGACAAAGCCTTGAAGGCCTTTCAAAACCTTTGAAGGCTTTTTCATCGAGGACATCTACACCGTAATATCGATGCCGACTCTTGCATATATTTTAACTCGACAGCGAGACGCAAAGAACGGTAATGTGTTTATCAGTCCATAAGCTTGTTCCTGGCGCTGTAGGAGCGTGGGTCGATTTTGATGATTTCTACATCAATCGATCTGTCTTTCACACTCGCAAGAGTGTCATTAAAGACATGTCAGTAATCAAAATTCTATGATAAAATGATGTTTATTTTGCAAGTAGTTTAGTCATTTTTAAAACTAGATGGGGCCGGTGTTTCGTACCTGACTACTCTGAGAAGAAACAGCCAAAACAAACTCAGAGGTCATAGTCTCTTTTGAAGTTCAGACATGATCTTGCTCAATACACATGAGGACTATGCAGATTAGTGTCTGAGATGGTCTTTTGAAGAAAGAACTACACAGATTTGAGTGGACCTGTCCAGTCAGTGCAAGCATTTGTCAGTTAACGTGTAGCTCGAATTATAGAACTTATAAAGGGTGTTAAAGTAGTCGCGTGTCATAGCTTATGGGTGAGCTCAGTATCGATAAAGGAACCAATCAATAAAAAAAGTAAAAACAAAAAAAAAAATTGCATCAACCTAATTTAGTACCTACCAATTTAAAATAGCAATCGCTTAGAATTCAAATTAGTTTATATTGCTATTTGAAGTAAGTAGGTACTAAATTAGGTTGATCTTGCAATAATTCTTTTTTTTTTTTTTGGGTTCTTTTTACGGGTTCCTTTATTGATACTGAACTCACCCCTAAGCTATGGAACGCGATTACTTTAACATCCTGTATAATGGCCTTAATGTCAAAAAGAAAAAAATATTACCATGAAATACAATTTTTACCCAGCCAAGATTAATAACTAAAGATACCTATTAGAATACCAGCGCTGTGACGTTTTTCTTAATGTTACAGCACCATGCTGAGATTTTACCATCTTACATGACTAATTTCGTTTTTTTTTTCCTCTGTTTATTTTTTATTACTTGTACTTATAATTTAACCATATTATTTTGTGTGTTTTGTCCTGTGCGCGCTTATAATTGCTTTTTCTTTCTTTCTTTCTACGAACATTTATTGAATTCACTATAAATAAATGTATAATGGCAACAGGCTCACCTCGTAATACAAATAATAATTGGACTAAAAACTAACTGGAAAAGGGCCGAGTCGAATGGCAGCGGCCGGCAGCGACGCGGCGAGCACTTTCAGTGTGAAATAATTTTAACCTTTATCTACATACTTAAAAGACCAGAATCGCTTGAAAAGGTCGCGAGGCCGCGCGCCACGCGCGTCTTGTCGGTGGTGCTGCCCGCGGCTGCCAGCGGCGACGCGAGGCCGCTCGCGGCATCGCGGGCGGCCGCGCACTGCTCACCCACACGCGTCCCTTTTTTTTTTTTCCTTTGTTTGTTTCTTTTTTCTTCTTCTTCCGCAATAAGTGCTATAGTAATCAATTCCATCATGTTCACTCCAAACACACGAATTTCCTTGCCGAATGTAGAAACTAAACTAGTCAAGAGAAGACTAGGCGCGTGGGGTCTCGCGAGGCCGCCAGCGGACGCTGTGACGCCGGGGGCAGCTGGCGTCGCCGCTGCGATTCCGGTGTGACTCGGCCCAAAATGTGAGCGTACTCACATTTTGTAATTCTTCATTCCTGCCTCACCCTCCGGTGATAACAGGCGTGATATCTCGTTATGAAATTACTATTACTAAGACCTCTACCATCTAAGGCAAATTTGCAACCTGAGTAATCGTTTGTTATCTGATTAGCTGATGGCCCACTGCTGTAGAATCGTGGTAACCTTCTTATCTCGTGATAAGGACTATTATGAAAATCCAGGTGTCTTTCATTTAAGTTGTATGCAATCTTTGATTCATCATCTGCCTAGCCTTTTCCCAACTATGTTGGGGTCGGCTTCCAGTCTAACCGGATGACGAGACTGTTATTTTACATGCAGCGACTGCCTATCTGACCGCAAGCGCGACTGTTGAACATGGGGTCTTGGGTTCGGTTTCCGGGTCAGGCAAAGTGTTACTGGGTTTTCCCATCAATACTTTCTCAGTAGCAGCCACGGAGTTTGGATCTGTGCTCGGTTGATGGCAATAGGCTCGCCCCCTATTACATGCATGGGACTTAAACATAACTGGCGAAATGTGGGTGTACTATTAGTTACGCCTCTGCTCAACTCTTCGGAGATCACAGGCGTGATGTTATTTTATATATATCATGAAGTGACTGACATGCACTATGTGCCCTATATCTTTATAAAAAAAAATGCATTTCTAATGTATAAAAAGCATCCTCACACCCGTATGTACCACAAATCACTTTGCTTAGTGGTAAACGAATTAAAAACATCGTGTCGTCTCTTTCAGTCGAAGATAACAAAGACAGAATTATATTTTTTAACGCATTTTGTGATAATTTATGAAAGTGAAAATGTTTCAATTGTGAAAGTGTTTTTTAAAGAGCCAATTTTATTCTTCTTCTTTCTTACAATTTCTACTTGAGGACCTCATGGCTAAAAAAAACGGTCACCAGTCGATCTCCAGGTTAAGCCGCTCTTGCCTAGATATTAGGCTTACATACTGAGTTTCCTCCGTGCGCTGTTGGTCCCGATTGTGATTTATAGATCTTTGACAGTCGTTACAGGCAGTCGATGGCCCTCTCTGGTCACCATCAGTCTTACCAAGGTCTTACCTTAGTATTACCCAGTACTGTAGGGCTATTACATATCTCTGTTGACAGCTCGAAATGATAGTAACTGGGCTCAGTGTTCATCAGTTAACCGTCAAAAGGTTAGTTTCGTATTATTTATGACCCTGTTAGTCACCGTAAAGTGATATCCACTCAGTGTGATACATAATACCAATATTATGACATTCACGGTTGTCATCAAAGTTCGGTGTACAACCGAAGCTTGATAGTAGTGACTATCAGAAAGATACGTAATAGCCCTGCTGAGTTGTGGAGGTCAGATAGGCAGTCGCTTCATGTAAAATACTGATATTCATCTGAATCCGGTTAGACTAGAATCCAACCCGAACATAGTTGGATAAAAGCAGGCAGATCATGACATCTTACTCTGCACTCCATGTCCTTTTATTCTTCTTCTACCTTTTTGGCAACGAGCACATGAACGAAAAATATAATAATTTATACGATCCATATCTACATTTTGTCTAGACTAGACAAATAACTCCAATAAAACAGCAGTTTCTACTAACTCAGAACCGAGATAAGCACAAAATCCTGCTATTTCGCGACCGATGGTACCATTCTCACAATTATTGGGGTTAACGACCAAAATATGACGTTTCAATTAACTTCACGACCCAGTGACTTAGGCCGGTTGCATGTTCAACTGAATTTAGTAGTTAGCTCCATTGTGTAAGGTATGGTTTTTGATGTTTTGGTATAACCTCATTTTGAGCAAGACATGACGTATGTTGCATTCCATTTTTTTTTCTTTTAGTGTTTAATGAGGAAGCCGTATGCTCGGGTTTGCCAAGCACCGTCGGCAAAAATGACGACCTACTACACAGGGTTATTTGTAAAACACCGACAACCTCTCAGGACTGTGTTACTAACATCATAATCAACAACTTTTGTTCTATGACTTTTAAAAATTCATCATATTTTAGTTCAACAAATTTTCATTAAAAAAAAAAAAAAAAAATTGAACGCTTTTACGGGCTCTCGCCGCCCTGACCCCGCTCTCCTCACTATTGTACTATCGCTTTCTTTTGCTTCGCATAGATTTCTTAACATTTAGAGCGTTCAATTTAAATATTTTTATTTTAATCCTCAAGGAAGCTCTTCAAACTATGTCCTATGAAGATACAGAGAAGTTATTACTTGTGCTAAAGTAAATATTATTGTTCACATTATTGTTATTTTTAAATTAGTTTGCTAAGTTAAAATAGTAAAAATTTTAAATACCTTTTACATTGTTACCAATATTATTAATAAGACATATGATTATTTAATCAATTAATGTTACCTCAAATCGCCTGAAACACAGGATTACCTAGTTCAGGCTCAAAGCATGGGTGAACTTGACATAGATTTAAGAAAAACTGTAAACATTTACCTTATAATTTTTGAATAAAATTTTATTATTTATTTATTATTTTTGTACGTAAATTTGATGAACTAAAATATGATGAATTTTTAAAAGTCATAGAACAAAAGTTGTTGATTATGATGTTAGTAACACAGTTTTGAGAGGTTGTCGGTGTTTTACAAATAACCCTGTATAAACTCAAGGACATGATATACATTTTTATTTCGATCTTTTTTTTTTCTTTTTTTTCGATAAATCGGTCCGCACAAACAGGGGCGGTAAACAGATGTAGTATTCGTGTGCACGGGGTTTTGTTTTAAAAATGAGCAGACGCAGCTTTGGTGGACTATAAATATTTCCAAAATTACTTTCCTAATGCTCACCTTTATTTTACAACCTTAGTTTTGGTTTGCCATAAGGGGTGATTGTACTCATTATTATGAACAATTGTTACTATGAAACAAATATTGAAACCATTACAAAAAATCGGCTGCATCATTGTTTCTTAACCCAGCGGTTTAAGACGTACTATCATTTGCCAGTTATCTAAACAAATCAAAACAGCTTTATTTCATGCTGGCTCATCTGTGGATTTTTGAATGAATTTTGATTTTTCTTCAATTTCAACTTAATATTGGTTTGGCTAAGTTGACTTCCTCTCGTACTTATGCCTATAAACTTTAAGTATTATTGCTAACAGAGTAAATCTAGTTTATAAGCCAATCTCTTGGGGACATTACCAGTTGACAGAGTTGAGGAGTTTTTTGACGCCATTTTTTAAGTTTCAAGTTAGCTAATTTATTTTAATTTTATAATTGTCCTCATAATGTATCCTTTGTTAAATAAATATGTTTATAGGAACAACAACATGGCATGATAGACCGAAGCAATCTGTTTTACCGTAGAATTTTTCATTTTTACTTGCACAATTTCTGTGCGAGAAATTTTCACAAATTCCTTTAAATTTAAGAAGTTCCGTTTTGGTTATCCACACTTCCAAAGCAATTAAATAAACCATTTCAGTTACTTTGCTGGTGACTGAGCTCGATAATTATGTATAAATGATACTTAGGTCGTATCGAAATACGACCTAAGTATCATTTATATTATACATAATTAATAATAATAATTATAATTAATAGGAATAACGACCAGTCGAAACTGGGCGTTATTTTATTCCTGTCCCATAGCTATCAAACTTCAAATACAAGTTAAACGGAAATGGAACGAGGCGTTTCAGGTAAAAATATGTGAAATTATGTTAAAAAATAACAAAATTGCGATTTTTACCAAGATCCTTGTGCCACTATACGCCCATAGCACGCGCTATGTGACATTTATAGATCGCAGTTTTACAAGAGGAAAAATATTATACTAGGCACTTAAACTAAATAGGTAGTTGGTACTTGTAAAAAGTACTTTCACTGCCAACAAAAACACGGAAACTTCAGTGACGATGTTTGACGTAAATAGTCGCACTATGGCCAACCATTAAACTTGGGTGTACTTTGCCATATCGAATGCCAAATAATCGAATATCAATTGATCGACCACTTTATATCGAACGTCTAAATACTCGAACGTTCATAATATCGAATGGTATAAAACTACTTTTTCCTCTTTACGTGAGGACTGGCAAGCAATTATTTTAATTTCGATACTATAATAATTCTACCAAAATTAAAATTGTGTAAGTAGTTCGGTAGTCGAACAAAAAAACAAAAGAAAAAAAAAACAAAGTGATCTGACCTGCCAGAATTTAATTCATTCATCAACTAAAGTCGAACGTGTTCTATCTTCAAATAATTTGCGTAACTTTTTTGTCCTTATTTGGTTACAATTGCCTTTTTTGTCCGACCGTGATTCGTTATTAATTTGACAGATTGTGATGGGTTAACGTCAGTTGTTTTTGACGCTTGGTGGAATACGGACATAAAGTGACGTTTTGTGTACAGTGTTGATATATTTGCGGAAGTGAAAAGCGTTATTGTTTTCAAACAATGAATATAGTAGGTCAACTTTTTATTTTTTATTGCAACGTTTGAAAGGGAAAGTGTGTGTTTATAAAGTATTATTATACCATCAGGCTGATGTTGAAATGTTGATTTAGTTTTTTTTTAACGAGGTCTGTGATTTTCTTACGGGCTATGTACATCAATTGTTAGGCAATCATAGTACAAATGCGCAGAGTGAACATGAATACGATAGATTTTAAAATTGAATTAAATTAAATTAGTTCTGGAGTAGCGACCGCGAACCGGAAGACGTTGCGTTGGAAGGCCTCCCACTAGGTGGACCGATGACCTGGTGAAGGTTGCGGGAATCCACTGGATGCGAGTCGCACGGGATCGGTCAATGTGGCGACACTTGGGGGAGGCCTATGTCCAGCAGTGGACGTCTTTCGGCTAATTGATGATGTTGATGTACTAGTTACACATGTTATATTTATTAAGTTTTAGAAATTTATTGATAATCTAGAATTGTTTAATTTCCATTAAAAAATCGTTGAAGAAAAAAAAAAAAATGTCATTATTCTCATACTCGGCTGCGGGACTATTCGAAAGAGATACCGTGGCCCCGGAACACAAAGGGCGATGAAGGAACATGGATGGGTTTTAGTCAGTAAAAGTCTGACACTCCCTCCTGCTCCGCCCAGAGCGGGAGGAGTCATTTGATGATTTCCCATCCGAAAAAAAAAAATGATTCTCATACTCAAGTGCTACTGCCAACTGCACCTACTATTTATCAAAAGAAGAGCTATAGTTCCGTACCTTATTACGAAGTACAGACACCAACACACCAAGCTAATAAATCTGTCGAGTTTCTTTAGTAGATTTTCAACTTTATCGCTAAAGCATTAGGTTCAAGATTGTTTGGGAAAATTTGACAGTTTTGGGTAGATACCTTATTATGAAGGAAATTGCATAGGTAATTCATAAACATTGGCACCAAGATAAATGTTCTAAATCCATTTAGTAATCGTTGAAACATTCAGTTTTTGCCTTCTAATTATGTATTGCCTAACAGCCAATTCGACGTTTCCATTAACTTTTAAGAATAGTTCATATTTAATTCATCATCATCATCTGCGTAGCCTTGCCCAACTATGTTGGGGTCGGCTTCCAGTCTAACCGGATGCAGCTGAATACCAGTATTTTACATGGAGCGACTGCCTATCTGACCTCCACAACCCACGGTACCCCTTGGTAAGACTGGTTGTCAGACTTTCGGGCCACTGACTACCTGTAACGACTGTCAAAGATCTACAAATGACAGCCGGGACCAACGGCTTAACGTGCTTTTCGAGGCACGGAGGACACTCGGTATGTTATGAGTGGTTACCCATCGATAGACTAACCTAGGCAAACGCTGTTTAACCTGAAGATTGATCCAACCGGTATCCTCTACCTTACAACGCCATCTATAGTCATAAAAAGTAAATTGCATAGGTAATTTATAAACCTTTCGTAACAAGATAAATATTCATAATCAACATTTATCATCCATTTCAACGATTGTCGGTATGCACTAATTATAATTAATTCCGTTTTTGCCTCCTAATTTTTTTTACCTAATTGCCAAATCGCGGTTTCCATTACTTTATAAGAAACGTACAAAGTACGGTACCTTAGTCACGCTCGCTCGGTTTATCAACATAAGTCTTTATCAAACGCGATATTAGTTTGATAAATCGAAAAAATACATTAATGGCAGTTGTGTTTTAATCGATTTTTGTGTATTCGGAAAAGGAATCGATTTTTTAAAATACTGATTCGATGTTTGATAAATGGAGAATAATGTTGAGGTAACTCCTATTTTAAACCGCACAGATAGAAGAGTGGGGCTATAGGGGAGGCCTTTGCCCAGCAGTGGGACAGTATAGACTAAAAAAAAACAAAACTTATATTTTTGAAAAATTCGGTACCTATTTAATTATTGTTCTGCTATTGATATACTGTGTTAAAGTCAATAGTACAATCCGTGCCACGAATGATGAGACCTGTCACACAACTTGTATACGAGCTGATTGTGTAAGGAAATACTTCTTTTGACATAATAGGTGTACAGGTATTATTCGATTCAAGTTATGTGACAAGTCTCATCTTTCGTGGCACGATGCATACCTACATACATAAGAGCGAATTCACATGAAAATAAAACATCGTATTTACGGTATTATTATATTATTGTGTAGAAATACTAAAAATATTTTAATCGAATATAGTTTTCTTGTCACTTAAAAAAGAAAATTCTTATTATATTCAACCACAAAATTTTCGTCGCGTCCTTAAAAAAACTGTAACCCCAAACCTATTTATACCACATTCTCACAAAAAATCACCTCGACCCGATATCCCCTTAAACCGTTACGATTCCCCACAAAAAAAAAGTTACTCGATTTTTTATCTCGATCGAATGCGGAAACTCGATATTATATTTTAGTCGTTGGTCGAAAGTGCTTATCGCGATAAGAGTCACATTCGTAAGGATAGACTGTACACTGCCTATTGCAATTGCTCAGGATATCTCGTCGTGAGTTACCGAGGAGGGGACGTGTTCTCTTGTTCTATTTATTTCACTTTTATTTGGACATAATAAGTGTGCGAGATAATGGTAAATATTTTAGTTTTTTTTTTTTGTTTGTTTTGTGAAAAGTGGTTGTGTTAATTCGAATCGAATTGGTCTAAGTGAATCGAAGTGTGTGTTCAAGGATTTTTTTAGTGTATCGTAATTTATTATTAGTCTAAATCTGGGGACCTAGATACAGTCTATCAGCAGTAAAGGTCAAACAGTATTGGATTTCAATAAGCTACCGGATTAGACCAATTTTCTTGAAAACCGTTTGTAGGAAAACAATACGCTTTGATGACGATTGTCTTTTGTTTTTGCCCTCTCAACTTGTAGTGGCATACCATCACGCCTGTAATCCCCGAAGGGGTTAAGCAGAAGTGTACCTAATAGTACACCCACTTTTCGCCTGTCTTGTTTTAAATCCCTTGTAGTAAGGAGCGAGCTTATTCCCATCAACTGGGTCAATCCAGACTCCGTGGCTGCTACTGAGATATTCCTGATGGAAAAACCCAATAACACTTTGCCCGACCCGAGAATCGAACCCAAGACCTCATGCTCACCAGTCAGGCTTATGACCACCCGACCAACCAGTAGTACGTATAAATTAAGTCTGAAATTATAATCAATCCGTTTTGAGCGAGAATGCAATGGCAAAAGGACCCTTGTGTTGCAATGGGACAATAATAGACTTGTATTATTTGAATAGTACATTATCCGGATCACTGCACCAATTAAATTATGTTTGTCAAACCAATACATGTACAACCCGAAACTGACATATTTTTTTAATCAACTTTAAACCCACTGTAATAGCAATAAAGTTGAAAATCTATGCAAATAAATTTGACAGATTGTAGTAGTTTAATGTGCATTACGGAAGTTGGTATTTTTCCTGTTCATTGAAGTGTGTTATTCAGCATATTAGTTAACATTTTTGGGGGAAAATTACCTTGTACCTAATAACATTAAGTACACAGCTGCAATTTAGTTTGCCGTCTTTTAATGTTTTATTAATTATGATCTGAATTATAATACCTATTTACGGTTTATTTTGTTTTATCACAGAATGTTTTTATAGTACCTGGGCGACCGAGCTCTACTCGGGTGAAAAAAAAAACTAATTATCCTAGAGACCATCCTGCTTGCTTGTAAATGCCTATATTGCAACTTTTGTTGATATTGTTCAGCCCTTTTTGAGAACTTGATTACAAATAGGTAGATTATAAATACAAATTTGCTCATTCAAATTCAATTCAAATCCTGAATAATGTAGGAGAAGAAGACTTAAGGTACACACCAGTTAGTGTAGCTCTAAAGGCTTAGCTGTGTAAAAAGTGTTCGATTAGAATTTTACAGAGGGCCAGGGGAATGACAAACAAAAAAAAAACAACCAAATTAAGGCTCTATTAAGTCTGATTCAGACGAACTCTTTTAAAAATACCTCCGGCATAAGTAATGTTATACGTTACGAAAGAGTAACATTTCAATTTATATTCATAGGGATTCTTTATAATGTTTTTACTAATAATGAATATGAGAACACCCTTTATAATGAACCCGCTCGCAGTCCGGAAACACCTTTTATGACGTACTCACGATACCGTTATTCATGTGTATTTAAAACAGAGGAAACCGCATTTTTTTGTGAAAATAAACAAAATAACAATTTCAGCATAACATAGATGTACAGGAACATAATATTGTATTTCATGTAAACGAATATGTCAAAATTTTTATTTACAAAATATTTTTAAAGCGTATATTCATTTAAAAAAATATACAGAGAATGTGAGAACTGTAGCAGGCCGCATTCTGTAGTTTCTGCCTAGCCTGGGTAAAAGGGCGTGAGTATATGTCTGAATAAAAATATTTTAAACTTAAAGGACACAATTTTTTTTAGGCCCACTTGGACGTTGCGTTTATTATTCATACTACACCAAAAATAAGTAACAGTTTTATCATAGTAACAAACGAAAGATTACATAGAAACGAAACCGGAATCTTAAAATCATAAAAAAAAGTTATATTATGATATTTTTTTGCGAGTCAAATCATTCCTGTTGTGGTCAATGTCACTTGACAGAAAATACTTACGTGAATAGGGACGTTTTTTCCGTTTTACAAAAAAAAGTAGTGGTATTCATATCTGCTTTAATTAAAACAGAATAGAATATAAAAAGAAATATTATTAAACTGTGAGCATTTTAATACAATTTTTAAAGGTTTACGCTAAAATCGCTTAGTTGGTTTAAACAATCAACGTGTCACGGAGCGTTATAAATCCGCCTTTTTAGTGGTTAACAGACAACTTCATTATTCTGACATTTACTCTTTCTGTTTATTTCGTTTTTCGTAAAAGTGTTTTTGCAGTTTTCGCATTTATTCCGGTTAGACAAGGCTTAGCTAATATAACCACTGTAATCTAGATATTTTAGGGAAGAAATCAATGTACGTTTCATTATTAAACGCTACAATTTATGTGGGTGGCCTAATCTCCAAACAAAAAAAATTTGTCTCCTTTAGGCATAGGTATCTATAACACAAAGCGTCTATTTCAATTAGGCATTATAGGCAATTTTGAATGTCAAAAAACAAGAAAAAAGCGAAGCTACAGTCACAGTCACAAGGCATAATAACTTGTGAAAGTACTGTAGTTGACCATTCCAAAGTGAGAGAGAGAGAGTGAGAGTGTGAGTGTTCTCCATGGAGAAGAATGGGCAAGAAATTCCCTGGACACTCTTTTAATAGGTTTTGTTTCAGTAGTTAAGTGAGGTATACAATAAAATATTTATATAACGTAAGTAATCAAAGATTTATATTTCTGACATTTCTATTTCACACTAATTTACCAATTATGTATAAAATTCTATAAACCATAAAAACCTTATATGTAATAAAACAAATGACGATTTAATGCAATTATTTACTTTTTTTTTTTAATATGAAACAAATATTTACAATATTTTATTCTTACGAACTTTAATTGTTTTCACGATGGATCTGACTTGACCACAGCTAAACCAAAGGCAGATAATATTGCGGTCTGCCAGCTATGCTATATTAAAACTAAAGAAAATATATTTCCTTTAAAAATACAAATAAATAAAATTAAAGTGTCTGTTTGTAAATTCAAAATAACAGTGTTGATTCTCAGCTTATAAAAGTAATGTAAGGTACTTAAAAAAAAATGTCCATCTGTCTATTATTGGTTCCGAACTGGCTGGACCGACATTTTGATGGAAGGAACTTTTGCTGGTAGATAGTTGACGTTTTAAAGAGAACAAAAAAAAATGGAAGAAATTGTTTACAAAATCCGATTAAAATAAGGAAATAATATTTTTATTCATACTCAAAACTTATTCACGCCATTTCCTGAATACCTATCAGATAATTTAACGAACAGCAATAAAATAATAAAATATATTAAATAACACAGTGATTATATACACGACTTTATCGAAACCAATCCAGAATACAATGTATAAAGGATCCTCTCAAAAAAAAATAAAAAAAATAAAAATAATAAAATAAAAATACCTAGGAACTATTGACAAGTGAGTCCATTGCAAACTGACAACGGGGACACTCCACATCCTCAATTGGCTGTAATAGCACGGATGAGCGACCACGATATATTATGTAAACTAGTTTATGTTTACTATAGTGTGCGTATAAACTGGGCTTTATTGTCCCACTGCTTACTGCAGGTTCAAGGCCTCTTCTCATAATGCATGTATTTGAAAGCCATTTATGGATGTGGTATACAGAAACCACGAAAAAAAAATATGCTGCCCCAAACATTTGTGTTGAATAGGTATTGATGGGACGCTAGCTCGTGGCTAAATAATAACAGTCGCACGGTTTGATCTTCAAGGTAAAGCTGCGCTCCGGGGCTGCGGGACTGTTCGAAAAGGATACCGTGGCCCCGGAACACAAAGGGCGATGAAGGAACATGGATGGGTTTTAGTCAGTAAAAGTCTGACACTCCCTCCAACGAGGCTTGTGTCGTGGACACCAGATAGTTGATATACAACATAGATACTTTTAGTTTGTAAATACATACTTATTATACATATAAACATCCATGACTCGGAAACAAAATGTCCGTGCTCATCACACAAACATTTGCTCCAACCGGGATTCGAACCCGGGACCCTAAGAACATAAGGCAGCCTCACTACCGCTGCGCCATTCAGATCTTTGTGACTCTTTGCTTTAAGTAGACAGAAACCCTGGCCAACTGTCTTACAAAGGAGTATCGTGTTCCCTGCTAACTGGATTGTGAAGGTCAGAAAGACAGTCCCTCAATGTACAATACTGGTATTCAGCTGCATGCGGTTAGACTGGTAGCCGACCTATATAAAGTTGGAATCATACTTTTACTAAATACAATATATGTTTATAATATGCAATATATTATATACTAATATTATTAATATATTATATTATTGTAATATATATTTTTTTTACAATATGCAGAGGAGTACTTTGACGCCTATTGACGTCGTTGTATATATGTAGGTACAGTCGTGGTCTTTTCCGCCTGATAAGTTAAAATTTTTTTTGCTTAAATCATGCGGAGGCGTCGAGCCACTCCACCTTAAACTTTAGGCCTATTAGGAAAGCGTCTACTTTGGCGCGCAAAATAACAATAACTCTCGTTTGGCATGTGTCGCCGATCGGTATCTTTTCATTAATTATTTCTATATAAAGTCAACGGGGCGGGGATAGAGAGCGTTTCTATGTTTCAAGTGCAAGCAAAAATTAGCTTAGTGGTGATCAGGCGGGAGTGTCCTCGATAGTACTTATGTTTAGTTTTGTTTTTGTAGAGAGTATAGAGTTCTAGTTGTAGTACCTATGTATATTCAATTATTATTTTTTCTTTTGTAACTTTTTGAATTTTAACTATAATTATTAAAAATATGTTTAAGTACATACTTTCTTATTTTGTCTCTTACAATGTTTTCAAGAGAATTTTTCCTGGTGCGTGAAATTACGCACTCAGCTGTTGATAAAATTCTTATCATGCGTAGTACCTACTTTATTTTCAATCTTGATACACATATATTACACACATATATTAATTAATTATACATATATTTTTTTGATACACTGGGTGGATTAACATAATATGAGAATTCTTAAAGAGAGATTAGATCATAATGCTATACGTGTACAGGCAGAAACACTAATATGTTTACACTTATCAACTTCTAAAAGTGATTTTCTCGTACCTACTGCATTGATTTTAATTTTATGTTGAAACAACGTATTTTTGAACCCATATCATAATTAAGTCTTATCTCAAAATTACAATAGTTGTTAGACGAGAACATCGCTTTTAAATTTGGTAAAGTGTAAACATATTTATGCTTATGACTGTACGTGACAATAATATTACAAATAACAGGATGTTCGTATGTAGATACAAGTTTTTAGTTAACAACACTCGTATCTTTTTATACTACTATTTTTCTATGATAAGGTTTTCAGGAATTACCTTTGAGGGCAATAAAGATTGTGAAAAGTATGTATCTTTAGTCCACTTGTGAGTGTATAACTAATATTATCTTTTTACGAAGTCCGCCTTCCGTTTGAAATTGACGCTTGGTATGACAAACTGGCGAATCCATCCATCTGCCCAGCCTTTGCCCAACTATGTTGGGGTCGGCTTCCAGTCTAACCGGATGCAGCTGAATATCAGTATTTTACATCAAGCAACTGCCTATCTGAACTCCACAACCCAGTTAGCACTGGGTAATACGATACCACTTGGTAAGACTAGTTGTCAGACATTTTTTAGGGCTACTGACTATCTGGTTACCACTGTCAAAGATCTAGAAAAGACAGCCGGGACCAACTGCTTAACGTGCTTTTCGAGGCACGGAGGAAACTCGGTAGGTAACGGTATCGAATGGTGCAGCGGTAGTGAGGCTGCCTTACGTTTTTAGGGTCCCGGGTTCGAATCCCAGTAGGAGCAAATGTTTGTGTGATGAGCATGGACATTTGTTTCCGAGTCATGGATGTTATATGTAACTATAATAAGTATGTATTTACAAACAAAAAGTATCTATGTAGTATATCAACTATCTGGTGTCCACGATACAAGCCTCGTTGCTTAGTGTGGCACTAGATGGCGCTGTGTGTAATGTCCAGCGATATTATATCTAGTAGCTTGAAATGTTGTCCATGAGCTTCTTATGCAACGAAAGTGTGAACTACTAAGACAAAAAAGAAAAAATTGTCATCATCATTATTGTCCTGTCCTTGTCCCATGTATTTGATGGTCCGCGCAAAACGTTTTTTTTCTCTTTTCTCCCTTAAACTATCACTATAATTTACCTCATTTTTCTTCATATCATTCCGGTATACCGGGACGTATGGCAGCCTTAGTGGCAGCTACTAAGTTTAGATTTATGCCAGGATGATGGCAATAGTCTTGCCCCGGCTGGCATATACAGTGATGGGGCTTGAACTTAAATGGCAAAATGTGAGTGTGCTATTAGGTACTTCTCGGCTCTTGTTCTGTATCATCATGAACTCTGAAACTGATCCGTGATCGTAGTGCTTGTAACAGTGCCAACATATCGGGAACTCATAACAAATAGTAAATCTATTAAATATTCCGTTTTCAGTGTTAATGATATTGTTTGTGACATCCCAGTTTAAAAACTTGTTCCTTAGTCTTTGCAAATTCATTTTTTTATGGTAAAAAGAAGCCTTTTTTTTTCGGATGGGAAATCATCAAATGACTCCTCCCGCTCTGGGCGAAGCAGGAGGGAGTGTCAGACTTTTACTGACTAAAACCCATCCATGTTCCTTCATCGCTCTTTGTGTTCCGGGGCCACGGTATCTCTTTCGAACAATCCCGCAGCCCCGGCAGGAAAAGTAGCCTTCAGGTTTGTTTCCGGGGTACCAATGGACACCTTACTAATAATCTCATGGTAATAATGTTACAAAAGATAAGAAAGCATTGTTTGCTTCTTGGCCTTGAAAATTCGCGGACACAATAAGTCATTGATTAGCCTGTTTGCACTTTGATTAACGTAAGTGTATGGGAAGTGAGTAAGTGTGCGGATGAACTTCATCTTATCTGCTTCTGTGATTCACGAATTCAAAGTGTGACGACCCGAATGGCACAGCGGTAGTGAGTCTCGTAGTCGGTAGTGAGATCTAGAAAAGACAGCCGGGACCAACTGCTTAACATGCTTTTCGAGGCACGGAGGAAACTGGGTAGGTAACGGTATCGAATGGTGCAGCGGTAGTGAGGCTGCCTTACGTTCTTGGGGTCCTGGGTTCGAATCCCGGTTGGAGGAAATGTTTGTGTGATGAGCATGGACATTTGTTTCCGAGTCATGGATGTTTACATGTATAATAAGTATGTATTTACAAACAAAAAGTATCTATGTTGTATATCAACTATCTGGTGTACACGACACAAGCCTCGTTGCTTAGTGTGGCACTTGATGGCGCTGTGTGTTAATGTCCAGTGATATTTATTATTTATTTTATTAAAGTCTAGTTATTTGAAAATAAAAAATATTAAAAAAACAAAACATGTTTATGCCATGTTGTGCTGTTTGATACAGCGAAATTTTAAATTAATCAGTCCCGTTGGGTTCAGAGCAAATTGGCTATAATGGACGGACACACAGACATGGGTACTAAAATATATGTGGTACTATTTGGATTTTCGATTTTTATTCTAATGTATGGAACCCTAAACGAATGCATGAAAGTAAAGTTGTACAATTGTTAAAATGTAGGATTGTCATCTGTCGTTTTTATTGAATAGGCCTCCGTTCTTCGCTGGCAACCGATTCGATTTTAATTGCTACAGTATGACGATCGACAATAATTGCAAAATGAATTGATAAAATCGTGAGGTTCAATTAATCAATCAACTTCATCTAAAGAATTTGTTAGTTATTCTGTATTAAGTTCTACTTTTAAAAAGGGTAATGTCGTGAGAAAAGGTTTGAGTATGAATATGGATGGCTTCAGGAGTAGAGGAAGACCAAAGAAACGATGGATGGACTGTGTGAAGGATGATATGGCTAGAAAGGAGGTGACCGCTGAGATGACGAGTAATAGAGAAGTATGGTAGAAGAAGACATGCTGCGCCAACCCCAAATAAATTGGGATAAGAGCAAAAGAATAATCATCATCCTTATCTTCTGATAATTCTACTCTACTACTAAATCTACTTTTAAAAAACTGTAATGAGGAAAATGCGGCTTTTTTTTTCTGATGGGAAATCATCAAATGACTCCTCCCGCTCTCGACGCCCGGGGCGTCTCCCGCGGCGGCCGGGACGTGTGGATCTCTCCCTCACATGTTCCGCCACCTCCTTCGCTAGCATGACTGCTTCGCAGAAGGAGGTGACGTCGTCCCATTCCGTCTCGCTCCGGATCATGGACTGAACCAGGGCCGGGAGCGAGAGGTCGCCGCCGCCGATCGCCGCTTCGAGGCCATGGCGGTGCTCCGCCCAAGCGGGGCAGACCTCCACAGTGTGCGCCACCGTGTCCTCCAAAATGCGGCTACGAATACGATGATATCTGAGAATATAATTACATAGTATTAAAGATTTCTAACGAAAGTCTTTACCTAATCGACAGTTCAAATGAATTTCCAATAATTTTCCCGTGCTATCAGATTTCTAGTTAAATGCAATGTAATTTGAGTATCTTTGTCATTTTATATTATGGTTATTGATATGACTAAACAGGATTTATCACTGAGTTTAAACATTCAAATGACTGTAGAGGAAATGATAAAAATATTATCAGATGATTGTAAAATTCTTGTTTTTAGTGAACTTTATTTAAATTTAGCAGAAATAATAATTGATTAGGATATGACTGTATGAAAAATGAGTCAAACCGAAGTTAATGGCGGAAACTACAGGAAATAAACCTTGAAAGTTTTATGTGTTATGATTAAGCATGGGTGGACGATAATAAGTGCACCTCTGCCTACCTAACTCTTCGAAGTTACAGGCGTGATGTTATGAATAAGCACGGATAAAATGTGATTCATATTGAGTATCAATCATAAAATATGAGTTCATTGCAACATTAATAAAATACTATTAAATATATAGTTTTCGTCCAAAAAACACTTTCACAATCGTTAATTCTAAAACATAATATTTTATCAATTGCAAATAACTATTTCCCCCCACAATTAAACAAAATTTGACTTGTAAATTACAAATTAGTAAAAGAATTTAATCTAAATAAGATAACACTTTGCAGTTGTAAATATCTCTGACGTCCAACCTTATCTAGCAACACAATGTCACGATGATAACTAAACCATTCATTCATCTTTTCCAGACTAAACTCTTTACCTCGAAGTCCAGCGGTTTCGAGCTCGAAGCCTTGGAGGTCCACAACGAATTCAGAAGCGAACATGGCGTCCCACCGCTAGTACTCAGCAAGGAAATCACCAAAACCAGCCAAAAATGGGCCGAAGATTTGGCCAAGAAAGACGCCATGGCCTACAGCCTCAACCAAAACTACGGAGAGAATGTATACTGCGGCTGGTCATCTGATCCCCACACGAAAATCAAAGCCAGAGACTGTGTCGAAAAATGGTACAGTGAAATCAACAATTTCTCCTTCGGAAAAGAACCTGAACACCTAACTTGTGGACATTTCACACAGATCATCTGGAAAGGTACCAGGGAATTAGGAGTAGGAAGTGCTAAGAGCAAATCCGGGAAACTTTACGTCGTAGCAAACTACTATCCACCAGGTAACTACAGCGGCCAATTTGTCAAAAACGTTTACCCTCCAGGAGCCAATCAGTTCAGAAGCTACAACAACAACTCCCCTAGACAATCCTACAACAACTTAGCCCCACCATCACCAAATCAAAGAAACAGTAAAAACTTAAGCGACATTGCTTCAGATTTGGTCAACAAATTCCGATCATCTTCTATATGTGGTGGTGACAAATTCGATGAGGAGTTCTTGCAGGCTCACAACGAATACAGAATGAACCATGGAGCACAACCCTTAGAACTAAACAAAAAGCTTTGTAAGTTAGCCGAAGATTGGGCAAAGACAATAGCAAAGAAAGGCAAAACAGAACACAAAGACCAGAATGAATACGGAGAGAATATATTCTCAGCTTGGTCTACTGATCCGAACTTCACAGTAACGGGGAGGGACCCTGTAGACAAATGGTACAGTGAGGTGAACAACCACAAGTTTGGTAAAGAGCCCTCAGACCTGAAGTCTGGACATTTTTCACAAGTTATCTGGGAGGACACTAAGGAGCTCGGAGTAGGCGTTGCAAAGTCTAAAGAGGGTCATGTATACGTCGTTGCCTATTACAATCCTCCAGGAAACGTGATCGGGAGTTTCGCGAACAAAGTTAAGCCTCCGATTAATTGAGTTTTTGAACACCTTATATAATTAACACAGCCAAAGAAACATTCCATAGAATTTAGGCTAAGTTATTTTTTACTATACACAGCGAAGGGACAGCGGTTGTACAATCATGAATGCAGTACATTTTTCTAGACCCCCATTACATAGAAGTACGTAGGTCTTCTAAAATAAGTTTGCATGTCATATCCCTTGCACCTTGTATATTTTTCCATTATTTTTTATGAACAACAAACCTCTATTTATTTCTTAAGCGTGTAAGACCTATTTAATTATAGTTATTACTAAAGTGTTCGTATTTTATTACCCAATTTGAAGTTTTTAATGAATTAATAAGTTATACCAATGATTTTGAACACATGAAATTCAATTTCAAGACTAAACATTGTTTACAATACTTAAGACTAACTAAAAACTTGATACATTAATTTCAAGTAAGTATAATAATATTGTACTTATGTATCACCCAGTACTAACTGGGTTGTGGAGGTCAGGTAAGCAGTCGCTCCATTTAAAATACTGGTATTCAGCTGCATCCGGTTAGACTGGAAGCCGACCCCAATAGAGTTGGGAAATGGCTAGGCAGATGAAGACTACTATCAGTTCAAGCCAAAAATGTATCAGAATTAGATATAAAATAGAAATAGATTTTAATGAAAATCACTTATTTATAGATTTCCAAAACACTTGTTCGAATACAATGTTGATAGACACAAACCCTTTGTTATACAGAACAAGATATTCAATTAATAACCCTAAAATAGATGCGACAGTTCTCTTCTAAATGCTAAATCGTCGGTATATTTCTGGCCGTGAAAAGGTTAAAAGATGAAAGGTGCTTCATATCGGCCTTGCACTACACTCCGAGAGGACTTGCCCGCAAAATAGATGAAGATAAAGCATGAATCGTTGCAAGGGTATCTTCAAGCACACTTTCCTACTAAAATTTGTTAAATTACTGCCACTGCGGTTTTGAACCTTACGCCGAAGTTTCTAAAGTTGGTTTTGTTTTTTTTTTTGGTATTTGGTAGTGAGGTGCTCGATGCCTCGTTGAAATTTCATATCATTAGTTTTGAAAAGCGTGGTTCAGAGTTGAGGGTAGTCACTTAGTGGGCTCATGAATCTTTATGGAACCATTTTGTTTGGCCAAATAGATTTACGACATATTCATGAAATGATGATGGTTTTTTATATGTTTGCTGTCTTTTTTTGAAAGAAATTTTAAAAATTTCATGTTCAAACTTGTGAGACAAAATTTTGTTAGTGGTTTTGGTTTATGAATAGTGTGAATGAAATGTGATTTATAAAATAAAGTGCAAAGCGATATTTAAAACCATGTATAATTCTATCAGCGATACGTCTTACTTTTAGCATTATATTAAAGAGAAAGTTTATTTTCTACGTTTTAGCGATGCTTTTGAGAATAACAACTTGATTGACACACTTAAAAAGCGGATCAGATAACGGATTGGTCGGAAAAAGGAGAAAGATAAAACAATATCTGGAAAACCATAGGGAGGCCTTTGGCCAGCAGTGGGGTAGAATAATGTGATAAAAACCGGCCAAGTGCGTGTCGGGCCACGCGCAGTGTAAGGTTCCGTAGTAGCCCGTTATCACAAAATAGAACACACCGTTGGAACAGTGCCATCTAGCGGCTGCTTTGTGAGATTTGGATTTTCAATGCAAGTCTTTACCCGTTATAACCAAAAACAAGGAACAAAAATTTGCACTTTAAAGTTTAATATTTCGTAAATGGAGCATTAAATCGAAAAGTAGTAGTAGCAACCCTTAAGTCATTTTAAAAGACCTATTTAACTATACCCCACACAAAGGGGTAGACGACGAAAAAAAAATTTCTTTCCACTTTACATGTAGAGGAGCTATATTTTCCAAAATGTTATTTTACAACTTTGTCGGCGTTATTGATATACATACGTATACAAAATTACAGCTTTCTAGTACTAACGGTCTCTTAGCAAAACCTCAGACAGACATAACGAAACCATAAGGGTTCCTTGTCAGGACTACGGAACCGTTAAAAAACACTAGCTGGATTTCTTAAATGTAATGAGACAATTTCAGCCTTGTCGTCCTTACTGTTTCAGAGGACTTAAGCTTGTCGTTGATGACATTTTAACCTACTATCAATGGTAACTATGACGGAAAGTATATGTATGTTTGTTGCTATTTCACGCAATGCCTTACTACGGAACAGGTTCGAATGCTTGGCTCACACATAGTAGTATAACCTGGATTAACACTGGGATACTTTTTATCTCGGTGGTATGATCCAATGGGACAATGAAATTCCACGCAAACGAAACCAGGGGCAAAAAATAGCCTTTTACAAACGATGTTTATTGAACGAAGCAAATACCCCATTTCACGGTATGCATTCAATATTGGAGGAGTTATTGATGAAGAAAGTTTTATTACCATTAAGTTATATGTACTGTTTGTGATGTGATCATGTTTTAACCGTGAATTTTATACTGAAGTGAAGCAATATGAATGTCTTTATTGTTGCTATCTGTCTGGTAGGTTTTTTTTAAAACGGTTTTCTGGTTTTGGGTTTCCCGGTGCTGCGGGACTATTCCGGGGCTGCGGGACTATTCGAAAGAGATACCGTGGCCCCGGAACACAACGGGCGATCAAGGAACATGGATGGGTTTTAGTCAGTAAAAGTCTGACAGTCCCTCCTGCTCCGCCCAGAGCGGGAGCAGTCATTTGATGATTTCCCATCCGAAAAAAAAAAGTTTTGGTTTTCCAAAAGGGTCGTAGGCAATTGGACATTACTTTTCTAATGTCTGTGTATTCTAAATTAGTGTAAGACCATTACAAGCAGTGGGAAATGAATCAATTGCATATTGAAAAATGATGATAAAACTGCCTCGTTGGCCTAGTGCTGGCCACGAGGTCATGGGTTCCATTCGCAGGTCGGGCAAAGTTTTATTGGATGTTTCCTTCAGAAAAATCCGAGTAGCAGCCACGCAATTTGGAATTGTGCCCGGTTGATGGCAAAACGCTTGCCCCCTATTACATGACACTTAAACATAACTGGCGATACTTGAGTGTATTTGAGTGCTTTAGGTACACCTTTGCCCAACCCTTCAAAGAATACAGGCGTGATTTTATGTATGTATTATCACCACGTAGGTAGTGAGTAATGCGCTCAACGCTCATTTCCAATGATAGCCTGGTGATGTGACCGTCGGACTGCCAAGTCATAGGTCTTGAGTTCGAACCCAAGGCACGAACTTCTGATTTTTCGGATTCATGTGCGCATTGTATAATTAGCACTTGCTTTGGTGAAGGTTGAAACATCGTGAGGAAACCAACATGCCTGAGAGATATTTCTCGACGGCATGTAAAGCCCAGTGGGCCAGAATCAAACTTCCAAGTTAACGTAAAAAAACATACGGCCGTTTTTTGCCGCAAAAAAAGTATAATTCGATACTTTCGAGGAAATCAAAATTTATAGGGTACTTTCCGTTGACTTAGAAACGTGAAATTTGGCAAGAAGCAATGTCTTATAGCACATGTAAAGGAATAAATCTGAAAACCGTAAATATATGTAGTTTAATAACAAAATACCCACAAGTTTATACGGAACGAAAGTTAAATTATGTGTATTTCATTTCAGAATCTTTTAACCCTTGTGAATGCCCAAAGCGTCTATTTGGAAACACTTCAGAAAATAATTAAGGTAAGATGCCTGGAAAATGGTATTTTTACGACCACAACTTATATTTTCTGATTTTCTTATATTTCATAAATGTTATGGTAAGTACCTACCAGAAAAAGTTATCAAATGATTACTGCAGTGAACACAACAATACCTATAATAGGGTAGTTTGCCAAAAAATATTGGACACATATTTTTTCTTTTTTCACGTAAACCAAAAATTAAGACGATACAGTGCGTCGATAACTCGTGTTACGTCACATTTGAGTACATTTTTTACTCAAAAGTGACGTCACAAGCCCCCACTCATGATTTTTGACACGTTTTATTTTCGTCAATTTTCATCAATTTGATAAAACAAAAAACACGCATCCAATATTTTTTGATAATTTAACTGACGGACTAAACAGAATCATATTTTTTTTAGTCAGACATCATCCCTATTATAACAGGTACACCCATAACTAGGTTTAATTCCTGTGTATTGAGGGCAAGCCAATCGCCTACTAAGAAATTCCGGCAGAAGATACATAGCCTACAAAATGACGACTTGAACTTGATTAACTAGTGATGCCGCCATCATTATCCAAATGTGGAGTGCGGATATATTGCAGTCAGAACGAAAGTGACCTAAGTCAAAATTACGGCAAATTGAGTTAAGTACTTAAGTACCTAAAACTACTCCAAGTAACATGTGCTAGTGAATCAAAAAGTGACGATATCTTGCTAGAAAAGGACAAAAAATACATTTCGTCACTTTCATTTGCGCGCACCTGAGCCTTTCTCTCGTATTTCTGGAAGGTTTTTTTAAGACGAGTATACCTTTTTAATGCACTTTGGTTTACACCAATTGAAAATATGTAGTCAAAAAAATCTACTGGCAGCTTAAATATGTAAATAGTTGTTCATTTGAAAAAAAATATGACGTATTTTATTAAAAACTCCTTAGAACACATTTTTGGTATTTCGCATAAAACGCAAATTTCATGTTAGGTCACTTTTGTTCTCAGGGTGCGAATTATCCGAAATCCGAAACTAATCTCGCGGTACATCGTTTGACGGAAACGATTCTATTTATAGAGATTAAGGATGAGAGGTGTGCACAGATTGTAGTTAAAATTACAGCTATGTTTACCTATTAGAAACTGTAGCTATATTTGTTAAATTATAGCTATTAGTTGTGTTAGAATTTAATAATTTCCTTCGTTTAAAGGGCTGATTTGGTGATACAGTAATCCTTCACAAAATCAAAATCAAAGCATTTATTTCAAGTAGGCCAGTTCCAGGCACTTTTGAATAGTCGAATCAAAACTGGTCATGCATGCGTTTTATTTATATTATATACACATACTATATCACACCATTTGGATCATGAATATAATTAAATAAGCCACAAATTCACAAAACATTGTTCATCGTTATTTAGATGACACTCTTAAAATGTATGCAGTAAAATCAGCCATATGTGGGGGAGGACTGATTTTACCAAAGTCAGAGGAGCAATTCCTTTAAATTTTAAAAAGCCGAAATCTGACAAAAATACTTCAAATAATTTGACATTGCTGAGATGAGATTGGGACTAGATTCTGATGAAGTTTAAGGAAAATATTTTCGAAAAAGAGCTGTATATTATTAAATTCTACATTTTATTACTATTCAATTATTTTTACCCTGTATTGCCAGCTCCCAAAAATAAAACCCCAAAAATAGTTTTACACAATTGCGTTGGGTCCACGTATTTTTCTCATATATCCCAAGTTGCTTGCCTATTAACGTTTATATGGGGTAGTTATAAGTGATGGAGCGACCTAACTTCGGACGTGAGAAAACTTTCCCTTAGTCCTGGGAATTTCCCATTTCGCACGACTAGTGACTAAGGGATTAGGAAAATGTATGAATCTCGAAGGATTACACTATTTGCATGTTTAGTTTGACAAGATTCTCCGGTTTTATGTGAGGCGTTGGAGTTGGTGTGTTATTTAGTAGATGTTCCTAACATTAAGGTGTACCGTCAATGTATGGCTGACTATGACTTTTTATTATAAAGAGGTGGCACGATGACCTGCATAGCTATTCACAACGCTTTGATTCGATTTTCTATTCGGAAAGTCGTATGTCTATCTCGCTCAACTTCGTAATGTCAAAAAAAGATAGACATACGACTTTCCGAATCGAAGCGTTGTGAATAAGAGGCTGAACGCTGTGATGACTGGTTCGAGGTGGCGCACAAAGATAATAACTGTAAAGATACGGAGGAGGCCTTTGCCCAGCAGTGGAACATTAACTAATAACTACAATACATTGACTAACATAAAAAAACTTGAGAGGTGTCAAGGGACACCCGGATGAAACGAAGTTCCTTTCGATTAATTAGTGAAGGAATTGTAATAAAATTTTATTTTTTTCATAACAAAACATTCAACCACGTGCTTCCCACCCCCCTCACCCCACGCACGGGTCGACCTCACCTCTGCCGATTCGTGTCTCTAACTTGCGGACGCAATTAAATCCGTCGTTTATAATGATAAAAACTTATATTATTATTTGCGATATACGGTATCACTATAAGCGGTGAAATGGATGGTGGCTTACTATAGCAAAAAGTGTCGTTACAACTTTTCGTTTTGATTTTTTCCGTCTAGCCCCCTTACTTATCTGTATCTGGAAGACAACGCGCGTTAAGGAACTTCGTTCCAATAAATTAAAAAAATTGAAAAACCCACGACCGCGACGGTTAAAAAATAATTGAAAAAGGATAAAATAATTTAAAAAACCCAACTTAATCAAAAACCCAAGAATATCCGTCTGGGGCTGCCATTAAATGATCTGGTTTTGCAGTTTTCTATAAACGTAAATAATTGGAGATTTTTTAGCGCTATACTTACAACCTTAATGGGTAAGCCGCGCGTGCCCCTATAGTGGACCTTTAGAAGTTGATGATGATACTTATTTTTATTTACGATGAAATTTAGAGGCAGCCCCTGACGGATATTCTTGGGTATTTATTAAGTTAAGTTAAATTATTTTATCCTTTATCAATTACTTGAGTTTTTTCAAAATTTATAATTTTGCTTTTTATTTTAAACATTTTAGAGAGCATAGATATTTTGTACGGTCGACCAAGATTTACATTACCAAGGTTTACATGTTAAAATGTAAACCAAATATCTTGGTCGACCGTACATAACGCGCCGCCCCGGGCGTTCGCCCGAATGACCCTATAGAAGATACGCCTCTGCTACAGTTTTATTACTACAGCGCCCTCTAGTGAGTTCCTACCGTAACATCTATTTAAGAACCCTCACTAATCAACCTCAAACTGCATCCAAACCAGACTAGTATTTTTGGTTTTGCACAAACAAATGTTTGCTGCAGCGCCCCGTGATTAGTTGTCACCGTAACACTTATCTAAGAACATGCACCAATCAAACCCGAACCCATATCGATCTCGTATAGTTCCGGAAAATTTTTCTCAAATCTTTGAACGGCGGTAGAGGCCTATATTCAAATACATCTTGCCGGAACTACTCAGAATAAAAAGAAACAGTTGGCGCTCCTACCTAACCTGCATACAAATACTTACTGAAGTATCTGTTCGTGTCTGACCGGAGCCAAGACCCTAGTTTGACCTTACCGGTTGAACTGATCCTTATGCTCTCTCAAGATTTTATGTATGAGGAAAGAACGGTTGACAGGATACGGATCATCCGTATCATCCCGGATTAGCTTTTGACGCGCAAATCCGAGATCCGACCAAAATATAATAATATTATCAATAATATTTGCATGCATCAAGTTCAAAAGGCAGCGAGTTTTATATTTGGACGCTTTCAATATTTTAGACGAGGGAATATTTTGTATTCGTATTTCTGTATATTTGCCGCTAATATTTATTATTTGAGTGATGGCCGGTAATGTAGCATTGTGGGTTTATTTTTGGCTCTTCAGCTGTCAGGCTTTTTTAGGTTTCAATTTAGACGCTGTCCGTAAACATAGAACCATGTAGTTAGGCTGTCCATATGACCGTAAGTGGTAGTTCAATTGAGTTAAATGATTACTGAAATATACTTGCACTGACTGGATAGCTCTTCTCAATACTGTGTGGTTTGTTCTTCAAAAATCCCATCTCAGACACTTCATTATCATCATCATCAGCCTATTAATGTTCCCACTGCTGGGACACAGGCCTCCTCTCTATGAGAGGGGACTCAGACACTTATCTACTACTAATTAGCTGTCTCGTCGCCATAAAGAATATGATGTATGTTTAGGTACCATAACTTTTGAATCATCATCTGCCAAGCCTTTACCTATGTTGGGGTCGGATTCCAGTCTTACCGGATTTAGCTAAATACCAGTATTTTACATGGAGCGACTGCCTATCTGACCTCCACAACCCAGTTAGTACTGGGTTATACGAAACACATTGGTAAGACTGGTTGTCAGACTTTCGGGTCACTGAATACATGTAACAACTGTCAAAGATCTACAAACGACAGCCGGGACCAACGGCTTTACGTGCTTTCCGATGAACGGAGGAAACTTGGTATGTAATGGGTGGTCACCTATCCATGGGCCAACCTAGGCAAGCGCGGCTTAACCTGAAGATCGACCCCGACCGGCTATCATTATTTATCCACAAGATCCTCACACTAAAGCTTAAGGTGGATGCTCCAGGGTAGCCCGCGAAATTCAAATTTTCTTACGTTTTTTGCTATTTGCAGGTCAGTGACAGGTTGTATGTTGATTAAAATATGATTCGCGGCTGTAACACGTTTTGAGGAGGGTTGTATTGATGATTTTGATGATTATAATTCTATAACTACATACGTGTTACACCTAACCGGCCTACCCTGGAGCTTCCACCTTAATGTTATAATAAAGGCCAGTTTCGTTCTATGTCCCATCAGTCTTTAATCAACTGACATGCTACTTAATATAGATGGCTTCTGACCTCTGATACCCAATTACTAAAGGGTGTCGATAGCCTAAAGATAACGATGACGAGATTATTCTTGTGATCTATGTATATCAACAACATTGTTAATAATAGTTTGGGTTTAATGAAGAGGGTGTAAAATACCCAAGATTTATCTATACTGTACCGAACGCCATTATTTAACACGCTTATAATAGTTTCACCTGTAACTAACTATGTATAAAAAACTTAGAAGTTAAATTTGACCCACTTACCGGTTTCCAATTGAGCTGAAATTTTGCAAAAATGTTTAGTTTGGACAACAATACATGGTCAGCTAAGTGACAAGATTCTGAATCCAATGTGGTGGACTCCCAAAGATGGCGGACTAGTTATTTCTAATGCATTCCTTTGTTGTCGTTTGCTGAGTTATATAGTGATAGCGATTATTCTCTCAAAAACTATTGAGACGGCATTCAACAATGGCTTTGAAAATTACGTGATAAAGATACTACAATTTTTATTATGATTCTTTGTTACAACCTTTTTGACTGCTCAACTTTTTGTTTTTCGCATTTTCCACAGTCACGCATTTTTTTGAAGAATGAAATATAAAAGATACTTTTTTGCCAACTAAAAACCTATTTTTATTTCCTAGCTTCAGATAAAAACTCAAGCCATTTTTACATACCCGCATCCCGACGTTTCGCATCAATCTTGTAGAAAATCCTCTTCTTACAGCTAACAGGCCAACGATTCATTTAATGAATGTGACGTCACATGTCTAGCGGACTGTGTACGTTTATTTACGTGTTTATTACGCTTTAAAATTCTGAAGTCTAGGGAGACTTCAGAATTAGTAAAGCGTAATAAACACGTAAATAAATTTTGATGCATCGATGATATTCGTTCTATAGGTAGAACGAATATCATCGATGCATCAAAATATAAAGTAAGCAAAATGATTGGCTGTTGATTCGACAAATCACAGCATATAACGTACGCTTGACAATACAAAGTGTAAACAGACGCTTCACGAAGCCGTCAAACAAGCTTTCTGTACTTCAAACTAAGTAAGTCTACGCAAAAATTGTTTTGGGGTGAAAAATCACGGTTTACAGTTGGATTCAATGTAACGCACTCAAAACATGGTGCTGATGGATACATTGATGTCATCTGCTTATCCTTTTACACGTTATGGTTGCCTTCCAGTCTGCCAGTATTACCAAGGGGTGTCTTATTACTCAGTACAAACTGGATTGTGGAGGTCAGATAAACAAAGCCAGCCATCATCTGTGTCGCCTTTTCTCAATAACGTTGGAAGCCGACCGGGCTTCGAATCTAACCGGATACAGCTGAGTACCAATATTTTATATAGATCAACTGCCTATCTTACTTCCCCAACCAATTATACGTGTAACACGATTACTCCTTACTCGTTTTCAGTCTTCCGGGCGTCTGATGACCCGTAACAACTAATCCATAAACCGCATCCGTCTCATGAACTTGATACTTGTTTTGTAATATTACAACAAACAGCGGCTCCTGTTCACAGAAAAGTCTAACTTCTATGTGCGCAAGACAGTGTGTGTTCTAGAAATTTCGTTAGACACGTTACCAGCATTATGCTCAGACAAACAAAGCCACGGTTCCACATACAAGGCAGTGTTGGCGTCAAAATCGATTTTATAATAGGGTGAGTTTACCTGTTAACGGTTCCTCAGATGTTAGCAATACTGATTCTGCTGTTAGCCTGCGTCATCCCACTGCTGGACAAAGGCCTCTCTTTATGACATCCAGTTGTTTTGATCCAGGGCTAATGTAGACCACAATGAGCTGCGGGCCAAAACAGCCACTTTCTGGTGCCCTCTGACACAGCTGGAAGGGGTTGCGGCAGACCTCGTAAAAAAAAAAATGTGCTTATTATTATTTATTTAGTACGTCTAAATGTTTCTGCAGTTTTCTTTACGCTACCCTTAAATCTTCAATACGCAGGGTATTAACCCTGCGTATTGAAGAGTGAATCATGAGAGAGTGATCATTAGATCGTACACGCTAATCTCCGAAACTGACTCACCGATTTGAATGATTTTTTGTGAATTTGTATGGTTGCTTCTAGCTTGAAAAATAGGACGGTTTTGGACCCTATATGCAAAGCACGGGTGGGTCGCAAAAGTATAACTAATTAGCATAGCCTAAATATAAAATTTTAGATAGTCAAAACTATTGAACCGATTCTTTTTTTTATTTTGTGACAATAAGCTGGGAACCCGTTTTGTCAAACGCTACCAGTATCATAAGCACCATTGCAGGATTTTCCTTTTTATAGCAGTAATCACGTCTTCATTCCCCTTCATAAACAGAAATAATAAAACTTTAATCTAAGCCGCTAATCGGTACGTTCACCTTCAATAAACTTGTTACGAGCTCTCTCCCTACATAGATGAGAAATTAAGTACACATAGCCACACAGCTTGTACCCTGCTGTACGTATATACACGATGAATTTCATTTGCAACATGCGCTGCCCTCCGTACAAGGCTCTTGTTAGGTTATAAGAAGTTTGTGTAGATTTTCAAAGTTGATTGATATTATAGATTCTTCTTTTTTCTTTGTTTTGTTTTTGTTCTGTGCGAGACTATATATGTTATATTCTTGGTACGGGAGAAGTGAAACACACGACAGCTATTGACACACTGATTTATTAACTCTCTACACACATCGCGTAGGCGCAGCCACGCACACATACACAACAGTCCCTCCCCCTATTTAACATAAATAGAAAATCACAATTTAATTTAGAAGAACTGCTTATAATCAACCCTGGGTATGTCTCGCAACAGTTTGCTGGAACATCTCGAATTCTGAGGAGACGGTGAGGATGACATTTCTACCTCATTTCTTTCTCCCTCCCCATTGTTTGGTAACGGAGAACCGCTATGTTCGCTTTGAATTGGGTCGCTATCCATCATAAAATCACCCAAATCCCCGGGGGGAGACATACCTTTATTTAATACAATTTGATTTTTATGTTTTTTAACGTCGGAAAAAGAACCATGGTCTTTTATCAAATATAACACTTTTCCAAGTCTTTTTATAACAGTACCTTTGCACCACATAAATTTGCTGTTGTTCAGATTTTTTTTAAACATGATCTCATCGCCTGGCCTAAACACTTGTTTGTTATTACCGCCATGGCATTTAATTTGCGAGCACTGTTTTAGTTTCACATTGTCAATTAGTGATGTGAGTGGGGTCGACGTTAACTTTGGGTGTAGTAAATCTAGACGTGTTCTGAGCTTTCGCCCAAACACCAACTCAGCCGGTGAGAAACCCGTGACAGAATGTACTGAATTTCTGTAGTCAAACAGATATTTCATAATTTTTTGCCTACACTCATTCTTATTGCGTGATCCTAAAACACTTGACTTAATGCCCTTTTTGACAATTTTTACAAAACTTTCTGCTTGTCCATTACTAGCAGGATTGTATGCCGGTGATGTAAGATGTGCAATACCATTTAATAAACAACATTTTGTAAACTCAGCGGATGTAAGCGCAGTTCCGTTATCGCTAACAATTTTGTGTGGTAATCCGTATTTTGACATAAAATCGTAAAGTTTTTCAATAACGGTCGCCGAGGTGGTAGAAGTGCTCACGTCGTATACTTCTAACCATTTGGTGTGCGCATCTACGACTACCAAGAACGTTTGATTATTCAGCGGGTCAAGAAAATCGACGTGTAACCTATGGAATGGTGTATGGGGGTATTCCCACGGTGCTAATGGTGCTCTGGGCGGCGAGGGCCGTAGCTGTTTGCATATTTCACATGAGTGTATCATTTTTTCTAGCGTTGCATCAATGCCTGGGAACCAAAACCGTGACCTGGCTTCTGATTTTGTTTTTACGATACCTAAATGCGAGCTATGTAACTCTAATAAAACCTTCGACCGCAAGGATTCGGGAAGTATCACCTTATGGCCCCTCATTAAACAAGCGTCTTCATATGATAATTGTGTCTTACATAAATGATAGGGTATCAACTGAGAGTTCACATTTTTTTAGGCCAACCGTTTTGGACATAATGTACCACTAACTGTAATACAGTATCCTCTTTAGTAGCTTTGCGTAACTCATTCAGGGTTAACGGCGTGTCGCCTTCGACAACAAAGTTAACGTATGATGCGCGATCAATGGGAGCGGCGGCAGCGGTGGCGTGCGCGCCTATGTTGTCTCCCTCGTTCTCGGCGCGAGCCCGCACTGACTCACCCTGTAAACTCGCACGAGACAGGTAATCCGCATTGTTGTCAGCGCTACGGACATACTCAATTATATAATTGTATGCACTTAAAAACATCGCATATCTCTGCAATCTATTAGCCGACACTTCCGGTATGCCTTTATGTGGGCCGAAAATAGAAATTAACGGCTTATGATCCGTGCGTAATATGAATGGATCTGATCTGCCATATAAATACTGATGGAACCGATGTATTCCAAATATTATTGCAGTCGCCTCTTTCTGTATTTGTGAGTAGTTTTTCTCAGCTGCGTTCAACGTGCGGGAAGCGAATGCTACCGGGCGCTCTAACCCGTCATTGTCTATTTGGGACAAAATAGCACCTAAGCCACACGGGGAAGCGTCCACAGTTAAAACTATTTTGGCGTTTGAATTAAAGTGTGTTAAGACCTGATCAGACGTCAAACATTTCTTAATTTTATCAAACGCTTCCTGATGTGACGTAGACCAGTTCCACTTAACCCCCTTTTTTAATAGGTCATACAAAGGACTCAGGATACAGGATGCTCCCGCCACAAAATTCCTGTAGTAGTTTACAAGTCCTAAAAAAGATTGCAATGTATTAACGTCTGATGGAACGGGTGCATCGGCTATAGCCTTCACCTTTGCCGGATCTTTCTGTAATCCATCTTTGGTTATTATATAACCTAAATATTTAATTTCATTTTTAAAGAAATCGCATTTTTCTTTCTGCACAGTTAACCCTGAATCCTGAAGTCTTTGCAGAACTATATTCAACTTCTTCAAATGTCCCTCTGGGGTCTGGTCAGTGACTAAAATGTCGTCAAGCAGACAAAGGACCCCATCTAAACCTGAAAGCATCGTTTCCATGGCGCGTTGGAATATAGACGGCGCACTAGACAACCCGAAAACTAGTCGAGTGTAATTAAATAGACCTCGATGTGTATTGATACATGTGACCGGTTGAGACTCTTCGTCTAACATGAATTGATTATAGGCCATAGATAAGTCAATCTTCGAAAACTGATGGCCCCCGTACAGTTTTGAAAATAGTTCGTGTACCGTGGGTAGAGGATATTGTTCTATCAACAGCTGTTTGTTAATAGTAACCGAATAGTCAGCGCACAATCTAACCGAACCGTTGTGTTTTAGCACGGGAACAATAGGTGACGCGTACTCAGAATGCGAAACCGGTTTAAGTACGCCTAGATCCACTAAACGGGTTATTTCTTTGTCCACCTTATCACGTAACGCGAACGCAATTGGACGCGCTTTACAGAATATTGGTTTCACACTATCCTTTAATTTTAATTTAACACGATATTTATTAAATTTACCCAACTTATCCGAAAATACTTCCGGGAAACGCGATTGGAATTGCTCCACCATACTCTGCTCACCCTTCAGAAAATTACAAGGCATTAACTTAAGTTTAAATTTTGTTATAAAATACCTGCCTAATAATGGTGGTCCGCCATTGCGAATGACGTACATGTCCAATGTGTGAGTGTGTCGCAGGTACGTCACTGGCAAGTTTACGTACCCTACACATTTCATAATATTGCCGGTGTAGCTAAAAAAACTTTTATTGGAATCTAGCAACGGAATATTACTGAACATGTTTTTATAAGTACCCTCGGATATTACTGTCACTGCTGATCCACTGTCTATTTGAAATTGTACATTCTTCCCGTAAATCGATACTGTTTCTGTCATAGGTTCCCCACGGTCTGAGCGTATGTTAAACAATGACTTACCGTCGTCGTCCTCGCTCACATCACCTGTCAACACATAATTAACCTTATTACACATTTTGCGTAAATGACCCTTGGTGTTGCACTTTTTGCATTTATAGCTTGCTAACCGACATTGGGATGACTCATGATTGTTACGACCGCACACTGTACACTTTATTTTACCGGCACTAATGGTTTTAGCACTATTTTCTTCCTTCCTTCCCCTCGGACCGCGAAAGCGAGTAGACGTGCCTCCCGTACAAGTTATTTTTTATTTTATTCAATTTAAATAGTATATTTTGGTAATAAACGCTAAATTAAATTCGTATAAGTACCAGGCGCGCATAAATACGAAATAGTGAACGTGAACGCAACGTGCGCGAGTGACAAGGAGAGCAACTCAGGAGAACGCAATAGCCAGGCGGAGTCAAGCAGCGCACCCGCACGCGATTAGCGATTACGCGACGCACACAGCTAAACCAACACACGCTGTGTCATACTTGTCGCTTGCCATAATTTATGCGCGGCAGCGATTAGCGGGCGCTATTTTGTGTGGTACAAACTAATTTTGTGTAGACAAATATTGTGAGTAGAACAAACAATGAATAAAACACCACCAAAAACACCGCCAAATCAATACCCGTCTCGGTCAGAATCTGACATCCGAAAATTATATTGCGCTGATACCAACATTCAAGGAAATATAACACAGCGAGCCAAACGCAGGTGCCTATCAGGTGAGGATACTGGAGAAGAATTAGATGCATTTAAAAACGAGATCAAGAGGATGCTTGATGAAATGATTACTGCCCAGAATTCCCGGCTAGATAAATTAGAGAACCATTTTATTGAGATAAAAAATCACTACACCGAGATTAAGGCAACCAATAATGAACTCGAGAAAACAATGACTCTTATTTCGGATCAGTTGCAGTCTGTTGAGGTTAAAATAACGAGTCTTGAAAAAGAACGTAGCTCCATGGCGATCAAGCTATCTACGTTAGAGGAAAAGATGGAATCTTTAGATCGTAATCTCGTTAAATCGTCCATAGAAATACGCAATGTTCCCAAAAGAAATCATGAGACAAAGATAATGTTGTTTGAGACTATGATGCACTTGTCTAAACACTTGGACGCTAAAATAGAGCTAACCAGTATTCGTGATATAACCCGACAACCGTCTAAAAAGGAAGCCCTGACATCAAATATATCAATTGAGTTTTCAAACACACTCGAGAAAACTAAGTTCCTTACTGCCGTCAAAAACTACAACAAATTGAATGCCAGTAATAAAGTAAACTCCACCCATCTTAACTTCAATGCTGCACAAAAAACACCTATCTACATTGCGGAGCAGCTGACCCCACTCTCTAAACGGCTGTTTTACTTAACTAGATTATACGCCAAATCACATCAATACAGCTATTGCTGGACATCGAACGGACGTGTGTTTCTCAAGAAGGACTCGGATAGCCAATCCATAGTGGTTAAAAATGAAGAACAACTGAAGCAGCTGCCCTTAACCAACAATGCATGACTACGTAACTACAAGTTTATTTTTCACTTTTATTTTTGTTTAGTCTCACTATTTTTAAATTCCGTTTTACTACCTTTGTTTCTAAAATTACATATTGCTATCGCATGTTTACCTTATATACACAACACACGAACACACCACTACATCATCTTTACAACTCATTCACAATGCCCTACTACACACCTAACATTCATACAACCACTCAATCATATCAATAATTGGTTTGAACAACCACTCTGTGGCCATGGTGCATGGTGTCTATTCACTTATTTGGCTTACCGAAATAATATACAGAATTTTATCTCAATGCAGTCACAATTAAAATTATTACTCTATGGAATACTAATAACCCTTGCTATCACCACAGTTTTGCCCGTATTTAAAACATTTCAATGGCTGATGACATTAACCAAGTAATTGACAATATTGACGAGCTCTCTGCGTCAATAACCCATACATGTACACCTGAAGATACTCATTTGATACTATTGCATCCGCACAAGTATTTAAAAATTTTGTCACAAAATATTCGATCTATTACTCGTAACTTTTTAAGTCTTCAAACGTTCCTACACCGCATATCCTTTGACTGCGAATTAGTCGTACTTACCGAATGCTGGCTACCTTGTGCTAGTAACTATAATATTCCAATCATGCAAAACTATAATACATTTAAGACTTCTAAACATAAAAATCAAAGTGATGGTGTTGTGGTGTATCTCAAGTCAAACTTGTTAGCTACCTGTGAAGAACCAGACTTTTACCAATCAGCCTCTGGTCTTATTATAAAAATAGGATCTGAGGTAGCGATAGTGTGCATATATCGCTCACCATCTGCTGACTGCATACGTAGTTTTATAGCAGCCCTCAATAATGTTCTCTCTTCGCTTCACGCATTCAAATCTGTAATAATAACTGGCGATTTAAATTTAGATATAAAATCAAACACATCTGACATGCGTTCTCATGAATACTTGGACTGTCTTGCTTTTCATGGTTACTTACCTGCCCATGTTCTTCCAACCAGAGGTGATAACTGTCTAGACCACACGATACTTAGAACAAAGTGTCCCACCCGTACATTCGTCTATAGTTCCACAATTACTGATCATTTCTCCACCTTATTATGCATCCAAAACAAAGACTTGAAAATAGCAGCTTGCTCTACAATTACGAAAATAGACTATGAGAGGCTTGATGAAAGTATAAGGCAATTAGATCTTACGCCTCTTTACGACGAAAGAGATGCTAATACTGTTACTGATAAACTCATTAAACTTATTAGTTCTGCCATTTCGGATAATACGATTATCAAAAAAGTCCCTCCCAAAAAAAGGATTTTGAAGCCTTGGATTACACCTGGCTTATTGCGGTGCATTAGGAATAGAGACGCGCTTCATAAAAAAGTACAAAAATCTCCAGAGAATGAAATAATTAAAATTACTTATAAGAGATACAGAAATCATTGCGTTAGTATTTTAAAGAAAGCAAAAAGACTGTATGATACTAAAGAGTTAGCTAAGGCAGGTAATAACCCAAAAACCTTATGGGATACCATCAAACGTGTAACCAATACTACAAAAACTAAAACCACAGCTACACAATTACTTTCATTGTCACTCTCACCTAAACAATCATGTAATAGCGTTAATTCATATTTTGTTAATATCGGCGAAAAGCTTGCCAATGACATTATAAAAGATAACGGCAATCAAGCATTGGCTCTGCCACTACACAATCCCTCAACGGCTTCTTCATTTGTCCTAGACCGTGTTGATCCCGAAGAAATTATTACTGTAATTAAGTCGTTGCGATCTAATGCTGCTACTGGCTGGGATGGCATCACGCCTTACTTTCTAAAAAAATACGCAAATACCCTGGCACCTATCCTAAGCCATATTTTTAATATATGCTTCGATACCGGTATCTTTCCTACATCCCTTAAAAAGGCAATAATTCACCCTGTCTTTAAGGGAGGGGACGGGAAGGTGCCCAGTAACTATCGCCCAATAGCCGTTCTGAGTGCCATGTCAAAGGTACTCGAACGCCTCATCAATAAAAGACTAGTTAATTACCTTGAGCATTATCATTTAATATCTTCGCAGCAATTCGGCTTTCGCAAAGGTAAATCGACCACAGATGCAGTGCAAGATTTGCTTAACAATATAGTGCATAACTTAGACAAAAACAAAAGGGTATTAACTATGTTTATAGATCTTGCGAAAGCTTTTGACACCGTTCCAATTTCTATGCTCTTACTAAAACTGGAAAGGATTGGTGTCAGGGGCTTGCAATTGGATCTTCTCCGAAACTATCTCTCGGATCGCACTCAAATGGTTAGTATAGATACCCATAAAAGCGAAGAGCTTCCCATCTATTACGGAGTGCCCCAAGGAAGCATTTTGGGTCCGACACTTTTTCTAGTTTTTATAAACGACCTATGCAAGCTGAACATTACAAATGCTAAGATAGTAACTTTTGCGGATGACACTGCTATAACCTTTGTTGCTGACACCTGGTCGGAACTTGAGCACATTGCACAATCTGGTTTCAACAAAACCCTAAATTGACTCTATTCTCACTCACTAGCACTCAACACCTCCAAAACTAACTTTATCACCTATTCAATAAGTCCCGCCACTCAGCCAAGATTTCCATTGTCTATTAAAGCCCACAAATACAGGTGTCTACAAGAAAATGCCTCTTGCCTCTGCCCATCCCTAAATGTAGTCGATTATATCAAATATTTGGGGGTATATATAGACAAAAATCTTAATTTCAAAACTCAAATTAATCAACTTACCAGTAGAGTCCGCAAGTTAATTTATATATTTAAAACCCTCCGAAGTATCGCGAACCCAAATGTTATACGTGTAGTTTATTTTTCCCTGTGCTTATCTATTGTTAGGTACTGTATCACCTGCTGGGGTGGTGCTGCGAAAACTATACTAAAACCACTCGAGATTGCACACAGAGCGGTACTGAAAGTAGCTACTTCGAGACCCTTCATGTTCCCTACTGATCTATTGTATAATAGTTGTAATGTTCTTAACGTCCGACAACATTTCATCCTTCAAACAGTTCTCCAACAGCACCGTAAAACCCCTTATAAAATAGTAACTAAGCGTAGGAAAGACTTAATTTGCAGTCTTCCACAAGTACGCACATCATTTGCACGTAGATTTTGCAACTGCTTAGGCCCAACTCTCTACAATAAATTTAACAAATTCTGCTTGATCTACGAACTATCTAACTTTAAATGTAAAAAGATTCTACGTTCTTTTCTTCAAAATAAAAGCTATGATGAAACAGAAAATTATCTCACTAGGTGTCAGTGACAGCTCAAATATTACCTCACTCGACTTCAATCAAAACGAACACACACTCTCTATTTCACTACATCACATACACACTCTCACACACGCACATATCACTTACACACACACAACACACACACACCTGCACGTATTAAATTACTTATTAAAATTATTGTAGTATAAAAGAAAAAAATATTGTACTAGTTTTTTGTAACTTTTGCAAGGGACAGGGACTGTTAATCCTTAATACAGGTTATTCTATAACCTAGCTAGGAAAACAGAACTTCACCCACCAGATTGTGATTTACATTGTACAAACCTATATGTATAACTCTGTGTATGCCTCATGTACTACAATCTCCTGTTTTTATGAAATAAATTTATTATTTATTATTTATTTCTTGTTTGGCGATCTTGAACACCGGCTGTCTGCTGCCCAAGGACGGCCGTAGTAGTGGCGGCGCCCGCGCGCGCGCACCGCACGCTCTCCGCCAGCTCCACCGCTTTGGCCAGGTTCAGCTTGTCGATGTCCAGCGCGAACAGCTTTTCTCGTTCATGGCCTGCTACCATGCCCATCACAAACCGATCTCGTAACGCTTCCTCGACGTTACTAAATCTACAATGTGCTGTAAGTCCTCGTAGCCTTGACGCCCATTGCGTAAAAAATTGTAAAAATTGTAGCGCTCGCTGAAGCCGCATATCTTTGGAAGAAAGTGCTCATCCAATAACTGCACTATATCGTCATACGGTACTTCCTGGATATCCTTTGGCAGTGCCAGATCCGCTGCCAACTTATAGGTACCGTCGGTTGGTGCGCTGAGCAGGATCGCCCGTCTCTTAGCTCCAGCTGCATCATTCTTCGGGACGATGTCGTTTGCAATAAACCATTGCGTAATTCGGCCTTTATACGACTTCCATTCTTGCACGTTGTGATCGAATGTAGGCAAAATGCCAAAACTATTCATTTTCCGATTATAAAATAAAGATGTGGGTAAAACTCGTCGCCACTGTTATATTCTTGGTACGGGAGAAGTGAAACACACGACAGCTATTGACACACTGATTTATTAACTCTCTACACACATCGCGTAGGCGCAGCCACGCACACATACACAACAATATACTAAATACTTTTTCACTTCTCATGCTTTAAAAGTACGCCAACATAGCCCTACGAAGCGGGACTAAAGTGACCCTTTTAGTCTCTAGGGAGTAAAAGTAATTAGTTTGTTAATTTCCTTCATGTGACATAGACAAGCTCCAAAGTGTAAAAACGGGACCCTATTAATAAGACTCCACTGTCCATCTGTCTGTCTGTCCATCTGTCTGTCCGTCCGTCTGGCTGTCCGTCAGTCTGTCCGTCTGAATGTCCGTCTGTCTGTCCGTCTGTCTGTCTGTCTGTCTGTCCGTCTGAATGTCCGTCTGTCTGTCCGTCTGTCAGTCCGTCTGTCAGTCCGTCTGTCCGTCCGTCTGTCTATCCGTCTGCCTGTCCGTCTGACTAAATGAACTATTTTTCTCGCACTCAATGTGAAAAGTACAGTGGAACATACAGCGCTAAAATCCCATTATAACTCGGTTCCTGTTTACTAAAACTACCTCGTATATTATAATAGGTAATTTTAGCCCCTTGTGTTACAATGTACTATTACTTCTTCTTCTACTTCTTTCCTATGCCACCTGTTACGATCCCTACACAGTGGCTTGCCTACGGGCCAACGATACGTCCCTAATCCCTTAGGGCAAGCAAACTGTTCAGAAAACCCTTACATCATGAAGAGTACTGAAGTTATACCTAAGGTGAAGCCAAGCTTTTAGGCTCGTGTGAAAGTATCACCACTATCCTTTTTTTTTTGTTTTTTTCGGGTGGGAAATCATCAAATGACTCCTCCCGCTCTGGGCGGAGCAGAAGGGAGTGTCAGACTTTTGCTGACTAAAACCCATCCATATTCCTTCATCGCCCTTTGTGTTCCGGGGCCACGGTATCTCTTTCGAACAGTCCCGCAGCCCCGGATCACCACTATCCTGACATACTCCTTTGGCTACATCCAAGTTTATAAATCTGGTTGTAAATGTACGCCGGTTGCGATTCCCTATGGAAAATGTTACAATAATATTAAATTACCTACAAATATGATATAGGTACCATCAACAATATGCCGCCAGACATTCCCAAGTTTCCATCCACGCCAATATCAGCGAGCATTTTCAGATTTCATATTTCCCGAACAGGAATATCGACGTCAATGTTGATGTGTTATAAATTTCAGCACACTATTTTAAAGCCACGGAGTAGTCGGAAATTAAATACAAACGACACACTGCAATATCAAATGATACCGTTTTGATATTTTTGGTTTTTCTCCGTTGAAATTCGTTTGGTTTTCTCCTTTTTATGTAAAAAGAGAAAGAAAATGTATTTTCTCTTAGCACATATTAAAAAAGCGCACCGCAATTTAGTTTTTTCAGATTGGTTTTTTATCAGACGCATCGCATAACTTTATTTTAAAAACCTCTTAGTGTTTATCGAAATACTGTTAGTTTAACGTCATTCATCGATTTCTTGAATTCAAACCGACTTAGTTTATTATGTTTGAATGTATCACCATCGTCATTCTCGTACCATTTCACTAATTTATTTGGGATCAACAGAGTAAGTCTTCTTAATATTTATTTCCTCAGTAACAGGTGTTACTGAGGAAATAAATACTAAAGAATAATTCTGCCATATCTTATATCTTTCACACAGTCACAAACTTAGGCAAGCGCGGAATGTAGCCACGAGCTCCTCATTAAACTACACATAAATTGCTTAAAAACTTAGTTGCGTATTTCAGTATTCCATTTACTCATTACTCCGTGCCAACATTTCACGACAGCTGACTAGTAAGTTATTTCAGCCAAGTAACTATAAATAAACATAGAGTTAACTTGGAAGCCAAAATGCAAGAGAAAGTTATCTGAGGGATGTCTTTGAGAACATTATCTCGCTTGGTATTCCTCCTCCGTGGTAATTAAACTTGCATTCCGTAACTCTTATTTGATGAAATTACATACAAGTCTTACCAGTGCAGTTGTTTCTTTGCGGATTTTTTTTTTAACATTTGTGTTGGAGTGAGATGACGTTATCTTTTCTTCTGTTGTGCTAACATACGATAACATTATGCCCATATTATTCAAAGGGTTTCAGAGGTGTAGGACTAGGTTATGGCTAAATAATAACAGTCGTTTGGGTCGATCTTAAGGTTAAGCCGTGCTTGCCTAGGCTGGTCTATGGATGGGTGACCGCCCATTACATATAGAGATTCCTCCATGCCTCGAAAAGTACATTAAGCAATTGGTCCCGGCTGTCATTTGTAGATCTTTGTCAGTCGTTACAGGTAGTCAACTAGTCAGTGGCCCGAAAGCTCTGACAACCAGTCTTACCAAGGGGTATCGTATTATCCAGTACTAACTGGGTTGTGGAGGTCAGATAGGCGGTCGCTCTGTGTAAAATAATATTGGTATTCAGCTGCATCCAGTTAGACTGGAAGCCGACCCCAACATAGTTGGGAAAAGGCTAGGCAGATAAATAAAAAATAAATATAAATATCGCTGTACACTACACACAGCGCCATCTAGTGCCACACTAAGCAACGAGGCTCGTGTCGTGGACACCAGATAGTTGATATACTACATAGATACTTTTTGTTTGTAAATACATACTTATTATATATATAAACATCCATGACTCGGAAACAAATGTCCATGCTCATCACACAATCATTTGCTCTTACCGGGATTCGAACCCGGGACCCTAAGAACGTAAGGCAGCCTCACAACCGCTGCGCCAATCGGGTCGTCAGATGATGGTTTCAGAGGTCTAGCGTGATTGCTGAAATATTTTCACAATTCTAACGGTTAAAACCATTTATATAAAGTTTGGTCACTTTCAGTAGATACGTACATAAAATAATATATTGCTACGCTAGATACCTGCGCGACCGAGCTCTGTCCGGTGAAAATAGAGAAAACGAATTTTGTATCGATTTTTTGGCCCCAGAAAGCCGTATACTGCAACTTTCATCGAAATAGTTCGAGCCGTTTTCGAGAACGTGATTACGAATATTGCGCAATACTGCTTCAAAAGTAGGTATAGGATACAAAGAAGAAAGTAATGAAACAATCCTTCTACTCTCACAAATTATTTAAAAGCAATAATGGGAAAAAAGCCCGCTCTACCCCAAAAATAACTTAATAAATTCCGTCTCTTGACCTTTTGCGTTACAATAATACCAGAGACGTTTTTGAAAAAAGAACTATTAAAATAATAAGATCCTTCACTGTTGATATCTTTCTGCTATATCAAGCAATCCGCTTTGACGTCAGACCACCAATGTATCAATTTACACAGAAATTACCACGGAATAACCTGCTAGAGTATTTTCAACTTTACTTCATTTTAAACATGGTTTGATTTAGTTTGTCAGGATATTTTCTTACCCGACTGTTATAAGATGTTTTCAGTGTATATTTTCTTAGATTCAGTAGTAGTTTGTTGGCAATTTTCATGTTAATATAGAATTAAAGGGAGAAAAAGGCGTGTAAGGTATACCAGGGACGATTCTAGGAAACAAAGCCGGTGCCAACTTTAGTTTGAGAGAAAGTTAATATTCACTTCGTTATAGTTTTATTTTTCTTTAATGAAAGTCAACCTCAATAAATTTTGCGGTATATAGCAAACTTCGAAATTGTTAAAAAAACAAAACGGTACCATTAACTTTTACCACGTTTTGACAAACACCAATTGATACTCAAATGTTATTGCATTACACAAAACAAACCATCACACCTGTAACACTTCGCCAATTATGTTAATGTCCCATGTTAAAGGGGCGAGCCTTTTGCCATCAACAGGGCACAAATCGAAATTCCGTGGCTGCCACTGAAAAATCCTGATGGATAAACCCAACAACACTTTGCCTGACCTGGGAAACGAACCCAGGACCTCATGCCCAGAGGCAGCATTATTGCATTGATCGAATTTCAACTTTGCAAAAGGGAAGAAGTGACACTTTACAAGTCACGTTGCAATAACGTCGCAAATCGTATCACCATAAGACATTTTCTTTCGACCGAGTTTTATAAATTCCGTCACAATTCAGTTAGCTATAATACACACTAAATCCCAATCTACCTAATAGGCATGACGGCAGTATCAAAAAATTGCAAATCTATTTAGTCCGTCAGTTAGAGTATTGGAAATTAATGGACACGTATTTTTTTGTTTTTGTAAATCAATAAATATTGACAAAGATAAAACGCATCAAAACTCGGGAGTGGGGGCTCGTGACGTCAGAACTAGCTAAAAGTTATACCATGGCGTGACGTATTAAGAATTTTAAAAGCGTCGTATCTTCGTCAATTTTGGTTTACGTAACAAAAGAAAAAACACGGGTCAAATATTTTTTTGATTTTGTCATCTAGCCTATTAAAAATGCTTCTAAAATAATTTAAAACAAACAGTACCAACTATCTTTATTTTGTTTATTTTAAAATTTCCGTACATACACTTAGACTGCATCTGAAAGCGTCAGAGTGAAAGTCCATGTAGGAGCGTTAGATCCTTTTATCTGCAGAACAAATGACTTGTACACTGTAGGCCACGATTAGGTGCACACTTTGTTTTATTTGTCTAGCTGGGGCAGTGTGAAAAATAGATGTAGATTAAGTTAGTGTTCGGGCGTTTTGTTTAGGTGTCTGAAGTTTTCTTTACAGTGTTTACGAGTATTTTTTATATAACTGTTACTATGTTAGAGAGTTTTTTAACTGGGACAGTATGGGGTATTCTGTATCCATTTCTATTTCAAATGGAATTCATAAATATTTATTATGTATGAGACCCTGCGATATGATGATGATACGAATACAGCTATAATAGTTTCAGGTTTTTTTTCTATGTAATTGTCTTTTTCATTATTAGACAAAATTTATTAGAGCAAAACAGCTGCTACAATAATTGCTACAACAGATTATTTTTATTTTGGCAAAAAACGTGATATTTCAACTATGTTGTTTCTATTTCTTGGAATATTTAATTAAATTAATGCGTTATTATGGCTCAAAATCAGCAATAACTGTGCTATTAAAAACAAACCATCGTTTACTTATGGCAATAAAATTATACTCGATATAAATTTTATTCTGACGCTAATGAGCGATAAAAACAAAGTTAAGTCCTATTTATTTTTCTTGAAAAACACTTTGGGGAGGTTTTTTTCCTTACGCAACTAATTTCTTCTGGAGGGATGACCTGATTGATGTGTTTACTTACCGACTTGGTGAAATGAGATGTTATGGGAGTAAATGAGGGAAGATCTTTCAGTAAGTCAAGTTGTAATGGCCTAGATTGCTACTTACCGTTATACACCATTATTTTTAGGTCGTTCTGGAACTGAAGGCCATAAACTCGATCATCGAACTCGGAACGATTGGGACTGTTTTTTTTTTAAATTACAAAAAAAATAAATCGTATTTTTTTTTTAAATAACAATTAAGGAATATAAAAAAAACACGAAAAATTTGAATTTTTGAAATTTAATGTTTTAATTGTTTTTTTTTTTTAAATGGTCACAATTGTTTTGAGTTCGATGATTGAGTTTATAGCTTTCGGTTCCAGAACGACCTAAAATTAACCGTGTATCAACCATTGATAGAGAACAATTTAAATATTTACCAGTATTTTTCACACATTATTAACATTATTAAAACTACGATTTTAGTATTGTTTAGGAGAGGAGATTTTTCCATTCTTCAGAATCTACAACAATAGCACGACAATGTTATATTTATGATGGTCATTATGAAGCAGTAACTAGTATAATAATTAGTAATAAGATTTTCTTTGTTTAGTTGATTATGCTCGCCAGTTGAAACTCTATCGCACTGACTTTGGCGTGGCAAAACTTTTTAGTAGTGAAGTCTGTTTGTTTCATAATGCTGAAGTCCCGACTTGTTTAAATATACGAAACTTTATACGTTCTCTTCTTAATTAATGGCGCACATACATAAGGACTGGTTTTTAAATTAAAATTGTTTAAAAACAAGCATGTCTCTACTTGAAACGGTTAAAGTTTGTAATTTGTCAGCATGTTATATCGTCAAAACGCCAGTCTCTTGGGGACATTACCAGTTGACAGCGTTGAAGAGGAGTTCTTTGACGCCGTTTTATAAGTTTTTTTAGTTTGAAGTTAGTTAGTTTAGTTTATTTTAATAGATTTTTCAATTGTTAATAATGTAAATACTGAATTGAATAAAACTAAATATATGTCATATCCTAACTAAAGCGTTTGTCGTGCGAACACACTATTACCGAATGATCGGCAAACCCGAACGTGTCGCCGTGCTAACCGATTGATTTCGGTAAAGACACGGTTCAAGACTCATAACTTAACTAAATTCTTTATCGTTTACAATTTAATAACATGAAGTTTTTCAACCACAGACTAGACCCGGAAGATCTGCTGGTCGATATTCAAATAATGTTGAAATTAGCCGTTCTGATGAAGTGTTACCCATTTTACCTGGATTTTACTTGGAGAAGCCAAAAGATTTATCCAAATCTTTGTTTAAAAACCCTGTAGCTTGGCCAGATGATATTTATGCCATACTCAATAATGAAGAAGCGGAGTAAGTATTATGATTATAATGATCAAAAATTATGTATATCGATCTAACGATGTTGGATTTGGTAATCAGCATTTTTCTGTCGCCTACCGAATGATCACAAAACGAAATGAACATTAGCAAGTGAAAGTTCATCATACATAAACAAGCTTAATTTTGGTTAACCCTAAACCATAAGTCATTGTGCTATAATTACAAACACATGATCCCGTAAGCACTTTAAGTGTAGTGAAAAACCGTGAAAGTCTAAAACAGTGCACATGACTCAACCCTGAAATCGGCTGCTCCATACATTTTTTGAGGGCAGCGGTGGCCCAGTGGTGGCAGCCCTAACTTACGAACAGTAAGTCGCGGGTTCGAACCCAGGCAGGCGCATTACTTTGTGTAATTTATTTCATCACCACTGCTCTCAAAACGGTGAAGGAAAACATCGAGAGGAAACCGGTACGACCTAGAATCAAAAATTCGAAGACATGTGACGTCTACCAACCCGTACTGGGCCCGCGTGGTGGATTATAGCCCATTCTCGCTCATAGAGAGAAGGCCGTGTGTCCCAGCAATGATGCTATACATTTTTTCGTAACATAAATCGTCAAAAAGTAGAGGATACTCGTAGCTGAGTTTTTTTTTGCGATTTCAGGATTCGTGATCCTTTAAGAAGTTTTGGGGTAAACCAAAAATACGTTTTTATCATTTAGCTAGTGTTGTGTGAACGAGCTGTATGAAACAAAAATAAACAGTCTTCCAAGTGAACCGTTCCCTCGAGAGAAATATTTGATATCAGTTTAATCTATGTTTCTAATAACAATAATTTGCTTTATCTTTACAGGCTTAATAAAACAAAAGTAAACGTGAACACTAAAATCAAAACTTCGAAAGATGAATATCTACAGGTAGGATATTTTATTTTCATACCTTTGTTGCCGTTTGGCCACATGTTACATGTTTATGTGATACGCGTGTAGTCACTGTGACTGGAGAAAATGAATTTTATTCATTCATAAATAAGGATGATGACTGACCAAAAAAAATATGATTATGTTTAGTCCGTCAGTTAGATTATCAAAAAATATTGGATTTAAATTTTTTGTTTTATCTAATTAATTAGTAGCCCACCTTAGCTGGGAACAGGATCCGAGCTGCCGGTGGTCAGGGCTCTTGAGAGAGGAACCTCCTAACAATACGTGCCGTGTCCAGAAGTACTGCTTTCTGAATCAAGCCCTTGATCCAGCTGCCAACCGAGAGCCTCCTAAGATGTTGGTCGAGGCTCTTGGCTATAAGCCTAAGCCATTGGCCGACACGACTATCGGCACAATAACTGCTGTACTCACGTCCCACATGTCAACAACCTCGCGAGCCAGATCTAGATATTTAAATTGTTTATCTTTCTCTGCTTTCACGAGGTTCTCGTCATGCGGGACCGTTTTAAAAATTTACGAAGATAAACTACGTGTCAAAGATCACGGGACTGAGTGGGGATGTGTGGGAGCTTGTGCGTCACATTTGAGTAAAAAATGTACTCAAATGTGACGAACAACACACGAGTTTTCGACGCACTGTATCGTCTTCATTTTTTGTTTGCGTGAAAAAAAGAAAAAATATGTGTCCAATATTTTTTGGAAATCTATCTGACGGACTATTTTTTTTTTGTCGTCTACCCTATTGCTAAGAGCGTGTCAGGTAGTACATTATTCCGAGCATTAAATTTTGTATCGGCAATTTAAAAAAAAGCTGCTATTACATATATTTTGACCGTGTATGTATTGCATTTTTGTAGGAAACAGATTTTGAAGAACAGATTTAAAAAAACAATTAATTACCGATGTAAAATTTTATGTTGGTACGATGTACGGAACACGTGGTAACCCTTTGTGCGTCAATCTCCCTTCCACCGTGTTTTAAAATTAATTTTATTCTATGATTGCAGGGAAAAATACGAAAAGCGGTTCAAGATCTCAAAAGATATCGAGCTAGCCAAAAGTAAGACAAGTGTTTTTGTTGGTATCTAATAAGTACCAACAATAATTGTTTTTTTTTATTTATTCCCGGCAGTTTTGGTCTGTATAGGCTACACACCAAAACTGCCGGGAATGTCGGCGGCATGTCAACTGACGCAAACAAAAGTTGCCGGCAAATCCGACGGCTTTGGTGTGTAATGGAGTTTACACACCAAAGTCGTCGAATTTGCCGGCTTTATCCACTTTTATTTCTGCTAGTATAGTTTGGCAAACGTGAAATTTATTTAGTGCGCGGTTTAAAATAATATGTCATTCATTTCAGACCAAAGAGCGACGACAAATATAAAGCACGTCATATTGAATCAAAAAGTGCCGAAAAAGAGAAAGCTAAAAAGCTTTTGGTAAGAGCGTTTACGTATTTGTAATATTTATTGTTGAACATTCGTTTGTGCCAATCAATTACATTGTGTTAATGTTTTGATAATTAACAAATATAAAATCACGCCTTGTAATTCACGAAGAGTTAACAAAGGTCCACATTTCGCTAAAAACGTTGAGTCAAATGTGTTTGATAAATCTTAGGTTAAATAAAATAGTAATGCCAGTTTTCACAAACAATTAAATGAATGCTTCAATATACTTCCCTGTTGTAGTTTCAACCCTCAACTCGGTACATTTTAGGCATCCATTTAGGTGTCACTTGGTGAAAACGGACATGAATGTACAACGTGATATCTTTAATGTAATACTCGTGGCAGTAACTTTCTATTTACGTTGTCTTCAAACTACAGGGCCGAGTATTTCAAGGAGTGCATACTGGCATAGTTTATAAAACAAAACAAAAGTAAGTAATAACTGAATATTATTCATGAAAGATCAATATTAGTCATTAAGTGTAAGAGAAGAAAGCTCAAAATCGTTTGTTTACAGGAAACCAAAAAAAAATACTGACCTTAAGAACAATAAAATATTTGGTGAACTACTGGTAAGTGGTTTTCATTATTCTTTGCATTTCAGATAACTGACTAGATATTCTAAGGCCTTGTCCTAAAGAAAGCGAACGCCCCACGATCAAAAGTGACCATCACGTTATTTTTTTTTATTTTTTTTATAATTTTATGTTGTAATGTAATTTTGTGTATTTTAACTGTGGGCCTTATGATACCTGTTAATAAAATGATTGATTTGATTTTGTTCGGCGACCCTTGAACGCGTGTTCGCGCCGAAAGAGGCTGCCTCTTGGTTTTTCGTACAAATTAGTGATATTGTGAACGCGACATTATCACTGTTAAGGCCTTGAACTTTATGCTAATTCGCCCTTTTATGGGTAAAAAATAAATATGTTTATTACTAAGCTCTTTTTTTTCATGCGGTGTCGTTGCAGAGGAAGATTTTAAGTGGAAATCGAAATAAACAGCCGTATCAAAAAACCGTACAGAATGCGTAAGTAATTTAAAGAGCTTGGAATTGGTAAAGCTAACCTTCAGGGAAGTTAGTTACCATGAGGATAATACTTTCTTTGATGATAACCGAGATAAGGTCCATGTCTCAACGCAAAACTAGAAACTAATAATAACTAACAACTACATAGTTATAAGTCAACTACTAAACCACATCCACCATTACAATTATATTATTTGAAGTGTCAACTATTTTATTAGTATTGGAACAAATTAAGGCTTATTTTGTTCCTTGATCTGTCCACGAAGTAGATACAATAGTTAAACAATGGTGTCTCGAGCAAATTGGTAAATAATTAATTGGTAATAATTTAACAGTTGAATAAGAAACTTAAAAGTATACTTAAAATATTACTTATGGGATATCTTCCGTGATTATTGTTTATTTTTGAGCTCCCGATATTTTGATGCTGTTGCAAGCGCCATGATCGCGGGTTAACTGGAGAATGCGGATGGGTGAAAAAAAATTAAAACATGTAAATAAAAAATATATATATTTATATATTATTTAGATACTTATTAGATATTTTTTTTAAGTATTCCGGGATTTTAAAAGCAGTTGTTACCCATATGTATTTTCTTTCTTAAAGTTTAGGCAAATATTTTCTACTTATCCAAATCTTATGTAAAAAACATCATGAGGAAATCTGGACTTACAATTAATGTAAGACTTAAATCACCAACCCGCCTTGATAAGCTTGGTGATCAATGCTCGTGTCTTCTCTGTAAGAGAAGAAGCATGTGAAACCAACAGTGGGACAGTAAAATAATAAACCCAAAACTCAATCCAAACTCAATTTTATTTATGGGCCAATTTATCATGAGTCAGACAACTTTAAATCGAACGTTTTCTATGCAGAAACTGTGAAACTACATGCGAAATAAAATTCAACCCTAACATCTAATATAATTACTTACAGGTATGCTAAACCAGAAGAAGAGAGTCAGAGTAAAAAAGAATTGTTGGTACGTTACGGTTACGGTTTAACCATATCGCTAGGAACTTCGATTGGTCCTATATCTGATCCTACTTGGTGCAAAAATTAAATTGAAATTGTTTTAAAACGAACTAAATTGACGGCACGGTTGGCGCAGTGGCTGAACGATGAATATTTGTAAACGCACCCAGGATGCAAGAGAAATTCCTAGTATGCGGCAATGTTAAAAAAAAAACACCGAGCCATTACTTGTCGGGCAATCGGAACAAAAATTAAATACAATATTTAATTTTTAGTAAGTAAGTAAAATTTTATTTGTTTAAACATGGTGTACATGATACATTGCATGCAAGATAATAATAATAAGCAGAAAAGTTCTAACATGTTCAGCCGTACATTGCGGCGCACAAATTGGTAGGAAGAGATGGTGCATAAACCGTGATAATATTCATCAAAATTACATTAGAGAAATTATGTAGGTAAGTACTTATTAAATCATTATTATTCATTAAAGATTAAGTATCATTACAGTTCAGCAAGTATATTATTTAGATAAAATTAAATGTCAAAGTAGTCATTAAATACATTAGTCAATAAAAATATGATTACAGTGCAATAACGAACAATATGCAATAATAAATTTTATTCCGGTTACAATCTCACCAAATTAAATACAATATTTATTTTTTGTTCCGATTGCACAAATTGCTAGTAGAATAGCAGCCACCTCATACATTAATATCGTAGAAATGTTTAAACCTTCACCAGGTTCCAATATTATGAAAATAAAGCAATATCACGTTGCAGACCGCATACAGCCGCATTATAATTATTGTTAGCTAGTTCAATTCATTAAAATGCACTGTAATTACAATTAAGCGCAGGTACGGGACAAAGTGCTAAGTATACAGGCATGCATTTACATGGCATAGCTGTGTGTGCATACTTGTCAAGTCATTGTTATCGTTTGTTTTGTGAGTATAACGTGTTGATATTCACACTTTAAAGGGTGTAAAAAACCTCTTAACGAAGCCGAAAGACACTTGTTCTCCTTGTCATTGCGATCATTTTTTTGTTCTACACCAAACCTAGGAACCTTCTAGTTACGGAGATTTTGGGGGACAAAGTTCCAACTTTTTGGCAAGTTTTTTTTTAAATACAAGTTTTTCTTGCAAGATATTTAATTTTTATAAAGACTTCCACGACCACGACGTACTATTCAATCCATCCATCAGCACAATGTTTTGAGTGTGTTACAGTGAGTTCTACAACAAAACATGATTTTTTACCCCAAAAAAAACTTGTTTCCCAGCAATAATTTTTGCGTATAGTTACTTAGTTTTATGTACAGAATACTTGGTTGACGGCTTCGTGATGAAGTTGTTTACACCCTGTATTAAATAAAAGTGTTAAAATACACTTAACAAAGCCGAAAATCACTTGTTCTCCCCTTCACCATACTTGGGAACCATCTAGTTACAGAAATAGTTGAAGTCAAACTTCCAAGTTTTTTAAACAAAACACACAAAAAAATTACTTACAAGAAGTATTCCATATTGCGCAAATACAGTTGCAGCGGTAGTAAAGAAGGGCACTAATTATTAAAAAAAAACTATAGAACTACTGTTGTAATGGTATAGCGCAATTTGGAAAACTTTTTGGGTGCAGTTCATTGAGAGCAGTTCATTAACGTGCACGTGCAGGACGGATCTTGCAAGATGCATGCTGAATGTTTTGATTTTTTGTGTGTAGGTAGGTAGTAGGTACAATTTCATTCTGAACATGTACAATTGAATCTGTATTATTGCAGGGATATATTTTGAATAGTATTCCAAAAGCTCTGGAAGGTGAGAGTGAATCGTAAGTTGTTCTTCGCACTAGATACAATAAATTTAATCATTACAGTTTGGCCGCTGAGAGAATGTGTACCTGACAGGTCGTGAGCGAAAGGACGATGTAACTTTGAAGTGACGAAGAATTTACGATAAACATTTATAACCATCGTTTTTTTGCCCTATTAACAAATAATTTTATTAAAAACAATTTCATTAAATCAAGTAACAATTAATGTTATAATTTCGCACTACATTTTTGTACCAACTGACAGACGTCAGAAACGCATTCTCTCAGCGGCCAAACTGTAGTAGATTTTTTGAGAACACTGTCCTCGTAAAATTGTGAATGGTGCATTTTACATCGAGTGGCATTTTGGGACAAGAGGCCCGTCACACTATTTCCAAACTACTGCAACTCCTAAAAGACAGAATCAACAATGGCAACCACCATAAAAGCGCAGAGACAATGAAGCTCCACGAAGTTCCAGATAAACAATTTAACTGTCTTGGATCCCGCAACGAAAGTAATCAGAACAGAATAGCAGAGGAGTAGGAAATCTTCTTAACGCCACTCGATTTCGAGTGGCGTTAAGAAGGTTTAATTTCCATTGGATTTGAATAATTATGTTCAAATCCCGTGATTATAATGAAAATAATGTTCGCGATAGTGTGTTTGTCCCGCGGTACAAATGATTTTGCTTTAGTTTTATCTAATACTTTGAAAATTAAATTACAGATACCTGCGCCCTTCCATGGTTATAATGTAAGTGAAGTAAAGATGACTGTTTTTTGAAAAACAATTATGTAAAGCTTTCGTGTCATTAAACTGCTAACGTAAACTAAATATATAGGTATTTCGTCATCTGATTTTAAATTAATTTCAAGCAAATAAATATTTTGCAACTACAGTACTTTCACAGTTTTTATGTCTTGTGACGGGGACTGTAGCTACATTTAATTTTCATCTTTGTTTCGAGAATTCAAAAGTGCCTGTAACTGGCCTACTTGAAATAAATGCTTTGATTTTTGATTTTGATTTTGTTTTTCTCTATTCCACACAGCTCACCAACATCACTTGACAATGACGTAAGTGTGACTTTGGACTAAAAGAATTAATTAAACAAATCAACATAAAATCCAAAAAAAAAAACATAATTCCTCAAAGAGTTAGGCAAAGGTGTATTTAATAGTACACCCACATTTTGCCAGTTATGTTAAAGTCCCATGTAATAGGGGGCGAGCCTATTGCCATCAATCGGGCACAAATCTAGACTCCGTGAGTGCTACTGAAAAATGCTAGATGGAAAAAACCCGATAACACTTTGCCCGACCTGGGAATCGAACCCAGTACCTCATGCTCAGCAGTCATTCGCAGCACTAGACCAACGAAGCAGTCTATATCTGGAAAATAAAATCTATATTTTATTAATAATTAGTCGAAATATGTGCAACATTCGCAATGTTCTATCATAAATTGTGACCAGTGGTACATTTTTCGTTATGTTTTCCAATAATATTATTGTCTGTAATGTTATAATTGATTATTCACAATGATAATTTAAATTTATTGACTTCCAAAATTCAAATTTATTATAATTTATTTATATATAAAATCACAATATTTTATTAAAATTAAAACATGTCAAGAACATAAAACCAGTTTACAAAAAACTTTACGTCATCAGAAGTCCACAGTCCCTAGACGTTCCCGGCGCAAAGGAGCCCATGACACTAGCAGCGTTTCCGCGCTGAATTGCCAGGGCTAGCCTCTGCACCAGGAAAGAACCAGAGCGTGGGTCACCGCCCCTCTCTCTAAGTCGACGGCCGATTTCCGCCACAAATTTGATCGCGTCGGACCCCCAGCAACCAGTGATTTCCACTGCCAGTGGGACAAAATAGTACTTTGGCTCTAAGGCCGCATATTTGGCTCGCTTTTTGAGAGCGGCTGATTCAGCCGCGGCACCGGGTGACCCGACAGTGCGAGGGAGATGGCTGGCGGCGAACGTGCTACACGTTGCGTCCCAAAGTAGGCACTTACCCTTTTGCCAGGGTACTAACGTCAGGCCATCCGGTCTTTTGCCATCCAAGCGACAGAGACCCGGCGGCTCCAGGACACAAAGGATATTGGCGCCAACCAGCGCCCTCCGGACAATGTCGTTGAGAGCATGGTGCCGCGGAAACCTCCCTGAGCAACGACAGCAACTTAACGCGTGGTGGCCGTTGGCCTCCACTCTGGACCCGCAGATGCATATATGTGGTTCACAGACATCGCAGCCCAGGCGGAGAGCCACCGCTACCCGCAAAGAGTCGCCGTCAAGTAAAGTGCCCAGGTGAGGTGAAGGAAGCGCTTGCAACCACGCTCCTGATACTGACCGTGACACTGCCTTTAAGCGCGCCAATTCAACCCCTCCGCCCGATCTATAAGGCCGGCCAGAACTGCCTTTGCTCCTACATCATCCCAAGAGCGCTGCACTTGAGGTTCTTTCGGGGTGATACTGCCAGGGCAATGGCCTGACCAGGCCGCCAGAGCGTCCGCTGCGAAAGGGATACTGACTTGTTCGCCATCAAGAGAAAGAATGCGAGCGACTAAGTCGGTAACCCCATGCGCAGACGCCAAGAAGGCCGGCAAGCCGACATCCTGTGCGCGACGAACCCCCAGACCTCCATGCCGGATCGGCAAAGCCGCTTGTGCCCATTGAGCTTCGTTCAGCGAAACGTTCAAAATACTCTCTACCGACTCCTTAAGAGCTTCGTCGAAAGATGAGAGAGACTGTGGGAACCACCACGTCGGGGCAGTCCGCAAAAAGTATGTCAATTTCGGTACCGCGAAACACATGCGCAAAAGTATCAAAGCGACGTGGGCAGAAAGATTCTTGAGCCTTTTGTGGGCGTCGAGAAGGTTACGCCTGCGATCCTCTAGAGCCTCAGGGACCGCAACAGGGAAGATCGGGGCACCCAAGAGACTGAAAGAAATAGGTGAAAGCATAGTGAGACCCGGAAGAAAGGAAGAAAAGTGCGAGAACCCTGGCTCAGCCTCAGGGCCACAGGGGAAAAACTCACATTTAGATGAGTTTACCTCGAGGCCCAGCTCCCTGAGACGAGGAATTAATGTGCGGATATCTTGTTCCACATCCTCAGGTTTGCCACCCAAGATACCGTCATCCAAGTACCACACGTTCAAGGGTGATTTTAAATCGTGGATTGACGCTTGGACGGCCAGGCTAAAAGTGAGCGGCCTAAGAGGGTCTCCCTGCTGAGCTCCAACCTGAGACTTGATCAAGGAATCACCATAGTAAAGATTGGAAGGTGCCTCGTACACTTGATGGAGAAACGGGTATAAGGATGGGGTCTTCCCCCTCACCTCTCTCAAGAGAACATCCCTTTCCAGGGTATTAAACGCATTCTTGAGATCAAGCTTCACAATGATGCAGTTTGCGTTTTCGGTCCCCGTCGCAAAAGCACGAGTGGCATGTATGGCAGCCTCGCACCCGAGGCGCGTACCGAAGCCTAGTTGATGAGGCTGTAAATATGCTGCCATCTCTTCCTTAACGGCTCGACATGCCAGCTTAGCTGTCAGGCGCCGAAAGGTGCTACCAATGGCAATTGGCCTCAAACCCCCATCCTTCTTAGTGATAGCGCAAAGAGAAGCCCCGTACAAGTATGGGCATACCTCTCGATTTAATTGACCACTAAGCAAGAAATTGCACAACCTGCACAAAGACTCCAGAAGGCGTTGGCCATTGTCGCCCGCCGAACTGGACGTCAGTTCTTTTAGGTGCCCCGGTCTGATTCCATCTAGCCCTGCAGCCGAACCACTGTAGAAGGAGCCAAGAGCCAGGGACACATCCTCGACGGTGACAGTCAGCGGTAAACATGACTGATCTGGGGGTTCTGGAAAGACAAGAGGACGAGACGGCGAGGGGTGCTTCGATTTTAAAGCATCAAGAGTCTCAGGAGCAGATTGAGCTATGGTATCGTCAGACATTAACAGACGAACTGCTCCTCTTAGGTCCCCCTCATGCACCTTGGTTTCAATTGCCCTCGAAATAGAGTGGGATCCAAAAGACTTCCCTCCATCAATTTCCGGCGACTCCAAGCAGCAATGGCCAGAGGAACCGATATTATTTTTAACTTTCTGCACCATGTTACCCTTGTCCGATCTGCTTGGAGTCTTTAATGCTTTAAAAGAGAAGGTAAGGAGAGAGTACCAATGCTCAACGCCATTGTTAACCACACAGCTGTTTATAATTTGGGAAAGTTTTTCCGCCGCCAAACTACGCGCGCCCCGAGGGATGTGTCGCAAAACGGGCGTATCTCTTTTGAGTTTAGCCAGATTTTGAAATGACACCCCCTGCTGCAACGAACCCCGAGACGACAGCGTTGAACTCGCTGCAAAAGCCACCTGGCTACCTGATTGTATAACAGACGTCTTATCTTTATGCATGCGCCCTATGTGTATTTTGAGGCCCCGAGAACTAAAAAGACGCGATGAATCGGGACAGTGAGGGCACGGCGACATAGAGGAGGAACTCATTCTACCACAATCCGTATAAATTCTAAAAATAATTGATACAAAAACAAAACAACCAACTGTTATAATTATAAATAAAAAACAAAACCATTAACTAGACTAGAAACTAGACGAGACTTTAAATGGAACCTAAAAAAAATATATCACCATAAAATTAATCTATTTACTTTTATGTACCTATAAATAAAAATAAAAATAAAATACAACATGAATTAAATAATTACTTTGTAGCAAAATCTCAGAAACAAATAGTTATTTCATATATCAATTAAATTTAAAATTAAGTTAATAAATAATTAGTTCCGACAGACAAAATGAATAATTAAACAGGTATGTTGATAAATACCAAAAAGTCGAAATTCTAAAATGCAATAATATAAAAATTTAAACAATGTTATGTACTAAGAATAAAATAATGTCAAAAATAATAAAAGTCAACCCCTAAAACTAAGTTTTTACACTTTTCGAAACGTACCCGACGACAGCAGGCAGGTCTTCAATTCATCTTCTAGTGTTGCAAAATGCGTTGACTGGAACGTCGAGTGGAAGACAGGTGACGTTTCCAAACAAACAACGAAGTGACAGACCGTTCGTTCGGCGCCGGCGCAGTAGTGTGATTTTTTCGAAAAATATTGGTGGAATAAAATTGTTCAGCTCCAAATAAGTGCCCAATGTGCGTGTGTGCGTGGTTTTTGAAAAATTCAACCACCAATTATGCCGATGTATAATGGGACCAAGTTGGAAAATCGCCCTCCAAAAGTAAGTAAATACTTGCGTCACAGAGGTTATGTTGTTGGTCGCCGTCGACACTCGCTCTTAAGCAATTCTAAGCACTTTTATAAGTAATTACTAATAAAATTTTGACGAGCACTTTGTTTTGGGTCTTCCCTGGGCGGGGTTGCCAGCCCAAAAACCAATGCCCAAATTCACAATGATTAGAAAAATAATAAACGTTTTATGTTTATTGTCCGTGTCTTTACCAAAGCAATCTATCGCGCCAATATACAGGGTGTAAACCACCTCATCACGATGCCGTCAACCAAGCATTCTGTACATCAAATTAAGTAACTTTACCCAAAAATGATTGCTGGGAAACGGGGTGAAAAATTTTGGGGTGAAAAATCTTGTTTTGTGATAGTGTCAATGTAACGCACTAAAAACATTGTGATGATGGATGGATTGAATAGTACCCGTACTAAAGTAAAAATCTTGCATTAAAAACTTGTATTTAAAAAAAAAGTTGTCAAAAAGTTGCAACTTTGACCGCCAATATCTCCGTAACTAGAAGGTTCCCAGGTATGGTGTAGATCAAAATAAATATCGCAATGACGGGGAGAACAAGTGCCTTTCGGCTTCGTTAAGAGGTTTTTTACACCCTTTTTACGATCGTTGCATTTATTTCTTCGGAATTAGACGAAACGTCGCGTCGTCGACCAAAATCGGCGGTCGCATGTCTGCCTGAAGATCACTTTGGTTTGGACGCGACCTATGTTTTTTTTTTAACTTTTTAGGGTAATGAAGAGGAAAATAATGCACAGGAAGAAACTTCGTACGTAAACCTAATTGTTTCAAAACGATACATCTTTTACCACTTATATTTTTAAGTACGACAATTTAACTTTTTGATTTCTATTTCTAGTGATGAAAACAACGGCAGCTCTGTAAGTAACAGATTTTATGACCTATATAGATTTACCATTCTTAAAATAAACCGCTTTGTTTACATTTTATTGCTAAAGAGCTAAGTAGTCACTTACAGAAATACACTCGAGAGCAATGAATCCGGGTCACTTAAAGAATCCTAAAAATCTCGGAAACTAAAAATGCTAGGTTAATGCAATAAATTATATTTAATAGACAATGTAATACTCCTTAAATGAAGGTATTAAAACTTCTTAGTTATTGTATAGTTATATCATAAAAAAATCAAATTTGAAAAAGGGCCACTTTCGAAGATGGAACTACGAAATTACAGCATTTGGTTTTGCTTTTGTTTGTAATCTGTCATTGTCTGACTGTGTCGCTGTCAACAGTACAAAGAGTTCTCCGACGTTACGAAGAAACTGGTTCTAACCTACGCAGACCAGGAACGGGCAGAACCAGGTGTACCACAGCACGAGAAGACCGATACTTGGTGAACACCATGCTTCGAAATCGCTTTCTCACAGGAACTGAACTCACAAATCAGTTTCGACGCCTCGGAGGAAGTAACCCAAGTGCATGGACAGTAAGACGTCGGCTTGCTGAATCTAACTTAAAACCCCTTAGACCTGCAAACGGCCCTAAACTGGAGCGTGGGCATCGTATTTCAAGACTAAGATATGCCCAGAGCCACGTAAATTGGAGTATTGAAGATTGGTCAAAAGTTATGTTCTCCGACGAATCAAAATTTATGCTCTACAAGCACGATGGAAGACACAGAGTGTATCGAAGACCAGGGGAAAGATTCAAGCAAGCATGCATCGAAGAAAAAGTAGCCTACGGTGGTGGGTCTGTACTTGTGTGGGCCGGAATTTCTTCTGAAAGTCGCACAGAGCTGGTGATCATAGAAAACGGCTCTTTAACTAGCGTAAGATATGTGGAAGAAATCCTCAATGATCACGTTGGTCCATTTATGGTCAATTTAGGTGAGGATGCTATATTTATGCATGACAATGCCCGACTTCATACAGGTAGGATTGTGAATGACTACCTTCAAGAGATGAACATTACTCGTATGGAGTGGCCAGCGCGCAGCCCGGATATCAACCCGATCGAGCATGCTTGGGACGAGCTAGGCAGATGCGTAAAACAACGAAACCGGGGAGGGTTTCGTTGTTTTACGCATCTGCCTAGCTCGACATCAATCACGCTTCGTGAGCTCAAAATTGCTCTCACAGAGGAATGGGAGAATATTCCCCAAAATCGTATAAGGAACTTGGTGTACAGCATGCCAAACCGCGTAAACGCAGTAATGGAAGCACGAGGAGGCAATACGAAGTATTAAAATTCAAGAAAATCGTAATAAAGTTCAAAAATTTCATGTTTCCTATTTTTGTTTTAAGGAGAGATCAGCAGTTTTTTTTCTTTATGTAATTTTGTGTTAATAAAATGTTTGGTGACTCATATTTTTTTAACTTTCATTTAAGGAGTATTACATTGTCTATTAAATACAATTTATTGCATTAACCTATCATTTTTAGTTTCCGAGATTTTTAACATTCTTTAAGTGACCCGGATTCATTGCTCTCGAGTGTATTTCATAGAAAATCGTCCCTGTCATTTTCGAAGTGTTTTGTGATCAGTAGATATATGTATAAGAAGTTATAGGCCCCGCGCGCGTCGCGCGAGCTCCGAGGAATCGGTGGCTTGTTTAAATCATCGGTGGTTTTATTTCAAGTAGGTACCTACATAAAACCCTCATAGAATGATTTCATAATTTAGTACACCGCGCGGACTAAATTATGAAATCATTCTATGAGGGTATTAGTATGCACTTGAAATAAAACCATCGATTATTTAAACAAGTCACCAAATCCTCGGAGCTCGCGCGCAGACTATAGCTAAGAATGACTTATAAACTAGGTGACACGAAAGCGCTCATTTCAGCTCCAACAATTAAAGTTCCAGCAGAACAATAATATGTTTTTCATACACTTAAGTGTCCCCAAGTGTAACTAAAAACGACCATTAAAGTTCCTAAAATCGCTGTCCAACTTTATACAACTACTAACATCCATTTATACTCTTGATAAGTACATTTTACGCATAGTTTAATGGCAAACAACAGAGGGGTTCGTGTGAGGTTTATACCTATTCTATAGCTTTAACGTTAAACTTTGATTGGTACTGAAACTTAACGAGGAAATATTTGTTTTTTTTCCGTTTGTGTACTACTGCCGGGAAAAGGCTTCCTTTATAATGTCTCATGTGTGAGTTATGAACACAATTATTCCGTACATATTCTCCCTTCGGCTACTAAGTTGAGCCTGCAGAAAAGCTCCCAGAGCGGGTCGTCCAACTGCCATGACTCACCTGGAAGACTCTAAACCGACTTCGACACCATGTGGGCTGCTGCAAGTACAACTTGGTCCGGTGGGCGTATACCCATGAAGCTGAGTGCGATCGTGGAGTCTCTTCTGAAACCATGGCCCACCTCCGGACCTGTTCTTTGTGCAACTCCACCTGCACTTTATGGGACCTGTCCGAAGCCACTACCAACGCCTTCTATGTGACTGAATTCTGGCCGAAACAAATTTAACTATATTTGACGGTGCAGTTGGCACGGTGGCTGAGCGATTGCCTGATGACCTGCGTGTCGCGGTTTCAATAGGCAAGACGACAAAAAAAACTAATTAGTCCGTCAGTTAGATTATCAAAAAATAATTGACCCGTGTTTTTTCTTTTGATACGTAAACCAAAATTGACAAAGATATGACGCTTTTAAAATTCTCAATACGTCACGCCTAGGTATAATTTTTAGCTAGTTCTTACGTCACGAGCCCCCACTCCCGAGTTTTGATGCGTTGTAACTTTGTCAATATTCATTGATTTACAAAAACAAAAAATACATGTCGATTAATTTCCAATACTCTAACTGTCCGTCAGTTAGAGTATTGGAAATTAATCGACATGTATTTTTTGTATAGTACTAAATAGATTTGCAATTTTTTGATACTGTCGTCATGCCTATTCCTGCACGAATTAAATAATTGTATGATACGGGTAGTTGTTCTGGGTCTGGTTGTTTGTGTATGTGAGTTTAAATATTTGTAAACGCACCCACGATACAGGAGAAATTCCTTGTTTGGGGTAACAAAAAATAATTATGGGACACGACATGAAGAAGAAAAAGATAATTAATGATATTTACTTTTAGGCGATCGAGTACATTTTGTCAGAGAAAAACTCACTGGTCTTTGCATCATCTCAAAAATAAACTTTTACAGGACTTGCTAAATCTCCGCACTAGGAGAACTGATGACAATGACGACACTGGCAGCAGAAAAGATTCCGCATCTACTTCTTCTACGGAATCGGGGAGTTCAGACTATGAGAGGAACCCGGGCAACCCGTTCACAGTGCACAAGAATAAATACAAACAAAACTGGCCTTACAATCATTTTGTAAGTTTACACTTTAGATACTAGTTTTGACTGATCGAATGTTAGTAGATTTTTTTTTTTTTGTAGGTACTTGACGTTCAGGTAAAGTGACATTCAATGGGTTTGGCCGGTGAAAGCTGAAAGCAGATGGCGCTAGCATAGTTTGTTACCTGTTAATATAAAATAACGTTACCAGATTTTCTACCGATGACGATGTTTGGAACAAACTATGCTAGCGCCATTAGTTTCACAGTTGCCACCCCCATTAGTGACATCGATCGTAGAATTGTGATATAAGTTATCGAAATGCTTATGCCTATCGTAAAAAAACGAAACAAATGCTACTGACAACTGTCAATACCCAGCTGCAGTCCATTTACAGTTATTATGCCTGTGGCTAGACTGTACCTAGGTAGTTTATTTAGGACTATTATTTATTTATTTTACTATTTATATACACACAGTATACAGCACAGGAAAACACATAAAAAATATGAGTACATAGGTACTGCTTATTTCTTAAGAAATTTCTGCCAGCAGCCCTGCAAAAGGAGAAATGAAAAAGAAATGTAGACAATAGCGTGTGAGAGAAGGAAGAGAATACAGATTATGTGCCTTACCTAACTTAACCTATTAAGATATATAAATACACATAAAAGTAGATATTAATAAATACTTATATAAATACATAATGCTAAGATATACATATAGATTAATAAATATAATAAATCATGGTTGAGAGGAAAGGTAATGCTCTTTCACTCTGGATTTGAATAGTGAAATGGTCTTCAAATCACGAACGCTAGGCGGAAGTGCGTTCACAACCTTACAGCATGGACGGAGAAGGAATACGAGTAATAGCTGGATTTATGAGGATGGGATTTAAGTAGGGATCGAAGGTGCGATCTACACGGTGCGTCAGTAGGGCGAGCATAAGAAAAACGCTCGCGCAGGTAAGAAGGATAGGACGGGTTGTGTAGGATATTGAAAAGGAGACATAGGATCCTACTGTTCCTGCGAAGGCGGATTGGGAGCCACTTGAGTTCTTTGCGAAGATTAGAAACGTGGTCATATTTACGGAGACCAAAAATAAAGCGAATACATAAATTTTGCAAGCGCTCAAGCTTATTTTATAGCTCCTCAGTAGCATCCAGGTAGCAGGCATCAGTATAATCTATTATCGGCTGAATAGGTGTCTGAGACTATCTTGCCTGAAATGTCAAAATTTCGGAACATCAGAATTTTATGACTATATATTTTTAAAGGACGTTGGGAATATTGACTATTGTTCCACCCATCACTTATTATTTCAAACAAAAGATAAATAAAAAAAAACATGTTTTGAGTACAATATATTCCGAAAACAGAAACATATCACTGAAGAAGTTCATTTTGAAAATAAAAATGTATTTTTACATCTAATTAAATTACGTTTGTTCTAAAATTATGTAAATTGATACTGGAGATAATAATTGTGATACTTTTAAGATGGATGGCGATCATATGAATATCAATCCGTTTGGACCTCAGTTTGGAAGCTTAGGACCCTCTGGTCCCGAACTATTCTTTGGTAGAAAGTGGTGGTACTTCAATCAGGTACTTCTATATTTTAAAAGTCTTTTGTGTAATAATTGTTGACATGAGACAGCAACGAAGGTATGAAAACTTAGACGACCGCTTTACAAAGTCGATGATTTTCTGATATCCTATGCTATTTTTGAGTCCGCGTAACACTGGTCAGTCTCGCTCACTCGTCAGTTTATTTAATTTGACATTTCGTTGATCGTCACTTTCGCTGATTCGACAGTTGCGTCAACTCGACAGTTTCCATAATTTGCCAGTTTCGTCGATTCATCACTTTTATCCCATTCGTCAGTCGAAGTACAGTCGGTAGGAAACCGTCTGTTAATTTTAATATGTATTGAGATCTATTTATTTATTTTATTATTTTATTACACACAGAGGATAACACAGAAAAATTACAAATAACATAATATTTGAGTACATAGTACTACTTATTTCTTAAGAAATTTCTGTCAGCAAACCTGCAAAAGGGATGGTGTGTGAGTAAAAGAAAGAGAATTATGTGTTTTTGTGCCTTACCTAACTTAACCTACAATATTTAATATTTAAATACTATTTTTTAAAGTTTTATAAAGGGAGGATAAATACATTTATTTTAAAATAAGGCAAAAATGTTTAGAAAACGAATATCTCTTGGATTAGATGAAATAATGAAAATCATTGTGGGCGAGATCATGAAAGACGGACCCGAAAAAATATCGACATTTGGACGTACTTAACAACATTAATAGAAAAATTTATTTATTTATTTCACACATGTTTCCTTTGCCATTACAGATAATAAATTTAATGCGACAAAGTAACTTAAAAATATGCTTAAAAATATATGCTTAACTATACATTACATGCTACACAGTAAGTGGCCCTTGTGAACTCACTTAGTGTGCAGGTGAATATGTCTATGGTGTCCGCCACTGTGTTGAGAGTGCGCAGGTTAGTGCGCGCACACGGCATCACCAGCAGCTGCGGCCTGCGCCGCCGCGCCACGTACCTATCCGGTAAATTAAACCCTATTTCTGATAGTATACCTGCGTTTTGTATACTACCTCTTAAAACTTTAAAAAGATACGTTGCCAATGCCACTGATGAAATGATTAAAATGATGAAATGATTAAAAGAGAAATCCATCTATTAAAATTTATCCATCAATCATCAATTCATTTCCATCTTAATTGTCTGTTATCATAATTACAAATACACACAAGTACAATACAAACACCATGTTATATTATATAATATATAAATTGCAGTTAAGTTTCAAGTGAGTAAGAAGTTAAGTTTTTTTTTTATATTAATATAATTTACTTTACAAATACAAGTTGAAGTTTGATTAAAATTAGGATAGGGGTTCCTTACAGCAGTTTAGTTATCCACATTAATTGTTTATTATATTTTTCCTCGAGTGAAGTAACGAAACTGGTAAATTATGGAAACTGTCGAGTTGACGCAACTATCGAATTCACACAACTGTCCAATTAGCGAAAGTGACGAATCAACGAAACTGTCGAATTAAATAAACTGACGAGTGAGGGAAACTGACTCCTATTTTTACGTGCCGGTATTTTTTTCCCTATCAGTATAATCTAAATGTAGTGAATTGGATATCTCTAAATAACACCTAAAAATACTTATAATATATTAATTAATTTTTAATTTTGTTTTTCAGGACGACTACAAGCCGATGGGCTAACTTTTACGTTTATTATAATTGTTTGTTTAGGAGACCTATCTTATATTATTATGTAAATATACCTACATTTAATTTTATTATTTTGCGATTTTTATTGTTTCGTTTGTAAACCCCTTTTCCTGTTACTATAAGCCTGGAAAGTCCCCTCCCATGATTTCGATTTTTTTAGGGCTAAAATGGACCCTGGCTTGGATCTTGTAATGCCGATACTAACTTTAACTGCTACCTGGAAATTGTTGTTGTTGAAAGAAATAATAATAAAATAGTTTATTGTCACTGAGAAACATACATTAGTATACACTAAAATTAACAAGATGCTAACTATGGTGCAGAAGTCTGTATTACAGATATTGTGAGCCCTGCCTCTCAAACTAGGATAACCTGTATCTTAAGAGACAGTGTTCAGCTGTGGGGTTACTTAAAAATATGGATTATACAACTACGGACTGTGCCAACTTATTGTTCGTGCTAACAATCAGATTTACTTTAAACATTTCTAAGAAATAGGAAAGGAAAGGAAAAATAAATATAAAATAACAATTCAATACCTATGTATGCGCATGAGTGAAATACATTGACTTAACAAAAAAAAAAAGATAACCCTTCATTTTGAAATCCCAACACTTCCAAGTGTTGGAAGAAAATAATAATCCGAGCTCCACAATATATTATGGCACCCAAAATACCCCATTATCATCATCATCTGCCTAGCCTTTTCCCAACTATGTTGGAGTTGGCTTCCAGTCTAACCGGATGCAGCTGACTACCATTATTTTTGACGACCCGATTGGCGCAGCGGTTGCGAGGCTGCCTTACGTTCTTAGGGTCCCAGGTTCGAATCCCGGTAAGAGCAAATGTTTGTGTGATGAGCACGGACATTTGTTTCCGAGTCATGGATGTTTATATATATATATATATATAAACATCCATATCCATCCATTCCGCATCATATATATAATACGTATGTATTTACAAATAAAAAGTATCTATGTAGTATATCAACGATCTGGTGTCCACGACACAAGCCTCGTTGCTTAGTGTGGCACTAGATGGCGCTGTGTGTAATGTCCAGCAATATTTTTTGTTTTTTTTTTTACATAGAGCGACTGCCTAGATCTGACCTCCACAACCCACTTAGTACTGGTTATCAGACTTTCGAGCCACTGACTACTTAGATCGACTGACAAAGATCTACAAATAATAGCTGGGACTAACGGCTTAACGTACTTTCTGAGGCACGGAGGAAACTTGTATTGTAATGGGTGGTCACCCATCCACGGACTAACCTAGGCAGACACGTTTTAACCTAAAGATCGAACCGAGCGGCTGTTACTACTTACCACCCTCTCCTTTACTGTACTTATCGTACTGTACCTACTATTAAAACGAATCTAAAATCAAGCTAGTTCTATAGATAGGCTTCAATTTCCTGCACAGCATAAAAGGTGCAGATTTCACGTTCACTATTCTGCGGCTACGCTGGCTACACTGAATGATTTTGACGCCTCACACTATACGAGTCGCGTCAAACTTCAAGGCTTTGGTTGCGTTGAAAACAACACTATGCAATAACTACAAGGAGTTACGATGTTACGGAGATATATGGATAAGCTGTGCAATGTGTATTTTTGAAAGATTGTCTGTCTAGTTTTTTTGCGTCATACATTCAGGTGTTGTGTCGTGGGCTCAATATCAGAGCACAGAGTCCCTGAATGGTCTCCTGATCCTAATGGTTGAACATATATGTAAAGGCACCCCAAAACATGCACTTTAAGTGATCTCTACCTGCGCTGCCAAAACGGGCGACGACAACACACTGACTATTTAAATTATAATAATAGGACGAAGGATTATTAAATGCGTGTCGTTCTACGGCAGCTCAAGCAGGCTTAAGGTCACCCAAAGGGCAATGGAGAGGGCTATGCTCGGAGTTTTCTTGCGCGATCGAATCTGAAATGAAGTCATCCGCAAGAGAACCAAGGTTACCGACGTAGCCCGAAGAATTGCAAACTTAAGTGGCAGTGGGTAGGGCACATTGCTCGCAGAACGGATGGCCGATGGGGCCGAAAAGTTCTGGAGTGGCGACAGTGAACCGGAAGACTTTGCGTTGGAAGGCCTCCCACTAGGTGGACCGATGACCTGGTAAAGGTTGCAGGAATCCGCTGGATGCGATTCACACGGGACCGGTCAATGTGGTGACTTTTGGGGGGGGGGGGCTACGTCCAGCAGTGGACGTCTTTCAGCTTAAATGATGATGACGGCAGCTCGCTACTTAGCTGTATGAGGTGGGAACGTCTTCAGCCACTACATTGCAAACCTCCGCCACTCTACGCACAGATGCATGGCTAGCAAACAAATGAACCGCGCATATTCCGTGGCAAACTCCTACACTGTGCGGTTACTACGTACCAGGTGGATGGTTGACTGAATACATGTCTTTTTCCTATCGGTTCCTTATTTATTTATTAAGGTTCTTTAAAAGGGTAAGTTTAACTATTTGTTTGTTCAAATCAAACTACTAACCTATTGCAAGTATACTAAACATCAAACATACTAGCTACCATTACTACTTCTAGATTTAGTTTTTATTTTACTTAGAACATAAATTGAATACGTAATTTATATCGACTAGAGAAATATATATTTAAACAACCGATACGAAAACGTAAATAGTATTGTGAATTTTAGAATTTCACAACTTCACGACGGCATAGTGCTCCAAGTTTTGAGTGAAAAGCTATTTTTCAACAAATATAGGTACTTCTAAACCTGCTTAAACAAATCATCATCATCATCTGCCTAGCCTTTTCCCAACTATGTTAGCGTCGGCTTCCAGTCTAACTGGATGCAGCTGAATAGAATACCAGTGTTTCACATGGAGCGACAGCGTATCAGACCTCCACAACCCAGTTAGTACTGGGTAATGCGGTACCCCTTGGTAAGACTGGTTGTCAGACTTCCGGGCCACTGACTACCTGTAACGACTGTCAAAGATCTACAAATGACAGCCAGGACCAACAGCTTAACGTGCTTTCCGAAGCACGGAAGAAACTCGGTATGTAATGGGTGGTCACTGATCCACACCTACTAATAGACCTGCTTAACCATACCTGGCAAAATGTGAGTGTAGTACAGATTCATCTCTTGTATATCTATGGCATCCGCATTGCGCCAGTCAGCTTCAGTCCCATCCCACTTATTAGGCCATAATCAAAACCCTATGTTGCTGATGAGTTTCTAAACCCGTTTTTACCTGAAAGGCGCAGCGGGAGTGAGACTGCCTTACGTTCTTAGGGTCCCGGGTTCGAATCCCGGAAGGAGCAAATGTTTGTGTGTTGAGCATGGACATTTGTTTCCGAGTCATAGATGTTTATATGTATAATAAGTATGTATATACAAACAAAAAAGTATATATGTAGTATATATCAACTATCTGGTGTCCACGACACAAGCCTCGTTACTTAGTGTGGCACTAGATGGCGCTGTGTGTAATTTACAGCGATATTTATTTATTTATATTTAAAGTGAAAACCCCATAACACGTTGACGGACCAGGAAATCAAACCCAGGAACTTGTGCACAGCAATAGCGTCTGTGACCACCTCGATTCCTAGACAAATGTAGCTACGAGGAGACATTAATAGTACATTGTGTATTAAGAACTGTAAGTAAGGAATTACGATCAAGGCTCTAGTAGAAGGGGTGCGAAGTCAGAAGTCCTCCACGTGTGTCCGGCGTCTGCTCGTCCCTCTCGATACGTCTGGAGGGAAGAGCAGCTGCTGGGCCGGTGCACCCCGGGCGCGGCAGTATCCTTCTCCGGGGAATGAGGGGAAATGAGAATTTCCTCTTATTCCTCGGGGAGTGGTACTGCCGCGGCCAATTATTCTGACATGGGTGGGGTCCGACTCGGACCAAAGGTGCGTTCCTTTGCGTGCCCCTCTGGTCAGCAGAGGGCATAGCAGAGGAGTGAGGGCGGGCTCGGTGTGCACTTACCCTGCCTCCGAGCAGACAGAGAAGGATCGTCCTCCTCTGTCACCGCCGGTCTCGTAATCCCAACGTCGAAGTGTCGTGGATCAAGTCTCGCGGCTTCGACAGGGACCGAGGGTCTTGGCTTAACCGCCCGGACCGCGAGGTAGAAAACCTCTCTAAAAAGTTACCCCGAATCCCAAGTGGCGACGCACCGCGAGGGGATGTATGGCTGACGGGTGTTCCATAGAACAAATCAGTCGCTAGTGCGCTCCTCGCCAGGGTACCTGCAGACCCCCTGGCGAGTAACAAATACTAAAATCTGCCCTTCTAGGTACAGGGGTCTCTGCCTAGATTGAGCCTATTTCCCCCATACTCGTGGGTACAAAATGGAAGAATCAATAAAACAAAAACAACAACCAACCGCCGGCAACGGCAAAGAAGAGGAAAGGAGGGATGCGGGGTCGGAGTCCGACGCCGCATCCAGCGATGTGAGCGGGGGAGGCTCAGTGAGCTCCCGCCGCGAGAGGGCCGGGACTGTTGCGGAGAACAGTAAGTTCTTCCGCAAGCGGTCCAGGCGGGATGGCGACCAAGTGTCGTCTTCCGAGGGAGAGTTGGCCTCGGCCCGGAAGATCCCCACCAGCAGGCGCGGGGGGATCCGAGGCAAGAGGGCGGGCCTCTCTGCCTCCGAGCGATCGGCCAGACTGGCCGAAGAGGGGCGCCACCCGGGCATTGCTCTTGGGTCTGGCGAAGAGGCGGGTGAACCTGGCAGCTCCGAGGCGGAGCGTAAGGCCAGGTTCGCAAAGGAGGTGGAAGCCGCCATAAGGGGAGTGGCCTTGAAACAGAAGACCTCTTCGAAACTCAAGGCCATACCCGGGGCTTCCGCCTCCATCATGGCTGCAGCGGAGGCCAATTTCGGGGGACCTCCTCCTCCGCCTCCTCCTCCTGCGATAGACGGAGAGGAGGTGGCCAAATTGCGGGTGGAGGTGGCCCGCCTGACGGCCGCCACGGAGGCTCTCCGAAAGGAGAACGCTAGGCTACAAGCGGACTTGGCCAGTCTGCGTGAGCCTAGCTCCCGCGTGGCGCCTCAGAAGGGGGGTCCGCAGCAGCGGCAGAGCCAGCCTGAGCCGGTCGAAAACCAGGTCTTGAACCTGGTTCGCCAGGAGCTGGCCTCCTTCCAGGCACGGTTTTCCGTCCTGGAGGGAATCGTTTTGCGCCCCCCCCCTGGCGGCAAGCAAGGCGGCCACGGGCCCGAAGGCGGCCTCGTACGCGGCGGCTACGGCTGCCGCACCCAGACCGGGGCCGTCCAGCCGGCCCTCCGGCACAGCAGTGGTGGCCCCTCCCCCAAAGCCGGCTCCGGCGAAACCGACGCCGGCTAAGAAGGCGCCCAAGGGGAGGAAGGGCAAGGCAGCTGCACAGGCGGTGACTGTGCAGCCGCCGGTGCCAGTGACGAGTGGGCCAGCGCCGGCGGCACGTCAGCCGCCGCCGCCGCCACCGCCCACCCAGCAGTCCCCTACACCTCCCGCGGCGGAAGCCGGTTGGCAGGTGGTCGGGGAAAAGGAAAAGGGGCGGAAGGCGGCCAAAAAGGCCCGGGACCAGGAGCGGCAGCGCCAGTTCAGGGCGCGAAAGAGCGCGGCTAGGCTCCGCGCCCCGAAGACCGCGGCTGTAGTGATTACACTACAGCCGGACGCGGAAAAGAGGGGCGTGTCCTATCGCGACCTGCTGGCGAAGGCAAAGGAGGCGGTGGACCTCGGGGAGCTCGGGGTCACCGGGGGCCTCCGGCTTAAGGTCACGGCGACGGGGGCTCGTATGCTCGAGGTCCCCGGGGAGGCCAGTGGCCCGTCCGCTGACGCTCTAGCTGAGAAGCTCAGAGCGTCCCTAAACGCGGACGAGGCCCGAGTGTCCAGGCCCGTCAGATGCGCAGACCTGCGCATCTTGGGTCTGGACGACTCGGTGACCAAGGAGGAGGTGGTGGCCGCCGTCGCCAGGTCCGGTGGGTGTCCTGCTGAGCAGGTCAGGGCAGGCACCCTACGTCCGGACCCCACGGGCATGCATACCGTTACGGTATGCTGCCCTGTGACGGCGGCGAAAACTATTGTGGAGGGCCGAAGGCTCTTGGTGGGATGGGTGTCAGCGCAAGTAAAGCTGCTGGAGCCCAGGCCTCTGAGGTGCTACCGCTGCCACGTGGGACACCACGTGTCAGTCCGGTGCGCCTCGGAGGTTGACCGCAGCGGTCTGTGCTTCCGCTGCAGCCAGCCCGGGCATGTGTCCGCAGGTTGCTGCGCCACGCCGCACTGCGACGCATGTGCGGCGGCTGGCAAGCCGGCCGACCACCGGGCTGGGAGCAAGGCCTGCGCTCCGCCCACCAAGGCCACTAGGGGGAAGGGAAGGCCCTCCACCGCCACCGCCACCGTCGCCACCGCCGCAGCCACAACCGCCGCCGCTGCCGCTCCCGCTGTCGTCGCCACAGGGGGGCCCTCACAGGGGGCTAGGGAGGAAGCGTTGATGGAATGCCAATAACGGCTCCACTTCGCTTCCTCCAAGCGAACATCAACCACTGCGCCTGTGCTCAGGATCTGTTGCTCCAGAGCATGGCGCAGTGGTTGATCAACATCGCTGTGGTCGCTGAGCCGTATTTCGTCTGGCCCAGGGAAGACTGGGTGGCGGACCTAAGCGGCTCAGTGACCATAGTGTCGTCGGCCGCCGCCGGCACCCCGACCCTTGAAAGTGTCAGGAGGGGTCGGGGGTGCGTAGCAGCCCGGTTCGGGGAGATCGTCGTAGTGGGTGTCTACTTCTACCCGAGCCGAACTCTCGCCGAGTTCCACAACTCTCTCGCAGAGTTGAGTGCCGTCGTCGGAAACCATTCCCTCCCCGTGCTTGTGCTCGGGGACTTCAATGCCAAGAACTTGGCTTGGGGTTCCCGTTGCACAGACGTGCGGGGAAGGATGGTGGAGGACTGGGCCCTGGAGAAGGGCCTGGTCGTCCTAAATCGGGGTTCTGTCGCCACGTGTGTGAGGATGCGGGGCGAGTCGGTGGTGGACATTTCGTTCGCTAGCCCCGCCCTGTCACCGCGTGTCGTTGACTGGCGCGTCATGGAGGGGGTGGAGACCTATTCCGACCACCGGTACATCCGGTTCGACGTCTCCACCCGGACCTCAAGCGCGCCGGTCCAACAGGCCCCGAGTGGTCCGCGCTGGGCGCTGAAGCAGCTGGACCGGGAGCTCCTCCTGGAAGCCTCGATCGTGCAGGCCTGGGTGACATCACCGGACAGGCCTGCCGACGTTAACGATGAGGCAGGGTGGTTCCAGGAGGCCATGTCCGATATCTGTGACGTGGCAATGCCCCGAGTCCGGCCAGGAAGCGCCCGGCGTCAGGTGTACTGGTGGTCGCGTGAGCTGACGTCTTTACGGGAGGCGTGCGTGGCTGCGCGACACCTGTACGCCAGGCACCGCAGGCTCCGCATTCGCCCACCGAATGCGGCAGCCATTGAGGCGGAGCTATATGAGGGCTACAGAGCGGCGAAGACCGCCCTCCGCGGGGCTGTCCTGCGGGCCAGGGATCTGGCCCGCGAGGAGATGCTGGGGGCTCTCGACAGAGATCCGTGGGGGCGCCCTTACAAGATGGTGCGGGATAAACTCCGCACCTGGGCCCCCCCGCTGACGCAGAGTCTCCGGCCTCAGCTCGTGGAGGACGTGGTGAGCGCTCTGTTCCCCTCGCGAGGGGAACACCCGCCCCCGCCTATGGCTCCGCCGGCTGCGGTGCCGGAAGCGGACCACGGAAGCGACGACGACGACGCTCCGGAAGTGACCGGGGTAGAACTGAGAGTGGCGGTACGCAGGCTCAGTGCCAAAAATACCGCCCCGGGACCCGACGGCTTGCCTGGCAAAGCCTGGGTCCTGGCCTCGGAGGCTCTCGGTCCCCGACTGGAGGGGTTCTTAAGCGCATGCTTGGAGAGGGGCCAGTTCCCGCTTCGCTGGAAGACGGGGAAGCTGGTCCTCATCCGGAAGCCGGGGCGCCCGGCGGACTCTCCGTCCGCCTACCGGCCCGTGGTGTTGCTCGACGAGGTGGGCAAGCTCTTTGAAAGAGTCATTGCAAACCGCCTCGTCGAGCACCTTGCGGGGACGGGGCCGGACCTTGCGGAACACCAATATGGTTTCCGCAAGGGGCGCTCTACGGTGGACGCCATCATGCGCGTGAGAGCCCTCACGACGAGGGATGCGGTGTCCAGGGGTGGGGTGGTCTTGGCGGTGTCTCTCGACATCGCCAACGCCTTCAACTCCATGCCCTGGAGCTGCATAAGGGAGGCACTCCGGTATCACCGGGTGCCGACCTACCTTCGTCGTGTGGTCGGGGACTACCTGACGGATAGGGCCGTCATCTACCCCGGTCGCAGCGGAGACTGGAACCGGCGAGAGATGTCGTGCGGTGTTCCACAGGGATCGGTTCTGGGGCCGTCCTTGTGGAACATCGGGTACGACTGGGTGCTGCGCGCCGACCTCCCTAGCGGTGTCAGCGTAGTTTGCTACGCTGACGACACGCTGGTGCTGGCACAGGGGAGGTCGCACGAGGCGGCGGCCGACACTATGACACGCGGGGTTGCGATAGTCGTTGAGAGGATCCGGCAACTGGGTCTCGAGGTGGCATTGCACAAGTCCGAGGCCATGTGCTTTCATGGGCCTCGGAATGCGCCACCTCCGGGATCCTCAGTGATGGCAGGAGGGGTTTCCATTGGCGTCGAGTCGACGTTGAAGTACCTGGGACTTGTCCTCGACAGCCGGTGGAACTTCGTGGAGCATTTCCGACGTTTGGCCCCCAAACTGGAGCGGACAGGGGCTGCCTTCAGGCGGCTCCTGCCCAACCTGGGGGGGCCAAACGCCTCCTGCCGGAGGCTCTACGCGGGAGTCGTGCGGTCCATGGCCCTTTACGGGGCCCCGGTGTGGGCGCGTTCATTGAGGCAGCGAGCCGCCAACTATTTGAACGCGCCCCAAAAGGTGGTGGCCGTAAGGCTAATCCGGGGGTACCGCACGATCTCCCGCGAGGCGGCGAACCTCCTTGCCGGATTGCCGCCATGGGATCTGGAGGCAATAGTCCTCGCGCGCCTACACGAGTGGCGCGCGGAGGCGCTACGCCGGGGGGAAACTCCGCTGCCGCGGCAAATTGTCGCTCAGCGGACGGACTTCCGGCGGGATCTCATGGCGACATGGAGAGAGCGACTATCGCAACCCCGTGCAGGGCACGCCACAATAGTGGCGATAAGTCCCCTCTTTGAGGAGTGGCTGGAGAGACGCCACGGCGTCCTCACCTTCCGCCTGACGCAGGTTCTTACCGGACACGGATGTTTCGGTAAGTTCCTGCACCGAATCGGGCGGGAGGAAACGCCCGGGTGCTATCATTGTGAGGATAGGCCGGAGGACACGGCGGAGCACACTGTGGAGGTGTGCCCTGCTTGGGTGGAGCACCGCCGTGTCCTCGAGGTGGCGATCGGCGGCGGCGACCTCTCGCTCCCGGCCTTGGTTCGTGCCATGGTCCGGAGCGAGACGGAATGGGACGCCGTCACCTCCTTCTGCGAAGCAGTCATGCTAGCGAAGGAGGTGGCGGAACAGGACAGGGAGAGATCCTCACGTCCCGGCCGCCGCGGGAGACGCCCCGGGCGTCGGGGGCCACGTGGTGGCTTCCGGCCACCGTAGGCGCGGGCCTGTGGACGGGGAGCTATGGGCTAGCTCGCCGTCCGTACGTCTCATGACGACAGGCCGTGTCGACGGCGCGTTCGTGTTCCACGCGCGCCTCAAAGAGAGTCAGCAATAAGGAAGGGGTCCGCAAGGGCCGAAGCCTGCCGGGGCTGCGGGACTATTCGAAAGAGATACCGTGGCCCCGGAACACAAAGGGCGATGAAGGAACATGGATGGGTTTTAGTCAGTAAAAGTCTGACACTCCCTCCTGCTCAGCCCAGAGCGGGAGAAGTCATTTGATGATTTCCCATCCGAAAAAAAAAAAAAAAAAAAAAAAGGCTCTAGTAGAAGCCCGAAGTCGAAGACTGAGGGCTTTCTGAGTCGAGGTTCGTAATTTCCGTACCGTCCGTGATACATACAATGTTTTTCATCACATTTGCGAGTAAATAAATAAAATTATAGGGCAGAAAAAGTGATATGTAGCGAGATTGCAATTAAATTCCTGTTAAGATAACATTGTAAGACAATTTTTTAATTTTGATCTGATGTAAACTCCTTGCTTGAACTTGAACCTACATGACCTGTGTGCAGTGCTACAAATTAAAAATACCGAACTTGGGCTTCATGGGAAGAAAAAGGGTCGAGGTTTTTATACGGGACATTGCGGCCAAGTTAACCTGCATGTTATGATACTGTTTACGTGTAAGTGTGATGAAAAATACGTTACCGCATCTAACTGGCACCCCACCTTAGCCCGACACATCCGCCGACGTCATTAGTAGGCCGCGCTAGTATGTCACGACAAGCCAGAGCAACAGAGGTTTTGTGGCCTTTTTGGCTGTTCTTTTCGCAATTTTTTAATTAAGATTTTTGGTGTTAAGAGGTCTGTGATTGGGTTTTAAAAAACCAGCATAAATCATAGATGATCGTAGTGAACATTTTTGAACTACAGGAAGATCTTTAACTTATCTTGAATGCGAAGAACTGGAAACTCGGTATGTAATGGGTGGTCACCCATCCAAAAACCACGTAGGCAAGTGCGGCTTTACCTAAAGGTCGACCCATCATTTCAGCCGAAAGACGTCCACTGCTGGACATAGGCCTCCCCCAAGTGTCGCCACATTGACCGGTCCCGTGCGACTCGCATCCAGCGGATTCCCGCAGCCTTCACCAGGTCATCAGTCCACCTAGTGGGACGCCTTCCAATGCAACATCTTCCGGTTCGCGGTCGCCACTCCAGAACTTTTCGGCCCCATCGGCCATCCAAGCATATAGCCAATATCCCCTCAGCGTTGCACGCTCATTGTTGCCCAGTCCCTGCAGATAGCCAGTGTAGGTGTCCCAATATTAAGAAGACTGATTAAATAAAATACCTGGGTATTATAATAGATGAAACCCTTTCCTTCAAACAACATATGGAAGCTCTAAATAATAGAATTCGGAAGCTGATATTCGTATTCAAAAAAATACGATATATTACAGATCCAAAAATACTTAGGCAAGTATATTTTGCTCTTTGTCAGTCAATTCTGACTTACTGCATTACTTCATGGGGTGGGGCGAGAAAAACTCTGTTATTGCCCATTGAAAGAGCTCAAAGAGCTATTCTCATGGTGGCTACTTGCCGCCCTTTCCTTTTCCCCACTAACCTCCTGTATAAATCTTGTGAAGTACTAACAGTTCGACAGTTATTTATTATGAGCACTGTACTAAAACAACACGCAGCACTTCCATACAGCACTGAATTCACAAAAAAAAGACGGAAAGATATAGTTTGCCCTCAAAAAAGTACAAAACACGCTTTCACAGCCAAGTTTTATATGTACCTCGGACAGCTACTCTATAACAGGCTTAATGAAAAAGGAAGCATCTACTCCTTAAATCACAATAACTGCAAGAAAATCCTCAAGGAAGCTCTTCAAACTATGTCCTATGAAGATACAGAGAAGTTATTACTTGTGCTAAAGTAAATATTGTTCACATTAGTGTTATTTTTTTAATTAGTTTGCTAAGTTAAAATAGTAAAAATGTTATATACCTTTTACATTGTTACCAATATTATTAATAAGACATATGATTATTTAATCAATTAATGTTACCTCAAATCGCCTGAAACACAGGATTACCTAGTTCAGGCTCAAAGCATGGGTGAACTTGACATAGATTTAAGAAAAACTAAACATTTACCTTATATTTTTTGAATTAAATTTTATTATTTTATTATTTATTATTATTATCCGTTCTGCGAGCAATGTGCCCTGCCAACTGCCACTTAAGTTTGGCAATTCTTCGGGCTACGTCGGTAACCTGGGTTTCTCTTGCGGATGTCTTCATTCCTGATTTGATCACGCAAGGAAACTCCGAGCATAGCCCTCTCCATTGTCCTTCCTTCTGATGAGGCCCATTGTGAGCAACCACGAAAGATCGACCCGAGTGGCCATTATTTAGACAGGAGCTTCTAATTCAAACTTTGCTATGTTCCTACGAAATCATTAGGAAATCTGGTACCATCATCATCGTCAATTTAGTGACATTTTGTTCTTCTAAGACAATTTACCTAGCTGTTTTTACATTGCAACGCTCATACGCGCGTATACGCCCTGAAACCCACTGGTAATTTGCGTAGGCGCGCGTTTCATATACGTGGGTAGAATGAATTAAGTTCGAAGTTTCCACTTCATCATGCGGTGGTTAGAGCGTTGTACCGACATCTGGGCAGCCTCTTATGAACCAATTTTAAGCTCCGAGAAACAATTTACATAAATATTGACAGGATACGTCATGTACACCTACGTCTTTAAAACCCCAAGAACACCTGGCTCCTGGCAGTGAACAACAGTGGCCTATTTGGAAAGCTCTGAATCGATTGCGTACCCAAGGAGGCCGCTGCAAACATAACCTGGCAAAATGGGGTGTAATTGGTTCTTCCAACACCGAGTGCGAGTGCGGCGCTCCGGACCAAACAATGCCCCACCTGATGGAGTGTCCTAGGTGTCCGTCTACCTGCACTCTTGACGACTTGCACAGCGCCTCCACCGCTGGAATAAACGTGGCCACCTACTGAGCCCACACCGTTTAATTGGAAGGAAAATCGACACGATAAGATAAGAAGAGCCAATGAAATTAAAACTTTAGTTTATTATTATTTGACTGCCTCGTTGGCAAGCACGATGGCTGAGCACGAAGTCCTGGGTTCGATTCTCTCGAAAGAATTTTCTGGAACTAAGGCACCCGATGTTTTAATTTTACTAGTCATCGCACTGGAATACGGGCTAACGACTACTAGTAGTTTGAGTCGATTCCCGGCACCCGTGTGCACTGATAGTAGTGAAAGGATAATTGGCATCGGGTAACCGAAACAATGAAGCTGGGCTAGATTGCCCTTAACCCTGTTCATTAAGACTTGGTTTTTTGCTCGCATTCTATAAGATATCGAATTCGGGGGAACGACCAAGTGTAAATACGCCATAATGCGTGTCTGGCGCAAGTCACCTCGCAACCACATTTCGTAGTTAGGTAATTAACTTTTAAGTTAATTTCACGGCAATCATTTTAATGTTATTGAAGTTGCTGCAGCGTTTAATTTTTATAACAGAACCTTTTAACAACATGAGTGTTGATTGAACAATGAAATGGAATCCTTCAAGTATATTTTTATATTTGTTTTAATTGTAAGAAATAGTTTAATTACTTATGAACCCATTTTGTCTCTAGATCAGCTATCTTGTTCTTCTTACACAATCGGGCATCGATATGGGTAGAAAGGGGGTGAAAACATGGAAAAGCAAGACAAACTGCCCAAATCTACACTTAATATTATAAAGAGGAAAGATTTGTATTTTTGTGTGTGTGTGTGTATGTTTGTAATGAATAAACTCAAAAACTACTGCGCCGATTTCCAAAATTCTTTCACCATTAGAAAGCTACGTCTTTACTGAGTAATATAAGTTATATTTTATTCTCGTACTCCTACGGGAACGGGAACTACGCGGGTGAAACCGCGTGACGTCCGCTAGTTTTTAATAAATTGGGATACTTATTTCTATCATCAACGCTCATCAGCCCTTGTATGATGAGCATTGATATTGTTTGTCAAGTAACCCAATTATTAAATTACTGTCTACTTAACTATTGTTATCACCTTTTTCTTAAGAAAAAGTCAGCACTATATAAACATGTTTCTCCGGCAAAGATAGGGCACTAATAAAACCTGATTTATTTCAGAACATTCTAGAGAGCTTTGCTCAGCTCAGTTTTCAGGAAAGATTGAACCTACTTATGGTAAGAAATTTCTTTTAACTGGCAATACTTCATTCTTGGGAAGGACGTACGGTTGACCAAGCTATTTGGTTAACATGCAAATTACATTGTAAAATGTAGCTTGGTCGGCCGTACTTGGCTCCTACCAAAAGTTCCGCAATGACAGGGGACAGGATTAGTATGTAGAAAAGTGAGATGCCTTTGCCCAGCAGCAGATAATGCAAGTACACCAGTAGATATAAAACCATAAAAGACATGATCTTCGACAATAATCGTGATTCCGAACTAGTCCGATCGTCTAAGTCGCCTCGAAGCTAAAGCTTCCAAATTCAAACGTCTGTTAGTCACACTTCTATCTTTGTGCGCTTGTATGAAGTGTTTTGTGTGTCGGGTAACTTACTGGTTCCACTTCATTCTATGAACATGGCAATAACATAATTGTATTTGTTTGTTTTGAATTCGAGTTAAATCATTCAAATACTTGAATATGGTCTAACGACCAAGTGTAATCGTGTCATAAAATAGGTAATTTCTTCCAAGGAATTTGTGAAAGACTTCATCGTCGTGCGTTCGTATTTCCGAAGATAGACGATGATTTCCGATTTTTTCTAGGAAATCTCTACAGATTTCCTAGAAAAAATCGGACTCGTCTTGACTTTTTCTCATTCAGAAACTCCAAGGTTCAAAACCGTAAACAGTTAATAATTAATGTACCGTATGCAGAAATTAAGAGGTGATTTAATCCGTTGTTGTTGTGTAATACTGACGTTTTTATTTGCAGCGACTCAGGCGAGGACATGGTCAAAGCAATGGTTTTCCAAAAATCTTTGTAAGTTTGGTAAAGGTTTAACCATCTCTTGACGCAGGATGGCTAAACGAGTTGGAAAAATAAAAAAAATAAAAACAAATGGTTTCTCAGTTCCCGATTAGTCTCAGTGGTTTTGGAGATCAGGGGGGGGCGGTGGTCAATTATTGTCTTCTTTCATGAATAAAATCAAAACGAATTATTTTGCAATAATAACAAAATTATATTTGAGATTTTTATAACGAGTCCTTTCATTTGATATATGACACAGTAAGGATTGGTAATTTTCTAATTTGTCCCCCGAAAATGACCATTGAATATAATGAATATAAAAATATATATTTATTTACTTTGCACACCTGTGTTTGGGTCATAGGATTACACCTTCCTACCAAATTTCACTTGATTTAGTCCAGTAGATTCGGAGCAAATTGGCTGTGAATGACAGACGTACATTCAGACAGACCCAAGTGATCCTATAAGGGTTCCGTTTTTTTAATTTTTTGTAGGCAACCCTAAAAATGTATAAAATACTATTGATGGTTAGTTTTAGTTACAGAAATGCGTTTGTATCATCAAACAAAGTTTTGTACACATGAAAATCTCACCAAATTTATTTTATTGTTTCGTCATTCCTTTTTGCAGCGAAGAACTTTTGTTAGCAAAGAAGTACCTGATTCCACAGCATACGTTTTGGTAAGTCATTACCAATCCTGACCAATAAAATAAATATAAATAAATACAATAAGACCATAAAACGTGTGTGACGTTTTATGAATATTAAATGAATGTTAAGAAAATATTTTATGTGAAATAAGTATATATGTATTTAGTGAAATAAGTAATATAATAATAAAATTGACAATACTCCTTGTATTGTCAATTTTAAAATGGTTTATATTTATGCCTATGATCGAGTCAGTAAACCAGCCTATTGTGACCTTTTCTTTTGCAGCGAAAAAGTTATGATGATCTAGATCTGGATCCCAAAAAATATTATAAAGTAAACTTAGTAAGTATTAATCCAATGCAGTTATGCCCAGCCGTAAACCACAACTTGCAGCCAAGCCATCCAATCGTGATAACGGATCACGACTGGTGTCTGCAGATATCTATGGGAATGGCAACACTTGTATGCCACATTACATAATAGGGATAATTATGAGGAACATGCAGGGAGAAAAGTATAGGAACTTTACTCCCTGCATGTTCCTCATAATTTATCCTAGAGTATTGAGGTCAATACTCTATAAAAAAACCGGCCAAGTGCGTGTCAGCCACGCGCAGTGTAGGGTTCCGTAGTAGCCCGTTATATTTTAGAGTTTTGGTTTTCAATGCAAGTCTTCACCCGTTATAAACAAGCAACCGCTTCATCTTAGTCACTTTATAGGATTTATTCTAAGGATTTTGTATTTGGTACAAAATTATCCAACACCCTGGTCAACGACTATTTCTGCTAAACTAATAAAGTTATCTTAACCGCTATAAAACCTTTAAAGTTCATGAATTATTTTACATTATTTTACCACTTTGTCGGTGTTATTGATATACATGACTCTACAAAATTACAGTTTCTAGTACTAATGGTCTCTTAGCAAAACCTCGGACAGACAGACAGATAGACAGACAGACATACAGACAGACGGACATAGCGAAACTATAAGGGTTCCTTGTCAGGACTACGGAACCCTAAAAAGGGAGGATCCTACGATCAGACGAGGGTTGTAGGCTATTGCCCGACAATTGATGTTGGGTTTTTCTATATGGTCTTAAGTCGCGGATAACTCTAATGGTGCGATTCAGAATTTTGAGGTGCCTGCACCCGATCTTCCTTTTCTATTGGGGATGAAGATCTTTTCACCCTGTTCTTCGTACTTAAATTTACTACTTTTAATTGAGCTGCTCTACGGTTTGCGGTTGTAATTGCCTTTAGAATTGTCACTTTAATGATCCTTCATACTCCTATAGAGTCCCAAACTTTTAATTGAGCTGCTTGCTCTACGGTTTGCGGTTGTAATTGGCCTTTAGAATTGTCACTGTCTAAAAACTTACCCCGTATCACTCACACTTCTCTTACTTACAGCGAAAAATGTATGACTTCCACGCGGGTATGAGGTCGCCAATCATTTCCTCACCCACAATGCCTAATCAATTGCCCGAGGCAGAACCCATCCTGCCCGGGCACACATTGCTCCGGCCAGCTCTAGGCATGTTGAAGTCCGCTATCAAATTCCCGCATAAAGACATGGGCGGTGGGGCAGGAGTTTACGGCAATGTGAACCATTTAGGGATTACGTAAGTCTTTTTTTAAACGTACTAAGACGAATTTACTAAATAAAGAAGAAGTCTGAAAGTGGCGCCGGTGACTGAAAAGTTTTGTGGTAATTGGTCGGCATGTGATGCCCCCATGAAGAAAACGTCGTCTGAAAAGTTTTAAGCATAAACGGGTAATAAGAGCAGAGGAACACCAAAGAAACGATGGATGGACTGTGTGAAGGATGATATGTCTAAAAAGTAAGTGTTTGATCAGCTGAAGAGTAATGAAAGTATGGAAGAAGAAGACATGCTGCGCCGACCCCAACTAAATGTTGATAAGGGCATGAAAATGATGTGATGAGTAGTAAGACGAAACCGAGGCCGTAGAAAAGTGAAAAGTGCTGACTGACTTTCAACAGGATTGTTTAAAGCTTTTCGTTAGCTTATGTCAGTCTAATGATCTTATCTAGCTAGATCAGACTAGATGCAAAAATCTGAAGACAGGATATTGAGGCGTAGGAGAGGCCTATGACCAGGCAGCGAAACACAAACAGCGAGGCCTAGTGGATTGACGCCAGTCCAATACATTTTCAATCATCGTAGTTGATAGAATGTCATTTATATAGACTATTTTCCTCATCTCCAATAATCTTAGTCCAAAGTAAATAAATGAATGGCACTTAGAACATTTAGATCAGAGAATTATAATATTTCAGATATCCTGGAACAGGCGAAAGAGTTTTGTACACAGGATTCAGAAGAAATAACAACAATTTCAATGACGAAGTGAGGGTTTATTTATTTTTCTTTGTTCTGAGATAAGTCATTATTACACCAGAAAAGCCTATCTAGTTTTAGAGGCAGCCTTTTCTTTATATCAAATACGAAAGTGAATATCATTGCCTTTCTTTTGAGCTCCGCAACATTCGGGTAATATACTCGTATGTATAAATTGTATTTAGATATAACTCTTGTAGTTAGCGATCGTCAAGTGTTTTTATCTAAGGTGTCAAATTACATGCGATTAATGTCGCGAACATGCGCGGTTGACGCGTTTTGGTGCTTTGATGTAACGCAGGCTGGGCCAAGGTCTAAGATGTGTTAAGAAATTAATAATAAGAATTGATTATTATTTACACAAACGAAAATGCTAAAGCTTAGGTATGTTTCACAGAACGACAACCCCACGTAAGTGCAGTTCCTGATATGTTGTTTTATTTTAAACGTTTCGTCTATTTTTTACTATCATTAAAAAATGGTTTTCGCCTCCAGATTTCTTGTAGCGTTGCTGCGTCAAGGGCCTGAGCGCGAGGTAACTTGAAAAAAAAAAACATAAATAATATACAGGGTGTAACAGAATAAGCGCAATATCCATCAAACACGACGACTTTCCCAAAGGACGATAGGCCGAAAAAAAAAATGGACTCTTCATACTAATTGCGTCAGCCGATGCAAAATTGGTTTATTGGTATTATATTTATTGTTCTTATTCTGTTACAGACTGTATATAAATACATAATCTATGTAACAGTACTTACATATTATATATATCTACACAATGGATACTTTCGAAAGGTTTACGAACACAATTTTGGCAGATTATTATAACGAAGAAATCTCGATGTTTTGTCAAGTTTTAAAAGACATGCAAAGCAAGAGCTGGTAGTTAAAAGAGTGTATAATAGTACATTATGATATAAGTGCGGTAAGTTGAAAATTACAGCCGAGGCGATATTGCTAGCCCGAGCCGTAGGCGAGGGCTATAAGAAAGCAGAGGCTGTAATTATCAAAGCGCACGTATGTTATACGACATTTTATAACATATTTGCGAGGAAATAAATAAAACAAATAAAAACAATACAGCGTAAAGAAAAAGCCCGCGGAATAATTTTTACTTGTTCACAAATTAGCGATGCGCGCACATCAGCGCTTTTTTTAAAGGCAAAGAAACAATAAACAGCCAGTATTACTAATAAAGTAAATTAATATTTTTGTTACGTCTTTAAGGTTGTAATTTATTGTCAAAATTAAATAAATTAAAGAATTAAATGTTTATTCATTATATTTCATCTACCAAAGTTAATTTTATTCATAAAATGTCGACCACTATTCTGACATAAAACTGTTTGCTAAGATTTAAAAAAGTACCGTTCGTTTTAAACGAAGCATCTTGATAAACCGTGCGTTTTACATTACAATAACGCACAAGTATCCTAATGAGATACAATACGATATTGAAATTGGTGAAATAAGAAATCCTTTACGAGCAAATGTGTTATAAAATGTTATACATAAGTGATGCCATTTCAATATAATATTTTACTACTTCTAAATATACAGAACTAAACAATCCTTTTTCTTAGGAAAAACCTTTATTACGCTTCATTGATTACGGGAAGAGAGAACAAGAAAGAAAGAAATTTCAAGAAGAAAAAGAAAAACTTCGCCTGGAACAAGAAAAACTGCGCCAGGAAAAAGTAAAACTAAACTTGGTGTGAGTACTATTTTAAAACCGAAGGTAACTAAGAATAATTGATTGTGTCATCCTATCGGCACCCCTGTGCCGGTCTCTGGTTGGAGCAACCCAACACAACGCACTCCTTCCCACAGGAAGGAGTCTTCTTAGAGGCTGATTATGTTATACGTATGGAACGGGTCTGGTTCATAATATCGACAGTCACTTCATCGACGGTCCCTGTATGGAAAACGTTCCATTGATGGCTTAATGAATCGACAGTACTCCAAATCGATGGTACGCTACAGCGACAGTACGCCAAATCGAGAGTATGCTATGTCAACAGTACACTAAATCGACCGTACGCTACTGTTATAGGAATAAGGTTCATTTTTGACTGTGGGAATTATGAGTAACAGAAATACGTGTTTGCTCTAAGCTGATTTATTTGCGACTAGTTTCAAGTACAATTTCTTATTGATATGAGGGCACACACACACATGCATACGTACTTGTTAAACTACAGCACAAATTCAAGGATTCTAACTGAACAACTACATCGACAGTATACCAAATTGATGTAAGCTGCATCGGCTGCCCGACCCGAGCCATATTAAAAAAAAATAAGCTGTTTTATTGATTTAGCGATACATACAATCAATGCTGATCGAATCATGTACTTACTGAATTCATGACACGATGTCCTTTGCACTAAGTATACTTTGCCTACCCTTATTTGTATGGCAGTAATTCAAGAACAGACAAAATATATTCATATTATAAATTCTAAACAGGCCCAAAGGTCCACCTTACGTAAGTAGTCTTTGAAAATATTCATAATTATTTTTAAAGCACTTTGAATTGCCGCACTTCCACCATTTTATTTTATACAATCATTAGCTGGCATCAATACAAACAAGTTTTGTATGAGACAAAATCTTCTAGAGCGCCACGTTTTAGATATATAAGCCATCTAAGTTACAATCATTGTCATCAGTTCAATTTTGATTTTACTAGCCAATTATCAAAACCAATATGAATCTCTAGCTGGCATCAATGCAAACAAGTTTTGTATGGGACAAAATCTTCATAACTGTCACGTTTCCAGGATGAAAGACATCAAAGTTACAATCTTCGCCATCAGCACGATTTTGTTAGCATCGCAGAATGGGACTCTTTAGACGATTAATTCTTACAAATTAATAAAGGTTGTATGCGTGGCCGCTACTTTGAAAATAAAATAAAATGGCGGAAGTTAGGCAGGCCACGCTTCGTACAAAAATCTTACAACCCCTTCAGATTGTTTTAAGACTAGAAGTTCTGTTATTATCAGTGTAGAAATCTCTGAATCGCCATAACAATTTTAAAGAATATTGATTTGATTCTTGCCGATTCCGATTTTCATGACAGTTACATGATAATCACTTGTGAACGTGTATATTTGAACATATTGAACGTTAATATTATACACGAAATGGTGCGTGAAGGTGCTTGATTAAACTAATTTTGTACACTTTGGATAATTACAGGCCACTTTTGGTACAGATGACTACAAACTTGTAAGTACCAACATCATCATTGTTGATAACTGATGTTGATTATTATAGTTGTTGATAGCTGATGTTCTCATATAAAAAAATCAACACATGAAAACATTTTTTTTTTCATTTTGAAACACAGAGAGAAGTCAAAAGGCTGTTAAAGGTAAGCACAAGTTTATAGTACTAGGTTTATTATTGTATTGTTGGTCGAGCGGTCGCAAGCGGACTACTAAGCATGAGGTGCTGGGTCGGATTCCCTGGTAGGGCAAAGTGTCATTGGGGTTTTTCCATCAGGAATAAAGAAATAACTGATCTATTCAAAGCATCGCAATAAACCAAACCAACCAAACAAACAACCAAATAATAACATCGTGAGGAAACCAGCATGCCTGAGAGATATTTCTCGACGGCATTTTAAGCCAAGTCAGAGGCCCATGGGCGGCTTAAAAACTCTGACACCAGGTTAGGCACTAACCACACGATAAAGAAGATCGCAATAAAAAAATATTTTACAATTTGTTTATTTATTATATTTCAGCCGTCTATATCGATTCCCGGCCAGGCAAAGTGTTATTGGGTTTTACTATCAGGAATTTATCAGTGGTAGCTACGGAATCTGGATTTGTGCCCGATTGATAGCCATAGGCTCGCCCTCTATTAAATGGGACTTGAAACAACAACGTAATATAAATGATGGCAATTAAAGTAGATGTCAGACGCACGAAGTAAAGGCAGGTTCCTAGTTACAATATTAAATGAAAGTTGATAAGAATGTATGTCATTTTAGTATTTTTGGTTGTTTTCTAGACACTTAACGCAAATGGAGTCACGTTAGAGGTAACAAATATTTTTTGCCATTCAATAAAAAAAAACAGGTTGTAACGGGCGTCGACGCACAACGTTACGGAATTCAGTTCACGATTCTAGTCAAACCAGCTTAATTCTTTTGACAGTTATTAAAAAAAAAAACTGTTTTACTCAAAGTGCAATGCCTAAAAGGTTCAAATATAGGAAAAGCTGTTTTTTATGGCCAATTAACATTTTATTTGATTCATGCACTGAATTCATGGCGACTGTTTTCGTGTCGATACTTTAAAAGAGTGTGCAAGGAGTTTCTTGCCCATTCTTCTCCATAGAGATCTATGCTTTGGAATGTGCAACTACAGTACTTTCTGAAGTTATTATGCCTTGTGACTGTGACTGTAGCTTAGCTTGTTTTTGTTGATTTTTTGACATTGAAAAGTGCCCTACTGGTCTAATTGAAATAAATGCTTTGAGTTTGAGTTTACATTCTGTAGTATGTAAAAGCTTGCATTTCTAATTTTTGTAATTGCATTTTGTAGTTTTTTGACATACCTCGACTGAAACTGGAAGCCATAGAGGTAAGTCTTATATTAAATCAACACTTGATTCATCCTATATTTTTATTGTTTTCAAAAACCAACTAATATTATTTTATTTTTATAAACAGAAGGAGAACTATCATGATAGCATTAAACCTTATGCAGAGGTAAATCACATGATATATTTATAACGTCCTCATAGGATAATTTCCGAACATAACGAGAGTGATGTTAGAAAGGGGTTTGAATTAAATGGCCTTGCGGTCAAGCATAAAACCTATGTTAATCGATAGCTGGTATCAATACAAACGAGTTTTGTATGAGACAAAATGTTCTAAAGTGTCACGTTTCCGAGATATGTGAGCTATCAAAGTTAAAGTCCGTAAACTCATTCATACCTTAGTATACCCGAAGAATTATTTAATTGTTACTCGAAACATTGTTTACAGTTAAACGAAGCAACTCGTGCAGAAGATTTGACTAGGGTATGCAGAATTGTTTCATTACTTTCTTGTTATTTTTTAATTGGTATATATTCTTGGTTTTGTACGCACATTTCACTTTCAGAGTTCTTTTTTTTTTCTTTTATATTTCGATACGGTATGTTGTTGCAAATAGGTATCAACATTTTATTTATTTTTCTGTTTCTAGGAGCAAAAACGTTTTCCGAAGATAGGTCAACAATATGCAAGGGTAGGTACCATTAAAATGAATTCCCAACTCATTTCAAACTACATATTAGTTTGTGTTCAGCTGCATCCGGTTAGACTGGAAGCCGATCCCAATAAAGTTGGAAAAAAGCTAGGCAGTTGCCTACCCGATGTTGGGTGCCTTCCGCCTTTTTATATCAGTCATTGCCATTAAACGTGGTGGTAGGCATCCAAGTTTCCCCTCGAGGTCAATGAAAACTATGAGAAACATAAAAATACATATGCAATTCAAAAAGCCACATTGATACTTCTGTAGATTTGAACCCAAACCATCATGCATTTAGAAGAGGCATTAATCATTTTGTTTACATTACAGGATATGGTTGAACCTCACCAAAACAGGTGACTGACGTTTCTAGTATTTTTTTTTTACTATGAATATTCGAACTTTTTTCACAGTCGTCACCCAGGGAAGCCTAGACATCGCTGGTGTGCCGATTTAGGGTTACGCCTTATCTAGCAGAGCAACAGAGCGTGCTGCCTAGTGTATCGTCGATGCTGCCGCGTGCAATAGCGCTCCCACTCTGTTTCTCGCTCTTACAAATGCCGGTTTTGAGCGATCGATGATAGGAGCATGGAAAATCGCAATTTCGTGCTGTTAGACGAGTCAGACAAGAGAAGAAGATATACTTAGAGGCATTTGTGAGAAGCCACAGTAGTAGCGATAAGTCCCCTCTTTGAGGAGTGGCTTGAGAGGCGCCACGGCACCCTCACCTTCCGGCTGACAGAGGTCCTCACCGCACACGGAAGGTTCCTGCACCGAATCGGGCGGGAGGAAGCGCCCGGATGTCAACACTGTGAGGATCCGAGGATCAGAGGACACGGTGGAGCACTTGGTGAAGGTCTGTTCCGCGTGGGCGGAGCACCGCCGTGTCCTCGTAGCGGCGATTGGCGGCGGAGACCTCTCGCGTCCGGCCCTGGTTCAATCCATGGCCCGGAGCGAAACGGAATGGGACGCCGTTATCTTCTTCTGCGAAGCAGTCATGCTAGCGAAGGAGGTGGCAGAACGTGAGAGGGAGAGAACCTCACGTCCCTGCCACCGCGGGAGACGCACCGGGCAGAAAGCCGCACAGAGAGAAAAGTGGAAGGTTATTGGGAGACCTTTGCCCGGCAGTGGAATATAGGTTAAAAATAATATGCGGACTGACTGTGGACGCGGTTTCGGACACCAGTCCAGACGTTACCTAAATAAGTGAAGAAGTCAAAAAAAACCGTCAGTGACATCTAACTGCAGCTGCTGGGATGTTATCTGTCCGTACTGGTTTGATAGCACACTTATTGTTTTGTTAGAGAGCAGCGGTGGCCCAGTGGTGGAGGCCCCGACTTACGAACAGTAAGTCATGGCTTCGAACCCAGGTCATTACTTTGTTTTCATCACCGCTGCTCTCAAAACGGTGAACGAAAACATCGTGAGAAATGTCCTAGAACCAAAAATACATCATAATGTCCTAGAATCAAAAATTAGAACACATGTGACATCCCTAGGCCTATTCTATTCTCTCAGAGAGGAGGCCGTGTCCCAGCAGTGGGAACATAATGGGCTGATTATGCTTATACTTATTGTTCGAGGTTTTCATGAGAGTGAATAAAAACGGTGATAAAGTCCTATTGCTAACATAGGTTCTTCCAATATATTATCAGCTTATGAATCCATGATTGACTTCGGTACTTATTTTTTCATTTTGTTATTCCTACTTTTTTTCTTTTCTTTCAGATACGACAAAAGAAGCGTACCAGTAGGAGTTAAGTTCTATGCCCGAAAATAGAAATGAATATACATAGTTTTTAGTAACAAAAAAAAAACAATCGATGAAAAACAAAATCTTATTACATTGTAATTAAAATCAAAGGCAAAATAAAATTTATTGCATCTTAAGAAACGTACGTACATTTAACTCCCCTTTATTTTTTATTTTTTTTTCATATGGGAAATCATTAAATGACTCCTCCCGCTCTGGGCGGAGCAGGAGGGAGTGTCAGACTTTTACTGGCTAAAACCCATCCATGTTCCTTCATCGCCCTTTGTTTTCCGGGGCCACGGTATCTCTTTCGAACAGCCCCGCAGCCCCGGTAGGCGTCGGACCTTCCTTTTGCTGACTCTATTTGAGGCGCGCGTGGAACACGAACGCGCCGTCGACACGGCCTGTCGTCATGAGACGGACGGACGCGGACGCCGAGCTAGCCCATAGCTCACCATCCACAGGCCCGTGCCTACGGTGGCCCCCGAACATTTACCTCCCCTTGGCCCATTTTAACTGCCTATTTGACACCCACAATGCAGTAAATGGGTAACACGATACCCCTTAGGGTTGCGCCTCATCTAGCAGAGCGGAATCGCATTATACTATGTTTGTATCCTTTTCCGTCTCGTTCTTCTTTGCGTGTCGATAGACTCAAATAATACCCGGCCAGTATCTTGCGACCTGCATAGCTCTGTCGTTGGCTTCGTTTAAATCCTGGAAGGTGCAGGTGGTTTTGCAGGATGGGCAATAAAGGACGTAGGGCATATCCTGCAGAGGGGCTCCACACTGACGTTGTCTTTTGGACGGGTCGATGATACCCAGTCGCTTAGAACAGTCATTTGTTAGCGCGTGCTTTAGCACTCCCGCTCTGCTTCTCGCTTTAAAAATGCAATTTTTTGGTGCCAGATGAGGGGCAACCCTTATTAGGACTTAGGTTTTCTATAACTTACTTACGTATAACTGTTAGTAAATATGCCTACGTCTCGTAGCTATTGGTGTTTCTATAAACAAAGTTAGCTTGAAATATCGTATCCCCGTCACCTACCTGTCACTTAAGTCATAGAAAAATCAAAGAAGAAAGCTTTTCAGTGACGTTTTATTTCTAACCGTCCGTAAGCTAAATGTCAAACAGACAGAGTTAGCAACCTTCCGTTACTTGTTAGTAAGTTATTGAAAATGGCCGTAAAGGGTAACTAGGGCTAGGGGGTTCCGAGCAAAACAATAAAAACTCTTGGAATTGGTAACAAAATCCGATTCAAATAAGGTAGAGATATTTTTAACATATTTCACGCGGACAAATGTCGCGGACACAAGCAACAACAGCTAGTTCCACAATATATAACAAGCATAACAAAAAGTTAAAGAAAGTAACGATTTATGGTAGTTGGGTAAGCATTAGCAGAATCAACGTAAGTCGTTCTATCTCCTCTCTATGAGAGAGAATGGGCCCCAATCCATCTAGCGGGGCCAATATTTCGGATGTCATTGTGTATTAAAAGTTTTGGGTTTAGAACATGGCCGGTGTCCTCACAATGTTTTGCTTCACGGTTTTGAGAGCTGTTTTTGCCTTGTTGGTCTAAAAGGGTAGATGACAAAAAAAAAACGAATTAGTCCGTCAGATAGATTTCCAAAAAATATTGGACACATTTTTTCTTTTTTCACGTAAACAAAAAATGAAGACGAGTTACATTTGGGTACATTTTTTACTCAAATGTGACGTCACTCCGCCCCACTTATAAGCTTTGTCACGTTTTATCTTCGTTTAATTTTATTAATTTGATAAAACAAAAAACACGTATCCAATATTTTTCGATAATCTAAGTGACGGACTAAACAAAATCATATTTTTTTCAGTCAGTCATCATCCCTATTGTCACATTCGCGATTGCTGAACAACTATTACATTACGCACGTAATGTAATACTGTTCGATTTTCAAAGGTTATTTTTTTTTTATCAATAACGTTGCCTCACACTAGGAACAACGCGCAGCGCAGCAGTCAAATGCTGAGCCACTGCGCCAATCGTGTCGTCGATTAGCAATATATACTTAGATTAGGTATTTGTAGTCAAAACGGCCATTAGTTAATTATGGTTACCTATTCTTAATAACATCTTGTGGACCGTAAAACTGCATTAACATAATTAAGTAACTATAAGCAATTCAATAATTAAAACATAACAAATTAACGTATCACTAACATGTTTCTAGCCGAACGAATCACCAGCGTATTATTACTATTAATTCTGATTGTCATTCATTTTAAATTTGTTATTATTATTTTTATCATTGACATATTTTTTTACGATTTCATTTCACGGCAATTATTGTGAACGCTAATAAAGCTGTCACAGAAGTTGATTTTTATTAGTTTAAAGAAACGCGACTATGGACTGAAAGATGAAATGGATTCGGCCATCTTTATTTTTATCATAACAATTGTAAGTAATTTTTGCGAACGTATTAATTATAATTTTATTGTTTATCGGACTGGAAATTATTTATTATTTATTTATTACTGTGATAAAAACCTTAAAAGAGGTTTCTACTAGTACAAAAGCAAACGTCATGTCATGTATTTTTAAAATATTTTTGGATTCTATAGTTTTGTTCTGTATTTTCTGCCTACCCTTATATGGAAGTGGCGTGTGTTTATTCAGTGAGTATAACTTAGTTAATGTAAATTTAAAGCCAGTGAACGTTTCTCTTGATCGTCCTTTCAGAAATAACTTTTCCTCAAAGAGTTTTAAAAGATTTATAAAGAAAATTTTCATCCCGGACATTATCGATTTAGACACACGAATATTAGCTGACAAGCGGGCGTGTGACACTAGACAAACGACTAGACAGACCGATTTGTTACAAAATAGTAACAAGTATTGGATTACGATTTTCTTCGCCTTATCCCGTCTATCGCTCGTAATCATCAAATGCAGATAATAGTAGCTACTGTGCCAGAGGCATTTATTAAAGACTAGCTGACCCGCGCAACTTCGTCTGCGTCATATAAGAGAGACAGGGAGATGGTTAGAGAGAGTGTGAGACACCCTTAAAAGATAGACATAATAATGCTATAGCGGACTTTTTATAGAACTTTTTAAGAGGAACAATTCCTTCATACACGATTGTTGCGTAACTTTAACCGTTTACGCAGCGCACGAAAGATATTTTTTTCCTTTTTTTGCAACATTTTTAATTGATGCTCTGCTCCTATTAATTGTAGCGTGATTTTATATAAACGTTGTAACGTTGTTGTTCGTTGTTGCCTTCCCCGATACATGGGCTATCCAACACTAATAGATACTTTCAACTCGAACCAGTAGTTCCTGAAATTAGCGCGTTCAACCAACCAAACAAACTCTTCAGCTTTATAATATTATAGTATAGATTTAAGTAGGTAACAATTAAATTTTTCTGAAATATTTGCATTAATCGCTAAAATATACTGTTTTTCCAAATAAGGGCTTCCCTCAAAAACCTTAAGTTATCATCCTTAGACACTCGATGACAGCCATACTCCAGCTAGGTCGAAAGTTCTCATCAAGGTGCATAAACTAAGCCCAATCACGATATAGATGCTGTAAATTCTTGATGACCTCTTGCAACTGCCTTCCGTCTCCATCGTCAGATCTTCGATGAAAGTCATACTCTAGCTAAGTTTAAAGTTCTCATCAAGGAGCCCAAACACGATATACTTAGCTGCTGCAAACTGCTGCGGACCTCTTGTAACTGACTTTTGTCTCCATCGTCAGACCTTCGATGACAGTCCAGGCAGGTCTTAAATTCTCACCAAGGTGCATGAAATGAGGGCAATAACAATTTAGCTCTAAATATTATCTACGTAAACTGCGTATGGATTATTGATTATTGCGAATAGCACAGCACAGTCCTTGTACGGCAAGAACACGTGAATTTATTAGGCTTCTGATGTTCGCTATACTACTTTTTGGAGAAATCATCATCATCATCATACTCGTGGCCTCATCCCAATTTATTTAGGGTTGGCGCCGCACGATTGTATGCTTCACCCATACATCTCTATTACTTTTTGGAAAAATATTTCACATATAAAATATAAGAAATATAGAAATGCAAACCATTTAAATACAAAATGAAATATAGGAAATCTCACGGCATCAAAAAAAAATTAAACAAATCACAAAAACTGAAAACAATGTTGGGGGTTCGAACCTGCAACCCCGTAATTTACAGAGCGGTCATGAAACCGCTAGGCTATTTACTTCGCTGACATAAGGTGTAAATAGCCGTTCTCATGTACTTACGTTAAACGTCATGAGTGAAACGTCAAACAATTGAAGTATACGGACATAATGTTAAATTACCTACCCCCTTAAGGAAGTAGCGTGATAATATATAGCCTAAATATTGAAGAAGCCTTTAAAGAAATCTATGCAGTAGTTTTGACGTGATGCGCGCACAAACATTTCGTACCAACTACTTAAACCGAGGGAAGCTGATTTTCTTGAGTTCCGCTATTTTGTGCGTATTCACCTCAAAAATCAAATTTCAAGAAAACTGAGAAATTATATTTACCTGTATTAGATATGGAGTATATGTAGCAACTTTAAAAGGTTACACTTCATTGGTTTTGATTGTATAGGTGTTTGAAGTTTATTAATTTTAAACACAAAACCCTCTTTTTTGCGTCTCTGGATGATATTTAAAAAAAAAGCTTAAATAGGTATTTCTTTATTTTTATTAATAAGTATTTATTCTGAGTTTCATGATTCTAGAACAATCAAATTTTTTTTTTCATACAAACTTTACCTCCCCTTTTCACCCCCATTAAAAAAAAAAAAATCTATAGCCTAAATGTTATTCTGAATGTATTTAAATAGATTTGTAAACATTTCAACAAAATCGGTTCAGTAGTTTTCACGTGATGCGCGGTCAAACAAACAAACAAAAATTTAAAAAATGGTTTTGATATGTTCAGTTACTTATTTTAAGTTTCTCTGGTCGGTTTTTTTTTTAAATCTTCAATGTACAGATTTTTTGGTCTCAACGATTTTATTATATGTATATAGATTTATAGTTACAGATCATATTGCATTGCAATGGAATTGGGTTGAAGGAGCCAGGGAGAAGTCTTCAGGTAAGCTTGCTGTTGCCACAAAGAAAGACACATCTTCCATTCTGATCCAGCTGAATAAAAGCATTAAAAAAGCCTATCTAGCTGTTAATAATCGGTGCTTTGATATATTTTCTCAATGAAGACACAAAATCGTCGCATAAAAGCGTGTAATATTCGTTTTTTAATGTTTAAAAAAGGAACAATGGAATTGCGCCGCGTCAGCGAGTGACGAATGTAATTTTGATGTCTGTCAAGTCAATTTCTAGACCCCGTTGTGGTAGTGAAGCGAAAGCGGTAACACTGGCTTCCACAACCCTGCTAATGAGTATCACTACACCCTTTTGATAACTAGTTATCATAGTTGCGGGCTTCCGACTAACTGTAATGACCGTCAAAGATCTACGAACGACAGGGAGACCAAACGCTTGTTTCTTTTATCTATTGAATGACATTATCGAGGGGGCGCTGTTGGTAAACCTGTCTGAAATTGTCTATGGAAATCGTTTTGAAAGAAGAAGTAAGTGTAGTACGGTAGTGCCGACTATGTTGACACGGCAATAGAACCTCGGAATAATGCGCTCCGTTTCGAAACGTCCTACGACGAGTATGTCTTATTAGCAGAGCGTCTTCTATATGATGTAGGAAATATTATTTCTTCATTTATCACGTATTTCCAGAGAAGAGCCAGTAACTTCTACGCTGGGAGAGGATGGCCAGGTTCTCACCATCGACCGCCAGCAAGGCAGCACAAAACTGGAGCTCGCCACGACTTTAAATTTGGTAATACAATGGGATATAGGTAAGCATAGGTTTATTTCGGTATTTTTTGTTCCAAATTGATCCGACTGCCACGTTGGTCTAGTGGTAGCAAGCGCGACTGCTGAGCATGAAGTCCTGGGTTTGATTCCCGGGTCGGGCAAAGTTTTATTGGCTTTTTTTCATCAGGAATTTCTCAGTAGCAGCCACGGAGTCTGGATTTGTGCCCGGTTGATAGAAATAGGCTCGCCCCCAATCAAATGGGACTTAAACATAAGTAGCGGCATGTGGGTGTACTTATTAGGTACATCATTCATCATCATTCCAACCGAAAGACGGCCACTTCTGGACATAGACCTCCCCCAACTGTCGCCACATTGACCGGTCCTGTGCGACTCGCATCCAGCGGATTCCTGCAACCTTCACCAGGTCATCGGTCCACCTAGTGGAAGGCCTTCCAAGTTCCAACGCAACGTCCTCCGGTTTGCGGTCGCCACTCCAGAACTTTTCGGCCCCATCGGCCATCCGTTCTGCGCGCAATGTGCCCTGCCCACTGCCACTTAAGTTTGGCAATTCTTCGGGCTACGGCAGTAATCTTGGTTCTCTTGCGGATGTCTTCATTTCTGTATTGTGGTTGTGGATTGGTTCTGTATTGTGTATTAGGTACACCTCTGCAGCCCTTCGGGGATTATATGTATTATTTGTTATGTTGTTCCAAATGTTGTTCAATTCATAGTCCGAGATACCACACGAAAGGTCTTGCGTTTATTATGTTTTACCTTGTAGATTGGATTATTTATTATTAAATGTTACCGTCTCATCACTGAGTTCCAACTGTAGACTAAGGTTAAACCAATCCCACGGGCCTGTGGACGGTGAGCTATGGGCTAGCTCGCCGTCCATCAGTCTTATGACGACAAGCCGTGTCGACGGCGCGTTTGTGTTCCACGCGCGCCTCAAAGAGTTGTCAGCAAAAGGAAGGGGTCCGCAAGGGCCGATGCCTGCCGGGGCTGCGGGACTGTTCGAAAGAGATACCGCGGCCCTGGAACACAAAGGGCAATGAAGGAACATGGATGGGTTTTAGTCAGTAAAAGTCTAACACTCCCTTCCGCTCCACCCAGAGCGGGACCCCGAATTTTCATTGGATGATTTCCCATTAAAAAAAAAAAGGTTAAACCAATCCAGCCATGTTTGTGTATTTAATGCTGTGCCGCCCTTGTTACAGGTACGGTAGTAACAAGGATATATCAGAGGAAAGAGATTATTACCAAGCATTCAGACAGAATTATGCGCCAGAGGTATGCTAACTAAATCAAAATATAGAATAACTAGCTGACCCCGCAAACGTTGTTCTGCCATTTAAATTATGGTATACAAAATAGCCTACCAGTAGTGGTAGGTTCCAAACCCAGATCCACAAAATATACACAAATAAAATTCACAAAAATCGGTCAAGCCGTTTCGAACGAGTTCTAAAACAAACACTGTGACACGAGAGTTTTATATACAGGGTGTCCGGTAATTAATGGATAACCTTGAAATGGCTTATAGTAGAAATTATGGCCATTTAGAAAAAAAATACGAAAAAAAAATATTATAAGTAGTTAGAGGTAGATAAGTTAGTTCATGTATTTTTGAAAATAAAATTAGTATGAATTATTTTTTAAACAAAGTTTAAACATCTTGGGTAAAAAAAAATATATTCATGCATGAGTGGCCAACAATAATTATAAAATAATGTCGGTTTCAAGTAGATTTGAAAATGGTACAAATTTTATCTGCCTTAAATAGTGAATTATTGCTATTAATGTAGCAAGGAGAAAATATTACCGAAGCAAAAAAAATTAATATAGCCCCCCATTCTTATGCAGGCACTACATCTGCGGATGAAATTTTTTTATAAGATGGATATTTTTCGTACTTTTTTCTGAATGGCCATGGGTTCTTGCTATGGGCCATTTCAAGGTTATCTATTCGTTGCCGGACACCCTGTATATGAAGATTTAATAGTAGACACACAGGTTGGACAGAAAGTGGAGGAGCAACAGAAAACAAAGAGGTGCAGAAGAGCTCATTGCCAAATAATAACATCCACTCAGATCAATCTTCAAGTTAAGCCGTGCTTGCCTAGGCTGGTCTGTGGATGGGTGACCACTCTTTCATACCAAGTTTCCTCCGTGCCTCGGAAAGCCCGTTAAGCAGTTGATCTCGGCTATAATTTGTAGATCTTTGACAGTCGTTACAGGTAGTATGTGTCCCGAAAGTCTGACAACCAGCCTTACAAAGGGGTATCGTATTACCCGGTTATTACTGGGTACATGGAGCGACTGCCTAGTCGCTTGTTTTTTTTTATGAAGTTTATTATCTTGAACTATAGGGCACATCGGAAGACGACCGCTACAAAGTTAACCAGCAATATGATTGGAGGTTCCCTGTAAAAGACGTCAGACGAACGTAAGCATTTCTTATTGCAAGATTTACATCCACGGCATGACTTTTTAATATATATATTTAATAGATATACGGTATCAACAATCCTCGTCACGCAAAAGGTGGAAAAAAAAAAGTGTGAAAATTCAAGGTGGCGCCTCGACCCCACTAGATATTTTATCCTCTGCTCTGATTAGACGATAAACAATGGAGTGACTTTTAGTAATAAATTAGTTAGATTTTACACAATATCAAAATGTAATAAATCAATTCAAATTGTTAGGATTTAGCAAGTTATTTTAAATTAACAATCAATCTTATCAATAAATCGTACGCAACCAACAATCAACTCTCCGTTTACTTCCTCTTCCTCCGACATAAATACACTCGAGAGCAATGAAACCGGGTCACTTAAAGAATGTTAAAAATCTCGGAAACTAAAAATGATAGGTTAATGCAATAAATTGTATTTAATAGACAATGTAATACTCCTTAAATGAAAGTAAAAAAAATATGAGTCACCATACATTTTATTAACACAAAATTACATAAAGAAAAAAACTGCTGATCTCTCCTTAAAACAAAAATAGGAAACATGAAATTTTTGAACTTTATTACGATTTTCTTGAATTTTAATACTTCGTATTGCCTCCTCGTGCTTCCATTACTGCGTTTACGCGGTTTGGCATGCTGTACACCAAGTTCCTTATACGATTTTGGGGAATATTCTCCCATTCCTCTGTGAGAGCAATTTTGAGCTCACGAAGCGTGATTGGGGGAGGGTTTCGTTGTTTTACGCATCTGCCTAGCTCGTCCCAAGCATGCTCGATCGGGTTGATATCCGGGCTGCGCGCTGGCCACTCCATACGAGTAATGTTCATCTCTTGAAGGTAGTCATTCACAATCCTACCTGTATGAGGTCGGGCATTGTCATGCATAAATATAGCATCCTCACCTAAATTGACCATAAATGGACCAACGTGATCATTGAGGATTTCTTCCACATATCTTACGCTAGTTAAAGAGCCGTTTTCTATGATCACCAGCTCTGTGCGACTTTCAGAAGAAATTCCGGCCCACACAAGTACAGACCCACCACCGTAGGCTACTTTTTCTTCGATGCATGCTTGTTTGAATCTTTCCCCTGGTCTTCGGTACACTCTGTGTCTTCCATCGTGCTTGTAGAGCATAAATTTTGATTCGTCGGAGAACATAACTTTTGACCAATCTTCAATACTCCAATTTACGTGGCTCTGGGCATATCTTAGTCTTGAAATACGATGCCCACGCTCCAGTTTAGGGCCGTTTGCAGGTCTAAGGGGTTTTAAGTTAGATTCAGCAAGCCGACGTCTTACTGTCCATGCACTTGGGATACTTCCTCCGAGGCGTCGAAACTGATTTGTGAGTTCAGTTCCTGTGAGAAAGCGATTTCGAAGCATGGTGTTCACCAAGTATCGGTCTTCTCGTGCTGTGGTACACCTGGTTCTGCCCGTTCCTGGTCTGCGTAGGTTAGAACCAGTTTCTTCGTAACGTCGGAGAACTCTTTGTACTGTTGACAGCGACACACCGACAGTCCTGGCTGTATCGTGCTGACTCCGGCCGGTTTCCAGCATTGTAAGTATTCTGGTGCATTCTTCAGGCGTAAGCGACATAATTTCAGCTTGAAAAATGAATATAGAGCACTATCAACATGGTTTATGTACCCACATAAATGACAGATTACAAACAAAAGCAAAACCAAATGCTGTAATTTCGTAGTTCCATCTTCGAAAGTGGCCCTTTTTCAAATTTGATTTTTTTATGATATAACTATACAATAACTAAGAAGTTTTAATACCTTCATTTAAGGAGTATTACATTGTCTATTAAATATAATTTATTGCATTAACCTAGCATTTTTAGTTTCCGAGATTTTTAGGATTCTTTAAGTGACCCGGATTCATTGCTCTCGAGTGTATTAAAAACACCTTATGTAAATGCTATTGCTTTTCAGGAATCCACATTATAATTACAATGTCACAGAACAAGTATGTATTCTTTTCTTTTTTTTTTTAGTTCTCTATGAATGAACTGCAGAAACATTTTGATTTTTTTTACATAATTATTTATAAAAGGAATGATTTGTTTTTACCCTTATGGTTTTTCATATTTGTGCATTTATAGAAACGAGCATTAGACTTAATGGTAAGTCCCTTACAGTAACTATATAAAAGGCCGCCGTTGCTTTGTTCGCGAGTATATCGAAAATGATATCCCAGTGTACCACGGGGATCAAATCTAATGTCATCTGAATCCTTGGTTATAATGATAACTAGAAATCGGATATTCGGATACATAATAATTATATTTAGCTGAAGTTTGAGTGTTATTATTTATCAAATAATCATCGTTATTTATGCCCATTTATATTTTGCATTTCTTTATAATTATTTGTTTATTTCATTTAAATTCAGTTATTTATCAGCAAAATTGTTTACGTGTTTCCACAATTTTTATGCCTAGTTTTAAACAGAATAGAAATATTTATTATTATATATTGTAGTATTTTTATGAAAAGAAGAATATTATATTCTTTTAGACACACTATACCTATTTTTGATGTGAAATTTATTTATTTAAACTTCATGTACAATAGATGGTACATAGGCGGACTTAATGCCACAAGGCATTCTCTACCAGTCAACTTTTGAGTTAAATCCCGCGAAATTGGGTAAAAATATATTATATGAAGCCACTTCCACACTTTTGCACCCTTTGCCGGGAAAAATGTACTTAAGGTAAAAATGCATCCGAATATCTGATCCCTAATCATGGCACAAACTACTACTGACAAAAATATTGTGTGGAAACAAATTCATTAATGGGGACGTTAAGTTTCTATTACCAACACTAGTTATAAGTTATTGTACTACTAACAAATTGGATCTTAGTTATCTGAAATAAACGTTTATTTATTTTTATATAACTATGAACTAACTGGATAATCTTACTTTGTTCAGGAGTTACCAATAGCTCATTACGTAAAGGATTACCACCAGATTGAATTGGAAATACAAAAAAGGGAGGCTGAAATGAAACGAAAGTGAGTTTTTTTTTTGTAATAGATTGGCTAAAAAAATACGTTTCTGTTTAGTCCGTCAGTTGGATTATCGAAAAATATTGGATACATGTTTTTTTATTTTATCAAATTAATAAAAAAATACAAAGATAAAACTTGTCAAAGATGACGCTTGGGGGCTTGTGACGTCACATTTGAGTAAAAAATGTACTCAAATGTGACGTCACACGAGTTTTCGTCGCACTGTATCGTCTTCATTTTTTGTTTACGTGAAAAATGAAAAAATTTGTGTCCAATACTTTTTGGAAATCTAACTGACGGACTACCCTATTCTATGTTTATTTATTACTTTCCACAATATAGCGGCTTTACCCTCGCCCATTGCTTTAGGCTACGTCAGTGTACTTTGACATTAAACTGGCCTAGCGTAATAAAGAGTATACTGACGTGACGCCTTTACTGGTAGCTAACTATCTACACTTTTTTGTGATTTCAATGACTCTATTGGTGTTTAGTTTTGTGTATATTGGGGTTATTTCCCGCCCTTCCACAAACACATGTAAAATGTTCACATCTTCGTTTACTATATTTGTATTGCCATGAAGAAGACATGTAGGCATTATCTGGTTCTGGGTGTTTGTGCAGTATTTTGTAACCTTAAATTAAAATGTCAACTCAGAAATTCTGAATACATTTTTATCGTTTAAGAGATCAGTACGTATTTCAAGTAAACCAAATACTTTCATGGTGCAAGCAATTTCGACATTATATAGATAAACAAAATGTGTAAAGCGAGAAAATTGTATGCATCACTTTTTATAAATTATTGTTTGAATATACTTAGTATGCAATCCAATATAGCCAGCAAATTGGAAAAGGTGCAGAAATTCGTTCTACGAGAACCGTGAGTATTATTTGTCATATTTCCAAGATTCAAGGTTTGTTTTGCCTTAACCTTATTAGTTAGCCTTAACTATATTGTTTAGCCTTATTAACACAGACAATTCCAATCATTTGTAACTTAATTAATATTACTATCTGTAACATGATTTATTACCTATACAGTATGTAATCAAACAGCTGCTATGTGACTTGTAACTGCACCTTGTAGGAATCTGTTGTTCTAAGGTTTCGGAAGACTATCCGCTCGTGATACAGTTTTATACTAGTACGAGGGGATGGGGCGAATCAATCTAAAGACAGCCATACCATCTTTACGTTGTACCACTTCACATCCAACGATCTGTTTATTTTGTGTTTATTATTAATTTTGCTCTGTATGGATGTCTTAAATTTGTGATTAAATATAATAATGATTAGCCACGAGCTGCATGCTCAAGCGACAACCGCGTTACAACAGCGACTAAGGAAATAATACATGAAAAATATTGTTGAGAGACCCCGCAGACTGCAAATTTTCTATCGGCCGATAGTTTATCAGTATGAAAATGTATGCGAGTGCGCATATAACAACGTTTTATTATGGGCTGTTAAATTAGTTTAATGGGATACACGATTGCCTTCAATCTAAACTATTGACAAACTATCGGCCAACTGTTACATCAGTATGGCGTTGTTATCCCATGTACTTGTCGATTGTTTTAAACCGTCGACTCTGCGAGCGCTATCTACTAACCAACTAGCAAATTGTTTTAGCGCAGTACACCGACTGTAGGTCTGGTGGGCGCATTCGTCACTAACCCGATCGTTTAGTGCCTAGTGTCGTGTGTTTAGTGACAAACCCGCTCTCTCCAGGGCCGAAGACATCCAGTGAGGATTTCCAAATCGAGAAAAAAAAAGGATGCGTCTTAGCAGCCCAACCCAACTAAACTATCGGCCGATAGGAAGTCTGCAATCAGCAAAAACCCAAGCATGACAAAAGTAGTGTAACCGCGAGACCACTTTCGATTCGACGAAACAATTTAATGTCGTGGGTCACCAGACTTGTAATTCATACTACACCTTTTGACACAACATGCTTTACGATAGTCTTGATGATCAAATACTTACATTCATGCTTTATTTAGAACTCAAACATATTCTTATCGCTAGGACGCACCCGTCGACTATTTCCCGCAAAATAACAACAGATTAAAAACAGAAATTAAGTGGAACCAAAACAGATTTCAAAGAATGCCAGAAAACATAAGTCCTCAAGAACGTGAAACTGAAAGTCTAAGTCTAAATAGAAAAGAAAGTTTATTGCAAGAGAACGAACAGAAACTAAATAGGTTATTTAATATTTATGATGGCAGGTAAGTGTTTTCTTGTATTTAAATTTGTATCCACAAGGATGCGGGGGAGTACTTTGACGCCTCATTAACGGAGACGCGAGGTGCGTTGCTCGTCGCATGTGGCGTGGCGTATCACACGCGCAAACACAAACATATGACTGTGTACGATGTTGTTTACGCGCGGCGTCGAGCGCGGCGCTGCACGCACCGCATCAAGCGCAGGCCACACCGTAAGCTGGTGGACGGGCGAGCGAGACGAACTTTGGTTCACACCACGAACTATCGAAATAGCCGAACGGAGTATGAAAAGAGCCTCGTTCACCTCGCTTGCCCGCTGGCGGTGTGGCGTGCGCTTGAAGGTCATGGCACACTATACCGGCACCGCACCGGCACCGCTCCAATCCAGCAATTAAATTGCCATTCAAATGAAATCGTGTGTCGTATAGTATATTTCATAATGTCAATATGAAAAAGTCCACGTCGAGCAGTCAGCGTGCTTGCCGCTACCATACAGCGCGCCGACTCCGAGTCGCCAGCGAAAGAACGTCGATCAAAATTGCCATATAACAAATGTGTTCGCGGTGACAGCATGCTTACATCTCGCGGCCGGCGCGCGAACCACAAGCTCGTACCTCGCGGACGCCGCGTAGTTAGCGCGCTGGCGGCTAGTCATAGTCTAAATTCGAGGCGACGCGACGCCGTGCAGTTGCGGTGCCGGTATACTGTGCCGTGACATGTGCAACGCCGCGCGCGACGCTCCGCTTCGGGTGGCACTATGTTTGACACACCGGCAAGGTCATCTGTGGGCTCCGCCGCAAGTAACGCTTCATTTCAAGCAAACAGGCATAAAATCACTTTTCCGTAAACGATCTCATAAATTGCCACATGTTTGAACTAAAAGACGCACCGCGACTTCGTAAACGAGCTCTAAGCTCTTCTTGTTTTTTTTTTATACATATAATGTGTTTAGTTCATTTCTTTTTAACGCTTTATTTGTAATTCAATAATTTTTTGTATTATATTTTTCAATTGTACATAAGAATAGTTTCATGTATGTCGGGTTGAGATAATGTTGAGATTTAATTAGCCTATAGCCATCTTCATTTTCATACTTTATATAATGTATTAAGCTTGTGAATACAGGGCCCCAAGTCCAGAGCTGCAAGAGCGAGCAGAACCACAGCATCAAGACCCTCACGCTCCAAATCCACAAGATATTTACATGTTTCCGAGACCACAAAGTCGAGAACCACAGTTATCAAGACCAAATTCTGAAGATAGAAAGATACCGAGACCAGGAACTCAATATGGAATGATACTGAGACCAGGAACTCAAGATGGAATGGCGCCGAAACCACCGGCTCCAGAACCACAGAATCAGCAGGCTGCAGAAATGAAACATTATAATGACATATTCAGTGACTTACATAACTGGCCAGTAAGTTTTTTTTTTTTGGTAAATGTTATTTTTTGCAGACGACATTGTTGGGGTACGGGTAAATCCTGTATGAGGCTGCCACAGAAACATGGAAATTGACACAAAGCAAATACTGAGGTACAATCCGTGCCTTGAAAGATGAGACCTGTCACACCACTTGAAACGAGTGAAACTTTGTGAAATCTTGATTAAGCCTCGAGGTAAAACATAAAGAAGACAAAGTAGGAAGATAGTTTATGACCTGCACTTATATGTCAAAAGAAGTATTTCGTTATACAATTAACTCGTATACAAGTGGTATGAGAGGATTCATCTTTCGTGGCACGGACTGTACGTAGACTGCGTGCCTGTCAGCAGTGGCTGAAGTGATATTATAGATGATGTTGATGATTTTCTCCTTTCATCCGTGTGGTTAGTGCCTAACCTGGTGTCAGGTGTTTTTATGCCACCCACCTTACACTTGCTTTATTTACTCTAACTTGTTTGTAGAAAAAATCAAATGAATTAAAAAATCTAACGTTTTTAACTTGATCACGCACTTTGCTACGCGCCTACGCAGCTACGCCACAAACCGAGCTACGGCGTAGCTATACTACGCCACTGCGATCAGCTTGCTACGGAACGGGCTTAGACATTTGCACGAAAATTAATGCCGTTAATGTACATTTACCTAATTTAATGATCATTTTTGTAGGATCAATCGTCTATGAACTTAGCGGTGAGTACTCGTTTAATGAAATCTAGTCACCTTTAATTTGAAGCTTTTTTGACCAACAATTAGTTTTTTATTTAACATTATTAGGATATGTCAACAGAACTTTTAGTGAGCGAATACAAGAAGCTTGAACAAGAAATACTACGAAGGAAAAACTTATTAGAATTTTACAAGTACGTAATATTTTCTTTTAATACATTTTAAAATATTTTGTGAGTCTATTTAGATAAACCGTATTCATTTTTTATTTTCTACATAGGATTTCCCTGAAACAAGCACAGATAGATGAATATAGTGAAAAAATGAAGAAAACAGTAAGTTATGTGTTACGTTGGCAATCATTCTTGACCAACTTTAAGGCATAATAATGTGTTTTTTTTTGTTTGGCTTTAAAAATCGGCCATTCCTAACTTTCTCATAGAGGAAATTAGAAGGTTTTTTTAGTTATGCTATTTATTTATTTTTTTGTTACACAATACAAAATCAATTTCAAAATAGCTTATTCGGCCTTTCAGCCACCGGGTACGATTTCTAGCCATCGGAGAAAACCGGGGTTCTAGGTGGTGTGTGCCTCCTAGAACCCCGCCCTCCGACAGTGTGACAGATTATACAGAAGTCTGAAGAGTATAATGGACCACTAACTTTATCTTGCATTTGTCGGCTATGACAAGGTTTTCGCCTCTGTCGAGACATGGTCTGTTCTGAAGTCTTTGCAGCAATGCCAAGTCAACTGGTGATTCATCCAGGTGCTTAGAAGTCTTTAAGAAAATACCACCATGACTGTCTAAACTCCAAACCTGCGAACAGGTAGTAAACAACAGATTATGTCCCAGTGAGGCAAGAATGTAATTTCCCCGAAATGTTTCACCGAAGCACTAAAGGATGTGTTTAATGTTTAAGACCCTTAACTGGGAAGAACGTGGCATTATACACATCCATTCCATCCATCATTCCTTCATAACACCATCCATCATCCATCATTTCCATTTTCGACTTGCAGCAGATGCTGGATGGCTTGGGTGATTCTTCAATACGCATTAGTCTCAGGGTGAACTTGGACAAGCCCCAGATCATGTTCAACGAACCTGTCATCCCAGGACCTATTGTTGTCGATGTCGATCCTCTCGAGGTTGTTCGAGATGACTGCCTCTATGTTTACCTCGGGCAAACTCTGCTACTTTGTAGGAACAACTTTGAGATCCCTCTCAAAGTTGTTCTTACAAAGTTGCAGAGTTTTTGCTAATAGGGGGGGTAGGCTGATGGTGATAATCACCTTGTAATTTTTCGAATCCTCGGAAACAGGCATCGCGATTCTAAGGCATTCCGGTTTCCAATTTTTTTTTTACAACTTGTTAATATTTTGCAGAATTATTCTCAAAATTATGAGGTAGGCACTTTTGAATGTCCTGTTACGTATTAAGACCACCACAGTGGCTTTTCAGGCAGAATTTTTCTCTCTCTACTTTTATCACAACAATTTGATGATGGAATACATTACAATTAACAATTACTTATTGTATTAACATATATGACTAATCGAATCAGAAATGAAGATATTCGCAAGAAACCAAGGTTAACGTCGTAGTCCTAAGAATTGCCAAACTTAAGGGGTTTCTATGTCTGCATCCTCCTATAATATATTTATTCTTTCATAGTTCTTACCACCAAGTATACCTAGGCCGCCAAGTCTACCTAGGCCACAAAATCCACGATTACTTCAAGACCCACGTGCCTCTATGGGCCCACCAGGTCCATCTAACCCGCAAGGTCAATCACGCCCACGTAACTTGCCTAACCCTCGAGAACCACAAGCTTCTGACTTCAAAGAGGTAAGTGAATGAAATTCATTTTGTCAAAGGAGAATGGGCGCTTCTACACGGTGTAAACAGACTTTTCAGGAAGCCGTCAACCAAGCATTCTGTACATCATAATAAGTAACTTTACGCAAAAATTATTGCTGGGAAATTACTTTTTTTTTGGGTCATGCGACAAGTCGTGTTCGTATCAGCGTAGCGTATTGAAATAACAGAGGTCGATGTATATTCCACTTTGGATCAAGCTCTAAAAGATTCAGCTACAGTTATAATTAGGATACTTATACAAGGTGTCGCTTTACATTTTGGTCAAATTCAAGAAAGTATCTTGGCTAATGATTGTCGACCCGAATCTTTAATAGAATGGGCAGGTTTTTTTTTTGTTTTCTTATTTACGGAAATCGGTAAGAGTAAGCCACCCGTACTAAAACGCAACCCGTATGTTACTAGCCCTATAACCGCGCTTTCACACACACTAATAAATGCACACGGCGACATGTCGCGCGTTGGGTGATTCTGTTTATTACTTTCGTGTTACTCTGAAATTCTGTCAAAGTTAAACAATTTAAAATAGCAGCTTTATTAATTATTGACCAGTTATCGTAATTTAATTTGATTATTTATGTATTTTGTGACAAACTCCTGAATTTTGACTAGGATGCAAAACTGCACCTTGTATAAATAAAATAAAAAAAACAGATGATCTGAGAATTTAATGAGCAACATTTTACAACATCACCGAAGGAGTTATAGGCATCGAAAGTGTAAGTATACCCATTTTTTTTTTCATTTATGTTTTTGTACTAACTAAAGAACTTGCTGCTTTACCTGCTTCTTATTTATTTAATTTAGCGTGCTACGAGATCGGTTTCAGATATGTCAAGAAAGAAAGCATTCACTAGGGTAAGCATACACACTATGCCGCCAGTCTCTCTTTGCTGACGCACAGTTGGGTAAAATTTATCGCCTAATTTAAATATTCACAGCAAAGTATGACGACTTCGACACAAAGGCCATTGAACCATGAGGTAAGCAATTGGTCAACTTTTTACTCTATATAAAACAAAATTCGTTTATCCGTTGGTCAAGGAAGTAAAAAAAATAGTCAAGTTGTCAATTTTACTATTTTTTTGCTGGTAGGTTAATTATGCAATTTCTAAACGGACCCTTAACTAAGCCGAAAGGTACTTGTTCTCCCCGTCATTTTGACATTTTTTTTTGTTCTAGACTATACCTGGGAACCTTCTAGTTTCGGAGTTATTGGGGGTCAAATTTCCAACATTTTCACAAGTTTTTTTTTTAAGTACATGTTTTAAATGTATGAACTTTACGTTAAAATATTACCATGACCGAAAGAACAAGTACCTTTCGGCTTCATTAAGTGTCGTTTTACACCGGTCTATTTTATTTATCATTTTACCTACCTAGGACGTTCCTGAAGAAAATCAAGAATTCGGCCAACCATCGTATATGTCAGATGCAGAGGTAAGCAAAGTGTTATATCCTAGGCTTTTATGTTTTATTTTTAAGATGTGTTTCAATAAATAAAAACGATATTATGTCTTTATAAGCACTACGTCTTAGTGGACTCTTCACGTAACCAGAGAACTGGCATTTTTTTTTTGATGCTGATTGGACTGTACGCATCTTTTTTCTTTACTGACCTGTGTGAACAAGTATTTTTTTTAAGAACTAGTGTCATTTATTTCAGTTAGCCTCAATAATTGCTTCGTCAAACAAAAAAGTAAGTACTGTATATTTGTATAAAGTAGGTATTGTTTTTTTTATTTTTTCTTCGTGTTTCCTCTCGCCAAAAAATAAAGCCCCGCGAAGAGGTTTTGCTGACTTATATACAAGGCGCATACTTATATTCATGAATGTTCTGTGTATCTCTTATTTACCTATAATATTACAGTCTGGTGAAGAAATTACAGAACCGAGACAGATGGATCAAGAGGTAAGTATATTACAGAATCATAGATATCATAATCAGTCTATACCCCGCCCTGTCTAAAAGCAGTGTTGTTTGTGAAAGTTTATAATTTATTAGTTAAATTTAATAGTATTAAATTTAGTCCTATTCTTTGTTATTATGTTATGCTTAGTTGTTAGTTTGTGCAACAATGGTTTATTGCTAACTGTGGAGACTTGTAAATGGCTTTTCATTGTTTGTATCACTATAATTGTTTGTATTGTTAGATGTAAGCCACCCAAAAACAATAAAATAAAATACAGGGTGCAAGGGACATCGATGCACAAACCACATTATTCAGTACATCATCATTACGAAGGCTCAAAAGGACAAAACTTTTGAGTTGGTGTAGTGTAATATATTTGTGACTTTATTGCGAGTGTAATATAGTAGCTATCTATTTATATGGACACAAGAACAAAGTGACTTCGCTTTAACAGACGCTAAAGTCAATGGACGTGCTGTTTGATATAATTTTACTTTTAGCAAATAAAGTTAGATTAAAATTGCTTATTAGCCTTATTAGGCCATTAAGCAATTTTAATTTTATTAACAAACAAGTAAAATGAAAATAAAACATTACGAACATAGAAAACTACATGGATATTTTTATCGGTTATTAAAAAGACAGCTGTTACTTACAAAAGTGCTAATGCAAATGTATGGAACAGCAGTTTTTTTTTTTAATTATCGATGATATATTTCTATGTGGTGGTGTATAATTATGTGTGTGTGTGTGTTTCTATTTCTATGTGTGCAGAATGATGAACTGAATGATGATGAAGTAAAGCTTCGGTATCCCTTCCACAGATCTTCTCCCCATGAGGAGACTGGGCCAACATTAACCACGCGAGCCCAGTTGTTTGTAGATGTCACATGTTTTCGAAATTTTAGGTTCATCGTTTTAAGAGCAATGTTGATGAAATAAATCACACAAAATAATGTTCCTGGCGTTATTAAAAATGCTTTATATTTTTAATATTACAGATGGTAAATAAGGGGACGTAAGAAACTTTAATGTTATCATTTGTGGACCAATTAGTTTGTTTTCTTTATTTGAGTTCTTTTTTGCGTTGTCTGCCAATATGACAGTGCCGCCTTATGAAATTGGAATAAGATAAAAATTATTCGTAATTTTAGAACCCCAATTTATATATTTACTGTTTATAAGTTTGAATAATTTATTTTTCCTTTTTCTGCTTATATTTTTCATTGTATTGAATTTTTTTAAAGCATGTACAGAGGATTTGGATCCAACCCTCCTACCGGGATCGTAGGATACCCTAATAGGAGATTTATGTTCCAGTAGGTACTATTTTTCATTTCCTTTATTTATCTTTTCACAAATTGATTACATTTTTAAATATTAATTTTAAAAGATGTGGATTATAAAACATTTATTATTATAAACATACATTATATTTTTAAAATTAAAATATGAACTTTACCTAAATAATCACACAATTTTCATTGTTTTTTTCAGTCTTTTTCCACATTGTTATTATTAAATTATTTTTAAGTTTTTAATCTTATTTTTACCACAAATAAATTAAAATTAGGCCAGGAGAATGATGTCTTTATTCGTATGATTTGGTGATACAGTCAAAATTACTAAAATGCTTTAGAGTGGAGTTTATGGGTCTTTGCAGTGTAAATCAGTATTGAAGGTCACATTTTTCTTTTACATCAGAATTTTTTCTCATTTTTCCAAATAATACGTAAATCTTGTAAAAAATAAAAAATAAATACTAAAATGCGTTGGAGTGGAGTTATAGTCTTTGCAGTGTAAATCAGTATTGAAGGTCACATTTTTCTTTTACTTTAGAATTTTTGCTTATTGTTCCAAATATGTACATAAATTATTTAAAAAATAAACTCAGGAGTCTCTCATTTATTTACTGAAACTGTGATTTTCAAAGCAAAAGTCATTTATTCAAATCAGCACGTTTTGAACGTCAATTACACAAGACAGGCCTTCGCCACTTCCTAGTGTAGCGTGTGTGTGTGTGTAGTGTGTTGGCTGGGAAGAAGTGGCGAATCAAACTCCCTTGTTAATCTCTTTCATGCTAATAAAGATAATGCACAAACACCTAGACCTATGTTAACACTTACACGTCACAAAATATTCAGTCCTAAGTGAAAATCCCCGCGCTTTATAAGGCCGTGTCCAAAGCCTATCTAAAGTGATCATTTTCACGCGGTTTCACGCGGACTCGGTCGCTTTCCGGTAATGTGTAATATACAAAAGCGATGTTTGAATATTCGCACGATTTTGGTAATGATGAATAAAATCTTATTTTAATTTGGCAATTGAGTCGTTGAGAATGATGGGTAGGTATTGCCGGCACATTATAAGGATATTTTTGGCGTGTGGGTTAAAGGTATTATAATGAAAATTAATGTCAATTTTTTATTTTACAGACCGAATTTCGACGAGGTAATTACAAAACTTATTCACTTATTATTTTCGCTTAAAATTTTAATGTTTTAGTTCTGTGATTATGCTTACAATATGTTCACAGCTGTATATTATATATCTACAGCGGTTTCGGAATGTGAGCCCCAGGAGTATAAGGAGGTAAATCATTTGAATATGTTATTATACAAGGTGTAAACGAACCCTTCACGAAACCGGCAACTAACAATTTTGTGAATCAAACTACACTGGCCTGCAAAACTAAGTACTACACTTTTTTTTTTTTTTCTAAATTATAGAAGTTAGAGATTTAAAATAAAAAAAAACGTTTTATAGCAATTTTTATTAGCTTTCTTTGAAACTGTAGTAAATTATACATTAATAACATTAACATTAAAATTTTTTTCGAGTCCTTTTTGGTTCGAAAGTATATCTTTTGTGCTTAAAAAGTTATTATTTTAAAAGTGTGATACTTAGTTTTGCAGGCCAGTGTATGTAACTCTGTGCAAAAATTATTGCCGTGAAACGACTTTTTATTTGGGGTCGAAATTAATCACGTTTTACAGTAGAACTTAATGTTTCGCACTCAAAACACTATGCTGATGGATGCATTGATGCATTGCACCAATCAATCATGGATGCATTGCTGATACGGGGGTTGTTGAGGTATTTAAAGTAAAGTTACAACATTAAAACTTGTGAAAAAGTTGGAACTTTAACCCGCAATATCTCCGTAACTAGAACAAGTGCCTTTCGGCTTCGTTAAGGGTATTTTTACACTCTAGCTTTATTTTTTTAGATACAAGTCAGACACTCAACACAGTTAATAACTACTCATAAAGCCTCATTCAGTCACATGCTGCATTATTGAAATTACCACATAAGTATTATTCGATTCTGATTATTTCTTGTAATAATTAAACCCAATTTTTTTTTACTTATTTACAAATAAATAAAAAAATGGGTTAGAAAAACGTAATTATCAGTTTAAGTAAAGTAAAATTTTATTTTCAGACGCGGGAAAAAGCCACTGTATTCAGGGGTGAGTCATCATTCTCCTGTCCTTATCTCAATTAATTTGTGGTCGGCGCCGCATGTCTTCTTCGTCCATACTTCTCTATGACTCGTCATTTATTTTATTTATTTATTTATTTCAATAACATGGGAGACTTACAGCTAAACCAACAGATCATGGACAGTACAATAGTCTGAAAGCCAATTACAGGTCTCCACTTATAAGATACAGAGAAAAAAAAAGTAAACTCTACGGACATTCACACCGAGTTACTATATACTACAGCATAATTATTATGTTACTCACACTACATAACAACCATCATAACAAAAAGAACTACATAAAAAGCTTCGACTCAAGCACTTCCTGGCTGACGACACACTATTTTGGAATGGATCTATATCATCCTGTTTACAAAGCTTGTTTACATTTCTGTCATCTGTCTGTGTGTAAATGTATTTTCTTTCTTCTTTCTTTCATCTCAGCAGTCACCTCCTTTCTACCCATATCATCCCTCACACAGTCCATCCATCGTTTATTTCGTCTTCCTCTACTCTTATACCCATCTAAATTAATACTCAAAACTTTCCTCACGACATTTTGCTCATTCCTCCGCATCACATGTCCATACCACGACAACCGATTACCCACACAACTCTTCAGTCACCGGCGCCACTTTTTTTCGTCAGATTTTCTCCTAAGTACCTACCTACTCATTTCTATATATTTTCTATTTTTTCCATTCGCGCTACACCACACATCCTTAGCATTCCTTCTCATCTCAGCTACATGCAAATGCCTTTCGCGGATGCGGTGAGCATTGATAGTAAATCTGATAAATGATAAATCAGTACATTTCTACTAACTTGTAGTTATAATAACGTCAATGAATAAGGCATTACCATGAAAGTGATTATACGTCTCTGTCTCTGCCTAGGGTTCCGTCCCCGAAGGGTAACCAACGGGACCCAATTACTAAGCCTCCTGAACTTAATACTTACGTTTAATACACTTATCATACTTAAAAACGAAAAGCTCTCTCAGAATCTTGATGATGAACATTCTTAATGATACTTCATTGAGAATTCATTCGTCATAGAAAGTTTTCAAAGTTCCGTACATCTCGATGATGAACATTCTCAATTAAGTAATTCGTCATAGTGTACCTTCTGTTTCACGTAAGTCGCACAAAATGCATGGAACAGTATTTTTTTTTTAATTACCGACGAAAAATTTCGATGTTCACAATGATTTACTTGACGGCAGAAGCGTGGGCGTAACGATAACAGGGTCGACATCGTTATCGTTTCTTGGTACGGGTTCCAAGAGGAAGGTAGTAGAAAGTACCCACTCGTGGCAAACCAGTGAAAGTTTGGTTCAACACAAATCACAGTTACTTTTATTACACAGTAATTACACTAAGTAGCAGATATAAGAAAACTACGGCTTGTACGGTGGACGTGACAGGTACCATCGTTTGATCTGATCTGTGTGGTGTCTAGCTACAGCAATGTCTGTCTAGAATTCTGGAATCGACCCTGTCCACGTGTATGGCGGGAAAATAAAGCCCCACCACACGGCGTCTACTGTACTAACCAATGAGAAATCAACGGGTAGGTAGATAATAATTTGAAAATATGGTCGTTTATAATCGCTTGCGTTGACATACTGAATATGTGATAGCCGATTGTACGTCAGTGTCCCTCCACCCTATAAGGTCTCAAGCTCATCTCATTATCTTCACCTGGGTCTTTCGTGACGTGCTACCGTTTTCGTTTGTATGCAAAATGATAATGTTTTAGTATCAATACGCATACGTGGACTTAGAACGCTTAGAAGAGGTAATCAAGCAGTTTAGGCGTCAACGTGCAACTCCAAAGTCTGTGCAGAAGAAACCGGTGACCGTGTACGATGAGCCTTCTATTACATCAGAAGAGATTGACGAAGAATACAAGAAACCGGAATATCGTCCTACCGGGAAGAAATGGTTCTTTGATTCTGCGGTAATTGCTTTAATATTTTTGTTATACTCATATTTTGGGACTTTAAACCATTTTCTGGTTAAATGTTCTTCAATGACAATCAGTAATAATGACCTCGTATTCACAGTGAACAAAAGTAGCATAAAATACTCTTGTCGTGCCGGAAACCGGCTTCTAAAAGATAATATGGCCTATGGCCCTATGGTTATTACCCGCCAAGTCTGAAAAGTTCACACAAAAAAAAGTTTTTTTTTAAACTGTATGAAACTGCTACTTGACCCAAAAATATAATTTCATACAGTCCGCGAAGTTTTGCTTGCTAATTTGATGGGAAAGATCAGTCACGCTCACATGTCCATATCTAGGTCTAAATTTCAAGCTATTTTAAATATTATATGAAAAAAATAAAATACATAATTTGGCACACGTTCAAAGTGCACACAATAATAAACAGCAAAAAAAAACAGCTGAAATCTAAGCTTCTTTCTTTCTTCTAACCTCGTACTTGGCTTTACATGCAATATTTCTCATGCTGGTTTTCTCAAGATGTTTTCCTTCACCGAAGCAAGCGATAATTATACAATACGCACGTGAACCCGAAAAAATCAGAGGTGCGTGTCTTAGGTTCGAAGTTGATACCTATGACTTGGCAGTCCGACGGTCATTGCTATCACTGCTATTAAACACACTGTTATTGTTACTTAAATCTACTGACCATAACTTATCAAGCAATGACGAGGGCGTATCTTGGGTTCGAAGTTGAGACCTATGACTTGGCCGGCCGACGGTCATTGCTATCACTATACTTAAAATGTCACTTACGGGATATCTTCCGTGATTATCAAAACAAAACAATTGTTAATCACGGAAGATATCCCGTCCCGGAAGTTATGAACCGTGAAAGCTTAAAACATTGCTATCACTGCTATTTAACACACTGTTATTATTACATAAATCTAATGACCATAACTTTTCAAGCAATGACGAGGGCGTATCTTGGGTTCGAAGTTGAGACCTATGACTTGGCAGTCCAAAGGTCATTGCTATCACTGCTATTAAACACACTGTTATTGTTACTTAATTCTAATGACCATAACTTTGCAAGCAATGACGATATTTGGAACTAGCTACGACACTCCCACTAGCAGTTACCGTCCTCATTTTAACCCTGTTATACTGACACCACTAATACTATACTTTTTGGTTTCTCGTCTAGGACGCATTCGACCACATCAGGGTCGCTCCAGAAGCTCCAGATATGGCAGACTTCATGCCTAAACAAATATTAGAAGATGATGGCAACAAGTGGTGGTTTTATCATCAGGTGATTGTTTTATGTCTTGTCTAGTTAGACCAAGCTTCGACTCCTGTCTCATCGTTGAAAAAGAAGCGACCACCTATCGTGTTGTTGTTCCTTCCAATGACACGGTTTGGGCCCAGTAGGTGGCCACGTTTATTGCAGCGGTAGAGGCGCTATACTGGTCGTCGAGATTGCAGGTAATCGGACACCTGGGACACTCCAGCAGGTGGGGCATTGTTTGGTCCGGACCACCAATTGACTTCTCCATAATAAGTTAGAAGGCCCTGAAGGCCCACATCGAAAGAGATACAAACACTCATAGTGATTGATATTTTTTTCCCTTCTAGTTAAAGCCACTTCTCCTTCTTATCTGACTTCTCACTTCCAATATCTATGCTCCGCGCACAGCAAGAATCTTCGTTCTTCCAATAATCGTTTTCTACGATGTCCTACTCACCGCTCTGGTTTTCTTAAATCTTCTTTTCCTGTCCAGGCGGTTTTCCTTCGGAATGCGCTCCCTCTGAATATCAGGATGGCAACCAGTCGCCTCACATTTTTTTACACTTACGTAAGAAGTTGGCAGACTTGTCCCATAATTAATTTGTTGTTTTTCTTCATTTATGTATTTTTATCTCTCTTGACTTTGTATATTTTGTTTGTATGTATGTATAAAACAGTAGGTGTAAGTACAGAAAATTTCCAACTACAAAAAAATACATACATATATTATATGTATTTATTCTTTAAATATTTTTTCTTGGAAATTTTCTCTACCCACACACCCGCCCCGCGCGCGACTTTTTTGCACCAAACCGTCCAGGGTGCAAAAAATTGCGAAATATTCGCATGTAATTTGACACTTTAGATAAACAATCGCAAACTACAAGAGTTATAGCTAAATAAAATTTACAGTGAATAGCTGAATAGTTATGGAATCTATATATCAAAAAAAAAAAAAAACTGATATTAATTTGAAACTCAAAAAAAATGTAGAACTTGAAAAACAGTGATGAAAACGGATATTTCGCTATTAAAATATTAATTTGAATTTTTCTAAATATTAAATTTCAATTAAAATAATTTTAAAATAAACTAGATTAAATTTCCTTTCCAATAAGACCATAATCTTATTAGTTTATTTACGATAGTCTAGTTAGAATTAAATTAGAATTTGAATACTCACTGTTTATTTTGACGCGGCCTGCGCCAACGACTGTTTTTGAACACGGTTATTTACGTACCTATAACTTTACGAAGCCACTTGTTTTTGTATATACAATTTAATAATATGTTCACAATACTAATTATGCACTGTTTTTCCGTTAACACACACGTTTTAATCACAAAAACACTTATTTCTTGTATAAACACAATCACTATAGGTATTTAAACCTACCACCTTTCGGAGGCGAAATACTCAACTTTGAGATTCGAAAACTAGATTTCCTTTATGATAATATAGTAGCACAGATTTTCACGATTAATTTGATATGTAACACTATCCGAAAACAACAATATACATAACAGAACAATTGAAATACGACGCCACACGTCAGAAATGGCGGAGTTTGTTTACACTAAAGTTTTTACTTTTATTTTGACATTTGTCGAAAGAATAGTGTTGCTATTGTTGGTCCAAACGTTGAGGAATATAGTATAGAGTTTGCTACAAGAGGAATAAGCTCTAGAAATAGCAGTTTAATAAATTTTTATTGCATTTGTTGGACGAAGGCGCTACTGGCTGCTTTAGCAGCCAGGGACATTTGGCAAAACGGCAACTGGCTGCTAAAGCAGCCAGGGGCGGTTGAGTGGCTACTTGCACCTACTGTTTTGTCTCAGCCTCACCCTAAGGTAGATTGGTAGAAAATGCCCAAGGCATTAAGCCCGCCTTCGTACATTATGTGCATAAAGTTTTAATAAATAAGTAAATATTGAACTGCCTCGTTAGTCTAGTGGTTGCAAGGGTGCCTGCTGACCATAAGTTCCTGAGTTCGATTTCTGGGAATCGAACCCAGGACGGGTCGGCCAAAGTGTTGTTGGGTTGTTCAATCAGGAATTTCTCAGTAGCAGCCACGAAGTCTGGTTTTATGCCCTGTTGACGGCAAAAGGATCGCCCCTTCCTTATTCCTTATGGTGCTTCAAAAACTAATCACATCTTTTTTATTTTTCAGGATGACTTTGTTCCGTTCAGAAAAGAATAATGCGGAATTTTCGGAAATAATTTTTTTAATATTTTCAGTTGTTTTTAATTCATTGTTTAGTCATTTCAAATTTAAGTGGGGTTTCTAATACGGTGCTATAAAATAATAATAGGTTTGGTTTTCCACCTTTAAGCACACTACCTAATCGATTAATATAAAATTCTCGTGTCACAGTATTTCTTGGACTCCTCGGGAACAGCTTGACCGATTTTTTTGTTTTTTTTTTTTTGTGTAAATTATTTGGTAGATCTAAGAATAGATTGTGTCTATTTTTTAGTCTCATCAAAATTTCCACGCAAACGAATTCGCCGGCAACAGCTAGTCTTGATAAAAAAAAATCAAAAGCATCAGAAATTCCGCCACCCTTTTAAGGATCTACCATAAACCATAACATTACATCACGGCCAAAGGGTTCTTTCGTTTTGTTTCGTCAAAGTTCGAAGGCACGAAATAATACCTCGGGGAATAGCCGAGGCGTCTTGGAACTTGCCTCATACACTATTCATGGGCGAACATTGCCATGCTCTATTTTAGAGTGCCCCGGTCTGAAAATAGTGAAGCGACCATTTTTTTTAATATCGAAGTTATAATCTCCTTCCTTGACTGCCTCGTTGGTCTAGTTCTTTATCGTGTGGTAAGTGTCTAACCTAATGTAATGGCTTTTACCTTGGCCAAAGGCTTAGCGTTGCCATACAGCGTGGTAATTCCGCCAGTCTGTTGGCGACATTACCAGTTGACAGCGTTGAGGAGGAGTTTTTTGACGCCATTTTTTAAGTTTTTAGTTTAAGTTATCTTAGTTTATTTTAATAGTTTTCTTGTCTATGTTGATGTTTTAGAAAAACAAAATGAATGTGTAATGTAATGTAAAAAGAATGTAATGTTATTAAACTGATGTAATGTAATGTTATTAAATGTATGAAATGACATGTTATTAAATGAATGTAAGTGAATGTAATGAAACGAATGTGATGATGTAAATGAATGTTATGGAACGAATCTAATGTTAATAATGTAATGCTCATAATGTAATGTTAATAGTGTAACGTTGTTATTGAAATGTTAAAAATGTAATATTAATACGATTTGTCACAATTACGATTAATCAAGTTTTATTATGTTCCATGTATTTATGGTAGAATTAAAGGCTTTTTTATTTATTTTTTATTTTATAAGTGTCTAACCTAAAAAAGGGAAGGCCTATATATACCCAACAGTGGGTGATTCCGGGATGATATAATGATGATGATGATGAAGTGTCTAATTTTGTGTCAGAGTTTTTTTTATGCCGCCCTTGGGGACCCCTTGCTGACAACTCTTTGAGGCGCGCGTGGTGCACATGTCGTCAAGAAATATCTCTCAGACATGCTGGTTTCCTCACGATGTTTTCCTTCACCAAAGCAAGTGATAATTATACCATACGCACGAGTATTCGAAAAATCAGAGGTGCGTGCGTGCCTCGAACTCGAGACCTATGACTTGGCAGTCCGACGGTCACACCACTAGGCTAGGCTAGGTTAATGTTGGTCTAGTGGAAATGATTTAAATATCAATCGCTCAATTTTCTACCGTCTGAAGCCGAAAAAAAACCACAAAATCCCTTGTTATACTCCGTTTGCATAGTTAATGAAGAATGATCATTCAAAATGTTTTAATTAAGCTTTCATCTTCGAAATTTCTTTGAAAGGATAAAATTAAACAATCCTTGATTATTAGCTTCGGTCGAGCTTTGAATAATTTCACACCTCATCGCACAGGCTGTGATCTCTTAAAGGTTTGAGCTTTTAAAGTGTCCTAAAATAGCCCAGCTGATCTTAGTTAAATGGGATGACCCTTAAACCTCCGCTTTGTGCCCTGTAATCCCTGAAGGGTTAGGCAGAGATGTACCTAAAAGTACACCCACATTTCGCCAGTTATGTTTAAGTCCCATGTAATAGGGGGCGAGCCTATTGCCATCAACTGGGCACAAGTCTAGACTCCGTGGCTGTTTCTGAGATATTCCTGGTGGAAGAAGCCAATGACAATTCGCTCAACTTTGGAATCAAACCCTCGATCGAACGTCATCAACGATCGACCGCTAGGTAAACGTACTTATTTTCTCTTACACAATGATCAATTTATGTTTACCTCATGGGGTTGTAAAATAAGGTTGTATGACGAACGAAAAATCTTTTCTTAATTTTTCGGCATTGCACACCCAAGTTAACTTAATTACCAACTTTTCTACAGTGATTGATGAGAATTTTAAGTAAAAAAACTATTTCATCTTCCGTTTTTATAATAATTTACACCTACAAAGTATGATCGATTCGTACAATGCAGCAATGAAACGGCATTATTATTGCCGGCCATTTCCTCGAATGACTGGCAGAATTGACCGATTACTTTACTTGGCCCCACCGATTTGTCCCACTAGTGGGGCAAAGTAGAATTTATCTGAAATTTTGATGTCCACTTTGCCCAGTAATTCATTGCGCTAGGTCAGGAAGTGTTGGGTTTTTGAGAAATCCAAATAATGCAGAGAAATACAAAACTTCTACTCTCTAAAATACTTCCAAAACTTTTCTTGAAAATATCGCTTTTAGCGGTAAGGCTGCCCATGTATCATCTATGTAAAACGTCTTCTTTTTTATACCTGTGATTTTTGTGGATTTTAAAAAGTATTCTTTATTTCTTTCTGTCTATGACAATACGGACAATATGTCACACACGCAATCACGGATATCATCCCGTAAGTACTTTAAGTGTAATTTGTTGGAAGTTATTATTTTCTATACTAATTTTGATTATTTTCTCTTGTCCTCAACATTATTGACAAATATTAGTTATAGCGTTGGGTAGGCTATTGGGGTGGTCTGAAACACTGCATGTCTGGTTCATAAGCCGTTTATTATATAAAATAGTCACCAAACACGAAACCAGGCTAATGCTAGCTGAACAATCAGTCACACACTAAAATACTTGGCGCAAGCGCGGGGTTACCGTGACACCGCGCAGCGCGTCTCGTAGAGCACTGAACTAAAATGTGCACGCATCCGCGCGTGAGTATTGCTGCCGCTGCCGGGGCTGCGGGACTGTTCGCAAGAGATACCGTGGCCCTGGAACACAAAGGGCGATGAAGGAACATGGATGGGTTTTAGTCAGTAAAAGTCTGACACTCCCTCCTGCTCCGCCCAGACCGGGAGGAGTCATTTGATGATTTCCCATCCGAAAAAAAAAAGAAAGTATCGCTGCCGCGCACTCTATCGGCGGCAGGGGAAACAACTACCGGGGTTGCCAACTACACACGACTAAAATGTACCAATGGCCTCAATAACTAAATAGTTTTAATCCAACACGTCTTAGATTAGTGGGTCAAAGTGGACATCAACATTTTAGACATTCCACTTTGTCGCACTGGGGGAACAACTTCTTAGCGTGTTGATGGTAATCTATACTCAGTCGCCCAAAACTTAGCCATGAGTTTGGTGTATCACTTGCCTCCATCAATTCTTGCAGTCTGCAAGCATGGCACGCATAACACGATGTCATGGGATAATTAAGTAGGGCAGAGTGGAATGGTCCGACTTGTCGCCGTTATTAATTAATATGAACCGACCTACATTGTGGCGTGTATCCCCGAGGGTACAGCCTGCACAATTATGTAATATCTTGCAATTACTTCATCCAATTACCGATGCATGTTCTGATTAGTTATGCAAATTCAACGTTATTACGGTGTAAATTAATGTACGACTACACTACGATATTATTCAACTATTAAGAAGAACAGAAGGACAAAAAGAAAACCTTCGCCCAGCAGTGGGATTCTTAACAGGCTAACAAAAAAGTAACAAAACAACTATCTATATATCAGTTATCTACATATAAAGAACTTATTTAGTATCGTGCAAATTGAACTGATTGAATTGAATTATGTGCGGGTTTCAAAAAATGACATCGTCTACATGTTTCGACCGCAGTATTCATGTTAAATTATGTCTGAATATTTACCGTGAAATTTTACTACTAATTGTTCCATTAACATTTTATATTTATATTTCTAAAGCGTTCTACAATTTGCGTCCAAGTAATACGATGCATCGTTTTCCCCGTCGCCCGGTACAGCGGCATTATGTTTTAAAAGGTTTCAAAACAAAATAAAAACGCATCGTTAGTAGCTGTTCTTTCTTGAAAATAGCTTAATCTTTGTTAGGTTAACCTGTTTTAGAGAAACGGTACCATCTTTTTTTTTTCTTCTGGCATAAGAAAATATTCGTTTTTAGGGTTCCGTAGTCCTGACAAGGAACCCTTATAGTTTCGTGATGTCCGTCTGTCTGTCTGTCCGAGGTTTTGCTAAGAGACCGTTAGTACTAGAAAGCTGTAATTTTGTAGAGGTGTGTATATCTATAACGCCGACAAATAGGTAAAATAAAATTTTGGAAAATATTTTTTTTACGGTAGCTCCCCTACATGTGAAGTGGGGATGAATTGTTTTTGTCGTTTACCCGATCGTGTGGGGTATCGTTCAATAGGGTTTTTAAAATGATTTAGAGTTTGCTAGTACTACTTTTCGATTTAATGCTCCATTTACGAAATATTAAACTTTAAATTGCAAATTTTTGATCCAGTAGTAGTCCTCCCTCCTTCTAAAAGCTAAACTGCTGGCTTGACAAACCTGGAAAAAATTCAAGACGATAGTGCATTTTATGAACTTTAAAGGAAAACTATAGCGGTTACGATTACTTTATCAGTTTAGCAGTAATAGTCGTTGAATTTGGGTGTTGGATAATTTTGTACCAAATACAAAATCCTTAGAATAAATCTTATAAAGTGACTAAGAAGAAGTAGTTGCTTGTTTATAACTGGCAAAGACTTGCATTGAAAAACAAAACCTAAAATAAAATAAAAACATAATAAATTATCATAAGTTCCACAAATCTGCCGCTAGATGGCGCTGTACCAACGGGTTCAATCTATATTGTGATAACGGTCTACTACGGAACCCTACACTGCACGTGGCCCGACAAGCACTTGGCCGGTTTATTTTTATTCAGTGTGATATACAGACCCCCAATATCTCCGTATAAGGTCTAGAACAAAAACAAATATCGCAATGACAGGGGGAACAAGTACCTTCTGCTTCGTTAAAGGTTTTTTAACACCCTTTATATAACTTATGGTTGTTATTGTGATGGGTGCTCCACTCAATATTTATTTTGAGTGTTTTCCAAAATTACCTGTTAACTTTCGTGTATTTGAAAACAGTCGTTAACAAAATACATTCATCATTTGCCTAGTTTTTTCCCAACTATGTTAAGGTCGGCTTCCATTCTAACCATTCCAATCTGACCTTCAAAACCAAGTTAGAGCTGGGTACTACGATACTGGTTGTCAGACTTTCGGGCAACTGACAACCTGTAACCGTTGTCAAAGATCTACAAATGACAGCCGGGACCAACAGCAGCTTAACGTGCTTTCCGAGGTACGGAGGAAACCCGGTGTGTAATGGGTGGTCACCCATCCACGGATCAACCTAGGCAAGCGTGGCTTAACCTGAAGATCGACCCGAGCGGCTGTTATTATTTAGGCACGAGCACCTCGCGACAGGTTATACTAAATTATTTTAGAATAATTGATTAGAAATTTAGTACCTATAGTTTTAGATTTCGAAATTCGAGAAAACCTCAAAGTGGTACGGTCTAAGAAACGTGTTTAAAAGGTTGTTTAAAACTTTCCTTCACTATAAAAGCAATAATTTCGAAGAATTAAATTAAGCACAACATTGTTCTAAGTGCCTACTTATAACTTTTCAATAATTCAAATGAATATTTAACAAATAACTTGGAAGTTTTGCTGTTAGGTACGTAGATGTAAGAAATAACTTCACTTAATCAAAGGAAATTGCCTTAGAATTAGTAATAAAAGTTTCTCATAAGATCATAGCAGATAAAAGTTACTAATAAAGTACTCTCACGAAACTATTTTTGTAATAAAGGGAAATACGAAAAGTTTCCTTAGGAGTTTATCGTAATAAATTATTATGAAGACAGTTCGAGACTGTGAATAAAAATCGGCCAAGTGCGAGTCGGACTCGCTCATGAAGGGTTCCGAACCATCGTAGTAGGCCCGCTTTTTTTTTAATCAATATTAAATATTTGTTGTTACAGCAGCAACGGAAACACAAATTCTGTAATAATTTCAACTGTCTACCTATAACGGATCATGAGACACAGCCCGCTGACAGACAGACGGACGGACAGCGGAGGCCTAGTAATAGGGTTCGGTTGGTTACCCTTCGGGTACGGAACCCTCGAACCCTTTTCTGGTATGTTCAGATACTCATCATTAAGACTATAAACTATATTATACTCAATTAATCACTGAAATTCGGGATTAGGATTTGGCTATAGAATTACGTTTAGTTAATTCATTAAGAAAACACGAGGTGTTGACTCATTTTATATAGGGTGTAAAAAGACCCTTAACGAAGCCGAAAGGCACTCCTAAAGGTTTTCCCCGTCCGTGCGATCTTTTTTTTGTTCTAGACTTACCTGGGAACCTTATAGTTACGGAGATATTGGGGGTCGAAGCTTCAACTTATTCACAAGTATTTTTTTTAAATTAACAAACCCATCAATCTCATTCCATTCCATCTCTGTTTGTATCCTGTATTTCATTTGGTTCATGTATTTTCTATATTGACATCATTGTCATGTCATGTTCATCAACCATGAACATGACATTATTATGAAATATTATTTATCGCAAGCTTCCATTCGGCATTTCAAAGTTGACTTAAGCCGTGGCGGTTAAATAGCACTCGTCGGAGCGCCGGCTTTCGCTAATCTTTAGAAAATACAGGAAAAGTATTATGTGCTTATATCTTGACTCACACCGAGAATAAATCCCTGAAGTGCGCAAAACATAAATAGATATTTTTTTAAATACTTATATTTCATAAGCCATAGAGTTTTGGTGCAAGATGTGCACTATAATTGACTACAATGTATTTTGTCAACGATTATTTTCAATTACACGAAAATTACAGGTGATTTTTGAAAACACTCATAACAATTTTTTTTGAAGCACCCAGAGTCCCACAATAACAATCATGAATCGTTATTCTACCGGTTTTTTTTAATGTTAGGCAGTTATTATAAGGGAACTTATCACTGATACACTTGTATCAGTGATATGTTTCAGCCCAGTTCATGTTCTGCCTATGTGAGGCTCCATGGCAGAGGCCTCCCTTCCCTCCTTCCACATTTCGCGATTGATGTCCCCACCCGACATTCTTCCATAAGGACGTACACAGTTAACAGTCAGACATATAAAGGGTGTAAAACACCTCTTAACGAAGCCGAAAGGCACTTGTTCTCCTCGTCATTGCGATAATTTTTTTGTTCCACACCATACCTGGGAACCTTCTAGTTACGGAGATATATATAGATAGGTCAAAGTTCCAACTTTTTGGCAAGTTTTTTTTTTAATACAAGTTTTTAATGTAAGATTTTTACTCACCTCCACGACCCCCGTACTATTCAATCCATCCATCAGCACAATGTTTTGAGTGCGTTACATTGAGTTCTACCACAAAACATTATTTTTCACCCCAAAAAAAAAGTCGTTTCCCAGCAATAATTTTTGCGTAAAGTTACTAAGTTTGATGTACAGAATGCTTGGTTGACGGGTTCGTGATGAGGTGGTTTACACCCTGTATAGACAGAGTTCGATTTTTCAGAGTTCATGTTTTAAATTTTTCCTTAAAGAAATAAAGAACACAACATAAAATAACGCCTGTAATCCCCGACGAGTTAGACGGAGGTGTACCTAATAGTACACCTACATTTCCCAGTTATGTTTAAGTCCGATGTAATAGGGGGCGAGCTTATTGCCATAAACCAAATAAATCCAGACACCATGGCTGCTACTGAGAAATTCCTGACGGAAAAACCCACTATCACTTTACCCGCCCCAGGAATCGAACCCAGGACCTCAACCAAAAATTAAAGAGGCAGTCAAGTAAACAAATGCAGTCATAAACACCTCAGTAATACGGGCAGTACAGCCACAAGCGATCCCAAATGATCACTGAAATATTCAGACCTTCATTCAGCAGGGGCAGTTTCCTTTGTATACAAATTGAAACCGGTATTTACAAGAACAGTTTATAGTCTACCCCAATACAGTTTCAATATCCCACACAATAATGTTTTGTAGAAAAGGGCTGAATTGTTTTTGTGTGTAGTTTTTTGCTCTACAAATTGGGACTCTCAAAACAATATTCTATACGGCTCACGATGGAAACCAAACGCCTTTATGTGGGAAGGGGTCACTAGAGGCGACTTTCGAGCACATCAAAACTGAGCTTTAAAGTTATCACTGCCAATGTTCTATAGCAATAATAACACTTTTGAACACATAGTTTCAATGCTGAATACATTGAGTTATTAAACAGGTCCTTGGATCAACAAACACTGACAAGGGATAATAATATATTCTCCTTAGTTTTCATGCAATATTTGCATACAGATGTCTCGGCAACGCGCCTATTAACGGCATCATATCTCCTTATATATTTTTTAATATCAGTTTCCTCCATCATTAAATGCCAGTTTTCTCGTCCGCTGCAACTTTAAATAAAAATCAAAATGTGATAGACCACTTCGGTTCAATTTAAGTTTAAATCCAATTTCCTTACCACAACACTCGCTTCAGGAATTCAATAAACTTTAGGTTCAAAGGTTTCAACGATTTCTGCTTAGTACCTTAGGAGCGAAGTTTACGGTAGATGCACCGTTTCCCAAGAGCACGTTTAAACGATACCCTAACTGAAAGCGTCTGCTCACCGCTTGGACCTCAAAGGCTTCAATTGTTAGTTGGATTGCTGAGAATTTACGGTGCAGAATAGATACGGAAACTATTTTGGTTTATGTAATTTGAAACATCTGCATTTTGTACCTATAGCAAGGATAACAAAAAGAGTCTTTAAGGCAAGTGCTATATAGGTTACCCAACTATACCTGAGATATCGCTCGGCGGAGCACCCTTGGGTCACTGGGTTACCGACGACTTAAAAAGTAACTAAGGACATTGACAGGGAACGTAGATCGCTGTCGGTACGCTGCAACATGCTGGCCCGCAGGTTTGCGCGATGTACAGAGTCGGTCAAAATTACTCTGTTTCAAGCTTTTTGCTCGTCATTTTACACGTGCAGCCTGTGGACTAGTTATAGTTTGCGTGCATATAGCGATCTACGGGTCCAGTATAATAACGCACTCAGGATACTGTTGAGACTGCCATGACGATGAAGCTCGTCAATTTTTTTTGCGGAAAGGCATATTTTGCGGCCATCATGCGAAAGAGAAGCGCTTCCCTGCTCGCTCGTCTTCGTGGCAGTACCAACTGTATCTTGAGTTTATTGATGGCAGTCTCCAATACTGCGACATTGGATGAAACTCCACACTTATTAAAACTTGTGTGTCTACTAACACCATTGTTACTAACACTATGGGCGTAGCCCGAAATATATGCTATATTAATAATAACTTAGTCCCCACGGCTGGGAAACATGCTTTCTGTGTAATAAATTAGTAGCTTTTCGTTTTTATGTTTTGGTCATCATTTGGATAATTTGTCATGGAAGAGTTATATGCATTAGACATTAATGTTAAACTTACAATAAAACAGAGATAAATAAATAATATCAAAATTTAAAATGGAGATAAAATTTTAATCGAATCCAGGTTTATCTTTTAAGTTTAAATAGCGTCTTGAAGACTTCGAAACCGCTTTGATAAACTTTGATTACCAAAATATTGGTTTATAATTTCAAAACGTAACTTCCATGAAACCATACGTAACCTTTTATAATTTATAATATAAGAATCAGCTCAAACCGTAAATAATAATTGATTTATCATACTGCCTCAGTTATTCAGATCACAGTTTACCCATACATCACTAAATGACACCACATGGGGCAGAAGAGATCGCCTTGGGGCATCCCTGACCGTTCAATTAAAACTTCCTTTACTATCCGTAGGAAATTAATATAAACTTTTTTGCAATAACCAAGGGTCGGGATCATGCTGTATCATCAATTGAAGAAGTTTCGATGGGATTTTAGTTTAGATGCGGTTAAACTCGTTTGTAATTTAATTTTAAATTGTTGTTTCGGTAATAGTTTTGATAGCAGACTTTATTAAATAGTAGGGTTGGCATCGTTTTTGAAATATTTCAGTAACACATGCTTCTTCTTCTTAGTCGAAACACTCTTGTCAGAGTGGTCGTGGTTGCGCAGACGAGGTACACGGAGCGATGGTCGTTGGATCATTGACTTCCCCGAGGACTGCTCTTTCAGCGATGTGCTTCCATTTCTGCCGGTTGGAGACGTTGCGAGTACAATGGACCATGGTGGACTCAGTAGCCTGCTTGATCAGGTCAGTCCAGTGAGTTGGTGATCCGCCGCGTGATCTCTTGCTTTTTCCAATTTTCAGTTCTAGTGATGTGACGAAAGAACTTTAATATTCGTAGTTGCACTGTAGACGAAAGCCGGTCCTTAATATGAAGCTCTTTGAGGATGGAAACATTGGTGCGAAACGATGTCCACGGGATCTTTAAAAGGCGTCACCAGCATCCCCAAAGCGTCGACTTTACGGCGATCCTGCATGTAACACATGCTACCGTCTGATAAACCTTCGTTATCTACCTGTCTGTGTCGTGAAAGGTGACCAAAGGGCTTTGCAAAGACACATTCTATTATTAAAAACTATAATGGAAAAGGCATAAATGTATTGAAAATGTATATTGAAAAGCATACTTCAATCCTGTTAAAAGAAGAAATAAATATGTCACAAGTATTAGTCACAAGTCAACTAGTATACAAGCAGACAGTGGCTCAAAAGTCTTGTTAGACTTTTTTCTTGGTTGTTACCAGTCTTACCAAGGAGTATTATACTAACTGGGTTGTGGAGATCAGATAGGCAGTCGCTCCACCTAAAATCATCATTTTGATTCTGATTCTGATCTCCACAACCGCCACATCACACCACATCTTCACATTGGGGTCGGCTTTCACTCTGACCCAATGCAGTTGTATACCATCGTATACAACTGCATTGGGTCAGAGTGAAAGCCGACCCCAATATAGCTGGGAAAACGCTAGCAGATGGTCATGAGTTGTATGTAAATCTGGACAAACAAACCGGTAACAAATCGGTCCTTTGACAGATCATGATTTATAAGATATCATTTCATTTCATATAAATTCTCACTTGCCAAAGACCTCTAGGACTATCTTATTACAGAACAATGAGCAATGTCAACAACAAGAATATCAACGTACAACATATATATCAACCATATCAAAATATCAACAGCATATCAACTATCTGGTGTCCACGACACAAGTCTCGTTGCTATGTGTGGCACTAGATGGCACTGTGTGTAATGTCCAGCGATATTTATATTTATTTATATTTAATGTGTAGCAGCGGAGGCCCAGTGGTGGCGGCCCCGACTTACGTACGGTAAGTCGTGGGTTCGAACCCAGGCAGGTTTTTTTTTTAGGCAGGATTACTTTGTGTAATTTATTTCATCACCGCTGCTCTCAAAACGATGAAGGAAAACATCGTGAGTAAACCGGCATGTCCTAGAACCAAAAAAATCGAAGACGTGACATCTACCAATCCGCACTGGGCCCGCGTGGTAGATAATAGCCCATTCCCTCTCTTAGAGAGGAGGCCTGTGTCCCAGCTGTGGGAACATTAATAGGCTGATGATGATGATGATGATGACATTTAATGTCCTTCTTTCTCTAATACGATCCTATGCATCGCACAACGGTGGCACATTAGCATTGTACAGTTACGATATTACTGATACGGATGAAAAAACTTCAAGTACTTTTTCTCATTCCGACTCAAAATAAATCAAAGGCTCATTTCACGAAAATAACATTAATCAAAATAAGCTTCTAAGCACATTACTTAGTGAAAATTACCCTGATCCCTCCTAAATACGTTTTACCATCATTGGAGGTGTTGAATATTTTTCGAAACGAATGGATAATTTTAATTTAGTAGTGCAAACCAGCAATCTTGGTACAAATTACCAAGAAGCCAAAGTAGGGTGACGAGGCTATTTTTTAAATTACGGACAAAAAAATGCTTGACCTGTTTTTTGTCGGATGACTGATTATGTACAAAGGCTTTTAGGCGTTGATATTTTGATCCGGAAAAGCTTCGATAAATCATGCTTTAGCAAAAAGGTGTGAAGTGATAATTATTATGGTATATTTTTAGCAAAATACTTGGTGGAAAGGTGAGAGCTAGCATAAACTAGTATTGAAAATGTTCATTGTTGAGCAACTAATTCAATGGGTTAACGTTTTTAGAACTACACCAGACAAAAATGTATGTATGTATGTATGTGTTGTGTGTGTTTATGTGTGTGCGTGTGTGTGTGTTTTTTTTTTTTTTTTTTTTAATTTATTTACCATTTAAAAAAAATATTACATTTGTTTTAGCAGAGTAGCATTTATAAACCACTAAGGTTTGTACTTAATGCTACATGTAATTCTACATCGTAGTAAAAACAAAATCAAGATACTTAAACAATAAAATACATCTTAATAATATATTATGTACCTTAATTCGAAATTTGGCAACTTCATCTCAGGTTACTACGTAAACTGCATTTCACATTGAGCATTCAATGTGTTGTAGGTAGTGGGACTTAAGTTTTATTTTAATATTTCTTGGCGTAATGTCACTGCGCAAATCGGAAGGTAGGTTGTTAATTAACCGGGGAACTAGGTAAGAAGATATGTGTGTATATGTATGTGTGTGTGTATGTATGTGTGTGTGTATGTATATGTATGTTATTGATTTTTATGACAACCTCGTTGGTCTAGTAATCACAAGCACTTAACAGCCGAGCATTAAGGCCTTCGATAAAATTCGATTCCCAGGAAGGGCAGTGCTATTGTGTTTTTTTTGTTTTTTTTCCTAGCCTGCTCTGTTCCACTCCTGGGCAAAGGCCTCCCCTCCACTATTTCCACTTCTCGCGAATTCGCGCGTCAGTTCAGACGGAACTTGTCCAGTTCGTCCCGCCATCTCCTTCGTGACCTGCCAAACTGTGTCAGGGCACCAGTTTCCTGCAATTTTGGCCCACAGTTTGTCCGGCATGCGGCAGACATGACCTGTCCAGTCCCATTTCAGTTGGGCAGCCTTTTGAGTCACGTGAGCTATAGTTGTTTTGGAGCGCAGTATTGTGTTTCGAACACGATCTGTTAATTTAAACACATAGTATACTGCGCTCCATTGCTCGTTGGCAAACCTTGAGTTTGGACTTTTGAATGTTAGTCAAAGACCAAGTCTGTGCACCATAGGCTAAGACGGGGAGAATACACATGTCCATAAGTTTGCATTTCGGTACCATAGGCAACTCAACCTTAAATAGTTCCTTCATGGGCCAATAGCTCTTCCAGGCGTTTTATTTTCGTCTTGCGACTTCTTTGTCTTGCCTCGCCTGGAAAGAGACTACTTGGCCCAAGTACAGGTATTCCTGGACATGTGGTATTGTCTCCCCGTATCAGTCAGGCATCATATCCGCAAACATTTACTCCTGGGAACCGCATTGCTGTAGCAGTTTCATGGTGATTGATACGACGCAATGCAGAATGGTATCGGAAACAATAAACGAAGATATATTTTGTTCCCTTTTCTGAGAATTTATGCATGGTCTATCACATTTCGGCGCAATTTGGTAAATATGCTTTAAAATTTCGTAGGTCTGTGTTCTGGGTTATGTAGGGAAGATAGGCCTTCATCATCATCATGAGCCTATTAATGTTCCCACTGCTGGAACACAGGCCTCCTCTCTAAGAGAGGGAATGGGCTATATGCTACCACGCGGGCCCAGGGCGGATTGGTAGATGTCACATGTATGTCTTCGAATTTTTTAGTTCTAGGACATGCCGGTTTCCTCACGATAGGCCTTACCTCCATGAAAATACTGGTATTTAACTGCATTCGGTAAGACTGAACGCCAACCTTAAAACAGTTGGGAAAGGCTAGGCGCGGTGATAATGAGTTCAGTTAACGTGTAGTTTATGTCAACTAACCGATGTGCTTTGCTGGAATCAGTTCTTTCCAAGTCTCACAAAATGCATTTCGTTATTTTTTTTCTCGTCATAGTTGAATAGAAGAAAAAAAGTTACAAAAAATATATATAGAGATTTCTCAAACATTATTCATTCCCTGTCTGATCTACGAGCTTCCTCAAATGAAGCCACTACTCCTGAAACCGCAGTGCTGTGGTACTTCCTAGTGATTGATAGGACGCAATGCGGGCTGACGGTGGAAACTTTAATGCACGTGGCCATATTTTATGCCCTGCTACCACAGAATAGAGTGTTACAGAAGGTCAGCTCCAAAAACGAACAAAACAGGCGCCAGCATAAAAGCGTAAGTGGTCCTGGAATAACCATCGTGGTGAGAGGATTAGCCAGTTAGTGTGGAAACTAGTTGAACGGTACGTATAGTGGCTCAGAAGGCACGTCGCCCAAGGAGGTTCTTTTACGTACTCCTGCATGTAGTTCCGTGTTCCATGGTCGGGTGAAATTGTTGTTGGGTTTTTTCATCGGAAAGTCATCTATATTCGGTCATGTCGGTTCTCCCGTTTTATTGGAAATTGTTTGTGCGAAGAGAGGGTGTACACTATATAATATGTATAAGTATAAGTGTGCACTTTAATATTTGCCGCAAAAAAGGCTAGTCGATGATCGAACACGAAGCCTATAACCATAAATATTATTTTTATACTCGCACGTACTCGCTGTAAGCACGTTTAATGGTTCAAGGTACACATGGTAATAGCAGTCAACAGTGCCTTATCAAATCAACATTATAATGGCTTGAATACCATGACTATAACCCCCGTTGTGTCTTGCTTCTAAAGCACAAAATCAGATACTTAATACGCATACGTGTTAGACGTGATTACGTGCTTGCCTCTGGTTCCGTTTGTTGTACGGAGTAAGTCTTCTGTCCAAATCCATTTCATGCCACTACGCTCGTCCGTAAACCCGACGTGCAAGTCTGCTACGAATAGATTACCTTATCAGTTTCACTTGGATGTAAAGTGGTATATTAGGACGGTGAGAAGTAGCTTCCAACTTGTAGTGGATTTGCCTTTAAAATTGGCTTTAACACTGTTTTGATCATCAGATATGACAGCCTGACTTAACCCACTGCTGGAGGCCTCTCAACGTTTCTGGTCCACCCTAATCCATGTATATCGTCCGTCCATTCGTCTGCCCATCTTGCCACCTTACGACCAGTACTTTTATTTCCAAGTCCTTAAAACGTTTAAGAAGTGATGTGGTCACAACTTTTATTATTATTCAAGAAATAGAAAGAATGAAAAAATATTTATTTGACGTCAGTTAATAAAGCACGACACACACAATAATATAAAAAAAAGATACAAAATAAGGAGGAAAACATAGTATGTGCTGTGTGCCTCACGGCTGCGCCAAAAAGGTCAATTTCAGCAAATATTTTGAGTGTTCATCGGTAAATTAATTAGGTTTTTAAAGAAATCTTAAAACAACACATAAATAGAAAGAAAACAAATACTAGAAATGATAAAACACAAGATATAAACAGGTTGTCCTTATCTTTTAACACTCATGGTCACACTAAAATGAGGGTACAAATTGCAATCTGTGTAAAGAGCAAAAAAATAAATTGCATAGATTAGCTTTCGCAGACGTATTACTCCTTTGTGGAGCTAGATTTTTTTAAAATTATCTTTTAACGTAAATAAATGTCCCTGCACAGGGGATTTAGTAAACTTTTACATTTCTAGTAATTTCGTCTGCCAGGTACAATCAACCGCAAAATATAATTTAGTAGTGTAGTTATCTAAGTAGTTGGTCTAATAAAAGTTTGCAGCAAACTTTTTGTACACAAATTGCTTTATTTTTTTAATGAGTTATTCTAATCCAAAGATTTATATTAAAACTAGTGACTCGCCACTGCTTTGCACGGTTTTTATGACACGACTTATCATCGACATTTCATTATTATATTATACAAGTTGTACTTAATAGTTCACCCAGATTTCACCAGTAATGTTAAAGTCCCATGTGGGTAATAGAGGACGAGCCTATTACCATTAACCGGACATAAATTCAGACTCAGTTGCCGCTACTGAGAAATTCCTGGTGGAAACACCCAATAACACTTTGCTCGACCCGCGAATCGAAGCCAAGACTACTTGCTTAGCAGTTCAACAATCACACCACCGTGTAATGTTAGTTACACCTCTGCCTTACCCTTCGGAGATAACAGGCGTGATGATAAGTAGTTATAAATCTCACTGACAATCGTATATTAATTCACGATTAAGCTTGCAGCTGAAAGTCGAGCGGACATAAATTTTACATAAGTATTCCACTTTGTAAGCTCATAACAGCTTACGGGATCACAAAATGGTTACCTAAACGTGTCTTATGCTAAAATTGGCACTAAGTTAGTTGGAGATTTAGGAATGAAGGTGGAATATTCTTAGTGAACTGTTTATTTATTAAGGTTTTCTAAGGCTTATTATCTTTCCATACCTAATTATATAGTTTCAAATAAATTCGCTCCCGCGTTTCGTTTGTATTTCCCGTGGAATAGTCGAGTTAGATGAAATTGTTCATTTGAGAACTTGATTTTTATGCAGTTTCCCGCAGTAGTTATATTATAACAAATAAAATATCTCGACGGCGCTCGAGGTTTTGTGGAGTGTAAGTCGCAGGACACACAAAAAAGACGTAAGACGAGGGCGAGATTTGATTTGATTTTTTTTTGGGGCGCGGACAGGGCGCAGACGGGGCACCGCGCCGTCGCGGCTTTTAATACATATAGAAAAGACGAGTCACGGGCGACGCCTGGGCGCCACGAGAGACGACGACCGACGCGCCTGAGCGCGATTCCCGGCACCCGCGCACCACCCCGCCCGCACCCCCGTTCTCGCTCTCCCCTCGTCCACGCGCCCGTGCCCTGTCAAGGCGCAAGGCGCTTGGATCAAGGGCCTGATTCAGAAGGCAATGCTGTAAGGCCCGCAGGCCTCATGGCCTTATGATGAGGTTCCTCACTCTGGAGCCCTTACCACCGGTAGCTTGGCCCCTGCTCAAGACACTGGCGGACCACTGTTTTTAATATTTTTAAATGTTTAAAGATGTTAAAGATTTCATAAAAGAATGAATAAAATTTATATAGCTTTACTCATATAATCTATCATATATAATAATATATCTTTGTTAAATCAATTGTATGATCGTTTCTTTTCAATAGTTCACACGGAATTCAATAAAACTTTTGAAAAGAAGACAAAAAGTATTTGCCCTAAATTCATAATTAGTGATTGGGCAACTAGAGGTATCCGAAAAAGTAGGGAAAGACTATTTGAGCTTTATGGCCTTAAGCCTTTTATAAACACTGAAACTTTTAACAAGTATGTTGCTAAGTATTCAAAATTTTTTAGAAATACATGCAAGGTTGCTAAAGCCCTGCACATTAGCAACAAGATCAAAACAGCAGAAAATAAAATAAAGACAGTTTGGAAAGTCATAAATAACGAGACTAACAGGAAGAAAATACGTAACACTAGCTACACATTAGATACAGCATGTGGTCCTAAAAGCTCTGATCAGGAAGTAGCTCAAGAATTTGTAAATTTCTTTACCGATGTACCATTAAAAACTACAGAGGCTCTTATTTCCTCACCTGAACTCTCAATTGGTTTATTAAAGGCAAATGTGTCTGGCTGCCTGGCTGAATTTAAATTTAAACACATTAACCCTATGATAGTTATTAAAGCTTTCCGGCAAATAAAAATCAAACTGACCGAAGATCTATGGGGAATGTCTATCAAAGTTTGTACATCCATACTTGAGACTATAGCTCCTTACCTAGCTTTAATTTTTAATTTATGTGTAGACCAAGGAGTTTTCCCTGATTTAATGAAATACAGTAAAGTCATACCACTTTTCAAATCCGGGGACAGTAAAGACACTAATAATTATAGACCTGTATCGGTTTTACCAGCTTTTAGCAAGGTTTTTGAAAAGGTAATGCTTAATCAAATGCTCTATCATTTTAACACCAACAGAATCTTACATGATCAACAGTATGGTTTCACCAAGGGACGTTGTACAACTGACGCCGGTGTAACCTTATTAAAGCACATATTTACTGCGTGGGAAGAGTCTAAAGACGTTATTGGATTTTTTGTGACCTCTCCAAAGCGTATTATCGTTATTTGCTGATGACACTTCCTTAATTTTTAAGATAAGTAGGCGGGCCCAAAATCTAAATGACGTAAATAATGCCCTACTTCAGGTCCAAAATTGGTTCACAGCAAACAATTTGGTATTAAATGAAAAAAAAAAACAAATGCATAAGATTTGAATTACCTAATGTTAAAAGTAGTGATTGTGATATAGTACTAAATAAAGAGAAACTTGAATTCGTAGATAAAACGGTTTTCCTGGGGATTACGCTTGATTCAAGGCTACAATGGGGTTCTCATTTAACATCTCTTGCGGGGCGGCTAAGTTCAGCAGCATTTGCCATTAGAAAAATCCGTCAATATACTGATGTAGATACCGCTAGACTGGTTTATTTTAGTTACTTTCATAGTATAATGTCTTATGGCATTTTGCTATGGGGACGGGCTGCAGATATTGAGTCTATATTTATTCTGCAGAAAAGAGCCATCAGAGCCATATTTATAATCTTCGTAGGCGCGATTCTCTAAGGGAACTGTTTAAGGATATTGGTATCATGACAGTACATTGTCAATACATCTACGAAAACATAATGTACGTCAGAAAAAATCTGCACCTTTTTGGTAAAAGGGGTGACAGACATAATTACAGTACTAGAAATAGGGACCAACTAGTTCAGCCAGGCTTCAGACTCGCTAAAGTAGACTCATCTTTCATGGGGTACTGTTTGAGATGCTATAATAAAATTCCACAAAGTATTCTTGAACTGAATGAGACGAAATTTAAAACATGCATTAAACGCACACTATGTAAGCAAGCATATTACAAGTTGAGCGATTATATCGCTGATAAAAATGCTTGGCTCAATGCTGGTCCTGCTCCACAAGGACAGGGGCGCTTAAATTGATAGCATTAAATGGAGCTGCTGAAGATTGTACAACTATCTTTGCATTGTATAGGTTCAATCTCTTTAGTATTATATAATCTCATAGCCCATATTGTGTGAGTACTATGTACTAGAAAGCTATCATTCACTAGAAACCTACGTCTTTTCTTGACTTGAATGTGCCCTGGCGGTTGAGAGTATGTCATGCTCACTCAAATGTCTCGCTGATGGTGGCGCATGTGTCGGATCATTTAGTTCCCTTCAAAATGGTTGAGTTGAATGGTGCTGATCTATGCGTCATGTCCGTGAACGGGCGCTGTCAGTTGTGACTGGTCATCTCTCAGTTGCCATGGCTTATTTTAATGAATTATGTTAGTTTTTGAATTGTTTTTTTTTTTTGTTTTGTTTTACTGTGGACACTTTTAACGTGCACATGTTGCTATATTGTTCTCATATAATATACCATCTCAACATGAATGATGTAACCAAGATTTTGTAACAATATTCTGATTTAAAAGAGTGTCCATGGAGTTTCTTGCCCGTTCTTCTCCATAGAGATCTACGCTAGGGAATGGGCAACTAGAGTACTTTCACAGTTTTTATGTCTTGTGACTGGGACTGTAGCTACATTTAATTTTCATCTTTGTTTCGACAATTCAAAAGTGCCTGTAACTGGCTTACTTGAAATAAATGCTTTGATATTGATTTATAAGGAATATGTACCTAAAGAAGCACATTAACTAACAACAAAAAGACCAATTCTTTAAACCTGCACAAAAACATATTTTACAGACAACAGTAAACGACGCGACGATATTATTAACAGCAAAACGTACGGATGGGCCGGCCGGCATTACCCCATAAAATTTTATCATTCCCCGTCGAATGGCCGTCCATTATCGTCAAAAATCATCTTCTACCCTAATATCCGCCATTTTGGGGCAAAACACTGGACCAATAAAAGGTTGAGAGTCAATAAAAGGGCAGCGCCATCTACCGGTGGTTAGAGCACGGTTTTATGGCTTTGTTTGTGGCCCTGTCTGTTATAGCTTGAAAATAAATGATGGTAGATGAAGGATTTTTGTGTAAGATGGCTGGGTACGGTATGCAGGAAAACTCAAGGATTTTATTTTAACTGCTATGAGAATTTAATTATATTAATGAGCAGTTCACTTCATGCTGTTTTGTCCCAAATGTTGGCTAATCACAGTCAGATATTTTTTTATATTAATAACACATAACATGACGCCTGTAATCCCAGAAGGTTTATATGTGCATGGCATATTGTGCCAGTCATGACTAAATCCCAAGTTATGGGGGCGAACCAATTGCCATCAACTGGGCACAAATCCAGGCTGCGTGGCTGCTACTGAGAAATTCCTGATTTAAGAACCCAATAGTTTGCCCGAGCTGGGAATCTTTTTTTTTTTTTTTTATTTCTTTGCAAACATAAAGGGGTTTTTATCCATACGGATATGCCAACCCCATCGTACCATATTACTTATTTACAGATGCAGAATATTTACTATGTACCTATTAGAGAATCATTGACTAGATGTCTTCACCAAGCCACACAACCTCTTTACAATCGTTGATGTAGGGTTTTCTAAAATTATTTGGATTAGCCCAACGTCCAGAATGTTTAATTTAAACTCTCTAATCAATGATTCTCTTTCATTATTATTCTTAACGCACTCCATCAGCAAATGTTGCACATCTTCAACTTTGTTGCATGTTTCACAATTTGGTGATGCGACTTTTCGCATTAGGAAACCAAACTTTTTCGATGGATAGTGTCCAGAACGTAGCCTTAATGCTAACTTAACATAATTTCTGCCCAAACTTGTATCCTCGAACCAGGGCACGCGAGGAGGCTCGTTCTGGATTACTTTATACCAAATGCCTTTCGCTTTAGATAATTCATCAAAGTTGTTCCTCCATCTATCAAAGCATGACAATTTAAACTTGGAGCAATATTCCCAGTAATCTGGAATGTATTCATTTTCGCTAGAGCTGGGAATCGAACCCAGGAACTCATGCTTGTTGTAACATCACTAATTAGTATGTTATTAGCGTGTACACCACTAGATATTATCTATGGTTCCGGTATATACCTGTCACTCCAGCAAGACACTGCTATGTCGAACACCGTCTGTAACACTACTCGTAAAATGTCTGTGTCCACTCCGATCCAGCCTGTCCCCTTGCTGTCTTCTCCCAGCGACGAACTAAGCCGAGGCCCGTACCCCGAAGGGAGTGCCCTTAGCGTGTAGTCGCTTAGTTTGCAAGTTTTTTGCCCTGGCTGGAGGCCTTACAATTAAGGCCCCACAGGAAAGTCCGGTTAAGCAGACGACAACCTATCAGGTTGAACTGCGAGATGCCATTTCGGAAAAAAAAAAACATCAGAACAAACCAAGTCTAAGCAACGACATCTTTAATTCCAACGAACATAACAATGCTCAACAGTGATTGCTTGATTAGATAGCTTGTGTGTGTTTTTTTTTAAATAACTCCATTTTAAAACTTTTCCCCCCACTGCCCAACTTTCCAACCTTGTTAACCAGAAAACACTATAACAGAATTTACTATTCGTAAAATTAAAACTGATTGTTTAATTAAAGAAAATTCCAACAAACGTGCCCTTAAAATCATGTAACACTACACTGACAGCAGTTGGAACATTATCTCTGAGCCTAAACAATGGAAGCCAGCGGCCAAATGAGCTACCTTGAATTTTAATCATCTCATTACCGACATACGAGCCTCCTTGCCAGTTTGCCTACAAATAACATCGTCAGCGAGATAATCTGCGGACAAAACGTGCAAAATTTAAGCGTGCCTAAGCCACTAATTGAGTATGTAGATACGAACTAAAACGGTTCTTTTTCGGGTCCGGGGAACGGGTTCCGTACCTCAAAAGGTAAAAAAAGGTACCCTTATAAGATCACTCTCTTGTCCGTCTGTCCGTCCGTGTGTCACCACCGATTGTTTCAAGAACGGGTGGACCTAGCAAGTTGAAATGTATACCAGATACTGAGGTCTATAGTGGGACATTAGGTGAATAAAAATCTAGGTCCCGAGTGAACTCGATAAAAAGATATTGGCTTTAAATTCTCGCGAAAACTTGTAAGTACCAAAATTTACCTTAATTTTCAACTTTTTTAATTTTCGGAATTTTCGCTTTACTTGTGCTGTAAGACTTTGCTTTTAACCGAAATTGTCAATTCTAGGTCAACCGGAAGTACCCAATAGGCTGTGGTGGTAGTTCCCGTTCACCTACACATAAGTTAAGTAGTTTTAATAGATTTATGTAAGTATATTTTACATAAGAAATTTCCATTATTTACCATCCATACATGAAAGATTAAATATTATTGTCTACTGTAGTTATAAGTACTTTGTTATATAAATATCATTCGTTGTAATAAGTCAAATAAATTATGTCAAATAATAGTTCTAATAGTTTTGTTCCGTTCCCAGAAACAAACTGTGAAAACGGTTTTGTGAAGCATTGTCATAAATTAAGACTTTTATAAGCTTTCATTGAATAAATATAAAATATAATAATTATTATTATAACACACATTTACGTATTCAATTCACAGTCATGCTCCGCGTTATCCAATTCTTTAGAAGAAATAGTTAATTGTATTGTGTTGTATATAGGCAACTCCACATCCAAGGAGGACTTATTTAGTAAAACTCTAGATATTTGGAGGGAGATGGGCAATCAACAGGAATTGGAAAAGTACTATTGGTTTACTAGAAGAAGAAGAAGTGAGTGAGTAAAAGGAATGCGTGGGCAAATATTCAAATACTATTAAAAATTAGAAGGAGTTATAGACCTGTGCTAGTAGTAGTGATACCTCTAAACATGTGTGTAAAAAACGAAAAAATTCATAGTAAGATATACCCACCTATTGGAAAAGAAAGGGAATATAACAAAAATTAAAGAAAAAATAATTTACGGGCTATCTGAGGTCGGGAAGTGAGAGGGGGATTTTTCACATAGATTTTGAGGTTATGTAAAAAAAGTGAAAATACAAAAGTTGTAGATCTTTTTATTACCTACAACTTTGCGATTCAACTTTTTTCCATAAGACTTGTAGTTTTGCCGGTAATCGAGTTAAACCGTTTTTTACCCTTAAACCCCACTTCCCGACCTAAGATCGCCCTTAAATAATTTTTCTTTCAGTTTTGTTATATTCTCTTTCTTTTCCAATGGGTTTTATACTACTATGAATTTTTCGTTTTCAAAAATTATCTGCACTGGTATAATAACCCAGCTATGCAAAACCAATAAGCAACAGCATGTGTCGGTATTTGTACCGTGTATTGGTGAACGTTTTCCCATTCGCCAATATCGCGCGGTTCCAATATTCATCGGAATCAATTCGTTTTGTATTCGGCCCCACCATATTCGTGTCTGTTGTCAGTTTAGCTTACCGATGTAAGCTTTTATGGCTTAAAGGCCGTATACCACTGACTGAGGGAATTTATCTAGAACTTTGATGATAAAGTACGAAAGTGGCTAGAAGAGAAGTAGACTTTGGAAAATATAGAAAGACTCGCTTCTGCCAGCGGCTTCGCCCGCGTGAAGTTTGATAATTGTCCCATGGGGTCTTACTACCGGGATAAAAAATATTTTTTGTTTTAATCGAGGTTATGAACTAAACTGGCCTGCAAAAATAAGTACTACACTTTTAATTTTTTTTTTCTAAACTATAGAAGTTAGAGATTTAAAATAAAAAACGTTTTATAGCAATTTCTATCAGCTTTCTTTGCTTTTACGTACAAATTAAACTCTTTTTCGATTCCTTTTTGTTTCGAAAGTATATCTTGTGTAATTAAAAAGTTATTGCAATTTTAAAAGTGTGATACTTAGTTTTGCAGGCCAGTGTATCTGTGTGCAAAATTTCATTGAAATCCGTTCAGTAGTTTTTGAGTGAAAGAGTAACAAACATCCATACATAATCATAAACTTTCGCATCACTACATATTATAAAACAAAGTCCCTCGCCGCGTCTGTCTATCCCTATGTATGCTTAGACCTTTAAAACTACGCAACGGATTTTGATGCGGGTTTTTTTAATAGATAGAGTGATTCAAGAGGCAGGTTTGAGTATATAATTTGTGGGCGGGCGAAGCCGCGGGCATCAGCTAGTTTAGAATATAAAGTAGTATTGAAGAAAATGTCGAGGGGTTTTGAGTCTATACTCAACTCCTCTGTTCTGTCTGTTCTTCCTCTACTCTGATAGCCATAATTACAAAAATGCTTATCTCTTACTCATATTATAAATTTGTGAAGATGGATGTTTGTTACTTTTTCACGAAAAACCTACTGCGTTTAGATGAAATTTATTTAGCACACAGATAGTTTTTAACCTGGATTAACACATAGGATATTTTTATCCCCGTAGTAAGATTCAACGATGGGACAACTATCGAATTCCACGCGGGCGAAGCCGCGGGCATAAGCTAGTCAAAACTCACTTCATTCACTTCAATATCTCCTGCCCTTTTTTTTTTTTTCTTCTGTTGGGAAATCGTCAAATGACTCCTCCCGCTCTGGGCGGAGCAGCAGGGAGTGTCAGACTTTTACTGACTAAAACCAATCCATGTTCCTTCGTCGCCCTTTGTGTTCCGGGGCCACGGTATCTCTTTCGAACAGTCCCGCAGATATCTCCTGCCCTTTTCTCAATTTATTTAGGGTCCGCACAGCATGTCTTCTCCTTCCATACTTCTCTATTTACTCTTTATCTCAGCATTGACTTCCTTGCTAGCCATATCATCCTTCACACAGTCCATCCATCGTTGCTTTGGTCTTCCTCTACTCTTATAGCCATCCATTTCCTACTCAAAACTTTGCTCAACCATCATTGCATTATGATCCAAATAGAAAATAGTTAAAGTGTAGGATTCCGATGTACCCACGCAACTGCGAAAGATTGCTATTGCCACGACGATGTTGTCATGAGTTCCTAGCGATCCAATGGAATGTATAATATTACTTGACGCGTCATACACGATACGAAGCGGTTCACTTCGGAGCATACGTCGGAAGGTATTCGAGAGCTTCTGCTTATTAGGCTAGGTCGCAGTAATAGCGGGAAATCACAGTACCTACTCTGCACAAACAACATTGAATTGGCAAGCTTGGAAGATCGATTCGCTTACATTTTCATTATTTTCTTTCCTATGAAATAGCAGTCGTAAAATTCGTGAAGTGGTTCGAGTAAACGTATTAGAAGGACTGGATTAATTTAATATATGAGGTCTACCTATTCATACACGAAATCTCTTAAGCACACGAAATCAGCTGATCCATACATTTTGACGAGTTACGCGAACATTTGTAAAGCTGATTTTTTTTCACGATTCAAGGTTTGGTCCCATAGTAAAAGTTGTTCATAATGATGAGTACGATGACCCCTTAAGAGATTACGTGTATAATAAGTAGACCTTATATTTAATTGTGTTGCGCGCTTCATAAAAAGATAATAATTAATTAATACAAGAAAGCAGAACAAGGAGAGTGACAGTAACAACAACACAATTAGCGGGATCTAGAACTCGAAGTTAGTAAAGTTTAGATGTTACGAAGTGAATTGGCGTGTACTTTTCGGGAGACCAAATCAAGTACACAGTAACACTGTTGCCAGTAATTTCCCACTTCTCCCCATTCCTTTATATTTCTTGACGTTATGCTTCTTCAAGCAATTCTTTATTTCGATCTCTCAATCATCTGCGGTCACTATGGCGTCATCAATATTACGGTCCTTATCTTATTAGGGTTTTATTTTATGAATACAGTCACTGTGTCTAAAAGTAGCCTCGCTAATGTCATCGCCCCGCTGACACTCACACCTAACAGCATTCTCAGTACTCGGCGACGACTGCATAAACTCCATGCATAACATTATTCGGGACAGCCGGGTTACACGTGCGTGAATCGGAAATCCGTTTCATAAAATGTTTTACACCTTGCAGACTGGGTGGCGTGGACGCGACTTTATAACTGTATGACAGTTCACAGAAGGCTAATTTAAGGGTTTTGTAGCCTCACTATCGTCATTATTCAGTTTGAATACTTTTTCAGCTAGACCTAATCTCCAAAATCATTGCCTAAAGAGAGGTCCTGTGTTTGTCCATTCGTGTGTTTGTGAATTTCACAGCTTCTTTCTGGCTAGATTATCATTCTGTCAAGCCTTTTCTCAATAACGTTACAAGTTTACGCGGGAAGCAACTGAATACCAGTACTTATTATTTTCTTCTTTGGTATTGTTTATAATTTATTACTGTAGCAAACCTACTTTTATAAACCACTAGCGACATCAAACAGGCAAAGGAGACACTACATAGTGCCGCCTACTTGACACCAGAGGGCGCTGTATCTATGACGCGCAATACCGAATCGCGCTGTTAAGATTCTCCGGCCACATAATAAGTACCGCAGCTAATTAGTTCCGCCGCTCACCACTAGATGGCGCTGTACTGATGACGCGCATTACTGAATCGCGGTGTTAAGATCCTCCGTGATTGAATGACCTCCGCTAGTACATTTGATTTTTGTGAGACTGAACTAGCTGTGCATTCGTGGGCTACGCTCTGCTTGGGATAGCCTCATGAGACTCCGCTACTAAGTCCAAACCAAAACCCCAAAGACGAGAAGTGTAAAACCTTTATTGTCATATTTTTTTGGTTAGAGGACCACACGTTCCCTCCCTTCGTCCTTGCTGGGAAAAGGGTAGTCGGGACTACGTCCTATTTTATTGTAAATTCGTGTAAATAAATTCCTTGTCAAACGTGAATCGTCTCTTCGTGCCGGAAACGGTGTCAGCATCGGAAACATTCCTCTACAAACTGGCGCCCAACGGTGAGCCCGAACAAGAACAGCCGAAGTACGTCACGCGCGCAGGCAGAGTAACTACAACGACTGTTAAGACCTCACCAAAAACGATGTCTGTCAACCTGTCCGACACACAGTTCCAGGCCTTACTGGAGAAGATCTCACCGGCAAGACAAGGATCGTTCACGACATGCACCGCCCAATATGACGGAACCAAGAGCTCTGAAACCCTAGAGGCGTTCCTGGCAGCGGTCACTATTTTCAAACAAATTGAAAATATAACAAATGAAGATGCCCTCATCAGTATCCCGCTAATACTGAAAGGAGAAGCAGCAACCTGGTGGCAAGGAGTAAAGAAAAATGTCACTACATGGGACTCATTCAAAGACCGACTACGCCATGCCTTTGCCCCTAAAAAACCAGGGTATGTACTATTTCAAGAGATAGTTGGCGTAAAGCAGGACGCTACTACATCCACAGAAAACTTTATAGCCTACAAGCGATTGCTAGTATCTCAGCTACCGGAGCCTGAGTTGCCAGAGTCTCACCAGCTGGATTTGATATATGGTTCACTAAAAAGCAAGATCCAAGAGAAGATCCCGAGAAACTCAGTAACGACGTTTGACGAACTATTAAATGTTGCACGAGCCGTTGAACAGCTGTGGATAGAGCAAGGCAAAGAATCCAGATCCGGCAACACGCAAGGCAAACAACAACCAGCAACTGTGTCACAACCGAAGAAGAGGTGTGGGTTTTGTCACTTCAATGGACACCGCACCGAAGACTGCAGAAAGCTAAAGAAGCAACAAGAGGAACTCGGAATCCCAGTCCAATCTGAATCGTTACGTCCCAAAACGGAACAAACCAGGTCAACACAAGCCCCTTCGCCTTCAACACCTGCAATAAAATGCTACGGATGCGGCGCACCAGGCGTAGTTCGCACCAGTTGTACTACGTGTTCTAATAAAAAGGAACGGGAGCCACCAGCGGATCTAAAATTCTGCTCCTTCGAATTCCGCCCAAACGTAAGCGCAAGACCAGTCATATGTGTGGATATTGACGGTATCAAAGGAGTAGCGTACATAGATACCTGTGCAAAAACAAGCGTTGCCTCATATAGTTTATATAAGCAACTGGAAGCAAAGGGACAGCAATTCATTAAAGAAAACGCTCAAGTCACGCTAGCAGATGGAATACCTAAATACCAACGTATTCTGAAAACCGTGGTACCAGTTAACCTCGAAGGTAGGGTAATACCCACTCCGTTCATAGTCTTGCCTGGATCTAGAGATAATCGTACACTGCTAGGGATTGGTTTCATGAAGGATGCCAGAATGGTACTAGACTTAGCACAGTTCACCTGGGGGTTCCTTGGCAACCCTATAACCTATGAATTGTATGAAGAGGACTTCATAGCTTTCCCTGATTCTGCTAACAGCTCTATAGGAATCAATTCCTCGCAAGTTCATTCTTCTCTACCCTGGTCTAAACCAACGGCTGTTTTACCACAGCAGACAGATTCCGCAACTTATAAACTGATTCCGCTAGACGAATCGACTATAAAAAGACCCAGAACAATCTACGATGGATATTCACCTCGCTTTGCTGATTTTATGATGGAGGACGCCGAACGCAATGTTCAAGAAGCAGAAGACACTCTAACCTCTCGCGAAAGAGATCTTTTCCCTGAAGTAGCCAGAATCAATAACTGTACCAATATCGACTCATTCGACTTATGTTCCATTAACATTAACGATCAACAAAAGAATGACCTCAATAAAGTTCTGGCAGAGTACGAAGACGTTTTCTTTGATAATGGTAACCCGTCGTCACTTGGAGAGCACACTATCATAACAACGAATGATATCCCTATATCGATGCCTCCTTATAGACTATCCCAAGCCAAAACTGAAGTCCTTAAGACCGAAGTAAATAAAATGCTGCAAAAGGGCATTATTGTACCATGCACTTCACCTTGGGCCTCGCCTGTAGTAATGGTGCCAAAACCTAATGGAGAAGTACGAGTGTGTATTGACTACCGTCGTCTAAATGCGATAACTGTACCAGATACTTACCCTCTCCCTCGAATAGACGATCTATTGCACTCAGCTAAATCAACCCCGTTTATGACGTCATTAGACCTGAAAGCCGGCTACTGGCAGATTAAGATCCGAAAAGATGACGAGGAGAAGACGGCATTTATTACTCCTTTTGGCGTCTATAAGTTCAAAAGGATGCCCTTCGGCTTGCGCAATGCGCCCGCCACTTTCCAACGTCTAGTCGATAGATTTCGGGTAACCCTCGGGAACATGAAACTGCTGGCTTATCTAGATGACCTAATCCTATTCTCTACTACATTTGAGAAACATCTTGCACATCTGCAAAGAGTCTTAGAGAAGATGAGAGAATACAACTTAACGGCAAACAAAGAGAAGTGTAAGTTCTTACGTTCGTCCATTAAATATTTGGGGCATATCATAACGCCCGACGGGTTGGGAACTGACCCAGACAAAACCAAAGCCATCCTTGAGAGGCCAGTCCCTAAAAACCTTAAACAGCTAGTATCATTTCTGCAAATGTGTTCCTGGTATCGTAGGTTTATTGAAAACTTTTCGGCGATAACTCAACCACTTACTAAACTTACGAAGAAAAAGGCAGGTTGGGAATGGAACACGGAACAAGAAGAAGCATACAACACGCTGAAACAACGGCTTACAACTGCGCCTATCTTAAAACAAGCAGATGGAACAAAGCCCTACATCCTGAAGACGGACGCCAGTGGCTTTGCACTCGGAGCAGTTCTCGTCCAGGGGGAGAAGGAGGAAGAGCACCCCGTGGAGTATGCAAGTAGATTACTTACGACAGCTGAAAGAAACTATTCCACCACCGAGCGGGAAGCCCTAGCCGTGGTATGGGCTTTGGATAAATTTCGAGCATACATAGAGGGAACACCGCTTACCGTTATCACAGACCATCAAGCTCTAAAGTGGCTTATGAATTTGAAATCACCAACAGGCCGTCTAGCTAGATGGGCTTTGCAACTACAGTCCTTTGACGTAAAAGTTGTTTACCAACCCGGTAAAATGAACACTGTCGCGGACGCGCTGTCCAGACCCCCGTGTTGTGAAGACACCTGTGATATATGCATAATTACCATAGACATGCCCCGAAGGAGTACCAAAGAAATACGAGAGGAACAGATGAAAGACGAAAAGATTAGGAAAATAATAGAAGCTCTTGAGGAAACAAAAACGGCAGAAGATGCTACCTATTGGAGCAACAAGGGCTATCTAATGAACAATGGCATGTTGTACCGCCTACACCCTGACTCTGAAGTAGATGACGCACAACTTTTGGTACCTGAGCATGAATGGAGAAATGTCCTTAGCGCCTACCACGATGACCCTCTTGCCGGCCACTACGGTGCTGAAAAGACCTACAAGAAGATCGCAAATAGGTATTATTGGAGTGGAATGCGTAAATATGTTACCAGTTATGTACAAAACTGTTTGGAGTGCCAAAGATACAAGCCTTCAAACCAGAAGCCTGCGGGTTTACTCCAGACCACTACGTTAAGTCAACGATTCGAAGTGGTATCCTTTGATCTATTTGGTCCTTTACCGCAAACGGAGGATGGAAAGACATGGATACTAATTGCCCAAGATATGGCTACGCGGTGGGTAGAATTATTTGCATTAGCCACCGCTTCAGCAGAAAATTGTGCTACAACACTGATAAACGAGGTCTTCCTAAGATATGGAGTACCAAGGAGACTCATTAGTGACAACGGAACCCAGTTCGTAAGTGCGGTAATGCAGCAAGTAACCTTTAGCCTAAACATAAAGCATCAGTATACTCCACTTTATCACCCTGAAAGTAATCCTGTGGAACGCAGGAATAGAGATATGAAAACCCACCTGGCCATAATGGTACAAGGAGTGGAACACAACCGTTGGGCAGAACTACTTCCTGCCATTCGATTTGCCATGAACAGCACAAATTGTTCCGCAACAGGACAAACTCCTGCACACCTGACATTCGGCAGAGAACTGAGATCCCCAAGGGATAACGAGGTTGATTTCAGGAATATACTCATTTCTGAAAACATCGTACCTGAAATAACCTCAAAGCTAAAGACGCTGGCAGACAACCTATTGAAAGCGAGAGAAGTTCAGGAAATGAAAGAAGAAGCTCGCAAAGAGTATGTTGACCAACAGAGACGCAGACATCCTCAATACCGACCAGGAGACCTGGTTCTTGTCAACATACACCCGATCAGCAGAGGAAATCTGGGAGTGACAGCTAAGTTTGCGCCCCGAAGAGATGGTCCGTACGTTATAGTGCAACAGCATGGCCCCGCATCCTTTAAAGTAGCTTCACCGACTACTCCTGAAAATCAGATCGGTGTGTATCACACGTCGGCTTTAACGCCCTATAAAGGTGAAGATTCCACCAAAGTTCCGGAGCCTGTGCAACCGCTCAGGAGAAGAGGACGACCTGCGAAGAAGAAGGTCACCCAAACCGCACTTCCCGCCGGAACCAGAGGACGTGGACGTCCTAGGAAGCACTAACTCTCCAGTTCCTCTCGCCGAGACGTCTTCGGGAACTGAGGGGGAGTTTGTAGCAAACCTACTTTTATAAACCACTAGCGACATCAAACAGGCAAAGGAGACACTACATAGTGCCGCCTACTTGACACCAGAGGGCGCTGTATCTATGACGCGCAATACCGAATCGCGCTGTTAAGATTCTCCGGCCACATAATAAGTACCGCAGCTAATTAGTTCCGCCGCTCACCACTAGATGGCGCTGTACTGATGACGCGCATTACTGAATCGCGGTGTTAAGATCCTCCGTGATTGAATGACCTCCGCTAGTACATTTGATTTTTGTGAGACTGAACTAGCTGTGCATTCGTGGGCTACGCTCTGCTTGGGATAGCCTCATGAGACTCCGCTACTAAGTCCAAACCAAAACCCCAAAGACGAGAAGTGTAAAACCTTTATTGTCATATTTTTTTGGTTAGAGGACCACACGTTCCCTCCCTTCGTCCTTGCTGGGAAAAGGGTAGTCGGGACTACGTCCTATTTTATTGTAAATTCGTGTAAATAAATTCCTTGTCAAACGTGAATCGTCTCTTCGTGCCGGAAACGGTGTCAGCATCGGAAACATTCCTCTACATTACTAATTACCTAATGATGTTAGTTCGAATGAGTTTTAGTTTTTGTCATTTTAATAAACACAATTAATATTGGAATGTAACTGTAACTAGAATTCTTTTATTATTATTGTGCAAAGACATTCAAATATTTACAAACGACAGACGGAACAAGTCGAAGAAAATCGTAATCAAATACTTGTTAATAATTAGTAACAAATCGTTTTGTCTATTTATACATACGCCCGCTTGCCAGGTAACATTCGTTTGTCAAAATCGAAAATGTTCGCGATCATTTTGGATGCAAATATCCCAATGTCCGTTAAATAAGTCTTTAAAATCTCTTTGTTTTTGTAACTGACATTATTGTACCACAATTTAGTAGCAGTCTTTCGGCACCTTCCATGACCTGATAACCGTCTTTTTCTAAGTGAAACTACTGCATGCGCCTGTCCCATGGTTTAATGTTTATTTTAATGCGAGAATTGCGTGATGCGTTAACCCTTCCAAATGTGTCAAGTTCATTTTTGTTTAGCGCCCCTTTAATTTGGGGTTGGCAACAAAAACACAGCCGTTTTGTTCCGTTATTCTTTATGAAATATTATTACAAACATAACTCGTTCTTCAAAATTGTTCTCGTTCTGTCGTTCTTCAAGACTCGTTCTTCAAATGAAGATTCAATGAAACTACTATAATTCTCCACCCAAATTCCACATTAATAGGTAGAACACACCACCATCTATTACAGCTATCTTTCGAAGTTATTTTATGTGACAGCAGCAACTCGATAGCAACCTTATAATCACGAGAATAAAGATCAATGATGCTACGATCTACTCCTTACTCCTTCCTCCTCCCTTCCCTTCCTTACCTTCCTTTTTCCTTTTTACTCCTTTTGCCTAGTCCTTGTTTATACATCTTGTCATACTGTTACTAATGGGACTAGCAGTAGTTAGTACATACTAGCTGCTCGGCAGTTTACTGGGCCTTTTTGGCGCAGCCGTGAGACACACAATATTGTCTCTTTTTTTTCTGTTTAGATTTAAGCGGTACAGATTTAAGTTTTTTTAATGTATAGTTTTTTTTGCGTGCACTTGTGGCATGTGTCAAATAATTATGTTTCTTTCTTTCATAGACGCACGCCAGTTGCGAGTAAAGAAAGAAAGAAAAAGTATTTATTAATCTCACACAGGACATAATAGAAACAAAAATATAGAATTAGATTTGACACAATTATTTAAAAAAGTAAACATGAGAAACATAACGAACTATTAAATTTGATTAGTCCTGTGCAAGGTCAAAAGGCTCCTATCTCAGCAAGGTGCTGTGACATTTAAAAAAAAGAGTCACAGCGCTGGTATTCTGATAGGGCCCAAAGTGATGTCACGGTCAGTAAAATACGAATATAAATTTATAAGACAAAATAATACTATTAAACTAATTAGTACCCGATGTTTCTGAAGAACCTCACCAGTAAGGACGATGATATTCTTGACGATAACGGTAACAGATTTTCATCAGCACTATTTTTTTACTATTTCTTATTAATTATTTTTCCGTTGGTGTACCCAATAAATAAATAAAACATACTAACCAGACACAAAATAATAAGGAAAAATAAGAGAGTTGAGTTTGAAGCGATATATTTAGCTGGACGTTCGTATGTTCGTAACAAACAACTGTTCAGCACGGGACGAGACCAGAGGCGATACATCATTGGAATTGACTGCGTGGACCATGAGTTACCGAGTGTGAAGACAAAAATGTACTATGTAGAACTAATCTGGAATTTAAATATACTGCTATACGTATACAGGGCCAACTGTGCAACTGACTGACTGTTTTTTTGTTGTTTTAATGCTTTATGTTTTGTTTTTAATTATTGCTACATGTATATTGTTGCATGTCATTTTAGAATTTATATTAATATTATTAATTATGATGTAGGCTATGTAATGGATCAAACACAATTTAAATTGTTCCTGATAAATGAATAAATAAAAAAAACTGCCTGAAGAATTTGGGGTACTTAGGCATCTTAGACTCATCATCATTAATATAAATAACACCTTGTAGGTCAAAAGCAGCACACGTCGAGAGAACATAATTATTGTTATGATTCTAGTTGATTTGGTTGTCTGTAATTTATTAGGTAAACGATATTATCATGGATCTTTTGGCGCTCAAATGACGATCACAAGAACGCGCTATTGGTGAACCAAATGCCATAAACTTCGATCAATAATTATCTATTAAGGTCATGAATTAAAAAAGATGGCAACGATAATAGTTCAAATATTCGGCTGAAATTTTTAATTGTCTTCTATAAATTTCAATGATAAACATTAGAACAGTCTGAGAAACAGAAGACTTTTTGATTGATTAAATTGTATTTCGTAAGAGTATACACAAGGTGATTTGCTCTCTCCTAAATTATTTCCTAGCACCCTCGAGAAAGTCTTTAAAAATATGCAGATCGATGGACAACGCATCGACGTTCCGATCGCTGAAAAAGTGCTTTCAAACCTTCGCTCCGTAGACGACATAGTTCTTTTTGCTTCTGAAGCAGATCAACAGCAAGAACTGCTCTAAAACCAGACGAGCGCGGGAGTGAATGTAACTTAAATACGTCTATTTTTTAATCGAAATAAAATTATACAATTATTATTATCATAAAACCTTTTAGTTGAATTGTTTGCAACAAACAATCACTGACTTGTTGCAAACAATTTAACTACAATTCTTAATGAATACATTATAAGAAAGAGAAGAGAAAAATATAATATATTATAATTATGTGAAAAGGGATTTTTTTTATTTAAAAATCGACGTATTTACGTTACTTCGGGCCTCTGGGCAATGTGAGGTTGGCCTAACGCTGGCAAAAAAAAAAAAAAAAAAAAAATTTGCCTGAAGAACCATTGTCTACAAAAGAATATCCCATTCTTGGGACAAACGATGGTTGCCTCTATTTCAACGGCTACACAACACCGGCTGAGATTTATCTCGACACGTGCTAACGTGGCGCCGAATACATATCGCTCACGACTTATTTCATATAGAAAGCCCTTGTTTTTTTATCTAGAAAATAAAGAAACAACATAAAAACATGTTCTCGTTAGTTTTCTTGGCATTGTTCTTTCACCTTTAAACGAGCAATTCTTGTATATATGTTTGTATATAATCTGAATCTCGGAAACAGCTTGAAACGATTTTCATGAAATTTAGTATGCACGGGGTTTCGGGGACGGCGCGTTCGTGTTACACGCGCGCCTCAAAGAGAGTCTGCAATAAGGAAAGGGTCCGCCACGGCCGCAGCTTGCCGGGGCTGCGGGACTATTCGAAAGAGATACCGTGGCCCCGGAACACAAAGGGCGATGAAGGAACATGGATGGGTTTCAGTCAGTAAAAGTCTGACACTCCTTCCTTCTCCGCCCAGAGCGGAAGGAGTCATTTGATGAGTTCCCATCCGAAAAAAAAGGGGGTTTCGGGGGCGATAAATCAATTGCAATGCTTGATCATCCAGGTACTTCCGTTTTTATTAAAACTTCATCATGTACCTACAAGTAAAAGTAACCGTACAAAGGCGCACCTAGGCATTTTCTACCAGTCTACTTTAGGGTGATGCAGTGAGAGTATTATACAAGGTGTTAAAAGACCTTTCACAAAGCCATCAACCAAGCATTCTGTACATCAAACTAAGCAACTCTTTAGTTTAGTATAGTTTTTTTTTTTATTATATGGGACACCTTACATAGCGCGCGACTGCTGATCAAGAGGACCTGGGTTCGATTCCCAGGCCAGGCAAATTGTTTTTCATCAGAAATTTCTCAGTAGCAGCCACCGAGTCTGCAGCTGTGTCCGGTTGATGGCAATAGGCTCGCCCCCTATTACATAGGACTTTGTCATAACATATTTAAAAAAAGACTGTACTTTCATAGTAGGTAAAAGTTATCTCAGTAATAAATGCGTCACATTGTACAGTAAATTGTAATGATAAAAAACCCTTTTTTTTAAATACCACCTTTTTGCTTGTTACCCGCTTTACCTCCTCGCAACTGGAATACAGAATACCAAATTATGCCAATACCTTCTACATTTTTATTTGCAAAAAAAATGAGTAACGTTTCAGTTGAAGATATTTGTTCAAAAATAAAGAAAATGTAGCGACGAGTGATTTTTCTTCCAGTTTTGTTTTTTATTAAATTATTTTTTCTCCAACAATAAAGTCAGAGATCACGTGCCATTCATTAGTTGAAAAACAAGTGTTCTAGAAATAGAAATTAATTACTTAACGTCGACCGACATAGGTTTTTTTTTTGCCATGTTAAGCATAAAATGCTTAAGCTGGGCATGCAAATTACGTGCTCTTGAGCTATCTAAAATGTAGTATTCTGTCGATATTACTCGCAGAATGGATTGTCTATGGGAACGAAAGGTTCTGGAGTGGCAACGGCGCAAGCGCAACGGAAGACGCAGCTTTGGAAGGAAATAAACAAGGAAGAAGATCATCCGTAATTCATTCAATTAAACAATCAACAAACAACTGGTTGATAGTTGCGTTCCTACTTAAACACGTATACACCCAATACCAACATAACATTTAGAGAGCCAACCAGACAAATTATCACGTATTTACCAGATTACATGAATGTTTGTCAAAATTAGGTAATACAGATTAATATAAACAGTGTCAGCTAATTTCCTCAACGCCTACCCAACACGAACTCGTACAATACGTCAATATTGATGTTTGGAAAGACAAATATTTCTAGAAGGAACACTGTTCGATCACATCCCACGTGTTTTGTGTCTGTATCATGAATGGTTATTCAACAACAGTTGTTTTAAGTTAAGGTGGAAGCTCCATGGTAGAACGCAATATTTAAATTTTCTTACGTTTTTTGCAATTTGCAGGTCAGTGTCAGTTTGTATGTTGATTAAAATATGATTCGCGACTGTAAGACGTATGTAGTTACAGAATTATAATCATTAAAATCATCAAACATTCATATTCAGTTTATGTAACTGTCAAGAATGACTATTTCATGAAATAGTCATTCTTGACAGTTACATGAACTTAGAGGGTTGTATTGATGATTTTAACGAAAAACTAAACATAAATTTTAAAATCGTAAGAAAATTTGAATTTCGCGGGCTACCCTGGAGCATCCACCTTAAGGGGATGTCAACACCAAAATGCGCGCACATTGTCTATTTGTATCGGAGTAAACGAGAGCGAGAGAGTTACTGGGCGGCCAGGTTTTAGAAGAAAATAATGAATAAATATAGAAATAAAAAAAGTGTTGATTAAGTATTTGTGAAATATGACTCATTAGTGGTTTAGGTATGAATATGTTGACTTCATGTTTTTAATTGCAGACCCATACGACAAAAAATAAAGACATAGAACCGTTTAATGATGATTTTAAGACCACTCTTTGCACTTATTTTCTATTGAGCCAATTTCGTCCAATTAAGTATCGAGGCTGTGCCTCGTCTTTGAAATATGATGAAAAAAATCAAAAAAAAAAAAAAAAATTTTTTTTTTTGATGTGCTGGAACAAATAGTTTTTCTTAAAAAACTGCTTAAAAAACATCAATTAGGTGTTGTCAGCCCTTAAAGACCCAGCGTCCGTGTAGCTCCTTACCCCCACACCTCCGCAATTTTTTTTTTTTGCGGTCGTTATTAAACAATACTACAGGTTTGCGCCAGTTCTCGTTAATCAAAGACAGCGTTGTGAGGCCCTTGTCCACTGAGACCACATCTCGGTGCATCCCCACGTCACCGTAGGCTTCAAGAAAGTATTCCCTGAGACTGCACACCTCGTAGTTGTGCAAGGTTTTAGCATTAAGAAGCCACTTCCGCGGGATATCGGGATATACAGTCTCATCGCCGATGATCGTGGATGAAGTATACGATTTGCGGTCATTATTTAAAAAACCGGATTATGAAAGTAGGCTTATTCCACAAATCCCCCCTGAAACTCCCCTAAGGGAGAAAAGTGGAGCATAAAAAAGGTCTTGAACTTCTCCCTGAATAACTGACTAATCCCCCTTAGGGGGGAAAACTGGGGTGCTACGATTTATTAATAGAAGTAGGCATCAATATAAGGTTAATTTACACGTAACGTCAGGTTTCGTCTAGACCAACAATTTGTTAATTACGTCTACACAACCCTAGGGCAATATTAGTTAAACAAGCAACCATGTTTACTGAAAACATCACAATTCTACGGCAAGATAATATTATTTGAGCACGTCTAATAAATTGAATAAAGCCGAAATTCTCCTAACAGACGATACACTAAGTAAATAGAATAAGAAAATGCGGGACGCTGGTAAGAACAGCATGCTCACGGAGAAGCGGCTACGTGCTTGTATTTGCATTTACCATACAATATTTTCAGTCGATGGGACGTGCAGACTCGGGCAGACGTCTGTATTGCATATTCAAATCCTTGTTTCCAATTGTTGTTGTTTCCACTTTAACAAATATCAACCTTAAAATCATAAGGAATTAGGTTGATTTCTAGTTGTTGAATGACTAGTCCTAAATATCGTAATGTGTGGGTGTTACGTATTTTCCATTATTTTTCGTCTGCATGTTTGGAAACTAAGTTGTGAACGCAGAGTTAAGGTCTTAGCCCATTTAAAGAACTCCGCTCCCACCCGGCAAAAATAATATAATTCAAAAATGAGCTTTAAGTAATTAGACAGGGTTGGAATCAGACTTTAAAAAGTTATTGTCTGTGGACATTTAAATTATACTATTTCACCAAACTATAAATAATTCAATGTAAGATACAAAGCAGAAGAATTATAGTATTTACCTTAGCTTTACCGAGCAGTCTGACGGCGGTAACCTTGCTGACAGCGAGCTGTCTGCTAATTTATGTTGCCAATGTAAAGTATATCTAAAGAGCAATACATAAAGCCCATATTTGACTTGTATTTTTTTTTTCTGGGTGGGAGCGGAGTCGTTTATGTGGGCTATGAGCTTCCATCGTGGGCAATTTATTAATATCACCCCTGTTACTCTCCTAGTAATTTGCAATGTGTTCTTCACAGGGAAAACACAAATGTACCACACCACGCTTGCTTAGTCTAGAGACCCTACCCTTAGACAAAGTGAAATTCTATGATCGTTAACGATGACTGTTCAATGTACTAGATTTTGTTAACTATTTCAGTCAAAAATGTATTAAATTGACATAATCTATCGAAAAGCTTATGCCAATCCCGTTGAATATCGTTGTAAAAATAATAAGAAAACTCTGGTTGGCGAATTTAGAATATATTATTAGTTAAACTTGGACCTGCATGGTCAGCATACGCCAGGTAACTCTCAAATCAACAAATCATCTGCCTCAACATCATTTTCCTTACCTACCCATAACCTCACGCTCAACTAATATTTTATTACGAAGAAATCGATAAACTCAAATCAACTCGCAAATCCAACTGGAATCCAACGCAAGTATTATTACAATCGATTCATAATAATCACTTACCCTTCTCGATTATTATTCTGAATACGTTCCTCACACGACTCGATTGGCCTCAATACTTCATTACTCCTGTCGATTGGTGATCGGTAATGGTCGGCTACGTTCGGGTATTCTCGGTTCTCCTCGGGAATTGCGAATATTCTGCACACGTCGTGACGTGGATGTTGGAACCCGATTTAATATAGGACCTACATAATAAGAGTTTGTGCAAACCTGAAGGGCTTTTGAGAGAACTTTGGGAGAAGTGCTCTGCTGATGAGAATATTTCTTATTAGGTAGATGGATTCGGTTGGTTGGTAGACCGTAACAGATTGCAGGTTTGAAACCTGGAGTGTGAGAGGTACTACACACTTGTTGATACCTAGCTCGAACTTTCTGACTAACTAACCGACTTCTGGACAATTCAAAAGTGCTTGTCAATAGTTTTAGGGTTCCGTACCCAAAGGGTAAAAACGGGACCTTAGTACTATGTCTGTCTGTCTGTCACCAAGCTGTATCTCATAAACCGCGATAGCTAGACAGTTTTAATTTTCACAGATGATGTATTTCTGTTGCCGCATAACAATTAATAAAATTAAAAAATAAAGGGGGCTCTCCTACTATGATGGTTCGGAACCCTTCATGCGCGAGTCCGTCTCGCTCTTGGCCGGCTTTTTTATTATTCTGATCTCCTCTTTTTCATCGGTTATTTAAAAGAACAACTGTAAAATTTATGGACATTTTAGCCGAGGTATTGGACTTTTGTAGGAAACAGTACTTAGTTTTTATTTTTAATTACTCATGAGATATTTCTATGTAGGGGTAGTTCAAAGTCATAATAATATGTGGCATCTACTAACCTGCACTGGGCCCCCGTGGTGAGGACACCCTAGAGTCGAGGCCAGGAGTCCCAGCAGTCAGACAACTAGACTGATTAAGTGTATGCCCAAACGCCTGAATCTTAAACAACAAGCAATGTACCAAACGTGATACTTATATAAACAGTTACAATTCTTTCAATAAGAAAAACAACATTGTTTATTCACATAACCTACAGCAAATGTGTCATAAAACGATATTATTTCATATTCTCCACGATACACTCAGAAAATCTACGACGAGAGAGAAAAAGTCAACCCCAGCTACAGGGTAGAACACCCCTATTTTGTCCCGAACCGCATCACGTACGGAATAATATTCGCCATCAGCAAAATTGAAAACGTAAATAGGGCTAACCCTAATTATTATTTTGGGCACACCGTCCCGATGTTGAGTGACTGACGGTCCCGTCAGGCACACTTTTTGTCAAAGACCTCTTGTACATTTGCATGCTAAGTCCACAGGAGTAACTTTAAGTGAGTTGTGGAGTTGTTTTTTGTGACAGCCGTTACCTTTGAAGTTTGAAGTTCGGGCAAAAAGTGTTATCCTCCTAACTGTACTTAAGAACACAGCCTGAAATAATAAATAACATACTTGCATAGAAATCTTATAAGCTCGTTGCAGATCACTACTTTTGCATATGGTAAAAAAAATGTAAATAATCACAAAACCAGGAGCTTCTTACAACTAGGTCAATGGATGATGACTTATTTTAAAGAAAATTAGAACTTAACAATCGACACTTTGTGGTTTAAAATAATTTGGAGAAATTTGACAATTTAATGTGCTGGCGTTTGAACAGAGATTATTTTTTTATCTCTACCCGAAGGATTTTGAAAGAATTTCTTTGAAAAATCAATTGATTCATGTTTGAGGGCCAATATTTCAGAGAGCCAAAATTTATGTCTCGCTATAAAACCCATCAATTTTAAAGAATTTCAAAGTCAAACATTTTTATTCCATTACTTAAATAAATGATAAAGATGCTATCGGAGCCATTATGAGCTATCTAACACACAAAATAAAAATATTTAATTATTACTTTAAAAATCGGCAATATTTGGCGTGTCGCCTGGGTATAGTTTCCAACATTTCGTGACATAAACAATTCCGTGTATTGAATGTGATACATTGTGTGAATAAATATTAAACTTAGATAAATAAAGAACGTTTTTCATTACAATAATGTTAGAAAACTTTATTAAAAGTTACTCTAAAATGTAATCAAACAATGTTCAAAAAATAAGCGTCATTATCGGCAACAATGTTGAATGTAATTTTTTTACGTATAATGAAACGCGACCGAAGAGTGAAATGACGTTTATGCGACGCTTCACTCCGCGCCTCAGTCGGCCGTAACGCTTTGGAGTGTAGAGACGTCGCGCGATTTGAGCAGTAAGCATTTCATTTTGATTCTCCAAAATTTGTCATCACAATCGTCATTCTTATTTTTGACTGTATCTCAATTATTTCTTCTCAATGAAGTGTTTTTATGTAACAAAGTTGAATTATGCGTGAAACTAATACTGATGTGGCACTCTTTCCCGACGAATAAACCTATTTTTTATGTAAAATGGTGATCTTTCTAGAATTCGTCATTAATGACAACATCATTTTCAGCAACGTCGCAAGAGACGACAATGTCACGTGTTGCTAACAATGATATTGTCTTGAGTGAGCAATGACGGTTGTTACCGATAATGATTTTAGTATTCGACTTAATAGATAGTTTTGATGGTTTTCGTTAATTTCGGTATAAAGCCAGATGGTAACACAAAGAGCGAGATAGACTATATACTTAGCTCTCATAAATACGTAGTCACCGATGTCTCTGTCCTCTTTTCGTTTTTCATTACGTTTCAATGCTGGAAGCGACCACAGACTGTTGAGAGCTACATTTAGGTTTGAATTGAAGAGTGAACGGGCTAAGATGATAACATCCACAAGAAGGTGTGAAAAGCAGGAAATCGCTTTCTTGCAAGACACTTTCCGAGTAGAACTCAAAAATAAATTTGAAGGACTCGAAGGGGAAAATCTGGATGTAGACCATATAAATAATATGGTGTGTAGAACGCTGACCGAAGTGGTGAAAAAACATCTTGGTGGATCTAAAAAGGCTCAAAAGAAATTGTCGCCGGAAACTCTAAACCTAATTGAGAAGAGAAGAGATATGACACTACACACTGCAATAGATAAAAAGGAAATAGATACAATAAATAAACACATAAAAAAGTCAATACGGAAGGATTTAAGACAGTATAACATAATTGCCAATACAATAAAATCATAGTCCAAAGGTATTTCGAAGGAAAACTTGCACAGGTTCTGAACAGATCATTCAACTCAGGGATGAAAATGATAACATGGTGACGGACCGGGCCCACATTGTATCTATTGTTGAGAAGTTCTACGAGGACCTCTATGCTTCTAAATCTGTAGAACCAATTACTACTGGGGACGATGTTAGGGCACCACCTATTCAACATCAAAACACAGAATTCTTACCACCTATTTTACATTGTGAGGTCATGAAAGCTCTCAATGACATGAAACCAGATAAATCTCCTGGCAAAGATGGAATCACTGTCGAACTACTACAAGCGGGTGGTGAACTAGTTCAAAAGGTTCTCGTGGAACTTTTTAATAGGGTTTTATGTGATGTCCGTACTCCAGAACCATGGAAGAACGCTATAGTCACCATCATTCACAAAAAAAGAGACATTTCAAAACTAACAAACTATCGTCCTATTAGTCTCCTTTCCCAGATTTACAAGCTTTTCACTAAAATCCTTACAACTCCAGGCCGGTTTCCGCAGCGGATATTCGACCATTGACCATATCCACACGGTAAAGCAGCTGATGGAGAAGTGCCAAGAATACAACCGACCCCTGTGCATGGCTTTCGTGGATTACGAAAAGGCTTTCGACAGTGTCGAGCATTGGGCTGTATTCCACGCTCTCCATTGCTACCACATCGATTCCCGTTACGTGGATGTGCTGCGGGAACTTTACACCATGGCCACTTTGCAGGTTCGCATCCACACCCTATCTAAACCCGTACCGATCAAGCGGGGAGTCAGACAGGGCGACACCATTTCACCGAAACTCTTTACAGCAGTCCTCGAAGACATCATTAAAACTTAGATTGGGACTATTGCGGTGTTAACATCACTGGTGCTTACCTGTCTCACTTAAGATTTGCAGATGATCTCGTACTTTTTGCTGAAAACTTTGAGGATCTCCAAAAGATGCTTCAAAATCTTTATGATGCCTCTTTCAAAGTAGGACTTAGGATGAATATGGCCAAGACGAAGATTATGGTAAATTTCTCCAGCAATCCAAATCCTTCTGGTAAGGTCGGGAATGAAAGGTTGGAGAAGGTTGACCGCTATGTCTATCTTGGTCATATTCTTTCCTTTGGTAAGGAGCATCAAACAGCGGAAATATCGAGAAGGATCCAGCTAGGGTGGGCTGCATTCGACAAATTGGACGACATTCTCAAATCAGCCAAAATTCCACACTGCCTGAAGACCCGTCTCTATAATCAGTGTGTTCTGCCAACCATGACGTACGGTGCTACGTATGCTACGGTGGACGCTCACACAGGAGGCTGTGTACAGACTCAGAGTACCACAGAGAGCTATGGAGCGTTCCATGCTCAGCATAAAATTAATAGACCGAGTTCCAAACGTCGAAATCCGAAGACGTACAAAGGTCTTCGAGTTATGGAAATCGAGTTATGGAACTCAAATGGAGTTGGTCAGGACACCCAGCAAGGCGCGGTGATGGCAGGTGGAGTAAAGCTGTGACTGAGTGGCGTCCAAGGAATGGAAAGAGAAGTCTTGGTCGTCCGGCGGCGAGATGGGCAGACGATATTGTTGCCATTGCGGGAATATCCTGGATGAGGTTGGCACAGGAGCGTGGAGCTTGGCACAAACAAAGAGTGGCCTATACCCAGCAGTGGGTGAAGTCGGGCTGTGGATGATGATGATGATGTAATAGTTATTTGTTATACAAGAGTGCAAAGTTGCTTTTTAACCGCGTGCTCAATTTTGATAACCGAGCAAGCGAAGGATTCTAAAATTGAGTCACGAGCGCAGCGAGTGATTCAAAAATTAGAATCCTGAGCGTTAGCGAGGGAATCAAAAGAGCACGAGGTGAAAAATCTCTGAGGTGGGATGAAAAGTTACGTGTTGCACTCGAGTGTGCAACACGTAACTTTTCATCCCACCTCAGCGAGGAAATTACTAAATGCAAAAAAAAAAACATTTACAATCACAAGATACTTTTATTTCAGTTTAGGTGTTAACTACTACATTATGGTAGGTAAGTATTACAGAATAATTTTTAAATTATAACAAATAATACTTTGGTACAATTAAGAAAAATTTAAAGTAACGTTGCTACAGTTAGTTAAGTTGAGTGTAATATTTATTTATTTATTTATTAAAACTTCATGCACAAGTAAAAACTGTACAAAGGCGGACTTAATGCCTTGGGCATTTTCTACCTATTTTTTTTTAATTTTTTTAATATCGTACTATTTCAAATCCTTCTCGCGTGATTGTTGAGGGAGAAAGCTCATTTGCGCATTATTAACAGTTTCAGTCAATTCTGTTGGCGTCAAATAAACTTCTTCGTCGCCAAAACCACTTTTTTTACGTTTTTCACTTGTTTTTAACCTAAGGTTTTAACAATTGACCTGACAAGAAAATGGCGCGCGCAAAGCAAATTATAAAAGTACACCAAGAAGGTTCCGAGTCTGAATTTTTAACAAATTAAAAAAGGTTGTACCTATGATTAATTCGGCACCATGGAGGTAGAAGTAAATAGGTTTAATGATGTTTTGAATTCACAAACTTAGTGCACACGATGTTCTAAATTCAATTTACTTTATCCTCTAGAGGATAAAAACGACTTTTGCACTCAGATATCGAAGAGCAAAAATACTCTTTCCGAGATGGGGGGATGAAAAAAAATATTATCGTTATGATTCTATTAAGGGTTTATCATAGGATAAAAGTCTGATTAGAGGATAAAAGTTTGATTAGAGGTTTATCAGAGGATAAAAGTTTGACAAGAGACCTTTGAAGTTTTATAAAACTGTTAAAAGAGTAAATAGCATTTTAAGATACAATCGGGGTTATATAGGATACAATAAGATACAATAGTTTAGTGGCTTAAAAACGTATTTAAGTATAATTTATGGTCTCTCTAACTCTGTTATTTTTTATGTTTATGTATAGCGTATTTCGAACGTTTTTTATTTCATTAAACTCTGTAATCGTCAATTTGTCAGAATATCCAATCAGGAGACCAAAGAATCAATATATTATGAGGATTAAAATCGCGATCGCAGGTATAACGAGAGAGAGACGGACCGATCTCCCGTCTCATCTCGAGCGCTGCCAGTCATTCCGTGAAACTTGTCACGCGGAATCCTCACGAGCGGAGGCTGGCATAGCGTTCGAGTGAGTGGACCGATCTTCCGTCTCTCTCACTCTAGCGGCATACAAACGAATGGAGATTTTCTCGTGCGGTTAAGTTTTCGTTGAATGTTTAACAGTGAAACAAAATGTGAAGTGCAAGTGCAACTTATATCACCAATAAGACGTTATCACGTAAACATCTCGATCGTAAACCTACTTTACAAACAACCAATTTTTTACATTAAAGTTTTTTTTTAATATTGCATTTATTTCCCTTGTCCATATCATACTATCATAACAAAATAATACCTAAAATAGTATTTACGTCACATGTAAATTCATCTCCATATAATTTATAATACTTTCAACTCATTGTCGGCAACATTGCGTCATTATTTTTTACAATAACGTCATTATTTTCACAACATGACATTACCAGCAACACTGTTTTTTAATGATTTTGAAAAATATCCAAAATTAATGGACTGCTTGGGGTGCCTTCATTACAACAAACTATATATTTGATATATCTGTACATCTGGCCTTTTTTTTTTTTTTTAGGATGGGAAATCATCAAATGACTTCTCCCGCTCTGGGCTGAGCAGGAGGGAGTGTCAGACTTTTACTGACTAAAACCCATCCATGTTCCTTCATCGCCCTTTGTGTTATATTATTTTTGTCAAGAATATTGTTTTGAGGAGATCCGCCCTTGAAATAATCTTTAGCTTTAGCTCCATAACGTATAAAACGCAGTGAATGATGATCAACAGTGAAAACAGCATTCCCACTCCCAGGTTCCATACAAAACAGACCATCAATCTTCAAGTCCAAAAAATCCGTGCTGAAAACCTGTAGCTTAATAAACAGCCAAATCAATTTGAGAGTCAATAAATTCCGATTCAATTAGTCTCGATATTTTTCAAGAAAACGGGAATCCTATGTAATATAAAAATGCCAAAGTAAGTTTGTTTGTTTGTTATCTTTTCACGCCTAAACCATTGAACCAATCGTTCTAAAATTTTGCATATACATTGTCAGGTGTACTGAAACGGACACAGGGTACCTTTCATCCCGAAAAAGAGTACCGTTCCCGAGAAAAACAACAATAACGTTCATATGTTAATAGATGGCGCCACGTGTCTTTCGAATCATGATTGAATTATATTGTTATAGAAACTTTGGTAGTGTGTTAAAAGTTTTTAATTATCAAATTCTAAATTAACGCGAGCGATGCCGCGGCCAAAGCTAGTCCAGTTTAATTTAGAACTTTGTCGCCTTTTTCATTGCCCCTCCATAGTTCACTTAGAAACTTAGGTCACGTAGGGGATCGGAGTCCAGTTTCCAATGGATTAACGGCAGCTGTGCTGGCTTTAAAAGTGAAAGATAAAGAAAGGCCCGGGGTGATCATAACTCTTCTGTTGTTTCATTTTAGTAAGTTATTGTAGGAAAAACTGGTTCAGAGTTTAATAATAAGTTTCAGTAAAGTTGAGTAAGAGGATTCGTATTTTACTGTTAAGGACAGGCTGTTTTGAATCGCAGTTTGCCAGGAAAATAATAAAAATACGGCACTTTAGTAATAATATTATCCCTTGATCTGTCCACGAAGTAGACACAATAGTTAAACAATGGCGTCTCGACCAAATTGGTCATTTGACAGATCATGATCTAAGACTTACTAATGCTTTTCTCTCTGCTTTTCACTTCGATTGCGAGGAAATAAAACAGTAGTATAACATAACATTTTTTTAATTAAAATTCAAAGTAAAATTAGGCTTGGGCTGCAGACCTATACAGCCTACTACTATTGAATTAATTTTGTAATAATAATTTTCTTAAATTAATTAAATAACCTACCGTACTCGAATTTAAATTTTAATATCTTTTTATGTCTTAAAAACACATAAAGCAAATAAATTAAAGTAAATATTATATAATAACAAATTCTATCTATGAACTTCTTATTGTGTTTAGCTGTATGGCTCATTTTCTTTGCCTTAATATAGATACATTTATGAGTAGATACGTTAATGCACTTGTGCACAAAAATCGATTTTGTGCAGCCTATATCCTGCACAAATAAGCACTTTCAGAGCATGAGAAGTGAAAAAGGCTTTTGTATTGTTAGCTGTACTCCATCCAAACACAATAAAATAAAAATAAAAGAAACATCAGGTGAGACTGGACGCCGTAACAAACACAGTTAGGAAAAGGCCAAGCCGATGATGATAATAACACATCTCAGTGTCTTGTCACAAAAACGATTCAATGTCGTGGAATCTTTTGAGTGACGCACTTGTACAGTGCCATTGTCCTGTCAAACAACACCAGACGGTTGAAAACCTAGCGTAACCTCCGTCACTAAAGTCTGTACCGAAATAAATTGCATTCGATATAATACAATATTCCCCAATAAATCCAATGCTAACCTTCACACCTACAATTTATTAACATTTAAAACCAGACAATGACGTCTAAAATTAGACTCGCATTTAAGGGTTATTTTCGACACATCTCAGGGCGATAATACGCCAATACTCCCTGCTTTATATTCCCGAAGGATTCGGGTCAAAATTAAGCGGATTTCAATATAATCGGGAATCGATTCGGATATCATTTATCACTCGTCGACCTCGACTGTGCCCGGAATAGGAACTTTGGGACTATTAACTCGAGTATCTCGTAATTTGGTTTGGTTGTAGTTATGTTTGGTTTATTTGGGCATTTGTAATAACAGTTGCGTTTAATCTGTTACAAAAGTGATAATTGATGAAAGTGTTAACAAACTCTGCAGGCCTAGCCAAGTTACAAACGATTCGTATCGATTCTCTTTCTACAATCGTAAACGTTAAGTCACGTGGTCAAAACAAACGAATATAAACTTTCGTAGACAAGTTTACATCGATCAAGATGATAGAATGAAATGTATTCGTTTCTACAATCGTGATCCCTACATCCCATATAAATCGTAGCCAACTTACAGTTTAGACTAAACCTTAAAGTTTCCATTCGTTTGTTTTGACCACGTGACTTAACGTTGATTGATGTCATTCCCATACATTTGGTTAGTTTTCTATTAGCGTTAACGATTGTAGATTGTCAACTTGGCTATGCCTACTGTTCAGCAGCGCTATTACGTATCTTTCTGATATCCAGTGACTATCAAGCTTCGGTTGCACGCCGAACTTTGATGACAACCGTTAATGTCATAATATTGGTATTACGTATCACACTGAGTGGATATCACTTTACGGTGACTAACATCGGTCATACATAATACGAAACTAACCTTTTGACTGTTAATTGATGGACACTGAGCCCAGTTACTATTATTTCGAGCTGTCAACAGATATACGTAATAGCCCTACATATGGGTCGGGGGGCTTTTGGGACCGGGACCACGGTCCCGACAAATAAAAACATCTTTACTTAAAAAACTACTTTTATACCATACCTACTCTAAAAGCTTATTTTATTCACGCAAAACAGTGAATAAAAAGGCCTTTTATTCACTGTTTTGATTTTATTCACTATTTTGGTGTTTGAATTTGGAACACGAAAATATATCCGGTCTCTATTTCAATGCTTACACAAACTCCTTGCGCTAAGATTCGAAATTCAAAACTCTTTGGTGCAAATAAATTCTCGAGATTTGATTGGTCGATATTTGCGACAAGGAGTTTGGCATTAGATTAATAAATATTGTTTCACAAGTTGACCACCCTAATAATAATAATAAGAAAATTACTCTTAATTTCAGACATTGCTCCAATTTTAATGTCCATTTCAATTAATGTAACAATTCTTATTTCTTGATTAAATTTCTATTTTCGCTTAAATTATGTCTTTTCTCGTAGTCATGATATAAAGTATAGTATGCCACTCCTGAATAAAGTACGAATTTATATCGAGGGCCATGAATCACTCGCGTCGTTCAGGATTCTAATCAATAATAAATAATTCAATCATTAGAATCCTTCACTTGCTCGTGACTCGTCTACGGCCCTCGCTTTAAATCCGTCCTTTATTCACTAGTTGCATAATATACTATTTTTTACTTGTCATCGCATCTTATTGTTAATGTACTTGTCCAATTTGAAAACCTGCCCGTAAAACTTCAAGTTAAAATTTTGTTGCGATTCGTTTTTCCACTTGTCCGTTGAAGTTTTACTTCTACTATATGTTTACTGCAAATTATGATTTGGTTTGGTTTGGTTTTATTGAATGCATTTTTTAATTTAAAAAAAAAACCCTCCCCTCCTCCCCCGCCGCCAGCTTTTCCTTCCCTCCGCCGCTTATAAATGAATTATTTTTTATTAAAACAAAAATTCAGAGTTTTTTCATAAACTCACGGCTTTCGCCTTGGGATAGGCTGAAGGCTAAAACTACCGAACATCACTTGTTACGATCCTTACATACAGTACCCTTTACGAGCAGGCGCAGTACTTTGTGTAAGTAATTTATTTCATCACCACTGCTCTCAAAACAGCGAAGGGAAACATTGCGAGGCACCCGGCATGTCCTGAAACCAAATTCGAAGAAATGTGAGTCAGGCAACCCACACTGGGCCCGCGTGGTGGATTATAGCTCATTCCCTCTCATAGAGGGGAGGCCATGTGTCCCAGCAGTGGGAACATTATAGGCAGATTATGTTTATGCTCCTGCATTACTTTTATGCACTGCTGGTCAATACCATCCCTGGTTACAACAAACATAAAGGGTGTAAAAAACCTCTTAACGATGCCGAAAGGCACTTGTTCTCCTTGCCATTGCGATAATTTTTTTGTTCTACACCATATCTGGCCACCTTCTAGTTACTGAGATATTAGGGGTCAAAGTTCCAACTTGTTGACAACTTTTTTTTCAATACAAGTTTTTAATGTAAGATTTTTACTTTAAACACCTCCACGATCCCCATACTATTCAATCCATCAATCAGCACAATGTTTCGAGTACGGTACATTGAGTTTTACCGCAAAATGTGATTTTTCACTTCAAAAATATTGTCGTTTCCCAGCATACCTAAAACATATTTTTTGCGTAAAGTTACTTAGTTTGATCTACAGAATGCTTGGTTGACGGCTTCGTGATGAGGTTGTTTACACCCTGTATAAATATTCGACAGTTTTTGCCAACCCTTACACGATTACGAAGCTTACTTATTAGGTTTCAATTCCCAATCGACAGTCCTCCAATTGCCATCTCATTGGGAACGGGCTGGGTAATTTGATTGGGACTCTGCATAGCTGTGGCGCCTAAACCCTTACCTAGCTCTCATAATATTAACATACGTAGGAATTTATAGCGTATGTTATTTCTGGGAACATCTACGATTATTTTGCCGTAGGTTCCGTCATGGAAATTAACTTAATTAAGGGCTCGGGACTAAATAAAAATAAATGCATCGTTAAGCATCGATTGCTGAGGTCTGTTCGTGGATGGGTCGCTTTCCTTCATGCCTCAGAAAGCACGTGTACTTGTTGATCTCGATTGGCTAGACCTTTGACAGTAGTTACCTACGGATAGTCAGCATGCCTGAATGCGCGAATGTCTGATAACTGTCTTACCAAAGGGTGGCGTGTTATTAACTGGGTTGCGGAGGTCAGATTAATAAATAAATAAATATCGCAGGACATTACACAGAGCGCCATCTAGTGCCACACTAAGCAACGAGGCTTGTGTCGTGGATACCAGATAGTTGATATACTACACAGATACTTTTGTTTGTAAATACATACTTATTATACGTATACATATAAACATCCATGACTCGGAAACAAATGTCCATGCTCATCACACAAACGTTTGCTCCTACCGGAATTCAAACCCGGGACCCTCAGAACGTAAGGCAGCCTCACTACCGCTGCGCCATTCGGGTCGTCAAATAGTCAATAATCGTCAGATAGGTAGTCGCTCCACGTAGAATACAGGTATTCATCTCCACCAGGTGAGACCAGAGGCCCTACTCCCTAACTCTTCGTCCGTATATTCGGATCTATCCGTCTCTCTCACTCGCACTCATCTGCAGACGTGCGCGAGAGAGACGGTTTTATCCGAAAATACGGACGAAGCGTTAGAGAGTAGGGCCCCAAAAGCCAACGTCAACCTATTGAGAGGAAGATAATGATAACTGCCTCGTTGGTCTGGTCGCAAGTGCGACTGCTGAGCATGAGGTCCTGGGTTCCATTCCCGGGTCGGGTAAAGTGTTTTTGGGTTTTTCCACCTGAAATTTCTCAGTGGCCGCCACGGTGTCTGGACTTGTACCCGGTTGATGGCAATAGGCTCGCTCCATATGACATGGGACTTAAACATAACTGGCGAAAAGTAATTGTTAAGTAAACCTTTCGGGGAATACAAGACGTGAAGTTATAATGGTGATGACCGCGGTTTGATGCGACAAAATCATATCAAGTTATCCACAAATCAAAATTGAACATCATTGCCCAAAAACACCCTTAAGATTGTGGTTCCCATAACCCCAAAAGTCCTTAAAGCAATTTGGCCCAAAATCTTCGTCAAATTAACCAAACTTACCAATGTATTTGATTTCACTACGGAATGATGATAACCGCGGTTTTATACGGCAAAATCTAATTATGTTATCCACAAATCAATATTGAACATCTTTGCCCAAAAACACTTGATATAATCCTTAAGATTGTGGAGCCTATAACCCCCAAAGTCCATAAAGCAATTTGGCCCAAAATCTTCGTCAAATTAACCACACATACCAACGCATTTGATTTCAATACGGTCGATAGTCCCGTGGCAGATACTCTTCAGATATCCGAAGCTTGTGTACATAGGAATGTCAACAAGTTTGCGGGACTGCTAATACAATTATCAACCTTAATGTGGATAACGTGTGGCTTGCCTTAAGTCACATGTCTGAACTTTGGTCAACAAGTTTCAAAGATATTCTATATTTAGATACACTTGAATACAAATATTGAGATTTTCAATGGTTAAGGAGAAGTCTATTTTGAAATATATTGCTTTCATAAAGGCACATAGACGTAAGTGGTTTTTCTAGAGTAGTTCTTGTAAAAAAATCCTCCCTATCCAGCAAATCTTTGCTTCAGAGGAAATATCATCAACGCTTTTGTCTGCCCATGCGCCAATACCTTTTCTAAAGGGTGTAAAACACCTCTTAACGAAGCCGAAAGGCACTTGTTCTCCTCGTCATTGCGATATTTTTTTTGGCTTAGCTGGTTTCGTTCAATTATGTATCGAGTCCGTCCACGATCTTTGAAATATTATGACTAATAACATTTATACTTTTTTTGATTTGCTAGAACAAGTTTTTCTTAAAAAAACTGCTGCAACAACATCAATTAGGTATTGTCAACCGCTTAATTAAATACCGTATTACAAAGCGATAGGCTTCGTTCGTACTTAGTTCGGTACTTAAAGAAACTGGAAAATTCCGTTGAACAATAGATAGAATTCTGAGAAACATAAAGCTATGAGTCATTAAACAAGTTTATGAATTAAAGACGCCTAGGTTTTGAAGCATGAAAAGAGGACTAGGAATTTCTCCTGCGTTTGCGAAAATTTAGACTCACAAACACAAACAGCTGGAATCACCACCTATAGGCCATACAAATATTTGTTCCATGCGGAATCGAACCCACGACACGCAGCGTAGCAGTCAATCTTCCTTAGCCACTGCGCCAACCATGTCGTCAAGCAACAGCAAGCAGCAGCAGTTCATGCCCAATGATAAATCGTTTATGAAATAGGCGAGACGACATAAAAAAACCAATTAGTCCGACAGTTAGATTATCAAAAAATATTTGCCCCGTGTTTTTTCTTTTGTTACGTAAACCAAAATTGACGAAGATATGACGCTTTTAAAATTCTCAATACGTCACGCCTAGGTATAATTTTTAGCTAGTTCTGACGTCACGAGCTCCCACTCCCGAGTTTTGATGCGTTTTATCTTTGGTCAATATTCATTGATTTACAAAAACAAAAAATACTTGCCATTAATTTCCATTACTGTAACTGACGGACGTCATGCCTATTGTAGGTATTGAAAAAGCATTTATAAAAAAGTAAAATGTTCATAACATAGCTTTAGGTAGGTACATAATCGGTAGGTAGGTACAGCCATTTCATTACTGAATGAACAAAATAAAAGAGACTGAAATAACTAATAAGGCAACATTTTATCTTTCGGGTAAGACTTTAGTAGACTCGGATGACGATAAACTGTTCTGATGAATCTAGTTAAAAATTTTCATAACTTGCTGACTTTGGCATACACCGTGTTTCCGGATGATATCGATAAACTCCGATTTTGACGAGTTATGCGAACATAATTGTAGGGAACAGCTGATTTTTTTTTCGCGATTCAGTCTTTGGTCCCATAGTAAAAGTTGTTCATAATGATGAGTGCAATGACCGGTCGAAATTTATTGATATCGTCCGGAAACACGTCCTATATATTTAGACACAATGACCAAAACCTATTAGAACAGACATACATAACACCACGCATGTAATCCCCGAAAAGTTAAGCAGAGGTGTACCCAATAAATAGTAGTCCCCTGTAATAGGGGGCGAGCCTATTGTCATCAACCGGGCACAAACCTCCGTGGCTGCTACTGAGAAGTTCTTGATTGAAAAACCCAATAACAATTTGCCTGATCCTGGAATCTGAACCAGAACTTCGTGCTTAGCAGTCGCGCTTTGTGACACACAACGAGGCAATATATGCGATCATAATCAACTCATCATCATTATCACTATCAGCCTAGATCAGCTCACTGCTGGAGATAGACCTAAACGAACGACTACCCTTATCCAGCTGCTCAGCCACCATCCGAAGATAGGTCCCTATTACGATTGCCATTTTGCGGTCCTATATATATTCCGGTATTCCAAACGACATCGGTTTTATGGCTAACTAGCACTTCGCCCGTGACTTCGTCCGCTAAAATTGAGATAGCTCGACTAATTTACATGATATCAATATAATTTATAGCCTATGTTACTCAGTAAAGATGTAGCTTTCTAATGGTAAAAGAAATTTCGAAATCGGTCCAGTGGTTTTTAAGTTTATTCGTTACATACAAAAATACAAATATTTCCTGTAAATATGGCCGACCCATCGCAAATTCAGCTTGCAAAAATCGTCTGACCTTGGTTAAACACCCAAGAACACAGATCATCAGCCGAAACAGCCTCTTCAAATAATGAAGCAAACCTTAACACCTCACCACTCCTAAAGGCAAATCAAGTGGGTCCACCAGACCCCTCAGTCGCCACGCCACAAAAGGGACGCACCCTTATTTTTACACTCAAGACACTTTATTAAGACAAGTCCAAGATTAATTAGAGTCTGCAAATATTTGAAAAGATACCTCAAAAGGTTTATTTTTAGAGGGAATCGTGAGATTGGGATGAATGCTTTAGATTTGTGCAAAAAAGTTGCCGAAGACACGGCAGGTGGTGGACAAAAGAAAAAGATTTTGAAATGTTTTTTTTTCTGACATTTTCTTAGTGGAAGGTCCTTTTTACATTTTCCAGAAAGAACTACCGTAGCAGGATCCTTTTTAGACTTTAGAATTCAGACTTTTTATTGTCTTTAGACACTTTCTATTAAGTTCAACTTTCCGCCTTACTCCACTTTCTAGTTAAAAAAGATAACAGCTTTCTACGACAGCAAACATAATTTATTGTTACATAGGTACATGAGTGTTTTTTATACCCATTTACAGAAATATATCATTTATTAAAACGGTAAAAGCATGTCTAGAAAATGCCTCGAAATTAAAATATCTACTCACTCATACCACAAAATATTTAATCAAAACTACTCCAAACTTTGCAAACAACATTATTTATTCAAGTAAGTGCTTCAATTTTTAACAAAATGCATTAAACTAAGTCCATAAAAATATAGAAGTTTACACCATTACGCTCTATACACGACCTGAGGCGAAGAATTGCCGCTAGTTACACGCGCGTGTTGTATTCCCCAACATATGTAGTTGAAAAAGGTTAGTTTTCCCAACAATTTTTGCGTCCAGTCAGCTTCCAGTCTACTCGGATGCAGCTAAGTACCAGTATTTTACATGGAGCGACAGCTTATCTGACCTCCACAACCCAGTTAGTACTGGGTAAATCGATAGCCTTGGTAAGACTGGTTGTCAAACTTTCGGGCCAGTGACTTCCTTAACGTGCTTTTTGAGTCTAACTTTGTTTATAATAGGTGGTTACCCATCCACGGATCAACCTAGGCAAGCGCGGCTTAATCTGAAGATCGTTCTGTGCGGCTGTTATTATTAAGTCACGAGCTCCTCAAAAGTAAAACGCGCAGGTTTCACTTGTTTTCTTCGTGTGAGTGTCGGATCGCAAGTCATATCGCAAACTTGTGGTTACTCCTGAGCCGCAAGCATCATTATTGCAAACGTATAAATTCGGTTGCAATTAATGCTTGCGAGTATCGCAATTCTCTACATCCAAGATGCGTTTCTCGCAAGCATCGTTATTGCAACCGAATTTATTCCTTAGTAATTAGCAATCAAAAGTTAGCGGTTTTGTCGTGGTCTCTGTCGAGACTGCCGGCCCTGCCAAGCTCTAAGGATTTTTCTTTTAATGGTTTTATCTACAGTCGTTGTTGCCACAACACGCGTGTCGCTCGAACGAGTATGTCGTGGTCAAGCGGTTAATGTAATAGATGCTCAGAATAATTAGTTGTTTGATAGCGGAGCTGCATCCAATTACATGATGCTTATTGTTCATACATTTTAGATGAGACTCGCTCAGTTTATTGCACTTTTACTTTCAGTATTATTTTACAAGTTGAGTTAGTACCGATATTAAAATTTCAAAAGCAGATGGTACTTGAAATGTGTTTGTGTTTATTTTTTTATATTTATGAAGTGGTAATGAATCTTTCAATGATGATTATAATAGAATTGATTAAAAAAAAAAAAAATTATCAATCAGTTTATACAAATAAGTAATTCAGTCGTAAAAAGTTAACTGCAAGACAAGTTCTGTATGTAAAGCAAGCTATCTGTCACCAAGGTCTCGATTTTTTCTTCATTTTTGGCGAATTGTTTGTCGCTGGCTGGTTTGAAACGATGCAACATGGTGGCAATGCAACTTGCTTTTGAAAGTTTCTTAGGTACGTAAGTTATCTATACTAATAATATAAGGAGGTTAAAGGAGGCTCAGCCAATATTTTTTCACAAATGGAAACCTGCACCATTACCGAGTACCGCAGGATATAGGTAATGTTTCTTCGATGCGGACGAAGCCATGGACAGAAGCCAGTCTTTCATAAAGTTATGTGACCTTGTGGTACGACGAACTATTCTCTGTGAAATATGTGGATAAGAACTAGAATCAACATAGTTCTTACCACATATTGGCCAAGTAATATCTGAACTTTCGTCTCAAGTAGTCTGCTCTTGAGAACTTGACAAAGAAAGTCTTATGAATGAATTATATAATGAACATAATAGACTCTATTCTTCTTTATATTAAGGTCAGATGCGAATGCTGCGTTTAAATTAATTTTCTACTTTAATTATGACATTGAAGTAAGAGATTTATTAAGAAAAAACTTTAATTATGATAGGTTAACTAGCAATGTTGAGTGCCCAAGTAAATCACCAATGAATTCGGATTTTTGTTTAATAAATTAGTTTGAAACACAGTTCTAAAGGAACAGTCAAATTTAAAGGGCCCAACTGCGAATGGAACTCCACAACCCAGTTAGTACTGGGTAATACGGATACTCCTCGGTAAGATTGGTTGTCAGACTTTCAGGGCACATGACAGCTGGGACCAACGGCTTCGTATTTATACCATTACTAATAGGTATTTTTTTTAGAGCAGTGTGTACTACGCGGGTATTCTGTGTAGCAACTCCGTACCACTGGGCCCTTTTCATTTTCGTGCTACGCGAGTGAGTAAGCTTTCCGAGGTTGTTAATGATCTGTCCAGTTTCCGAAATAAACAATTTTTGTAAACAAAGCATATCAACGCTAGTGTAAAAACATTGTCTTGGTACTTTGGTCATAACTGTATTTGAAATATAACTTTGTTATCATTAGGTATATTTAATTCGCAGCGAGAATTCTGTTCTATAATTTAAAGTAAGAACGACGAGCGTAATTATCTTTTTAACAGATTTTACGAAGTACCTATCCGTTTGGGTTTATTGAATAGTTGAGATTAGAGTTTCGAAATTTTCAATGTTGAGATTATGATTGTTGATCTTACGAACCAATACCGACTGTAACACGGTTAAACAAAACTTCTCGTGGTACTACTGGATCGCTTGGTACACATGAGTAAGTAAACGGAACTGCAGGTCTAGCCTAAGTTACAAACGTTTCATATCGATTCTCTTTCTACAATCGTAAACGCCTCGGCGTAAGCGATTGTAGAAAGCGCTAAATTGGTAGCCAAGTTGAAACAACGTCTGTAGGAAAAACCTACACTTTAGTCTGTGGTGAGCGTTCCTACCAAGGAGTATAGCGATCAACATTGTAGAAACGATAACATTCTATGCTATAATTTGGAACGATGTAAACTTGTCTACGAATTTTCTATTTGTTTGTGTTGATCACGTGATTTAACGATGAGATTATGTCATTCTAGTAGCGTTAACGATTGTAGATTGTCAATTTGGCTAAGCCTGCAGAGTATAAGCTTCATGCAACCGCGCGAAACGGTTGCACTACTACAAGCACGCGGAGCAGGGTGTGCGTGACCACTGGCCGCTTGTCGCGTACGCGGCGAGAGTGGATAAAACCGGTTTACGCTGTCACAGCCAGTTGACAATCTTAAGGTTGTCAGGGCAACACACGTTGTTTTGTGACAAGTTTGAATATATTAAAAACGTGGTATTTATTAATAATGGTTGTTTATTGTACCTTGTGTATGAATAATACTAGAAAAATATCATACTTAAGTATCCCAAGGAGTACAATAGGTAAGTAAATATTTGATTTAATACTTTTTCAATTAACGACCTTTATTTTATTGTATAATCCTTTTTTTAATAAGACGAGGGTACCACACGGTGTGTTTTTACCTTTTTATTATTACAAGCTTTTACTAAACATTTGTAGGTATGTGGGCGGATTGGTATGTAGTAGGTATTAGGTATGTGTGTGACGTAAGTAAATTTGTAAAGTATTCTATCATACGGAATAATAAAACTATTTCACATTTGTCTTCACCTGTTGTGACAATCCTACCAAAATAGGTAACAATTTTGCACGTTCTTAAGAAACTTATACTCTGTTCCGTTTAATTACTCATGTGGTAGTACTACGGGACTTTTTTCACCCGTGGTACTACTGGTAACTCGTAGTAATACTGGTAGTACCAAGGGGGTAACTGGTAGTAATACTGGTAGTACCAAGGGGTTAACTGGTAGTAATATCTGGTAGTTATACTGGTAGTACCAAGGGCAATACGTCCGTTTGCGCTTCGTTGTCCCTTTCTAGGAAATAATACAATGTTTGAAATTACTTATCATTATAAAAAAAAAAAAACATCTACTCCATCGTAAAATTCTAAAACAGCCACTTCAGCATCACAATTATTGACAATATATATTAAAGAGGACGTGCCCTTTGCCCGTATACCGCACAATTCTCCCCCGGGCAGCAATGCCACTCTAGGCACGTTCGGCGGTTATGTCCACTATACACTCGATATTCTCAGCCGTATTGTGTGAGAGATATCCATGTGTATGGCCGTTGTTTACTGATTCAATTCAGGATAGGATACATGTAAATATGCTGTGTTTTAGATTTGGATGACGGATTGCTACAGCTAACTTGGTCGTATTTGGCTATCATGTATATATTTAAATTTGAATTACACCTTTCAGAACAATTTTGTTGTGTGATGCTTTCCTTTTTCTAGGACAAACACGTCTTTGATTAAAAAGTTCTTGATTGTGTAAGATTTTATACACTACGTACATTCTGGGACACAGGCTCATACAATTTTTGGCCATCTCCTTGACTAAAGTCCCGTTTTGTACAATTAGCGACAAATATTCTGAATTAAATTATTGATTTTTTTTTCACATTTCACAAAACGTAACGTTTTTTTTAAAATCATTATGACAATGATTTAAACAAACGTTACGTTACCTTTGCCTTTTAAATATTATGTACTCTTAAGTATTCAATATAAAATGCAATTTTAATCAAAGTCTATAGGAGCTCTACACCTACCCAATAAAATTATTTTAAAAGTACAAGAACATTTTTCATCTTCAACTGCTGAAAAGAGAAACATTTTCAATAAAATTATTTTTTTCTTCGCTGTCAGGTTTACGTGGATTAACCTTCAAGAAAATTGGTTGAAGTGAACACTCAGATATGCATTAAGTTTCAATTTCACTTAGAGTTGAAATGATTTATTTATGTTTCATATTATTTCTTTTTTAAGTCTGCTTTTAAGTAAAAAAAAAAACAATTTTGTGTATCGTTTTGTCCTGCTCAATGATTTTAAAATGAGATCCTACACCTACAGAAAATGCACGTTTTCTAAGAACCTTTTCATTCGTACGATTTATGGAAACGGTTTATGGAACATCGTGACACCAATTAAGTAGGTGATTTTTCACCATCTGAAACAAATGAAACAACATTTTTTTTTTAAATAACGGACGAAAAATGACAATTAATGTAGAATCATAGACAAAATCCATAGTAAAAGATTGTGACACAATGTCCCTCCGAGTGTACATAAAATAAAATATCAAATAAACAGCAAGAAATAAAATATGATTCTTAAATGTTGCCAACATCCGTCAGCAATAATTCTGCTGAGACATTTTTCTAAATTAAATTCGGTGAAGCAAACTCAATTTTAAAAGGAAAATGAGGAAAATTTTATAAATTCACTCGCGCTAAGAATTTTACATTTCATAATTTTTAGTTTACCTTCATCCGGTCTTATTCGGTATATTTTTGCGCGAAAATTGTATTTTATAGTTGGTTTTTTTAAATTGCATATTTTGGAGGATCATTATCTTTTTCGCATGGGAAATCATCAAATGACTTTTACTTGCTAAAACCCATCCATGTTTCTTCATCGCCCTTTGTGTTCCGGGGCCACGGTATCTTTTTCAAACAGTCCCGCAGCCCCGGCAGGCATCGGCCCTTGCGGACCCCTTCCTTTTTGCTGACTCTCTTTGAGGCGCGCGTGGAACACGAACGCGCCTAGTAATTCTGGTTGTCAGACTTTTGGACCACTGACTACCAGTAACGACTGTCGATCTTAATTGACAGCCGGGACCAACGGCTTAACGTGCTTTCCGAGGCACGGAGGAAACTCGGTACATGGGCGGTCACCCATCCACAGACCAACCTAGGCAAGCTCGGCTTAACCTAAAGATCAACCCGAGCGGCTGTTATTATTTAGCCACGAGCTCCTCCAATTCATATAATGCTCTCAATTGCATATTTTGGAGGATGCAACGATCAACAAAAGACGAGGAATCGATTGAATGGTTCAACCTTTGCAAACGACGGTCGACGAGTATTTAAAAGCTACGTATTTATGTAACGTTTACAATGCGCGCTCGTACTGGGGCCTCAGAGTGCAGTAGTGGAAATTGCCATTACAACGTCGAAATATCCTGAAACAGAAATTCGACATTCCATCTGTAATAACTTAACTGGGTTTGCGTGGTGAATTAAGTCCCACTTCTTCTGTCGAAGAGAAAGCCGAAAGCTGTGAGAACATTATAGACTGATACTGCATGTTCGATTATGCTATAATATTAATAGGTACTAGCGGACGTCACGCGGTTTCACTCGCGTTTTCCCGTTCCCGTGGGAGTACGGGGATAAAATATAGCCTATGTTACTCGCTGATAATGTAGCTATCAATTGCTGAAAGAATTTTTCAAATCGGTCCAGTAGTTTTTAAGTTTATTCGTTACATACAAAAATACAAATCTTTCCTCTTTAGAATATGATTAGTAATAGATATGCTTTGCATAAAGCACTTGTGATATAGTGATCGCAAGCGCGGCTGCTGATCATGAAGTCCTGGGTTCGATTCCCGGGTCAGCCAAGTGTTATTGGGTTTTTCCATCAGTAGCAGCCATGGAATCTGGATTCGTGCCCGGTTGACGGCAATATTCTCACCCCCTTCAACATGGGACTTGAACATAACTGGTGAATTGTGGTTGTACTATTAGGTACACCTCTGCCTAACCCTTCAGGAAGAACAAGCGTGATGTTATGTCATGTATGTGGCAAAAAAAAAGAACCGCAAAATGTTCTAGAATATTTTTGGATGACACTTTAAATATTTAAAAAAGTACATTTTATTTTATTAAAACGTGCTAAACTTAAAGCCAACAACGTCTTGCGTATAATAACACAGTTTACTGGAAACATCGAAGATGCGAGAACTTCGGCATCCAACTTTACACGTTAAGTTCGAAGCTCGTTAACTGGAGTTTAATATGGCGAAGTTAGTGGCCCGTACGTCTTCATAACTTAATTTTTAGATTAATGATACCAAGGGTGTAATTAGTAAAAATTATAGTATTTTAATAGGCATGACGACGTTGTCAAAAAAATGCACATCTATTTAGTCCGTCAGTTAGAGTATTGGAAACTAATGGACACGTATTTTTCGTTTTTGTAAATCAATGAATATTGACAAAGATAAAACGCATCAATACTCGGGAGTGGGGGCTCGTGATGTCAGAACTAGCTAAAAATTATACCATGGTGTGACGTATTGAGAATTTTAAAAGCGTCGTATCTTCGTCAATTTTGGTTTACGTAACAAAAGAAGGGTCAAATATTTTTTGATAATCATCATCATCATCATTTCAGCCGAAAGATGTCCACTGCTGGACATAGGCCTCCCCTAAGTGTCGGATTCCCGCAACCTTCACGAGGTCATCGGTCCACCTAGTGGGAGGCCTTCCAACGCAACGTCTTCCGGTTCGCGGTCGCCACTCCAGAACTTTTCGGCTCTATCGGCCATACGTCGTCCTTCGTTTTTACCGTTATGTCCTAAGTAATAGATTTTTTTTGTCGTCTCGCCTATTTATACCTAGCCACTGGTGGGAGGCACATAGTGAACCTCATCATTCTCCTTCATTCCAGAGGAGCTCGTGGCTTGTAGAAGAAGATGCTGAGCTAACCCGGAATAAATTGGGATAAGGCCAGGAAAATGATAATCGTCTGTCTAGCTTTTTCCGAACATATTTGGGGTCGCCTTCCAGTCTAACCGGATGCAGCTAAATACCAGTATTTTACATGGAGCGACTGCCTATCTGACCTCCACCAAACCGTTAGTACTGGGTCATTTAATTTTACTAATTTTTATGTTAATTTAATTTGTATTTAAATTTCTATTTTTAATCTCAATTCCAACCATTATTAATTCGTCATGACATCTATGTAATTAAATTTGAATATTATTATTATCTTTAATAGTAGCATGATTGTATAATTGTATTTATTCCTAATTTTAATTAACTTTAGAGCATGTGTACTCGTTAATGTGTAAGCTGTAATTGAGTGTGCGTTACAGGACCATGTATTCTGTCATAGTTTTCATTTGTCTAAGAAATTGTAATGGTGCTCGTTGGTAATCCAAAAATAAATAAATAAATACGATACCACTTGAGTCTGGTGGTCAGATTTTCCGGTCACTACCTGTAACGACTGTTACACATCTAAAAATGACAGTCGATTATTGAACGTGCTTTCCGAAGCATGTAGGATGTAATGTGTGGTCACCCATCCACGTACCAACCTAGGCAAGCGCGGCTTTACGTAAAGACCAACCCGAGTGGCTGTTAATATTTATTTATTTAAACTTCATGTACAAGAGTAGTACATAGGCGGACATAATGCCACAAGGCATTCTCTACCAGTCAACCTTTGGGTCAAATAGGACAGCATTGTGATAGAGTACAAAAAAAAAAATAAGAAAAATACCATTTTGTTAAATTAAATTGATATACATACATAAATAGAACATACTAATACACACATATACAGATAAAATTAAATAAACGAATATACCTATATTATAATACATACAAATAGTCCAAAATACGAGAAACAACATAATAAATACTTTACTTAAAATAGTGCTTCCGCACTGTTCTTTTGAAAGCCATTTTGCTTTCTGCTTTTATAATGCCAAATGTCAATGCCTGGTTATTTAGACACGAGATACAAAACTTATTACGGAGGTGTCCGTATTAAGTTTTGTATCGGTGTAAAAGTCGCACTGAGATGTGGGCTTTTAGGCACTTTAAAATAAAAAACTTACTCATAATGATCTTCGATGCTTTAATTATCAGCACAAAGATATTTTCTATAAAATATTAAAAAAAAAACGAAATAAAAGATCTTTGACATTTGATACACCTAACACTTAAAACGATTTCTTTAATAAAAGAAAATAAATTAAAATTGGTTTAATGTGTCTTGAGAAACCTCTTCACAGACAAAATCTGTTGGAAAAAGTTTGTTAAACAAGATTTAATTTGATATCATTTTCACTAAATAGTTTAATTGAAAAGAATATTACATTCTGAAGATCAGTTTGGAGTATTTGAAGGGGTGGGTTATTGTCCTTTATAAAAGATTTTATATTCTTGATACCTACTTAATTAAGAGAGAACAGGGCCTGAGAGGAATTTGAAAACAAGGTATTTGAAGAAACTATTACGGTCGCGCTGCGTCAAGCCTGCCTCCGTTGAGAGGGAAAGCTAAGCTGCAGCTCAGACCGATTATAATTTCACAAAAATTTTGACGACATCGAAGTTCCGTATACCTAGGGTTGCCATACGTCCCGTATACACGGGGCTGTCACCGTATTTTAATATCACGTCCCGTATTGTTACCTGTCACGTTTTTGTCCCGTTTATCAATATTTCAATCAATTAAGTAAAATCTACGTCAAAATATACTACAAATATATACCACTGGGCGAAAAAACAGGAACCTCTTCCTGGTGGTTCTTCTCAACAGTTATTGAGCTGGTTTTCGATTAATTTATCATGATTGGAGTGAATTGTTTTTGTTGTCATTGTTTTCCATTGATTTTTTATTATAATAAACTGTTACTATATTTTCAGTTTTTATTTATTTGCCACTATTAAGTCCCGTATCAGTTCTCAACAATAATGGCAACCCTACGTATACCCCTTTTTTCTCCTCGGAAACTGAGCCGATTCAATTATTTTTGGCATTAAAATAAAAAAAGAGTATGTCTAGGGTTCTATTTTCTACATACAAATACATTTGTATGGAGAATCGCAACCCCTGTTCCCTCTTAAGTATATTAGGCCATTGTGCCTCTTCAACATAAGAGGTTATGTGAATTTTGTACCCAAATAATTTCATACAAAATTCACATTACCTCTACTTTCAAACTTTTTATTTAACATTATATTACTTTATTTAATTTGGGATATTCCAGTTCAATGGAATGCCAAATAATTGATAAAATTCAGCATGTTTTAACTTTTCCACATACAAAAAAGTTCGACATTTTAAAAGTTATTTAATACTTATAATGTAATTTTAACGACCCACGTCGAGTTTTAAACTCTTGTTATTACAATAATTAAATTTTATAAATTCATTGTTTTAACTTTAAAAAATACAACTCAATGGTTGTGATTGATGTATTTTTTTTTGCAACAAAACTTGCATAGAAAAGCAAATTCTATGGTAATTTTTGAAGTTAAACAAAACAATTATAAATTCAACTGTTTAATAACGTGCTATCAATAAAATAACATTTTTGGTATATTTGTCCTTTTGTATGTGTGGTGGGGCTCCTCGCTAAGTACCTAATAACAGCCGCACGGGTAGAGCTGGAAGGTTTACCAGTGCTTACCGAGGTCGATCCATGGATGGGTGATATTCATATTCATATTCATATTCTTTATTGCACACAAAATTAAAAAAAAATATATATACACAAAACCATCATCATGGGTGATCATCTATGTATTATCTACCGAATCCCTCGGAAAGCACGATAAGCCGAGTTGTTACCTATTAAATCTACTATCTAATCTTATGTTTCAGAACAGGTTTAACTCCATATATCGTTTATTCTGGGAGGTGCTCGTGACTACATAATTACAGCCGCTCGGGTCGATCTTTAGGTTAAGCGGTGCTTGCCTAGGTTGGTCTATGGATGGGTGACCACCCATTACATACATAGTTTCCTCCATGCCTCGGAAAGAACGTTAAGCCGTTGGTCCTGGCTGTCACTTGTAAATCTTTGACAGTCGTTAGGTAGTCAGTGGCCCAAAAAGTCTTACAACCAGCTGTCTACCAAGCGGTATGGTATTACCCGGTACTAACTGGGTTGTGCAGGTCAGATAGGCACCACCACCATAGACCCCACAGTCAAACCATTGCAACGGTTTTGTGGGGCTTAGTTTATAAGTCTACTTACCATTTTTGAATAATAAATATATAAATAATAATAATTCAGCTGCATCCGGTAAGACTGGAAGCCCAGCCGGGTCTACATAGTTGGGAAAAGCTAGGCAGATGACCTATCGTTTATTCTGTATTTCAGTACAGTAACCTATACAAGTTGTAGATATAGTAAGATACTTGTAGGTACTAGCTAGGTTGGTAGGTACACTGTTTGGTGGCCGCCGCCGCCGGTCGGACCCATTAACGTAATTAATCGTCGGATACATCAAACAGCGGTCTCTTGTTAGATGAACGGAGGTCTGCAGACCTGTAGGTGCTTACTATGTAGTTGAACCACTGTTTATATCGGTCTAATCTGTCCACTGATTTAGGAAATCGATTAACGACCGTTTTCTATAACTTACTTACGTATAACTGTTAGTTAATATGCCGACATTTGTAGCTATCGGTGTCTCTGTTAATAAAGTTAGCTTGAAATATCCTATCCGCGTCACCTACCTGTCACTTGATAATTGGAAAATTCAAAGAAAGATTTTCTGCGACGTTTTGTTTTTAACCTTCAGTAAGCAAAATGTCAAACAGACAAAGATAGGAACCTACCGAAACCTGCTACTCAGTTATTGAAAAATGGTCGTTAGTACACAATCGATATTGCAAATGCAAATAGCAAATGTTTGTGTGATGAGCATGGACATTTGTTTCCGCGTCATGGATGTATAAGTGTATAATAAGTATGTATTTACAAACAAAAAAGTATTTATGTAGTATATTGACTACCTGGTGTCCACGACACAAGCCTCGATGATCCTTAGTGTGGCACTAGATGGCGCTGTGTTTAATGTCCAGCGATATTTATTTTTATATTTTAATGGCATCTCGATTTTTTACCATGGAAATTAGTAATTTCACAGGTTTTGTTTTTAAAGTTAGTTGGTATTGTTTTTTGAAAAATGATTATCCGCCATCCGCAAACAGGTGACGTGTGTATTTTACAGACTGATAACTAATAATTAAAACAGTGAAATTTAATAATAAAATTACATTCCATAAAAGTGGAACATTCCATGATAAATGGACTTTTATTGATATATTCAAAAAAACATTCATTCGATTATCTGCTATGCTCTCCCAGTTAAAAAACATAACCCTGAAAAATACATACAGTAACGGTGCTTGTTAAACAATTTGGGTTTTTGAGGGCTATTTGGTCCCTTATAGACCAAAATGTTATTGGGTATTTCTATCAGGATTTTTTCAGTAGCAGCCAATCAAAGTGTTGCTAGAGTTTGTAAAATAACTTCTACCATACACCAACCGACATTTATCGATAATTTTGTTCGAAATTCTGGGTCACACCAAATAGCCCCCAAAAACCAAATATCCCCGTTTTACGGTACCTACATTTTGCTTAACTCAGAATCCGAACTTGGGCTAACAGAGAACTCCTGCCGGGGCTGCGGGACTATTCGAAAGAGATACCGTGGCCCCGGAACACAAAGGGCGAGGAAGGAACATGGATGGGTTTTAGTCAGTAAAAGTCTGACACTCCCTCCTGCTCCGCCCAGAGCGGGAGAAGTCATTTGATGATTTCCCATTAAAAAAAAAAAAACAGGCTAACAGAGAACTAAGTCTATCAACCACTAAACCAACAGTATATTCTCAAACAAATTAACATATTGTAATTGGATGACAATCCAATGGCTACCACAGATCGTCGGCCAACCGTAATAACACTACATTTGACCGCTAATTAGACGCAGTTGCAAATGTGTGGTCGCTCCCTAATGGCAGGAATTTAATTTGTGTGCTGGCTCGCGTGGTGGACCACGATAATGCTAGTCTACTAGGATAACAGGGACCGGACATAACCCTAGATCATAAGCATGACATCATCATTTGCCTAGCCTTTTCCTAACGATGTTGGGGTCGACTTCAGTCTTACTCAAACTCAAATCATTTATTTAAACTAGACCATTACGGCACTTTTGAATGTCGAAAATACAAAAAAAGCACAGCTACAGACACAGTCACAAGGCATAACAACTTGAGAAAGTACTGTAGTTGCCCATTCCCTAATGTAGATCTCTATGGAGAAGAACTGCCAATCTGACCTCCAGAACCACGTTAGTACTGGGTAGTACGATAACCCTTGGTAAGACTGGTTGTCTGACTTTCGGGTAACTACCAGTAACGACTGTCACAGATCTACAAATGACAGCTGGGACCAACGGCTGTGCTTTCCGAGGCACGGAGAAAACTTATTCCGTGCAATAAAATTTAAACCCTTGAAATTGGTAACAAAATCCGATTCAATTGGAGAAGTTTTATTTTTATAAAAAATTCACGCGGGCGATGGTCAATAGTTAGTCAAACATAAGTTCCCACGCTCAGCAGTTGCGCCTGTACTTATAAATATGGTGTAAAAAACCTCTTATTGAAGCCGAAAGTCGTTTGTTCTCCCCGTCCTTCCCGGGAACCTTCTAGTTACGGAGATATTGGGGGTCAAAGTTCCAACTTTTTGACAAGTTTTTTTTAAATACAAATTTTTAATGTAAGATTTTTAATCCAAACATCTCCACGACCCCAGTACTATTCAATCCATCCAACGCATCCAACGCACTCAAAACATTGTGCTGATGCACAATGTTTTGAGTTGCGTTACATTGAGTTCCACCACAAAACATGATTTTCAACCCATTTATTCGAAAAGGACGACTTGGTTCGCCTTTAAGTGCACCCAAAGGTGGTGTTTTCTATAAGAAACTTTTAGCGGGCAGTAATGAGTTTTTAATCCTCTTTATAAGTGTGCCGCAATTATCTTTGCCGCGCACTTTTTGAATTAAACTTTTAGCGGGCAGTAATGAGTTTTTAATCCTCTTTATAAGTGTGCCGCAATAATCCTTTTGCCGCGTACTTTTTGAATTTGTAACATCTTATTATTCAGCGCCAAAGAAATCGAACGCAAATATTGTTTGAATAAAGACTGGCTGGTACGACGGCCTATAGTCGCGCCGCCGGCTAAATAATAAAAAAAAGAAATCAAATTAAAAACGCGCGAACTACAGCCTGCGTTTTCGACAATTTTCACGGATCGTTAGAAATTCATGGTTTTGTTTTGAAAAATGAGTTCAGTGGCAGTGAATAAAATATGAGTCGCCATTTATTTTCTCATAGTGAGTGATGAAAAGCGGAGTGTGTCACTCATGCGCAATTTATTTTTGGCTCGGGCTACGTACTTTGAATCCCTCGCTACGTTCTGAATTCTACTAAAGAATCCCTCGCAACGCTCGGGATTCTACTCTAGAATCCCTCACTTTGCTCTGGATTCAAAAATGCGCCCTCGCCGTAAAAATATAATTTTGCTCCCATAAGATACAATCTACTATTTTCATACCAAAAAAAAAAGACATTTGCCAGCAATAATTTTATGTAATAATTGCGTAAAGTTACTTAGTTTGATGTACAGAATGCTTGGTTGACGGCGTCAAAAAAGAACCTCAATACCTCAGAAGAAATGAACTGTAAAAAAACTAAAGCTCTCAAAAAAAAACCAGCCATTCACCAATTGCATCACAGACAGAAATAATACAAGAAAGCGCAGTTCAATGAACAAGCTCTCTAATTAACCCTTTGTACAAGTTATTTCAATGCAAATCGAAATAATTAAGCTACAAAGAAACTCGTCCGTTTTCCACTGTGTCCGACTCTGATTCACTATTGTGCAGCAGACGGCAGCAAATCGACTTGAAATGAAATTTATTTATTTGCCAGAATATAGGTGCTTACATGATAATTGGTAAAATAATTTTAGTTTCACTATATTCGACTTATCAGTCGTGCAAATATTTCTAGTACATGCATAATAATATCATTAAATTACATCAATGTCATTAGTCATACACAATATACTCATCATTGTTATAATAGAATTTACAGCAGTCTTGCTTTGATTAATATTAGTTAGGAATAATGTTCATTATAAAATATATTAAATTAAGTAGTTAGTAAATTAGTTATTATTAGTAATAAAATTATATCTCACTGTCACGACAATTCATCAATGTATTAATTCATTTATAAATAATGTCAATTTAAATTTAAATAAGTCTTCGTTAATTTATTTACATCATGTCTGTTTAAAATTTAAATAATCATCTATTGAATAAAAACATCTGTCACAAAGCCAATTGGTTAAAGTTCTACTAAATTCTAAGTTATTCATTTTTCTTATTTTTTCCGGTAGTTTATTATAAATTTTCACCGCCATGGTGTAGCAGTTTCTGTCACATAATTTTAATCGGCTACGAGGTACTACCAGAGGTTTTTGTACAATTTTCCTTTTAAATTGGGCCTTCTCATCCTGCTCAAAAAGTGATAGGTGGTTTCTAACGAATTTACACATTTCGAAAATGTATAGGGATGGAAGTGTAAGTAGACGCTTGTCAGTGAACACTGGCCGGCACGAATCAGACCACATGAGACCAAAGATTGACCTTATGCATTTTTTCTGGGCTATAAAAGCTCTCTGGGCGTCTGTAGAGTTTCCCCATATGATTAACCCATACCTCAATACTGAACATACATGACTGTGATATACCATTAATGCTGTTTCTTTATTAGTAATTTTTTTTATTTTGCGAAGTGCGTAAACGAATTTGTGAATTTTTTTACAAACAATATCTACATGAGATTTCCAGTTACAATAATTATCAATATTTATTCCTAGAAATTTTATTTCATTTACTTCTTCAATGGTGTTATTATTATATTTTATTGGCAAGTCGATTTTGTCTTTTTTGTTTCTTTTGTTATTATATGTCAGGAATCTCATGAATTTAGTTTTCTCGGTATTTATTTCTAAATTATTTACAATTAACCAGTCATGTATACCCTTTAGAGCGTCATTTGTGACCTTTATCGCCTGATCAATAGTAGCTTCTTTAGTCAATAAGGTGGTATCATCTGCGAATAATACAGTGTACTGATCCGTTGATTCCGGCAATTCGTTTATATATGCTAGAAATAATATCGGAGCTAGCACAGTCCCCTGTGGTACGCCATAGTGATTTGTTAAGTATGGGGACCTATAGGTTACCTGAGTGTTAGTCTCTGGATGCATTTTTACAATCTCTGTGCATTGTTTTCGACCCCTTAAATAACTTTCAAACCAATTGTAGGCAGGGCCTCTTATGCCGTATTGTTCTAATTTATTCAATAATTTATCATGGCATACCATATCGAACGCTTTGGTGATATCCAAAAACACAGCTATTGGAATTTCTTTTTTGTCTACTGAACTAAGAATTTCTGTTATTAATTTAAAACATGCCAATGTAGTGGATTTATTTTTAATAAAACCGTTTTGCTGTTTATTTATTACTCCATTTTTTTCAAAAAAATTCACAAGCCTAACACACATTACTTTTTCGAATATCTTGGAGATAATCGGTACCAAAGTAATGGGTCTGTAATTCCCCGCTTCTGTTTTCGAACTCTTTTTATGTAGTGGTTTTACGACGGAGAATTTTAGAGCATCAGGAAAGGTTCCGTTTTCTAAGGACAGATTTATTAAATAGGTCAATGGCTTTAGTACAGCAGATATATTGTCCTTTAATATTCGAGTTGTAATACCATCATACCCTGCTGAGTTCGTATTTCGTAACTCCATTATTATTTTATAAACGTCCACATTATCAACTGGTTCAAGATAGATGGAGTTTGCTAACCTTCTTCCCATTTTTGGTTTGTTTTTTGGGTGCTCGATAGATTTTGGTTTCGCGATGTTTATGAAGAAGTTGTTGAAATATGTTGCAATGTCACCTCCTTTGTCCAAGATGCGTTTTCCATCCGAAATTTCCTTGATTTCATTGGTTGCATTGTTTTGTTTTAGACGTTCATTTACTATTTTCCATGTGGCTTTACACTTGTTTTTAGCTTTTTCTATAGTATTTTTATTTTTACTGCTTTGAATATTGGCAACACATTTTCTCAATATTTTACTATATGTAGTGTATTTTAGCTTGTTTTGTCTATTTTTGTTTTTGTAATATTCGTTTTGTAGTTTTCGCTTAGTTACAAAAGACTTTTTCAAGCCTTTTGTAATCCATTTTGGGTTTGTCGAGTTTTGGTTCATTTTGACTTTTATCAGTGGGAAACACAGATTAAAAAACAGACAGATATCGTGATGAAACAAAGAAAACGCTTTATTTACGTCTGTTTCATCAAAGATTTCTGAAAAAGACATATTACTTAGGTAATAATTAAACTTTTGCAAGTTATCCATACTTACGTCTCTTTTATAAACAAACCAATGTTGTTTAACAAGATTTCTTGCTTTTGTTTCTATTGACAAAGTTTGCCCCGTGTTGTGATCAGACAGTCCTAATTCGTGAACCTTCCCCTTCGCATCTTTTATATCACTAATTATATTGTCAATACATGTTTTTTGTCGAGTTGGTTCATTTATATGGAATTTCAAATTATAATTGTATAGAATATTGATAAGTTCATTTTTATTTTTAGTGTCAATTAGAATGTCAATATTAAAGTCACCGCATATTATATTATTATATTTATTATCTTTGTCATGTATCCTATTTAGCACTATTTGCAGTTTCCTAAGAAGTATGTTCATGTCTGAATTTGGAGTTCTATACACACAAAATAAGTTAATGCCATATTTTTGTAGTTTTATACCGCATATTTCAAAATGTTTTTCAAGAGTAATATTATCTAACCATGTTATGTTTTCGTATTCAATGTCTTGCTTTATTAGAATGCAAACACCGCCACGTCTCTGATCTTTCCTGGAGTAGTAACTCGCCAATTTATAAGATTTTAATCTCATGTTTTCTTCATCTCCCGATTTAATAAATGTTTCAGTTAGACATATAAAGTCTACCATACATTGTTTGTCTCGAAGTAAGTTAAGTGCCATTTCAATATCATCGGATTTATTTATAGCACCAGCAATATTCTGATGTAAAACGACATGGTTTCCATGAGCTGTTTTAGGTACGAAAAAAGGTTTCGTCTGCCATATTACCTATGATGCTATTAACGTGAGAAGCGTCACTCGAATATTGTTTTATAAATGAGTAATTCGTTTGTGTACTCTGGTTTTTTGTACACAGCGTATTTGATTTCCAAACCTTAGAACCATGTGACAAAAAGGTTTTGTCATAGTCTAATTGATCTAACATCGAGTTTATTTGATAGCATAGCGATGAAAAACTGTGATATTTTGCGATAAATGAACATTCTTTACCCTGTCTACAGATAAGATGTAACATTTCATTCATTTTTGTTTCTTTAGAGCAGATGTTTTTATTCACACCTAAAATAATAACAGGACAATTAATGGATTTCAGAAACAAGCACAACTCTGTCACCATTTTTAGAGTATTATAATCATTTTGTCCTACAGATATAATTAGTTTGTCGTCGGGGGTAATGTCGAACAGCTTAACACAAGTCAAGATTTCCTCTGTAGAAGCATTTGGCTTTACAATTGACAGGAAACGATAATTATTATAAGGGTTGTACAACCGAGATTTATAAAGTCGTGTAGCTAATCCACTACATTGTCTGCCCCCCATAATAAATGCCCTCCTTTCGCATTTAAACCTTGAGTTCCTGCATGCAGGTCCTAGTGCATTGCTGTACGTCTTAGTGTTGCGTATATTGCCAAGTGCAACATGATTTTTCTGAAGAGTATTGTTTGCCTCGGGATGTTTAACAAAATCATTGTCTGTGTGTTGTACTTTATGTTCTAAGGAAGAATTTAAGGTGTCTAACGGTTGGATTTCTACATTCGTTGTGGGTTTATCGGTACTGACGATACCTTCCGGTTGTAAAGTTATTTCTTTTTCCGGTTTTGTTGATGTTTTCGTACTTTCCCCGTTTAGTTTTAGAGGTGATGCATGAAAACTGTTTGTGAGTCTACGTCTCACACTCTTTTTGGTGCTTGAAGACATGTTATGTCTAAATGTAGATAATGGACTTCTACACAATTGTCTTAGAACACTGAGCTCCTGATTCACAGCATTTATTTGTTTTTTTAGGTCTATGTTTTCTAAGATAATATTCTCCATCTCATACTGTGTGCTTTCTAAACGGACTTTTAATTCTCTAATTTCATTCTTTAGCTCCGTCAGAAATGTAGAAGACATATTTGTTGAGAGGTCCAGGCTTCTGCCTAACACTTCATCACACGACATTAAACTTGTATTAAGACTACGATTTAGTGACTCCGTAGATCTCGATTTAGTTGCAGTTTGATGTCTTCGTAGCGTAACATTATTCTCTTGCTCCATCTTAAATTATTCAACAGGCTTCAAATCGGGAATAGTTTATTGTTATTGGTTTCTCACAAGTAAGCAATAAAAAAGACTTAAACGAGCTCATTAGAGCTATGGGTGTAGTTATGCTCTTGTTTCATCAGTGTCGGGTGGAGTGGACAAGAGCGCTTTATTTTTTATTTAGTCAGTTTTGCCCGCAGTCCTTTGAGAGTAATTAAAATTTTGTTACAAGGCAAAATATTTAGTTTTAATTCCGCCAAAATATTTTGCGTAACAATTTTAATGGGTCGGATTTCCGAAAAGGTAAAGCCTGATTTCATAACAGTTCATCTCAACAGATACTCTTACACTTTTTCTCTGATTTTGAGCTAGGTACTGTCAATATCACAATGATCTTTATATTTTTAACACGCTTTTATTAGCTACACCTGTAACTATGTGAATAAATCTTAGAAGTTAAATTTGACCCACTTCCTGGTTTCCGATTGAGCTGAAATTTTGCGTCCATCTTTGGCTTGGATGACAATGCATGGTTAGCTAAGTGACGTCATTCTAAATCTAATAGGACGTACTTCCCAAAGATGGCAAACTTATTCGTTATTATTTAGACATTCCCATAATATGGGTATCAAATGCCCTTGCATTTGCTGAAAAAAATACTAGAAATATAATGACGTCACTCTAAAGAGTGTGTTTTTTTTATAAACTGTAATATTTTATTTGCAATAATATTGCTGCCACTGATAACACAGCCAACAACACAGTGATCTCTTATGAACATCTTACAGCAGCAAAGCAACCCAACAGCAGCCTTGAAATGCCGCTGTTAAATGTAAAATAATCATGATCGAACTGTACTTCATGATGGCATAAAAATAATCGCGTTGTATGGCACGTTCTGGAGCCCTTAATCCGCACGTTCGTTCGCACGGTATTGACAATTTAATCCAGGTTACAAACTCATTTGTAGAAGCCGTTGTGAAAATAAAAACGATTCTTACTGTACTTGTAAATATGAATTGAAGTTTAAAAAAAGTCCCGTCTGCAGTAGAAAGAATACTCGGCCGGCAGAAAGTTAGCGATTTTGTCGTTATCTCTGTCGAGACTGCCAACCCTTTTTTTATTTTTTTCATATGGGAAATCATCAAATGACTCCTCCCGCTCTGGGCGGAGCAGGAGGGAGTGTCAGACTTTTACTGACTAAAACCCATCCATGTTCCTTCATCGCCCTTTGTGTTCCGGGGCTACGGTATCCCCTTTCGAACAGTCCCGCAGCCCCTTCCTTTTTGCTGACTCTCTTTGAGGCGCGCGTGGAACACGAACGCGCCGTCGACACGGCCTGTCGTCATGAGACGGACGGACGGCGAGCTAGCCATAGCTCCCCGTCCACAGGCCCGCACCTACGGTGGCCCCCGACGCCCGGGGGGACTGCCAGCCCTGGCCGCATTATTCAAAATAAATAGTAATAATGTAGATTATCTGCGTCCACGTTTCGTCACTGGTCAGGTTTCGTTGATGAAACAGTTTCACTGATTGGATAATTTTGTCGTAATGACAGTTGCGTCAACTCTACAGTATCAAATGTCTGCCGTGTAATACCTCTGTAGCGGCACTACAAAAAGTACTGAAGCAAGTTTGTACAAAAATACTACAACGCCATCTATGACACAAATGAAGAGCTAACAGATGAAGAGCGATACAGAATATTTATATATTCTGTATCGCGCTATATAAGTTATCTGCAACTTAAGACTACATAGAACAAGTGCGTGTCGAGCCACACGCAGTGTAGGGTTCCGAAGTAGCCCGTTACATTTTAGATTTTGTTTTTCAATGCAAGTCTTCACCCGTTATAAACAAGCAACTACTTCATCTTAGTCACTTTAAAGGATTTATTCTAAGGATTTTGTATTTGGTACAAAATTATCCAACACCCAAGTTCAACGACTATTACTGCTAAACTAATAAAGTTATCTTAACCACTATAGTTTTCCTTTAAAGTTCAAGAAGTACACTATCATTATGAATTTTCCAGATTTTTCAAGCGAGTAGTTCTAGTAGAGCGGGGACGCCCTACCGGAACAAAAATTAGCACTTTAAATTTTAATATTTCGTATAAGGAGCATAAATCGAACAACATATTAGCAACCCCTCATTTTAAAAGACCTTTTCAACGATACCCCACACGATGGGGCAGACGACGAAAAAAAAATTCATCCCCAATTCACATGTCCCAGGTGTCACAAGTGGGGATGTTTTTTTTTTAACTAGTCCTTATAATTAATATATACTAACCGTCTCTTAGCAAAACCTCGGACAGACAAACGGACGGACATGACGTAACTAAAGGTTCCTTGTCAGGTCTACGGTACCCTAAATACCCGACAACAACTGTCGAGCAGTAGCCCACTAGACACAATACCCCTCTGGTCGGAGGATCCTTCCTTTTCTAGGACTTTACACCCTGTTCTTCATAGACCCCTAAACCTCGATGATCCTAATCAGAACACGCAAGGTTTTGTTATAATATTTCAAAGAGTGTCCATGGAGTTTCTTGGCCATTCTTCTCCATAGAGATCTACGCTTTGGAATAGGCAACTACAGTACTTCCACAGTTAATATGCCTTGTGAATGGGACTGCAGCTTCATTTTATTGTTGTATTTGTTTCGACAATTCAAAAGTGCCTGTAACTGGCCTATTTTAAATAAATGCTTGGATTTTGTTTTTGAACTCCCCTCAAATATTTCCTAAATGCGTCTCCATAACGTTTCTTAGTCCTGTTAAGATGCCTGTTGTCTCGGAGCGTCTTATCTCAACGCAGCGGCTCGTAGCCATTCGTAACAAGACCTGATACTCAATTTACAAGCTGCACTACTACCTACAAATGAGCTCTGAATAATGAACAACAAATGAGCTCATTCTGGAGGAAATAAGTTCAGACTACAAAAACAATAGACTTCTGATGATCTTTCCTTGTAGTATGCAAATTTGAGTGGATGACTCACTGTTTCAGTGGGAAGCAATCAAGCTGGCAGACCATTCCCCGTCGCCTATAGACATCTGCAATCTCAGAGGTACCTACGTATATCGAGTGCACTACTACGTCAAGTCAGCAAAGGGATGTGCGATTAACGATTGTGCGACAAAACTGTACTGCGACATAACATAGTTTGAATGCACGCAAGTGCAACAAACTGCAGCTTGACATCATGCTATTGTGACAGTAGATCGACATTGCTACCTAAACAGCGCGTAAAAGGACCCTTTACAAGCCATTGTCAACTAAGCATTCTGTACCCATGTGTACCTACCCAGTTGCGCCATGTTATAAGTAACATGGCGCAACTGGGTAGGTACAACCTAAGGGTTGAGATACGCACAGGCGTCAATCACACAGCAGTTTGTCTATCTCACGTAGTGCACTCGCTTATATCAGAGGAAAAACTGAAATATAACGCCTTTAGTAAAAAGGTATTATGTAATTTGCGAAGGAGCTTGACCAGGACTATTCCCGGACAAGCTCCTTCGCAAATGACACTAATACCTTTTGAAAGTGCTTAAAAGTCAAGCATCTAAAACATAGGCACCTATGCTTTATACTTAGGACTTTATGCTTAGGACACAAATTAGAAACAACATTAGTCTAGCCACAGACTTCGCTGAACAAAGCCAACCTGTTCGGAATACTTACTGTCAACGTCTTGAAAACTAACTTCGGTTTCCAAACTCACATTAATGTTTATTAAAGCAACTCCTGGCGCTGACGGTTTTGTGGTGCAACTTGAGAGAGGTATGACCAGCACTGTGGTGGAGAGATGGTTTTAAGTAAAACTGGATATTATTTGAGCGATCGATTTGTGCGTACTTCCTCTAATGTAAATCCATATAGGAGTTAATTACTGTTAATGTGGTATAGAGGGCCTGGGAAAGTGAAGAAAATATATAAATTGTAATACATTGAAAACATCACAAATAACTTTAATTAAAGAAATTCTAATACAGAGGTGTTGCTTAATTCTAAACTCGCCAAACTTTTACGTTTGATGGCAAATGTAAAGGATTTTGTGTTTTCTACCTTCAAAATCAGTTTTCCATTAAAATTGTTTATATTTTGGTTTGCATGACTGACTGTATGGAGTTAAAACAGTAGAACAACATACATTTAACATGGAACATGGTACAGATGGAAACAATGCTGTGGGTATTAGGAACCCCTAACGTTCTTATTTGATCGAACATCACTTAAATAAGATTAGCCGGATTTGTGCTGAATACGTGGCCGTTTGTGCGTCGCCGTCCCTTCGATCCACCCTGTATATCCTGCTTAGTTGGCTAATCTTCTTTGAGATTGGTCGGAAGATATAACCCTTGATCTGTCCACGAAGTAGACACAATAGTTAAACAATGGTGTCTCGAACATTGGTCCTTTGACAGATCATGATATAATTGTACCTAATCGTTTTTACGTGCGAAAACAAATTTGTAACTTGTACTACTGATTTCTCCCTCACATGGTCACACCACGCTGTGTTCAATACAATTTTATCGTACGTCCCTACAGGCCGCCGACAGGACAACATTGATAACGCACGTTACGATAATTGGATCCCGCCCGCCATTTGTAATTCAAATTTTATTACAAAACGCTTATTTCCCTTAACTGGGAATTACAGGTGTAAATATTTAGAGTACGATTTGTATATTTTTAACAAAATTAAACAATTTTATAGATTTATTTAATAACGTGATAATCTTACTTAAGGCGGCACCTCCTTTCGGGGCTGCGGGACTGTTTGAAAGAGATACCGTGCTGGCCCCGAAACACAAAGGGCGAAGAAGGAACTTGAATGGGTTTTAGTAAGTAAAAGTCTGACACTCTCCCCAGCTCCGCCCAGAGCGGGAGCGAGTCATTTGATGATTTCTCATTCGAAAAAAAAAGGCTAGAACACCTACAATGTCGTAAATGGTGTTCAGACATATCCTCTTTGTGCTCGGAGTTTTTCAGCCAAAGTTGGATATGTTAGTTCTCAACTAACATATCCAACTTTGCACATGCGAGAGCAGCACACCAAAGCTCTCGACAACCGCTCTAGAAAGCCATCGAATGCAATCGCTGTGGCTGAAATCAGCTAGATGGCTATCATCGCTATCTTCATCAGTCTATAGCAGTCCACTCCTGGGTCCTCCTTTCTCCATTCAACCCAGATCAGCCTTCCCACTGTTCAAACCTCAACCGAATCAAGTTATGTAAACATAGTTGGATTTTTTAGGGTTTCGTACCTATAAAAAAGGAACCCTTATAAGATCACTCTCTTGTCCGTCTGTCTGCCTGTCCTTGTGTCACCACCGATTTTCTCAGGAAAGGGTGGACCTAGCAAGTTGAAATTTATACCAGATACTGAGGTCTATAGTCCCTATTAGGTGTATAAAAACGGTCCTGAGTCAACACGATAAGAAGATGTGTTGCTTTTAACCAAAATTGACAATTCTAGATCATACGGAAGTACCCTATAGGTTTTGGATTGAAAACCTATATGGTATATAGATCCCGTTGACCTAGAATCACGAAATTTGGCGAGAAGCAATGTCCGAAAATTAAAAACCGTAAATATGTAGTTTAATAACAAAATACCTACAAGATTATACGGAACCCTCGGTGCGCAAGCCCAACTTGCACTTGGCCGGTTTTTTTTTTCTTGTACAATAACAAAAAAACGTACTTACCAACCTCAGATAAAAGTGTCGGATTTAAATTGATAATCCGCCACTGCACAAGCGTCGGTCGGTCCGAGAGTGCCGTGGCGGATGCTCAGCAATTATAAAATGTTCACAACAGTCGCGCTATCCCGGGAGCCGGGAACAAAAAGAACGCAAGGAAACTTAGCGGGCGATTTGCTTTTTTTTTATTTGCAACGCTCTGCCTGTCATGTTGTTTTTTTTTTCGTTCCATGAAGTTTGAATTCGATTCTCTAAAGTGCTTTTTTGAATCAGTTTCTGTTTTAGTTTGTAAAAATTGCTATAAGCGTCGTAAACACGATAAATATAAATCGTTAATCTTAATCTGTGGTTACACAATGTGTTTGCTGTATGGTTTGCTATTTATCTATTCGATGTATTTTGATTAGTTTTATTTCATTAAAAACTGAGGCAAATTAGAGAAAAATAAAAACTTGGACATATCAAGAATAAAACTGGGACTCGCTCGTCATAACTAAGTGAGTTCCAGTCAAATAATAATAATAATTTTTATTATCTGAAAATACACATATACAAGTTTCACAAAAACATTAACAAATAAAAATGAGCATTACCAACGAAAGTGAGTCGTTGGTGCCTGTATTAATGATTAAAATCATTGTATCACAGACACCTTAAAATACGATTCTTAGAGTTATAAATATCAGTTGTTTTACCGTTTAAATTAGCTGCTACTACTATTTGTGTTCAACTATTGTTTTAACAGTGGCATTGACTATGCAAACCAAAATAAACAATGTTTTTTTAAAACAATCTTTTCGAAGGTAGAAAATCATTACCATTTATCTTACAAAGTCATGCTGCTAACAATTAACGTACGATTTATTTAAATTGTGCAGATTAATATTATTGCAGTACTTGTAAAGCAAAGTTTGTTTCAATGAACGAACCTCAGGGCAATCGTTATCAAACCGTTTATCTGCAATAACTTTCAACGGGATTAACTTAAGCTTGGCGGTAGTTTGTGTCCGCCATTTGTAACTTCTCTCATAGTTATCGCTGATACAATAGTAATTATACTGACACTGTACTGATACTGTTAGCTTGCGTCGTCCCACTACTGGGCAAAGTCCACGACTTCCAGTTGTTTCTAACCAGGGCTAATGTGGACCACTATTGGTTTGGTCCAGCTCGTCCCGCCATCTTCTATGAGGTCTACCACGACGCCTTCTAGCTGTGTCGGGGCTCCAGAAAGTGGTTATTTTGACCCACAACTCATTGACGCCACATTGCGGTCCAAAACACAAATTACTGACGTTGCTCAAAAAGCCGCTAAGCTGAAGCGGGGCTAGACTGAGTAGCAGCTGAGCAGACTATTAAAAAACATTCTTGTTTATAGTTTAGGAAATTCCGTTTTAGAACAATCAATCAATCAGTTTTAACTTCTTCCCTTTGGCATACCAACAGTTTTCATTTTTCATCCATAGCTCCCGGTCTATTAGATGTTGGTTAAAATAAAATAATGGACAATTAGACAAGATAAAATGTGCGCATCGCGTGGTTAGAATTAGGTTTGCTGTAAGAAAACCCAATTCTGGGTTAAGCTCGCCTTTGTACATAAGCTATATTATTGCAATTATATGTATATTTGTTTTTTGTTTGTGTGCATTAAAGAATAAAGAACCCCTAGACAGAGCTTTATTTCAGCAGAAGCAGAAAATTAAGCTTTTTCCTACTAAAAATAGGTTCAGAATAAATATTAGAAATTGGCGAAATCTGTTGGTAACTATCGGGAAGACGATAGACGAGCAGCGGTGGCCCAGTGGTGGCGGCCCCGACTTACGAACACTAAGTCATGGGTTCGAACCCAGGCAGGCGCATTACTTTGTGTAATTTATTTCATCACCGCTGCTCTCAAAACGGTGAAGGAAAACATCGTGACGAAAACCGGCATGTCCTAGAACCAAAAAATTCGAAGACATGTGACATCTACCGATCCGCACTGGGCCCGCGTGGTGGATTATAGCCCATTCCCTCTCTTAGAGTGGAGGCCTGTGTCCCAGCAGTGGGAACTTTAATAGGCTGATGATGATTATGATGATGATAGACCGACGAGAGAGAAAAGTTAAATTATGCAAGGTGTAAACGGCCCCTTTACGAAACCAAGCATTCTGAACATCAAACTAAGTAACTTTACACAAAAATGATTACTGGGAAACGACTTTTTTTTTGGCCTGAAATATCATGTTTTACTGTAAAACTCAATGTGACGCACTCATTACATTGTGCTGATGGATGCATTGACTAGAAAACAGGTCATGGAGGTATTTAAAGTAAAGACCTTAAATACACTCGAGAGCAATGAATCCGGGTCACTTAAAGAATCCTAAAAATCTCGGAAACTAAAAATGCTAGGTTAATGCAATAAATTATATTTAATAGACAATGTAATACTCCTTAAATGAAGGTATTAAAACTTCTTAGTTATTGTATAGTTATATCATAAAAAAATCAAATTTGAAAAAGGGCCACTTTCGAAGATGGAACTACGAAATTACAGCATTTGGTTTTGCTTTTGTTTGTAATCTGTCATTTATGTGGGTACATAAACCATGTTGATAGTGCTCTATATTCATTATTCAAGCTGAAATTATGTCGCTTACGCCTGAAGAATGCACCAGAATACTTACAATGCTGGAAACCGGCCGGAGTCAGCGCGATACAGCCAGGACTGTCGGTGTGTCGCTGTCAACAGTACAAAGAGTTCTCCGACGTTACGAAGAAACTGGTTCTAACCTACGCAGACCAGGAACGGGCAGAACCAGGTGTACCACAGCACGAGAAGACCGATACTTGGTGAACACCATGCTTCGAAATCGCTTTCTCACAGGAACTGAACTCACAAATCAGTTTCGACGCCTCGGAGGAAGTAACCCAAGTGCATGGACAGTAAGACGTCGGCTTGCTGAATCTAACTTAAAACCCTTAGACCTGCAAACGGCCCTAAACTGGAGCGTGGGCATCGTATTTCAAGACTAAGATATGCCCAGAGCCACATAAATTGGAGTATTGAAGATTGGTCAAAAGTTATGTTCTCCGACGAATCAAAATTTATGCTCTACAAGCACGATGGAAGACACAGAGTGTATCGAAGACCAGGGGAAAGATTCAAGCAAGCATGCATCGAAGAAAAAGTAGCCTACGGTGGTGGGTCTGTACTTGTGTGGGCCGGAATTTCTTCTGAAAGTCGCACAGAGCTGGTGATCATAGAAAACGGCTCTTTAACTAGCGTAAGATATGTGGAAGAAATCCTCAATGATCACGTTGGTCCATTTATGGTCAATTTAGGTGAGGATGCTATATTTATGCATGACAATGCCCGACCTCATACAGGTAGGATTGTGAATGACTACCTTCAAGAGATGAACATTACTCGTATGGAGTGGCCAGCGCGCAGCCCGGATATCAACCCGATCGAGCATGCTTGGGACGAGCTAGGCAGATGCGTAAAACAACGAAACCCTCCCCCAATCACGCTTCGTGAGCTCAAAATTGCTCTCACAGAGGAATGGGAGAATATTCCCCAAAATCGTATAAGGAACTTGGTGTACAGCATGCCAAACCGCGTAAACGCAGTAATGGAAGCACGAGGAGGCAATACGAAGTATTAAAATTCAAGAAAATCGTAATAAAGTACAAAAATTTCATGTTTCCTATTTTTGTTTTAAGGAGAGATCAGCAGTTTTTTTCTTTATGTAATTTTGTGTTAATAAAATGTATGGTGACTCATATTTTTTTTTACTTTCATTTAAGGAGTATTACATTGTCTATTAAATACAATTTATTGCATTAACCTATCATTTTTAGTTTCCGAGATTTTTAACATTCTTTAAGTTACCCGGATTCATTGCTCTCGAGTGTACTAGTATTAAAAAAAACTTGACCTCCAATATCTCCGTAACTATAGGGTTCCCAGGTATGGTGTAGAACAGAAAGATGATCGCAATGACAAGGAGAACAAGTGCCTTTCGGCTTCGTTAAGGGTCCTTTAACACCCATTAGAATCAGGCGTTACTTTGCGGAAATCCATGACATTAAGTACTATGCAAAATATGTAGAAGAAGATCCAGGCCTGGATGCAGGATGTCGCCCGTCCTTCTGCATGGATCTTTTTTGCGGATTTATGACTTCATATTTTGCAGAACATTTAATTATCTAAAAGAGCAAACAAAACAAACAAACAAACAAACATCAAAACAACAAACAAACAAACATCAAAAAAACAAAAACAAAACAAAAAAAAAAAAAACAAACATTAATTGTGTGTGTGTTATTTCATTGTTTTTCAAATAAACATTTTTGATTTGATTTGATTTTGAGAAAAGTATTGTAGAAAAAAGGAAAGGAAGAAAAGTATTAGGTACAGCTCTGCCTAACCCATTGGGGATTACAGGCGTGATGATAAGTTATGTAGAATTGGAGAAATATTCGCAAATAGACCGAAATCACAAGTGCTGCTGAGCTGTTCCACCTTGCAAAGGACAAAAAGAAATAATCAGAGTTGATAGCCAACCTTCAGTATGCGATGAACCTCCAAAAGCATAAAAAAACCGGTCAAGTGCGAGTCAGACTTGCGCACGAAGGGTTCCGTACCATTATCTATACAACATTAGACAAAACGGCAAAAAAAAAAACACTCTTGTTGTATGGGATAATAGTAATGATATTTTTTAAATTTTATTTATTTATTTTTAAAGTCAAAATACAATACAACTAAATATTCTGTGAATCCTGTTGCCGTTATTAATATCGATCAAAAAACGGCAAAAAAAAATACGTTTGTTGTATGGGAGGGCTCCCATACAACAAGCAAATTTATTATATTCTGTTTTTAGTATTCGTTAAAGTAGCAACCAAAATACATCATCTATGAAAATTTCAACTGTCTAGCTATGACGGTTCATGAGATACAGCCTGGTGACAGACAGACGGACAGTGGACTCTTAGTAATAAGGTCCCGTTTTTACCCTTTGGGTACGGAACCCTAAAAACTAGGTTGTTTTCTACTTTGCGTTTCGAAAATTGGAACAGTTAGAAAAGTTTAACGTCGAGGCTCGATTTAACAGAAAGATCTTCAATACAGCCTAATCCTATTCACAAAGAAATACTCATATGAAATCCTAAAAAGCCATAGAAAGTTTTATTTCTGATATTCTCCTGTATAAGATTTTCCCAAAATATTGTATATTTATTTAGGGCCGGATATAGGGGATTCCGACTTTTATCCCTGTCCGAAATATGGGTTAGCTTACTGTGTATTGTTATTTTATGTCTAAATAAAAATATTTATTCGAAGGCAATCCAATGCTGCAGGACTATTCGAAAGAGATACCGTGGCCCCGGAACACAAAGGGCGATGAAGGAACATGGATGGGTTTTAGTCAGTAAAAGTCTGACACTCCCTCCTGCTCCGCCCAGAGCGGGAGAAGTCATTTGATGATTTCCCATCCAAAAAAAAAAAGGCAATCCAATGGGTGGAATTTATGAATAATCATGTTTATTGCAGTAACAGTTTGTTATTGTTTGGAGTGATGTTCGTGGCAGACGCGGTCATGGAACGTGAGAGCAAGACCGCACGCCTTACTACAGATTAGTTTTATCCGGCTTTTGTAACCCAACTTGCGTCATGCGACACGGTCATGCATTGTATATCATTGGTTTCCTTCTCGTGAGTAGGTATCGTTGCGCAAGTCACGTCGCAGTGAGTTGTGGGATGCTTTTAGCAATTCCTTTAATAGGCATGACAACAGTATCAAAAAATTGCAAATCTATTTAGTCCGTCAATTAGAAAATTGGAAATTAATGGACACGTATTTTTTGATTTTGTTAATCAATGAATATTGAAAAAAGATAAATAGCATCAAAACTCGGGAGTGGGGGCTCGTGACGTCAGAACTAGCTAAAAATTATACCAAGGTGTGACGTATTGAGAATTTTAAAAGCGTCATATCTTCGTCAATTTTGGTTTACGTAACAAAAGAAAAAACACGGGTTGGCATTTTTTGGTTATTTTAACTGACGGACTAATTAGATTTTTTTTTTGTCGTCTCGCCTATTCGTTTGTCGGGGCGGGTAGTTTGTTTTATGATCGCAACTGCCGCTATTCTAGCCGTTTAGTTTAATAGACTCAAATTGTACCTGGTTGACTTCCTCTAACATTGTCCCAGAATTCTAGACATACAAGGTGTAAACAGCCTATTCACGAAGGCGATAATCAAAACCAAACCTAGTGAAGGGAAACGCTTTACAGTAGGACTCATTGTTATGCGCTCTAAACATTGTGCTGGAAAGTAAAATTACAGCATCAAAAACTTGTATGTAAAAAAAAAAACTTGTGAAAATGTTGGATTTTTGACCTCCAATATCTCCGTAACTAAAAGCTTCCCGGATATAATCTAGAACAAACAAATGATCTTAATGATGGGGAGAACAAGTACCTTTCCAAGTATCTTTGTAACCAAGTACCTTTATAAACAGTGAAAACCAAACCAACGACCAGTGGTTTCAATCCAAGGCTAATGTGGACACATTAGCCTTGGATTGAAACCACTGGAAGTCATGGGGAGAGGCCTTTGCCCAACAGTGGGATGACGCAGGCTAACAGCATCAGTATGAAACCAGTATTCTAACATCATTGAAGCAAATAACCTCGAAAAGTTTAATTATGATCGTCAATTATCAATTCAAATCCGCTTTTATCTGCAGCGTTTGGAGTATTGTGAATAAATAATGAGCCATTGAGCCTACTAATGTTATTAGCATTTGAAACAATACATTATTTATTTGACAGTTATCTATGCATTCACGTGGATATCTACTATTGATAGATGAGGTACTATTTTTTTTATTTTTTTTCGCTGGACATTAACACACAGCGCCATCTAGTGCCACACTAAGCAACGAGGCTTGTGTCGTGGACACCAGATAGTTGATATACTACATAGATACTTTTTGTTTGTAAATACACACTTATTATACATATAAACATCCATGACTTGAAACAAATGTCCATGCTCATCACACAAACAATTGCTCCAACCGGGATTCGAACCCGGGACCCTAAGAACGTAAGGCAGCCTCATTCCGCTTGCGCCATTCGGGTCGTCGTCGAATTAGCAGAATGATGAGGGCAACGCAGCATTGGAACAATTATATCGGTCCTATTATATATTATTCCAAAAGATTTGTGCGGTTGAATTTTGATTTGCAACTGTTTTTATGATTAGTTTTTGTGAACTATGAAAACGTTTGCATAACGTAACATCACGCCTGTAATCCCCGAAGCGGTAAGCAGAAACACATTTCGCGAGTTATGTTTAAGTCCCATGTAATAGGGAGCGAGCCTAATGCCATCAACCGGGCACAAATCCAGACTCCGACTTAGCAACTGTGCGAGTCGGACTTTACTTTTTAATTTGTTTTTATAGCGGCAACAGAAATGTACGTTCTGCGAAAATGTCAACTGTCTACCTATAACGGATCATGAGATATAGCCCGCTAACAGACGGACGGACAGTGGAGGCTTATTAATAGAGTCTCGTTGGTTACCCTTCGGTTATGGAACCCTAAAAGCAGACAAAGGAAATATTGTGGACTAAATAAATTAAATATTGGCATAATAAAAAGTTTCAGAAACAGAAATATTTATTACTTCGTGAAATGCTTCTTGCTTGCGTTTCAAAACAAAACTTCTACCAACTACGAGGTACGAAATTCAAAATAAAAAACCCCTATGAGAAAAACTTTTGCCATTTCACTTTTTTTCATTTTAATTTTATTGCCTTTAAAGTACGTGGTAAGTTGGATCGCTAACAACTTGGTAGGTTTTATTATAGTTGAAACTTTAAGTTGAAACAATAAGCATCTACTTTGGCTTAAAAGTACGTTTGCGGTTGAGTGGGACTTTTCAGGTAACGCTTTTGAAGAACTTGCTTGATGCCTTTGAGCTTTGTTAGAGAGGGGCACGTGTTTAAGGCGACTACAGGAACTAAATTAGCAACTCTATTTGTGGTGGTTCAAACTTCGTTTGAAATACTGTTAGAATAAAGTTCTAATCAGCTTGCACTACAAAGTGGTTGTTACGTCAGTCACTGCGGGCCGAATAGTGCGAAATGAGTGGCTTTTTGCGATTTACCAAAAATCTAATGATTGGACTAAAAAAATAAAACACTATCATGCTAATATGTTGCTTGTAGAATTATTTGCCAATAATCAGAATGATCGCATGTATTTTAGTATGGTTTTTACTCGTTGAAAGAAAATTTTAGAGATAAGTTCGTGATTTTTTTCTATCGAGTAATATTAGTTGTATTATGTTTTCAAACCACAATCATACTAGCATATATCCTGAAGAATATCATATATTTTTCTGGTTTTGTTTATTGCAGTTCTTCTTCTTCTTCGTGTCGATGATTCCCATTGTTATTTATTTTAAATTTATTTCGACCAGAACTCAGCCACGTCGACGGCGTTGGTGGTGGCTTCAGACAGGTCCCTTAAAATGCAGGTGGAGTTGCACAAAGAGCAGGTTAGGAGGTGGGTTATGGTTTGAGATGAGGCTCCGCAGTCGCACTCAGCTTTATCAGAATACCGCCACCGGACCAAGTTGAACCTGCAGCGGCCCACCTGGCTTCTAAGTCGGTTTAGAGTCTTCCAGGTGGGCCATGGTAGTTGAAGACCCGCTGAGAGCTTTTCTGCATGCTCAACATAGTGAACCGGGGGGGATGTTTAAGGAGCCACAGCTTTTTGCGGGCTTCACCAACCCTTGTATGGTCGATTGGTGGAATATTCGACCTAAGGAAGCTGTTCCAACTATGCAGCCTGCCTCGCAACATCTCCACATTGTAAAGAGGTTTATTGCAGTGAATCATATGCTTTTCTGCATTATAAAACTCGCGTTTAGCTCATGTAGTCCCCTTAAGTACCAACAACCACACTAGTCGATCAAAGAATCAAAGGAAGGAGGAGCTCGTGGCTAAATAATAACAGCCGCTCGGGTTGATCGTCAGGTTAAGCTGCGCTTGCCTAGGCTGATCGGTAGATAGGTGACCAGCCATTACATACCGAGTTTCCTCCGTGCCTCGGAAAGCATGTTAAGCCGTTGGTCCCGACTGTCAATTGTAAATATTTGACTGTTGTTAAGTAGTCAGTGGCCCATACTGAGGACTAGAAACTGGGTTTTGGAGGTCAGACAGGTATAGTCGCTGGTATAAAATACTGCCATTTGGTTAGACTGAACGCCAACCCTAACATAGTTGCGAAGAGGCTCGACCGATAAAGATATTATAGCTTAAGTTAGTATAGCTTTGTCATTTTTCTTCACTCCGTTCGATACAAATAATATGCCATAAATATAGATAAGCCTGGCACCGGAGATGCGAAGCACTTAAAGGTTTATAATGCTCTTGGTTTGATCATAAAAAAAACATCTTACTATTTTCAGCATCTATTAGTAGGGTTCGTCAAAAATATTCCAGTGGTGGCGTGTGGTTCAACAAACTGCAAATATGAAAACTTTATGAAGGCATTGTCCTCTTTATGCATGGTCATACTGCTGTAGTATGCATCAATTTGAATACAATGCAATGTCCACTTTAGTACTAAAGTTGTATATAATAACGGCTGGGAATGGTGAAATATGGCTAAAGTTTGTATTGAAAATTGGGAAGAATCATTAATTACAGCATTTGGTTGGCTAATGCTAACCTATGTACCAAAAACGTGTCTACGTTAAATTCTCGTATCAAGTATTTCCAACTGTTGTAGTAGTTCGAATTTATGTCACGTTTTTGTGCGCGCTTGGTGTGTTCATACTAGACCCATCGCTGCGAAAAACTACAGTAGTAAACACCTAATACGGTGTAATAATTTTCTTTGAAGTATTCTAATTGGATTTCAGATCCAACAAATAATGTTAATCGCGACCACAATATCTATACTAAATATTAAAATAATTTCGCTGTTCAAACACAAAGCTAAACATGAGGTATTCAATTGTCCACGGTATGAGAGCGAGCCTTGGGCTAAACCATTTAAGGCGGGTACAGCTGTAGGATGTGCAATTTTGTAAAAAAAAAAATTGCAGTCTTGTGGAAAAGTGAAATTTTCAACTTGGTTTATTTGAAGTCATTACTAGAACCTTAGTTTTTGTTTACCTTAAACTTTCTAACCCCTTCTGGTCATTTTTAGTAGGTACTCTTCATTATGTCATTTATTAGGGAACCATAAATATATCGACATAATGTTTGTCGATTAATGTACCTAACACTTTAATAACGTAATCTGAGGCCTATTTACATATACATTATGGCACTCCCTCACCAACATTACCCTGTAATGTAACAGTTCGGATTCACTTGTTTCTGCACAAAATCGAATCTTGGATCGTTACATTACCTACAGGCGAATGCTCGCGATGAGGGAGCGCCTTTAAATAAGTGGCGAGTTAAGTATATTCTAACCACGAAGCCGAACACTCCGCTGTATATCTCCCGCCTAGACTCTATACCACTGCGTTGGAAGTCATCGTAGATTACGTACGTCAAAACACTAAGTATCTCTGTGGCGAGAGAGCAGCAGCTGGAGACGCGCCGCAACGTCAACTTTAAATGCGTTCGTGGCGCGAATGATAACGTGTTTTCTGTACCTCGTCTTGGAAGAGGACTTTTGGCTGCAGGGCATTGTGTTCAGTTGCTACACCGGGCATGTGCCACACGAACGCAGTGTCATAGTGCAATGAAGTGCTACAAACATAGTTTTTAAGGCTCTATTTACTAACACGGTTTGTATTTTACGATATACATGTAAGTCTGTAAGGTATTTATCTGTTGACAAAAGTTGTCTAAAAAAAATGTTATGTTAGTCAAAATGAAATAATGTAAATGTTATGTTGTGTTATGTTAGTCTGATGTGTGGACACACATCTTACTACTTGCACGATTAGTTAGATACATAAGCAAACGTTAATCGGCTTACCGTCTTAGGTTCGACATAGTCAATTTGTAAATACAGGTCTGTGCAAATTGTAGCACGAAATTCCAGAAGTACAAACGCATTCCGTGTGCCCCAGCCATTAGTCCAGCGCCTAACGGTTGCAAATTATAGAGTTAGATTGCTAATGCGTGTATTAAAATAGTATGAGCGTACAAAGTGCTCTAATTTTGAATACTACACTCTTGTATATTGCGGCTTTAGTTGGAATAATTTACCGGTTAGATGGGCAAGTGGTTGTTTAGAACATCGTTATATAACTTCAGTACAGACGAGTCTCGTCCCGTCCCGGAATGAATTTGTGGAACCATCGAGATTTCTAGTTCTATGCAATATTTAGAATATGATCAGATAAGTGCAAAATTAAATGACAATCGGTTTCATAGCGTTTCATATTAATGCAGTTCTTTTGAACGAGTTTGACATAAGCTTCTCGTTCGCTTATGTCAATCCCGCACATTTTTGACGTTTCACCATCGTTACTGATGATGGAATGTCACTGTCTTGGTTCTCGGGTCATGTCAATATTTAAATCAAAATACCACAACATAAATAAAATACAATCCTGTGAGCCGTCTCAGTTCCCGTAACTTATCTACCCCTGAAGACTGGCTCTCTCAGTCTCTCGTCTCATCCAATATCATATTTCAGGGTTGGCAGTTTCATTAATACTAATATTAATATATTTAAATTTATGTGCTTACATTTTATTATTTATTTGTATTTAAATTTTATTATAAATTTTATTATTTATTTGTATTTAAATTTATTTAATGTTTATACAACATGTAACATAATTAACGCACATCCTGAAATTAGTTTGTTCAGAATCGTTTACTGAATCGATTTCTATAATTTTTAATATAGGTCATTTTTTATCCCAAAAATAATTAAAAATATGTAATTTATAGTCACACTACCCCTGTACAGTCAGAACAAAGTGAAATGGACTGTAACTCAAGGCAATAAGACTTTTAAAAGTTCAGTTTTATTTGTATTAAAACAAATTCTGACATTCAATACAAAATAAAGAAAAATGGACCTTATTTCAAGCAGGTTAAAGTCTTTACAAAAACAGTTGAAGTAAACTTAGCGATTTAACCGCACGCACACACTAACAGGCACTGGATACAAAGGAAACAATAGTTACCCATACCAACAAAATGCGAAATATGACATACTTGTTTTCGTTCCCTTTCTCGTGCAAATTAAAAACCTGGGATAGAGCGAGATAGCCACCATGACACCGGGCGGCGCGGGCGCTAGATGAAAGCTTAAATCTTATTAGTCACGCACGGACATTATAAGTGGGATGTAGGTACTTCCGTAAAGTGTATGCAAATTGTTTTACGCGCGCGATGTCTTTTCAATAAACAAAATAATGTGCAATGAGAACTTTGGCACGGTATGGTGTGGTGATAGTGTGGTTCTAGGTTATTAGTTGGCAGAACATTCAACCAAAGACATGGTACAAGATTAGACCGCTGGGCTATGTTAGCTGCTACTCAGCGGCTTCTTGGCCACGGAACGTTCCGTCTGAACACGGCCATCGACAGGGGAGCCGATTGGCGTACACGTAAGTACTCGTTTTCAAAACGAAATACTGGACTATTTCGATGAGAATCCCCATGCCAGTACTCGAGAATCAGCTGATTTTACGCCTCTTGACTTTTTTTTGTGGGGACGTATTGAATCGTTAGTTTATTTTAGTGCAAAAAATAGGATAGTGAACGCTTTTGATAAAAATGACGAAGTGCTTTCTAAATTAAAACATCAGTTTAAAAAACGGGCATAAAAATGTATTGAACTTTTCTATTGAAGTTGAGTCGAGCGACGACGTTAACAGCTTTCTCGAACGCGAGCGAATACCTACTAGGCTAGCAAGACTCACACAGTCGCATACGTAGGTATGAGACCTACGTATGCGACTGTGTTCGTTGATTTGTACTGTGACTACAACATTCTTCCGAAATTAGAATAACTAATTTATTAAATAATCATTGCTTAAACATGTTTATTTAAAAATTCAGCGCATGTATTATGATTATAATATAATATACTAATTGGGGTGTCTGAGGGTGTGCGTTAATTACGTTACATGTTGTATATATTTTTTTAATTTATGTTCTATAATTCCCAGTCTTGCAACCAAATAGAATTTATGTTTGATTGCAAGACTGAGAATGGAACTTTTCTCGATCTGGTGAGATTAAGGTTGTATATCTAGAATTTTTCAGTAGAAGTGCAGAAGAATTATGATCGGTTTATGGCAACAGGCTTACCCCTGGGCTATGGAGCAAAGATGAAGCATAACTGATGGGAAATGTGAACACAGACTTGATGTTATGGCTTTTCTTTTTTTTTCCACCAAAACAGAGACGAATGGCGCGGTGCCGAGACGTGAAAAAATTCAACCAATCACAGGAGAGACGTCAGACGCAATGTGAATTGCAACTAATGTGATTGGTTGATTCTCCCACGTCTCCTCTCCGCTTCGCTCATCTCCGCTTTTGGTGGAGACGATAACTAAATGTAACGTCCAAATAAAATTGCATTTTCAGCTCTTGGCTCAACAATACTCTGTTATTTTGCATTGGTGTATTTTTTGTAGAGAGACCACTTCAGTAACCAACATCATTTCCATCTTTGAGGTGGTATACTTATTTATCTACGTTCTTCTGCCCTAGTTTTAACAACCCTAGGGTACAATGAACGCAGTATCCGGAACAAGCGGGAAGTAGTTTCAAACTCCGAGCACCACTTATGAAGATTTTTCAAAGAAATGAATTCAAAAGATTGGACGCTAAAATGGATTTTTTCCATTTCATCGTTGACAAAGCATTGGTTGAAAAGTTTTGCGTCTAGGGAGAAAGAGAGCAATGTCTTTTGTTTCGTTAAATGACTTTTCGCATTTTATTTTTCGTAATAGACGGAATATAATGAAATTAATTTTCCTGTGGAAAATGACGTCGGTCATGGATTTCAACTCAGACTGGCACTTTGTGTTTATTTCATCACCACTTAAAAAAAAGTTGAACCACCAAGGGATATTTCATTACCCAATACTAACTGGGTTGTGGAAGTCAGATAGGCAGTCGCTCCACGAAAATACTAATGTTCAGCTGCATCCGGTTATACTGGAAGCTGACCTTAACATATTTGGGAAAAGGCTAGGCGTCATGGAAGGCGGGGAACGTTATTGGCTGACAATGCTGATACTCATTTGAACAGTTCACTACCAGTCAGTCATTTTATTACAATAAAGTCGCAAATTTGTTATCGGCGCAGCATAGCTATATTATATTCCACCAAAACATCACTGAATCGCGCCGTGATTTATTCAATCCGTTTTCTCTGTATTTATTAAGACACAGAACCTATCCATCGTTCAATTAGCTATTAATAATACTAAACCAACAAAGTTGACTACAAATTACCTATTTATAATGCAGCATTCCACTCACAAGACTGCAAAATTCTACCAAAAGACCGCACACAGACGCATTGAATTACCAATTGGCATTGAAAACTAACTCCGCCACCTCGACTCGACTTTCGAGAACTTAATTCACACAGTGGTTAATGTAAAGTAGAATTAGCGGAGATTCAATTAAGCTAACACTACTAGCTGAACTAAAGTAATGCTTGAACAGTGTTAGTTAGTTAAAGTTAGAAAGTCCGTAGTTGGATGAATGGAAACTGTGAGACGCAAAGTCGTTACCGCAGTGCGATGTGACTACATAGTACGAACGCGATAAGAATAGTATTAATACTTCTTAATTTTGGTCAAAAAGTAAGTATGTTTAAATAAGAAACAATCACACAACAGACAAACTGAAGAAGGAAAGAAAAAATCTTTATTTATCACAGGGACACAAACAACAAAACGTAGGTAACATCATTGCGTGTAATCACCAAAGGTTAGGTAGACTATGCAGTTTAAACGTTAAACGGACCTTTACGAAAACGTTAACTAAACATTCTCTACATCAAACTAGGTAACCCTACGCAAAAAATATTGCTGAGGAAAGACTTTTTTTTTGGGGTGAAAAATCTCGTTTTACGGTAAAACTCAATGTAACGCACTCAAAACATTTTGCTGATGGATGGATTGAATAGTGTGGGAGTCGTGGAGGTGTTGAAAGTCTTTACATTATAACATAACATTTAAAAAAAAACTCGTGAAAAAGTTGGAACTTTGACCCCCAATATCTCTGTAACTAGAAGGTTCCCAGGTATGGTCTAGCTAGAACAAAAATAATATCACAATGACGGGGAGAACAAGTGGCTTTCGGCTTCGTTAAGCGTTTTTTTACACCCTTTATAGCCCACAGCACTTAAAAACACATTACATCCAACTCATTCTTGATCAACCTGAATAACAGAAATGTGAGAGGCATTTTTTAACGGTAATTTAAAAAAAAATCTGCTATTTCTTACAAAAGTACAATACCTACAGAGTCAAAACGAATGGAACATTATTATTATAAGCCTATATTGTCCCACTGCAGGGCAACGGCCTCCCTTCCCACCTTCCACAATTCGCGATCTAATGCGATTGTAGGCCAATCCTTTGCGAAAGAGTCTTAACTCATCCCGCCATCTCCTTCTGGGCCTGCCGCGTTGTCGTTTCTTGCTACTTATTACTTGCTACTTACTCTTTGGAACAGGTAATAATAGTACATTGTTACCCTAAGGGTGAAAGTAACTTATCTAGTCCCGAGACGGGGTTTGGTGCCCGAGCGCAGCGAGGGCGCTAATAGTTCGAGGGACTAAATAAGTCTATAACCCGAGGTAAACACCGTGCTTTTCATTACGAATACAAGGAAAGTAAAAATAAAAACATGAATCAACTCGAAAAAACAAATGATCGGATTGCCGCTTTCCCGCCTATTTTGTTTTTTTTTTCTGTAGCCGGCCAGCTATGAGCTATTCAGTCGTTACCTATTTTTCATTTTCATCATCGAAAAAATGGTAAATATTTTGCCCAAATCTACACACATCAAAAGTGTCTAGGGATCAACATATATTTTTGCAATAACTTTTCTCCTGATTGATATTAATTAAAATTTTCTTTAAGGATTCATCAAATAAAGTGTTTTCGTTTGTCACAGTAACGATAAACCAAGTCACCTTTGCATTAATAAAGAAATTTGCCATTTTCCTAATAAAGGGATTTTTGACATTTGAACCACTAACATTAAAGTTCGAAAAAAAGACTTAAATAACAGTTTTCTTTAAAATTTTATTGGGTAACTTAAACAATTAATAATCCGTGTTTCTACCGCGAACACTAACAACACAAGAACATCGGTTTGGCATACTCAAAATGAGTTCATCCAAATCACGCTGTGGAATGGCCGCCCATGTTCGTTGCAACAACAAAAAAAGGTCTTCTTGCGACTGGATACCCTCCATATTCGGCAGAGCTCTTCTCTGTAGCATATCCCATGCATGCTCAATCGGGTTCAAGTCTGGCGACTGAGCAGGCCAGGGCAGGACATTGATTTGCACTTGTAGAGGAACGATGACGTCTGATACAATCGTCTCAGCATAAATTTGAGCGTTGAGGTTGCCTCTGATCCAAATCAACTCAGTTCTTCCGCCGATCCAAATACCCGCCCATACCATGATGGTTCCACCACTATAAGGATGGACTTCCTGGCAGGATTTTAATCGCTGTTGGCGTCCAGGGGTTCTCCAGTGTCGTATACGTCTTGTATCCGGTCTCATACCAAAACGAGACTCATCAGAAAAGCACACGAAACGCCATTGTTCTTCTGCCCAATTTCTGTGTTCAAGAGCCCATTGATATCGAATCCTACGATTGTGCATTGCTATAGGTGGTACCCGTAGCGGTCTTCGGGAATGAAGGTTCACTTCATGCAAGCGGTTTCTGACTGTTTGGTCGCTAATTAAGTTCCCTGAAGAGTGATGAAGCCTCACGGCTAACATCATGGCGGTTATTGTTGGAGCTCTTCGAGTTAAGATTTGAATGTATCGGTCTTGTCTCCGTGTGGTGCAGCGATACCGTCCTCTATGGCGCTCAGCCACGGTACCAGTGCTTCGGTAACGTGTCCAAAGTCGACTGATAACACTCTGACTTGTATTCAGAGCTAAAGCCACAGTACGTTGCCGGGAACCAGCTTCTATCATTCCCACGGCTCTGAGCATTTCTTCCCTGCTTAAATGACGTCGCCACTCCATAATAACGTTGGTTTTAATCAGTAGTAGGGAAACAGTAGCACTAATAATGTCTTCAATGCGTTGTATGTTTTTATAGGGAAAATATTGACAGCTGATTTTCATCTTTTACTCGAATTTGATTCACAGTTCCTGATTCAAATTATGAAATGCACCAAAAAGGATCCATATAAATTTATAAAATCATAAATTTATTACAAAGCCACATCTCAATCTCAAGAAATCCGCATAAAAATGCTTGATCCCTAGACACTTTTGATGTGTGTATGTTATTTTAAAGAAATAGTTGAAACTTAATTATTAATTTTTTTTTAATAATAATTAATAAAAAAACAACATAACAACAACAACTAACACAACAACAACAACAACTAACAACTTAATAATTATTATTATTTAAAAAATATATATATATTCTTTAATTAATTATTAACTTTATGTTATTTCAATTTTACATCGTGGCTGTACAGAAAGTTGGAACATGGTTCAATAGAAAAATGAACTATTTTTTTTTATAATTTGACAGTTGTCAGTTGAAAACGATTCTCCCCAGGGCTGAAAAGTGTTACTTTCAACCCGCTCCTTAGGCAACTTCAGACCTACTTTCAGAGTATGAGTAATGAAATAGTACATTGTTCACCGAGAGGAGAAAGTGACCGATTACCGTCGAGGGTGTGGTTAAAACACCCGAGATCGGGAATCGCACTTTCTCTCGAGTGATATATAGTGCTTTATACTACACCTACGAGGAAAATAAAAAACTAAATCTTTACTAATTGAAATTCTGAATCCTCCAACAACACACAAATTGAAAATGGCGTCTGCAATTTTCACATGTTCTTTTTTCAAATTGTTTATCCTGCCGCCGCAGGGTCGCACTGCCAGCCCGACACCATCCAACACACAGCTAGTGGCCAGTGTCATTTTGCGAACTTGGAGATAAAAACTCACTGTAAAAACTTTTTGGCTTTTGATATTTAGGTTACCGGCGCACAGTCTTACCCAAAATTAAAAAAGAAAAACCACGTAAGAAATGGATTTTCATACACTTTTCTCTCCCGCTCAAATGCGTTTTCTCCCCGCATATTTGTTCGATATGCAATGACGTACTTTCTACCGTAAATTTGATAAAGTATCAAGGTACTTTCCAAGCAGGTGTAGTATAAAATAACTTTCTTTAACCCCCCTCGGGTTCAGAATGCTGTACTCGGAAACGTGGTATCCGTTTATGGGTCAGTGTTTCTTAAACCCTGTATAATATAAACACAACCTCACGCCTGTAATCCCCAAAGAGGGGTTAGACAGAGGTGAACCTGACAGAACACCCACATTACGCCATTTATTTTTAAGTCCCATGTCCGTGAAATTCAAACTTCGTGGCGGCCATTACTTAGAAATTCCTGATGGAAAAACCCTTAACAATAAATATTATGAACAAAGCAATAACTAAAACTGAAATACAACAAAGGGCATCCATTGCCCTTCAGTCTCTCCCCATAACTGAGCCCATAATGAAAATTTTACTATAGCTATGAACCCAGACACCCGTTAATTTTACATTTTACGATGTAATGTATCAAAATCCTAATATTGTGTTTCGTTTTATGTTGGTTTAACAGCTGAATTTTATAGTACTGAGCGCGAAAATCGTTCACGTTATTTCGAATTACTGAGTGACAGTGGTGGCTTAGTGGTAACAACTCCGAGTTGCTTATTGTGTGTTCGAACCTAGACGCACATCCTTTTTTTTTATTTTTTTCTATAGCAATCGTTTAGTATACAAAAGGGTGTCCCGCTCTCTCCGAAGTTATTTACAAGCACTCTTGAGGAGATTGCTAGCAGTTTCATGGTCAACCAAAGGCATAACAGTCGATAGTGAGAAGGTTAACGAACCTCCGATTTGCTGACGACATAGTCCTTTTTGCCCCCACAGCCTTGGAACTACAGACCACGCTCCAAGAACTGCAGCACGGCCAGCTTCAGGGTGGGACTTGTAATGAATTAAGCGTAGGGTCGAGGTAGATGCGCAGGAAATAAATTACTTCAATGAGTGTATCTTTTAAGCCAGTTAGTATCTTTCGAAAATAGGCAAGAAAGAGAAATCGATCGCCGAATCGAAAATGCCTGGAAAAGCTACTGGTCCATGAAGACGCTAATGAAGGGTAATCTTCCGATCTCTCTGAAGCGCAAACTCATCGACATGTGCATCCTGCCCGTCCTAACCTACGGTGCTTATACCTGGTCACTCACAGAGTCTCAGAAGTTCCGCCTTGGAGTTTGCCAAAGGGCAATAGAACTCAGCATCCTGGGTGTCAAAAGACAAGACCAAATACCACGCTGCGTACCAAAACGGACATAGTGGACGTTGGCAAAAAGGCTGCTAGGCTAAAATGGGATTGGGCGTGTCACGTTAGCCGTATGCACAATGACCGCTGGGCAAAATTCTCAACACGATGGTTGCCGGAAGACGGACAGCGCCGCCGAGGCCGGCCTAGGTGGCGAGACGATTTGGACGCGTATCGTGAAGGCTGGCCCGAGGAGGCACGGGAAAAGAGCACATGGAAGGAATTGGGGGAGATCTTTGCCCAGCAGTAGGACAGTACAGGCTAATTTAAAAAAAATAGCATCTCGCTGGACAACCTAGCAGATTGTCGTCTGCTTAACCGGACTATCCTGTAGGTGCTATAAGTGAAAGGCCTCCAGCCAGGGGCAAAAAATTACAAACTATTCGTCTACAGGTCAAGGGCACCCCCTCTGGGGCACAAGACTAGGCCGTCGCTGGGGGAGGGCAGCAAAGGGACAGACTGGATCGGAAGCGCAGATGCTATTAACGTGATGCAATTTCTTTAAAAACGGCGTTCAGACAGACAAAATCGTGAGAAAACTGGTAACTAAGAAACTACTACTACTTTGGCGTTATGAGGTCTAAGTTTATCAAAACAAACAGGTTTTTTTTTCATTTAAAGATCTTGTGCATTTTTACTCATTGAATCCAATCATTTCATAGAACCAAAAATACGAAATAATGTCGCCAACCCATTTCTTAGTACATGTTTACAGTGCTGTCATCTAGTATGAAACACAAGTACGTTTTGCGAAGCTAGTAGGAGCTCTGTGTTCAAGTTTCAGGGTATTTAGCATAGATGTCACTTATTTAAAACATGACCAGATTTAAACATTTTTAAGGGTTCCGTACCCACCGTACCCGGTATTCCGTATTCCGTACCCGTACGGTAAAAACGAGAGCCTATTACTAAGACTCCACTGTCCGTCCGTCTGTCTGTTACCAGGCTGAATCTCATAAACCGTGATAGCTAGAGAGTTGAAATTTTCACGGATGAATTCACTGCTGTTGCCTCTTTAACAACAAATACTAAGAACAGAATAAAATAAATATTTAAGGGGGGCTCCCATACAACAAACGTGATTTTTGCCTTTTTTCGAATGTTGTATAAATAATGGTACGGAACCCTTCGTGCGCAAGTCCGACTCGCACTTGGCCGGCTTTTATTAAAAAGAAGATTATAGATGCACAAATTAAATTTTTATTTACATTCATTGTAGGTACCTGTCATGTTCATAAACAAAATGTTCTTGTATTAACAAGCATAGGTAACATTTTTATTTCATGTGTTTTGTATAAATTTGAATAATCCAGCCGTATAACCAAGGATCCCAGACACGTTCAAATCAGCCAGTATCTCATTTCCAACCTCCTGCACGGTATCACTCAAGAGTTTAGTGATTTCTTCCTGAAAGTAAAAAAATAAAAGTAATGGCAATCAAACAAATAATCCTTGATATTCCTAACCATCATCCACTTCCTTTTGCTAAATGTCTAGATAGCTCTGAACATAGCTGCTTCTGAGCATGATATGGCAAGAAAGGAGGTGACAGATGAGATGACGAGTAATAGAGAAGTATGGGAGATGAAGACATGCTGCACCGACTACAGATAAATTGGGATGAGGGTAGAAGAATGATGACTACTGGACACGCCTCCCTCAACAATCACCGCCTGATCAATCCTGTGTCCTGTGTGTGTGTGTGTGTGTGTGTGTGTGTGTCCTGTGTGTGTGTTCTTGTTATTCCTGCAATGGACGCTTTAACTACCGGGCTCATCAATCAGTCATCTACCACAGCAAGAAGGATACTATACTGAGCTACAAAATGACGCAAGGAAAGTTTTAAGTCGGTGATGAGGATGATGACTACTCATACGAGTAGGGCAAGACTCAACGATGGATAGGCAATATAAAAGTAAAAGGGGTGACAAGACAAATAACGGTCATTTTCAATAACTTACTAACAGGTAACGGAAGATAGCTATCTCTGTCTGTTTGACATTTAGTTTACCAACCGATAGAAACAAAACGTCACAGAAAAGCTTTATTTTATTTGAGTCAAGTGACAGGTAGTTGACACAGATAGAATATTTCAAGTTACTTTGTTTATAGAAACACCGATAGCTAAAGACGTAGGCATATTAACCAACAGTTATACGTAAGTAAGTTATAGAAAAAGGCCTTAAGACGACGAGTTATAGAAAAGTATAGAAGAAGACATGCTTCGCCGACCCCAAATAAGTTGAGATAAGGGCAGGAAAATAATTAATGTTCCACACCTGGACCAGCATAGGTGACTTGAAAAAAACTACTTTAAAAGACCTCTGGAAAAAAACAGGAATACTAATGTATCCTTACCTCATGCACCTCCAGTAACTCTGGCACGAAATGCTTAAGGAATATGTTGATGAACTCGGACATGCCAGGGTCATTCATCAGGCCATTGATTTGGGACTGTAAAAAAGAAGAAAAGTACGGTATTTTTATCAAAATAGTTATGTTGTTTACAAGGTTATGAGGGGTCGCGGGTTCCATTATCGCACGAACAAATATTTGTATGGCCTACAGGTACCGGGTCTAGCTGTTTGTGTGTGTGAGTTTAAAGTTTTTTATTCTCTTGCTGTATTAAATAAGTATAGGAGGAATTCTTAGTTGTGGATCAAAACATTTGCATTTTACATCCATCCTCAAAAAGAAGAGAGATTCTTCTTTCTACCCATTTTCTTCCTTTTCTTTCTTGGGCATTGTCTCAATATGGAGGGAAGTTAAATTATTCTTACCTCAAAGCTTTTCAAAGATACTTCGACATGACTGCTAGTGATTTGCAGGAATAAACCAGAACCAATGGAAATCCTTGGACCAATTACCAAAGAACCCTTCACTCTTGTTTCGATTAAGTCGATTCTGGAAAATAAGACAAGAGTAGATCAGGCACTGCTGTGTTACAATATAGCTGTACAGTTCTAACAGTTTTAAAGCTACGTTCACGGGCGGATGCGATTCCAATTGCACCAAGAAACACGCGCGCGGTACACCTCCTACCTTGGTAGGAGTAAGTAAGGTGGGTACCTTCGCGTAGATCGTCGCGTCGCTTTTCAAGTCACGTTGCGATGACTCGGAACATGCGCTAAAACAATTCTTTCATATGTTTTACCCTCAGTCGCTGTAGCAAGACTCGTGTCAGTCACACAGTCTCTCTGCACTTCACTGGAATGCAATGTCCCTCCCGCTTCCACCTAAACCGCGCCGCGCTCGCCCCAAAGAAAATATTGCTCTACCGGTATTATCCAGGGAGGAAACAGGGGACTACGTTTGTATGGAAAAACGGCCCTTGTGTTTCCTTATTACTTACTTGGCATCCCCATTTCCGAATATATTAGTGCCAGCTACAGCAACTAACAGGTCATAGTTATCTGGAACAAGAATTTAACACGTATATATAACAAACAATAGTATAAATTAACTAACGACCTGCCCCTGTTTCGCACCATTTTATAATATTTATAGTTTAATATTACACAAAAATCCCTTGATGAAAACATCATCTAAACCCGTTGAACATATTTTCATGACTGTCTGTGTGTGACAGAGAGACTTTACGAAAAATAACATAATAAATAATTTAGAAACATGTATTTACAAACGTTAAAATATCACAATAATGGAAAATGAACAGTAAAAAAGTAAATATAAATATTTCTTATTTTGATTCTTTTCCACGATTTAAAACCAGGAAATTACTAACCGGCTAAAATCTCCAAGACAGGAACGTGGATGTCGAAGTCAATGCGATATCTCACAGGAATAAGCGATGCAGAGTTGATGCTCAGCTTGTCAACCACGAATGTGCTCAGCTTAGAAACTACCAGGTTATTGATATCCACGTGAGAACTGGAAGAAAAGGTGAAAGCGGCAATCAACAACACTTTTTTTAAATAAGATTTGGGTTTGAGTCAAATCATATCCTCGATTCATCCCAATCAGATTGCCACGTACCTCTTATCGTGCCCATCCTGCACAACCACTTGCACCTATCAAGATTTAATCGAAGCAAATATTAGAGCTGTGCAGGTGGCTTTTTTTTATCGGATGGAAAAACTTCTAATGACTCCTCCCGCTCTGGGCGGAGCAGGAGTGAGTGTCAGACTTTTACTAACTAAAACCCATCCATGTTCCTTCATCGCCCTTTGTGTTCCGGGGCCACGGTATCTCTTTCGAACAGTCCCGCAGCCCCGGGATGCTGTGCAAGTGGCTTATATACTGATTTAATTCAATTTGACTTCATCGACACGTAAAGAAAAACAAGAAGACAAGATTCGGGTATTCAAGAGTTATAAATGATCGTGGATAGAGAGGTAGAAGAAGACCAAAAAAGATAGATGAATTGTGTGAGGAATGATATGAAAGACAATAAATGATAGCGTGGCGATTGACAGTCGAAAAAAGTTTATTGTAAGTGCCTGTACTGTACTCACTGATTACTTTAGTGCAAGTAAGATATCCGCTCATCACACGGCAAATCTATAAACAGCTAATGCTGCCCGAAACAAGTCAAGAGAAGTACTTCAATTTCAGTTGTAGAAGGCAGCCTAGCCCTAGCTTGATGATTCACATTGACACATTCTGTTTTTTCAAAGCCTACGTTTCCCAAAACCTCGCATCTCCCACGACGTCGTAGTTGGTGGCTCAAAAGTGGTGCCAGCACTTTGACTGCATCATTTGGAACACAGAGGGCGGGATAGGAGATTGAACAAATTGGACCAAGGGGGGCAGCAACACGATCAACAAAAAAAAGTAGATACAGAATGAGAACCATGTAATTTCTTACCCAGGTAAAGTCAGAGCTTCTTCATTCAGATGTAAATGTTCAACTTCCAGGGGATCGAGAATTGGCACATCATCAGAACCCGTCAGCATAGTCTTTCGAAAATCTTCTAGAAGACCCAGAACCAAATTCTCAAACGCACTGTTTTTTGTCAATCGATCTGTAATTAGTTAGAATAATATTAGTTCATTGCCTCGTAAGTCTAGAGCAAATCCAGCAAAGGCTGCTGTACACGTGTCCGGCAGTGTTTTATTGTTTAACTGACCAATTTAATTGTAAATAATATAATTGAAAGTTGATCTGTTCCCGTCTGTATCCATTTGTGTGTAAAAATAGGTGACATATCTAACTTACCTCGCTCCAACCAGGCTTTATTGAATAATCCGAAGTCTACCGGAGTAGCCACCGCTACGCCAAGGATTGACAACAATACTAGAGGTAACTGCATTTTAAGGCCTGAAATCAAATTGAAAGAATAAAGAATCTTCTAGCCCAGGATATGGCCTATCCGTATGTTCAAATCCATTTAGCCTTAGCATGAGCATGTGATGCGGAGGAAAGAGGAATATGTCGTAAGGAAAGTTTTGAGTGTGAATGTGGATTTAAGAGTAGAGGAAGACCAAAGAAACGATGAATGGACTGTATGAAGGATGATATGGCAAGAAAGGAGGTGTCTGATGAGATGACGAGTAATAGAGAAGTATGGAAGAAGACATGCTGCGCCGACCACAAATGAATTGGGATAAGGGCAGGAGAATGATGACATGGATTAGGAACGGATGAATGTTCAGAAAGTTACAACTAAACTTAGTTGTCCTTACCAAAGCGTTGATTTATATGGAAACCACTCGTTTTAAAGATCGTTTAAACTGGTACGGATGAGTTGAGGACGTGACTCAGGATACGAACATTACAGACACCTCCATACAAATACTTACTGCAGTATCTGCCAGTATCGATGTCCACGTCTAGAGCCGGTTGACTGATTTTTAATTTGGTGCAAACAGGCAAAAACAAACGGACGGGGCAAATGGACAATAAAGTGACATGATAACTCTAATAACCAAACAAATTTCAGTAATTAATATCAACATGATTCATAAACATACCTTTGTTTCACGTGCTGTACACGAAACTGCTAACGAGAATGGCTTGTCTGTAGATAAATACTAAAACATTTATTGACTCAAAATGATAATGATATTTTAATCTGAAGAAAAATGGATAATAGCAGATTGTAATATTTGTTTCGTCATCGACACTGATTTAATTAGTAATAACAAAAGAGGAGTGTATTGTTTGTGTCTTCCTAGGGTTTCGTACCCGAAGGGAAACAAACGGGACCCTATAACTACGCCTCCGCTGTCCGTCCGTCCGTCCGTCTGTCAGCGGGCTGTATCTCATGATGCTTAATAGGTGTCACAGTTGAAATTTTCACAGAATGTGTATTTCTGTTGCCGCAATAAGAAAACTAATAAAAATAAATTAAAAGTTTAAGGGGGCTCCTCTACTACGATGGTACGGAACCCTATATGCGCGAGTCCGACTCGCACTTCTCCAGAATGGCGGTCTAAATCCCAGATTATCAGCAAAACATGGATTATCGATTTCATTAAAGAAATAATACTATTGGATGTAGACTTGGTGTGTAGGTGGCGCGGGTGTTCTGTAGTTCCTGCTTACCCCTATGACAAGGTGTGAGTTCATGTATGCATTAATATTATATGGATGTTAAGCTATGTTTGTTTGTGTGTGTTGTTTGCTATGTCTTATGCATGTTTATGTATATAATATTATATGTATAAACATTCATAAAACATAGTTCGGTCGCAAACCAATCAGGGATAAGAACAGTAGATAGTTTTTGGGGATATTAACAATTTTCAATTTAAAGAGGAATCCTGTCAATTGGTCTCACAAAACTTACATTTACTTTCATTGGGTCCATTTCATTATTATATATCATACACATCCACAAGTTCACCAATATCAAATGCTATAATCTTTGGGTATGAAGTAAACTTCCAGTGCTACGTACGTTTACCACCGACCATGACTCAATGGCCGTGAATCGGCAAGTGTAAGTTGGGACGCCCTCCTCAGGCTCCGTGTAGCGACGATCTTCGCAGTGTGGCTGGTAGCAACTGGATGAGAGTTGCTGCGAATCGAGTGAGTGGCGTACGATTGAGGAGGCCCATGTACAGCAGTGAACTGTTGTAGGCTGATATTGATGATGACTCATTATGGATGATCCCGCTTACATTTTCATACTAAAGGTATCTACTAAAACCTTCATACAAAACCGAGTTCCATTCCAAGGATAACTGTGTTTTTACCCGTCTACAGCGAAGCCTTAGGTTATGATTTTAGCAGTCTCTGTATGTATGTATGTTTTTATTTAAATATGTCCCTCTGTAGCACTTAAACTATTCACCCGATTTTGATGAATAAGGTGTCAATCGATTCGTTGTTATGGCCCGGGTAACATAGGCACATTTTAACCGACTTCAATAATAGGAATAGTCGATTTTACCTTGTAAACCCTGAATTTAATTAGAGCGTGATTTTTCAGTAGTCGGGCTTTTTAGTGGTAGTACCACACAAATTCTTGTTCTTCTGTACAACTTGACTGTACTAGCAAAACTGCACAGGCATAATCAATCGCCTATAGCTGGCTTAAGTGAAGCTAAAATAGTTTAATTTTTTTTATTTATTTATTATTCATTCTTCAACAAATTTACATTTGTGTCGAACATTGGGTTACTTATAACAATAATAATGTAACACAAAAAAATAAATACCTAATCATCGTACAGTCTGAAAAAAAAATGTAATAATACATTCCACATTGGTCATAACATTATTAGACGTAAATTAATAAAAAAAAAAATGACAATATAAATTCAAAGAAGTGTAATATATGTCAATAAAATTTATTAAGATGTAATGTCATGATAGAATGCTGAAATATATATTATTTAAAGTCAATAAAATATAATCAATATTAGTTCGAACTACTATTATCTTTGAGAAACTCTTCTATGCTGTAATAACATTTCTTCAATAACAATGACTTTCATTTTCTCTTGAATTCGTTTGGATTCATAGTTTTTAAGTTGTACACGCAATTTATTGTTAGCAGCTTAGCCGTAGATCGCTGTGGATGGGTGCCTTTTATATATTTATTTGTATCTTAAATAAGATCTTATCATTATTTAAGTAATCTGAAACAAATGGTCAATGAGATCGCAAATAAGAGACACAATGAAACGCAGTCCTTGTTTTATAAGTGGTTGTAATAACTCCATAATAATATTATTATTATCTTAAAGGAGTGTCCACACTTCGTGCGATCGGCCCTACCCAAGCTTGTATCACCTCCTTTATTGTATTTACATTTTGTTTTTCAATGCAAGTTTTCACCCGTTATAAACAAGCAACTACTTCAGCTTAGTCACTTTATAGGATTTATTCTAAGGATTTTGTATTTGGTACAAAATTATCCAACACCCAAGTTCAACGACTATTACTGCTAACCTAATAAAGTTGTCTTAACCGCTATTGTTTTTCTTTAAATTTCATGAAATGCACTATCATGTTTTTTTCCAGATTTTTCAAGCCAGCAGTTTAGCTTTTAAAGGGGGGACGGAACCCTAAAAAAGGAGTAAATGATAGCGTGACGGTTGACAGAGGCGAATGGAAGAAAAAAAACAAGTAACATGGAACAAGGGCAGAAAGGTGATGATGACTTCGGGGCGGTGGTGGGTCGCATAGTCCGAACTAAAACGACAGTGAATGACGTTTTTTCCGCTTTTATTGCAAGGAACAAAGCACATACCAGGAGGCCTACCACGAGCTCTTAACGCGATCCATTTTAGGACCTAAACTGAACTCTTCTTCTAATTCGTACCATGACGTCAGTTTAACGATTCAATTTAGGCCATGCCATCTGACAGCGATTGACTCCAAACTGAGTCGCAAGTTTTGGTTTCATTCATTCAATTTTGCACTAGTTTGGTACCATGACGTCCACAAAGCAGCTCAACTGAAACGCTCAACTGTCAAAATAAGCGATTCAATATAGGTTACTATTTCTTTATCTTAAACTGAAACGTTTACTGAATTATTGACGAAAATAAAGTTTTAAAACCAATGTAAGTGTACTTTAATCTTTCTTTTAAAGTCTATAATACCTATTTATATGCCTTTTTTAACCACATTTGTTTTTCTCTAACAGATGTCTGATGAACAGCTTTAGTTTGAGTTTTTTGAGGAAGATTATACTAGACACTAAGTTAAAAACAAATAAAACGTTACTTGCTTCTGAGCGTGTCTGACACTAAAATGTACGCGAAACAAGGTTATTTGATACTAATAGCGGTATCTCTTTTTCACCAAAAACGTTTCAAACGCGGTTCAGCCACAAATTGCGATCTTTCATTCACTTTTAACGATCCAAATGCCGCTGAGCGTATTGGACGTCATGATGGTACGAGTTTGAGCGATGCAGTTTAGGAACCTAAACTGAACTGTCTTGCTTTTGAATCGTTTTTAATTAGATCATGGTAGGCCTCCTGTTACCAGTTCAAACCGATTTTCCTCTAGTGCAGTGGTTTCCAACCTATGGACCGCGGACCACCGTTGGTCCGCAAGAGCCTCGAATATGGTCAGCGAGAGGTTAAAATGTTATTCGTACTTTTTAACTTTCAGAGAAGATGCAAGCTCAACCCAACGTAATTGAATCTATCAGAGGCGAGATGCTAAAATTGTTTGAGAATCTACGAATTAATCCTAAAGGTTTTCATCCGATTTTCCAATTTTTGCATTGTGTGAGTTTAAGATTCACCCACCTAGAAATAATCCTGTCGGTCTCCATGTATATCTAGGACCTTATGGTCCCCGCTAACAAAAAAGACACCAAAGTGGTCCCTGGTCCAAGAAAGGTTGTGAACCACTGCTCTAGTGTCAGTCATGGTTGAACGCTTCAGGTCGGGCAGTGTTATTCGGTTTTTCAAACACAATATAAAACACACTACCTACTACATACTTACTAAACAGATCTTTATTAACATTTAAACTAGGTAAGTAATACATATCTTTGTGACACAGTCGCTCAGTTACACAGAGTTAAATTCACACCTTTTTGTAAGTAATATTATGTTCTGTTCGTTTTGGCATTGGCAATGTAAATTTTGTCGGCTCAGAACTGAGCCACTAGTTTGGCGCCTTCACAAACAACTGGACACGCCGGACACAATATTAAGTGCCCCAGCGCTTGTGGAACAGCACCACATTTACACTCTAGGGCAGTGTCATTAATGGATCTCCACCTGAGCAGGTTTTCCTTGCTGGGGCAAACCTGGCTCCGGAGTCTATTTAAAAACTTCTAGGTCAGCCAGAGATTTTTAGCAGTATAAAAACCAACAGAAACAAATGAATTCGCGGACCTAAAATGGTTGCTTTAGCAGAATTTTAAATTTGATTCATATTACGATTCTGAAAAATCCATTTTAGACCCCCTGAACTGTTACATTACAGGCGAATGCTTTCACTGAGGGAGCGCCATGATTGTTGAATAAATTGTCTTAAATTACATTGCATTCAGGTAGGTATATTAGAATATAAATTATATAGTGTGCGCAAAAGTCTTGGTTATAAACCATATTGGCTTGCAACCTCTCGAATTTTCTCGTTCAAAAAATCTTTTAGATTTTCTTTCTGAAGCATAAACACGGTATTCTGAAACAAAAGTGAAAATGTGTGAATTTTTCAAATCATTCAATAAAATAGTCAAGAAAAGTGAAGATGGAGGGATGGGGATATGGGGTGAAGATGGTGTGTTCTTTATAGCTAAAATTACTCTTTTTAGGGTTTTTTATGGATTCGTCACGTCTGTCTGTCCGTATGTCACAGCCACTTTTTTCCGAAACTATAAGAACTATGCTGTTGAAACTTGGTAAGTAGATGTATTCTGTGAACCGCATTAAGATTTTCACACAAAAATAGAAAAAAAAAACAGTAAATTTTGGGGGTTCCCCATACTTAGAACTGAAACTCAAAAAAGTTTTTCATCAAACGTATCGGTATCTATGGATAGGTCTTCAAAAATGATATAGAGGTTTCTAATATAATTTTTTTCTTAATATAATTTGCGCGAGAGACACTTCCAAAGTGGTAAAATGTGTGTCCCCCCCTGTAACTTCTAGAATAAGAGAAAGATAAAACTAAAAAAAATATATGATTTACATTACCATGTAAAGTACCACCGAAAATTGGTTTGAACGAGATCTAGTAAGTAGTTTTTTTTTAATACGTCATAAATCGTAAACCGCAATTTACCTTTCATTTTACTTATCAATAACTTATTTTTTTTTAAAATACACTATTATTAAAACATCGATCAAAGTTACAACGAACTACAAAAACATTTATATTATGTTACTTTCTGCTACGGAACCCTTCATGGGCGAGTCCGACTCGCACTTGGCCGCTTTTTTTACTAATGTACCATTCCATTTGTTTTAATTTCAATTTGCGATCCATACCGGCCGGGTCTCTTTGGAAAAGTGAGCATATTGGTGATTGTTGCACGAATATCAAATGGTCTGATTGAATTTTATATAACTCTTTCTTCGGAAAACCAAAGACAATCACTGTTTATCAGGACAATAGGGTAAGTGATCATGCATCATAACTTACCAACAAATTACCGGCTACATTCGGGTCGTCAATTGACAACAAAACATTTGCCAACCGAGAATGGTCAGTGCCATTGACGTGCATTTCTATTTCAGACTGAAACAATACAATAAATACAATTAAATGCAGGCATTGTCATGCAAAGAAAGAAAAGTTTAGTTCACAAACTGTAAAAATAATTATAGTTCGAACAAGTGCAACAGCAACGCCGATAAATAAGCTTACAGAATTTTCAGTAAACGGGAAATACTAGACTTTACGCAAATTATTAACAAAAAAAAACTAGGCAGTTGTTAAGCAAGGTGGAAACCACCTAAGATATCTTTTACCTTAATTTTGTTCACTGTAGCTTCTGAGCCAATATCCGACAGTCGGATGCCATTTTCGAACGTTGGAGTAAATGACGCTGTGATGAAGACGTCAAAAATCGTAATTCTGCAAAAAAAAAAAACAGTTTTTTAAGCATAAAAAACAAATAATCCCTTGTCTTAAACAAAATGACCGGTAGCAGAAACGGAAACACCCAAAAATTCCGAAAAACTTTATTCCAAATTTCGATATTCCGATTATCAGAAGTCCAAATTTCATAATTCCGAAGAATTATAATGTACATTATTTAAAATCCCGAAATTCATAATTCCGAAAGTCGTAAATACGAATTGTTTCTTGTCCGATTTTCATTTGTCCGAAGAAAACAAAAATCAAAAATCCAAATGTTCGATGGATCGTTCATCCGAAAAACGATTCGTATTTTGTATTATCAATAAGTCGGACTATAGAAATTTGTTATTTTGAGAATAGTAATTATGAACGTTCGGAATATTGAAATTTAGGAATTATGAAAATAGGATTAATGATAAATCGGAGTTGTTATATTCGGAATTTTGAACCATAGGGAATGATGAAATTCGGTTTTTGAAATTTGGATTTATAACTTTCGGAAAAAAGTTTTTCGTACTTAATAATAATAATAATAAATATCGCTGGACATTACACACAGCGCCATCTACTGCCACATTAAGCAACGAGGCTTGTGTCGTGGACACTAGTTAGTTGATATACTACATACATACTTTTTGTTTGTAAATACATACTTATTATACATATAAACATCCATGACTCGGAAACAAATGTCCATGCTCAGCACACAAACATTTGCTCGTACCGGGATTCGAACCCGGGACCCTAAGAACGTACGGCAGCCTCACTACCGCTGCGCCATTCGGGTCGTCACTTATGCAGTGTACCTAGCAGAAACACTCGATCGTCGCGTTCATATTATATCACTCATTTGTTTTTGAAAAACGGAAGGCGTCCTTTGCCTGGCAGGCTTTGCCAAACAAAATGAACGCAATCGACGGTCGTGTGGTAAATTGCGAGCTACAAATAATTAATTAACGGCAAAAGTACCTTCCTGTGATCTTTAAAATATAACCAAGATCATCACATCTCACGACTGCTTCTCCTGAAAACAAAAAATAATCAAACATAAATATAAACAGCTGGGACACCGGTTATATTACGATTGCCGAGGTCGGTTCGATGATGGGTGGCGAAGCTCTCCTCCATACCTCAGAAAGGATTGACTCTAACCAAGAGATATCAGATTAACAAGTGCCAGGTTTGAGGAGGTCAGATGGGCAGCCGCTCCATGTAAAATACTGGAATGCTCAGCCAGTTAGACTAGAAGCCGACCTCAACAGAGTTTGGAAAAAGGCTAGGCAGATGATGAGCATGAGGGACACAGTGCAGTAAGTTTTTAGTAAATCGTGATTGAATAATAAATGATATTTTTTTACTTACTTACCAATTTCAATATTGATTTTCGGAGATTTCATACTAAGAGGTTCACTGTCAAAATTCAAATCTTGACATTGAATGGAAGAGTTTTTTACAAACATGTGGCATTTTAGAGCGTTGTCGCTTCTGAAAATAAAATAAAATAATGTAAAGATGTAACTTGTAATCAGCCTATAATGTTTCCCTGCTGGGACTCAGGCCTCCTCTTCCTGAAAAGTCGATCGTCATCCACCAATTGGATACAGTCCAGTCGGTAAGAAAATTAATATACACACTTTATAAATCTTCTTTCTTTTTCGTGTGGTTAGCTCCGTGTGATTCTGTAAGATCTCATTCCAAACTTCGAATCTGAATTCGCTGTGAGTTTCTTGATTGGCATTCTAAAAACTCAGTTTATAATTCGAATTTACACTAGCGCCACCCTTGCAAGCGTGTCAGCAAGTTGAATTAAATTAACAGGGAGATTTTGACAGATAAAGTATGAGATGACGTTAGAAGTGACATTGGTCGCTTCGGAGCTCACTTCACTTCGCAAGTGACTAGGTGATGCTTACAGAATGCAAAATCAAGGTCATTTTGAACCTGCCTACACGAGTGGCGCGCGGAGGCGCTACGCCGGGGGGAAACTCCGCTGCCGCGGCAAATTGTCGCTCAGCGGGCGGACTTCCGGCGGGATCTCAAGGCGACATGGAGAGAGCGACTGTCGCAACCCCGTGCAGGGCACGCCACGATAGTGGCGGTAAGTCCCCTCTTTGAGGAGTGGCTGGAGAGACGCCACGGCGTCCTCACCTTCCGCCTGACGCAGGTTCTTACCGGACACGGCTGTTTCGGTCAGTTCCTGCACCGAATCGGGCGGGAGGAAACGCCCGGGTGCTATCACTGTGAGGATAGGCCGGAGGACACGGTGGAGCACACTGTGGAGGTGTGCCCCGCTTGGGTGGAGCACCGCCGTGTCCTCGAGGTGGCGATCGGCGGCGGCGACCACTCGCTTCCGGCCCTGGTTCGTGCCATGGTCCGGAGCGAGACGGAATGGGACGCCGTCACCTCCTTCTGCGAAGCAGTCATGCTAGCGAAGGAGGTGGCGGAACGTGAGAGGGAGATATCCTCACGTCCCGGCCGCCGCGGGAGACGCCCCGGGCGTCGGGGGCCACGTGGTGGCTTCCGGCCACCGTAGGCTCGGGCCTGTGGACGGGGAGCTATGGGCTAGCTCGCCGTCCGTCCGTCTCATGACGACAGGCCGTGTCGACGGCGCGTTCGTGTTCCACGCGCGCCTCAAAGAGAGTCAGCAACTGTGAAGGGGTCCGCAAGGGCCGAAGCCTGCCGGGGCTGCGGGACTATTCGAAAGAGATACCGTGGCCCCGGAACACAAAGGGCGAGGAAGGAACATGGATGGGTTTTAGTCAGTAAAAGTCTGACACTCCCTCCTGTTCCGCCCAGAGCGGGAGAAGTCATTTGATGATTTCCCATCCAAAAAAAAAAAAAAAAAAGGTCATTTTGAAAGATAAATTATACAATACACACATTAATCTGGAAAATTAGAAGTGCTTGTGTTGGGTTCGACTCGAGACCCAAGGTTTGGCAGCCCGACGACCAGACTAGGCAAATAAACATCTTGTTATTCTGTAGTGTGTGTGTGTGTGTGTTGAAATATTGTGCCTTCATCAATATACCTACTCATTTCATCTATATTACTATACTCTATGCTCATTTCATACACAATTGTCATTTGAATGAATTGATGTTGGTTGTGAATTTGTTGAAATAATTAAGTTTCCAGATTTTAGATTATATCAGCAACTTACCCAGGCAATTTATTTAAATTGAATTCCGTTTGATATTCGTCCACGGTGTGGACGTCGTTCCCATCTTCCTGGAGTGACCTAAAGTAATCTACCACCATCGAATTAATTGGTAATGAGAATAAATGCCCCATTTCTCAAAGCTGAAACATTAGTGCGTTTATTTTCACTATTACTGGTATTATTCATGTACGTATTGGAACTGCCCATAGTGAGACAAGATCTTAATTTATCTTTTAAGAGGGCGCATTCAGAAAGTTGGCAACCTCGCAAATATCTGTCAAATATTTACCTATTTTAATTAGTTTCGCAATATTACTGTATAGAAATAAGAAATATGGCTCAGAGCCAGATATGAATTACGTAGACGCGATTCTCTAAGAGAACTGTTTAAAGAAATTAATATCATGACAGTACCTTGTCAATACATCTATGAAAACATCATGTACGTTAGGAAAAATCTGCATTTATTCAGTAAAAGAGGTGACAGACACCACTATAACACTAGAAATAGGGACCAACTAGTTCAGCCAGGTTTCAGGCTTGCTAAAGTAGATTCATCTTTCATGGGGTACTGTTTGAAATGTTACAATAAAATACCTCCCCACATTCTTCAACTGAATGAGACGAAATTTAAATCTTGTATAAAACGCACACTATGTAGGCAAGCATATTATAAGTTGGGGGATTACATTGATGATAAAAACGCTTGGCTAAATGCTGGTCCTGCTCCACAACCATAGGGGCAAACTAATTGAATGTACTGGTCGGGCATTATTTGAGTCTATCGACACGCAAAGAAGAAGAATTGATTCCCATGTTAATGTATTGTGGAAGCTGCAGAAGATTGTAAAAATATACCCACTTGCATTGTATAGATTCCGGTTTTTAGTATTATATAATTGCATAGCACATGTGTGAGTACTTTGTACTGTTCAGCCACCACTTACATTTAGTTATCTTTCATTGACTTGAATATGCCTTGGTGGCTGAGAGAATGTCATGCTCACTCAAATGTCTCGCTGATGGTGGCGGGTGTGTCGGGTCATTTGGTTCCCTTAAATATGGTCGAGTTGAATGGCGCCGATACATGCGTCATGTTCGTGAACGGGCGCTGTCAGTTGGGACTGGTCATCTCTTAGCTGCCACGGTTCGTTCATTTTAATTACTTTATTTTTTAGTTTATTATTTTACTCTGGACGCTCTTAATGTGCACGTCTTTCTACATCGTTCTCACATATGTATAATCTCAACATGAATGATGTAACCAAGATTTTGTAACAATATTTTGATTTAAAAGAGTGTCCATGGAGTTTCTTGCCCGTTCTTCTCCATAGAGATCTACGTTTGGGAATGGGCAACTACAGTACTTTCTCAAGTTATTATGCCTTGTGACTGTGACTGTAGCTTTGCTTTTTAGTATTTTCGACATTCAAAAGTGCCGTAATGGTCTAATTGAAATAAATGATTTGAGTTTGAGTTGAGTTTGAGTTTGGCTAACTGGCTATCTAGAATATTGATTATGAAATGCAGTCATTAATATCGTAACACCGAATAATCAGTTTAAGATAAGAAAAAAACTATTTGGAAACTTTCCAAATGCCTTTTCTACACCTAAAACGGTTACAACATCAAATTCAGTGTTTTAATTGCATTTCACTATTATTATTCTAGATAGTGAGTTAGCCATATTTCTAATTTCCATACAGTAATATTGCCAAATTAATTAGAATAGGTAAATATTTGACAGCTATTTGCGACGTTGCCAACTTTTTGGTACGCGCTCTTAATACGAGCATAATCTTTCCCACTGCGGGGACAAAGGACTCCTCTCTGTGAGTGCGTATACGCGGACCCCACGTGCACCCAGTGCGGATTGATGGGGAGTGAGTGTGACTACACTCACATTTACATGTCTTCGAATTTTAGGTTCTAAGACATGCCGGTTTCTTTAAATAGTTTTTCTTCGCCATTTTGATAGAGTGCTGATGTAACAAACTCCAGAACGTAAAGCGTTCATGAACTTCTAAATCGGAATCGACGACACTTGGACCATTGCTATTAATACGAGAATATCAGAACATTTCGAAACTATTTCGCTTTAGTGAATTAAATACAATATACACCATAACATCCTACTAATATTATAAATGCGATAGTTTGTGAGTATGGATGTCTGGTTGTTTGTTACTATTTCACGCAAAAACCACAGAACGGATTTGGATGAAATTTTGCACACAGATAGTTTATAACTTGGATTAACACATAGGATACTTTTTATCCCGGTAGTAAGATCCCATGGAATAGTTATCAAACTTCACGCGGGCGAAGCCGCTGTCAGAAGCTAGTGCTTAATAATTAAACGTTTCCCTTAACTGCACTCGATTTTTCTATTCATACTCAAACCCGAACTCATAATTATCAGTTAATTCATACAACAAACACGTACATCAGGCAAGTAGTTCTCGAGGTAAGTCCACAAACGGACATACAAATACATACAGAGAGACGTTACCATTCACGATTTGTAATTAATATGTAGTGAATGATTATGATTGTGTCGATGTGATGTCTACATTACTTTAGTAAGTAGGTTCATATAATATAATACCAGCCTATTACTGTCCCACTGCTGGGCAAAGGCCTCTTCTCATACAGAGAAGGCACGAGCATTGATCACCACGCTTGCTCAAGACGGGTTGGCGATTTCAGACTTATATTCATTATAAGTCCAGGTTTCCCCACGATGTTTTCCTTCACCGATGTCTGTGATATCCAAGATAAACTTAGAAAAGTACATATGAATTGAAAAAGTCACATTGGTACTTGCCCGGATTTAAACCCACAACCTCATACATGGGAGGCGAAGCCTTAACCTCTGGGCCATCACTTGACATACTCGTATAATTGATTATAAGTAGGACAATGGTAGTCAAAGATATAAACACTCTTAGTTTATTATCTTACCAAGAAACATTGTTGTACTTAACAAACAACATATGATATTGTACTAACCTAAACTACCAACAATGTTGATTCTTATAATATTACTTCTAAATAGAGTATTTTTTAAGATACAAAGAACACCAACACTCATCATAATCTGCGTAGCCTTATCCCAACTATGTTGGGGTCGGCTTCCAGTCTAATTTAATGCAGCTGAATGCTATTATTGTATGTATTTGGAGCAATTAGCAGCAGAACACTACAGCACTGTTCTCAAAGATACCGGAATTTATATAAATTTAAAAAAAACATTGTTTACAAAACTTTTAACAATTTGTCATCGCCAGAATAGGTATCTAGAGTTTATTTGCCTCCCTATAAAATTGCGGAATTATTTTTAGTTTTTCGAATACACGACCCTTGCTCGAGCCTGCCCGCGATGCTGAGCCAGTAGTTTTAAATCAGCCCCTAAATAATCATCTCACTCAGGTCTAGTCTGTCCCCTTGCTGCCCTCCCCAGCGATGCCCTAAGCCGAGGCTTGTACCCCACAGGGGGTGCCCTTAGCACGCTGTCGCTTAGTTTATAAGTGTTTTGCCCCTGGCTGGAGGCCTCTTCCCCGATACGAACTCACCCCGTCCCTTGCTCGTGCCAGCCCGCGCGGCTGAGCCTGTAGTCCACAATCAGTTCCTAAATAATGACACCACTCCGATCCAACCTGTCCCCTTGCTGTCCTCTCCCAGCGACGCCCTAAGCCGAGGCCCGTACCCCGCAGGTGGTGCCCTTAGCGTGTCGTCGTTTAGTTTGTAAGTTTTTTGCCCTGGCTGGAGGCCTTACATTTAAGGTACCCACAGGATTGTACGGTTAAGCAGACGACAACCTCTCTAGGTTGAACTGCGAGAGAGATGACATTTTGAAAAAAAAGAAACCTGGAGGCCTCACACTCAAGGCATCCACAGGATAATCCAGTTAAACAAAAGCCGGCCTCATAGGTAAGACCATTCTAATAAAAACAATAAGATTCGCAATAAAACCATTAAATTTGAGGTAGGTATTATCCACATGTTACTTCCTTCCTTGAACTTTAGGCTAATAAAATCTAAATCAAATTCCGATATCTGTTCATCATATTTTTTATATATGTAAATTTATTTCATGCACTTACCTTTATGTGTCACATATAACGTCTCACAAATTCACAAATTCTTCTTCCGTTGACAAAATATTACTGATTACAAATACACCAGATGAACATTTCATTCACTCAACGTAAATGCGAAATTGCGAATGTATTCCCCGTAATTGATGACTAGTGTTACCAGTTTATAAAAATATTTTATGAACAAAGTGGAATTACGTTTCGTTTCATTTAAGTAACATTGAATGAAGTAAGGTAAGAAAATACACCGATTTTATTTTTATTAAAATATACAGGCAAAATAAAACAAATAATATTTTAACGCGTTCAGATTAATCAGACTAATAAACCTACGTAAGTCAAAATGTTTTAGAATAAAATACTCTAATGAATTTACTATTTATTCATGAATTAAAATACTTCCTTAAAATAGCCTTTGTTAGTGCAATCCACGTAATATGCTCACTAACTTATAGGTCAAATCTTAAAAATTATGAGAAACGAAACGTTCTAGCAATAAATCCCGAAATATTTTTTAAACTAGCAACTATTGTGCGTTACACATGTGGAGCGTAACGTTGAGTCATTGACCTCGATCAGGTAATCTCAGTAATGCAATTCCATCCGTTTGTGCACCAGAACCAGTTTTCGTACAATTTCGATGCCAATGTGCTATCTTAAAGCTAGAGCTAAATATCGTGATTCTGATTACCGACGAAATGGATATGAATAACATGTTGTAAAGTTCTTCATTCGTTATTATTGTTAGTTACTTTCGAGTAAAACAAGTGAAAATTAAGCGTCCGCACTAACAAAACTTATTTTTAATACTGTTTGTTTCGTTCCCACAAACAAACCGTGAAAACGTTTTTGTGGGGCATAGTTCTTAAGTCAAGATTTATATAAACGTTGTTTTTGATAAATAAAATAAAAGATAACAAAAAGTTAAAAAAAGGTTGTAAAGACTACCTCTTTGGTCTAGCACTGCACGAAGTTCTTGGTTGGGTCGGACAATTTTTTTTTGTGTTGTTCGTAATTCTGAAAGTTTTCGGTAGCAGCCTTGATATGAGTGTAGATTTGTGTTTGGGATAGGCTCGCCCCTTATTTAACAAAACTGGCAAAATGTGGATGTTCTATAGTATGTAGCAGCTATATGAAAAGTACTACCAGGCAAAATAATACCAAAATTTACTACAGCGCCATCTATGAAACAATTGAAGAACTAATATCAAAATTTACTTTACTTTTTATACTATGTTACTGTAGTACTTTTTGTACTGTCAAAACCATAAAAAGGGATACAAAAGACTAGGTAGATAAAAATACTAGAACACAAGTTTTCCATTGTTTAATTAATATAGTTTTGTTATTACAGTAATAAATATCCTAGCCGTAGAGTCCACATTATATAAACATAATCACAGGTCGATGTTTTCGTTAATGGCATCCAAAAGAATAATTTCGATGAGTTCGTTGACCTCATCCTGAAAAAAATGATAGATTTTAATCATTTATTGCACACAGAACATAATACTACTACTACATAATATTATAATATTAAGAAAGGAAAGACTATTTAGATAAAATCCTTATTGGATATTTCTAATATTATTATAGAAAGCGACAAAAATACCTATATTTTAAAGAAGTAAAGTTTTGTAAGTTTGGATGGTGGGAGTAATCTTCGGAACTACCGATCCGATTCGGAAAATTCTTTCACTAAACGGGAAACTAGTAATATCCGAGTGTCCGTCTGTCACAGCCAATTTGCTCCGAATCTACTGGACCAAATCAATTAATTTGGTAGGATAGTGTAATACTATGACCCATACACAAATGTGTTCGGGGGACAAATTAGAAAATAAAAAAAAAGTTTTGCAAACCTTACTGTGATAAATATCAAATGAAAGGGCTCGTTATGAGGATCTTGAATATATTTTTGTTATTATTGTAAAATAAATAGTTTTGATTTTATTCATGAAAGAAGACGAAAATTGACAATACCCCCCTGCGGGCCTACCATGACGTCTTAAAGCAGGATCGTTTTAATTTCGTGCCAGTGTGGGAAAGAGATGGCGCTAGACGTCCTCTATAGCTCCGTCTCTTACCCACACTGGAACGCGATTAAAACGATCCTGCTTTAAGACGTCATGGTAGGCCACCTGCGGGCCTACCATGACGTCTTAAAGCAGGATCGTTTTATTTGCGTGCGAGTGAGGGAAAGAAACGGAGCTATAGAGGACGTCTAGCACCATCTCTTTCCCTCAGTCGCACGCAATTAAAACGATCCTGCTTTAAGACGTCATGGTAGGGCCGCTGATCTCCGAAACTACTGTGCCTAAAATTTTGAAAAAAATACAAAATATAGTTCATTGCTTGTAGTTTACAGGAAAACCTATAAGAATAATATTAATTGAAAATAAAGTGGCCAACTCAATAGGTATAAGACTTGGGCATTGTACGGAACTCTCTCCACGCTAGTTCAACTTAGCCGGTTTTTTTAAACAATAACTTACGCTGAATTCTTCCAGAACTGCTGGGACCGTAATGGCGATGAAATCGTTGATGTCCTGAGAATAGTTGTCACCCTGGATGGCTAGTCTGATGTGGGACTATAAATGAAAAGGATTACAAATTAAAATAAAAAATAAAATAAATAAATATCGCTGGACATTACACACAGCGCCATCTAGGTGCCACACTAAGCAACGAGGCTTGTGTCGTGGACACCAGATAGTTGATATAATACATAGATACTTTTTGTTTGTAAATACATACTTATTATACATATAAACATCCATCGACTCGGAAACAAATGTACATGCTCATCACACAAACATTTGCCTCTACCGGGATTCGAACCCTGGACCCTAAGAACCAAGACAAGACAAAGAAAAACCAATCAATCAAGACAAATCAATACTCTCGTCAATTAATCAAGACTATCGGGGCGGCGCACGAGGCCTTTGGCTAGCATTGAGCCATTAAGGGCAGAAAAATAAAGCACCTTGAATCCTTATTAAAACTTTTGATTTCGATTTAAGAGGGTGCATTCTGAAAGTTGGCAACATCGCATAAAACTGACAATATTGCTTAGTTTTCATCAATTTGCTTATGTACGCGAAATCATAAAATATTGTTCTGTTATATATTTTTGATTGGCAATCAACAAAAAAAAAACAACTGGTTGTAAAAAAACAACTGGAAACGTCTCAATGCCTTTGTTATTCCTAAAACTACAACAACACCTATTTCAGTGGTTTCTTAACCAAAACTATAGTGCAACATTGAGCGATATAACACAGTATTATTGATTTATCTATCAAAATAACTAAATATTTGATAGGTATTGGCGGCGTTGTCAACTTTCAGGATCTACAGCCTTAAGGAACTCACAGTAATGCGTCCAAGATTGAAGTCAACAGTGACACCAGAGATTGTAATGCCAGAGATGATGCCGAGGTTGACGCGGACCTGTCCTACGATGATCGTGTCACGGACATCCACTCTGGAAGGAAGGAAACTTGTCATTAATAGGGATGCTGACTGAATAAAAAAAAATATGATCATGTTTAGTCCGTCAGTTAGATTATTGAAATATTGGATACGTGTTTTTTGTTTTATCCAATTAATAAAAATTGACGACGATAAAACGTGTCAAAATCATGGGCTTGTGACGTCACATTTGAGTATAAAATGTACTCAAAAGCGACGTCACATGAGTTTTCGACGCACTGTATCGTCTTAATTTTTACGTGAAAAAAGAAAAAATATGTGTCCAATATTTTTTGGAAATCTATTTGACGGACTAATTAGATTTTTTTGGTTTACCCTATTATATTATGTTTGTTGAGTGCTGAACATGAGATCCGATTTCCGGGTTGGACAAAGTGTTATTGGGTTTTTACATCACTAATTTCTTTGCATCCTCGCACGTGGCTCGCCAATTACATGGGACAAACATAACTGGCGAAATTTGGGTGTTCAATTCTTCAATCCCATTCTCACATAGAAATATTACAACGGTAATTAAAAAGAAACTGCTTTTCTACAAATATTGAAAAACCTACACGGTCAGAAATGGAACAACAGATTTCTTTTTAAATTATCGATGAAAAACTTCTATGTGGGAGGGTTAAGAGGACACAGCACGGCCATTTTTTCTTAAAAACGTAGTCCCGATTTTCTCCCTGGCCAGTAGAGCAATTTATCTTTTCCAATAAATCTATGACCACTATTGACATGTCCCTATGTTTTCTTTTTCATAAATTATTTATTAAAAGAGATATGATATACCTTCAATTTTTTTTAAATTGGTCAGATTTTCCGCTGTGTTCAGACATCCAGAAAACAAGTTTAAAAAAAAAAGAAAAAAAGTAGTTAAAACGGTCAAGTTTTGGAGAAGTTATCAGGGGACTACGAAACGGTTGTTTTTTAGTTCTCGCGCGGTCGTTTAAGCACTGTGCGACAGCAATACATTTTACAAATACCTATTTTTCAATTCTCTCGCCCTCAGTGTTTCCTCTTAAGAATAATGTAGGTACTGAATACGTGGTGACCGCACTCTTAGTGTAAATACTTTTTCGTTTAACCTACATGATGTGAGCACATCTAATAATTTAATTAAATGTAAAGAAAAGAAGAAAACTTCAAAAACGCATTTAAAACTACGTACGTAATAACATTATGTATGATGGAAAATTGTATGTAAGTTATCCGTGTGACGTCTTGAAAATCATATCAAAGATTACAATAAATTCCCACGTAATCTTATCTCCTGGATTTGTCAAACATGTAATTAGTACTTGAGTACTACATGTAATTGTATTAGAGACTAACAAATATTATGAAAGATAAATCATGATATTCTGTCGAATGACCAATTTGGTCGAGACGCCATTGTTTAACTATTGTGTCTACTTCGTGGACAGATCATGGGGCTAATCATTAAAACAATAAGTATGGCCGAATCACAAACAGTTTCTACATAGTTCCGGTATCAAGTAATCAACCAGATAAAATACGGTCAATACGAATGATAGATTTTAAAAAAAGTTGGCTACCTGACGCCCGGTGGATTTGAAACATATAAACGTGTTAATTGTAGAATTCAAAATTTTAATAAAAACCTATAACGAAATATGGTATAAAATAAATAAAAACACGTATACTATGCCCACATGCCGTGATGGCATACAAGTCGGTTTTACTGCCAAGGCGCGCCTATAGATATTTCATATCAAAAATAAATCCTAACTATCCTGCCCTTTAACAATTTAATTGGGGTCCACGGAATAGTCTTCTTCTCCCCCTACATTCCCTATATTTTGATATAAGGATGCTTTAAGAAAGTGTATTTAGAATATTGCAAATGGCTCTAAACTATTTATTTATTTACTTTTGTTTGCTAATAAACCAACATGATAAAACAACCTTAAGGATCGTAGTTCCTGTTATCAACACAAATATAATCAGTACTTTTGCCTCGAAATCAGAGTAATCTGGTCTGATGAGATACGTACAATTTGTAGTTAATCGCATGTTTTTATTGAAACAACATCAATCAAGTTTCGCAATAATGAGATATATATATATATATATATATATATGACATTGGGGTTTTATGTGGTAAACTACTGTTTAATATCGTATCCGTCTGATTTCATGAATTTTACAGTCTTCATAACCATAACCCTCTTTTTTTTTTCGAATCGGAAATCATCGAATGACTCTTCCCGCTCTGGGCGGAGCAGGAGGGAGTGTCAGACTTTTATTGACTAAAACCCATCCATGTTCCTTCATCGCCCTTTATGTTCCGAGGCCACGGTATCTCTTGCGAACAGTCCCGCAGCCCGCAATCACATTAGTATTATAAATGCAAAAGTTTGTATGTGTGTGTGTATGTGTGTATGTTTGTTACTCTTTAACGCAAAAACTACTGAACGTATTTGGACGATATTTTGCACACAGATAGTTTATAACCTGGATTAACACATAGGATACTTTTAATTCCAGTAATATGATGCCGTGGGACAATTATTGAAATCGACGCGGGCGAAGCCGCAGGCATCAGCTACTCTGCCATAATATGTTGACAGCAATGTCGAGCGTCACCTATGTCAAAACTGTCACACTACCAGACCCTGATATTTAATGTGCTGAAGTATAATGGCTGTAAAAGACCCTTAGCGAAGCCGAAAGGCACTTGTTCTCCCCGTCATTGCGATCATTTTTGTTGTGGACCATATGGATGACAGATGTGTGAGAGTACTCTATCTACAGCTCTATGTGTTATACTAACAACGGGCAGCTGTAAGTATATTGCCCCTTGTGTTATACTATTTCTGTTCCCTTACCTGCCATCTCCCTCAGCAGTCAATGTGTTTCCGAAGACAGTAACGTCTCCGTAAGCAACACCTGAAACGTTTAAATAACAACATCATTTTGTCTATTCTCATGATCAACTAGGCTACTAAATGGTTGCAACGTTTTTTTTTCCAGTCACTAGAATTTTGAAGCTCAGTCTGGTACCGAGAGTTGAAAATTAAACATTGAGTAGATGGAGATGCGCTGTTTTCGATTTTCAACGTTTAGCTCTATGCTGAGAGATGTAAATGCAGTGCAACCCTTCGAATGTAGGCTTACGGTTTGCTACAATATACGTACGGGCAGAGAAATGCAGGTGAGGTAGGACAAGCACGAAGTCAAGGTTGTTCCACAGAAGACTGTAGTTCATGTGCTCGACCACGATGTCACTCAGTCCAGTGCTGAGAATATCCTCCAGAAAAGCAGCTGCGTTGAAGATCCTGCGAATGATGGAGATAGTATTCAACAATAGCTTTTGCAAGCGGTATACGTTCATCATTATCATCAGCTTATTAATGCTCCCACTGCTGGGACACAGGCCTCCTCGACGTATACGTTAAACTGATAATAAAGAAGGAAATAGAGAGAGAGAAGGAAAGAAAGGAATGACGACAGAAAATGTATTAATAACAAAAAAAAAGGAAATGTCAAAATCTATTAAGTGCGTCAGATAGATTTCCAAAAAAATATTGAACACATATTTTTTCTTTTTTCACGTAAACACAAAATGAAGACGATACAGTGTGTCAAAAACTCGTGTGACGTCACATTTGAGTACAGTAAAGCAGAATCATATTATTTTTAGTCAGTCATCATCCCTATTGGGTTTGGGCCTATATTGTAATTGACAATCTTTCAATTCAGATTTTAGACCACGACATTGCTAGTTTCTTCTGTTCAATTCTCACCGTGAGAATTCGTCTTACGAATTTGTTTTGCAAACCTTAGTTGCGCTTGCTTTAGTTACGCTATACGAACATTCATTTTTGAATCGAACAGAACAGAACTAATGGGACTTTTTTTCCTACGAGTTCTACGATTTTATACCACCTTAGGTCGTAGGACTAATGGGAATAAACATCCTTATAGTCTTACCGTAGAACTGTGTAGTAAGTGGGAATGAACCAAAAATTATCCAAATTTTCAAAGCGAATGCTCGCGTTGATTTGGAAGATTTTCTAAAGAAAAACCTCAAGACAATAGGATATCAATTATTCCCTCTACGTCGATTCCCTTTACGTCGACTCGTGAAACAAATGACATCTGTCATCAAAAAATCACTTACACAGGCACGGGAAGTTCGTAGACGTAATGTTCCTTCTCGATGTGGAAGGGATCTAATCCATCATCTCTGATGGCTTGGCTGATCTCCTCGATGCCTTCTATGATCCGAGCCTCAATCGAGCCGGTAATAAACCTGGAGTCCCGGCTCGCTACTGTACCTAGCATTTGAATAAATAGCTTGTTAATTGTCAGTGTCTGGTTTATCACCCATAAAAGTTTATTTGGAAGTTCACAAATTCCTGGGATTCTTATAAAAAAATGTAAAAATTAAATGGTGTGCAAAATATTAAGTTTTAATCCCGCAGGGAAATCCAGGTTTGGGTACAGGATGGTTCGGGCGGGTCGCTCCCGAGCGGTTGTTGAGTCAACATCTCCTGAGGATACCTCGTGGGGGGTGAAACACTTTTCGAGCACAGCTTTGATAGCATGATTGTGACCTGCCAATTTTTGTACTTCTTCCTGGACGTGCATGTTTTTGTGAGGGGATATGATTTATCTTGCATCCGAGGCTGGATCTATTTCTTGTGGACGGTGAGCTATGGGCTAGCTCGCCGTCCGTCCGTCTTATGACGACAGGCCGTGTCGACGGCCACGGTTCCACGCGCTCCTCAATGCGATGATAGCAGAAAGGCAGGGGTCGATGCCTGCCGGGGCTGCGGGACTGTTGCGCCCAGAGCGGGAGGAGTCATTTGATGATTTCCCATCCAAAAAAAAAGAGCTGGATCTATTTGCTGTATTAAAACTAAATATTTTGCATAGTTTTATTTAACCCTGCAAAGTTTAAGTTCAAAAGTGACTAACCTGGTTCGATCAACGGCTTCGGGACTACGGAAGCACAGATACCCGCGACGAGAAGAGTGAAAGCAAGAATGGTCCTCATTTTGGTTTATTTTGCTGGAAAGGAATAATATGTATTGTTGATATAAGTTCACCTACAACTAGGAAAATTTGTGATTTCAAAATGACCATATTTTTTTGTTAAGTCCGTCTATAAGAGTCAGGTCCTATAATCAAACAATGCTGAGAAATTAGCAATTTTTGAACGTCGAAATTACATAAAGCAAAGACAGTGATTCAAAAACATCCACCCTGCACCACTTCTTGGTGTTTTGTGTGTTGCTGAATGATGAAGAAGAAATAATCTGTCTAGCTTCCGTTCAGTTTTGGACAAGCTGTGTTTTCCATCACGTTTTTAGTGAGAATGGACTAATATTTTCACTACAAAAACTTGAGAACCATTCGTTAGAAGCAACAATACAGCGTGTGTCAGAAAAATGTGGTCATATTAAGGGTGGGGCAACCGATTTTCTTTTCGCGATTAGGATGTTGGTTTCATGGAGAAAGTTCTTCACTTACAAGGTCTATACCATAAAATATTACCACATTTTATGATATCTGATACACGCTGTTTATACTGGTAACATTGTTGCTTTGCATGTGTTGCATGTGTATGTCACGGGCACACACAAGAAAATTTCAGATTTGTGAAACTCACACTCCACTTATTACAGAAAAATGTTTACACACACTGAAACCAGCTTACCTTTCAGAGGATCAAGTAATACTGTCACAAAAACATCCAATATTTATAACTATGATTTATTTTACACATGAATAAATAAAAAATACTTAAGATAAAGCCTACAGATTGTCAAGTAAGTACCTAGTTAATCCTTAGTAATCAGTTTAAATTGCATATGTACTGATTGGAAGGGATTAATTAATTAATCTCTGAATAAATTCTTCAAAAATAGTCAACACATATACGTGTACAATTAAAATATTCAGATTTTTAATATTATAAGATCTTATTAGCCGCTCGCTTGCTTTCGTTTGCAAAAAACCGTCGAACTTTCGCGGCCGCCTTCATTTTAACTTGATTTACAATCGATCCGATTGGCCTAGCGTAACTTGTTTTAATGTTTTGTGTAGACAATAAAATAAAGGATAAGGGAATGTTTCTTATTTTGACAAATGTTGTGTGTATAATATTTTTTATGAGACTAAAGTTAAGGTCGAGCATATTCTGCCGGTTTCAGTCAGAATAACTTGACATACGTGAAATTGTGAAAAAAAATTGCATCATTTTCATGAACTAAAATAGTTATTTGTACTATTGAACAATAAACAATAACGATAGCAGTAGAAAATCTTCATTCAAAAATAAAATAATCGACTCGCCATTGCACCAAACTAGATGGACCAGCATGGCCGATTAACTTCATTTAAAAATTGTAAAGAGAAATTCGTCGTATGATGTTGCAAACTTGCGTCCAAATACTAGATAATCTAATAGACTAGGCGTTTTGAAAGGACTTTAAAGTCTTTAACATAGAGTTTCGAATCGTTTAACAAAAAAAAAATTGTAACGATCGTTACCAAGAGCAAAGTTCGAGTTTTGGTTTTGGTAGCAATCGTTACCAGAAACAAGTTTAGATTCTGGCTAGACAGAAAGAAGGTGATAATGATTTAGGTTTTTCGGAATCAGGAATTTCGGGTTAAAAATAAAAATGACCAAACAAAAGTATACATATACTAGTACAAAATTTTAACACGAATTAAAAAAAATCTAATTCTGCTGTGTCTTCAAATACTCATTCATGTTATTCATTAATATAATTCCCAGGAGTACGTTGATTTCAGACTGAAATAGAAAACAGAAAATTTTAGTTATTGTACTGAAATAATTGGTCGCCTTACCACCAACGAATAACCAATCCTTATCGAATTTACAAGATTTGTTTTAGCGTTATCAAAATAGCCGTCACTATTGTCGTTGCAAGTAAAATCAACATCACGCTAGTGTTCTCCGCGGGGTTATGCAGAAGTCCCGTGCAGGGTCCACCGGGTAAAAATCCAGGCTCCGTGTTGCTACTAAAAATGTTTTATACTAATGACCTATCTTTTCTTGAAGTCTGTAAAAATTGCGATCTCACCTCCAAGGGTGGAAAGTACCACTGTGAGATTCACCCCATGACTTACTTAAAGGGTGTAAAAAGACCCTTAACGGAGCCGAAAGGTACTTGTTCTCCCCGTCATTGCGGTCATTTTTTTGTTCTAGACCGTACCTGGGAACCTTCTAGTTACGGAGATATTGAGGATCAAAGTTCCAACTTTTTCACAAGTTTTTTTATAACACATTTGCTCGTAAAGGGTCTCTTATTTCACCAATTTCAATATCGTAATGTATCTCATTACGTACTTGTGCTGTAAAGTAAAATGCACGGTTTATACTTTTTTAAATCTTAGCAAAGAGTTTTTATGTCAGAAAAGTGGTCAACATTTTATGAATAAAATTAACTTTGGGAGATGAAATATAATAAATAAAAATTTAATTATTTAATTTAATTAATTTTGACAATAAATTACAACCATTTATCTGTAACAAAAACACAAAAATATTAATTAACTTTATTAGTAATACTGGCTGTTTTTTGTGTCTTTGCCTTTAAAAAAAAGCGCTGATGCGCGCGCCTCACTCTTTTGTGAACAAGTAAAAATTATTCCGCGCGCTTTTTCTTTTCGCTATATTGTTTTTATTTATTTCCTCGCAAATATGTTATAAAACGTTGTATGACATAACGTGCGCTTTGATATTTACAGCCTCAGCTTTTTTATCGCCTCGCCTACGGCTCGGGCAAGGAATATCGCCTCGGCTGTAATTTTCAACTTACCGCGCTTATATCATAATGTACTATTTATTACATACTAGTCAATAATGTCAGATTTTTTATTTAAACACCTCCACGACTCCCGTACTATTCAATCCATACACCAGCACAATGTTTTGAGTGCGTTGAGTACAACGAAAAAAAAACGTGATTTTTAACCCCAAAAAAAAAATTGTTTCCCTGCGATAATTTATGCGTAAAGTTCTTATGCTTGGCTGACGGCTTCGTGAAAGGTCCTACACCCTGTATAGCAGCATCGTCATATTCTTGCCCTTCACGAATATTACTTCTTCTTCGATTCTCATTTTTATCAAGTGCTAAGATGTTAATGTTAGGTTAGGTTAGGAAAAATTCTTATCCTGCACGACCAGTTTCACGTCAGACTGTGAAGGAGAAATAAAATAATGAATTAATTTTACACGACAAAACTAAGATTTTCCATGGATATAGATCCATGGAAAGATCTATATCACGCCATTGAAGTCAATCCAGCAAAAATCCAGCTGTATTGAACAGTGTTGGATTGCAGTCCTTAATCGCAGAGACAATAATCAACGTGTAATACTGATTATAACAAGAAATTTCCCAATAATGCTAAGATTTCCTCCCAGTTTAACCAAATTTACCTGAAAGTAAATTCTAGATCAAACACATTCTATCTCTAGATAATTTCTAGACATCCTGCTTTTCTGGCCAACCAGTAGCAATTTCCATTATTTTGTAGGTACACCAAGTTTTATGAGCCGAAACGAAAAAGAGTTGAAATAAAATATGAATAAATGAAAACTTACGTCGATTCCTCCCATAGTGAAATCTATTTTTGTGCTTCTGAGCTAACATTGAAATGGATCTGACCTACGAAGCGCATGCAGTGAATCTCAACCCTGAATAGATGAAGATTTTTTATTAGAATGTGTTTGATTGGAATTGTCTTCCACATTAACAGTATTGTAAAATGAAAGACCTTACTTCCCAGAGGAATTCATTTTAAATGTTTTGCCGAAAACAGTTGTCTCCGTTGAAGCGGCATCTGCAATGGAACCGACCGATGGATCAACAATTAAGATTTAAAAACCTTTTGGCAATTTTACACGATTCAAACTAATTCATCCACTTTTTTAAAAGGCGCAGAAATGATAAGTGAAGCCAATATTGCATGAGACACTTTTATGTTAATCAAAATTTCTGTTTTTTTTTTTCATTAATATGTGTAAGTGAATCATGATCAAGCAAGTAGAATAATATGAGAAATCAACCGCAAATATCTTCTACATTACAACATATTCCTGCGTTTGTCCACTTTTCATTAAAATGCATGAAAGCAAATGCCAACTTTAAATCATTAAAAAAAACAACTCAATTTTACCTACCAACACTGCCATCAATAAGAGGGAATTCAATGTTGTTATATATGTGTGCGTGCTGCGCCACGCAATATGTCTTTAGACGAATAAACGTCAGTGCGTTACTAGCAGCCTTGTGTATCACTCGTTCCGTGCCCACCTATGTAACAAATGTCAAAGTTCAAACGAGATGAGATGATGCTGTAACTGGCGTTGTGTAACACAACGTTGCTCAGGCCATTGCTCAACAGCTCTTCAATGAAATAGGCGTGGTTGAAGTTCCTGGTAGAAAAAGTGCTACAAATTATTTACACAATTTATGGTAACATAATTTCAAAATTTGTTATCGAGAAGGCCTAGACCTCATTCAGTCAGACATTCTTTCAGCAATATCAATGTTAGAAAGGAAAGATGTCAATCATGTTAAATAGACAGTGGAAAGAAATAAAATGTCCGCTCTGGCCTGGAGTCTAATAGTATGCTAGAGTATATTGTATGCTTAAAGTTGTATAAGAATAGTTTATGACGTAAATAATAATAGATGAATTATTTGTTATTATCTTAAAGCTATCCTGCAGGTTGCGGAAAATTCTGTGGCTAGGCAACAACCTGGATTTCTTAAAACTAATATTTAACATATACACAGGTACAGGTAGTGTGTAATTACGTTCTGCATTCTCGATATACAGGGGATCCAAACCAGCTTCCTTGATAGACTGGCTCGCATTCGCGATGGCATTTTTAATGTAGCTGCTCACGGAACGCTCATCATTGAAATCAACTGTAAAGACAAAAGCATTGTGTCTCGTAAAATGTTTTCTTTGTGAGTTATAGCCTTATCTATTTAGAAGATTGTTTTTTTTTTTCCTGTTAGGCCTATACCTTGATCTCAATTTCGCCTGAAGAATAGCGACGAAGGAGGTCTGCGATAGAATAATTGCCTCAGTAGAGGCAGATAGGTTAAAAATGGGGGCAACTCAGACGCAATATAATTACGCTGCATGTAATACAGGGTGGGGCTCAAAAAAGATGTACTTCTTGAAAAAATTTCGCGGTCACCTGTTTGTCCCTAAATTTTAGTATGTCTAAAAAAGTTTTTTTAAAGAATTTTATTTTTTGCATTAAATTTAAAACATTACAAAGGGATGGGTGTAAATAAAGTACACAAAACTTCAATATTCACAAAATTATAGTTCATCAAACTTTTGATATTTTTTTTTTGCTCCATACAAAACATAAATGTCCCAGCGCCGTCCGTCAACAATGTTTGATTTTTTATTTTTTTATTTCGTTGTTAATGTTATTTCTTTTTGTCTTTATTGTTAGTATGGGAGTTAATTTAAAGTACTTTGTCAGAAAATCTAGCAAAATATTACAATTACTTAAAATTCAACAAATTTAAAAAATGTCCGTTAAAATCTTCTAGTGTGTTACAAGTAATGTGTTGCTCGGTAACTTTCGTATTTTAGTCATAATCCCACCAGAACTTGTTTTGTAGGGTGGCAGCACCATTTAGCAACAGCTATCAAATGTCAATTTATAGTCAACCATTTTAGTCTACCCACAAAAGTGAGGTGACTTGTTGGGGTGTTTTTGGTCATCAAAATGATTGGAAATTAAACAAAGAATTTTCAAGAGATGTGTTTATTTTTCACTATAATGAAGTACAGATACTAAATAAATACCTTTGTATGTCGTCTATTATGGATTTCTTTCCTAAATTTCTTTGAAATTGCGGCTGCTATAATCAAATAAACACTAAAAAATTCTCGTGTGTTCGCTCCGGTGTGTTATGGTGTGTTACATGGTGTGTTACGTAACACACTGGATAGCATTAAGCTTGGTTTACATTGTCTTTAACCGACTGCGGTGGAGTCCAAAAAGGGGATATCATTTTTGCTTGCGTGTGCATAAACGAGTATAAGAATATCACATTTTGACCTAGAAGAGCAAATATTACTAAAAAGACAATGGAGATAAAAACGATCCAAATAAGAACTAATACAGAGCTGCAATTTGCAACTTAGGAAAATTATTTTTTGCGGGCTAGGTCAATGTCGTGACCGTTTAGATAACATTAATATTTGTTTTTGATTGTAATAATATTTCTAACGTTAACAAAAGCAAGTTCCTCTTTAATTTAAACTATAAACATAATTAAGTATTTCAATTTCCATTTGAGAAAAGAATAATAAAAACGGAGTGCAAAAAGCTTACTTCGGGTTTAAAAACCTAACAGTGACTTATGTTTTTGTAATTGTCTCCTCAAGCCCTTTATTTTGATATCCCACACATGGTCATCATTACTCGTAAATGTGGTAAGCTTTTTTAGTAAATGTTCGTACTGTAATCCTGCCTTTATAGAGTTCTAGCGTGTTACAATATTTCCCGTGTGTTGCATACGAACATGTGTGTTACAATTTCTAGTGCGTTATGGTACAAATTTTGTGAGCCCCACCCACATGTGATATTCTAGTCACCGTCGATGCGACTACTGGTCATGAGGGGAACACTCAAAAAATCCGAAAAACTAAACTCCGAAAGTGACAATTCCGAATTTCATAATTCCGAAGAATCAAATGTTAGTAGTTAGTCCGAAAAACTTGCTAGCTGGCATGTGGAGCGTAGGGCGAAGTTGTGACAGAAAGTGGGTGTATAATGTGAAATGCGAGCGTACCGACTTTATTCAGATATAAAACATCATTGATATCGATAAACTTACTTTCATTCGCATCAAATTGACGAAGAGCATTGACCCATTGAGCATTGCCTATGATGAAAAAAGTGATAGCAATGACGAACTTCATTTTGAGTCTATTGAGTAAATCTGCAATAAAAAGATTCTAATTAGAACCTTCTTGTTAAAAAAACCACCATTAAACATAAAGACTAGTGTTACAGACGTCCGGTACTGCTTATACCAGCTCGACTTAAATAATTCTGATTTGATTTTAATAAGTTGCTTAAGTTGCTTAGTTAATTGTAAAATTATTATTTAGTGATTTTTATATTAGTTTAATTGTTAGTAATGTTAAATAATGAGAATACATACTTTATGGCACCTTCCGCTTGTCAGCTTCCGGTGCGCCGAATATTATATTATGATTAGTTAAGGTTTTAATGATTATAACAATAATTTCGTTACTAGCAGTTAATTAATACTACACAGCTTATTGAGTGATTTGATTGTACTGTTTAGGTTTTTGTAGAAATGTATAAAAGTCGTTGCGTCGGGATTTTGAATGCAGTCGTTTTGTAACCGTCAAGTAGAAAAGTTAAAGTGGAAACTCTGACCAAAATAAATTCGTTCAAGTGCAACCATCATTTTATTTGGACCATCGAATCTGACCACCTTCTACACTAGATAAACTTCAAGTCCGAGAAAGAATAATGAAAACTAACACATAACCAGAAATCCTTACAATCCTTACTTACCTAACAAACTCCAAGGTTGCAATAAAGTGCAGACCAAATACGCCTAGTTTATATATCGATCTGAATTAATTAATGGCTAATTAATGTTGGCACATGCAACCATTGACACACTTAAGTACCCAAATTGAGGGTTTTTGTTTGACAAATCAATGTGTTTGTTGGTAGAAAATCGTAGAGCAATGAACCCGTTAAGGATGATTTTGATATCATCTCACAGTCTAAGGTAGTCAAAACCAAAGAGACATTGTTATAAACTTACAAGAGTGGTTAGTGAATCACGGCCTCAATAATAAACTGCCAACAAACAACAACCATAAATGGGGCACCATGGTTGTTGTTGGTTGAATGGCAGTTGATTATATTATAAGATACACATACAGTGTAAATGCTCACGAGGATGCCTAAATGCAAGATGTTAAGTAAGGCAGAAGAGGAACATCGACGGCGACGAATGGAACTAAGATATTGACAGCTTTGTGTTGTTATTTTCTGATAGTTTTATAATTATGTTCTTTATTCCAGTAATATATTAGTTACTTTTGCTTTTGTGGCTTTAAAATGTGATAAAACTGTACATCCATAAAGCTTTTGACAAATGAACTAAGAACAGAATACTAAAGACCGGCCAAGTGCGTGTCGGGCCACGCGCAGTGTAGGGTTCCGTAGTAGCCCGTTATCACGATATAGGATGAACCCGTTGGTACGGCGTCATCTAGAGTGTGCGTTACCCCAGCCAGATCTTGTCAAAAATCGTCATCTAAGTGCAATAGATAATTAGAAATACAGTTTCTGTAAGTGGTAAGCTGATTTTTAAATTTGGTATGCTGATAGTTTTTTAATTATTTGATAAAAACACTTCCGGCTGGAGTAACGTTACCCCAGCCAGATCTTTTGTTTTCTAATGGATATTTTGAAATAAATCTTATGTAAAAAATTAGAATTCAAAAAATTAGAATTAATCAATTTGAAATAAATGGTATAACTTAATTTGTGTTTGTATTTGCTATGGTTGCGAAGATATTTAAAATCCTGCTGGGGTAACGTTTTACACGATGGCTGTATCTCGGAATTGGCTATACGGATGATTGTAATATTTGTACATGAGATCTGGCTAATTAGTTTTAATTTGGTACGCAACAAACGAATCCACTTCAATGCACCGTTTTGAAGTTATTTGAGTAAATAGAAAATATGCTTTAGTAGGTCCTAGCACGTCCAATAAGCGCTCCAAAGACTAAACTTAAACGTTATTATATAGGTAATTACTGTTTATAAATGGTACCGAAGTTTCATTAGTATACTATAAGTAATTAAAAAGTTATGACGATGTTCCGGCCACGGCGCGCAGCTAAGTTTTTTGACGACCGATTAACCGAGTTTACTTTAGTAGTGGTAACTGAATCTTATATCAATAATTAGCAATACAGTTCAATTATATACATGTGAAATTTTAGATTTGTAGACTAATTAATTAACGAGATAATCGAAAAAAATGATGAATGCGTGGTAGCCCGACCAAATCTAGAATGTTATAAAAAAGCGGCCGCGCAATACATAATACCAACCTTCTAAAATTATTAGTATAATTGTCCTTAAAACTTGGTACAGTCACGAATAAAATTAGTTTGATTGAAAAATTAAACCTACTATACTAAATGTTTAAATAAACTTTAAATTGCTCAAAGTAAGTGTCCACTATGCCATTCTTATATCCACCTACCTACGTTTAACCATTATATCGATGAGGTAGGTAGGTAGGTACCTACTTACTTACCAATTTACAAGGTACAAATAGCGCTTAATTAGTTTTTAGTTAATTTTTATATTAAGTATTTAGGTAAAGGAATTTATTATGATATTTTAATATGACAAGGTAATGATAATATTTATGATAAGGTAAGGATATGTAATAGGTATGGGCTTCGTGGCTCTAATTAAATAAATAAAACGAATAAAAAATTCCTTTATGACAAATTATTGCCAATATTCAACTTATTTTCTTATTTTTATTGACTTGAGTATTTATTATCAAGTTTTTTTTTTTGTTTTAATAAGTTTGGGTAACCAACAGTAGATAGATAATTAAGAATAACTAAATCAATAATATTATAATATGAACTTAATTAACCTTACCTTAATTAAAATATCTGCATATGATCATCATCATCTACATAGATAGGTACTCCATATTTTGTATTACTTACGCATTATTATTTTTGAAATGAATATTCCATTATAAATATGTTTTACTTTACCACTTGTTTACCCGTCTGTACTAAACACGTTTTATTCTCACGTATTATCCTGTAAGTTTTAGAAGGTTGGTATTATGTATTCCGCGGCCGCTTTTCTATAACATTCTAGATTTGGTCGGGTTACCACGCATTCATATTTTTTTTCGATTATCTCGTTAATTAATAAGTGTACAAGTCTGAAATTTCACATGTATATAATTGAACTGTATTGCTAATTATTGATATAAGATTCAGTTACCACTACTACAGTAAACTCGGTTAATCGGTCGTCAAATAACTCAGCTGCGCGCCGTGGCCGGAACATCGTCATAACTTTTTAATTGCTTATAGTATACTAATGAAACTTCGATACCATTTATAGACAGTAATTACCTATATAGTAACGTTTAAGTTTAGTTTTTGGAGCGCTTATTGGAAGTGCTAGGACCTACTAAAGCATATTTTCTATTTACTCAAATAACTTCAAAACGGTGCATTAAAGTGGATTCGTTTGTTGCGTACCAAATTAAAACTAATTAGCCAGATCTCATGTACAAATATTACAATCATCTGTATAGTCAATTCCGAGATACAGCCATCGTGTAAAACGTTACCCCAGCAGGACTTTATTTACAGCAAGCAGGACTTTAAATATCTTCGCAACCATAGCAAATACAAACACAAATTAAGTTATACCATTTATTTCAAATTGATTTCTAATTTTTTACATAAGATTTATTTCAAAATATCCATTAGAAAACAAAAGATCTGGCTGGGGTAACGTTACTCCAGCCGGAAGTGTTTTTATCAAATAATTAAAAAACTATCAGCATACCAAATTTAAAAATCAGCTTACCATTTACAGAAACTGTATTTCTAATTATCTATTGCACTTAGATGACGATTCGACAAGATCTGGCTGGGGTAACGCACACCATCTAGACGTAGCTTAGTGAAACTTATGATAATTTTTTATGGTTTTTTAGTTTCTCTTTTTATTTTAGATTTTGTTTTTCAATGCAAGTCTTTATGCGTTACAAACAAGCAACTACTTCATCTAAGTCACTTTAAAGGTCACGTTATTATCCAACACCCAAGTTCAACGACTATTACTGCTAAATTAATAATGTTGTCTTAACCGCTATAGTATTCCTTGAAATTTCATGAAATGCACAATCATCATGATTTTTTCCAGATTTTTCAAGCCAGCAGTTTAGCTTTTAGAGTAATTTTCATGAATTTTATAGTATCAGACGTGGGAAAAACCCCAAGTCTGATTTAAAATAACTAAACATACGAGTAGGTATCTTGTATTCTGTAAATAATAGGTAAGACATTTTATTCGACAAAAAAAACTATTAACAGTTTTTAGATTTAGAACTCCAACCATCTAATTCCGCTGTGCCTTCAAATACTCGTTCATGTAATCCATTAGCATAATTCCCAGGAGCTCGTTGATTTCAGACTGAAAGAAAAAAAGAAAACTTAATAAAGTAACAAATCCTACTTATATTATAAATGTAAAAGTTTGTGAGGATCAGTATGGATGTCTGGTTGTTTGTTACTCATTCACGCAAAAAATACTGATCGGATTTAAATGAAATTTGGCACACAGACAGTTTATAATCTGGATTAACACATAGAATACTTTTCATCCCGGTAGTACGATACCGTGGGACAATTATCGAAATCTACGCGGGCGAAGCCTAGCTAGCTTAAGCTAGTATTAAATCTTTATGAAAAAAATCGGCGGTAGACTTTTGCTGCTTTGTGCCAATAGGAACCAGCCAGAGGGCTAAGCTGTATTAGGCGAGACGACAATAAAATCTAATTAGTCCGTCAGTTAGATTATCAAAAAGTATTTGACCCGTGTTTTTTCTTTTGTTACGTAAACCAAAATGGACGAAGATATGACGCTTTTAAAAAAAAAAACTCAATACGTCACGCCTTGATATAATTTTTAGCTAGTTCTGACGTCACGAGCCCCCACTCCTCGGGAGTGGGGGCTCGTGACGTCAGAACTAGCTACGTCTCGTGACGTTTTGATGCGTTTTATCTTTTGTCAATTTTCATTGATTTACAAAAACAAAAAATGCAATACTCTAACTGACGGACTAAATAGATTTGCAATTTTTTGATACTGTCGTCATGCCTATTGTTTTGTGTGTGTAGCTATTTTAATCTGCATACATTGCATCCCATTTCGTCAACCATAAATTTCAACAGTTTTGTGCTCTATTGATGGTAATAAGCTTACATTCTACTACATAGGATTTAAACATAACTTGCGAAATCTGGGTGTACTATTAGGTAGATCTATGCCTAACCCTTCAGGAATTACAGGCGTGATATTGACTTTCGATAACAACAATAATAGATTACACCTCTAAGATTGGAGACAATAATTATAGATTCACCGTAGACTAGCAGCAGTACACGCAACCCTTTGAAATAGGTGACAATATAAACTTACGCTGTACTCTTTAAAGGTCTCCGGCACAGTCGAGTTAAAGAACTTGTTCATTTTCCCCGAATAATTCTTATCCTGGACCACCAATTTCACATCAGACTGTAAACATGAAGCAGAAAAATTTTAAAACTGCCAAAGTTTGTGGGGATGGATGTTTCTTACTATGAAACTCTACAGTAAAATAGCTTTTACATCAGAATAATAAATAGGCTATAATTGTTATAAAGATTTTTAACAAACATGAATTTTCACAGACGAAGCCGCGGCATGGATCTTTTTAATAAATAATAATATGCAGCGATAAAAGTGTCTAAGGGCTGAGTATCAAACTCAGAAGCAATTGGCGTTTATCCAGCTATGGGTGATCTAGTCTCATAAGGATGAATAGCCCAGTCTAGTATAATCTAGACTGCCTCGTTAGCGTTAAAAGCTGATTATGCTAAACATCTTCCCAACAATGCTGAGGTTTCCATGCAGTCGTACAAAGGATTTCAGTCAAGTTAATTCAGTAACCAAAATTTATTTTTATTTATGTAAACAGAAGTTCAGATAGGTTGACATGAGCAGAAGCTGACAAAGTATTCTTTGCCAATAGTACCAAACTCATACAACATAGCATATAAACTCACTGCGATTCCTCCCATAGTGAAGTTGATCTTTGTGCTCCGGACAGAGATTCCCTTGGAGAGGCTAACATTGAGATGGATCTGACCCACGAAACGCATGCGCTGAATCTCGATCCTGGATAGAAAAAACTTCCCTTTATCAGAATATTTTGGCATTTTGTAATAGAATTTTATTTCTATACTAAAGTATCTTTTTGTTCCAGTGGAACGGAGTGAAGAGTTACTGCTAAGCATAAAGACTTGGATTCGGTTCCCAAGTCCTAGGTTACTAAATGTTTCTCTCCAGAATTTCTCAGTAGCAACCCGTTACCCGGAGTATGGATGTGTGCCCGGTTGATGGCAATAGCCTCGCCCTCTAGTACATGGATCTATAGGTTGGTATAAAGGGTGTAAAACACCTCTTAACGAAGCCGAAAGGCACTTGTTCTTCTTGTCATTGCAATCATTTTTTTGTTCCACACCTTACCTGGGAACCTTGTAGTTACGGAGATATTGGGGGTCAAAGTTCCAACTTGTTGACAACTTTTTTTTTTTAAATACAAGTTTTTTATGTAAGATTTTTACTTTAAACACCTCCCCGTACTATTCAATCCATCCATCAGCACAATGTTTTGAGTGCGTTACATTGAGTTCTACCATAAAACATGATTTTTCACACCAAAAAAAAGTCGTTTCCCAGCAATAATTTTTGCGTAAAGTTACTTAGTTTGATGTACGGAATGCTTGGTTGACGGCTTCGTGATGAGGTTATTTACACGCTGTATACATCCCTTCGGTGAAAAAAAGCTTTGACATCATGAGTGTTTTCTACGTCATTTTGTTTTTTTTTTTTATATTTAAATCAAGGTTCTTACTTTCCAGAAGAGTTAATGTTGAATGTTCTACCAAACACAATAGTCTCCGTTGACGCGGCTCCTGCAATGAAACCGTCAAGAATAGAGTGAACGAGATGAATAACATTAATAATAGAAGCCTTTAGCCAATTTTAATTACCTCAGTTCAACTTAATTTAACTTCCAATCAGGTCAATAAACACATGGAAGTTTACCCAGAGTTCCATTGGATATGGCGTCATTCAACTACTAAATCGAACCGCAAACGATCGCGCACCGGAACTTGCTTATAATAAGTAATCGGTCCGTGTAAGATTTTCTATTGAAAGGCGGCCGGACAAGAAAGCCAACATTCAATAAAGCATTTTTATGTTAAACACGGTTAAATTTAGTTAGCATGATCATCTAATAATTTTCCCCACCCTGGGACACAGGCCTCCTCTTTCCCCCCTTTCTCCCCTTCAAACCAATTGTTTGGTCCAATTTGATTGCTTCCATGAAATTAAAAGTTGTAAGTGAATAGTGTAAAATTGCATTAAGAAGTTACATTAAAATGCATGCAAACAAATAGCTACTCTAAATTATCTCTCACACAACTCAATTTTGCTTACCGACACTGCCGTCGATAAGAGGGAATTCAATGTCAAAGCTAAGACGGGAGTAGATGATGCTGTAACTGGCGGTGTGTAACACAATATTGCTCATGCCGTTGCTCAACAGCTCTTCAATGAAATAGGCGTGGTTGAAGATCCTGAAAAGGGTATCACATTCTTAAGAGCGTACAATGTTCAAATATACACTCCTCTGTACATAAACTAGGGAAACTCAAAATTGAAACAGATTTTTTACGAAATGGTGGTTCCAGGCGTCGGTGTTGAAATCGTGTTTAAGCGCTTTAGTTTGTGTGGAAAGTGTTGACAATGAAAACTCTAGCAGCGGTAGTTGAGGCATTTTGTGCTCTATGGAGGTCATAAAATAAATCCTAAATCTAATAAGTGTATCATAAAGTCTAACAAATTCATTGTTATCGACACGAAGACAGAAACATTGATTTTTCTGCTCTAGTGCGTGCGATATTTACTGTTATAGCTTCAGCTCACGTCGTGGTAGAAAGTATCAGGAACAAGGCTGCTTGTCTGGGTTCAAAGACTCTTTACATACTCTTCGAAATTGCCATTATTAGTATATAGATTATAAAATATACTCACACAGGTACAGGTAGTGTGTAATTCCGTTCTTTATTCTGGATGTACAGGGGATCCAAACCAGCTTCCTTGATAGACTGGCTCACATCCTCAATGGTGTTTCTAATGTAGCTGCTCACGGAACGTTCACTATTGAAGTCAACTGTAAATGCATAAGTTTTACGGCATTTTAAATGCAAATAAGGCAGACTGCAGCAACACGTCTGGTTTATATGTAATTCAATAGTCCATCTTCTGCCTAGCCTTTTACCAACTATGTTGGGGTAAGCTTCCAGTCTAAACGGATGCAGCTGAATACTAGTATTATACATGGAGCGACTTTCTATCTTACCTCCACGTAATCTATCTAAATACACTCGAGAGCAATGAATCCGGGTCACTTAAAGAATGTTAAAAATCTCGGAAACTAAAAATGATAGGTTAATGCAATAAATTGTATTTAATAGAAAATGTAATACTCCTTAAATGAAAGTAAAAAAAATATGAGTCACCATACATTTTATTAACACAAAATTACATAAAGAAAAAAACTGCTGATCTCTCCTTAAAACAAAAATAGGAAACATGAAATTTTTGAACTTTATTACGATTTTCTTGAATTTTAATACTTCGTATTGCCTCCTCGTGCTTCCATTACTGCGTTTACGCGGTTTGGCATGCTGTACACCAAGTTCCTTATACGATTTTGGGGAATATTCTCCCATTCCTCTGTGAGAGCAATTTTGAGCTCACGAAGCGTGATTGGGGGAGGGTTTCGTTGTTTTACTCATCTGCCTAGCTCGTCCCAAGCATGCTCGATCGGGTTGATATCCGGGCTGCGCGCTGGCCACTCCATACGAGTAATGTTCATCTCTTGAAGGTAGTCATTCACAATCCTACCTGTATGAGGTCGGGCATTGTCATGCATAAATATAGCATCCTCACCTAAATTGACCATAAATGGACCAACGTGATCATTGAGGATTTCTTCCACATATCTTACGCTAGTTAAAGAGCCGTTTTCTATGATCACCAGCTCTGTGCGACTTTCAGAAGAAATTCCGGCCCACACAAGTACAGACCCACCACCGTAGGCTACTTTTTCTTCGATGCATGCTTGCTTGAATCTTTCCCCTGGTCTTCGATACACTCTGTGTCTTCCATCGTGCTTGTAGAGCATAAATTTTGATTCGTCGGAGAACATAACTTTTGACCAATCTTCAATACTCCAATTTACGTGGCTCTGGGCATATCTTAGTCTTGAAATACGATGCCCACGCTCCAGTTTAGGGCCGTTTGCAGGTCTAAGGGGTTTTAAGTTAGATTCAGCAAGCCGACGTCTTACTGTCCATGCACTTGGGTTACTTCCTCCGAGGCGTCGAAACTGATTTGTGAGTTCAGTTCCTGTGAGAAAGCGATTTCGAAGCATGGTGTTCACCAAGTATCGGTCTTCTCGTGCTGTGGTACACCTGGTTCTGCCCGTTCCTGGTCTGCGTAGGTTAGAACCAGTTTCTTCGTAACGTCGGAGAACTCTTTGTACTGTTGACAGCAACACACCGACAGTCCTGGCTGTATCGCGCTGACTCCGGCCGGTTTCCAGCATTGTAAGTATTCTGGTGCATTCTTCAGGCGTAAGCGACATAATTTCAGCTTGAATAATGAATATAGAGCACTATCAACATGGTTTATGTACCCACATAAATGACAGATTACAAACAAAAGCAAAACCAAATGCTGTAATTTCGTAGTTCCATCTTCGAAAGTGGCCCTTTTTCAAATTTGATTTTTTTATGATATAACTATACAATAACTAAGAAGTTTTAATACCTTCATTTAAGGAGTATTACATTGTCTATTAAATATAATTTATTGCATTAACCTAGCATTTTTAGTTTCCGAGATTTTTAGGATTCTTTAAGTGACCCGGATTCATTGCTCTCGAGTGTATATAAAAGAAGAAACTGACTGACTGACTGACTCATCTATCAACGCACAGCCCAAACCGCTGGGTCTGCAGCTTCCAAATTTGGCAAGTAGGTTCCTTATGTGGTCTAGGGGTGCACTAAGAAAGGATTTTTCAAAACTCACCCCTTAAGGGGGTTAAACAGGGCTCCAAAGTTTGTATGGGGAAACAAGATTAGTTAGACTATTTTAATCGAAACTTCACAGGAGTGTTCCTATTGATAAATGAGTAGAAACGGGTTTCAGGTTTTTTCAGAATTCAACCCCTAAGAGGGGGAAATGGGGTGACAAAGAATAAAAATCAATGCACAGCCTAAACCGCTGGGTCTACAGATTCCAAATTTGGCAAGTAGTTTCCTTATGTGGTCTAGGGGTGCACTAAGAAAAGGTTTTTCAAATTTCATCCCCTAAGGGGGATAAACGGGGTTCCAAAAATTGTATGGGGAAACAAGATTAGTTAGACGATTTTATTCGAAACTTCGCAGGAGTGCTCCTATTGATAAATGAGTAGAAACGGGTTTCAGGTTTTTTCAGAATTCAACCTCTAAGAGGGGGAAATGGGGTGACATAGTCTAAAAATCACAGAATAGCCTAAACCACTGGGTCTACAGATTCCAAATTAGGCAAGTAGGTTCCTTATGTGGTCTAGGGGTGCACTAAGAAAGGATTTCTTCAAATTCTACCCCTAAGGGGATTAAACGGTACTCCAAAGTTTGTATGGGGAAACAAGATTAGTTAGACTATTTTATTCGAAACTTCACAGGAGTGCTCCTATTGATAAATAAGTATAAAAAGGGGTTCGGGTTTTTTCAGAATTCAACCCCTAAGAGGGGGAAATGGGCTGACCAAGTCTGAAAATCAACGTTGGTATAGTTTGTATGGTGTATTACAAAAACAACGATTTTAAGATTGAAAATGGGTGCGATGGGGTTGAAATGTCTAAAAATCAATATGGGTGTCGTTACCGAGATTATCAAGGGTGCTGATTACGAATATGGCATTTATTTTGATATCCAGAAGATGGTGGATTTGACTTCTATGCAGGGTTATTTTAGATTTATTGTCAAAACGATGATGTTGATTGTGATAGTGATTGTGATTGTGATGGTGATTGCAATGGTGATGGTGATTATTATTATATTTAGTTCCCTTCAAAATGTTTGAGTTGAATGGTGCTGATCTATGCGTCATGTCCGTGAACGGACGCTGTCAGTTGTGACTGGTCATCTCTCAGTTGCCATGGCTTATTTTAATGAATTATTTTAGTTTTCTAATCGTTTTTTTTTTGTTTTGTTTTACTGTGGACACTTTTAACGTGCACATCTTGCTACATTGTTCTCACATAATATACCATCTCAACATGAATGATGTAACCAAGATTTTGTAACAATATTCTGATTTAAAAGAGTGTCCATGGAGTTTCTTGCCCGTTCTTCTCCATAGAGATCTACGCTAGGGAATGGGCAACTACAGTACTTTCACAGTTTTTATGTCTTATGACTGGGACTGTAGCTACATTTAATTTTCATCTTTGTTTCGACAATTCAAAAGTGCCTGTAACTGGCTTACTTGAAATAAATGCTTTGATTTTGATTTTGATTGCGATTGTGATGGTGATTGTGGTTGTGGTTGTGACAGTGATGGTGATTGTGATAATGATGGTAATGGTGATTGTGATAAAAATAATTGTAAATGAAATTTGGCACATAGATAGTTTATAACTTGGATTAACATGTAGGATACTATTTATCTCTTTAGTATGATCCAGTGGGACAGTAACCGAACTTCACGCGGGCGAAGCCGCGGGTAACAGCTAGTACGGTATGTAATTCTATAGTGCATTGTCTAATGTTGCTATTAGGAGGTCTTCATGCTGAGGTCTGCAGTTTTGCGACTGCTAAGCATGGGATCCTATTTTCCATTGCCCGATCAAACAAAGAAGTCAAAATCAAAAGCAATACAGAGCCTTGATAAGTGAAAATATGCTTGCTGTCACTAAACGAGATTTGCATCACACATAATTATACTCCAGCCTACCCCTTCAGGGAACAGACGTGTGAGGGTGTTTACCGCTAAATATTCAAGTTATTTTACTTCATTATTATGAACATAAATCGAATAGTAAATTGATGAACTTACTTTCATTCGCATCAAATTGGCGAAGAGCATTGACGCCTATGATGAAAAATGCGGTAGCAATGACGAACTTCATTTTGATTCTATTGTGAAAATCTGCAATAAAACTATACTATCTTCAATTTGGGACCGTGTAATAAGATTTGTAATCATGATTATTATTTATTTTATGCTGTTACAGATCGAAATTCAATTTCAAGAGAGAAAAAACAATTTAAACTTGTAACATTGAGTAAAAATTGTAACTTTAAATTTTTTGAAAAGAGTAAAATTAATGTTTACGAAAACACCTGCAAAGCATAGGCCCCCATAGATAGCCTATTGAAGAGGCATTACATTGCATAGCATATGGGTGCATGGAACATTACAGAAGTCATAGGGGAACCTAAAGTTACGTTCTAACTTTTTTCAAAAACTTTTAAATAATAACATTGCTAAAAAGATTGACACTTTTTCGTAACCAGAAGATAACTATGATAAAGTACAGAAAATTATAACAATAACCGGAAGCATAAATGACTCGAGTTCGAACCCAAGACACGCACCTCTAATTTTTCAGATTCATGTGAGTATTGTAATTATCACTTGCTTCGGTGCAGGAAAACGTCTTGAGGAAACCAGCATGCCTGAGAGACATTTCTCGACGGCATGTAAAGCCAAGTCAGAGGTCCATGGACGGCATAAAAACTCTGACACCAGGTTAGGCACTAATCATACGATCAAAAAATGACTCTAAGCTTCGTCTATCTACACCCATTCTCAACAGAAATCAAACAGAAAATGTGCAATAACTTACCAAACAAAACTCTAACGTTGCAATGAACTGCAAACCAAAATCGCCTCGTTTATATATTGATCTAATTTAATTAGTGGCTAATTAATGTTTAATGTTGACACATGGTGGTAGCAACCATTGACATACTTATGTATCTAAATTGAGGATTTCTGTCTAACAAATCAATGTGTCTATCCTCGATATCATCATCGTTATCTGCCTAGCGTTTTTCAACTACGAGTATGTTGGGGTCGGCTTCCAGTCAGATGCAGCCGAATAACTTATAGTATAATCAATGTGTTTAACATAACCTATAATATTCCCATTGTTGTGATGCATGCTTCCTTTCCATGATTTGGTAGAGGTCACGTCTTTGATTTTTTCGTTCCAGGGTAAGTACGCCCGTTTCCTCTTGATGTTTTTCTTCACCACCGTTTTGATAGCAGGGGTTATCAAATAAATGACACTTAGCATAGCGGCCCCTATCATATGGGGCTTTATCTCGCGAACTATAGGCGTACTATTAAGGTAAACCTCTGGCTAACCCTTCGGGGTTTACAGGCGTGATGTTATTATAATGTTATGGTATGATACAAAGTAATGCGCCTATCTGGGTTCGAACCCACGGCATATATCTCAAAAGTCGGGGCCGTCGCCACTGAACCACCACTGCCCTCAATCAATATGTTTGTTGGTAGGAAATCGTGGACCATTAAACCCATTATGGATAAGCCATTATTTATTTATTTAGTACAGTATTTAAAACCATTAACACTAAATTAAATACTTAATCCCTTTACTCGGTGTTCTCGCAGAACCACAAACATTCCAACATTATCGTCTTCCATTCATCAGCAAACAAGTCCAATCCAGGGTTGGTCTCCACGAGCGCGCTGAGCTCATTATTATTTTACAGCAAAAGAGAGTTCTTTTTTTACTCGTACAAGTTTTATGACTGCGGTCCTATGATTGTTGTTGGTCAGCAGTTTATCATGTTATATATGTTTAGGTCAGGTACAGTAGAAATACTTAAGCTGAACGAAGTCATTCGTATCTTTATACAATTGTTTTCAGATAATGTGATCTGACTCTCAGACGTCTATTATTTGCTTGCTTTTGCTTTTTGCATCCTTTAAAAGTGGGTAATCTGTTCATCTACAAAACGTAGGGTGGTAACAATAAAAAGCTTTTTACGATACAACATTTTTTTTATTCACACAAAATTAAATCTAGCCTTAATTAATATCACTATGAGAATAATTATCCTTAAACAATATTAACGGTTAAAAACTTTACAAATTAGCCTCGATGATTTCCAGCAGAATGATCTCCAGAAGCTCGTTGATTTCTTTCTGTAATAAGAAGAGGAATACAGATGAACTTATTTTCTAGACATATACATTACACAAACGTTAACACTTAACGGATTAAATGGCGGCAGGTTACGTGAAATGGAGAAATGAGAAAAATATCGTGAGGAAAGTTTTGAGTATGAATTTGGATGGGGATAAGGTCTTCCTCTAGGAAGATCAAAGAAACGATCAATGAACTGGGTGATCTATGATATGGCAGAGAAGGACGTGTCTGATAAGATGACGAAGAGTCGAGAAATATGCAAGGAAAACAACCCTAAATAAATTGGGATAAGGGCGGGCAGGTGAATGATGATTACGTAAAAAAAAACCCATACTTACATAATGTTCTTTGATGGTTTTAGGAACGTAATCTCCGATGAAATCATTGACATCATCGGAATAGTCTTCTCCCATGATACCCACTTTTGTGTTAGACTGAAACAAAAGGTGACACAATTATTTATCTGCATCTATATTAATACTATCAAGAGGTAATATTGTTTATATGGTACAAGTTTGGTTTAGAACGATCCGATTACCAATATTTAATACTGTTACACTAATATAGAAAGTTACACTATTGCCAACTTTCAGGGGATATAATTTGATGTGCAATTTAAACTAAACCAAGATAACTCTTTATCTAAATAACAGTTGTGACAAAAATCATGACACTTGTTTTAGGAGCAGTGCTTGGGCTGCCGAACTCTGCTCGAGCCGTTTTCGAGAACGTGATTACAAATATTACATCTAATGTAAAATATATTTATAATTTGTTATTATTTGTTATTATAAAATTATTTGTTATTATAAATTTGTTATTATATAATTTGTAATTCTATATCTAAATATAGAATAATAAAAACGCAAATGCTCTACAGAAGAACAAAAATAATTATATAATTCAACCTACGTATCAAGGTACGCAAAGTTTTCAACCTGAAAAAAAATCCACCCGTTAAACTTTTTTCTAACACAGGTGAAAAGATTAAACATGAGAATAAAGCTTACGTTAATATTGCCCAGCGTGAAGTCGATAGAGATACTGCGGATAGAAATTCCGGAGATGATACCAACATTGACACGGACCACACCTTTCACACGGACATTCACGACGTCAATTCTAGAAAGAAGAAACAAAGTAATTATTTATTTGGTTCTTTAATATCATAATTGTCTTAATAAAACGAATAAGTATAAAATATTGCACAGCAAATAGAGAAGAGTTTGGTCATAATTTTGACAAAAGTTTACGAGGTTGAAAATTTCATACGGAGTTTGGAGACTTGAGAAATAATGAATTTTTAAGATTGAATAATGGTAACTCGGTCAACGTTACTTACTTTCCAGAGGCATTAACATTGAGTTTGTGGCTGAAGATTTCTCCATCGGCCTTAGCAGAGCCTGAAATCATTAAAGAATAAATAGATAGTTTTGTTTAAATTTTCTTTAGCCTAGCCTAAATTCTAAAGGAAATTTTTATCTTCATCAATCATGATGACTTTGTTGTGTTTAATAAATGAGTTATGCGTGCTGTGGTGGGGGATGCGCGGTGGAGGGAGTGCAGGGCGATGCGCCACACTCTGTCTAGTCCGAACAGTTAGTAACGACAGCACGCCTAACGCAGTAATATTGGAAACAGTGTTTTATTGTACAACCCTGAACAATGACACCACACTGATATAATATGGTTTTTTACTCTAAACCCTAACTAGTGTACGAGTGAACACCACAGACTTAAAGGCTGTATGTTAATTTATATGCATTGCCACGCTGCAAACGCCACTGCTGAGTATTTGTCCTCGATTCTTCTACTAGGTCAGGCCAAAGTAACATTGTTTATTTCCATCAAGGTTTTTCGGAAGCAGTCCAGAGTCAGGTTTTGTGCCTGGTTGGAACTGGCTCGCCTCAGGCGTGATGTTATATTTTATGGTATTCATTTGGTTTTTTGGTTTTCATTCAAGACTTACTAGTAGAAAAGTGAATAAGCGGCAGCTCAATGTCAAAGCTGAGGCGGGATGTGATGACGCTGTAGTTGACTCTGTGGGTCTTGATATTGCTGAGACCAGTGCTTAGTAGGTTCTCAATGATGGCTTCATAGTTGAAGATACTGGAAATAAAAATAAATAAATAAATAAATTGGAGTTGGGTAAAGGTTATCACCAGATTGAAATGATATCTACTTTATTAAGCAAATGAAGGCCCTCGTTATTGCAATAAAGTATTAAATGGTGCTATGATGATAATACTTGAGCTAAATGAGAAGAATCTAGCCAACTCTAACCCGTTTTTTTGTCATTGGTGATATTTTTAATTACGAACATAGAGCGTATGTATATGATGTACATGGATGATTTACTGGTTACTTACGCGGGTACTGGTAGCTCGTAGCTAGAGCTATTCTTCTCGATGTAGAATGGGTCCAGTCCAGCGTCCTTGATGGCTTGGCTCGCATCTTCAATGGCGCTTTCTATTTGTCCGCTGACCAGGCGCTCGTCCGAAAAAAAACCTGAAATGATAAATGATTAGTTTTAGAATGTTTCTCACCGTAAACGTGAGAGATGTTTAAGGTGAGACCAAGTTCGGAAGAGATACCGCGGCTCCGGAACACAAAGGGCGATGAAGGAATAAGGATGGGTTTTAGTCAATAGAAGTCTGACACTCCCTTCCGGTCCGCCCTGAGCGGGAGGAGTCATTTGATGATTTCCCATCCGAAGAAAAAAGGTGAGACCAACTCTAACAATTTTTCTCATACTTGATATGTTATTGGTTTGTCTATAATTAAGATTAAATTGCATTTTAGATTGTCAATTATTTTTCCATTTCCAACAATTTTTTTTTAATTTAGTTAAGTATCTAAATGAAGTTGATAACTGGGAAATTAACTTATACTTACTTGGGATATGCTGTGGTATTGATGTGGCACTGATGTCTGCGATGAGGAACGCAAAAGCAAGAATGGCTCTCATTTTTATTTTTGTTTATTTTCTGCTAGAAAAAATAACTAGTAGTTGCTCTTTCGGCTAGAAAAAAAAAAGTAACCTAGTAGTTGCTCAATATAATCGTATAATTGATGGTTTTAACAGATTTCATAATGGAAGCTTTCAGTTGACAAACTATAACTAAGGGAACCCATTTAGTCGACAAAATCTAAAAATGCTAAAGAAATTGAACAAAAAGAAAATTAACACAGTAATATTTTGAGTTAGATGTCTTACCTTGTTCTACTTCGAAAGTATTATAATAAGCATAATTTGAAAAATTATCGTTTTTATACTATTCGGAAGTAAATTATCCTAATCGTTGGCTTATCAAACTGTCTCATCTTGTAGACTTTATCTATCTTGTACTTAATTGTTTCTTTGAGGCGTATGTTTACAATGCCGGTACAAAACTCGCGCCTCCAAAGAATTTATAAGAATATTAACAAACTCGTGTTATAGGGTGAAAATACAGGATGTTAGATTAAACAAAGGAAGTGTCTATTTTAATAACATCAAACAAGTTTTACCAAGGGGCCAACCCAACGGAAATTAAAAAAAAATGCCGCTCAGATTCGCACGTTGTTTTTTTCTAATCGAATAAGCTATAGAAAGTTATGGCTCCGTCCCATCTCGTAACTTTCCCAGGCTTGGGAGTCGCTCACTTTATCAGATCTTCCTGTCCTTGTCCTAATTAACTTAAGGTCGGCGCTTCAAATCTTATCAGTTATCAGAAAACAATTATAATTGTTACAAACTTTATCATTTTGAAATACCGTTTGCAGAAATCTGTAATTAGGAAACCTATGAAGGATGAACTAATTTTATTGTGATTTTTGTCTGGAAGTAACATTCCAACATGCGCATTAATACTTGTTACTATGCAACACAGGGTTGGTATATGTAGAAAAACCTTAGAGGTAACCACAGAGGTATCCCCCAGAGTTTCTCAAGGACCCGTGGGATCGTTTCGCTATATAATTTTTATTGTCAGTTATTTATTTCCAAACCTCTGCCTCGACTGCCTCGTAGTGCTCGCAAGTGCGACTGCTTTGCATAAGTTCCTGAGTTTGATTCCCGGGTCGGGCAGTGTTGTCGACTTGTGCCCGGTTGATGGCAATAGGCTCGCCCCCTATTACATGGGACTTAAAACATAACTGGCGAAATAACAAAATTACAGAAAGAGGACTTGTTATCTTGAAGATCTCATGCCAATGGCGCGGTCGCTAGGAACAAACAATTTGCAATCGATGTATATATCCATTGTAACATTCTGATAAAACGACAAAAAAAAAATTGGTTGTTTGTAAAGTAGGTTTACGATCGAGATGTTTACGTGATAACGTCTTATTGGTGATATAAGTTTTTGGGAAGTAAGGAATTAATGAAGATAACAATTTAGCGCTCGAGATGAGACGGGAGATCGGTCCGTCTCTCTCTCGTTATACCTGCGATCGCGCTCGTGAGGTTTTGGTGTGACACAAGTTTCTGAACATGGTCACCCGACTAAAACGATTTTAAAGACGTTATCACGTCAAAAAACATTTAAAAATCGATCCTTATATTGTTTTTTTTTTCTTCTTATTTTCCTTAGATACCGTTAAAGCATAGCTTGTTATAAATAAAATTAAAATGAGCTCTTTTGTGTTTTTCGCATTTCTTGTTGCCGACATTAATGCTCTAATACCTGGAAAAATCACAGACGTCAGTAAGCATACAAATCTCAACCCTGTATCAGACTCGGCATTTACCGAATTATATCGTTGTACTAAGATTTCTTGCAATATTAAAGCATCACACGAGACCTCAAGCCGGCCACCGATAACCCAAATCGTCTGGGCCACCTACTGAGCCAAATCACTTTTGTAACATACTTCCAAAATGATAACAAGAAGGACAAGTGGCTACTTGCTGTCTCATTTAAACATTAAGTCAAATACTTACTATGGTAATCCAGCACAGACTAGTTTAGAGTCCCTAGCAGGAGCGCGCGGTGTAAACGTTACGTACATACGTAGATTTTAAAATCAAAAATAGTCGTTTCACTTTTTTTTTTTGACGTGATAACATCTTATAAATCGATAAACACCACTGCACGCATGAAAAAGTGTCACAAATCCTGCGATCAACGCCCAGCCCAAACCCTTGGACCTAGAAAACTGAAAATTTGCACAGTGGTTCCCTTTATAATGTAGACAAGGAATAAGGAAGGATTTTTTCGAAATTCAACCCCTAAGGGAGTTAAATAGGGGAGGAAAGTTTGTATGAAAGTTCGTTAGTTTTAAAGTTAGGATCTTAAAATTTTGTGTTTAGGATCTTAAAATTAATTTATAAGTTTCTCAGCGTTTTTGAAAATTTCATGGCCAAAGGGCTAAAAAAGGGACAGACAACAATTTTTTTTTAGTTAGCCCGTATTGTCCCACTCCTGAGCAAAAGCCTGCTACTTATGCCTTCCATTTCTCACGATGGTGTGCTTCTTCTCGCCAAATCGCAAGGAAACCATGCAAGACGTCCCGCCATCTTGTTCTCGGTCTGCCGCGACCCCGTCTAGCTGCTGTTACTGCCGTTACACTTAAAATAATTAAAAAAAAATTGTTGATAATAATCGTACTAGGCGCAAGAAAAAAAAAACTGAATTGCTGTTGGATAATAATTGTATTTTCGATTCAAAAATCGACGTATTTACGGTAAGTTTGCCTACCTGTATGCCATACAAATTTTTGTTCCGTGCGGGGATAGAACCCGCGACGTCACTCAGCCACTGCGCCAACCGTGCCGTCAAACCATCGAAGCAATATTGTAAAATAGTAATAATTTTGATGTACAACTCTATCTTTAACTGTCACATCTATAATACTGTGCACAGTTATATTGCACCAAAGTTTCAAAATCACCCGTTCGTAGTCAAGTGAATAAGTGTGATGAAGATAGTAAATAAAAAACCATCTATATACAAGCATTTATTTTTATAATTAAACACAAACGTTGCAAACATTCAATAATGCAATCATAGCACTAATTTTATTTAACTTACTTGAATCGCTATTAGAATTGAAAAAAGGTAACTTTGAATGTAAAATAAGAATACGGAAAGTTTCTCGTAGGCCTCGAAGTCATACCTTCTACAGTTTTAGGCCATTCGTAATACATTGATTATTTTATTTTACATTTAACATTATAGCCAAGCGGAGTTTCAAGCGAAGTATCGGTGTGTGAAGAGCAACGGAATTTTTACATTTATTTTTTTTGAATTTTACAAAACACCAAGACAGGTAGAAACTTTAAATAAAATTACATAAGATAATAATGGATTTTAGTTAGAAAAATGGATAAAGAAAGTATGAAAAGTAATATGTTCTAAGATAAATTATTTAAATATTGAACTGAAATATTGAAATAAATAAAATATAATCAGATCAGATCATAAGAATCATAAGACATAATTGTAAATAAAACATCGTCTACTTGTGTTTTGTAAAATTCACTGCATATATTAAGGACAATCTAAGATCAGTTAGGAAAAGGATTAGAATATTACAATTTTTATCGTAAAAATAAGTATTTTATTGTCATAGCAATATTGTGTAGTGTCTTCAAATTTTTTTTGGCATTTTGAGGTTATATTGTGAGAAATACTCTTCATAAACTTTTACGAACCGTTCAATCTTTTCCTTAATACGTGTCCCGTTGTTTACACTCGTACATTACAAGAGCCGATAGACGCTACTGAAAGTGCCAAAGTCGTCGCCAACTTTGAGCTGAATCATTTAAGATTGCCATCAACACGCAAGAGAACAATGCCTAACTTTGTTCTTTCTATAAAACCACTGTATCTTTACGTTTGTTACAGCGAGTGCAATGGAAAGCAAACTACATGACAAATGTCACACATCTGTGTTGCAATGTGCTTATTGAAAACACTGAAACATCATTTAACAACCGCAATGAGTTAATAAACTATTCACATACAACCCCAAAATGCCCATCGCGAAATTGAAAAGCGTTAATTTTGAAAAAACCATAATCTTTATCACTCGTAACGAATGAAATATACATTTCTTAAGTCAAAAGCATATAATAATCGGTATTGCAAAATTCAAACCTAAATACCCTTTTCAGATTTCACAATCTCATTTGGCACTACGCGTCTGTCTTGAACAAGTAATATAAAAACAAATATACAGTGCATCGAGAAATAACGCGTACTACAACTACCAGTATCACCTATGTATCAATATATATAAAAGTGAATAAGAGGCACTCTATAGGTTTATATACGCAGATCTAAAATAAGCGTAATCCGTGAAACATCGAACGTGGAACTAGAACATGAATTGTTACTATACATTAACTAACGTAGCGAATAAAGACAACGTCCATCCATTAGAACGACCACGTAGCCTATAGAAATAATACAACAGAAGCTCAAAATACTACGTAAAAATTACATTTAGCATCTATATCTCATAGGTATCGTCCTTCACAACAGGTTAATATTTTTTCGATATATACGAAATAGGCACCCGTCTGATCTGCCCTTTAAAAAAAAGAACCAAGGGCGACACGAGTCCCTACATAATACTAACATTCATTTATTTACATCAATGAAGTATCCGGTTGTCTAGACGGCTGTCGCGAGAAAACTTACAGTATCGTACTATTAATATTTGTTATCTTAAATCTCGAATTGTAAAGATTCATCTATCGTCCACCAATATTTGAAAGCTGAACCGCTGTCACTACGATCTCTAAGCTAGATGTATCGACCCTAAACGTAATGTACTAAGTTTTGTAATCTCTAATACATTCTGTATACTACTTTCTGTACATCTTCCATTCCTTTGGATTTCGTCTCGTGTCTTTTACTTTGGCTTCCATTATTTTATAATATTGTAACATTATTATGAAATTTAGTCTTATTCAATTTTGTATCTATAGTTTCATTGGTTTTGTCATAAATATCATAATTGTTGCTCTGATTCGTTTTAAATCATTCTGTTTGACGATCCTCTTAATTCCCACCGATTGATTTACATCGAACCATTATAACACGTACAACTTTCTAATATTGGTCCGCTACAGAGTTGTGAAATGATCTAGCTTATATTAAACTTACTATCTAAGGCTATAATGAACTTAAATTTTTCTATGCCTTGCGTGATATGTATTGCGTTAGAGGCGATTTAAAGCTAACATTTTTAATCATTTTTCTCATATCTACGCCTTCTTAGAACTCCGAAACACACCGCAGACTCAATTTAAATAACTTGCCCCTTAGCATTATGAAGACAAAGTTGACGACGAGGTCACACCACATGGCAGAAGTTCTTTAGCCTACAGAAGATATGTAGATAGGTACTTATACTATGACGAAATTACGACTACCAGTAATCTATAATTTGTTATTAACAAGTGATATGTAGTTGGAGAAATCACTCCTTTTAAAGTATAACATTAAAATTTAAACAATACGTTACATCGCTTACATTTAACTATTGAACTTAACAGATATCTAGACGAATATTAATGGACTCAGCAATTCAACACTCGAGGTGGCTTACAACTAAAATACTCTACATTATAAAAATAAGTTGATAAGAAAATATTCCAGAGATTCTTTGGCGGCAACACATAATATTATACACGAACTAATTGCTTCTTCACTAATAAGATTCTGATAACTAAAGATAAGTCGATTGAATGGCTTCAATTCACATGAAGCGTCATCAAATGTCTGAATTCTAAATCTGATAACAATTCACATAATATTAGCAATAACAACAAGCTGATCAAAATATCAATTAACAATAATCATAATCGAAATAAGATTCGCTATAACTTTCCAACTTTAGATATCATCATTCCATAGTTTTTTTACATTCAAATGTTCTACAATTGTAGCATTCAAGTTTTCCTTTGCACTGAAAACATTTGACCAGTAAGATCAAAATGTAACAACAATTCTTTCAAACTTTGAGAATCTTCTTAGCAAAGAAGTTATAGACGAAGCAAATAAATCGAAGAGGCTCGTAGACCACACAATAAACTCATATGATGTACTGCAAGAAGAAGGTGCGGATGGTCAGGCTCGTGGCGATGACAACGCCCACTCCGAAGACTTCGTACGGGACCTTCACAGGGGCAGCGCTGTTTGTGCAGTTCTTTGGGGGTTCTGGCTTATCTGGAATACCGAAGTCACAGTCATTAAAAGAAAAATGTCTTCCAACTTTCCAGTAAACATTTTCATTACACAAAATTCTTCTTCTTCTTCAAAATTGAAATACGATGCAACAAAGGTTAAAAATGAAGCACTAACGAAAAGACCTACATTTCAAAAGTGAAATTACTGTTTACTAATATCATTGATAGAGGATAAGAAGTTATGTTATAATAGACAATGTAAATAAAACAAACAGTAATCGAGGACATTGAACTGATAGATGAGAATTGGTTCTAATCTCCTCGGATCTTAAATAATTTTATAAAGCCAATGTGTCTGATTGTTATACTATCATGATTATTTCAATTGGCCTACTACGCTATCAAGATCATACGAATTGACTGTAATTGACGACGTTAAAAGCCACAATTATAATCTTCTTGAAAATTTCAAAACGTAATAAGTAGTAGATGTGAGATCGCTTCCTGATTTCTTGACAACAAATAAATAAAGAACTGAGAAGTGGACACCTAAATTGAACAAGCCTTCTCGTTCAGTAGGCAATATGGAGGAGGCTTGTATGTACGGGGGGTCATCAATTTAGTCGGGGAGCGACCACGGCACAACTGACGTTGCTTTACTAACGCTACGTTTGACCCTTGCAGCTATTATTCCCTAGTAGGCATAGTCAAAACAAATCATCACCATCATAGCCTAGCCTTTTGCCTACAATGTTGGAGTCGGCTTCCAGTCTTACCGGATGCTGCTGAATACTACACTGGCCTGCAAAAATAAGTACTACACTTTTAAAATTTCATTTTTTCCTAAAATATAGAAGTTAGAGATTTAAAATAAAAAACGTTTTATATCAATTTTTATCAGCTTTCTTTGAAACTATTGACAAAATTAAACAATTTTTCGAGTCCTTTTTGTTTCGAAAGTATATCTTGTGTACTTTAAAAGTTATTGCAATTTTAAAAGTGTGATACTTATTTCTGCAGGTCAGTGTAGTATTTTACATGGAGCGACTGCCCATATTATCTCCACAACCCAGTAAGTCCAACAAATCATTAAAATAAATATAGGAAGTCATACTTACTAGTAGCAGCCATCAATTGTGGCAAGTACTTTTGCCAGAAGGCACACTCCTTGACGCGCAGCCCACGACCTGTGGAGCTGGAGTTCACTGCCAGGGACAAGTACTCTCTCCCATTCGCTGAGTGGACTGGCCAGTGGATCTTCGTCGATTCCCCACTCGGATTTATAGATGGGTTACTGGAATAAGGAAAATGCGTAGTTTAACATTATGTTGTCAATATTTTCAAGTGTATTATGATTTCAATTATTGATGTATCTTTAAATAAGATGATTGATTAAAAACAGCCTTTTAGTCGGAAATGCAATCATAATAGATTGTATAGGTAATAAGGAAAATAAATTTTCTTACCCGCTTCTCGCGAAATTCGCCCAATATCTCATCAAACGTTTGCTAAACTCCACCTCTTCCGGAGAATAATTCTTCCCTGGGTTCAAGGGCTCCCCAAATACGTAGTTTATTTCATCGGCATGCATGACTCCTGTCCAAGACGGCCAGGGGTTGTTCTTGCTACGGTGCTTGTAATAATATGTGAAGACATTGTTTCCAGTTTCTGCGTAACGATGCGCAAATTCATTTACTCCACACGTGAAGTGATAGTCTCCAACCATCTTGTCCAGAGCATTTCGGTTTCTTATCGGATCTTCTGGGTTTAACCAGTCAGTGTACTCGTACACAATAGCCTGCCGTCCAACCTCATTGACGTAAGGGTTCAACTCTCTAACTGCCTGCAAATACTGTTCCCTACTTATTCCGACATTCTCCTCTTTAGGGAACAATTCAGTCAAGTAGTAAAGAATGAAGTAGTAACCTTCCTCTGTGTTCGATCCCATCAATAGATTGGTTTTCTTAAAGTTCTGATGCACTAAGGATCGAGCAGGTAATTCGTCTAGGAAGGAACCATCTATGATCGGGACGAAGGGGAATTCGCAAATCCCGAGAGTTCCCCATTCGTTGTTGACTAGTTCATCGGGACTCTTCTTCCTGAGGCACTCGATCATTGGCCCCACATCCGTTCTTGAGTGAGGACAGTGGACAGCTTCTGCTAAACGAATACCTCTCAATATGCTCTCTTCTCTAGTTATAATAGCCCACGGAGCAGTAGCTGCTCCTGACTGCATTATCGCCTGAGAAAACAAGTTTCTCGATAAAGGGGACAGTAAATGTAAGGATACTGAAACAGCCCCAGCTGACTCTCCAAATAACGTTATATTATGAGGATTTCCTCCGAAGTAAGCTATATTGTCTTTCACCCATTGCAATGCCATGAGCTGATCAAAAAGACCAGCATTGCCTGGAACGTCGGGAGTATCGAAGAACAGAAAACCGAGAGACGCGACTCTGTACTGCATGGAAACATAAACAACTTTCTCTTCGGAGACGAGTATTTTTGGATCATAAACATCTAGAGTAGCTGTTCCTGAGTAGAACCCGCCGCCGAAGACCCAAAGCATGACAGCTGCGTTTTTGGGTCGCGGTCTTGGCGTCACTATGTTTATATAGAGACAGTCTTCCTGCATGTCTGTGTTGGGGTTCCACATCATCGCTCCGGGGAAATCACCGAACACAGTATCTATAATTTGGACGCATGAGTGTGGTAGTGTCGTAGTATTCAGTATTTCGTCACCCCAGCTCTCCTCCGGTCTGGGGTGTCTGAACCTCAAGTCACCTACAGGTTTTTGAGCGTAAGGAATGCCGAACCACGCGTCGACCTTCTTGCCGGTCGCGGCGGTCAGCGTGATGCCCCGAACCCTTCCCTTCCTGGTGCGGACGACGAGAGGGTCCTCGTCTTCTGGGCCGAGCTGTGGCTCGTCAGCCATCATTTCCTCGTCGGCCCGCTCATGGTTTGAGTAGAGCCTCTCATCATACTTGGCTCTTTTTGAAGAGGTTTCTGCGTCTTCAAACTTGGCGCGTTTGGAGGAAGTCTCGTGGTCTTCGAGTCGGGGTAGAATAGTGTCTAGTTCGGGGTTGTATCGGACAGCTTCGCCATGTCCGCGGTAGGGCTGCGGCGGGGCCGGCGCGGGGAAGTGCGGGGCGTGGTCGGGCGCGTGGTGGCGCGCGCGGTGCTCGTGCGGCCCGGCGAGCGCGCCCGCCAGCGCCGTCAGCGCAGCCAACACCACGCGCATACCGCCGCTCCTCCCGCTCCCACTGACACCACCTGCAACACCATCAACAACCCGACATTAGAAACGAATTGTTTAATAGAACATCAATGTTCATCATCTTATTACAGTAACAGATAAGTAGATGAACACTAAGATGTATTGATAAAAATGATGGAAACAATGTTGGAATATCTAGTTTAAGTATTCTATTTTTACTATTTAGGTTATTCATGAATTCAATCACCAATGGGTTTGTGAAATATGTTTCGGCAATTCAATGAATACCCGAAACATATTTCACAAAATCATTTTTTTTATCTTCACGTTGTCATAACGAATGTAAAATAGATTCGTAAGCAATTTTAGATTGACCATGATCTGGGTTCGGACAGAGGATGCATTTATCCCTGGAGGATGTTCCTATAGGATAACACCCGACATCCACGCGCGCGAAGCCCCGGGAAAGCTAGTTAAGAAAAACCAAACAACGTGCTGATCGATTAGCAATACGATCAAGATAAAGGATAGTTAATAAAATGTTTAAAAAAGATAGTATTATCTACATCTTTGAACAATTCAAGGTTAGATATTGTGGGGTTCCTGGCTTCAAGGTTTGGTCCTCAGTAGAACTTGACCTAATTTAATGATAATTAGTCATCTTGATTCAAAAGTTATGATATCGACAAGGTACAAATCCGAAGGTAGACACCACTGCGAACTTGGGCAACGTCGTCGAATCGCAATTGAATATTGATGGAAACAATTTTGGATTATTCATTTTTAGGTTCGATGGCTATAGTATATAGTTAGACAGTCGCTTTATGTAAAATAATGGCATTCAGCTGCATCCAGTTAAGACAGGAAGCCAACCACAACAAAGTTGGAAAATGGCTTGGCAGATGATGAGTTGTTGATGACCATAGATAATTTATTTTACAAATTCAACCAACGCAATAGGCTTGTGTCCTGAAAAAATCTAATTAGTCCGTCAGTTAGATTATCAAAAATATTTGACACGTATTTTTTCTTTTGTTACGTAAACCAAAATTGACAATGATACGATGCTTTTAAAATTCTCAATACGTCACGCCATGCTATAATTTTTAGTGCGTTGTGACGTCATGAGCCCCCAGTCCCGTTTTGGTGCGTTTTATCTTTGTCAATATTCATTGTTTTACAAAAACAAAAATAGGTGTCCATTATTTTCCAATACTGTAACTGACGGACTAAATAGATTTGCAATTTATTGATGGTGGAAACTAGCCTATTCAATTTTGCAAATTCTGGAAACATATTTCACAGTACCATTCACTGTCTCCACCGTCAAACTCCGAAGCAAACATCCAGTATTGTGGAGAGCATCAAAGGATTTTAGGACCGACAACCTATGACAAATTAGTTCGCCGCACAATATCTCGGTACATTGGTAAAGGTATACAATACTATAAATACAAAACAAACCCGTCATTCATCACATGATCACAAAAGGACAACCTTTGGAGTTTTGAACAAGAAAACATTTGAGGTCTGGGTATGGGAGTAATTGGAAATTGTGAACGTTATTGCAGGTGTAAGGGAAAGTACTGATATAGTCTGGGAATTGATATAGTTCAGCGTAATCAGTCTGTCAGAGGTCTACCTAATAGTACACCTTTCGCCAGTTATGTGTAAGTCCTATGTAAGGGGCGAACCTGTTCGTGGGCTTGTGGACGGTGAGCTATGGGCTAGCTCACCGTCCGTCCGTCTCATGACGACAGGCCGTGTCGACGGCGCGTTCGTGTTCAACGCGCGCCTCAAGGAGATTCAGCAAAAAGGACCCCTTCCTTTTTGCTGAATCTCCTCAAGGGCCGATGCGTGCCGGGGCTGCGGGACTGTTCGCAAGAGATACCGTGACCCCAGAACATAAAGGGCGATGAAGGAACATTGATGGGTTTTAGTCAGTAAAAGTCTGACACTCCCTCCTGCTCCGTCCAGAGCGGGAGGAGTTTCCCATCCGAAAAAAAAAAAAAAAAAAGGGGCGAGCCTTTTGCCATCAACCGGGCACAAATCTAGACTCCGTGGCTGCTACTAAGAAACTCCTGATGGATAAACCCAATAACAATTTGCCCGACCCGGGAATCAAAGGAAAAATACCTCATGCTTAGCAGTCGTGGCTGCGACCACTAGGCCAACGAGGCAGTCAGTCAGTCTATATTTAAATATTCTTGCATTTACTCGTAAAACTAAGATCCTTTTTTTATTTTTTATGTCAGCCTGCTCTGGTCCCACTGCTGCCTCATGATGGCTTTCATCACCGCTGCTCTCAAAACGGTGAAGGAAAACATCGTGAGGAAACCGGCATGTCCTAGAACCAAAAAATTCGAAGACATGAGACATCTACCAATCCGCACTGGGCCCGCGTGGTGGATTATAGCCCATTCCCTCTCATAGAGAGGAGGCCTGTGTCCCAGCAGTGGGAACATTAATAGGCTGATAATGATGATGACTTTCCAATTTTGCTTAAAGAAAATTATACATTTCGTCATCGCTAGAACGCTGATAGAATGTCAACGTGTCCAGGCCAACTATATGCATAGCATACATGAAGTTCAGTTATTTTCAGCACTCGATATATTGATGCAGACGCAGGCTATATCAGAACGTTACATCAATCGATTCTTCTATTTAAATTCATACGCGCAGCAATAGATTTCTATTTTAACTTTAAACTGAAGGATGAAATAGGCACACAACAAAACAGCACGTTCTTAGTCATCAAAGGGTAAAGAAAGATACTACACAAATAGTACGTTCAGATTTCGTCAGTTATAAACAGAAATAAATTTATTTAATGCACAAAGCATTTTGCTACCAGTTGATAACCCAAAATCTGGTCGTCGTCTGCCTGCCTTTTCCTAACTATGTTGGGGTCGGCTGCTTCCAGAATGGTGCAGCTGAATACTAGTATTTTACATAGAACGACTGCCTATATCATTACCACCATCTATCGTTACATTATTTTCAGTTACAAATGTTACTGGAGACAAAGTGTACAATAATCTTCTTACTTGAAACTAGACCATTCCGTAATGCCAATTTTATTTCCACAAAAACTGGGTTTCCTCATCTCAAAAGGAAAAACCGGCCAAGTGCGTGTCGGGCCACGCGCAGTGTAGGGTTCCGTAGTAGTTCCCGTTATCACAATATAGAACGAACGCATTGGTACAGCGCCATCTAGCGGCAGCTTTGTGAAACTTATGATAATTTATCATGTTTTTAGTTTTTTTATATTAGATTTTGTTTTTCAATGCAAGTCTTTACCTGTTATAAACAAGCAGCTACTTTATCTTAGTCACTTTATAGGATTTATTCTAAGGATTTTGTATTTTTCAGATTTTTCAAGCCAGCAGTTTAACTTTTAGAAGGGGGGGGGGGGGCGCCCTACTGGAACAAAAATTTTCATTTTAAAGTTTAATATTTCGTAAATGGAGCAAAAATAAAAAAATAAGGTAAATTTTGGTACTTACAAGTTTTCGCGAAAATCTAAATTCGCCCATATCTTTTTATTATGTTGACTCAGAACCTTGCACATAATATAGACCTCAGTATCTGGTATAAATTTCAACTTGCTAGGTCCACCCGTTCCTGAGAAAATCGGTGGTGACACACGGACACACGGACAAGACAGTGATCTTATAAGGGTTCCTTTTTTACCTTTTGAGGTACGGATTAAAGGATCACTTCATTGTCCGTCTGTCTGTTTTCAGTCACTTGGATCACACAAAAGATTTCATCCTTAAAACAATTAACTTCTCAGTTTTAAACCATCTCTCAACGAAGCCGTTGTCAATATATTTTCTACTATTACAATGCACAATTCGGTCTCTCTTTAAAATTAAAATACTCCATCAAATTTAAGTGAACAGCAAATATTTGTATGTGGCTCCAGAGTAATAATCCGGGAGTATTTGTACTGTTCTGTCAATACAAACAATCGAACGTCCTCTGGCCGGCTGGGGGATCATTGTGGACCATTGGGAGCCATCGAGGGCCATCGGGAGAAACGGGGGTAAATATTGGGGTAACTTAGTACAAGAGCTGCTTTACCGAGTAGTTACTATTTGTTTCAGTACTCGGGTGACCACTGAAGACCAGCGCTGTGCTGTGGGCTCTCCATAGCACAGCATCATGCTGAGTGGTAACTTGCTTTCATAAATATTTATTTGTCGCAGTCACGACGTGCAAGCTGTCAACTTTATTGTTCCGTCCTATTGTATCACTACATAGTATAAAACAAAGTCGCTTTCTCTGTCCCTATATCTCTGTATCTATGTATGCTTAAATCTTTAAAACTACGCAACGGATTTTGATGCGGGTTTTTTTAATAGATAGAGTGATTCAAGAGGAAGGTTTTAGTATATAATTTGCGGGCGGGCGAAGCCGCGGGCATCAGCTAGTTTATAAATATTTGTTATACCTTGTATGCTTATTTTTTTGTCATTTTTAGGGTTCCATTGCCAAATGGCAAAAAACGGAACCCTTATGGATTCGTCATGTCTGTCTGTCACTATAAGAACTATACGGTTGAAACTTGGTAAGTAGATGTATTCTGTGAACCGCATTAAGATTTTCACACAAAAATGGAAAAAAAAAACAATAAATTTTTGGGGGTTCCCCATACTTAGAACTGAAACTCAAAATTTTTTCTGCTAAACTGAATAGTTTGCGCGAGAGACACTTCCAAAGTGGTAAAATGTGTCCCCCCCCCCTGTAACTTCTAAAATATGAGAATGATAATATTAAAAAATGTATGATGTACATTACCATGTAAACTTCCACCGAAAATTGGTTTGAACGAGATCTAGTAAGTAGTTTTTTTTTTAATAGTACGTCATAAATCATAAACCGCAATTTTCCTTTCATTTTACTTATCAATAACTTAATTTTAAAAAATATACACTATTATTAAAACATCGAACGAACAAGAACTTTTATATTATGTTACTTGCTGCTACGGAACCCTTCATGGGCGAGTCCGTTTCGCAATTGGCCGATTGTTTAGTTTGTAAGCATGTCATTTCCCCCATTTTTTATTCTTTCTTTACTTTTCAATTATGCTTTTCGTTGTTACTTGATTTTTGGTTCGTCATCTGTCTAGCGATTTCCAAGTCAGTATTTTATTGCGATGTAGACCAGCCTACGAGGACAGACCATCCTACGATCTACCTAGCCATTTCCTATCTACGCTGGGACGGTTAGATTGAGAGCCGACCACCACCAGACTCTATCAACATAAATACTGGGAAACATGATACGACTTGGCAAGACTGGTTGTCAGACTTTCAGGCTCTACTACCCGTAACCACTGTCAAAGATCTACCAATGAACAACTGATTAACGTGCTTCCTGAGGTAATGAAGGATCTCGGTATATAATGATTGGTCACACCTTAACAACCCAACTTTCTATTATTTACCCACGAGCTCCTCAGTCCTCCGTCCACCAAAAGAAATAGAAGAAATACCATACAAAATATTCTACCATACAACCATAATTATTGTTGCTTCTACGAGAAAAGCTGACAAATACGCAGTAATATTGTAACTGCGGCCAATCAGCCACAAGTTTCCGTAGCATTCATTTGTTTCCAACAATGGTCTCCCGGAACCCCTTTTAATGTCAGAGCGAAACAGAGCTGGGACGAGTTTCAAACGGGGTATATTTTCTTATGTTTGTGTAAGATTAAATTATTTCAAGTTGGGGTAAGCATAACTGCATCGTTGGTCTAGTGGTCGCAAGCGCGACTGCTAAGCATCAGGTCCTGGTTTCGATTCCCAGATCGGGTTATTCTGTCATTATTTACATTTCATTGTCTATCACAGGATATTCTCTTCTTCCTTCTCGACTAACCGTCTCAGCCCTTTTCAGATTCCACAGTCCACTCATCGTTTTTTTGGTGTTCCTTCACTAACTAATCTAGAATCTAGACTCAAAACTTTTTACTAAAACTTTACTTTTAATTTACCTACTTAAATGTTGTTATACTACTTCTTGCGCATTCCATACCATATTCCATTATATTATCGAATTCCCTTATAAATATACTGGACTCTGTCGCCCCAGAGCATCCTATTTAGAGTCCAGAGGGCACGAAAATACCGAATATATCCATGTCCGGGCCGGGCGAGCCGCTTATGCAAATGTCCGCAGAATTAATTATTTATTTATGCTGTTTTTCTTTAGTAATTGTATTAACATAATAACGTGGATGATGATTTGTTTCAATTTACACGCGTTCACGCTTATTCATTTATGAGTTAACTGGTTTTGTCGGGTTATAATTAATAGGGAACGTTTACATGAAAACTTAGGGCACCCTACTAGTGCGAGCGAGAATTATATACACATAGTCTGTCTCGCTCGCACTAGTAGGGTAATAGTCTGTCTAAAGACAGTCTTGTCTATAGTGTGCGGTAGCGCTTATACTTTAATTCAGAAACCAGCATTGATTGCCTAGTTTTGACACGCACCCAAAAATGTCTGAGAGATATTTCTCGACATCATGTAAAGTGATCAGAGGCCCATGGGCGGCATAAAAACTCTGACACCAGGTTAGGCACTAACCATACGAAAAATAAGGAGATTCTGAAACAAGTAACCTGGTGAGATTCCTCATCGACCATTATCTTCCAAACAAATATTTATTTAACCCCTGTTTCGGATGAATGTTCGAAAATCTTTTCTAGATTTTTTAAGGAACTATTCTGAAAGCAGCTAGCAATTAAGGCGTTACCTGTTAGTGAATGTACAAATTTAATATAATATGAAAACCCATTCTTCATAACTGATACAGTTCATGTTATACTAAAGTTAAAGCAATTCGGATTAAGTTGTTCAAACATTTTCAATTTCAAAATATTGCAGTCATCATGCGACATTTAGTTTTATTGTAAAGGTTTTCGGTTGGGTACTATCTAACTCGTCCCACCTATTTAATCATGACTGGAAGGCTCCAGACATTTGATCGCGAAAAAGTAATTTCTATAAATAAGGCTGACAATCAACACTCGGCGAATGTCAAAGTTACGTATGACGGTGAGAGACGAAGTGAGAAGAAGTGACGCAACAAATTCGTCTACAACCATAACTTCTCAAGACTAATCACAAAGAGTTCCATTTCTTGAAGACATTTCAAACCTAAAACTTTATCAACCGTTTCTTGAAAGGGCAACGAAAATAAACTTTAAAAAGTTAAATCAGCCAAAGCACCATAAAAACCTCCCTTAAAGAAGTGCCAAGGCGACACCCAATCACAATTACAGCACCAATTAAGCCTCGACAAGGCCAAAGACGAAAGCGACTGATAGCAAGACCTGTCGCATAGCCACCACTCACCTCCAGCTTTTGAATTGCAAATCGTCGGTATCTGCATCGGCGACCTTCGGACACGCAAGCGCGCGATATCGCGAGCAGCGCTGTTATTTTGAAGAGAACTTCAGATTCTTTTAGCTTTTTAGGGTTCGGTTCGGTTTAAAGGTAAAAAAAGGAACCTAACCTAATAAGATCACTTTCTTTTCCGTCTGTCGTCTGTCCATCTGTCACCACCGATTTTCTCCGGAACGGTGGACCTTGCAAGTTGAAATTTATACCAGATACTGAGGTCTAATAGTTCCTATTAGATGTATGATATGGGCAAATTTAGAATTTCGCGAAAACTTGTAAGTAGGTACCAAAATTATTTGTGCTGTAAGACCTTGCTTTAAACCAAAATTGTCAATTCTAGGTCAACCGGAAGTACCTTAAAGGTTTTGGGTCGAAAACCTATATGGTAGTTCCCGTTGACCTAGAATCACGAAATATGGCAAAAAGCAGGGTCTTATGGCACATGTAAAGGGAAAAATCTGAAAACCGTTAATATGTAGTTTAATAACAAAATAAAAAAAATAGCGATTTTACTATTACAAACTTATTAGTTGCGGTTAGTGCAATAGCCGTTTCTAGGGATCGAACAGCAAAGTTAAGTTTGTGCTTTAAAAAGTTTGTACGGAACCCTCGATGCGCGAGTCCGACTCGCTCTTGGCCGGTTTTTTTCTTGTAAGACTTGTTGGGCCGTTGCTATGCTTTGTTGACACCTAATTTGGTTAAGGAGGTGCTGATTAAATCCACCAGACCAGTGGAACTAGTGGCAATGGCCCTCGAGGTAGCTCGAGGTCTTTAGTATCCTCTAGGTAGCTTTTGTCAGTCCAATACATTTTGACTTTTCTATCACGGTTTTTGCTGATAGAATGCAATTATCTTAGACTAGGATCAGTTCGGTACCAGAGTTATTGTTGATTATCTCTGGCTAAAATCACTGTTTTATCCTTTTTTAGGGTTCCATAGTCCTGACAAGGAACCCTTATAGTTTCGTCATGTCCGTCTGTCTGTCTGTCTGTCCGAGGTTTTGCTAAGAGACCGTTAGTACTAGAAAGCTGTTATTTGGTAGAGGTGTGTATATCAATAACTAATACTACTACTAAACTAATTAATAATAGTTTAGTCGTTGAACTTGTGTGTTAGATAATTTTTTACCAAATGCAAAATCCTTAGAATAAATCCTATAAAGTGACTAAAATGAAGTAGTTGCTACTTTATTATTATTCTTTTGGTAAAGACTTGCATTGAAAGACAAAATCTAAAATAAAATAAAACATAATAAATTATCATAAGTTACACAAAGCTGCCGCTAGATGGCGCTGTACCAACGAGTTCGTTCTATATTGTGATAACGGGCTACTACGGAACCCCACACTGCGCGTGGCCCGAAACACACTTGGCCGGTTTTTAATCGTTTATTGAGTTATTGAAAGAGTATTTTCCACTGTTATCAATGACATGAGGTTATCCCCCTACCCCGTACCCTGGATAGTCAGATCTACAGCCAAACTTATAGACTGACTAAGTGACTAATATTTCTACCACAGCATAACCAATTCTCCTAAAACTCCCTAAGAGAAAAGCGTTTTATTATTTCCAAATATTGTTTATCTAAAGTAGGCTATAAGATCCAAGCCTCATCAATCACTATCCTATATTTCAGCCATTATTTATCACCTGTCAAATCAACTTACAGCATACCCTCGCAAGTACATGTTCAATTTGATTACGACACTCGTCTCATTTAAGCGGTATATTGTGAGGATATAGGCGAATATTCGACACGTTATACGAACGATATCGTCGTATATCGTCGTCTTCAACAGGGAGAAGCTCAAAACGAAATTTATAGGCGATTTTATACCCCAAGGGAGCCTATTACAGCCCGACCGGCCAGAGTAACAAGAACTGTTGAAGTGGGTACTCCATGTATTTAGGTCAGCCCGAGGATAAATTTAAATGTTGGTTTTTCATTTTAATATTTGAGTTTCAGCTGTTGGAATTGTAGATTTTGAGGGAGCGATAATGTTTCAGTTTAAAGGTGAGGTAGTGTTTTGATAGAAGTATGTGTGGTTTTGTGAGAGATTTAATTAAAACACGTTTCAACGTGAACAATGTATAAACTGTGTATGATATTTGCTTGCGATTGAACAGACTTACGTCCAGCAATGGACTGATGTTCATTGTTGATGATGACGTAAGGTTACAAAACTTTATTTTTCCAGGAGGCAGTGTTTTAGAATATAAAACATTGGCGTACCTTTCAGTACAAATTCAGAATGTAATTTTACGTATACATAAGGCTGATCTTTCTCTGGAAACCAAATAACGGAGAAGAACGTCCCCCCCCCTCCCTCTCTTTCTTTCTTTCTTTATAACAAGAAGAAGTAGTATTGACTAGAGGCCGTTCTCTATGACTTACTTACAAATAACTGTCAGTTAATATGCCTACGTCTTCTAGCTATCGGTGTTTCTATAAGCAAAATTAGCTTGAAATATCCTATCCGCGTCACCTATACCTGTCAAATTCATAGAAAAATCAAAAAGGTTTTTCTGTGACGATTTGTTTCTAACCGCCCATAAGCTAAATGTCAAACAGAAAGAGATAGCAACCTACCGATACCTGTTGGTAAGTTATTGAAAATGGCCGTAGATGGAATAAGACTGACTACTAGGTATACTTCAACCAACTTATCTGCGCAGGCAACACGGGAAACATAGAGCTAAAATAAATGTACCAAGTTTGACATATAGATGTATTTTTTCTTGACAAGCAACGCCATGTTGAACTGCACACTTAAAGTGGTCTTATTATAGGATTGTGCATCGTCATACGCACTTAGCGTATGACGATGTTAGATCTGAAATGTCTTCCTTTATTAAAACAGACATGACTATGTTTTTAGCCAGTGCGACATCTAAGACTAACCAAGAAAATATATATTGCTGCACTATTAAATAAAAGTGCATATAAGCATAGTCACCCTACAGTCCGTTCGGTATCTTCATAGAGAATCCCGCCAAAGGCTGGGAACTTGTCGTATATTTTCTGAGGATGAAATTACTGTCGGGTGATGAGAGGTAGTCGGTGGCTTCATAAATTTATAAAATGACACCTTCACGGAACCCGCGAATTACGGCCGCGGAATATTTACGGCCGATTACATAGTTTAACGACGGTTTACTTGAAGTTTAAACGTTGGCAGTTAATAAGGGAATATCGGTTGGTTTAGAAGACGTGATGATATTTTTTTGTTTCTACGGACCATTTCTCTATTATTTTCAAATGTTTGTTTTTATTTCGTAACGTTCCAGATATACCAAAAGACATGTCTTTCGTTTGAGATCTGCAACTCAGTTACCAGGGGAGTACCAAATAGTGCCAGTACAAAATCGCCGACCCGGACAAATATGTAGTACTCCCAAAACATACGTTCAACTATCAAAACTTAGCCCCATCTCCACAATTTCAGCAATGTTGCGATCATATCAAGAAAATAGGTTAAACTCAGTTTAAAGTCCCAGTTAATGGAGTGCGGTGTAATCCGGCCCTAATAACCCCCCTAATGAGTTTTCATTCTTTCCTCATTTCCGTGGTTGAGAGTATTTCCGAGTCCCTGACTATCTAGGATAAACTGTAGAAATTACTCTAGGGGAGAAAGAGATGGCGGTATTCTTGGAAACATTTTGCATAAGGAGTGAGTGAGATGGGTATAGGGTGCCGGATGGCTGAGATTCCTCAAATTCAAATGTCTTTTCCTAGAATGTGCGGTCTTGGAGTGTTTGTTAAATGGAATATTCCATGTCGTTCATTCTTAATGTAGTTTCTTGATAGTGTTTGGTCTCGCTTCTTAAGCGTGGAGTTGTAGTTTAAAACTTTTATGTGAGTCCTTGAATTTTATGTCACGTTTGATGTTACACATCGTCGTTTATGTGCTAAAACCACGTAAGTCAATTTTAGCGATTTTCAAATGTTGATGCCGTTTGGTAGAGAATCGGAAGACGCGTTGTTTCGGCCAATTTCTCAAAATCCGACTTTTCATGAAATGGTATTGTAGTGGTACTGCTATCTATGTAAAATTATGCAATTTTTTCACTCTGCTGTAATCCGTAAGACCATGGGCAAAAATGTATTAAGCCTCCCACTAGTTGGACCGACGACCTGACGAAGGTTACTGGAAGCCGCTGGATGATGATGACATCTATTGTTTAGCATTATTTTAAAGCATGAATTAATAGTTACAATAACAGTTTTATGACCACCAATTGGCTTTTTCTACAAAACCTATTTAGGTGCATATCTTTTTTTTCTGCAAAGGAATTGAAGGTGGTGCCGAAAGTTACAATTTAAGTACAAACAAAATCCTATCTAATGGCATATGCCATAACCCTGTTGGACACTGAGCCCAATTTGACTCATGGTCCTTTACTATTTTTGATTTACATGGTGTTAGAACTGGCGACGATATTTACTATTGTAAAGGAAAATTATAATGAGCATTTATTGCTCACTTTCACGATGTTAAATATCGCTCTTTTTGCCTGAAAAATGGTACAATTTTAGCCCGATAGATGTCCAGAGACCTGTAGAGCTATTATGTATCTCTGTTGACACGTAACGTGATAAGTGATACGTAATATCAATATTATGACATTCACGGTTGTCATCAAAGTTCGGTGTACAACCGAAACTTGATAGTCACCGGATATCAGAAAGATACGTAATAGCCCTGCTGGTGAAAATCGCTGAGAAACACAGAACCTAAGCTAAGGGGAGGTCTTTACCCAGCTGTGGACGTCTTTCGGATGCTATGAGGATGATGACCTGACCGATCTTATAATTTCACAGGAACTTCATTGCTTGAAACCAATTGCAAACGTTGCTAACATTCTCTCTGTTTCAAGAACCGAGGTTATTTCGACACAAGTTTTCGTGACATAATATAAGGGCACATAGCAGCGAAGTTGTTATTAAAAACTTAGCCAGCGCTTTTTAAACATGAGATATGCCAAGCTGAGATAACGTAGCGTGAGCAAGAGCATCGTGAGTAGGGTTGGGAAAAAGTGTCGATGTTTTTTTTTTTAATTTTCTTTTTAGATTGCCTCAGGTTGATTTTATTTTTCATTGAAAATTCGACTGGTTTTTTGTGCTGTTAGATGGTGTTATTTTTCAGGTTATGCATTAACTATTCTACGTGACTTTTATTAAGTAATTTTGCTTCTATATTCAGTATACAGGGTGTAAACAGACTCATAACGAAGCCGTCAACCAAGCATTCTGTACATCATACTAAGTAACTTTGCGCAAAAATTATATATCTATGAAAAATCACGTTTTATGGTAAAAGTCAATGTAACGCACTCAAAACATTGTGCTGGTGGATGGATTAAAAACATGTATTTAAAAAAACCGGCCTAGTGCAAGTCGGACTCGCACACAAAGGGTTCCGTACAATTATCCATACAACATTAGACAAAACGGTAAAAAATCACATTGGTTTTATGGGAGCCCCCTTAAATAATAATTGTATTCTGGTTTTAGTATTTTTGTAACAGCGGCAACAAAAATACATCATCTGTGAAAATTTCAACTGTCTAGCTACCACGGTTCATGAGATACAGCCTGGTGACAGACAGACGGACGGACAGACTCCACAGTCTTAGTAATATGGAGGACTATATTATATAAGAAAACATCTATGTACCAATCAATACCCATGTTTGCAAAGAAATAAATGATTTGGTTTGATTTGATTAGGGTCCAGTTTTTACCCTTTGCATACGGAACCCTAAAAAACTCAGGTATTGAAAAAGTTGGAACTTTGACCCTCAATATCTCCGTAACTAGCAGGTTTCCAGGTATGGTCTAGAACAAAAAAAAATGGTCGCAATGACGGGGAGAACAAGTCTTTCGGCTTCGTTAAGAGTTTTTTTACACCCTTTATTCAGCAACAACCGAAAAAGAAAATCACCTCAGGAGGTGAAGCCACCGCTTGGGCGGAGCACCGCCGTGTCCTCGTAGTGGCGATTGGCGGCGGCGACCTCTCGCTCCCGGCCTTGGTTCAATCCATGGTCCGGAGCGAGACGGAATGGGACGCCGTCGCCTCCTTCTGCGAAGCAGTCATGCTAGCGAAGGAGGTGGCGGAACAGGACAGGGAGAGATCCTCACGTCCCGGCCGCCGCGGGAGACGCCCCGGGCGTCGGGGGCCACGAGGTGGCTTCCGGGCACCGTAGGTGCGGGCCTGTGGACGGGGAGCTATGGGCTAGCTCGCCGTCCGTACGTCTCATGACGACAGGCCGTGTCGACGGCACGTTCGAGTTCCACGCGCGCCTCAAAGAGAGTCAGCAATAGGGAAGGGGTCCGCAAGGACCGAAGCCTGCCGGGGTTGCGGGACTATTCGAAAGAGATACCGTGGCCCCGGAACACAAAGAGCGAGGAAGGAACATGGATGGGTTTTAGTCAGTAAAAGTCTGACACTCCCTCCTGCTCCGCCCAGAGCGGGAGAAGTCATTTGATGATTTCCCATCCTAAAAAAAAAAAAAAAAAAAAGGAGGTGAAGTCAAAGGCCTGTTGCCCTCTAACCCAAGATAAAGGGTAACCTTTGGACAACATTTTTAAGTGATAAAAGAATTAATTTTTAAGTTATTTTTGTCTGGTATTTGTAGTTGCGTGTTTGATTTTCTATATTCACTATCCTACAGTAACCTAAAAACTACCAAAACCTACCTCCATAGCAAAATTTATCGAGTAAGTGTCACATCACTACGCTGAACTCCATAAAGTCCCAGCACGCTTGGCTCCGTGCGCGCACATACGAACGACTTAATTATATTTTTCTCTGGCCATCCCGCGCGACAAACATCGTGTTTGCCCTAATATATTATAAAAGTTATCTACAAAGTACTGCAGCCTTGCTATCATAATTTTCGGGAATTGTTACTGGTTTCGATATTTTATCGATAGGGTTCGGATGATGCCAACCTACTTTTGTGTTGCGATGGAATAGTTCAATAAGGGATTTTCTTTTTCAACTCTTCCCTAGTCGCCTGATAGATGGCGCTGAACTTGGTAAGTTACTGCAAGGAACGGAACGTCACATTATTTCACTTGGATGTAATGATTATATTCGGAAGCATAAGTAAACCAAAGTGTCAGTCAACGAGCGTATGTGACGTTACCAATGTTTCTTTTTCCAAGCGTTTTGGTTTTGGCCTAGTAACGTAGTCAGTTCAACGCCATCTACCGAGTTCTTGGAAACATTTTTTTTTAAATCCTCAAAAAGAACACCTGTCATTATATCTCTCTATCCAGGAATCGAGCTAAGCGAGCGCGCGTCATGGAGTCGTAGCAGGTTCTAAATTTGTTTATGTCTCGAAAAGTCTTGCTAGCTGGCATGAGGAGCGTAGGCCGAAGGCCGGCGGAGCGACGACGACATTTGTGACAGAAAGTGGGTGTGTAATCTATGCAGTGACTAGCCATCACAGGTGACCTGTATTTCCCCTCATTCTCATATTCCGAAGGGGCCGCAATCAGATACAACTGGAGAGAGATCCAGGCGCAGGACCGACGGTACGTTCGTCACAATTGCAAGCAAACTATTGCCACACTTTCGTGTAAGTTGTAGTTGTTTCTATTGGTCTCACGGTTTTAAGCGCGACTGCTGAACGACGGGTCCCTGGTTCGATGCCCAGGTCGGACTATCAATTATTGTGGTTGGGTTTTTCCATTTGGAATTGACCAGTAGCAGCCCGGAGTTTGGAAGATGGCGGTATGGTACACCCCCCCCGTGCCTCGGAAAGCATGTTAAGCCGTTGGCCCTGTGCCTGCAGGCTTAGCCAAGTTGACAATCTACAATCATTAACGCTAGTAGCGAACTGATCAAATGTATGGGAATGATATCATTTCAACGTTAAATCACGTGATCAACACCAACGAATAGAAAATTCGTAGACAAGTTTACATCGTTCAAAATGATAGAATAGAATGTTATCGTTTCTACAATGTTGATCGCTATACTCTTTGGTAGGATCGCTCACCAGAGACTAAAGTGTAGGTTTTTTCTACAGACATTAGAGAACGAGCGCTCGACTCAGCCGTGTCAACTTGGCTACCAATTTAGCGCTTTCTACAAACGCTTACGCCGAGGCGTTTACGATTGTAGAAAGAGAATCGATAAAAACGTTTGTAACTTGGCTAGGCCTGCAGATCTCTCTCCGGTCGGATTCCCGTCCCATCGGACAATGAGGATGAGGGAACAGAGAAAGAGAGTGCACCTGTGTCTGCGCACACACTCTGCATTATAATGTCTCCCGCGCCGATGGCTAATCTCCTAAAACCGACTGTAAGTATTCCTGATTAAGATTTACCGTGTGATTTTTGACCGCGGCCGAGCGGGTGAGTAACTGCATCTGGATGCTTCTCTTTATATAATAAGGATAAATAAAAAATAAAAAAATATCACAGGACATTACACACAGCGCCATCTAGTGCCACACTAAGCAACGAGGCTTGTGTCGTGGACACCATATAGTTGATAATTATACTACATAGATACTTTTTGTTTGCAAATACATAGTTATTAGATAGAGAAAGTTGAGTTCACTTCTTAGATAAAGTGAAGCATTGAGTATAAGATCGGAGACAGCCAGGTCTTAATGATGTGAATAATGCTAATGATTTAAATTATGGGTTTACCTGGCACTATCTCCGGGTCGCCATGACCGCTGCTAGCGGCGCGTGTGCAGCGTGCGTAACACCACTTCACATCCTATTCGTTACCACCTGGAACAAGCGTGAATATATTGAATAAAAGGTTGGTGAAAATATTGACCGCTGTCTTGGTGTTGCAGAATTTTTCTCAGCAGTTTTTTTTTCTTTGATTATACCTAGATAGGTACCTCTGTTGAGTTAGACACCGTTACTGGCTCGAAAAGCTAGCAAAATATTACATTGACCATTTCCTAAATCTTGAATACAACTAAATAATCAGGGTACCGTACCGTAAAGCCAAAGGGCGTATAGCGCCGAACGTCGCCGACCAGTCCCGACCTGCAGGCCTAGCCAAGTTACAAACGATTCGTATTGATTCTCTTTCTACAATCGTAAACGTTAAGTCACGTGGTCAAAACAAGCGAATATAAACTTTCGTAGACAAGTTTACATCGATCAAGATGATAGAATGAAATGTATTCGTTTCTACAATCGTGATCCCTACATCCCATATAAATCGTAGCCGACTTACAGTTTTGACTAAACTTTAAAGTTTCCATTCGTTTATTTTGACCACGTGACTTATCGTTGATAGATGTCATTCCCATACATTTGGTTAGTTTTCTATTAGCGTTAACGATTGTAGATTGTCAACTTGGCTAAGCCTACTGCTTACGCCGTCGGAACTTGTCGGCGCTTATCGGCGCCGGGTCGGCACAAAATATAGAGACTGTCTGCGCCGACTACCTGCGCGGACCAAAACCAACCAAGTGCCAATAAGCGCTGGCAGATCGGCGCCTGCAGCCAGAGTTCTACGTGTAAACGCAAAAATGAAGTTTAAGTAAATATGTTCTTACTTTGCTCTTCTTTCTCTTTAGCATTTTACAAGTTTCACGAAAACTTTCAAGTAAGATAGCCCTACCATGCTATACTCCATACAACCATATATTTTGCACTCGTAAATTAACATAATCATATACCCCAACAAACAAGAATAAACATGACCTACAAAAACGGACATACCCAGTGTCAAATCACGACATACCGGATTACCTAAACCTACCTCCCTCAGGGAATACTATAGAAACCTGTTACTATACAATACTTGTACTGGCTCGCCCCGTACTCTATACTCAGTAACAAGTACATAGTACACGTACTACACCGGCCTCAATCTTGTAGCACTTAACTGATTGCTTTCTGGACTCGACTGTACCTGTAGTAGGTACCGAACAAATGTATGCTCGTTGTATATCATTGTACTTTTTGCTGTTGATTTATTTTCTTGGCGGTAGCTTTTCTTTTGTTTTTAAGGGATTGGTATAGTGAATAGGCAATCGGACGTGGTAGTCGATAAGTGAAAAAGGTTTCCCATATGATTTTCATCCGACTTCAAATGAAGGGCGGTCCGTATTGATGAACGTTTATTTAAAATTCAAAAACTGTTCTTCTTCTAAATAACTGTATTGGTATTACACCGTAATAACCTAGACCAACTCGCTTCGTAGCTCAAAGATGAATGCCGTGGCTTGCATCTTCAATGATGCTTTCAACTTGATCCTCAATGAGGCGCTCGTCCATAAAGATACCTGAAATTAATATTTCTTCTATCATAATAATTATTTAAGTTCTGTTTTTATCTTGTCTTCACTTAAGGCGACTACAGGAGCTAAATTAGCAACTCTATTTGTGCAAACTTCGTTTGAAATACGTTGGAATCAAATAAGTAATGAAATATGTTAGAATCAAGTTCTAATAAGAAATTATAATATAGTTTCTTATTAATTTATGACAAAAATATTTTTCGTTATTTTATTTTATTACTTCAGAAGTGTATTGAAAAACGTCGTTTGATACACGTGGACATTTGTTATTGCAGTTCTCAGCTCAAAAACACCCTCGCCTACGGCTCGGGAGTTAATTCCGCCTCGAATGCAATAACAAACTTTCTCCACTTCTATCAAAATGTACTATTGTAGTCCAATCAATAGATTTTTTGTAAATCGCAAAAAAAACCACTCATTTCGCACTATTCGGCCCGCAGTGACTGACGTAACAACCACTTTGTAGTGCAAGCTGATTAGAACTTTATTCTAACAGATTTCATTACTTATTTAATTCCAACGTATTTCAAACGAAGTTTGCACAAATAGAGTTGCTAATTTAGCTCCTGTAGTCGCCTTAAGTGAAGACAAGATAAAAACAGAACTTAAATAATTATTATGATAGAAGAAATATTAATTTCAGGTATCTTTATGGACGAGCGCCTCATTGAGGATCAAGTTGAAAGCATCATTGAAGATGCAAGCCAAGCAATCAAAGACGCTGGTCTGGACCCATACTACATCGAGAGGGAAGGCCGTGGCTACAGGCTAGCAGTACCCGCGTAAGTAACCAGTCAATCATCCATGTAAACCGTTTGAAGTTACTAGAAATATCTCCAATGACATAAACAGCAAGTTCGAGTTAGCTAGTTTCTTGTTATACAGGGTGTAAACAAACTCTTCACGAAGCCGTTATGCGTGGTGCATTCTGTACATCAAACTAAGTAACCCTACGCAAAAATTATTGCTGGGAAATGACTTTTTTTTGGGGAGAAAAATCACGTTTTACGGTTTTTTTAATTCAACGTAACGCACTTAAAACATTGTGCTGGTGAATGGATTGAATAGAGTGGGGGTCGTGGAGGTGTTTAAAGTAAAGTTTTTACATTAAAAACATGTATTTAAAAGAAAAAAAAACTTGTGGAAAGGTTGGTACTTTGACCCCCAATATCTCCGTAACTAGAAGGTTCCCAGGTATTTTTATTTTTATTCAAAAGGAACAACAAACAACTGCAATATAAAACGTAGAATTCAAGTATGGTCTAGAACAAAAAAATGATCGCAATGATGGGGAGAACAAGTGCCTTTCGGCTTCGTTACGAGTAACGAACTACGAGGTACGAGGGTCTTTTACACCCTATAAAGCTCGAAAAAATATAATAGCACCATTTATTACTTTCGTGCAATTACAAAGGCCTTAAAGTAGATATGTCACCGTAATGTAAATACTAAATACTGTTAGATTATAATCTATCTCGCGAGATTGTAAACACGGAACGCAACTTGCGCGCTGATTGGTTAAACGTCATGTGCCCGCGCCGCCATATTTGTTTGTTAATTCGTTTGTTTTTGAATGTAAACGAACAGTGTTTTGGTGATTATAATTGGTTTCGTGATGAAAATAACTCACAGCTTTAGAATTAGTTATAGGAAATTGTGGTGGAAGTAAAATTAATCTGTGATTAGCCAAAGAAACCAACAGAACGGCCTACTGTAAGACCGACCAATCACATTCAGTTCACAGAGTTTACAATCTCGCGAGATAGAAATCTAGCGATATTTACAATTTTACGGTGACAGATTTAGATTTGATGATAACTTTTAGCCACTAACCACCCAGACTATTTTTTTTTTGGGAGGAATTAATTTTTAATTTTATTTCCAGCCTCTTCAACTATGAAGCCGTTATTGAGGACATTCTGAGCACTGGGCTCAGCAATATTGTTACTCACAGAGGTTTCTACAGCATCCTCTTTTCCCGCCTCAACTTTAATATTGAGCTGCCTCTTATTCAATTTTCTGCTGGTGAGCTTACTGGGCAAAATATAAGTAAAGAAAGAAAGAAAAAAATATTTATTTGACGTCAGTAAATAAAGCACGACACACACAGTAATATAAAAAAGATACAAAATATGGAGGAAAACAGTATGTGCTGTGTGCCTCACGGCTGCGCCAAAAAGGTCCATTTCAGCATTCGTGCCAGACAGGTGATGCTGTCTGACGCTGGTCTTCCAATGAACCTTGAGGGGGAAGTGACGGAAAAACAGTTTCAAACATAATATACAAATAAATGGTTACAAATAAATAGATAACAAATAAATTTATTAAATGTGTAGGTATTTACGAGTTCGTATAAACAAAAATGTAAGTAATAAATGTGCCTATTTTAAATAAATAAGAAGAAGATATGGCCCGTGAACAGTGTCGCAATAGTTCGCGTGTATGCATAAGTATGTACTCACGGTGCAGTAGTGCGCAAGTGCGCAAGCGCTGCAAATTGCTAAGCGTTTATATGATTGAAACATACATTCTGACCATATCCAATTTCTGCTGTGCTGCTAACAAATACTGCCGCAATCGTGTTCGGAATGTGTGTATAGTGCCCAGTGTTAAGTGTTAAGTCATTATCATTCTCCTACCCTTATCTCAATAGGGATGATAACTGGCTAAAAGAATATGATTCAGTTTAGTCCGTCAATTAGAATATCGAAAATATTGTATACGTGTTTTTTGTTTTATCTAATTATTAAAAATTGACGAAGATTAAACGTGTCAAAGATCATGAGTGGGGGCTTGTGACATCACATTCGAGTAAAAAATGTACTCAAATGTGACGTCACACGAGTTTTCGTCGCACTGTATAATCTTCATTTTTTGTTTCCTTGAAAAAATAAAAAATATGTGTCCAATATTTTTTGGAAATCTATCTGATGGAGTAATAAGATTGTTTTGTCATCTACCCTATTTATTTGGATTTTATAGGTTTTATAGGATTTATTATAAAACTTTCCTGTTGAATTTGAATAGGAAATTATTTTGAATTGAAAATTAATTATTTTTCTTTAAATATTTCAGGCTCCGCTAGAGCCAATGGTGAAGTCTTTAGCAACAAACTCGACTTTTCTGCTTGTGGAGCGTAAGTAATCATATCATGACATAACGCCTTGTAATCTCTGAAGGGTTAGGCAGTGTGCCTAACAAGTACACCCATATTTTGCCAGTTATGTTTAAGTCCCATGTAATAAGGGACGAGCCTATTGGCACCCATCGGGCACAAAATCCAGACTCTGTGGCTGCTACTGAAAAAAGTTCATAATTTAATGAAATTCTTCTTTTTTTACTCTTTAATATTTTATGCATATACAATTAATAAGACATTTATCTTTGATCCAAATGAAAATCTCCAACCACAGAAGTAATTATCTTATTTTATATTTTTTTAGAATTGACGTCGTTAGTATTCTCGTGAAAGGAGAAGTCCATTTCAACTTCAATGTCATCTCCGGACTGACTCTTCGCAGTGTTGACATCGACTTAACACTGGGAGATATTAACGTAAGCTTTATTCTTCTATTTAATCTTCTCATCTGTTTTTTATAGACGTTCACGAACGAAAAGATTCAATTTAGGGTTCTTTAGGCTGTAAATATTTAAATACCATAACGTTAAGAAGGATAAATTATTACAAAAGTTATTAACATGCAAGTGTCTTGATCTTTATTATTAGTACTCTCGCTTCAAATTATGACTTATAATGCTTTAGTTTATATTATACAACAAATCCTACTGACTACCGGCACCGATAAGCGCCCGAACGTCGCCGACTAGTTCCGACCTGCTTACTCCGTCAGAAATTGTCGGCGCTTATCGGCGCTGGGTCTGCACAAAGTATAGAGACTGCCTGCGCCGACTACCTGCGCGGATCTGTGCCAATAAGCGCTGGCAGATCGGCGCCGGCAGCCAGCGTTCTAGGTGTGGCAGTCTCTATACTTTGTGCCGACCCAGCGCCGATAATAGTTAGAGAGAATTTCTGACAGCGAGCAGGTCGAAACTTGTCAGCGACGCTCGGCGCTTATCGGTGCCGATAGCCAGCGTTCTACGTGTACACGCACTTGGTAAGCTATAACTGTTGCGTTAAGTATTATTTTTGGAATCGGATCAAACACATAAACAATTTTAACACTTTATGGGGTGGTTACCCGTGGTCCCAGTGGGTCGACCCATTACTGGGTCCATGGGTAATTTTAATTACCCGTGGTCCCATAGCATTAGGGATTAGGGGACCACGGGTGTGATTGCATAATTTGACTACGGGTTTATTGGTTTTCTATTTTTATTTATCTACCAACTACCAGGAGGGCAGAACCATAAAGGAGGTATTTTATATTTTTAAAAGGAATCTCATTTACAATCCATGTACATTTCGAGTATCACGCAGTATGTAATGTAGAAAATATTTCCTCATGATTCTGGCGTCCTGGTAGTTTGTGATACTTTACTATCCTTAAAAAACAATAAACCCATTGTCAATTTATGCAATGACTTGTTACTCGTGGTCCCGGTGGGATATGATATGCTGTTACTATGGCTTTGTATTTTCTATCGATATTTTCAGAAGTCCAGGAAACAATCCCTAATGCCATGGGACCACGGGTAATTAAAATTACCCATGGACCCGGTAATGGGTCGACCCACCGGGACCACGGGTAACGACCCACTTTATGGTATGCATGCAGATGAAATCAATTAATGTATCGCTTTTTGTTTCAGTCAGACGCCAAAATGGTTGTCATGGGCGAGGACAGGTCCGATGATTTCAATGATTTCGTTGGACAATTCGTTCCTGCCACCATCAAGGAACATTATGTAAGTATAGTTCTAACATAATTGGGTTAAGGGCAAGAGAATGATGACTTGATTTTTACATAACATAACACCTGTAATCTCCGAAGGGTTAGGCAGATGCGTACCTAATAGTACACCCACATTTCGCTAGTTATGTTCAAGTCCCATGTAATAGAGAGCGAGCCTATTGCCATTAACCGAGCACAAATCCAGACGCCGCGGCTGCTACTGAGAAATTCCTGATGGAAAAATCCAATATCACTTTGCCCGACCCGGGAATCGAACCCAGGACCTCTTGCTCAGCAGTCGCGCGTGCGAGCACTAGACCAACGCGGCAGTCAATGGGAATAATTAATTAAACTAGCTTTAAAGAACAACTGTTTGATAAAGAAATGATGATTCGAACAATTAAATTGGATTATAGGTTTCGACCATTATCTTTAAGAATTGACTACTAAATAGAAGGTTTTTTTTTATGTCGCTTTTTAGTCAGTTAAAAACAGGTTGTGTAATGCACAGTACGTATCTAGAAAATATATTATTATATTTTTTTTCTCATTACAGGGAGAAATCAACGAACTTCTGGAGCTTATTCTATTTGATATCAACGAGGAGAATTTGCGAACCTTTGATTAATGTACTCATTGTGATATAGATTTCAGATAAAAACCGAAATCTATATCACAATGAGTATAAACCATTTTTGTAACGTATTATGTTTTTTAGTAAAATTTATTCAGCTTCGTTACTCGCCATTTTTAAAATTTATTAAATTATGTGTTTGAATAAATGTTGGTGAAAGAGAAATGACATAGAAAAAAACATGTTTTGAAGACCTCGCTACCAGAGCACCCCCTTCGAAGTTTTAAAAATAAACAAAGAAAGGTTCAGTAGGTACATAGAAAGGTCTTAATGATAACAGAAGAGATAAGGCAACGGAAACCGATCCAAACGCCGACAAAAGTAATTAACACCAAAATTATCATAATCTCCTTGACACACTAATTATGTCTGCGAACAACGCCATCTATCGCGTTACCGCGAAATTAACATGAACAAAGACCATTATTCCAAAATTCAACCCTAAAATGGAATGAAAAAAAATTCGACATCTTAAACTTGACATCGATTGTACAAACTCCATGCTCTTTCAGCACTTAAGCGCTGAAAGCATTCTAAAGAGCTCTCTTCGGGAGTGACTCTTGATTTTAAAACGCCAGAAAAGCTTTTAAACAAGAAAACCTAGAGTTGTACTACTGACGGTGATGACGTGGACGTCATTGGCGTCGCCATCAGCTAGCTATGCTTAGACCAAAAAGAGAAAAAAAACAGCATTACTATGTATTTGTACTTATTTAACTTAGATCAAGGGGACTATTACTGTAAACGGAGGCAATGTTGATGGAACTTGTAGTGGACCGCTTCATTTTATGCGGACCATTAAGAGGGCTATCAAATTTTTATTATATTTTTTTTATTTTTATAGAGAATTATAATCAAACTTTCTCGGGCATATTTTTATTAATTTCGTGGCCACATCTAAACTGAATTTTTTGATGTGTGCTTATGATATAGATATGGCCACGAAAAAAAAAAAAATGTCCGAGAAAGTTTGAGTATTGCTATATGGAGCGCTTTAAATAAAAATCAAAATTTTTCTTGTATTTTAAGACTCTTGCTAGACTCTTAAGACACTCAAAAACAAGAAAAACTGTAATAGCCCTCTTAAGCAGCTTCAATAGGAGAGTAAACATAAACATCACGTTGTAATCCCCGAAAGATTAAGCAGAAGTGGAAAAAAGTTTTTTTTAGATGATAATGTAAAAAAATAACCTATTTTGCTGTGTTGAAAATTAAACTAAGCATCCTTATTAACTCTAGACCAAGCGGTTTACTTATTAATCAGTAACTTTCAAAACAGATAAGTAATTTCATAAAATACCTAACCCTCTTTTACGCTACACTGCAAAAGAAAAGCTCGGCATCGTCTCTATGTTTCTCCAAATAAATAAAGTAAATAAAAAGCACACAGAATTTCCGGCAAAGAGGAAAATATAACACTTAAACCCGTGGAGAGTCGGCATAGCATTTGAAATTTAGACGGACGAATGCGGAAAATGGAGCTTACTGTAAAAACATACGGGGGCGTATCATGACCGGGCCCGTGACGTTTGGAGAACTAAAGGCGCAACAGAAAACTATACCCCATGGCCACAGAGCAACCTTATAAAGGGTGTAAAACACCTCTTAACGAAGCCGAAAGGCAATTGTTCTCCTCATCAATGCGATCATTTTTTTGTTCTACACCATACCTGGGAAACTTTTAGTTACGGAGATATTGGGGGTCAAAGTTCCAACTTTTTGACAACTTTTTTTAAAATACAAGTTTTAAATGTAAGATTTTTACTTTAAACACCTCCACGACCCCCGTACTATTCAATCCATCCATCAGCACAATGTTTTGAGTGCGTTACATTGAGTTCTACCACAAAACATGTTTTTTTACCCCAAAAAAGAAAGTCGTTTCCCAAAAATAATTTTTGCGTAAAGTTACTTAGTTTTAATGTACAGAATGCTTGGTTGACGGCTTTGTGATGAGGTGGTTTACTCCCTGTATAGAATTGCATAAGTACATATAGGTAAAACACTGAAAGATTGTTTATCGATTTAAACTGGTAATTAAACCTTAGAAATACTAGTGTTCTTCTTTACTTTATTGTCAATTGGCACAAGAACCTTCATTACTTTGAATAAACATAAAATGCTCCTTTCCAAATGTACTGTACAACACTTCACGAAAGAATAAACAAAACCCCATAATTATATACGGATATCATTCAATAGTCGAAAATAATACAAGAAGCAGAACAAAATATGTCGTGGTTGATCTACATTCTGTAAGTTACTCAACTTTATCGGCCCATCTAGGCTAGCCGAGTGTGGACCAACAAAAATAACCCGAACCGCGGCGTCTCCGCCCCAATTTTCTGCCCGAGGCTCTGCAGCCACTAGAGTGCAATTTGTCCAAGCCAGCCGGTCGAGTACCCTCGCCGCTGAAACTAAACTGAACTTGTAGTTTCGTGAACGAACCGGCTCTGGGTAGGGTTACCATTTCGGAATTTGAAAAAGCCATACATAAAGTACCTAAAGATTTAAAAACGAAGTCCGTGCGTTTTACTTTCTTCTTTCTTTTTGAATTCTTTATATTTAATAAAATCCCTTGAAGTGGTAAAGTCGAGACAAATAATGTAGGAGGTCTAAAATTGGACGTGTCCGGACAAATCTGGACGGATGGTAACCCTAGCTTCTGGTTTTTGCAAGCTTTTTTTTTAACTAGCTCAAAAGTACTCAGGTGATGAAAATATTCAGTCGCCTTTTTGCAGTGGTAGAAATGGGCGCTCGACTTTTTTATAAAAATACGGGAGTATTTATAGCACAATTTTTTTTTTCTTTCTTTGGTTTTGGGCATTGCATCCACTAACAAGCAATCAACAAGAAGCAATTGAATGCAATGTACCTACTACGGTATACATCGTTTGTCCACTAATATTTAAACATATTATTTTTTGGAAGTATTTCTAATCTTGTCATCCAAAACTGCAGAAAGAACAAGAAGAAATTATTTTTTAGATTGTTGCGATTACCATTACAATTGTGACTGAACAACTTTGTGCTTAAAATGGTGAGGAATCCGACAAGAACTAGAAAAAAAATAGAAGACTTTTCGATTTCGACCCCATAGTCTCACGTGAGATTAAAAAAAAAAAAATACTGTAAAACGTTAACCTGATTGCGTTGGATTTATTAAAAAACATAATTTTCTTAATTATTTTCATTCAATATTTAGTATTACCTAAATATTATTATGTAGGATTTAGCCATATTGTAGTGGAAAAACATGCTAGTTAATTAAACCCAGTTGTCTCGCAATTTTACACTGTTTTCTCCTGAAAAAAAAACATGACTTTTGCCTCAACCCTCTCCCCTCTTAAATGTCTCACGTAATTAATGGACGCCCCCTAGTCTATTAAGAAGAAAAAAATTCTTAAGCTACACGTGCAAAAATCGTCCCCAACATTCTCCCCCTCAACAAAACATTACCCGGCTCGTACGAGTACGGAGTACCACGAAGTTCGTGGCCTTGTACCCGTTCAAGGAGCAACCGGGCTCGCTCAAGGACACACTTTGTTCGTGACCACCCTCTATCGCGAATGTTTGCGTTCTTCCAATGTGTACTTACACAATCTAGTCAATAGTTTGTAGCTGGGTGGGTTGTTTTTGAAACTACTGGCCATTGGGTATACTGCTGTTGTATTATAACAACTTAATTGTGGAAGAATTTTGAAATCATGTTTTTTTTGTTTTCTACGCTGTTGGTTTTTTAATGAAGTAAATTGTTTCAGGGAAAACTATTGCTGATTTTAATTGGTTTTTAAATTAAGAAAATCTTTAAAGAAGAATCTCATGTAGGGATTTTCCACACTGAGATTAAAAAAATCAAAATGTTTGATTTCACATAGGCCTATATAAGCACTCATAAAACGTCGTTCAGGTTGGTCGTTGCCTATGCAGAGGAACTGGCAAGAAACTCCCATGGTGTTTTTAATCTAACACATCTTGAAGTGCGTCTGTGTCTAGCAAGGAGATTCTGTTATTTAAAATTAAATTTTGTTATAACGTATCACACCCATAATATATATTGTTAAGTTTAACTCATTCATCCAGTTACTTGACTCCACACTTTACACCTTGTAAAACATAACTCACAAATCGTAACATCCTGTATAACACGCCACGTTAGGTGTAACACCCTGTAGAACACGTGCGATCACTTGTCAGCTATTGATTTTGGGCCGCGCCCCCGACGGAACAAATACGGAGTTTTTACTTAACTGCGTAGCTCAGGTGCGGATGTTGACTGTTGCCTTTGCGTACATCTACGGGATGTACCTACATATACGTACATGTTTATGTATGTATACAGACGTCGCATAAGAAATGTTGTAACACGGTTATATTGCTACAGACTTGAGAGATTTTGAAAATCGTTTCTGAAACGTTGTTTTGTTGTTACTTTCATTTGACATTTTAAAAATGTTTTTTTTTTTTTTTAACATAGATAAAGAAAGAAACGTTAAGTTTGGTTGTTACTTTCATAATCCAAATTAAAAATGTTTTTTTTTTTTTTTTTTAACATAGATAATGAAAGAAACGTTAAGTTTGGTTGTTACTTTCATAATCCAAATTAAAAATGTTTTTTTTTTTTTTTTTTAACATAGATAATGAAAGAAACGTTAAGTTTGGTTGTTACTTTCATAATCCAAATTAAAAATGTTTTTTTTTTTTTTTAACATAGATAATGAAAGAAACGTTAAGTTTGGTTGTTACTTTCATAATCCAAATTAAAAATGTTTTTTTTTTTTTTTTAACATAGATAATGAAAGAAACGTTAAGTTTGGTTGTTACTTTCATAATCCAAATTAAAAATGTTTTTTTTTTTGTCTAGAAAATGAAAATAACAACCAAACTTAGTTTCAGAAATGATTTTCAAAATATCTCTAGTCTCTAGCAATATAACCGTGTTATAACATTTCCTAAGAGACGTCTATATACATACATAAACATGTACATATATGAAATCCCGTAGGAAAAATACATACAGTCAAACATAGAACCTCCTGCTTTTTTGAAGTCAGTTAAAAAAAACATTTTCAAATGATCATAAACACAGGAAAAATCAGCCGAGTACACTTATTTTAGGGCCATAAATATAGAAAATATGTAACACAAGGATATACTCATTAAATACACAAAAACAAAGTGTTTTTTAAACTCTTGACTTAAATTGTGAAAAATAAAACCTACTTCTTTTCTATGCCTCCCTATATAATATTTCACATTGTTAACAATACATAATTATCATGATAATAGGCTTATCCCCAATCAAATGGAAACTGACATACGTTGTACTGTACACATCTGCGCACCCCCTCAGAGCAAACAAGCGTGATGTTACGTTATGATGTTGTGTAAACAGTAAACATTCAAGCGACTGCAGCAATCACGACAGATTTGCTGCCTATTATTGAACAGTTCCGTTGTATATCTCCGAAGATTAGCATCAAATTTTCACCAAATTAAAACGGGCCCACCGCGAAATAATATTCTTCCAAACAAAAGAAAAATCATCCAAATCGGTTTACAATTGGCGAAGATATCGCTGAACATACACACTAAAAAAACATTGAAACGAATTGATAACCTCCTCTTTTTGGAAGTCGGTTAAAAACTAAGATAATGTAACAATTTTTCATCATCCTTTCGCACCAGAAGCTTTACTTCCAACGAAAGACTTAAACTTAACGCTGAACTATTTTTAAAGAAAGAATACAACGATCTAAACTGTATTTTAGTTTAAAAAAATCCATACTTCTCTATTACTTGTCATCTCAGCAGTCACCTCCTTTCTTGCCATATCATCCTTTTCAAAGACCATCCATCGTTTCTTTGGTCTTCCTCTACTCTTATACCCATAGATTCAAATAAAGTCTTTAAACAACTAGATGTGGTGAAACAATTGCGTTCGTGCTAAGCCTGCAACACGAAAGTCATAGACAACTCTCCCTTACTAGCTCAATCAACACTTTATCCTCTATCTTACTCCCCTTGGAGCAAAACTTAGCGCTGCATATCCAGTAACGAGTAAAACCCCCGAGGACTTTGCACTTCAACTGGTTCACTCAAGTAAAGAAATCGGAAAATCTTTTGGAGCTTCACTGTAGTCTCTGTTTTACTTCTTTTTGTGAGTTTTTTAGAAACCTATCAATTTCTTTAGAGTTGATATAATTTTCAATATTGCACCCACTCACACGTCTGTACCTAAAATAATAATAATGAAGAGAACTTTAAAAATGAAGGTTAGGCCTTTTCACTTTAGTGTCATGCTTCCCACGAATAAAGCAAAAAGAATGATACAACACCTAGTTGCAACAATTGGCTTTGCAAACTGACATAATCTGGATCAACTCAAATGGGGACCATGCAGATTAGTGTCTGAGGTGAACGACTGAGTACGAAAAATACAGATTTGGACCTGTCCAGTCAGTGAACGCGTTCGTGTGATAGTGCAGCTAAACTCAGAAATCAAGGAGCTCAATGACTCGACGAACAATACCAAGAAAAGGACATTTGAGAAAGCCACATCATCATCATTGGCCTAGCCTTTTCCCCAACTATGTTGGGATCGGCTTCCAGTGTAACCGGATGCAGCCGAATACGTATTTTATATGGAGAGACTCTGACCTCTACAACTCAGTTAGTACTGGGCCGGCAGTCTCGACAGAGATAACGACAAAATCGCTAACTTTCGATCGCTGATTACTAACGAATAAATTCGGTTGCAATAATGATGCTTGCGAGAAACGCATCTAGGATGTAAAGACTTGCTTTACTCGCAAGCATCGTTATTGCAACCGAATTTATTCGCAATTTTATTAACCGAAGTTAGGGATTTTACCCCTGAAGTTACCGCTTGGGAAAGCCACATAAAGTACTCAAACTGCCAGACCATCGTTATTATCACCTGAAAAAACCTTACTGGCCGGTCTTTCATTCTTTCTTCCTTGTATGGTTAGTGCCTAACCTGGTGTCAGAGTTTTTACGCCGCCCATGGGCCTCTGACTTGGCTTTACATGTCACGGAGAGATATCTCTCAGGCATGTTTGGTTTCCTCACGATGTTTTTCCTTCACCGAAGGTAGTGATCATTTAAAAATACCCACATGTATCCGAAAAATTAGAAGTGCGTGCCTTTTTATTTTCGGATGGGAAATCATCAAATGACTCCTCCCGCTCTAGGCGGAGCAGAAGGGAGTGTCAGACTTTTACTGACTAAAACCCATCCATGTTCCTTCATCGCCCTTTGTGTTCTGGGGCCACGGTATCTTTTTCGAATAGTCCCGCAGCCCCGGCAGGCATCGGCCCTTGCGGACCCCTTCTAGAAGTGCGTGCCTTGGGTTCGAACTCGTGATCTGTAACTTCGCAGTCCAACGGTCACACCACTAGGCTATCACGGCTATACTACTTAGTACTGGCCGGTATAGCATACATAGAAATAGCTACATCAAAATTATAAACATCAATTCACTCATTGAATATTCATGTGAGCACGTTACAGGCGTCCCAATAATAATGCTTGTGACACAAATCCATATTTCCCTCAGAAAACAATAGCTCATCAATTATTAGTGGCCGTTTATTGTCCATGTTGATTGATGGTAGTTTAATAGTCATAACTATTGGTATTATGTAACAGGTGTGATACAGGTTTTTATTGTGAAGTACGAGTTATTATTTTTAGTACATAAGTACATATTTATATTGAATCACGTATCTCGAGGGGTGAAACTTTGTATTCAATACCAATTAAAGAATAACTGATATCACTCTCAATTCCCGATAGTAAGCAATGACGACCCGAATGGCGCAGCGGTAGTGAGGCTGCCTTACGTTCTTAGGGTCCCGGAATCGAATCCCGGTTGGAGCAAATGTTTGTGTGATGAGCATGGACATTTGTTTCCTAGTCATGTATGTTTATATGTATAATACATATGTATTTACAAACAAAAAGTATCTATGTAGTATATCAACTATCTGGTGTCCACGACACAAGCCTCGTTGCTTAGTGTGGCACTAGATGGCGCTGTGTGTAATGTCCAGCGATATATATATTTATTTATTCATCATCATCTGCCTAGCCTTATGTTGGACGTCCGGATGCAGCTGAATACCAGCATTTTACATGGAGCGACTAAATATCTGATCTCTACAACCCAGGTAGAATTCGGGTAATACGATACCCCTTAGTAGGTATACATAAAGGCTGTAAAACACCTCTTAACGAAGCCGAAAGGCACTTGTTCTCCCCATCATTGCGATAACTTTTTTGTTCTACACCATACCTGGGAACTTTCTAGTTAAGTAACTTTTAGACAAGTTTTTTTTTAAATACATTTTTAATGTTAGATTTTTACTTTAAACACCTCCACGACCCCCGTACTATTCAATACATCCATCAGCACAATGATTTGAGTGCGTTACATTGAGTTCTACAACAAAACATGATTTATAACCCCAAAAAAAAAGTCGTTTCCCAGCAATCATTTTTGCATAAAGTTACTTAGTTAGATGTACAGAAAGCTTGGTTGACGGCTTCGTGATGAGGTGGTTTACACCCTGTATTTTATTGTTATGTGAAATGAGTTGGCCCCAGTATCTAGCCACGTTAATCCATCAGTGGTGATTTTATTGTCCTCAGTAGTGTTGGAACAGTTTGAACACTCCAACATTATGTAGCATGGTTTGGTCAGCGGTCGCACTGGGTGTCGGGTCTATAATCCTCAATTTCGTGAGGTTATGCTAGGAACTGTCTATTTAGATCCACAGTCGCCTACTACTGTGAAACTCCTAATCCCAATGACAGAGGTTAATGTCAAAAAAGTACCTTATTAAGCATATTATGATAGTCGAACACTTCATATTTGTGTGAGATTTAGGCACATTGCTTGCAGAACGGATGGCCGATGGGACCGAAAAGTTCTGGAGTGGCGACCGCGAACCGGAAGACGTTGCGTTGGAAGGCCTACCTCTAGGTGGACCGATGACCTGGTGAAGGTTGCGGGAATCCGCTGGATGCGAGTCGCACGGGACCGGTCAATGTGGCGACACTTGGGGGAGGCCTATGTCCAGCAGTGGACGTCTTGAGGCTGAAATGATGATGATATGTGTGAGGAGAGTTATTAACCCTGCAGTGCGACAATTGCTACCCAGTGTTACATTCCGATGGCTAAACTGATTGGTGGTCTAGAATACTGACGTCTGGATTGTCGCTGTATGGCTGAATAGTAGGCTGATTGGCTAGTCTGCTACTGGTTATAAGCTTGTATGCATAGGAGACAATACTGTGTAAGTAATTGTGATCTGCAGAAAGTTGATAGATTTTAATTACCCATCTTGTTTCAAATAATTAATTTAATCGTAACATGGTGGATGGAACACGCACAAACGGTTTCCACATATCCAGTACGTCATTCTGAATCCCTTCACATAGTTTGATAGGTATTTTTAAATATCAACAATGACGATGATGATGTTTCTTACAAAAGTGCAAACATTTTTTGCACTTTCGTAAAAACATCTTACAAAAGTGCAAAAAAATGTTTTAACATAGGATAACATCACGCCTGTTGTCCCCGAAGGGTTAGGCAAAGAGGATCTATTAGACACCCATATTTCGCGTTTATGTCCCAAATAATATGGGGCGGACCTATTGCCATCAATCAATCAAATCCGTACTCCGGGCCGCTCTAATTACTGATGAAATTCTATTAATAAAACCATATTTTAGTATACCATATTTTCATGCGAATTAAAATATTCAAATTTATCGAAGTATATTTTTAAAATCAATTACGTAAGAAAGCGCCCTACCTTAAGAAAAACACCATCAAGTTCCTAACTAAACCCAGTATTTTCCTTCTACTAACGAGAAGAAATATGAAAAATAAAACAAGAGTTGTTGCAGGAAATTAAGGTACCGCCGTCGTTGGCTTTAAGCGATTTCTGAGTTATTTATCGGCTAAAACAGCTTACTGAAGTGTTTACATAAGTTTCCTGATCGAAGGAGGTTGCTCTAGTTAGGGGCAGCAAAGAGGTTTTTCATTTGCTTTTCTCTTTTCTTGCCGTTCGTATTTTAAATTGCGGCCAGTCCGTGGTTTGAGAAAATAGGTGGGTTGTAATTTGTGTTTTTTGCTGCAGAACTGGTTTTTAAATTAGGAACGATGTTATTCTAGTGGGTGTTTATATTATTGGTATTTCGTATCGTAAAAAATGGCAGGCGCTCGTTAAATGCTTACTACAACAGTTTTGGTGATTATTATAAATGAGTATGTAAGAGTGAATTTCACATAAAAAAAGAACGCGATCAGCACAATGTTAAAACCGCGTTCGCGAGCTGTCTTAGACAATAGTCCATGCACTATATTATGACACTGAAAGCTCTGGAACTCGGTTAAGGTTTGTTGATCGTGATCAGTTTCATGTGTTTAGTTAACAAAAAAGTTAATTTCAAACAAAAACTGACTGGTTCATCAAGATGTTAACTTAGCAACACACAGTTTTTCATCAACATAATATTTATAATTCTCATATTTATTTCTCGATCTCAACCAAAACATAAACAACAGTAAATCCGGGCACTCATATCTTACTACGTAGAAAAAACATGGCCGCCCAATACCCTATTTTCCTAACCCAGACAAATAACGAGTCCACATGAATATTATTTACCTACAAACCCAATTTTTTGCCGAGCGGACGGCAAACTGTGCCGTTTCTTTTACGCCCGGCCAGTACCACCACCTTCTTGTAGCAGTACTAGCTCCCGTCCGCGGCGTCACCCGGCTATGTATGTTGGTCAATGTATCCGAATAAACAAAATGTCATTAAGTGTGACGTTTGCTGTCATCTATTATCTGTTCCTTTTCCTGTTCCTACTCTGTAATTAAAATAAATATCTTTAATTATCACAATCGATCTTGTTTCCTTTGCCCATAACTCATCAATATAAAATATATTGCTGTAATATTTCATCAAAATCTGTTTAGAAGTTTTTACGTTAAAGGGTAACAAACATCCATCCATCCTCAGGAACTTTCGCATTTATAATGAGTAATTAAGAAGTCAGATTACTTAAATGTCACTTCAGTGTATGAAAGAAATGGAGCTATACAGGACATCTAGCTCCATCTTTTTCGCACACTATAGTAAGTTTAAAACATTTTAGCTAGTGTAGTCCACCTAAAACCTGGCACACTTCATCAGTTGGCAAGCAACAAAAGATAAAGCTTGCCTTAATATATTCAGTGGCATACCACCCCTGGCTCGCACGCGACCTATTGGAGGTGAAGCGAGGTTTTGGCTGAGTTGTACGAGGTTTTTGTGGAGCTCAGCGAGTTCTTGTCAACGAGGAAAGATGTTTGTAAAGATTTGCAGGTTTTTCCAGCCATTAGGTTGTATACAAATATAGACAGGGCAAGGATACGACCGTGCCACCGCATCTCTAGGTCTAAGTTTGAAGAATTGGTCCCGTTTGCACCCTGAATTACTACAGAGGTACTATCGAGGACACTCCCGCCTGATCACCACTAAGCTTATTCTTGCTTGCACTTAAAACATAGAAACGCTCTCTATCCCCGCCCCGTTGACTTTATAATAAATAATTAATGAAAAAAATACCGATCGGCGACACATGCCAAACGAGAGTTATTGTTATTTTGCGCGCCAAAGTTGACGCTTTCCTAATAGGCCTAAAGTGTAATGTGGAGTGGCTCGGCGCCTCCGCATGATTTAAGCGAAAAAAAAATTAACTGATCAGGCGGAAAAGACCACGACTGTACATTTAACGCCAAACGAACTTAAAACATCGGTATGTGTATATCAATCGAATGAAAGGTTTAATTTTTTTATTTATTCGTTTGTGCTCACATAAAGAAACACCAATATTGTACCCAGGACTATGTAATACCTAACTTGTGATTGATGACGAACGAATAATTTTCATTCGGGTTAATAAGATTTTCAGAAAACTTAAGTCAATACTATCAATAACTCTAAAATCAGTATTACTGACACATAAATGTTGATTTTCATAAAATAAAACAATGCCATCAGTCGTACGACACTGAAGTGGGTTAAGGCGACTACAGGAGCTAAATTAGCAACTATATTTGTGGTGGTTCAAACTTCGTTTGAAATCTGTTAGAATAAAGTTCTAATCAGCTTGCACTACAACGCGGTTGTTACGTCAGTCACTGCGGGCCGAATAGTGCGAAATGAGTGTTTTTTTGCGATTTACAAAAAAACCATTAATTGTACTACAAAAATAAAACACTATCATGCTAATATGTTGCTTGTAGAATTATTTGCCAAAAAATCAGAATGAGCGCATGTATTTTAGTATGGTTTTTACTCGGTAAAAAATGAATTTTTAGAGATAAGTTCGTGTTTTTTTTTATCGAGTAAAATTAGTTGTATTATGTTTTCAAAACATTATTATACTAGCATATATCCTGAAGAATATCGGATATTTTTCTGTTTTTGTTTATTGCAGTGAATCATATGTTTTTTTGCATTATAAAACTCGCGTTTAACTCCTGCAGATAGTCCCCTTTAATAAATCATTACTCGAAAACAACACTACTGGCTGGAGAGTTTTCGTCCCTAAGATCGTGTTCAAGAGGCATAACAAATAATATGGCTAGAGATATTTGTACGAGGCCGAATGTTACGGAACCATCTGAATAATATATACTATCAACGTCACACGGAATGCTAAAGAGGAGCCCGTATATTTGCAGGTTTCTAATAATCTTTATTTTACACGAATAATTCGGGTAGAGAGGAAAGTGTAAAAGTGAATTCCTGTTTTCGAAGCATTCTTTTTTCATGGGAAATCTCAAGACCAATTTTTAGTAGGAGAGATCGGAAATAAAATGTACTTATGTATAACGGTATTTTTGTTTTAGAAGGTTTTTACTATTAATTGACATAGATTTGATATCTATACAATCTGGGGAAAAGTCTAAAAATATTTTTGGCCATCTCCTTCAAATCTATCGAGTATATGAAAGAAAGGCACTGGTTCTCCTCTTCATTGCGAGATTATTTTTGTTTTGGACCGTACATGGGAACCTTCTATTTACGGAGATATTGGATGTCAAAGTTTCAACCTCACAAGTATTTTTTTTAATACATATAAATGTTATATCTTTACTTTAAAAATCTCCATGACCCCATGCATTGAATAGTACGGAATGATGATGACAGCACAATGTTTTCAGTGTGTTACATTGATTTCTACAATGAAACGTGATTTTTCTCTCCAAAAAATGTAATTCCAGCAATTATTTTTGCGTAGAGTCATTTCGTTTGATCTCTACAGAATGCTTGGTTGACGGTTTCGTGAAGGGTACGTTTACACCTTGTATAGTTTTAAATCTTCGTATCTTACTTTATCGTGTGGTTAGTGCCTAACCTGGTGTCAGAATTTTTATGCCGCCTATGGGCCTCTGACTTGGCTTTACTTGCCGTCGAGAAATATCTCTCAGGCACGCTGTTTTTTTTTGGGCTGCGGTTTGGTGGCAACAAGGCATGCTGGTTTCCTTCACCGGAGCAAGTTAGTGATAATTCGTATATTAATTACTGTATACAAGAAAAGGTTAACACACATAACACCACGCCTATTTACGCGCCAAGTAAGGTTACAAGTAACAGTTAGAAGTACTTGCAGCGAGTCAAGCGGAACTGAGCTAGGAATGAGTTGAGGCCGGCCACACCCCTCGGCGGCAATCGGAAAGTTTTTATAGCGGCAACCGTAGAAAAACATCTTATCAACACGCCCCGAGGTTCTATGTACAGGCAGGCACACAAGTGTTCAATCAGAGTTCTGTGAATTTCTTGGTGGGGATTTATTAGTGACTTCAAACTACACAAAATTGGTAATACTACAGTGACGAACTGATATTGTATGACGTTCCAACAGTCTTAGTAATGAAATGTAGAGACGCCAGCATATCAAGACTACTACAATCTGTCTGTCTTTATTAGATTTTCAACTTTATCGCTAAAGCTTTAGATTCAAGGTTGATTGGGAGAATTTGCCAGTTTCGGGTAGATTGAGTTGCTGGTGTCTGTGCAAAACTCTTAAAATTTCAAACAAGAATCAATCATCAACTGCTTCATAATTACAAAGAAGTATCTACTTGTAAGAAGGAACAGTAGTACCTAATATACCTATTCAATTCTTTTTGGCGCAGCCGTGAGGCACACAGCACATACCATGTTTTCCTCCATATTTTGTATCTTTTTTTTATACAGGGTGTAAACAGACTCTTTACGAAGCCGTTAACCAAGCATTCTGTACATCAAACTAAGTAACCCTACGCAAAAAAAAAAAAATGTATATTGCTGGGAAATTACTTTTTTTTGGGGTGAAAAATCCCGTTTTACGGTAGAACCCAATGTAACGCACTCAAAACATTGTGCTGGTGGATGGATTAAATAGTGTGGGGGTCGTGGAGGTGTTTAAAGTAAAGTTTTTACATTAAAAACATGTATTTAAAAAAAAAAGTGAAAAAGTTGGAACTTTGACCCCCAATATCTCCGTAACTAGAAGGTTCCCAGGTATTAGCTAGAACAAAAAAATTATCGCAATGACGGGGAGAATCAGTGCCTTTCGGCTTCGTTAAGAGTCGTTTTACACGCTTAATGTGTGTGTGCTTTTAAAAACTGACGTCAAATAAATATATTTTTTTCTTTTTTTTCAATTTTGTCTTTCATTTTCCCGACACACCATCAGATAAGCAATGCCGTGTAATGACTAATCAGTCAAAAGAGACTCAAACAAGCAGACGGGACATAAAAAACTTGTTTGCGTTAACTAACTAAAACAGTGGCTGAGAAAAATTGAGTCCTAAGTTGTGTATTAGAACCCAGACAGAAGCATTACTTTGTCATTAATTTCATCACCAATGCTCTTAAAATGGTAAAGGAAAATATCGTAACGAAAAAAATCGCAGACATGTGACATCTGCCAACCCGCGAATCCGCACTCCCGCGTGGTGGATTATACCCCGTACCCTATCATCGGAGGACTGTGTCCAAGCCATAGGAACATCATAGACTGATTACGCTTATACTCGCATTAAACCGCACCCCAATCCACCCACACTAAACATTTACTATTTAAAACTCAGTCCAAACCCGAATAACTTTTGTCGCCGCCTATACCACCTAATAAAGTACTCCAGCAGTTCCGAGGCGGGTGTAGTGAGGTGGGGCCACCTCGTCCAACTAAATGTTACATTGACCTGATAACTGGCTACACTTGACTCAAGTTTTTGTGTTGTACTGTTAGAATTGCTAACTTTTTTTGGTTGTTGGTTTAACTGTATGTGAAAACTGGCAGGTGATATACAGGGTGTAAACCACCTCATCACGAAGCCGTCAACCAAGCATTCTGTACATCAAACTAAGTAATTTTACGCAAAAATTATTGCTAGGAAACGACTTTTTTTTTGGGTTGAAAAATCATGTTTTGTGGTAGAACTCAATGTAACGCACTCAAAACATTGTGCTGGTGGATGGATTGAATAGTATGGGGGTCGTGGAGGTGTTTAAAGTAAAAATTTACACTAAAAACTTGTATTTAAAAAAAAAGTTGCCAAAAAGTTGGAACTTTGACCCCCATTATCTCAGTAACTAGAAGGTTCCCAGGTATGGTGTAGAACAAAAAAATGATCGCAATGACGGGGAGAACAAGTGCCTTTCAGATTCGTTAAGTGGTGTTTTACACCCTTTATTTGCTTGTGGAAAGCAAGAATTTAAATCTATTCTGTTGTATTGTAATAGTAAAATAAACACAGTAACTTGTACATCACGTCCGTTTATGATTCTCTCTAAGTCTTGACACGGCGCCCGGCCGTGCTACGCTGAAATGGATTCGAAAAGATTCATTATCCTTTAAATCAGACGACAGCAAAGCTGGGTGATCATATTCAAAGCTTTTAGTATTTCTTCAACGGTTTTCAACGGGATTGGCAAACGCATTTTGTTGTTCCTATAATTACGACATTCTGTAAAAAACAATACTTTATGTTTTAATTAGCTCTAGGAATATTTTATTAATTTCATAGTTTGTTGTGTAGACTCAAATTTTGTTATGGTTTATTCTAAACCAAAAAAATGTAATTTGGACGCCATCGATGGCAAAACATGCAGAACTACCTGTTATTTAAGACCTTGCACAATTATTGATGTATACTCATGTTTTTACAATAAATATATTCTATATTCAATCCAAGAGATTTTTGACTTTTCTTTCACCGTTAGTTAAAAGCAAGCAATCAAGTGACTAAATTATAAAAGTCGCTCGGGTCGATCAGATCTAGTTTGAACCGTGGATGGGTTAAAAAGAAAAGCACGATAAGCTGTTGGTCCCGAATGGTACTTGAAGATCTTTGACAGTCGTTACAAGTAGTTAGTGGACCGGCAGTCTGACAACCAGTTTTACGAAGGGGAATCGTATTACCCTACTGGAACTGGGCTGTGGTGGCCAGATAAGCTGTCTGTCCATGTATAATACTAGTATTCAGCTGCATCCGGTTAGACCGGAAGCCGACCCCAACATAGTCGGGAAAAGTCTAGTAAAACACTAGAAACACACAACAGAAATAAATAAATAAATAAGTAAAACGGGAAAAGGCTTTTTCTGGGCCCTTAGGCCCAGGATATCCTCCTTTTGAAAAAACTTTACCTACAGCTTAATAATAAAAACTAATAAAAAACGATTAAATAAACTAACAACAAACTATAAAAGGGCATCGAAAAACCCCTCCTCAACGTTGTCAGCTGGTAATGTGCCCAAGAGACTGGCGGCGTTGCCACGTTGTATGGCAACACTTAGCCTCTGACCAAGGTAAACGTCAGCCCTTGGGTCACGGGAAGCGGCCACTAGGTGTTTTGAAAGTTCTTTGAACAGGCTATGGGCACTCGGACCCTACGGCCCCAGAGTGTCAACCCCAAACGGCTCGAAAATATAGTCACCACAAAGGTTTCTATATTTACGCCGTTTGAGGTTCTCTGCAGCCGCAGCGGCAGCGCCAGCACAGCACGACGAGCTTGGAAGATGAAAATATTAAATAAACAAATAATAAAAATTCATCACCAAAACCTTAGTTCATATATTTGAGCACTGCAGAGGATAAATACAGCACTTGGTGATGTCGATTCAGTACTACGGATCGCATGTGGCGTATCAAATAACTTTTTGAATGCCATAATCATATTTTTACGAGCTACGTCTTCCGCATTGCGATATGAATGTCTAAATTATACAAGAGACTGTCTCCTAAATTGTTTGCCTGCTTTATTTTATTAGAAGTTTCGGTATGAAGTAAACAATCATATTAGGGTGAGAATCCGTGGTTTCCGTTGTTTTTGATAGATTATGTCCTACCTTGACGTTTTTTTTTTAATTAATTAAATCATTTTATTTCGAGCAACAAGACTCATAGTGTTAGTAACAATATACTTATAAACTATGTTAGTAATGCACTTTTAAACAAAAGAAAAGAGACAGATTGTGACATCATTAGAATAGTATAATTTTATTTGTGTAAAACATGGTACATTAAGGTCGTATAAATAGGATTGTGAACTTACATGTTTCGTCATAGTATGGCATCCAAATATTAGTACTGAACATAGAATTTGAATACGAAACATCAATTTGCTCAACTATTAATTTGCTATTAATAGGAATAACATTTACAGTTTAGGATTGCTATCTATTCAAAATTTTAACGATAACAGATGCTTATAATTAAAGAAAAAACATATATCAACAAGCAAAAAACACTTTGTACAACTCAGTAGCCATATTTATTGGTTTATAGACTTACCTGTGCATTGCCTCTTTCGGCGTTGTGAATATGATTTCATCAAAATGGAATATTTGATTGTTTCCAACTTATGCTTCAAATTTTATTCCGTTTTGACTTTTATAAATCCGTAACCCGAAAGTTCCCAGGTATATACTGGTATAGTCTAGTACAATAAAATGATCGCAATGGCGGAAAGACCATGAAACCCACGGCTTTGTCACAAGTCTTTTTTTTTTTTTTGTAATAAAGTACACGACGCCGGCACATCAAGCTTGTACAATCTGTCTTCTTTATTAGATTTTCTACTTTATCGCTAAAGCATTAGGTTCAAGGTTGATTGAGAAAATATTTTTATCAAAGTCTCATCATCTGCCTAGGTCGGCTTCCAGTCTGACCGGATGCAGCTTAATACCAGTACTTTACATGGTGTGACTGCCTATCTGACCTCCACAACCCAGAGTACTGGGTAATACGATACCCAATGGTAAGACTGGTTGTCAGACTTTTTGGACCACTACCTGTAACGATTGTCAAAGATCTACAAATGACAGCCGGGACCAACGGTTTAATGTGCTTTCCGAGGCAAGGAGCAAACTTGGTATGTAAGGGTGGTTACCCATAGAGCACGCCACAATAGTGGCGGTCCAGCCTCCCCTCTTTGAGGAGTGGCTGGAGAGACGCCACGGCGTCCTCACCTTCCGCCTGACGCTGGTTCTTACCGGACACGGATGCTTCGGTAAGTTCCTGCACCGAATCGGGCGGGAGGAGACGCCCGGGTGCTTCCACTGTGAGGATCGACTGGAGGACACGGTAGCGCATAGTGTGGAGGTGTGCACCGCTTGGGCGGAGCACCGCCGTGTCCTCGAAGCGGCGATCGGCGGCGGCGACCTCTCGCTCCCGGCCCTGGTTCAATCCATAGTCTGGGGCGAGACGGAATGCCGACACCTCCTTCTGCGAAGCAGTCATGCTAGCGAAGGAGGTGGCGGAACGGGACAGGGAGAGATCCACACGTCCGGCCGCCGCGGGAGACGCCCCGGGCGTCGGGGGCCACGTGGTGGCTTTCGGCCGCCGTAGGCGCGGGCCTGTGGACGGGGAGCTATGGGCTAGCTCGCCGTCCGTCCGTCTCATGACGACAGGCCGTGTCGACGGCGCGTTCGTGTTCCACGTGCAAGGGCCGAAGCCTGCCGGGGCTGCGGGACTATTCGAAAGAGATACCGTGGCCCCTGAACACAAAAGGCGATGAAGGAACATGGATGGGTTTTAGTCAGTAAAAGTCTGACACTCCCTCCTGCTCCGCCCAGAGCGGGAAGAGTCATTTGATGATTTCCCATCCGATAAAAAAAGGGTGGTTACCCATCCACAGACCAACCTAGGACGGCACGGCTTAACCTAACGATCAACCCGAGCGGCTGTTATTAATCAACCACGAGCTCCTTCCATCTTCCTTCTTCATTTTTATTAAAGTCTAAAAAATATATATGACTTCTTTTAATGTCTTATACCATACTACAGTCCAATAAAGGTCAGAGCTATTGGCAGAGCTTTAAACTCTTTAATGCCGTACGTGCTAGTGGCCAAGCTATAAAGCTTGTTTGCCTCGATCCAAAATTTTACAATGCGATTAATAAAAATCAAATTAGAGAGACCGAAGTGGGTCAGTTCCGAGAACAGCTAGGTGGCCAGCTAACTGAGCGCGAAACTAACTTCGTTAAAATTCTCTTAAGGATGGAGTTTAATGTGATTGTAGCTGGGGGACTAGTTGTTAGATTTTATTGATTTTTGTTTAAACTGAAGTTGCACATACTAAATAAATATAAATAACGTGGCACTAGATGGCGCTGTGTGTTAGTCCAGACTAACACACAGAGCCATCTAGTGCTACACTAAGCAACGACACTTGTTAGTGGCATAATTTTGTATTATTCTGATGCTGAGCAGCGGCTGATGATGGCTAAGTGGTAGCGGCCCCGATTTACGAGACAGGCGCATTACTTTGCGTAATTTATTTCATCACCACTGCTCTCAAAAACGCTTAAGGAAAACTTCATGAGGAAACCGGCATGTCCTAGAACTAAAAATTTGGAGACATGTGACATCTACCAACCCGCACTGGGCCCGCGTGGTGGTTTATAGGCCACTCCTTCTCGTAGAGAGGAGGACTGTGTCCCAGCAGTGGGAATTTATAGGCTGATTATGTTTATACTGGTTGAGTCCCGGGCAGTGAAGGGCTTGTCTGTGTGGTCGTTCACAGACGGAAACTTTTACCTACTATAAGGATTTTCGATTAAATCAATCTTGAGAAAGTGTGTTTTTAATATTGATTTAATCGAAACACTTTTCAATTTCATTTCAAAAAACGAGATTTCTTCAAACTGAAATTCAAGTTATTGCCTGAAGGTTGGACCTGGACTGAGGAAGGAACCAGAACCAGAATCCAGAACTTAATCAGGTTCATTGCTGTCTACCCCAAAACCTTACATCGATCTTCGATCTACCAAAAATCGCGTTCACAATTCCAAATTCAAAACCAATCAAAACAGCCAACCCAACAATTCATCATTGCCAATTAGTAGTTACCAATATTCCAAGTTTAAACCGTAAACTCAGTTCTAGACAATGGCGCTAGTTGCAATAGATACGTCAGACTGTGTCGGCCTCCGGAAATTGGCCCCACAGAGTGTTGCCTTTGCCTTGCCGCTGCAAAGAGCATGTGTAGCCTGACTTTTGACCCATTGAACTAAAGAGTGGACCGTTTAAAAGGCAAAGTGTAAAGTTACTTTGAGTATTTTTAGATTCGAACTATTTTAGGTTTCTGCAGTATTTTGTGCGCTTTTTCAGTCGCGGTTTGTGGAAGTTGTGGTATGTGTAGTGCTGCAGTCTTTTCTCAGTTACGAGTTAGTAAAAACTGACCTTTGGGAACGAATGTTAAACTTGTGATATTTTCTAAGGGGACTGAGTTTTGAAAGCTCAATTCCTGATTCATTGCATAATTACGGAGAAAACTCGGTATGTAACGGATGGTCATCTATCTACTGACCAACCTAAGCAAGCACGGTTTAATCTAAAGATCGTCTGTTATTATTAAGCCACGAGCCGTGCTCCGCTCTGTTTGTGGAACAAACACTGCGCCCAAGAGATTGAAAGAGCAATTACCAGCTATAGAAAACAAAACAATACTTGTCAGAAGTCATTAATAACATGTACGAACTATTAATTATCGAGTAATTTAGTAGCAATAAAAAAGCTGTGAATTACTCGTATTAACGTGAAAATGTTCATAATTTATAAATCGCACCGTGGATCGCGTGACCTTTCATTTTCGAAACAACTAACAATTTTGTAACACCAATTCAGATTTCTTTCCACAAACTAATTTAAGACCCTATTTTGTAAGCAATAAAGTTCCAAATCGATCGGTTTATACAGCAGACAGTGTAGAAGTATTAGTAAAACACGATTTATTTCTACTCACAAACTTGTAAAAGACCTTATTTTGTAAACAGCAAAGTTGTAAATCGATTGGTTTTCTTTGCAGACAGCGTAAATGTAATGTTGTATAGTAAAACACTGTTTTCAGAGTTATTGTTTTGTTTTCAGTGTTACTCATCGAAAGTTGTAAATGATTGTAAACCCTTGCGTGTTATGGGAGCATGAATTTTAAATTTTCAGACCATCTTTATTAAGCTGTTGTATAGTCGACCTCAAAAACCAACCATTTAGTTAAAAAACCGGCCAAGAGCTGAGGGTTCCGTACAAACTTTTTAAAGGACTATTGCACCAACCGTAAATAATAAGTTTGTAATGGTAAAATCCCTTTTTTATTTGTTATAAAACTACATATGTTTTCAGATTTTTCACTTTACATGTGCTGTAAGACCTTGCTTTGTGCCAAATTTCGTGATTCTAGGTCAACGGGAACTACCATATAGGTTTTCGACCCAAAACCTATAGGGTAGGTACTTCCGGTTGGCCTAGAATTGTCAATTTTGGTTAAAAGCAAGGTCTTACAGTACAAGTAAAGGGAAAAGTTCGAAAAATAAAAAAAGTTGTAAATTAAGGAATACTTTGGTACTTACATGTTTTCCCGAAAATCTAAATTTGCCCATATCTTTTTATCGTGTTGACTCAGGACAGATTTTTATACACCTAATAGGGACTATAGACCTCAGTATCTGGTATAAATTTCCACTTGCTAGGTCAACCCGTTCCTGAGAAAATCGGTGGTGACAGACGGACAGACGGACAAGAAAGTGATCTTATAAGGGTTCCTCTATTTACCTTTTGAGGTACGGAACCCTAAAAAGTAAATTAGAACTTCAATCATCATAATCTGCCTACCCTTTACAATGTTCGGCTTCCAGTCTAACCAGATGCAGCTGAATACAATTATTTTACATGGAGCGACTGCCTATCTGACCTCCACAACTCAGTTAGTACTAGGTAATACGGTATCCCTTGGTAACGCTGGCTTTCAGGTCACTGTAAACCTACTAAATTGAAACTTCACTAGCATTTAAAAATGTTACTAGCATATTTTATGACGTGCAAGTAACATTCAACCTTAGGGTTAGGGTGGTTAAGCATTTGCGAGGTCGGTTATACATTATGAAACGTGGAAAACTTTCCTGCTGCAAAAACTTGCGCTTTGCAAGTATTAAAGGAATTTATTGGTAGATGAGTTAATCTAGGCAAGAGGACAAAAATGTTTTAATCGCGGAAATAGTTAAAGTAAGTTTTTAAGGCGACTACAGGAGCTAAATTAGCAACTCTATTTGTGGTGGTTCAAACTTCGTTTGAAATACTGTTGGAATAAAGTTCTAATCAGCTTGCACTACAAAGTGGTTGTTACGTCAGTCACTGCGAGCCGAATAGTGCGAAATGAGTGGTTTTTTGCGATTTACATAAAATGTATTGATTGGACAAAAAAAACACTATTATGCTAATATGTTGCTTGTAGAATTATTTGCCAAAAAATCAGAATGATCGCATCTATTTTAGTATGGTTTTTACTTGTTAAAAGATTTTTTTAGAGATAAGTTAATATTTTTTTTTTATCGAGTAAAATTTGCTGTATTGTGTTTTCAAAACACTATCATACTAGCTTATATCCTGAAGAATATCATATATTTTTCTGGTTTTGTTTATTGCAGTGAACCATATGCTTTTTTGCATTATAAAACTCGTGTTTAGCTCCTGTAGTCCCCTTAAATTGCCTATTTGGCATCGGGTGGGTTTACATAAAACGGTCATTGAACCCCGAACAAGTAAGAAAAGTCGACACTTTTTCAAAAACGACTTTTTGCCTGATGATCTTTAATATTATGGATATACCAACAAAAGAAGCAGCAGCAAATGGAGCTGCGGTGGCCCAGTGACGTCGGCCTCGACTTACGAGCAGTAAGTCGTAGGTGAAGGCGCATTACTTTGTGTAATTTATTTAATCACCACTGCTCTCAAAACGATGAAGGATAACATCGTAGAACCAAAAATTCGAAGATATCTGACATCTACCAACCCGCACTGGGCCCGCGTGGTGGAATATTGCCCATTCCCTCTCATGTCCTAGCAGTGGGAACATTATAGGCTGACTATGTCATGCTTATGCAACGAATGAAAGCTCTCTCTTTTGCAAAAGCTTTTTATACAAAATACACAAAATTAAAGTCTATGGTCATGGAAATGGGAACCACGACCTTAAAAAATACTTTGATGGGAATAACAGTACTTAGTTGATACTTCTCCGGATCAAACATGTCACAAGCCACTGCAAGGAAAAAAAATGTATTTCCCATCGCTTATCTAGAAGAAATACTCACTTAAAACGATGGAAAATATTCCCAAAGGAAAACTCAAAAGAAAATATCACAGCAACACTCTACCACAACTCATAACATCGCCAAAAAAAAAACTTAAAAAGATAAAAGAACATGAAAAGTAATCAAAACATCTCCTAACATCTTACACTTGGGGAAAGTTAGTCAATTTAATATTAATATTCGTGGCGCGTAGAAGGACTTCCACCTTAATTGCTGAGCAGCCCGATGTGGGCTTAGCGCGATGATTTGTGGCTAAGAGCTGCCGAAACGAATACCCTGGTAATGAAACAGTAAATTGTGACGGGATGTAGATTTGGGCATCGTTTTCGAGGAGAAGGTGACCTTGAGAACGAGTAAGTGAACTTTCCAAATGCTCTATACAAGGTAGATGGGACCTTAAAGGCTAAAACAACTACGACGGCATCAGTACATCATTCTACCCCCCCCTCCCCCCCACATAGAATGGGGTTCGAATTTCGGGATTAATTTTCGCCATTTAGATTTTTTTTTCAAAGTAGCGGCCACTCACTACGCATAAGCACCTAAACTTAGGCTCTTGAAGATATATCCTAAAAAAACATATAACACACAACTTCCCATGATAATTTCCCAAACGAAAAATGAGTTTACCCATTGTGAAACCAATCGATGCGCATTGGACCCGAAGAAAATAAACACCGTCAATAAAAATAAAAAAAATAAACAACACACCCTTAACGATGCTCCCCAGTGCATAATACTGCAGTAGATCAATTTATTTCGCAAACTATTACGTCAAATGCAACGAGAAGTAATCGGGTCAGTGATTCGGGCTGGCAACACGCCACAGCACCATGCAGTATGTTTACATGTGTGTGAACATGTTACATGTGTCTGTGAACATGTTACATATGTTTCGTAATCTGATAACGTGTCTTGGCAAGGTGTTACGGCATTTTTAAGGATGTAAAATATGTTTGTAAGAATTCATAGGCCGTGTAACTGCCAAGTTTTTTTAACATGAGAGAATTACACCCTATCTTAAGGGACACCTACATTTATATGCATCTTTGGTTTGTCGAGACTCTCTCGAGAGTTGTCTCCATTGTTCTTTTAACAACGCAACGATTTGGATGCGAATTTCAACATCATCTGCCTAGCCTTTTCCCAACTATGTTGGGGTCGGCTTCCAATCTTTCCGGATGAAGCTGAATACTAGTATTTTACATGGACCGACTGCCTATCTGACCTCCACAACACAGTTAGTACGGGGTAATACGAACCCGCTTAGTAAGACTGGTTGTCCGACTTTCGGGCCAGGGACTGTCAAATATCTACAATTGACAGCTGGGACCAACAGCTTAACGTGCTTTCCGAGGCACGGAGGAAACTCGGTATGTAATGGGTGGTCGACGGCGCGTTCGTGTTCCACGCGCGCCTCAAAGAGAGTCAGCAATAGGGAAGGGGTCCGCAAGGGCCGAAGCCTGCCGGGGCTGCGGGATTATTCGAAAGAGATACCGTGGCCCCGGAACACAAAGGGCGATGAAGGAACATGGATGGGTTTTAGTCAGTAAAAGTCTGACACTCCCTCCTGCTCCGCCCAGAGCGGGAGGAGTCATTTGATGATTTCCCATCCGAAAAAAAAAAAATGGGTGGTCACCCATCCAACCACGGTTTAACCTAAAGATTGACCCGAGCAGCTTTTATTATTAAGCCACGAGAACCCTCATGCGGTTTTCAGCATAATCTGGAGAATTTATTCCGGATGGTTAATTTAGAAAGACAGAAAAAATCCTTATGATGTGTTAAGTTGTAATCCGTGCAAAGCAAAGCAAAGGATAAAAAACGAATGTATCTAGCTGCTCGGTTCTAACAAGTAGGTATAGAAAGGGTCTACCTAACTGTTCTACTACACCTAGTTCTTTCTACATTCTTGCCGCATACTGCAAGCAATGAAACGATTGTAAGTGACCTTTGACGAGGTAATTGTAAAACGTCAAAGTTCTTACAAGATCGTCCATCAACTTCAAGATTAAAATCTCTGGCCATTTTCTTTAGATTTTATAAATTGACCCCGTTTAACATATTTACTATCTACACCTTCATAAAGGATGTGTTGCCATAGTAAGACATTGAATGGTGCCACGTATTTCATGCCATGGATTCAGAGGAATCAAATCAGTAGCTTTCAAGTTAAAAGCACGCTAAAGAGCAGACAGAGACGTTGGGTTTCATAATATTATGTGGAAAAAATACCCGTCGTTAATCTTTTTATGTAAAAAACCTACCTTTCAACATTAACTCTGGTAGCTATAGTCAAGTTAAAGTAAATACTCGAGTTTAAGTAATTACTTATGCAACCATTTTTGTGCAATAGACAAGAATTTGAACGAAACGAAGAATCGTCGAAGAGAGTAAAGCTAAAAATTCTGACTTTTGACGGTTCCGAATTCAAGCAATTACTAAATCATTATCATTACATCATTACATAATTATAAAACAAAGTCGCCCGCCGCGTCCCTATGTATGCTTAGATCATTAAAACTAGGCAACGGATTTTGATTCGGGTTATTTTAATGGATTGAGTGATTGAAGAGGCAGGTTTTAGTATTTAATTTGCGGGCGGGCGAAGCCGCAGGTTACAGAATAAAAAACGTATCATAAGTTATTACTTCGACTTGTTTAGATACGGGTGTTAGTCCTACAATCAAAAACAAATGAAACTCAAAAACAAAACCGCATCGTCAATCAAAACTGTCTTTATACCTACAAAGTTCCAGCACACTTTCTGTATCCAATGGATCACAGTGACTCCCTGACCTTAGATTTCAAAGTCGGCACGCCAACCGCGAATGCAGATAAGCCCGAATTCATTGTATACTGCATTATAACGGGCTAATAAAGTTTAACTTGTTGTTTTGACCTCGTAAACTAGGTTATTTTCAGTTTTGAAGCATAGATTTTGGGTGCAAGGTTACGTTATGAATTATTTTAAGTAGAGTTAATTGTTTGGCGGTTGCAGTGTGTCTGCGGTTTTGTGGATGTGTGTCTTGTTTGAATATGATTTGTTCGTTCGAATTTTGGCTATTGGGGTTTTTGGGGGGACTGTCTCGTTGGTCCAGTGATCGCAATTGCGACTGGTGAGCAAGACGTTCCGGGATAATAGGCATGACGACAGTATCAAAAAATTGCAAATCTATTTAGTCCGTCAGTTAGAGTATTGGAAATTAATGGACAAGTATTTTTTGTTTTTGTAAATCAATGAATATTGCCAAAAGATAAAACGCATCAAAACTCGGGAGTGGGGGCTCGTGACGTCAGAACTAGCTAATAATTATACCTAGGCGTGACGTATTGAGAATTTTAAAAGCGTTATATCTTCGTCAATTTTGGTTTACGTAACAAAAGAAAAAACACGGGTCAAATATTTTTTAATAATCTAACTGACGGACTAATTAGTTTTTTTTGTCGTCTCGCCTATTGTTATTGGGTTTTACCATCAGGAGATGAGTTTCAATGGCATTAGGCTCGCCCCCTATGACATGACGTAAACATAACAGGTGAAATGTTGTAGTACCTACTACTTGGTACGCCTCGCTGCATAGGGGATTCCAGGCGTGATGTCATGTTATATTTCTTTTCATATTAAAGTCTTTAAAATGAATGCAGCAGTGATCATTACAGCACTGGCGATCATAGTTTTAAACGGCGAATCTGTCGTAGATTTTCACGCAAAAAAAAAACGTGAGTATACCAATCAATCAATGTATCAATGATGTGAACTGCCAACTAAATTCATACTACGTATGTTCTTGAAGGAAAGTGCGTGGTTGTGGTAGATAAATTGCAGATCTTTAATAGGAATATAACGTTTTCGTACCACTTGCTCAAAAAAGTGACATTTAATGCCACAAAAAGCGAACATAACAATAGTCATTTTTAATCTGTTAAAAACAGGGAAAGAAAATTGTACTGAATTTCATTCATCCTCTAGGGGGAGACTGTGATTTAAATTTGGAATACTTACCGAAATTTATACTGAACTACATTTGTGTTTACACCATTGAGTTTCTATATAAAGCATTATACATCTTTTTGAAAAAGGAATACGCATCTATTATGCAGTTATGATTATTAAATAAAATTACGAAAACCGACGAGGCCGTATGAGCTTGATGCCTTTGCTTTTCCGACAAAAAAATATTAGTCTAGGAATTTGCCGCGTTTTTGTTTTCTTCAAATACATAAACGTTAAGTTTATTTTAATTTATTTTTATAAATAAGTTAATGTTCTAAAATGCTTATCTCATATTATTATTATGTTAATTTTTTCGCAAATGGTACGAAAAGTAGAGTATTTCCTCGGTGATAAAGCTGTCTTAGTCTTGGGTGAACGTAAATGCCTCGCTACACTCAGGACTCATCTTAAATCCCTCGCTTCGCTCGTGATTTAAATTTTTAACACCCTCGCTACGCTCGGGAGTAAACCTCGAGTCCTTCGTTACGCTCGCGATTTAAATCGTCACCCGCGACAGAAGACACTGCTTTATCCCCTTGGTTAATAATCTACTATTATTGTTAAACGTGTTTTAAAAGTGTTACAATCGTTTTTCACAGACAAGAAGTGACAGGCGACACAGCGCCACCTACGCATATTTTAACGAATTCATTCCATCAATCCTAACGCTTATAGGCAAGCTTTGAGATTTGTCATTAAACAGACAGCATCGTCGTTTGCAAAAGTTAGCTATTTTATGAAATGCCAAAGGCAAAGATGATGCTTCTAATTGATTCCCCTCTCACCTAACTGTGCCTTTATAGAAGTCAATCCTAACCAACGGATACTAGCCAAGGTTGAAAGGGTTTTGAATTAGGTACGGTTTGAATACCACGTAGTGCGAGTAGTATGATAAAATAGATATTATTTACGAGTAACTGATCGCAATTCTTATCAAAAAAGGTCCGTTAAGTATGAAGCTCTTAACTTGCACGCCTTTATACATCTTTCTCACATATATGTATAATCTCAACATGAATGATGTTACCAAGATTTTGTAACAATATTTTGATTGAAAAGAGTGTCCACGGAGTTTCTTGCCCCATTATTACCCATATAGATCTACGCTTTGGAATGGGCAACTACATTACTTCACAAGTTAATAGCCCTTGTGACTGTAGCTTCGCTTTCTTTGTTTATCTGATTTTTTCAAAAGTCCCTGTAATGGTCTAATTCAAATAAATGACGTCTAATTGAGGCTAGGTACTATAAAACAAAAAGTAGGTTTTAAGTTGTTTTTTTCTATAAGAACACACCCATACCTAACAAATGTAGTTCAATACAAGTACATTTCACAAAAGAGCTAACACACAACAAACAAGAGTTTTAGTAGGTACACATGAGACTTTAAAAACCCGTTTCTAAGATTGGCAACGTATTAGCAAACTCCATTACACGAAACTACCTTATCAATTGGCATGTTTGCCAACCTCAACAAAAAGATCTCCAAGAAAATGTAACAACGTAAATAATATTGGTATCTACAACTTATTTACTCGAAGGCAAACATATTGGCAGATGTTTGCAGAATGCATGCATGTTGTGGCATGTTGCCAGTCGCTCACTGACCCGGTCACTTCTCGTTGCATTTGACGTAATAGCTGGAAAACTGAATTGATACTGCAGTATTGTTTACTGTGAACTTTGGGTTAATTGTGGGGAGATAGTGAAATGGATAAAATTATTGGTATCTTAATATCTTAGTACTTAGAACAATTCTTCTTTATTGCACGCAAAACCAGTTGACAGCGTTGAGGAGGAGTTTTTTTGATGCCATTTTTTTAGTTTATTGTTAAGTTGGTTACTAGTTATTTTAATTTATAAATACCTACCCTAATACCTTAACCTTTGCAGCTACACGAAAATGGACTTAAAGGAATATCCATAATTTTTCGTGAAATTTTGATCCCCATTTACAAATTTTCAAAAAAATGTACCTACAGTTAGCAAGAAAATGGCCATTTTACACAAAACATTTTATTGATGAAAATCGATCTTGTTTCTAATACTGATCAAAAACTTCTATGGGACCAACCCAGGTTGGAGTACTATAAAAGTCAGAAATTGGATTGGCGAAATGTGTGTGTACTATTAGGTACACCTCTGCCTAGCCCTTCGGGGGTTACAGGTGTGCTCGTAAAGGGTCTCTTATTTCACCAATTTCAATATCGTAATGTATCTCATTACGTACTTGTACTGTAAAGTAAAATGCACGGTTTATCAAGAAGCTCCGTCTAAACCGAACGGCACTTTTTAAAATCTTAGCAAAGAGTTTTTATGTCAGAAAAGTGGTCAACATTTTATGAATAAAATTAACTTTGGCAGATTAAATATAATAAATAAACATTTAATTCTTTAATTTAATTAAATTTGACAGTAAATTACAACCATTTATCTGTACCAAAAACACAAAAATATTAATTTAATTTATTAGTAATAATGGCTGTTTTTTGTGTCTTTGCTTAAAAAAAAAGCGCTGATGCGCGCGCCTCGCTAATTTGTGAACAAGTAAAAATTATTCCGCGTGCTTTTTCTTTTCGAATTTCGCTGTATTGTTTTTATTTGTTTTATTTATTTCCTCGCAAATATGTTATAAAACGTCGTATGTCGTACGTGCGCTTTGATAATTACAGCCTCTGCTTTTTTATCGCTTCCGCCTACGGCTCGGGCTAGCAATATCGCCTCGGCTGTAATTTTCAACTTACCGCACTTATATCATAATGTACTATTATATTTACCAACAACGCCCCTCTGTCAACATCATTCGAGCGTCAAACATCCTTGTAAGACCAAGATTATACCGGAAGAACCGTCTACCCAGGCAATAATTCAGACTGACAAACGGAGACGCTTTCACAGAGCAATTTAGGCAATAAAGATGTTATCATACTGCGTACGCGTTTCCTTATGGTATTGATACAGGATATGACATAGTATGGTGTCAATTGAATGTAGTATTATGAAATGAATAATGCTTTAGACGTCTGAGGATTGCAATTTGCAAGAATCAAGACTAGCAGGCCTAGCCAAGTTACAAACGTTTCATATCGATTCTCTTTCTACAATCGTAAATCGCGATCGCTCGTTCTCTAATGTCTGTAGAAAAAACCTACACTTTGGTCTATGGTGAGCGTTCATAACAAAGAGTAAATAGCGATCAACATTGGAGAAACGATAACATTCTATTCTATTATTTTGAACGATGTAAACTTGTCTACGAATTTTCTATTCGTTTGTGTTGATCACGTGATTTAACGTTGAGATGATGTCATTCTACTTGCGTTAACGATTGTAGATTGTCAACTTGGCTAAGCCTGCAGATCTTCCGTATTTTTGGAAATGATCCCTGATACGTATTTTCAAGTATAAACTGCATCGTTGGTCGAGTGGTTTCAAAGCGCTCCTGTTGAGCGTGACGCTTAGGTTTCGGTTCTCAGATGAGACCAAATATTATTGGATTTGCTCATCAGGGATTTCTCTTTTATAATTATAACTCGGATATGATTTGGGCCTGGTTGCTAGCGATAGGCTTGCCTTCTAATATGTCGCGGAACTTAGATATAACAGGCTTAATATACGTAAACTACAGATAAGAAAGAATAAATATTTAAAGTGACAAAAAAAACAATAAACATACAATGCATAATAAATATTTATACAAACAACAGGTTCACCTCTACGTATTTATACAAACAACAGGTTCACCTCTACGTATTTATACAAACAACAGGTTAACCTCTACGTATTTATACAAACAACAGGTTCACCTCTACGTATTTATACAAACAACAGGTTCACCTCTACGTATTTATACAAACAACAGGTTCACCTCTACGTATTTATACAAACAACAGGTTCACCTCTACGTATTTATACAAACAACAGGTTCACCTCTACGTATTTATACAAACAACAGGTTCACCTCTACGTATTTATACAAACAACAGGTTCACCTCTACGTATTTATACAAACAACAGGTTCACCTCTACGTATTTTTTCATTAATAGATTACGGGGATCATAATAAGGTATGTACGGTCGACCAATTTGGTTTACATTTTAAATCCAAATTAGGAGCAGCGGTGGCCCAGTGGTGGCGGCCCCGACTTACGAACAGTAAGTCGTGGGTTCGAACCCAGGCAGGCGCATTACTTTGTGTAATTTATTTCGTCACCGCTGCTCTCAAAACGGTGAAGGAAAACATCGTGAGGAAACCGGAATGTCTTAGAACCAAAAAATTCGAAGACATGTAACATCTATCAATCCGCATTGGGCCCGCGTGGTGGATTATTAGCCCATTCCATCTCATAGAGAAGTGGCCTGTGTCCCAGCACTGGGAACATTAATAGGCTGATGATGATGATCCAAATTACATTGTAAAATGTATACCCAAGCTAACCCAAGCTTGGTTCACCGTACATTTAAAAATTGAATGTGATGTCTTTCAAACGCACACAGAAACAAGACAACGCTAATTTTCACGAAATTATCTCCTCAAACTCCCACCGAACAAAACAGTTACCTGTATTAAAATACAAACAGTGACAACCGGTAAGAACCAGTTGTATCCAGTTCACAATATAATTTAAGTTGCACGACTGTTCGGGAGAATTGACATGGCAATCATAGCCCCAACGCGCTGACATCCGTTTACAATTGACATCTTTATGACTATACATGTTACTGTCGAGTGTGACTGTACCAATGTACCGGAGATATGCGACGAATGTGTTTTGACGAATTGTAGCAATATAATATACGGTGGAAGAGACATAGATAATATAAATTGGTGTAACCGTCTCTTATAAAAAGTGTAAAAAGACCTTTAACGAAGCCGAACGACATTTTCTGTTCTACACCATACCTGGAGGAAACCAGAGAAGCGAAGACGGAGACATTGGAGGTCAAAGTTCCCAGTTTTTCACGAGTTTTTTTTTAAATACCTTCATTCAGTGCATCCATCAGCACAATGTTTTGAGTTAGGGTCCTACCGTAAAACATGATATTTCACTCAAAAAAAACCTTTCCTGGCAATAATTTTTGCGTAGAGTTACTAAGTTTGATGTACAGAATGCTTGTTTGACGACTTCGTGAAGGGAATGTTTACACCTTGTATGTGTACCTGGAATATTTCGTTAAAGGCACATAAACTTACTATGTACAAGTAACAGCAAAGGGTAACAGAATCCAATTTACTTATTGACGATGCAACTACAACTGCAGTCTTAGAAACGTACGTCGTACCCATTCACGCTTGCTAGGCAAAGCAACATTTTCGTCAAAGCATTGCCAAAGCATGGCGACCAATATGTTCCTTACACAAAGTGATGTCTCTCTGCATACAGTCGTGATGTTCAAAGCTGCAGTAACATAGTCTTTCATTGAACACTGGATGCAATGTAATTACTTTGTGGCTTTGACTGGTACTAATCAAAGATATTGGAATAAAGTATATGAGGTTTTCTGTGAATTGGACTGCATAAACCTGCTGAAAATCAGCTTTTTTTACAGGTTTTTTTTTTTAACTTGCAATGTTTGTATGTTCGTTTGTTTTGGTCAAAATATTACACGTTATATTTAAGTCCCATGTGGTTGGGGCGAGCCTATTGCCATCAACCGGGCATAAATCCGGACTCTGTGGCTGCCACTGAGAAATTCCTGACAGAAAAACATTTTTGCAATAAATAAAACTGACTTTAAAAACACAAAAATAGTAAAAAAAACAACTTTAGCTTCATAAGTCGGTGACTTTTGTTTGTTTGATTCAGTTTTTTTTGCCACCGACTTCTGAAGCTAAAGTATTTTTTTTTAAAGAAAAAAGTTGTGTTTTTGAAGTCTGTTTTATTTTTCGCAAAGAAGTTTTTCATTTTTAGGGTACTCTTTAATAATAGACGGCAAATTAGTCGTGATTGCTGCAATCACTTGGATGTTTATTGTTCGCCAACAATGGCGTGATATTACGTCATGATGTTGTATATCTCCGAAAATCTGCATCAGATCTTCACCAAACTAAAACAATATTCTTCCGAACAAAAAAGAACCAACAAACCGGGTCACAATTGGCGAAGATATCGCTGAACATACACACAAAAAAAACAGACGAATTGATAACCTCCTCCTTTTGGAATTCGGTTAAAAACCGATAACACTTTGCCCGACTCGAGAACAGGCGAGACGACAAAAAACTCTAATTAGTCCGTCAGTTAGATTATCAAAAAATATTGACCCATGTTTTATCTTTTGTTACGTAAACCAAAATTGACGAAGATATGACACTTTTAAAATTCTCAATACGTCACGCCTTGGTACAATTCTTAGCTAGTTCTGTCGTCACGAGCCTGGACTCCCGAGTTTTGATGCGTTTTAACTTTGTCAATATTCATTGATTTACAAAAACAAAAAATATATGTGTCCATTAATTTCCAATACTCTAACTGACGGACTAAATAGATTTGCAATTTTTTGATACTGTCGTCATGCCTATTGAACTCAGGAGCTCGTGCCCAACAGTCGCGCTTTCGACCACAAGACCAACAAGGCAGTCATAAAATTGTCCGGAAAATAAATAAGAAAGATGACAAGAAACTCTCTTTTTATCCACTCCTGCTTTATTTTTAAGATGTGGGTTAATATTATTTCAATTAAGTCTTTATTGCCCAAAATAAACATAATAAGATGATTTTGAAATTAGACTCGACGGTTATTACTTCGTGTTTTTAGCTTAAATTGGTAATTAAACTTTATTAGCGAGGAGCCTCACCTTCATATTGTTACGGTCTTAATTATTTCAAATAAGGTAGCTGTACCATATTCAAATTCAGTGTGATAATGTTTTGTTTGAATGTTGAAATACATAGTTTAGATAATTGTAAAATACTGGTATTCAGCTGCATCTCGGTTAGACTGGAAGCCGACCCCAACATAGGCGGGGACAGGCTAGGCAGATGATGTTGAAATACATAGTTTATTTGTAAATTCGTTTGAAAATAAACTGCAGCCCACGACACGACACGACACGCGCGCGCGCGCGGTCGACATTGTGACATCTACCACCCCGCACTGGGATCTCGTGGTGGATAACAGTCTACTCCCTCTCACATAGAGATGGCCTATGTACTAGTATTGTCTCTTCGCCTCCTTAAAATCCATCCAAAGGTTTTACTTGAAAATATCGCTTTTAGTGATAAGACCGCCCATTGTGTCATCCTTTGAGAGGTGGTGCTGGAGAAAAATGCTGCGTATCGCCTGGACAGCATATCGGACAAACGTCTCCATACTGCGAGAGCTCAAGATCTCCTCACGGCTGTCATCCGAGTGCCAGCGCAGAGTTTTGGAATACTTCGGTCACATTGCGAGAAAAGACAATGGCAACCTGGAGAAGCTAATCGTGACCAGCAAGGTGGATGGGAAAAGCCCTCGTGGATGCAGCCCAATACGATGGTCTGACCAGATCCGCACCGCCCTTGACTCTACAGTCCACAGCGCCCTCCACACAGCCAGAGACAGAAACAGTTGGAGACAGATCATACGAGAGAAGGTGATACAGAAGGGAAGTCACGACCCTCAGCATTGAGGAATACGACGCTAGGAGGAGTGTCATCCTATTTATAAGTTCTGTACTGTAGATTCCTGTAATTTGTATGTACATAGTAAAGAGTATTATATTATCTATCTGGTGGGAATCAAACAACATGGTACGCGGGCAGGAAGCTGATGAACTGTCTGTCCTACTGCAGGCTTTAAAGACCTCATTTCAAATACTGAAATTAATCGCAACTTCAGACAACAGTGTTTAAAGGTAAGTTCCAGTAAAAACCTAGTATTATTTACTTAATTAACTCATAAAACTATGGTATCATGGCGAGAAATTATCGACGTAACGTTCTCTTTTGGTTTAATAACAGTTTTCCGTGTTAAAAGGTTGTTAATAACAACCTCGTTTTAAAAGCATTTTTGTTATTTGTTTATTTAGGGTTGAGAGGGATGTTAATAGGTTTGTGTACTGAAAAAATCTAATTAGTCCGTCAGTTATATTAGCAAAAAATAAATGATCCGTATTTTTTCTTTTGTGACGTTAACCAACATTGACGATGATACGACGCTATTAAAAATCTCAATACGTCACGCCGTGGTACAATGTTTAGTGCGTTCTGACGTCACGAGTCTCCACTCCCGAGTTTTGATGAGTTTTATCTTTGTCAATATTCATTGATTTACAAAAAAAAAAAAAACGTGTCCATTATTTTCCAATGCTCTAACTGACGAACTAAATAGATTAATGGTGCAAGTTATTGATGGTGAAAACTAGTCTATTATAGGGTTTCTATTATACTAACGAGTTAGATTATCACGTTATAATTGGAAATAGAGCGAAACTCTCAGTTGCTCATGGATTTGAGAGAACCATCACCAAGGAAGGCACTATTTAAGTTCAATCGACACGCTAAGGTGAGGACGAGAATCGTAGACGTGATGCTGTCTTTTGAGGTCGGATAGGTATTTGGTTCATTGTAAAATACTGGTATGCTGCATCCGGTTAGACTGGAAGCCGACCCCAACATAGTTGGGAAAAGGCTAAGCAGGTTATGATGACGTGGTCTAGGCCCTTGGACCCCAAATTACAAAACAAACTATTCTCTGTGTGTAAAGAATCCATCCCGCAGTGGGTACTATAAACGTTCATAGATCTTGTTACTTTCTAAACAGATTGGAAAGGACACCGATGTTACGTATCCAGTACATAATTCGGGCCCCTCTCCCCGCCCCACATAGAAATTTTTCGTCTAAACTAATCTATACCAATATTATAAAGAGGAAAGATTTGTTTTTTTGTTTGTGTGTTTGTTACGATTTAACTCAAGAACTCATCATCATCATCATTTCAACCGCAAGACGTCCACTGCTGGACATAGGCCTCCCCCAAGTGTCGCCACATTGACCGGTCCCGTGTGACTCGCATCCAGTGGATTCCCGCAACCTTCACCAGGTCATCGATCCACCTAGTGAGAGGTCTTCCAACGCAACGTCTTCCGGTTCGCGGTCGCCACTCCAGAACTTTTCGGCCCCATCGGCCATCTGCGAGCAATGTGCCCTGCCCACTGCCACTTCGAGCTACTCAAGAACTACTCATCCGATTTTAAAAATTACTTCACCATTAGAAAGCTACATCTTTACCGAGTAACATAGGCTATAAATTAATGATGATAATTAATATAATTGTTATCATGCAAATTAGCCGAGCTATCACAATTTTCGAAATTAAAGTCGCGGGCGAAGTGCTAGCCGGTTAATAAATATAAAACAACTATTTCTTACAAAACTGCAACACTTACACAGTCAAAATGTATGGAACAGCTAGGTTTTTAGGGTTCCGTACCCAAAGGGTAAAAACGGGACCCTATTACTAAGACTTCACTGTCCGTCTGTCTATCTGTCACCAGGCTTTATCTCATAAACCGTGATAGCTAGACAGTTGAAATTTTCCCAGATGATGTATTTCTGTTGCCACTATAATAACAAATACTAAAAACAGAATAAAATAAATATTTAAATCATGATCTGTCAAAGGACCAATTTGTTCGAGACACCATTGTTTAACTATTGTGTCTACTTCGTGACAGATCAAGGGGGGCTCACATACAACAAACGTGATGTTTTTGTCGTTTTTTGCTTGATATTAATTACGGCAACAGGTAGACGCTTGAAATATTCACAGAATATTTAGTTTTATATTCACTTTAAAATTTAAATGACTGAATGAAAATAAAATAAATATTTAAGGGGGGCTCCCACAGCCTGCTGAGGCTGCGGGACTGTTCGAAAGAAATACCGCGGCCCTGGAAAACAAAAGACGGCATTTAATGATTTCCCATCATAAAAATAAAAAAAAGTTTATTGTATGGGAGCATACAACAAACAGGAGTTTTTGCCGTTTTGTCGATAACGGTACGGAACCATTCATGCGCGAGTCCGACTCGCACTTGGCCAGTTTTTTTTATAAATAATTACTGATGAAAAATTTCTGTGTCCCCGTTTCAGAATGTTGTACTGAATTCATGGTAATTATATTAGCGTCGGTGTCCGACCTACCCTAAATATTTCTGTCCATACCATGGCTTCAACCCGTCACTAGATACGCATATTCCATTCTTTACCAATATAAATATCGGAAGCGGCTTTTTGCGTCGGCACACGGACGGGCGCGGTCCAACTATAGCCCCGTATGTTTATCTATAATGGAGAACCCGACTAATATTGTTTGATTAAACAGACCTTGGATTGAAAATTCTAGACTAGGGTATAGATTTTTATGTGTGTATTGACCGACTTTTGTTGTTTAGATTTTTTTCTTCTGATAAAATTAAGTAATGTAAATGGTGACGACAAAGTAGTAACAAAAAAATTGGTCAATTTACTATTTTCATGACTAGGTAAAAAGACTGATTAATTTTACCTAAGGTTAATTAATGAAACTAATTATTTAATGAATAAGAGGATTTATTTTTTGTTATAATAATATGTCAAAGATTTCTTATGTTCAAAAATAAATGTTTATTGATTTTACAACTTGACTTTTAACATCTACACTATCATCTCTCATCATGCGAGGAGGAGACCACAATGTAGCATAATTCGGAAGACAAACGAGCTTACCTGTAAGTAAGGTTCGACTTCAATTATGTGAAATTGTGGTCTCCTCCTCGTATCACAAGGACATACCAAGTTAAAACTTCGTATAAACCCCATGTTGTAAAACCAATAAATGGAGATACTGTGAACTTAATGAACCATAGAGTTACAGGCTAGTGATGTTCGCCCTTCGCTTTGAAATATGTGGCGCATAATGATTAAACGGACGGGGCTAGAGTCACTAGACTCTTGAACACATGCTAAAATATGAAGTTTTATAAAAAAAGACCCAATAATTAATGATTCCTGAAACAATTTCCTCGTTTGTCCAAAGGATTCAGATTTCCACAAACTATTCCAGTTAAAAAAAAACACATATCGTCTGTGTAGCCTTTTCATGTGGTCGGCTTCCAGTCTAACCGGATGCAGCTGAGTACCAGTATTTTACATGGAGCGACTGCCTATCTGCCCTCCACAACCCAGTTACTACTGCGTAATACCTTACTCTTTAACAGAACTGGTAATCAGACCTTCGGGACACTGACTACCTGCAACTAGACTGCGACTATCAAAGGTCTACTAATGACAGCCGGGACCAACGGCTTAACGTGCTTTCCGTGACTCAGAAAAAAAAACGGCTAAACGTGCTTTCTGAGGCACAGAAAAAACTCGGTATATATGTATGAATAGGCGTCCATCCACGGACCCACCTAGACAAGCGCGTCTTAACCTGAAGATCGACCCGAGCGCCTGCCACGCCATTTAGCCACGAGCTCCTCCCAAAAACTGCACCTCTTTAAAAAAAAACTAGGTATACGACGAATATGGAACTCAACAAAGTTGCTCATGTCACGTCTTGTTAACAAACTTAGTATTGATTTTTGACTCGTTACAACTTTATTCTTTCATATTCTTTCCTAAGTCAACTTCTGTACATTTTTGTAAAAATAAGAATATGACCGTCTGACGTTCGATTTTTCTAGAAAACTGCTGAGGACTTAAATTTTTTCATGGTGGAATTTCGATGTGTGCGTCTTAAATAACATAACACCACGCCTGCAATCCCCGATAGGTAAATAATAAATATATAAATAAATAAATAAATAAATAAATATCGCTGGACATTAACACATAGCGCCATCTAGTGCCACACTAAGCAACGAGGCTTGTGTCGTGGACAGATAGTTGATATACTACATAATATACTTTTTGTTTGTAAATAAATACTTATTATACATATAAACATCCATGACTCGGAAACAAATGTCCATGCTCATCACACAAACATTTGATCCAACCGGGATTCGAACCCGGGACCCTAAGAACGTAAGGCAGCCTTACTACCGCTGCGCTATTCGGGTCGTCAAGGTGGCTAGAGCTGATAGCTTCTACCATAAGATCACGCCTGTTATCAACGAAAGGTTAGACAGAGTTCCACTATTGAACACCCACATTCCGCCCGTTATGTTTAAGATCCATTTAATAGCGGCGAACCTATTGCCGTCAACCGGGCACAACTGTTGAGAAATTTCCGGTCGAAAAACCCAGTAACACTGCCTGATCTGGGCCAACGAGTTTATGAAGGCTCAAAAACCATGTGTCTATTTCCATATATTTTGACGTTATGATTGTATCTGTGTGTGTTTGGGTGGAAGAGGGGTGTGTACAGGATTGTCAGCAAACATTCTGAGCTTCAAGTTTGATTTGAAAAGTTTTGGGGTGTGTGTTCTGTATAGGATACGATACGTTGCTGTGCTCCATGCAACTATGTATCTTCAATATATAAAGGAAAAACCAAACCCCTGCTAATGACAATGTTGCTTAACTGAGCAGTTTGTTCATGTATTACATAAATAGAGAAGTACAGTACCGACCGCAACACAATTGGAAATTAATATAATAGGCAGATACCCAATGAAATACAACATACTTTCAACAAATCAGACTAGTATTCTTTATCTTACTACGGTAAGCTTAAGGTGGAAACTCCAGGGTAAAAGAAAAGAAAATCATCAATACAACCCTCCAAGCGCATAAAGGTGCAGGAATGAATTTGACCTTGAAAAAGTAATTCCTGCACCTTTATGCGCTTGGAGAGTTGTATTGATGATTTTGATGATTATAATTTTGTAACTAGCCGCGAATCATATTTGAATCAACATACAACCTGACACTGACCTGCAAATTGCAAAAAACGTAAGAAAATTTGAATTTCGCGGGCTACTTTGGAGCATCCACCTTAACTGAGCAGTTTGTTCATGTATTACATAAATAGAGAAGTACAGTACCGACCGCAACACAGTTGGCAATTAATATAATAGGCAGATACCCAATGAAATACAAAATACTTTCAACAAATCAGACTAGTATTCTTTATCTGACTACCATCATATATCAATTGTACCTCACTAAACTCGGTAAGCTTAAGAACTATCTGTGTCATCATTGATATCAAAATTATTGACACTATTAGCTCTTGAACGTGGTTTAGATACTGATCGCGTTCAGTTTCTTTGGTAAAATTCGCCCTTTGACCGAACCAGTCTATAGTCGTCTTACTTACTAACTTAAACTTATTTTTTCATAAGACAGTCTAACCTACAAAGCTGAATATCAATATTTCACACGGAGCTACCCGTACTGAACCCAAATGGAGAGACACGGTCCTGTAATGTAAGACTATTTCTCTTTCATAGTATTCAGATAGAATCAGCATGAAGATAAAATATTCAGCTACGTATTCCCTTCTTTCTACTAAAATACTTCCAAGTCGGAATTCTTTTCGTCCGTATCAGCGGTCAACGTTTTCCCGTAGTACATAATCTAGGTATATATGTACTTATGGATACATGTATTACGTCCCCACCTATATGGAGGGTAGTCACATTTTTTTTTTCATAAAATGAGTCTGCAAACGGCGGCTTTAAACAAGTTTTAATGAAGTTTCTTTTCCGAGAATGCATTTCATTAAATATTTTATCATGACCAATTTTTTCCGCGAGAATAATAATTGCACGGGAAAAGTGCTTCTCATGGATGTTTTTCCACGTACTACCCGCGCTTACATGCGATTAAAAAAAACAGTTCCTGATTATTTCAACAGAACTCTCAGCAAAAAAAAAACCACACTCACTTTTTATTTATAAAATAAGAGAAGAGAAAAAAACACTTTCGTGTGAGAATAAAAAATCTTCAGTAAGCTTTATGTACCTAGGTATATAATATACAGTTATACCTATACGTACGTGCGTGATGGATGTGTGACGTACCGGTAACTAATGAGCCCAATTTGAAAGAAGCACGCTTGGAGTGCGGGTGGAACAGGGGCTGGGCAAATTGTGACACTGGACGAATTTCGACACTAGTATTATTTGGTCATTAGGAAGTCTAGTGTTAGGTGGATATTGGTGTCGATTCTGTTGTGCACTAACTAAACTTAATTTAGGCTATTGCTATCTTTTACTAAAAGGCAGTGCGAGAAAAGGACGGCTATAGCCATGAACTAAGTTGGAGATGTGAAACTAGTTTATGCCTTGCGCTTCACCGTGTTTTTAGTCGACATGTTTTTACGTGCACCCTTAATTTGTATGGAAATCTTAGTTCCAACTAAATTTGACAGCTCTAAATTACTTCCGTCTCTTTCTCGTTTTATTAGAGATAAAAAGATAGCAATAGCCTAAATTAAGTTTAGTTTGTGCACAACAGAATCGACACCAATATTCTCTTGTTAATATAGGTTTGTTGGCTATATAATAACAGCGGTTCGGGTTGATCTTTCGATGGGTGACCACCCATTACATTCCGAGTTTCCTCCGTGCCTCGGAAAGCACGTTAAGTCGTTGGTCCCGGCTGTCATTTGTAGATCTTTGACAGTCGTTACAGGGCTGTAGTCAGTGGCTTAAGAGTCTAATAAACAGTCTTACCAAAGAGTATTGTATTACCTAGCACTAACTGGGTTGTGGAGGTCAGATAGGCAGTCGCTCAATATAAAATACTGGTATTTAGCTGCATCAGGTTAGACTGGAAGCCGACCCCAACATAATTGTTGGTAAAAGGCTATGATGATAAAAGTTACAATGCCTCATTGGCCTATAATTTCATGGGTCTCTTTGTACGTCAGTTCGCATCTTAAACGGCCTACTCCTTTGAATGTGCAGAGGAACTTGAACAAGTATCAATTAGGGCACTGAATGCTCCTATAGAAACTACGTCGTACCGTGTCGTACCGTCAGTTAAAGCTTAAAGTACAGTCGGAAAAAAAATATACAGAAGTCAAACCTGCAACTAATTTTAATACATTTTTAGTATTGTGTAATTTTTTTTGACTTCCAATAAGTGGGTCATAAGTTTTAAATGTACGTAGCTCGCTGGTCTGGTGGTCGCACAGGATATTTATTTGTTACAACGGTTACACCAGTAACAGTAATGTATTAATTTCTTATGTATTATATAAACTACAATTTCATCTGGACAGGTACAGTATGAATATACATAAAAAACCGGCCAAGTGCGTGTCGGGCCACGCGCAGTGTAGGGGTCCGTAGTAGCCCGTTATATTTTAGATTTTGTTTTTCAGTGCAAGTTTTCACCCGTTATAAACAAGCAACCACTTCATCTTAGTCACTTTATAGGACATAGGACTTTATAGTACAAAATTATCTAACACCCTAGTTCAACGATTATTACTGTTAAACTAATAAAGTTGTCTTAACCGCTATAGTTTTCCTTTAAATTTTATGAAATGCACGATCATCATTAATTTTCCAGATTTTTCCAGCCCGCAGTTTAGCTTTTAGAGGGGGGGACGCCCTACTGGAACAAATTTAATATTTCGTAAATGGAGCATTACATCGAAAAGTAGTAGTAGCAACCCCTAAATCATTTTAAAAGACCTATTCAACGATATGCCACACATGGGGTAGAATACGAAAAAAAAATTAATCCCCACTTCACATGTAGGGGATCTACCATAAAAAAAATATTTTCCAAAATTTTATTTTACAACTTTGTCGGCGTTATTGATATACATACCGTTACAAAATTACAGCTTTCTGGTACTGACGATCTCTTAGCAAAACCTCGGACAGACATGGTCATGGTCGGTTGACATGGCGAAACTATAAGGGTTCTTTGTCAGGACTACGCAACCCTAAAAAAGCTATAGCGGAACATGAAGTTCTGGGTTTGTTTCCCAGGTCCCAACCTAGGAAACAAGTTACAATAAAGCGTTATTAGGTTTTTTTTTTTTTTTTTAGGAATTCTCAGCAACAGCACAAAGACGAAGAGGCAGGATCTATACCCAGTTGATTGTATAAGCTCTCTTGTTACATGGGACTGAAAAAAACATCTGGCAAAGTCTTTTTCCCTGCATGTATAACAAAAAACAAAATAGCGCCTATTTTTTATTACAGTGGCAATTAAACAAAAAAAAACTTTTTGTTGACTGTACTCGTAAAGCCCGATTTACATTGGTCAAGTGCTAGCTAAGTAGATAAAGTAGATAAGTAGGTACAGTGAGTCAAGACAGTGGTGCTAACCGATCTGACAGCAGCGAGTAAACAGTCACTGCCTAGGTACTCGCCACTGTCCTTGAACAATGTAAATGGAGCTTTTGGTACGACTACTAAACAGCCGTTCGTAAATTTCAAGGGACCTCCTCTATTATGCATGTTCATAATGCTTGTGGTCATCTATGTAGACGATCAGGGTTAAAAAAACTTTTTCGTTTTAGTCTGCTATTGAAAAATTCATTTTATTTTTCATGGTTTTGAACATCAAGTTTTCTGTAGCTAATGTCAATGATCCATTTACTTTTGTATAATTTTCTGTAGCTAATGTCATATCATTGACATTTACTTTTGTATTATCGTCCATCGTTAATAGAATGTCACTTTGTCTAGAAGGAAAAAAGACATAATTATATTCCTGTTAAATCCTGTTCCAAGGCAAACGAAAAAAAAAAAAAAAAAAGCTGTCACTTTCAAATTCCAAATTCAAAACACATACGTGACTCGTCAACGCATCCATTATTTAATTTACGCGCGCAAAATGGCGAAAAACAAAAAAGTATCGCGTCACATATTAAATCTAAATTAAAAATTATAAATCCCTTCGGTGTGTTGGGAACGGTCCCGTTTTGTCCAAGGTCGCCGGATCAGTGTGTCAGGGAATAACGTATAGCCCTAAATGTGATAAAACCTTTTTTAAATCGATATTTCGCTGGTGATGCTGCGAATTTTTTCGTGTGTTATGTTTTGACACTTTATTGGGTATAGGTTGCTGTTTGGGATGTCAATGTTCTTGAAAATGAGCAGTTGAGTTAAAGTATTGTTGTTTGTGTACGATGTTTTTCGATTCTTAAGGCGTATAATGCAGAATAGGTATATCTTCTGAAGTTAAATAAAGAGTGGGTCACGTGACAACAGGGTTGCTATGCGGACATCAACAATATAAATGTAACCAATTAAAATAAAGAAAAATTGAATTATCCGCACCTCACAATATTAGAAAAAAATCGTGAACTATGAATGTTTCGTTATTCTTTCACGATTAAAAAACAATGGTTCAAAATACATATAATATTTCCCAAGCAGTGACACAAAATCTTATGTTTCCAAAAATGGCGCTTAATATTTTTTCCCGCCACACAATACACCAAAAAATTAACGCAATAACATAACATGTACCAAAATAAATATTTTAGCTTGATATTCTTCGGCTCGGGTTGTCCGGACAGCTCGGCAGAACGGGCCGTATGTACCGCAGTGCGGTTCGCTGCGGCAGAGCTGCGGTTGACACAACCCTAGCGAATCAACTGGTTAGCAGGCGAATATTTACGTTTCTGGATCAGTATCTTTTAGCAACGATGTTAATATGAGCTAAGCATAAGTATAACGGCTTATAAAGACCCATGTTATAGCTTAACCTTAAATACCTTCATGACCCCTGTACAATTCAATACGTCCATCAGCACATTGTTTCGAGTGGGTTATATTGAGTGCTACCGTAAAACAGTTTTCAACCCAAATAATAAAGTAATTTCTCAGCCATTACTTAGTTTGATGTACAGAATGCTTGGTTGACAGCTTCGTGAAGGGTCCAGGTGGACCCCCAGGGGTCCACGGGAGACCCGTCGGGGGTCTACGTTGGCGTGAAAAAGAAATTGGGGTACACAAGTTGTAAGTGGGGATCCACGAAAATTTAGCTGGTTTCGATACTAACGAACAAAAATGTTGGCTTGGCTTTATCTATCGATGTAGGCAGATAATAAGCTACTCAAAAAAGTAAAACAAAACAAATGTTCCGGTGATGACAGGTTGTATTTCGGTGAAAATTTTGACTAAAAAAAGCATTTCGAAGCGATAAGATTCTAATTTTCAGACTTTCTAGCCAAAAAAAGTCTTACGAGCTACGTTCCTCATTAAATTCTAACAGATAGCGCAAAAAGAAATATTGCAAATTGTTTGGTCCACGAGCTTGAAAAAAATGCAGCACCCCGGTCCACCGAAACCAGAAAATTTTGAAAGTGGTCTACCAGAAAAAAAGTTTGGGAACCTCTGGTCTAGACCTTGTATGAACCAAATATCAGTATGCTTCGCCGTAGCTTTGGAATAACATCGGAACACCTGTTTCGAGGACCCTGAGTCAAGAGAAACGAGCTGGACTAGTACTTTATATTATTATTATTTCGATAAAAAGATTTTACGAATGACGATGCACGATGTGACGGTATGTGTATGGGTACATCCTGAGCACCTTGGTCAGACAGCCTCAGTACTATCTTGCTGGTCGGGTAATAAATAGATTCAGAGCTATGTTTTAGTTAGATTTACTAAACTTACTTAGTAGTCTTAGTAGTATTATCAGCATATTCTGGCCTCTAAAAGCTTGGTTTTCGTAAACTTCTTGGGCCAGAAACTCCGGTTTCCTCACGATGTTTTCCTTCACCATTTTGAGAGCAGTGGTGATGAAATAATGTACACGAAGTGAAGTAGCCTGTTTTCAAAACTATACGACTTACTACTCGAAAGACGTGACCGTTTCCACCCTGGCTTGCTCATGTATACTAATATTATAAAGAGGTAAAATATGTTTGTTTGCATGTAGGGGGTAATCTTCGTAATTACTGATCCGATTCCAAAATTTAAATTAACTAACGAGAAACTACACTATCCCCGAGTATCATATGCTACATTTGAAACGTTCTCGTGGGTTCATTTCCGTACATAACAGGAGCGCAACCGCGAGCTAAGCTAGTGAACCGGTGAAAAGTCAATTTATAAATGAGACCTTTACGTTCGTTTCCTCATTACTCAATTATTGTTTAACCTCTCTTGATGGTCATGGTTGGGCCCTGAGCTATAAGTCCCTGAAACGTTTCCAAGAACAAGATAATGATACTGATCAATATTACCAATCAATGTCGCGTCCTCTTTTATTTATACCTAACTTTTTTCTGACATTGACACACCAAACTATAGGGTAAATGCACCGTTTCTACTTTATGATGTGTCTATGTGTTTTAATATTTAATAACATAATATCCATCAATATTGTGATGATATAAATGTTTGTGGCGGTCTACGGGACTTCTTGAGACAAGTTCGATAACTAGCATCTAGTTTTTTCAAGGTGTTTTGTTATAAGGGGTGTAAGATGCAGTCGCTCCATGTAAAATAATTATATTCAGCTATAATTAGGAAAACACTAGTCAGGTGATATTACACGCCGGTTTCTCTGGCAATACAAAACGATAACCGCCGCTTTTAACTTATACTTCTGCGTCTTTTTGCTTTTTCAAATTCTTTTTAAGGTGGAAGCTCCAGGGTAGCCTGCGAAATTCAAATTTTTTACATGAACTTAGAGGGTTGTATTGATAATTTTAATGATTATAATTATGTAACTACATACGTGTTACAGCCGCGAATCATATTTTAATCAACATACAACCTGACACTGTCCTGCGAATTGCAAAAATGTAAATTTAAATTTCGCGAGTTACCGTGGAGAGAATTTTGTATTTACAAACTGATTATGTAATCAGGATATAATTCCCACTGCTGGGGCACCTGGGAGAAGATGCCACATGTGTTTGAATTTGTATGACATTACAAAAAAAAACTACAGTAACATAATGCAAAATTTACTACAGCGCCATCTATGACACAAATGAAGAACTAGTACCAAAATTCTGAATCGCACTATTTTAGTTGTCTGTGATTTAATACCTTAGGGTCTAAAATAACCACAACTGGGCAGTAGCCCAACAGACACACCCGTCTGGTCGGAGGATCCTTCTTTTTTATATAAAGTATTGAGGAACTGTACACCATGTTCCTGTTTTAAGCTTTCACTGTTTTTAGCTAAACTTAAAATGTCGCTTACAAAACACTCACTTACTTTCACTCAATGTCACTTATAATCACGGAAGATAAGTGACATTTTAAGTTCACACCATGTTACTCTTAAACCTATCTTTTTTTTGGTTTTAGGACACGCCGGTTTCCTCCCATTTTTTCCGTAAATACTTGATGATGGCTGTATTCGGATCCTTGTAATGGAAAAAGGCAATATTCTGCAAATGAAACGTGATGTTTGGTAATATTAGAGTCTTAGGGATAAGCTTATTGTCGGTTGCGTCGTGAGAATAAGTTACCCTGTGTAACTGAAGGAATATCGTTAAAAGAGATAAAAGGATCGCATCTAGCGGAAGGACAATGGAGCTCGTGGCTAAGTAATAACAGTCGCCCGACTCGATCTTCAGGTTAAGCCGCGCTTGCCTAGGTTGGTCCATGGATGGCCATGTGACCACCCATTACATAATTAGTTTCCCCCGTGCCGTAAGCAGTGGCCCGAAAGTCTGACAGCCAGTCTTACGAAGAAGTTTTGTATTACCCCGTACTAACTGGGTTGTGGAGGCCCGATAGGCAGTCGCTCCATGTAAAATACTGATGACCGCTGCTCCGGTAAGACTGGAAGGCGTGTAGCCTCATCATCGATGATGACGTAGCGGGCAGACAATAACAATAAGATCTCAGTATTACACTGCAAAAACGTACTTTGCCTGTTGACAAAAAACGATTGCCTCTCTTTCAATAACAATGGTAAATAACATGAAATATGATAGAATTAAATCCTTAACCTAATTATTCCCTTTTAAAACACTCAAGCAACATTGAAACCAAATTCAGACCTCGACATAGTTCAGATATCACAAGAAAGAAAACACAATAAATGTTGGCAGGACTATCTACCCGCCAACAGATGATATATCGTTGCGACTCACGGAATCGGAAGGTCAAGTATAGTTGGAAAAAGAGTGGCCCGTGATCTGTGCCGAACTGGAAGTGGCAAGTAGCTTGTTGAGTGTGTAACCTGAAGGTTTGTTTCTTGTATTTAATAGTACATTATGATATAAGTGCGGTAAGTTGAAAATTACAGCCGAGGCGATATTGCTAGCCCGAGCCGTAGGCGTGGGCGAAAAAAAAGCAGAGGCAGTAATTATCAAAGCGCACGTATGTCATACGACGTTTTATAACATATTTGCGAGGAAATAAATAAAAACAATACAGCGAAAAGAAAAAGCGCGCGGAATAATTTTTACTTGTTCACAAATTAGCGAGGCGCGCGCATCTGCGCTTTTTTTTAAACGCAAAGACACAACAAACAGCCAGTATTACTAATAAAGTAAATTAATATTTTTGTGTTTTTGTTACAGATAAATGGTTGTAATTTATTCTCCAAATTAATTAAATTAAAGAATTAAATGTTTATTTATTAAATTTCATCTCCCAAAGTATATTAGTTATAAAATGTTGACCACTTTTCTAACATAAAAACTCTTTTCTAAGATTTAAAAAAGTGTAAACCGTGCATTTTACTTTACAGCACAAGTACGTAATGAGATACATTACGATATTGAAATTGGTGAAATAAGAGACCCTTTACGAGCAAATGTGTTATAAAAACATTTAAAATACAGGGTGAAAACAACCTCATCACGAAGCCGCCAACCATGCATTTTGTACATAAAACTCTCCATCAAACTAAGTAACTTTACGCAAAAATTATTGCTGGGAAACGACTTTTTTTGGGGTGAAAAATCATGTTTTATGGTAAAACTTAATGTAACGCACTCAAAACATTGTGCTGATGGGTGGATTGAATAATACGGGGGTTGTGGAGGTGTTTAAAGTAAAAATCTTACATTAAAAACTTGTATTTAAAAAAAAACTTGTAAAAAAGTTGGAACTTTGACCCCCAATATCTCCGTAACTTGAAGGTTCCCAGGTATGGTGTACAACAAAAAAATAATCGCAATGACGGGGAGAACAAGTGCTTGTCGGCTTCGTTAAGAGGTTCTTACACCCATCTCAGCAACGATCAATGAAAATAAAAATTGTCAAAAATATGTATAAATACGAATAAAAAATATATATAAATATATATAAAGCGAGCATTCTTAAAAATATGGGAAATATTGTCTCTCTGAGATCGGTCATTATAAGCACAATATCAAAATAAGAACAAAAAGGCTTTCATAAAGATTTTTTCAATACACTTCCTCGAAAACTGGTTCATAACTCACTATGATTAGGTTCAACATGCAATGTATTGCACACGCGTGCGATTTTTTGCATTTTCCAACACGTGTGCGGGCATGAACATTGCCACAGATAACTATACCTATACTGCCTATACTTAGTTCAAATTGGTTCAATGCAGTCGGAGGTGAATGTTTTTTTTTTTTTTGGCAAAGCAATAATGCGTCTTTACCGCCTAAATATTTTTAAAATATTCAAACTGTGTTTATAAATAGAATATCATAGATAAACATGATTATTTAAAACTAATATTTACTTTTATAAACAAATTAACATTTATTTGTGTTCTAAATACAAAAATATATTTAAAAAAAACTATTTTTATATTAGCCTGTTTAGCGGCTTCATACCTTTGCTTCTCCTTCAACCTGGCGAAAGCAAAGCGCGGAAAAAAAGAAAATTAAAATCATAGTTTCTTATTAATTTATGACAAAAATATTTTTCGTTATTTTATTTTATTTCTTCAGAAGTGTATTGAAAAACGTCGTTTGATACACGTGGACATTTGTTATTGCAGTTCTCAACTCAAAAACACCCTCGCCTACGGCTCGGGAGTTAATTCCGCCTCGAATGCAATAACAAACTTTCTCCACTTGTATCAAAATGTACTATTTACGAACCAAAGGCAAAAAAAAAACCTGGAGAAATACTTTTTAAGTCTTTTCTTTCTTATATGCTCATGCATTTTTCATAATTATGAATCTATTTCCATAAAAAGTTATATCATTTTACTATCACAAAACTAAAAAGCGCTCCCTACTCAAAGTTAAGCTGTCAAAGCTGTGTAAAGTAAACTGACCTTGCAAAGCCACTTCCATAAACTTTACCTCGGTGTCACGTTAGTCGGCAATCAGACGAGTTTTCGTGGAAACAATGTTGAACTCCTTCAATGCCAGACGATAGTTACAACGTAGAGTTAAGTGCAATACTTTACCATACAATACTGGGAAATGGAAGGTCGATTTCTGCTAATCGTGGCAATTCTTGATACAAAAAGTGATAGAGGAAATGTGAAAAGTTTTGTCAGAGTTGTGCGGCATTGATTTTGCAATTAGAGGCGGCATTGATTTTTTAATATGCATGTCAATTGAAGAATTATTGATTGTTGTATTACATAGAAAGGCCTGATTGTATTTCTCGTCTGCTTAAACGACGATTTTTTATAAAAACTTGCATCCCCTATTTAACTCCTTTAAGGGGGAGCAGCGGTGGCCCAGTGGTGGCGGCCCCGACTTACGAACAGAAAGTTGTGGGTTGGAACCCAGGCAGGCGCATTACTTTGTGTAATTTATTTCACCAGCGCTGCTCTCAAAACGGTGAAGGAAAACATCGTGAGGAAACCGGCATGGCATGTCCTAGAACCAAAAAAAAATCGAATACATGTGACATCTACCAGTCCGCACTGGGCCCGCGTGGTGGATTATAGCCCATTCCCCCTCATAGATTGGAGGCCTGTGTCCCAGCAGTGGGAACATTAATAGGCTGATGATGATGATGACGAAAGGGGAAGCGTCAGTGTAACCCGCGAAATGCAATTTTTTTTACGTTTTTTCCGTTTTTTTTTTTCTTCAAAAAGTCATTCGATGGGATTAAATGAACTTAGAAGGTTGTATTGATGATTTTAATGATTATAACTCAGTAAAGCCATATTTGTCACGGTCGCGAATCATATTTTAACCAACACACAAACCTGACACTGACCTGCAAATGACCTTAAAAAACATTTAAACACATCTCGATTTCTCCCGAAGCCTTATATACAAAAGGAAATCTATACAAACGTAAACAAATACGTTTTCATTACGATGTTCTCAGTTTTCCGCCAGCTCCTCGCTAATTGGTGGATCAGTTTCAGGCAGACGCGGTGATTGGTTGACGTCGGTTTAATTAGCGAACTACCCTCCGTATGGGGATAAAAAACTGTAACCTGACTACGAGTCATTTTCTCTGTGTTACGTTGAGGGTTTTCATGCGAGTTTACATTTATTTAATAGTCATATGTATTTGTTTTCAGAATTTCGTTAATAAAGAACGTAATGACGGAAAAACGGGTTCGCTTATCGGGTAATGGCAGGAGGGTTTCTTTAACGATTTTAATCAGTCAGGGATTTTTTTCTGTGCTACAATAATCTGATCAGAAGAAGATGAACACTTATATCTGAATTTTCCATCACAAAGTTCACCGATTCATGGCTACAGACCGATTTAAACCTGACTGACGAAATGTTGGTGTAGTATAATGCCTCCTATAAAACCTCTGTCTACCTTCGGGTATTACACGCGTTATGTAATCTAATGTTATGTATCAAATTTCTGAGAGTATTACCGATAGAATAAAGAATCTCATAACCCCGACTGGCCAAAAATATGTTGGTGAACCAATCCGACGACCACAGATATAAGATTTAAACATAGAAAGAATTCAAGAAACTGGTTGCAAAGCCACAAAACTCCTCATCATAATACGCCATAGTAAGAGAGCCCTAGAAAAGTAGGTCGAATGTATAATAAAGTTTATTATCACGTAACAATCAGCTGGCGTGCGTGGGCGTCCACCAAAATACAGCCAGGACGTGGGCGTAACGGGTTCAAGGTTCGTCTGCTCGCGAATTACTCCGTGTGGTTAATAGGAGGACTTCCTTTTGAAGATAGAGAGGCAGGAAGTCTTGTGTCTCTTATTGAATTGAATGACGACTGATTTCTTTTCGTTCGTAGAATTTTTTTCGAAAATACATTTGTGTATATTTCAGAAATACTGCCTCGTTGGATTAGTAGTCCTAAGCGCGACTGTTGAGCTTGAGGTCCTGGGTTGGATTCCCAAATCGGGCAAGTTTTTCCATCAGGAATTTCTCAGTAGCGGCCACAAAGTCTGAATTTGTGCCCGGTTGATGGCAATAGGCTCGCCCCCTATCGCATGGGACTTAAACATAACTGGCGAAATGTGAGTGTACTATTAAATACACCTTTGCCGAACTCTTCAGAAATTACAGGCGTGATGTTATGTTATGTTACTACTGAACTTCAGGTAGACTAGTGATACATGGGTGGACTTAAACCATTCGTAACATTTACCGATTCATAACCGATGCACTAAAACACGCTCCACCTCTTTCATACTTTTTGCTTCGTCATTCTAGAAAATAAAGTGCACGTCCCATATTGAGGACGTCCTCCAAGAAGGTCAAACACACAGACTTCTGCGCGCAAGTACATATAGTACTATATGTTCACCGGCAAGTACATATGAAAGAATGCATGAATGTAAGAAGGCAGAGAGGTATGTGCGATCGGAGCACGTTCTGTGTCGTTGGTTCTTATGTGTCATGTCGGAATGGCGGATAGAACGTCTTATAAAATAAGAAGTTTATTGTAAATACGATTTCTTTTCATGGTGAGATCGAAGACAGATTATTATTATTTTTTTTTACACTATAGGTACGTACTTAAGTTTATTGTAAATACAGTACTGTCTGTGTGTGTCTCTATGTAGTATATCAACTCTGTGGTGTCCACGACACAAGCCTCGTTGCTTAGTGTGGCACTAGATGGCGCTGTGTGTAATGTCCAGCGATATATATATTTTTAAATTATTGATTTGTAATTATCTTATAAAACAAGCTCATTTATCCATCGCAATATATATAAAGACTAGTTTGCTTGGGTGCGCGAGCTGCGCGCAGCTCGCGTGTTTGGTGTTTATGAGAAGTATTACTTACCCTTATAAAATTTTGAGAATCTATAGGCACCCCTAAATGAATTGGAAAATCCGTTAGAATTACCCCTAAAACAGTATGAAAAACCCTACGGACCCCTAATAAAACCTTATTTAAAAACTGAGACCTTTTCCCATAAAAAACATTACCCTAAAGTTTGCTGAGTTACGCTTCACCAACTCAACCATCGTTACGCTAGGGAGGTCGCCGGCTCGCTTCGCTCGCCACCTCCTCCCTTCGCTCCACTCAGGACCTACCTACCACCGGACAGGTTTCGACACCTACTATAATATTTGTTCAAACACCTGATAGTTATCTCTAACCGTTGTTAAGTTACAGCCGTTTTCAATTATAGGGGAGGTTGGGGAGGGGAGCTTCACCCACTCAACCATCGTTACGCTACGGAGGTCGCCGGCTCGCTTCGCTCGCCACCTCCCCACTTCGCTTAACTCGGTCTCGCAGGTTCGCTCCACTCAGGACCTACCTACCGCCGGAAAGGGGAGGTTGGGGAGGGGAGGGGAGGGTATAAAAATTTCAACGCCCCCCAATAATAAAGTACAGTAAAAATCAAAATTCCGCTACGTGTCCTAGTTTCCGAGATACGATTGGGGGAGGGGTGAAGGGGGGGAGAGTGGGGAGTTTTGAAAAATGATTTCGACTAATGCGTTGACCCATTATACGAATCTGAAAAAAAAAATGTGCCAAGTCTCATGACTTCCGAGATCCGCCTAAAGGGGGGGAGAAGGGGGGTAAGGGGGACAAATTTTGAAAATTGGTTTTTACTTTTCCGAGCCTCCTCTATACGAATCTGAAAAAAAAAATGTTCCAAGTCTCATGGTTTCCGAGATACGATAGGGAGGGGGGTGAAGGGGGGCGAAAAGGGGAGGTTTGGCACTTTTCCCATAGGTTTTAGAGTTAGTTGTTTACGATTCTGCAAAAATATACCCCCCTCCCCATCCACCATCAGGGAGAACAATTCTGTCAGTGAGTGAGTGGTAATTGAGCTTTATATAATATAATAGATTATTTGTTTACAAAGATGTCTTTGGCAGATACATAAGTCACCATATGTGTCATCATCTGCGTATAGCCTTTTCCCAACTATGTTGGGGTCGGCTTCCAGTCTAACCGGATGCAGTTCAATACCAGTATTTTACATGGAGCGACAGCTTATCTGACTTCCACCTCCACCTCCTTGGTAAGACTGGTTGTCAGACTAACAGGCCACTGACAACCTGTAACTACTCTAAACGATCTACAAATGGCAGCCGGGTCCAACGGCTTAGCGTTCTTTCCGAGGCACGGACGAAACTCGATGATGACGAGCTCCTCCAGGTCATCATAACTGTCACGAATAGTATAACCGGTTCCTGTCTCTAGAGCCCTTACCACCTGCACCGGTAGCTTGGACCCTGTTCCCGACACCATCCATAGTATAATAGAATAATTTAAAAAAAAAACCGACGAAAAAATAACTAATAATAACTTTAAATAAAAACTGAAAAGAAAAAAACAAGTTCAGGATAGATGACATCCGGGGCTGCGGGACTATTCGAAAGAGATACCGTGGCCCCGGAACACAAAGGGCGATGAAGGAACATGGATGGGTTTTAGTCAGTAAAAGTCTGACACTCCCTCCTGCTCAGCCCAGAGCGGGAGAAGTCATTTGATGATTTACCATCCTAAAAAAAAAAAAAAAAAAAAAAGGATAGATGACATATATTGAATGATTTTAGTCTAGATTATTTAATGGGTCCCGACTGTTGCAGTCAATGTCTTTTCTCCTGAACTTGTTTTTTTCTTTTCAGTTTTTGTTAGTTATTTTTTACGCAGTCAGTTTTTTTTTAATATTTTTTTTTATTTTACACTTTTTTACCACTTTAAAATCCTCATGATGAGCCCTTTAAATTGATACCCATATTGCAGTATCCAATTATTTTTTTTCACTAGTTTATGTTACCCGGGGAACACAAGGATTCTAACGATACCACGTACATCGAAATCGGTATAGGTGTTTAGAAGTTATGGTGGAATAAAAAAACTCACAAACATACATACATGAACCCTGAAAACATAACACTCCTTTTTTTGGGCAGTCGTGTAATAAAACAATAATTTGTACTTATTCGTCTGTTTTGGATCATTGAAATACAAGTGAAGTGACAATGATGAACACCTTTGTTACTTCACATTCTTAGCGCATCATGGGCTTAGCTGAACTTCCACCTAGCTGATGATTAACTTTTACAAAAATATCAGTGCAAAATCCGAGACGAGCTTGATGAGATGAGATTTTTTTTTTTTTTTTTCTTCGTAAAGATACGAGAGAAAAAGGAGACTCACTCGTTTTCCCTAACAAATGCAAGTACCTTCAAGCCACCACTCCTGCCTTTACAGATAAACAAAAACATTAAACATAACTCCAGCAAACAACACTGTAATAGCGGTTCATTGCAAATATTTGAATGGGAGCAGCGTCGTTAAACAAATGTCATGGCAAGCGGTAATGAGCCGACGTAGGAACAAAATAATGACTATTATGGTGTATTCGTGCAATGTTGCAAGGCCAACTTGGCTTGGAATTATGGAAGATTTTAAGTGAATGCTGTGGAGCATGCATAATGAGATGTAGATGACGGTAATTGAGAAGAAATGGATTCGGGGGGTAAATAAATCCGAGGGGTGGCTAATGTTTTGACTTTTTGTTGCTGATAGGAATAAGCTGCTGGAGCCATTTCAGTCAGTTGGACAATATTTTTTTTAATAATGTTATTTGTCGTATCTGACCGTGGCATCACTTGGGCCCACTTATAATAATGCTGTAATATGGCCTTTTGGCCTCGTAGGACCAATTCAGTTTAATATCCGTCTTATTTATGTTTTATTTTCTCTTTTTTTATTTAACTTTGTTTTATTATAAGTCTAATAAATATATTTTCTTACTTTCTTTAAAAAAACTTAACAGACGTAGGCTAGCTTACAGTAATGCTTACAATACTGATCAAATTCTCCACATATTCCATTAGTTTGCTTCTTGAAGTAAACCAACCACGAAACTACCAGTAAAAGTTTCAGTTTTTTTAAATATTCTTGTAACATATTTTTTGACGAAGAATGAATATTAAATATAATAATTATAATTACCGGCAGCTCGGACCCTGTTCCTAGTGCTGGTGGGCAACAATTTTTTATATTTTTAAATGTTTTTATAGTGTTTTATATAGAAATATTTAAAAATGTTAAAAATATGTAAAATAATTAATAAAGGAATTAAATAATTTATATTTATATTCATAAAATATTTAAATAATAACACTACTTATATACAAACTACAACTATAAATAATAATAAAAATATGTACAAGTAACAAAACGGTTACAGGGCGTCAAAAAATTCGTCCACATCGCTGTCAACAGGAAAAGCGCCCCAAAAAATGTAATTAAATATTTTTTTATATTTTTTGATCAGCATTGCCACGTTGGATGGCAATGCTGATCAAAAAATATAAACAATATTTAATTACATTTTTTATGTAAGTGAAGCTTGCCACCACCCCTGATGTGACGACCACGACCACTCTGCCAAGAGTGTGACGACGAAGAAGAAGAATGTAATAGTAATAAAATTATATAATTAATGGACAGCACAGGCTAACAAAAAAAAAAATATTAATGAATGTCATAAATACCCTAATAATAATATTTGCCATAGTTAAATATGTAACGATTAATGTAAGATTTATTATTTTTTATTGTAATAGATATTTGCACACCTGTTAAGGTGTTAAGGTAGGCTGATCATCATCAAGAAGCTTAAAGAACTTCTGTTGTATGTTTCACCTCATGAACCTACCCATATTGACGCAAATAAAATGATTTAAAATGATCATCACAAAATAAAACTGAAGTCATTGAAGTAATAAAATCGGGTGACGACTCGTGGTCCCGCTGGGATTGTACCACTATTACTCGTGGTCCCACTATCCCTGAAATCATGGGTTCGTGGTTCCACTGCTTAGTGGGACTACCAGTCATAGTTAAAATCGTAGGTTCGTGGCCCCACTGCATCAAGTTTATACGTAGAGTAAATACTTGAATTAAAGTGAGTTCTTCAGGTACTGGCCACTTGAGATACTGGCCTTTTTAGTCACAATTCACAATATATTATATTATATATAATATAAATATATAATTGTACGTTGTACCTGTCAGTGTCGCGCGTCCTTCAAGTTAGCAGCAATTATTTACACAGTTTTCTGTTTTTTTCACAACCAGCAGAAGAGGCAGCAAGATAGTACATATAAAATCAACGGCTATAAAATCAGTTCTGTCCTTGCGAGGCGACCGTGAACCAACAGACAGCGTGGGACGCACGCCAGACAGAACGACCAACTGAAGTAGATAGCTAAGGTGCAATGGAAACCGAGAATCGGAAACCTTGAAGTTGTGAGTATTTGGCTAGACATTGCAATAGGCTGCAGTGATTTAAAATACCTTATATATATTACCAAGTATCGCGACAAAGGTGGTGTAACGATCTGCAGGCTTAGCCAAGTTGACAATCTACAATCGTTAACGCTAGTAGAATAACATCATCTCAACGTTAAATCACGTTTTCAACACAAACGAATAGAAAATTCGTAGACAAGTTTACGTCGTTCAAAATGATAGAATAGAAAGTTATCGTTTCTACAATGTTGAACGCTATACTCTTTGGTAGGAACGCTCACCATAGACTAAAATGTAGATTTTTTCTACAGACATTAGAGAACGAGCGATCGACTCAGTCGTGTCAACTTGGCTACCAATTTAGCGCTTTCTACAATCGCTTACGCCGAGGCGTTTACGATTGTAGAAAGAGAATCGATATGAAACGTCTATAACTTGGCTAGGCCTGCTGATCTCGTTTGCGGGGCGAACATGGCCAGATATTGCACAGGGCAGAGAGGTTTGCAAGGAGAAAGGGAGGCTTTTGCCCAGCAGTGGGACACTCAAACAGTCTAATAAAAAAAGAAAATATCACCAAAGTTCGGTATCTTCTTTCTTTTTCGTGTGGTTAGTACCTAAGCTGGTGTCAGTATTTTAATGCCGCACATAGGCCTCTGACTTTACATGCCGTTGAGGAATATCTCTCTCTGACGACCCGAATGGTGCAGCGGTAGTGAGGCTGCCTTACGTTCTTAGGGTCCCGGGTTTGAATCCCGATAGGAGCAAATGTTTGTGTGATGAGCATGGACATTGTTTCCGAGTTATGGATGTTTCTATGTATAATAAGTATGTATTTACAAATAAAAAGTATTTTATGTAGTATATCAACTATCTGGTGTCCACGACACAAGCCTCGTTGCTTAGTGTGGCACTAGATGGCGCTGTGTGTAATTTCCAGCGATATTTATTTATTTATTTATATTTATTTCTCCGGCATGCTTGTTTAGTTTGCTCACGATGTTTTCCTTCACCTAAGCAAGTGATAATTATATTAATACAATACGCCCATAAATCCCAAAAATCAGAGGTAAAATCTTGGGTTCGAACTCGAGTCCAATGACTTGGAAGTCCGACGGTACAATTATCAAATATCATTAATTAAGACTCAGTATGAGAAGAGGCCTTTGCCCAACAGTGGGACAGTAAAGAAAAATATGGATGGACTGTGTGAAAGATTGTGTGGCTTATAAAGAAGTAGATTCTATACTAAGAAGGACTAAGAGAGATGTATGATTACAAGCATCCGGATTGGAGGATGATGATGTTTAAGTGGTACAAAGATAGTACTCGAAGATCAAGAGCCATTGAAACAGATCAGTCTTTAAAGGGCTAACGTGAAACGGCAGACACGGCGTGGGATGTACCCCAGACAGAACGACAAATTGAAGTAGGTAGTAAGGCATATCGGGGTAATTCGAAAAGGAAATACCCTGTCGGAGCTCAATAAACAGTTGAGAAGATTGTTCGATTCAGTTGATTAGTTAACTTGGTCATTTCATACACCAGCTGGCAACTTTCCATAAACATAGATATCTAAATTATTGTCGAGGTTGTCTTTAAACATATGCCATGTATGTCTAAGATAAAGTAAATAAGAGCCTAATTGTGAGAATAAAAACGAAAAAAATAAAAAAATAAAATCGGTTCATCTGTTCATGACATATGATGCCACAGACAGACACACAGATACACACTTCAAACTTATAACACCAGTGTTAAAAAAGTCAACCTCCACCTCTTTTAATATCGATTAAGAGACAAATGTATTTATCAAGTTTTGAACCGGGCTTCTATTCAACTCCGAACCTCTTTGCCTCCGTAACATCGATAGTCAATCACGAAGTATATTTTAAACAATCAACTGAAGTGCTGTTCCGCCGGCGCTTCACGCAGGTGTACCAATAACGTTAATCAATCAAAAATATTGCCAGCGATGATTGATTGGCAATCAATCAAAAATCAATTTTACTTGTACGAGTTTACAGATTATAATTACTTATTTTGAATTTACTTCATGCTAAGGATTATTTTCAAATTTAATAGAAAGAAAGAAAAAGTATTTATTAGTCCGCACAAGACAAAACAACAATAAAATAGTTAAATTAACAAAATAATTTACAAAAACGTTTGAACAATACGAGTAAAAAAATAAAATTGACCAACGATTGCCCATTACAATACACCCTGGCCACGAGCTCCATGCGACTTGCGACAGAAACTGCATAAAAAACAAATAAAAGAAGTTGTCTCGAGCATGACGACTCACCACGACGCTACTTAACTAGTTTGTCGCATCGCCTGATCATGAACTAGGCCTGAAACTATTATCCTCTCAAAGAAAACGAGTTAGCCAGTCATTTATGGGAAGACTTCAGTGTCTCTTACTCCTTTTTTTTTCAGATGGGATATCATCAACTGACTCCTCCCGCTCTGGGCGGAGCAGGAGGGAGTGTCAGACTTTTACTGAGTAAAACCCATCCACGTTCCTTCATCGCAGTTTGTGTTCCGGGGCCACGGTATCTCTTTCGAACAGTCCCGCAGCCCCGGCAGGCGTATCTCTTTCTCCTCAACTGACAATTAAGGCTTGATCTACAAGCATCTACAAGACAATAGGCCCACCTCCAACCAATACAATAAACACTACATTAACTTAAGAACCCGGAAAATCCTAAACAAGTATTGCGTGCCCCTATTCCGCAACACTAGCAGTATTTCGGTCACGTACCGGACAAGCAACCCGCGAACGGAGTCTTAGTTCGCTGAGCCTTTTAATGCAAACGGAATTTTGCTAAAAATCTACCGGAGTATAACAGAAAAATACTGACTGGATTTTGTAGTGGAGTATTGAGGTTGGTTTCCTTTTTTTTGCAGGAGGAGTGGCCCAGTGTGGAGCAGTTTTTACCCAACTACGGCGAAGCTAACAAAGAGGGTTATTAGTTGTAGTATGGCACACAAATTCTTGTTTGCCAGTACTAATGGCCACAAAATACACTGGCCTGCCTTAATAAGTATCACACTCTTAAAATTGCAATAACTTTTTAAGTACACAAGATATTCTTTCGAAACAAAAAGGACTCGAAAATAGTTTCATTTTGTCTATAGTTTCAAAGAAAGCTGCTAAAAATTGCTATACAAGGTTTTTTTTTTTATTTTAAATCTCTAACTTCTAAAGTTTAGAAAAAATCGAAATTTTAAAAGTGTAGTACTTATTTTGCAGGCCAGTGTACATGTATACTTTATTTCGTCACTGTTACTCTCAAACCGGTGAAGGAAAACATCGCGTCAGGAAACTAGTATGTTCTAGAATCAAAAATTCGAAATGTTCTAGAATCAAAAATTCGAAAACATGAGTATGTTTCGCTAACCCGTTCTGGGCTCGCGTGGTAGAAAATGTGTCACTCCCTCTCATGTCGAAGAAGTCTGTGCACCAGCAGTTCTTTTTAGTGGCAAATAGTAGAAATTTAGATATATTACACATCATCATCTCCCTAGCCTTTTCCCAACTATGTTGGGGTCGGCTTCCAGTCTAACTGGATCCAGCTGAATACCTGTATTTTACATGCAGCGACTGCCTATCTGACCTCCACAACCCAGTTAGTACTGAGTAATACGGTACTCCTTGGTAAGACTGGTTGTCCGACTTTCTGGTGCCGACTACCTGTAACGACTGTCAAAGGTCTACAAATGACAGCCGGGACCAACGGCTTAGCGTTCTTTCCGAGGCACGGATTAAACTTGGTATATAATAGGTGGTCACCCATCCACAGACCAACCTAGGCAAGCACGGCTTAACCTAAAGATCGACCCGAGCGGCTGTTATTATTTAGCCACGAGCTCCTCAAATTTAGATATTACACATGCTAGGTAAACTATCTACTGCATAGACGTGTCAATAAAATGTAAAAATAGGTGTAAGAGCGAAGGGTTCATAATATGGGGTAGGTTTTAAGGAAAAACAGCCTTTCTGAGCCAACCCGATCACCCGACGCTTCCAAATGGATGGTTTTCCGATCAAATACCACGTTTGACCCTTACCATCTAAGTTAACTTGAGTTGGAAGAATATCAGAGACAATTACTTATACATGAAGAGATAAGCATATGGACACAACCTGGTTTTTCGTTTGTACTAAATCGACGTTCAATAAAATAGACATGGTTTTTGACATAGATATAGCTCGACTGGTTTTCTGTCTATCTAGGTAGATAGGCACGCAAGCACTACTGGTGACCATTGGGTCCTGGGTTCAATTCCTACTCGACCAACGTGTTATTAAATTTTCTATCAAACAATTCTCCCTGTCTTTGAATTTATATGGGACTTAAATGTGGGTGTTCTATTGGTACACCTCAGACTAACCCTTCAGGAATTAACAGGCGTAATGTTATCTGTCTGTCTATGTTTTCTGTCTATATAATTCTGTTTGAATGTCGGCTCAAGGCCAGATATATCGGAGCAGCCCATGTTTCAATAACCTGGCCGCTGACAGCGCAGTGACTGATGGAAGGGATAACTTGACTCATATTTATGTGAGGGTAACGTGGAAATTTATGTTTTTTTTTACTTTTATTGACGGCATAAGGTTTGATAGTGAAAATAGACGTAATGACAAGACGACCCTAAAGTTTTGTATTTTAAGGTTGATTATTGGATTAAATAAATTAGATCAAATCATTTTAATCATTTGCAAAAAGTATTTTCACCTCAGTTTTAATAAAGTCTTGCTTATTACCCGAGTGCGCCAGTAGGAGGGTTGTGTTTTTCTTTTTCTTGTTATGCTTACAGGGCTAGCAATCCGTTTTGAAAAGCCGAAAGAAAAATAGTAGTAGTTCACTCCAATTTTTCCAAAGGAGTTAGGCAGGAGCGCGTCGGTAGTATAATATCGACATTTTGCCCGTAAATTCTTGGGCTTTTTTTAGGGGCGAGCCTATAGCCATCAACCGGGCTCAAATCCAGATTTCGGGCTGCGACTGAGTAATTCTTAATGGAAAACTTTCAATGCCTGACCTGTGAATCGTACCTAAGACTCTCAGCAGTGCGCTCGCAAACACTGCACCAACGAGACAGTCAAATGATGATTAGGTCCATATAAAAAATTGTTCCTGGTGTGCCAAACAGTCGGTTAACTGTCACAACGGTAACCCTTCCCCTCTTCTGAGTGTTACGGCCGTGACGATTGAAAATCAGCTGATATTAACCCTAATTGGTTAAACCAGACCAGTACTCAAGTTTAGTTTAAAAAATTCTGATATAGCGCTCAGCTATAGAGAAGAAATGATAAAACAAACATATTATTTTGATAACATTCTGACCTTACTAAGAGATATAACTAGAAAAGATTCTTTATTTAAAAAAACAAGAATAATGTTCATAATAAAAACAAGAAAACCAACTCCACGCAACATAAAAACAGTCTGCTGAAACAAAGAACTCATGGTGCGCTTACGGAACAAGGTCGAGGCTTTCAGGACAATTATGGCAAAATGACGGCGCCCGGCCGTGGGATAACCGCGCATTGTGACACCCATTCAAACCCATACAACATCAGCCAACCCCCAACAAAGTCCTTGGCTTGACCGTGAAAAAATAAATATATCCAACGAGCAAAAGCTCCTACTTTTCTCGCGACAGTACCACTTCCGCGAAATTACAGTCCGTAGCAAATTCGCAGGACCCCAAACGCATTGTTTTCTACGCCAGTGCTACGCCGCTACGAGAACGTGTAGCCGCGTAGCGACTAATTACAATTTTTCTACAGTTACCGCGATTCAGCTCCAATGGGATGTCGATATGATCTCGACGGTAATTAGTTAATATTATATAACTTTCATCTCGATATCACTAGAGCTCCGTGACAAAACGCGGAAGAAATCCGGAACGGATCCTTTTTGAAAAAAAGCACCTTACCTGATATAGATGTCTCGTTCCCACGGATTGAAGGTCGGAGTGTCAGTGTTTGTAGTGTAAGGGCACTGATGCACTCGCGGGCGCGTGCGGCTGCTGCGAGCGCTGGGAACTCACTGACTGGGCCCGGCCGGGAGCCCCACCGCCCGCGGCCCGCGCCGCACCCCCGCGCCCTAGCGGATAAACAACGTGCATTGTGGGCCCGATCTGTGGGCCTACCCTGCTTCACACACACATGCACACCTCTCGCGAGATACACTCCTAGTGACCTCTCCACTGCGCGCTGTCCGAACAATACACGCTCCTCCAACCTTCACAAACCAGCAATGTATATAACATACGGAACAAAGCGATGTTATCAACCCGAAGCATAATGGTTATCAAATAAATTTTCCGCCCAGATAGTAAGTCTAGCGTTATAGATTTTGGATTTAAGTTCCATGATTGCACAGATTGGGGACAATGATAGGTACGTTATTGGGGCTTAGGTGACCGGTATTGGGGACACCTTGGGGATATTTGTTACTTCAGCATGGACAATAGGTACGGAGGTAGCTATATAGTATTGGTAATCAATTAAAATGCATGATAGTGCAGAACGTACTGTTTGTATAGGTAGGTCTGTACAAAGAGGGTGTGTCTCAGTACGGAGATACGCATTTGTACGATAAGGTTGGCACACTAGTATAGGCGAGAGCGGACAGCAGATGAGTATTATCGTAGTACTATTGGATGCTGCATCTCACATCAATTAATCCTTTAATTCACTAGCTTAACACTAATGTGTTATATAATTAAAATGCAGGTTAAGCATCGTTTCCATCGTAGTCTCGACTTTTCAAAGCTCTTCAATCAGCTGAGAGCTAGTAAAGTCTCTTTCGCTCTCACTAACCATCACGCTTACTCAATTTAGCTATGTAGGCTGTACTCTAGGTTTCCTCGCTTTCTTTACTCGTACTACTTCACCATGCTTACTTCTATTTAAATAAAACGCTAGTAACTCAAGAAGCGTATTTTTTTTAATAGCATTAAGCATTCTTCTAGCAAGCATTTGAGATTTTAAAATTTGTATTTGTTTTTCCCAGTTTGTAAAACAATAAAATGGGATTTAAAATGAGAGGTTTTATATACTTTTAGGTCATCACGGGGACTTTTAACGTAACGCTTCGGAAAGCACTTTAAGCCGTTGGGTTAGCAAGAGGTATTGTATTACCCAGTACTAACTGGGTTGTGGAGGTCAGATGTGCTGTCGCTCCATGTAAAATGCTGGTATTCAGCTGCATCCGGTTAGACTGGAAGTCGACCCCAACATAGTTGGGAAAAGGAAAAGGCTAGGCAGATGATGATGACGGGGACGTCTAACCTAGGATCCAGTAACAGGTAAATACCTACTGACAGATGAAAGCTTATTACTTACAGCTGAATAACAACAGTAGAAATGTACGAGATATGTGATCGAAAATTGAGATATCGCGACGTAGTTCAATATTTATCTGTGTGTCTATCGTTTTCTCAATTGTATCTCGAGCTCACATGAGATAAGCTGCAACATTGTAGATACTGTTCTATCAATGATCGAATCATCATATAAATCCATGAATTGAGGTCAATGCATGCAAAACGTTTTTTTGTTCCATTCTCCCTTGTCAGTTGTCACGCTATCATTTACTTGGTTTTTATTATTATTATTTTTCTTTTCTTGTTTTAAATTCATGGCTTTATTTCATGATTCGATTTTCAACCAGTATTTTACAGAAGCAGTGTAACCAAGGAAATCTATTTTGTGGCCATGCATAACGTTAAATAAATAGTAGTCTTATCTACGCTGTTAATTGGGGCATTATGGAAAAGGTAAAAAAGACTTGTGAAGGGAGATGGAAGATCGCGGTAGATCTCTTGTCACAGTGGTTTGTACACGATTTTACGGGACTTGGAAAACACAATAGGAATTGGTTATGTATACAATGGGAGATGACGGCCCTTTATTGCGAAGTTGGTAATATCTCGGTAAAATTGACATTGACTTTTTATAGTATGCCTCAAAAGGAAAAGATTCTTTAATTTCTTGCATTTTTCTTTGGCTTTTGCCCACTCTCAAGTGGCTAACGAATGAATAACGAGAGTAACAAGTGGCTAACGAATGAATAACGAGAGTAACAAGTGGCTAAACTGGCTAACGAATGAATAACGAGAGTAACAAGTGGCTAAACTGGCTAACGAATGAATAACGAATGAATAACGAGAGTAACAAGTGGCCAAACTGGCAAAGGAATAAAGCAGTGATAGTCTAGTGGTGTGACCGTCGGACTGCCAAGTAATAGATCTCGAGTTCGAACCCAAGACACGCACCTCTGATTTGGATTTATGTGCGTATTGTATAATTATCACTTGCTTCGGTGAAAGAAAAACATAGTGAGGAAACCAGCATGCCTGAGAGATATTTCTTGACGGCATGTAAAGCCAAGTCAGAGGCCCATGGGCGGCATAAAAACTCTGACAGGTAAGGCACTAACCACACGATAAAGAAAAGAAGAACGAATGAACTTTTTTTATTTAACGTCAATCTAAATTGAGTCAAGAATTTGGCTACTTATTTGGCACCTCCTTTTTTTTCGGATTGCAAAAAACATCAAATGACTCCTCCCGCTCTGGGCGGAGCAGGAGGGAGTGTCAGACTTTTACTGACTAAAACCCATCCATGTTCCTTCCTCGCCCTTTGTGTTCCGGGGCCACGGTATCTCTTGCGAACAGTCCCGCAGACCCGGCAGGCATCGGCCCTTGCGGACCCCTTCCTTTTTGCTGACTCTCTTTGAGGCGCGCGTGGAACACGAACGCGCCGTGGACACGGCCTGTCGTCATGAGACGGACGGACGGCGAGCTAGCCCATAACTCACCGTCCATAACTCACTGGCCTGCGACTTGTTTGGCACCTTGAGTAGCGTCCATCAGTTCTTGTATCGTATAACATATCACTATAGAATACACAGCACACCAGATTAAGTGTGACATCCTTTCTGAAAAACAAACACATTTACACTTCAGAGCAGAGTTATATTTAATTCTTCAACTCAAAAGATTTCATTAATTTGGCCAAATTACTTACTACTTTTGCTTCTTTACAACATCGCCATTAAACCCAGTTTAAACGCCCCTCGGAACTTCATGATAACTTGCTCATAACCACAGGCACAACACCTGAATTAGACACAAGCCGTAATGTGAAGCTCAATTACGTTTCAATTGGGCGGTCAGGTAACGTGGCACATGCATAATTTGACGGCGCTTGGGGCTAGCCGCATCACAATGAGATGGCTGACGAGTTGAAACTATGTGCTATACAATCACGAGCATCAACATGTATACACTTACCTAAATTCGAATGCGATTCTCTCGTGTTTTAACGATTGAAACGTTGAGATAACACGAATTCACATACAAATATGGGTTCCAAGATACTATTTCAGTAACAACATTAAAAAACAATCAGTACTATAGAAGAATATCCCTTTTAAAAGTTGCTTAGTGGATACATATTGTTGCTCGTGACTGTACTTGTGCTTTCTTTTATTTTGCAAAAAAAAAAAACAAAAGAATAATTATCACTTAGGGCGGATTATACAATTGAAACTGAATGCGAACAGAATATCGAAACCGCGTTAAAGAAGTGGTTACTGTCATCATTGTTACGGAATATTGACACTGATAAGTCCTGAACGCGTTTAAGTTGTGCTGATCGCGTTCAGAAGATACAATTAAGTGCAGGTATTTATGTTTTATTGTTTCTAATCAACCAATCAATCGACAGTTTTTGGCAAGGCTTTCGTAGAACTAAAATCTATACTTCGAGACTCATTTTGTAAATACGTAACTTACTTCTTCTGACTGTTTTCTTTCAGAACGGATTTGGATTTTACTTTGAGCATATGAAAAGCCCAGGAACAGTGTTAAGGCGACATAGGAGCTAAATTAGTAACTCTATTTGTGGTGGTTCAAACTTGCTTTGAAATACTGTTAGAATAAAGTTCTAATCAGCTTGCACTACAAAGTGGTTGTTACGTCAGTCACTGTGGGCCGAATAGTGCGAAATGAGTGTTTTTTTGCGATTTACAAAAAATCTATTGATTGGACTAAACAAATAAAACACTATCATGTTAATATGTTGCTGAGAGAATTATTTCCCAAAAAATCAGAATGATCACATGTATTTAGTATGGTTTTTACTCGTTAAAAGATTTTTTTTGAGATATATCGTGAATTTTTTATCGAGTAAAATTAGTTGTATTATGTTTTCAAAAGACTATCATACTAGCATGTATCCTAAAGAATAATATCATATTTTTTTCTAGTTTTGTTTAGTGCAGTGAATCATATGCTTTTTTGCATTATAAAACTCGCGTTTAACACCTGTAGTCCCCCATAGTAGATCTGTGATACTTTCATTCTCATTTCCGTGGTTCTTGTGAATAGATAAAATAAGGAATGAGTACATAATAGGACGCCTGAAAGTGGCCCCGGTGACTGGAACGTTGTGTAATCGGTTATCGTGGTATGGACATGTGAAGCGGTAGAATTAGAAAAATGTAGTGAGAAAAATGTACATGTATAGACTGTGTGAAGGATGATATGGCTTGAAAGGAGGTGACCGCTGAGATGACGAATAATAGAGAAGTATGTGTTGACATCCCCTACATTTTATTAATTATATTTGTTGGCTTGCAACACTTCATCTGTCATGTTGTGTCAATGTCATATCAACTGTCAGTTGATTAGTTCAAGAAAAATATAGCATCTCGATTGTCTCCATGAACAACTTACGTTTTTTATTCCACAAACCTCTCTCTCAATTCCACCAGCCATAAACCCTGGAAATACAATCCTTAACATTGAACAGTATGGAAGAAGAAAACATGCTGCGCCGACTCCAAAAAATTGGGGAGGGCCGGTGAATGATGATGAGTCCGTGGTTCTCGTGGAATTATCCCATTAATGCGCGGGATCCAGAGGTTATTGTTGATGGTTATTGTTTGTTATTATATCGGGAGCTCATAGAACATAAGGAAAATCACGGATATCATCCCGTAAGTACTTTAAGTGTAGTGAAAAACCGTTAAAGTCTAAAACAGTGTATTGTTATTAAGTCTTATAAACCCACAAATGGGTCACCACACTCGATTCTCTTAACATAATATTCATGTCAACCCATACTACGAGTATAACAGCCATAACACACAGCAAAGACAACTGCTTCGCCCCGGCTGAACGTTCAGCACTTACTAACAGAAATGTTAGCTCAATTTGCCAGCTGATAAATATATAATTCTTAGAACTAGTGGCGGGGACACGGTGTTACTGTGTACATGTATAGAAGAACTTTAATTTCGTTTTTAGTTTTGAAAAAATTGAATTTTAATGGATGACAAACCAGTCAAGTGTGAGTTGGACTCGCGCACCGAGGGTTCCGTATAAACTTGTAGGTATTTTGTTATTAAACAACATAGTTACGGATGACATTCGGTCATTAACTTTTGATCGCGTTGATTTACAAGTTTGATTTTTACACTGCTCTAAAGGGGTGGGGGTATCAAACTGAAATTAATACCATATTTGTTATCAAACTGAAATTAATACCAAATATGGTATTAATTTCAGTTTGATACCCCCACGCGTTCCTGAGAAAAAGGGTCTTAACAGACGGAATGATGGCCAAAAAAGTGATCTTATTAGGGTTCGAATTTGGCGACTAAACCCTAAAAATCGTGGCTTGGTGTGAATTAACGGGTGACAGGAGTCACTTATTCTTTCTTCTAATAATAATCTTTTGTAACATTCTGGTAACGAAAATATTAAAGCATCTAGTTTAAGTTAGTTAAATTGCTGTTTTTTTTAGTCATGACTTTTATCTCGAATTAACAAATCTGCCAACATCAAAACAAATACATAATGGCTAGAGCTCGGCCTCAACCAATCTATAAACACATCACGGTCCAATTCAAATTTCATCCTTATGTTACTGCTCCTAATATACGGGAAAACTCAAATAATTAATCATCGAAGCGATGCAAAGTTCAACACAAATCCTCATATATTGAAAATAACAGAAATGATTTGAGTATTATCAGCCTATGAGGTTCCCACTGCTGGAGCACAACTTCCCCCTCAATGAGATGGGGTGGGCCACAATCCGCCCAGTGCGGCTTGGTAAAATGAATTTGAGGGGTTAAAATCCCTCGTTATAGACTGGCTTCGAAATTCGACAAGGAGATTGGTATACAGCCAAACTGAAAAATAAAGAAATATGTTTTAAGTCATTTATTTACTCGTGTTCATTGCACACTCCATTTCATTTAAAACCTCTCTAGCAAAAAAAGGCATAATACTATAAAATGCCGTTGCCCATATCGTGTGCCGTATAAAAGAAAGCGGTCAGTGGTTTTCATGGAATGTATTTTTCAGTGGCGCACTAGTGGCTTCAAGTTTACCTTCCCTGAAGTGGCAACAGAAAGATTATTGTTAGTTATTAGTAGTTTGAAGAAATACGGTTTCTTATAATCGATAATAATTATTTCTGCAGAAGTTGCATTGCTAAAGATACATGTGTTAGATTGTTTGGATTATTTTAAGTATGTTGTAATATTTGGTGTACGGTCTCATCGCCGTACATTTATCTGCTTACTCGGTAACCTGCTTTAGGCCAACGATAATAATTTAGCATAATAAAACTACATGACTAACGAATAAATACATAGTCAACTTATAACTTGGTAGCTATCAACAACTGAGACAAATAATCGTCTTCTACTAGATTACTGTAAATTACTTTTACCATAAATAAACTTAACTACTTAGTGCATCTTAGTGGAACATGTTTCTCTAACTAACAAAACCTTCACGACAAATCGGTGTGCGGATTTAACTACTACAACCCGTACATTTGGTAAGAGGCCCTAGTGGCTGAATAATAAAAGCCGCTCGGGTCGATGTTAAGGTTAAGCCGTACTTGCTTAAATTGGTACGTGGATGGGTGACCACACATTACATACCGAGTTTCCTCCATGCCTCGGAAAGCCTTTTAAGCCTTTGATCTCGGTTGTTATAGACAGTCGTTACAGATAGTCAGTGGCTCGAAAGCCTGACAACCATTCTTTCCAAGGGGTATCGTATTGCCTAGTACAGCGTTTCCCATTTGCCGGGCCGCGACCCTATACCGGGCCATCAAAATAAAATACCGGGTCACAACATTCCCGCCTCGTTTTAACAATAATTGGGGATATATTCGACACAGGGCTATTGATAGATTTTTGGAAAATTGGTTATCTTGTCGTGAAGAATACACAAAATTAGCTCATCCAGTAATAACTTTTTAAATGCCTTTTGTCACAACTTATAAAATGGGAAGCTGGGTTTTCAACACTAGTTTATCTTATATAGAAACTGACATGAATTGCAACAGATCTCATGATAAAACTTTCATCATTTCCCGCGCGATCTTGGATTCTTTGGAAAAAATAAGCAGCAGCTCCATATTTCGCACTAAATAGGCGATTCCGAAATTTAGTTAAACATTTTTTTGTTTACTTAATAGGCGAGACGACAAAAAAAAACTAATTAAATATTTGACCCGTGTTTTTTCTTTTGTTACGTAAACCAAAATTGACGAAGTTATGACGCTTTTAAAATTCTCAATACGTCACGCCTAGGTATAATTTTTAGCTAGCTCTGACGTCACGAGCCCCCACTCCCGAGTTTTGATGCGTTTTATCTTTTGTTAATATTCATTGATTTACAAAAACAAAAAATACGTGTCCATTATTTTCCAAAACTCTAATTGACGGACTATTTAGATTTGCATTTTTTTGATACTGTCGTCATGCCTATTTAACCAGCGGAGGAGGGGGGGGTGGGGGGTGTTAAACACTATTGAGTGGGTCACGAAGGTGCAGTGTCAAAATTACCGGGCCATGGCAGAAGAATGTTTGGGAAACACTGGCCTAGTAGTCACAAGAATTTGGAGGTCAGATATGCAGTCGCTCCATGTAAAATACTGGTATTCAGCTGCATCCGGTCAGACTGAAAGCTGACCCCAACATGTTTGTTAAAAGGCTATGAAGACAGATGAGGATGAAATCCGGATTTTCTAAGCATATTTTCGTAAATAATGTACCAGTCCTTTCCCATTGCATGATAATATTATTAGCTCACAAAAGTATTACATTGGCATGCCAGATTTGAACCCAAAACCTAATAGAGCTTCATGCAAAATCGCTAGGTTTAAAAAAGACTTATATGTCATTATACCCAAGTCGTAATAGTTTGTTGTTCTTGTATTACTATTTAAATATATTTTTTCTATATTTTTTTCTTTTGTATATTTTTTTGTGTAATGTCTTTTGATTTGTTTAGATTTTTAACCTTATCAAATTTACTGTAGGTACACCTACCTAGATTATAAGTGAATGATGTGGTCTCCTATAGTTGGAAACGCACACTTGTATTTGTCCCTGATCTATGTATATTTGCATGTAATTGTGTAGTTTCTGTTGGATATCCAATAAATCAATAAATGCCGCTTGAAAATAGGTTATGACGCAAACAACTACATACTTCAGACTCGCAAAAACATTAAAACCTTTTTTCTACGTCATCACCAAAAAAGGCACACAGATACCATGGACTACGTTCAATAGCGTAACGTGAACGTCACGTGAACCTAACGTGGTACGTGAAAGTTTAACGGACTGCAGTGCGCCGCAACACGGTGAATTAACAAGGATAGCTTCAAACTTTGTATGTATTGGGGAGAGCAGAGTAAGTGGGGAGATAGATGACATAGTTCATTTGTGAACATTCCCCGCTTTGCATAGAGATTATATGATTATATGTAAGTTTAATATTACTATGACGAGTAATAGAGAAGTATGGAAGAAGAAGACATGCTGCACCAACCCCAAATAAATTGGAATAAAAGCAGGAGACGATAATGATGATGATGATTATGTATGTTTAATACTAATGTATTAAACACATAAACTTATTTGTAACGTTCATCAAAAAGCACAGCTGCGTAGTTTGTGCAAACGGTGTGCGTGTGGTATACACGCACACCGTTAGTTGTATGAACGTGGATGAGATGAAAGTAGAATGTAAGAATCGTAGCAGGTGGCGTTCTGTAGTTCCTGCCTTACCCCGTTGTAAAAAAAACATGAGTTTATATAATTATGTAATTATATATATATATATATAATTATATTTTTTTAATATTTATATATATTTTTATATTATGTTTTATACATAATAATATATTATATTATATCATGTTTCAGAATAAATTATCTTATGGAATATGGCAACTGCATCACTATTTTGCATAGTTTATTATAAACAACGCATTCAAACTGGCTCGAAAAGTGATTTAATTTTTTATTTTTTTTTTGAGCGAGAATAAGATTTTATTTAACCATAAACCAACTATATAAGGTCTATCTGTTCATACACGAAATCTCTTAAGGGTCTATATAATCTCTTAAATCGTATATAATCTCTAATAGTATATAATCTCTTAAATCTCTCATTGTGCTCATCATTACGAACAACTGTTACTATGGCACCAAACCCTGAATCGCGAAAAAAAATCAGCTGTTCCCTACAATTATGTTCGCATAACTCGTCAAAATGTATGGAACAGCTGATTTTTTTTTCATGAAATAATTTTTGACATCGGTCCAATAGTTTTTGAGTTTATTCGTTACAAACAAACAAAAATACAAATCTTTCCTCTTTATAATATTAGTGTAGATGTACTGTTTTAGACTTTCACGGTTTTTCACAACACTTAAAGTACTTACGGGATAATAAAAATAAAAAATAAAAAAATATCGGGAGCTCATAGGAACAAAAGAAAATCCCGTAAGTACTTTAAGATTAGTGTAGATGTTTATAATATATTATGGTTACGAATTTACAGAGATAATCCCTGTTATTCATAAACACCATCAATTTATTAAAGAAAAACTTTTCCTTTGCGACTTTGTTCACATCCAAACTTCAACCTCCTTCTGACACAAGTAGCGGAGGAATTCTAAATAAATGATTGAACAGGATGTATGTGGTAAGCAGCCTTTTTTTTAGTATTACATAAAATGACATCACGCCTGTAATCCCCAAAGGGTTAGACAGAGGTGTACAGTGCATTAGATTTGCTCTACCAAATGTCAAAAGTAATGATTGTGACATAATATTGAATCAAGAGAAACTAGAATTTGTCGATAAAACGGTATTCTTGGGAATCACGCTCGACTCAAGGTTACAATGGGGTCCTCATTTAACATCTCTTGCAGGACGGCTGAGTTCAGCTGCATATGCTGTTAGAAAAATCCGTCAATTTACTGATATTGATACCGCAAGGCTAGTCTATTTTAGTTATTTTCATAGTATTATGTCATACGGTATTTTACTATGGGGACGGGCTGCAGACATCGAGTCTATATTTATTCTGCAGAGCCATCAGAGCCATATATTTTAATTTTAATTACGTAGTATGTAGTAATTACGAGAACTGTTTAAGGAAATTAATATCATGACAGTACCTTGTCAATACATCTATGAAAACATCATGTACGATAGGAAAAATCTGCATTTATTCAGTAAAAGAGGTGACAGACACCACTATAACACTAGAAATAGGGACCAGCTAGTTCAGCCAGGTTTCAGGCTTGCTAAAGTAGATTCATCTTTCATGGGGTACTGTTTGAAATGTTACAATAAAATACCTCCCCACATTCTTCTACTGAATGAGACGAAATTTAAATCTTGCATAAAACGCACACTATGTAGGCAAGCATATTATAAGTTGGGGGATTACATTGATGATAAAAATGCTTGGCTACATGCTGGTCCTGCTCCACAACCATAGTTGCAAACTAATTGATTGCACTGGTCGGGCATTATTTGAGTCTATCGACACGCAAAGAAGTAGAAGAAGAATTGATTCCCATGTTAATGTATTGTGGAAGCTGCAAAAGATTGTTAAAATGTACCTACTTGCATTATATAGATTCCAGTTTTTAGTATTATATAATTGCATAGCACATGTGTGAGTACTTTGTACTGTTCAGCCACCACTTACATTTAGTTATCTTTCATTGACTTGAATATGCCTTGGTGGCTAAGAGAGAATGTCATGCTCACTCAAATGCTGATGGTGGCGGGTGTGCCGGGTCATTTAGTTCCCTTAAATATGGTCGAGTTGTTCGGCGCCGATACATGCGTCATGTTCGTGAACGGGCGCTCTCAGTTGGGACTGGTCATCTCTTAGCTGCCACGGTTCGTTCATTTTAATTACTTTTATTTTAATTTTTGATTTATTATTTTACTCTGGACGCTCTTAATGTGCACGTTTTTCTACATCGTTCTCACATATATGTATAATCTCAACATGAATGATGTAACCAAGATTTTGTAACAATATTTTGATTTAAAAGAGTGTCCATGGAGTTTCTTGCCCGTTCTTCTCCATAGAGATCTACGTTATGGAATGGGCAACTACAGTACTTTCTCAAGTTATTATGCCTTGTGACTGTGACTGTAGCTTTGCTTTTATTGTATTTTCGACTTTCAAAAGTGCCGTAATGGTCTAATTGAAATAAATGATTTGAGTTTGAGTTTGAGTACCTAATGATAAATACATCCACATTTCTCCAGTTATGTTTAAGTCTCATGTAATATGGGGAGAGCCTACTGCCATCTACCGGGCGCAAATCCTGACGCCGTGGCTGTTACTGAGAAATTCCTGATGGAAAAACCCAATAACACTTTGCCCGACTCCGGAATTGAACCCAAGACCTCATGCTCAAGGGCCGCGCTTTCGACCACTAGACCAACAAGGTCTTATGCCGAGTAGTTTTTTTTAGTATTACTAATATACAAAATACTTTTCTTTAATATGAGAAAACCAAGAACGGATGCATACTAAATCGCCTAAATATCCCTAAAATTGGCATATCAATGAAATCTTTCAATATTGGTACCATTTGCGGTTTTTATAGCAAAACTCTTTATCCGTTATAACCACTGGACATTTACGGGCCACCACGGTGATATTTCACAAACAAATTACTAACGAAACTACGAGAAATTCACTTTAATATGTTCAAAATAGCAGCATTTAATAACATTTCACATAAAAATCTGGGTAATAAAGTTTATGACTGCACTATGCTACGTCGTAGCTCGTAGCACCGTAGCCGCGTAGCATATACGTAGCACTTTACTACGACAGACGGTTCAACTGTTTTTATGAGAGTGTTACGTTTTGTCTACAAATTGTGTTTTGTGTAAATATATGGAAATAATGGTTTTGTGTTGTTGAGGCTTGTTTTCATATTTTTTTGTACTTTTGGTTCAGGTTCGAAAAAAAGAAAAAAAACATGTATAATGTAGAATTAGTTGCGCAATACCACAATACGCTCAAAAACTGGAATCACTGATGTGGGCAACAAGACTGCTGGGTCGAATTGGCATTGAGTGGGCCATGTCTGTAGTAGTTGTTGCCAGAAGACGGGCGTCGTCGCTGAGGGGGCCGAGCAAACGCTGTCGTGACGACTTAGAGGCTTTTTTGCGAGATTGGCTGGAAAAAACCGCATAGAGAGTTTTTGATGAAGAGTGAAAGGCCATGGCGAAGGCCTTTGCCCAGCAGTGGGACAATATAGGCTAATGAAAAAATACTACAGATTATTAATTAAAGATAAGATATGATTGATTATTTGATTGATGATTTATATGTATATTTGTTTTTTTTTGTGTGCAATAAAGAATAAGAATAAGATTATTTTGACTATTGTAGGAATAAAATTGTATTAGTAGTTATAATATGTAGCATATATAACGTTTTAGTAAATAACAGGCACACATAACATAAACCCTCTAAACCAAATAGGATATATAGCGCCAGAACAATACTAATCCATGACAAAAGATCGTCTGCATTCCACCTGAACTATGCCTTTGTTCCTCTCACAGAGCAATGAAATTAATTAATAAACATCATATTTGCGAGCTGCACAAATGCACAAAATAATAGGAATTCAATGAAAACGAGCACAAAAGGCACAAAGCGCCAGTGAGCACAAATAGCAATCCAATCTGCTTTAACCGGATTCAAAAGGTTCTAGTGATGGGTCATCGTGGTAATTGGTATCGGTATCGAACCCGGAATGTGTTGGTTTCAGTATCATATACCACACATTTATTCGTTTCTGATTAATTTCGTTGCGGGATCTAAGACAGTTAAATTGTTTCCATGGGATTTCGTCGAGCTTCATTGTCTCGGCGTTCTACTGATGGGCGCCACTGTTAATTTTGGCTTTCAGGAGTTGCAGTGGTTTGGGAACAGAGTGGCGGGCCTGTCCCAAAAAAATATACCATTTATAAATTGAGGAAGGAATAAATAGTATACTGTTTATTAACTATTGTTTAGTTAACTTAGCTGTCAGCCACTATAATATAAAGCTAAGGTAACTTAGAGTTGACTGAGTACCCAGGGCATATCTGTTCGCTTGAAGTTTTCAATTCATTGCTGTTTTTTTATTTATAATAAACTAGCAGTCGCCTGTGACCGCCGCGTGAAATTATTATAAGAATATTACTTCCCTATTTAAATCAGATTTTGTTAACATTTTCAAGGGTTTGAACTTGTTGCACGGAACCCTATTATATTTCTAAAATAAAAGTAGCCTAATCGTATCCTTTATAACATCAGCTATCTGCCAGTAAAACTCGGGTTAAAATCGGTCCAGCCGTTTCTAAGATTAGCCGGAACAAACAGACAGACAGACAAAAATTAAAAACAGTGTTTTTTTATAAGTACTTTAAACACTTTTATAATTATACATTCAGTAAAATTCTGTTATTTTGTAATTATAAACAGACACTTTAATTTTATTTATTTGTGTTGATTTCGAAGAGAGAGAATTCTTGTACATAACAGTTTAATTATAACCGTTGCGAAGCCTACGAAGCAACTATGCGAAAACCTTAGTCTAAAGTACCGTTAAAATTCTTTAAAAACCAAGAAGTAGCAAGAGTTCAAAGCAACTTAAACTAGGTTACCGAAATTTAATTAGAGTGAAATCTTTAGGGTATAGAGTTCAAACATCTGCAACCAAACCGTTACGTCCGCAATTTATAAACAAACTTAACTCTAAGTTTAAAGTTCATCCTTTATAAAATTAAATTATTGGGTATACAACATGTCTTCCAAATTCAAATTATAATAATTATGCAGTTCCTAATGGTCACCAATCTTTCATTATTTTTCTACATTATTTTTTGTGGTTATTATGTATTTGAGAATTCTAGTATTCTGATTATTATGTGTTATTAATTATTATTATTTTATGTTTATTTTGATTTGATAATAATTTATGATAAAATGTATTTGATGCTATTTTGTTGCTGTTTTTTGTTTTGATGTTTTATTTTGTTTATTGTGTAATGTTTTTTTTAAATAATTATTAATAAATAAACTAAACGAAACTATTTCACGATGCAATGTTGCTGTCGCAGTTCGTTCAGATTATATTGTTAAGGTAAAACGAATAAGCATAAGCCTTTTTCTGACTAATACACCAGTAATTTTTAATTAGTATCTACAAATACTTATAGGGCTGATTAAAGAAGGTCTTTTATTATATACGTAAATTCTCAATACATAATATTGATTAACAGCAAAGTTATTAGCGTTTGTTTATAATATCCCAAAATGTCACTAAATTTCTGAAAATATTGTACAGGCCATTCATAATAGTATTCATTAATCGTTTTCTCTCACTCTCGCGTTTACGTGGCCATTTTGTAGTAGCAATTATTAAAAATGATTGATTCAGTTATGAGTTTACCAATTATGACATTTTTTTTTTTACTTTAGACTACATAAATATGATCAGTAAAGGGTACGGATAGATCCCCATTTTTTTGTACTAATTAAAAATTAGTGGTGCATATCAACAACCAGGCAGTAACCGGGTTATGGAGACTACATGGGCAGTCGCTCCAAGTAAACCACTTGCATTCAGCAACACCTGGCCTCTTATTCACAACGCATCGATTCGATTTTCGATTCGGAAAGTCGTATGTCTATCTTTTTTTGACATTACGAAATCGAGCGAGATAGACATACGACTTTCCGAATCGAAATCGAATCGAAGCGTTGTGAATAGCTATGCTGGTTAGCCTACTAGCCGACCTCAAAATAGGTAGGTAAGAACTATGCTGATGATGATGACATCAACCCCTAATGTATCTGCCAAGAATGGTGGTAATACCATTAAGCTGCCATTATCATCACTATTTACATAAGAATAAAAACAAAACCACAACCATATACCATTACAATATACACTACTATTAATTTACATGTCAACATTACCTGCACAATGCAGATAACGATACGTCAGGTAGAGATAATTAATTAGTGTGTCTTGTCTTAATTGATCGGAAGTGATTAACACTGGCCCACACTCTCATAAAGAGGAGGCCTGTGTCCCTGCAGCGGTAACGTTATATATCTCTTATATTAATGTTATACAAGTGGTAAAATTTGTTTGTAAATTTGTATGTAGGGGGTAATCTCCGGAACTAATGATCCAATTCTAAAAAATCTTTATCTGGCAGAAAGCTACATTATTCGTGGGTGCTATAGACTATAAATTATATTTATATCATGCATATTAGCCGAGCTGTCACATTTTTTGCGGACAAAGTCAGGGGCGAAATTCTAGTAGGCTTACAAATAAATGATGAACTTCAAGATGAACGATGTCAATTACAAAATTTTATCGAACTTTTCTAATTACATGTTATAACTTGTGATCTCTAAATAGCATTTATTAATTTCTTTCTTTTCAAAGTTTATTTTTGGCGTACACGCAGAGACAGACGATACGTTAAGCAAAGTCGTTTAAGGCGACTACGGGAGCTAAACGCGAGTTTTATAATGCAAAAAAGCATATGATTCACTGCAATAAACAAAACCAGAAAAATATATGATATTCTTCAGGATAATATGCTAGTATGATAGTGTTTTGAAAACAATACAACTAATTTTACACGATAGAAAAAAATCACCAACTTATCTCCAAAACGAGTAAAAACCATACTAAAATCGATCGTTCTGATTTTTTGGCAAATAATTTTACAAGCAACATATTAGCATCATAGTGTTTTATTTTTTTAGTCCAATCAATAGATTTTTTTTAAATCGCAAAAAACCACTCATTTCGCACTAATCGGCCCGCAGTGACAGACGTAACAACCACTTTGTAGTGCAAGCTGATTATAACTTTATTCTAACAGCATTTCAAACGAAGTTTGAACCACCACAATTAGAGTCGCTAATTTAGCTCCTGTAGTCGCCTCAAAGGCAATTACTGTTAAAAATAGATGTTTTAATTTCGTTTTATGCCCGAGTTAAAATGTCAATGTTGTTCCAGCTTTTTCTTCGTTTCGTTCACACGGCAGTACTTCTTGTCGGCCCATACGTTTGCCACGGCGTCTTCGGTGGCAGCGAGAGTATAGGAGGTGGTCTCCAGTTTGCGACAGAGCTCCACAACCACACCCCACTAAGGTAACCCTCCACCTCCTGTCCTGGCCTCTAATCCCCAAAACATGCAGCCGATGTGACTTTTGCGCTGGGCTGGTTATCGAACTAATTTAAATAAATCATATTTATTTTCTGAAAGAAAAAGAGTATTTTAATTAAGTATTTACATTATTTAAAATTAAAAAAAAAAACTAAACTATTTATATATCCTAAAAACTTAAAAAATGGCGTCAAAAAACTACTCTTCAACGCTGTCAACTGGTAATGTCCCCAAGAGACTCTCGGCGTTACCACGCTGTCATATTTTGATTTTAATTATCAACCATACATCATTTTCTTACAACTTTATTCTTTTATCGATACAATAAGCAAGTTACATCTCTGTAAGAATAAATCCGCGTGGTATCTATCGATAAAATTCCCCCATCGCTAGCACGTTTAATTAAAAAATACTCCATGCAAAACTATACGGTTGAGCGAAATGAAAATATTTAATATATTCTTTGCTCCCGCCGAGTTCCCGGTGCAATTCATTATCTCTTTCATTTCAATTACAGTATACCTGAGCTTTGTAAGTTTTTTATCATACGGGTATGAAGTAGATTATTTACGTAGTTATTTATGACCATCGGTAGAGTGATGTAATAGAGCTAATTCGGATTAGGCGAGACGACAAAAAAAATCTAATTAGTCCGTCACTTAGATTATCAAAAAAAATTTGACCCGTGTTTTTCCTTTTGTTACGTAAACCAAAATTGACGAAGATACGACACTTTTAAAATTCTCAATACGTCACGCCATGGTATAATCTTTAGCTAGTTCTGACGTCACGAGCCCCCACTCCCGAGTTTTGATGCGTTTTATCTTTGTCAATATTGATTTACAAAAACAAAAAATACGTTTCCATTATTTTCCAATACTCTAACTGACGGATTAAATAGATTTGCAAATTTTTGATACTGTCGTCATGCCTCTTACGTTGGACATCCAGGAACCCTCCCTGATGTTTGCGTTGGTCCGACGACATTGTGTTGGTTGCTGAGAGTGGCCTAGAGGTCCAGAGCAGATTGAAGGTGTGGTGGCAAAGACTGGCGAATGTTGGCCTGAAAATAAGTAGGACCAAAACAGAATACTTATTCTGTAATTTCGGTGCTCTCTCCAGTCCTGGCCCCTAATTCACAACGCTTCGATTCGATTTTCGATTCGGAAAGTCGTATGTCTATCTCGCTCGATTTCGTAATGTTAAAAAAAGATAGACATACGACTTTCGAAGCGTTGTGAATAGCTAAGCTGAGCCCATAACTCTTGACGAAACGCCCATAACGATCTGTTCCGATTTCCGCACCTCGGGTCGCTTGTCCAAGGGGTTGGTGAAGTAGACCGTGCCGTACCGCACCGGATCAACTCAGGATGTATGAAATGGCGACAGGTCACTGGAACAACGTGTGACCCACAGATGCCCCTCAAGTTAAAGGGGAAAATATACAAGTCCGTGATTAGACCAGTCGTACTGTATGGGTCGGAATGCTGGGCCGTGAAGATTATGGACGAAAAAATATTGCATGATGTAGCGGACACCGCTCATCCGCGCGGGTGGCGAAGCGAATGTATTAGCGTTGCGTCGCTCTTCCGCGCGGTCGGACGGTGTACGTGTGTTAGGCATCAACAGATTTCATACAAGCCAATGTAACTGGAGATCCACTTCACCACCCGACGCCTTTTTGCTTTTACACACACACTTAACAGTTACTGTTTGAATGGTATACCTAACTATCAGGTTCCAATTAAATTAAAGGTAATTAAGACATCACCTGAGTATTTAACCGAAGAGGCTCAAAAAAACGATCATTGTGATTTAATTGCAGCAGATACTCTAACCACTATCGTGGCAAGCAGACCTTGCAAAAATGCTACTTTTTCTATCTTCTTCTTTATTTATCTTCAGTTGAGTGCCTGCTCTCTTATCGCATACCCTTTTTTTTTCATGTTCCTTCGTCGCCATTTGTGTTCCGGGGCCACAGTATCTCTTTCGAATAGTCCCGCAGCCCCGGCAGGCTTCGGCCCTTGAGAGAGAGTCAGCAATAAGGAAGGGGTCCCCCTTCCTTATTGCTGACTCTCTTTGAGGCCCGCGTGGAACACGAATGCGCCGTCGACACGGTCTGTCGTCATGAGACGGACGGACGGCGAGCTAGCCCATAGCTCCCCGTCCACAGGCCCGCGCCTACGGTGGCCGGAAGCCACCACGTAGCCCCCGACGTTATCGCATTCCCTTACAGCTTGCAATTTTCACGACATCCACACAAAGAAAGAAAGAAAAGAAGAAAAAAACCGGCCAAGTGCGAGTCGGACTCGCGCACGAAGGGTTCCGTACCACTTTCTATACAACAATAGACGAAACGGGAAAAAAATCACGTTTGTTGTATGGGAGTCCCCCTTAAATATATATATTTTATTTAATTATTTGTTTTTAAAGTGAATATACAACTAAATATTCTGTGAATATTACAAGCGTCTTATTGTTGCCGTTATTAATATCGATCAAAAGACGGCAAAAAAAGAAAAACTTTTATAGTATGAGAGCCCCCCTTAAATATTAATTTTATTCTGTATTTAGTATTTGTTGTTATAGCGGCAACAGAAATACATCATCTGTGAAAATTTCAACTGTCTAGCTATCACGGTTCATGAGATACAGCCTGGTGACAGACAGGCGGACAGACGGACAGAGTCTTAGTAATAGGGTCCCGTTTTTACCCTTTGAGTACGGAACTCTAAAAGGAGCCATTTCATCTCATGTACCTTAGCATAACCAGCCTAGTGTTGTGGCATAACCTGAATATCGACTCGAGTGGATGTTTAGCCACGAGCTCCTCTATACACAACCTTAAATACTACAAATATTTAACAAATTCAAACTGCATTTTAACCCCACATTACTGACAAAACAACAACACAGCATTAGTATAAATATTCCGGCTTCCATATAATTACAGATATGCATTTATCGACTAACGAGAACGAAACAATTCTATTTCAAAATCAAATTGAATCGCAACCGTTTTCCACGTGAATGGCTCGTCCGATTTATTCTGAGCTCAGCTATTTCATTAGGGACGCTGGCGGTCTTTCAATTTGAGCTTTGTACGGGGTATGGGGGTTTCAGGTTGTGCTGGACGCTCACTGAATCAGCCCCGGGCCATTGGTGAGGTTTCTTCCACTTTTATTCAACGCAGTCAGCGTTTTAGTTAAAATAATGATGATTTATATTATGATATACAGGGGAAATGTACGGGATGGGAACTGGATTTTCTCCGAGTTATTTTGCTACCCATCATTCCAGATTTTGATCTTCTGATAGTATCCTGTAACATGGCAATTCTTTTCTGATTAATTTCGTTGCGGTTGCGGGATGCAAGGCAGTTTAATTGTTTCTCTGGAACTACGACGAGCTTCATTGTCTCGGGTTTTTCTGTTGGTCGCCACTGTTTATTCTGGCTTTCAGGAGTTGCAGTGGTTTTGGGAACAATGTGGCGGGTTTATCCGATTAAAAAAAAATGACCCATGTCAGGAAATCAATATTAGCAGTCAGGCCTGGTTTTAGTTTATCAGTCGCGCCACGTTTAATACTGGTATCCAGCTGCATTTGTTTAGACTGAAAGTCGGCTTTAACATAGTTGTGAAAAATCCAAACAGTTAATGGTCAACCAATCAGAATAGACATGAGAAAGCTTACAGAACCGCTCTTGATTTATGTTTATAAAATATCGGTTTTTTATATCTTGGTTGAAAGTCCAATGTATATCCCTGTATGCATTTTACTCTCTTTGCCATTGCGCCAAATGAACAAAAACAGAAAATTTTATTGCACCCCTTTCCAGCACAGTTTCACCCCAAACCGACGGACAACAAAGCGTTCACCACACGGCTGTCAACTAGTGATTTCACCACAGTCGTAATTGATTGATTTGCGCTTAAATTATAGCGAGAGACCGCATCAAACGCGGTCGTAACTGCCAATCAATCAGACTAGCCGGTTGTCCAGTGCCTGACGTATATTATGTACAGCCAGATGACCGATAATGACGATGTGGACCTATATGTTCTTAGATAAACAGTGCAGGTTCGATCAAAGTGGTACCTAAGTAAGCCTTATTGTCTATGGGATTCACCATCGGAAAAAAAAAAATCTTTCATACCCTGTTCTGATATACGAATTTTCAAAAGTCATTCCTTAATGAGGAACATGTCGTCAGAAAAGTTTTGAGTTTGAATGTGGATGGGTATAATAGTAGAGAAAGATCAAAGAAACGATGGATGAACTGTGTCAAGGATGATATGGCAAGAAGGGAGGTGTCTGATGAGATGACGAGTAATAGAGAAGTATGGAAGAAGAAGACATGCTGGGCTGACCCCAAATGAATTGAGATAAGAACAAGAGAATGTTGATTTAAAAAAACATTCGTTATTAAAGAAAGAAAGAAAAAATTACATACAAACTTAAATCTAAACAAAAAGAAATGAAAATATTGTGTGTCTCATGGCTACGCCAAATAGGCCCAGTTCTGCAAAATGCCGAGCAGCTAGTGCCCGACGCTGGTTTTCAACTGGACCTGAGTTAATGATATGACGGACATAAAACAGTTTCAGAAACTTTTCTGCAATATTTCATGCTTCTACTTAGAAGTATAAATTCACTGACTGACAACGTCAAAATGGTGTGTCGATGTTAGTGATTTAGACGTTGTCTGTCAGTGAATTTAAGGTTTTGAGCAGCATCATCTTTTTATCTAACACAAACTTTCTGCGATCACTGTATTATGCAAAAAATACTCTGACCTTTCACGGCGATTGAATTGTAACCTCAACAAAAAGATAAAATAAAAAAGAAGCTATCACAGACGCTGGCAACACCGGCTCGGCTTACAGATTAAATATTAATTGCAGACATATCCTGACATTTAAGACCCTCCTACTTAAGCCTCAAGATCTACTTAGCCTTTAAAAGAGAGCGGAGATTAAACTTTTTCCGACTACTGTTAAAGTCTTAAACGGTAATCCGATTTACTTCTGCTTGACATTTCGAATAATAGAAAGAAATGAAATTGATTCCGATCAGTTGCCGATTTTCTTAATCTTATTAAAAGTTAATCGTTTGTGGTATTTATCGATTTTGTTTGAGTAGATTTCATTTAAAAAGCACTGTTTTGTATGTGGTACTTAGTATGTGTTATATAATAGCTAGCTAATAGAGAAAAATAGAAAGAGGGAAGGGAGGCCTTTCCCTTCAGTGGGACACATAAGGCTCACAATAATATTGTGAGCGAAGATTCTAGAATTAACATTCTAGATTTTTTATATTGTTGACAGATTTGATTTTCAGTATGGTATTGTAATAATAATAAATAAATGTTTTTTTTTATAGTGTTTTGTATTGCAATGTTTAAAAATATAAAATAATATGTAAAATAATGAATAAAGGAAATAATGAAAAAAATAATAATATATTGTAGAACTCAATCCTGTAAAAATTGATCAGAAACCATATTGCAAATAGACGGAACGGTATGCTGAAGCGAATTTAGAACTCAAGAAACCTTTATGAATTGTATGCCAATTACTAGTAATGTTTACACAATAGAGCCGTTCAACGGAGCACATAATGAACTATTATCATCTCTTGTTCATCGTTCGTCTATTGTTTTTTTACTGTGTAGGGAAGTTAGGTACTTTTAGTTACAACTGAATATTTGCAGCTTGGAAAATCTTCTACATAGGATTTTTAGAATAACGAAAAGTTTTATGCCTCAAAAAGCAAATAAGATTTTATAAAACATAACATATCAGGAGATGGCGATGGCGGGACGAGCTGGACCAAACCAACGACCAGTGGTCCACATTGGCCCTGTATCGAAAGATTTGGCAATCATGGGTAGAGGCCTTCATCTAGCAGTGGGATGACACAGGCTAATATTAGCAGTAACATATCAATAGAACCTGCAATTAGTTCATCTTAGGCAGTGTCTACTGAAAATGTTGTCCGTCCGTAAGGTTTCTTTACTGATTAATGTTGTGCTTCTGCCTGTTAAAAATCCTGAAAATTATGCTCGTACTATGAAGCAAAACCCACATAGTACCATAGTAAGCAAGCAGCAAATATTAGCAAAGAACAGTTTCAATCAGAAACTAATCACGCGTCTATATAAAATGAGGAGCGTCGATTCGCGTCGACAATGAACCGATAGAGTACGTCCCCATGGGATCACAAGTATCTCCTCTCATTCCTCCATCAAATTGATCTAGTCGAGGCGAATTTATAACTTCATATTTTGCGTCCAGATGTTTATAAGTTAATTCAGACCTCTATCAACACGTGGAGTGTTGATAGAGGTCTGAATTAACTTGAAGGAGTTTTAGTGTATAAAAAGCTGAGAAACTGTGACAACGCATTAACGCATTATAGATTAGAACCTTAACAATCAATCAAGCTATGCAGCTTTGATGGACAACATAACTTAGGGTGCGATTTAACAATGCTACGTGCATCATCATAATCCTTCCTGAAACGACTCCCAATGACCGCTACATTGACTTTTAATTTAAATGGTGTAAGATAATTCAAATTGCCATCGCGAGAATATCCTGGATGAGGCTGGCACAAGAACGTGGAACTTACATACCCAGCAGTGGGTGAAGCGGAAGGAAATTCTACTTTTCGACCTAATAGTCGAAAATGTCAAGACGGTATATTCTGTATATTCTGCTAAAAGCTTGGGTAAATCTGATCCTTGAGCAACCTTTTAGTTAAAGAAAACTTGAAATCTATTCGGCTCTCGGGAACCGCTACTGGGAAAAAGTATTAGTCTATTTTTGAATCTATTAATTTACGAACCCACATATCTGTATGAAAATCTATTCATACGTATAACAAATACCAGGGCAGCAGGCACTAGCGGAAGTTTGGCGGTGATCTGCATAATGTTCTAGAGTACCGCAATGCGAACCGAATTGCATTCACAACCGCCAGAATTATAACTGATTTCGAAATGCTAATGGGCATGCTATATACGATACTTTGAGGGTTTTCTTTAGTTTTTCTGACATTAAAGATATTTAGGAATATTGGAATTGCTTATAACAGAGCCAAACACCTAGACTCCACTTTTAATAGTTCCACTGACATGGAACGGTTAAAGCTATGGAGAAACCGTAGGACCTAGATACAACGACACTGATTTTGAAAATAAGTATTGATTTGACATAAGCTATCGAAAAGTTTAGTAATGTCAAGTTTTTCTAAAGTCGCTGTAGAAATACGATGCATGATTTGAATGTCTGAGCCATCTGAACACATTAAAATTTCCTATTATTAACCCTATGCCCAGCAATATGTCAGATTGATATAATAATAACCGGAACTTGGCTGAACCACACAATTAATATGTCCCTCTCATTGTTCGCAAATTGCCCTGTCGGAAGTGATGTCCTAGATAGCCAAGTCAGGTGAATGTACCAACCTTATTCGGGTATTTTGTTGTAAAACTCTGATTCAGGACAGCCCACTTAAAGTTCGATCAAACCTGCACGGACAAATTACAGACGCGGCTCCGTGTAAGTGGAATCGGACAAATAATTGAGGTACTAATTGATGTAGATACGTCAAACCAATTCATCATCAGCCTAGCCTTTTCCCAACTAAATTGGGGTCCGTTTCCAGTCTAACCGGATGCAGCTGAATACCAGTATTTAACATGGAGTAAATACATAACTGACCTCCACAACTCAGTTAGTACTGGGTAATACGATACCCATTGGTAAGACTGGTTGTCCGACTTTCCTAGGCTACACCTGTAACGACTGTCAAAGATCTACAATTGACAGCCGGGACCAACGCCGTAACGTGCTTTCCGAGGCACGGAGGAAACTCGGTATGTCATGGGTGGTCACCCATCCACGGACCAAGCTAGGCAAGCGCGGCTTAACCTGAAGATCAACCCGAAAGCTTTTTATTATATAGAAACCAGCTCCTGCGATTACGGACTGTATTAATTCTTCTTAATTCCGGATTAATTCCTCTTCTTTTCAACCGTTTATTTCGTCAGAACAAACAACCAAACATTCAGCACCATATTTAGTGACCTCCTCTTTATCTTCCGTTCTACGTTCAAATCAATATAAAAAAGAAACCGAATGCAACCATAAACAGAAAGGAACATAAACCAGCCACCTGATCCATTAGGAGGCGACGCCATAGCCATTAAAAATGGATTTGTTCTTATATTCTGTCGTTTCGTTCGGCGCGAAACTGGTACGTTTTCAATTACCGATAAATCGGGCAGTTCGTTCTCTCTACCCATTGGCCCATATTCTGCGGTCGTTCGACAATTATTTCATTTAAATGAACTCGTATTGCGGTTTGAATTTTAAAGAGGTTATTTGTTCATTAATTCCTGTTATTGTTCTCTGTTATATATAGAGTTATAGTCTAATAAAGCCTGTGGACTGGTGACCCGACCTGGTTCAGTAAAGAGAAAGTCCTCATCTTTTCCATAAAAATTATAATGCTTTACGCGGAATAGCCGTAATGTGATACCGATCAAATTGGCGTAAATCTAGGTATAGGCACATAAGTAGCTAAACGGATTTTTTTGAAATTCCATTTCTCTACTCATATGGTATAGGTATAGCTATTGTTATTTTTTATACGAAAAGTGACAATCTAATGCATATGTTGGTGTTTTTTGAGGTAAGTTTATTAGGTCTAACACAGATTACGCAGAGGACAAAATAGACATTATAATGTCTATTTTGTTCTCTGCGTAATCTGCGTAACATACATCTACATCTACACACACATCTTATATAAAAGATGTTGAATTAACTCACGAAACTTCACGAAACGTCTTGCAGAAACCGGACTATTAACTGTTTCTGAGGCCCTTGACGCAAATCTTTTGACTCTGAATATAAAAAAAACTAAGTACATTACCTTCTTCAAAACAATAGCTTCTCAACCTTCACATCATCTTATACTTAAATACCACACATGCTGCAGTTACCAGACATCACCGCTCACACCATGTACCTGCCTTGTTATAGATCAAACTCCCTCAATTAAATACCTTGGCATCACACTAGACGAAAACCTCTCATTCAAATCACATATACACCTGCTCTCTGGTCGCGTTAGGAAGCTGATATACGTAATGAAAAAATTACGTGACTGTACACCCATTGAAATTCTACGCACAATTTACCTTGCCTTATGTCAGTCAGTACTTCAATACGGGATTTCTGTTTGGGGTGCAGCCGGGAAAACCACAGTTATAGAAATAGAAAGAGCTCAAAGAGCCGTTATAAAAGTAGTTTTAAGGAAACCTTTCCGTTACCCAACAGACCTAATTTATAAGGAGTTTGCTGTGCTAAGAGTGCGGCAATTATTTATCTTAAAGGCAACTCTACTTGTTCACAAAACCCTGAAAAATAGATCCGATTACGAAAAACTTGTCTCGAAACGCGTCCTCAACATTCCCCTTCCCGATGCAAATAGCCTCTTAGCCAGACGATGCCCATATTACTCGCATATCCATATATATAATAGAGTCAGTAGTGAGCAACTTTTCATGCAAGAAAACTATAATAAAATGGTTTGATAAACTGACATATGAAGAGACGGAAGAAATCTTAATTTAATTATACTATAAAACATAAAATAACTACAAACCCACACATCTGCGCGCACACACACACACATACATACACACACACACACACACACACACACACACACACACACACACACATACACATACACACTACTCTCTCACACGACATTGGAATTCATTATTTTTTTACTCATTACTCCTTTTTATTATTGTAATATCATTTGGATTTTTTCTTTTTGTTTGTAAAAAGGTATTCCCCTTACCTTGCATTTATCACATCAACAAATGTGTTCTAATTTTATGTAAACGCAACTCCGGCCCCCAAGATACAGGCACAGCCTAGTTTGGGGACCTCTACTTTCTAACTATTTTGTTAAAATTTCACTTGTTACGATTTTGTCATAATGCTAAACTAGGTTAAGTAAATGTCTGTAACGATGGATTAATAAATTTATTCTTATTCTTATTCTTATTCTTAACTGCGTCGTGTCAAAAAACTGTTTAGCTAACGAAACTAATCACGTCTTTAGATTTTCTCCAGCCGATTTAATTTGAACCTGTATGATCAACTTACTATAGAATGAGGTAATGTAGTATAAGATGAGGTTTGGTGCCCGAGCGCAGCGAGAGGGCGCTAATCAAAGAGTAGTAATAATAATGCGCTAATAGTTCGAGGGACTAAATAAGTCTTTAACCCGTGGTAAACACTGTGCTTTTCATTACGAATACAAGGAAAGTAAAAATAAAAACATGAATCAACTCGAAAAAACAAATGAAGATCGGATTGCCGCTTTCCCGCCTATTTTGTTTTTTTTTCTGTGGCTGGCCAGCTATTCAGCCATTACCTATTTTTCATTTTCGTCATCGAAAAATTGTAAATATTTTGCCCAAATCTATATTATTTTAGAGAAACAGTTGAAACTTAATTATAATAAAGTTATTTAAAAAAAAAATCTTAACTTAACTATAAGTTATTTCAATTTTACATCGTGGCTGAATAGAAAGTTGGAACATGGTTCAATAGAAAAATGAACTATTTTTTTATATAATTTGACAGTTATCAGTTGAAAACGTTTCTCTGGACGGCTGAAAAGTGTTACTTTCAACCCGCTCCTCAGGCAACTTCGGACCTACTTTCAGAGTATGAGTAATGAAAAGATAATTTTCAATACACTTCCTCGAAAACTGGTTCTTAACGCACTATGATTAGGTTCAACATGCTATGTATTTCACACGCGTGCGATTTTTTTCATTTTCCAACACGTGTGCGGGAATGAAAATTGCCACAGATAACTATACCTATACTTAGTCCAAATTGGTTCAATGCCTGTAGTCGGAATTGAATGTTTTTTTTTTATTTCGGCAAAGTAAGAATGCGTCTGTACGGCGTAAATGTTTTTTGAAAATTCAAATTGTGTTTACAAATAGAATATCATAGATAAACATGATTATTTAAAACTAATATTTACTTTTTTAAACAAATTAACATTTATTTGTGTTTTAAATTCAAAAATACAAAAAAAAAGTATTTTTTATATTAGACTGTATAACGGCTTCATACCTTTGCTTCTCCTTCAACCTGGCGAAAGCACAGCGCGGAAAAAAGGAAAAGAAAATCATAGTTTCCTAATAATTCATAACAAAAATATTTTACGTTCTTTTATTTAATTTCTTCAAAAGTGTATTGAAAAACGTCGTTTAATACACGTGGACATTTGTTTTTGCAGTTCTCGGCTCAAAAACACCCTCGCCTACGGCTCGGGAGTTAATTCCGCCTCGGGTGCAATAACAAACTTTCTCCACTTGTATCAATATTTCAACAATCCCCATTTGACATAGTACGTCGGCTTTCATTTTTTCTTTTATTCACAAGTGGCGTCTGGTCGCATTTTGTATTTTGATTACTGTCATGTCGTTAGTGACACTCGATTGACGTTAGAATCATTTAAAATCGGGGGTTTTGTCTGGAGAGCTCCACAAAGGAACAAACATGCTTATAGGCTGATTAACACATTACCATAAAGTGTAGGGCCCGACTGAGAAATAGTTCAGGGCCTAAACTTTTTCTCAGTCGGGCAAAAATAGGATGATACGATACTTTATCCTATAATCACTCGACAGAACCCATACCTACCTGTATACAGGACACTTTTTAATAATACCCCTCTGCCTATCCCAGTCTTTTATCTCGAACATCTTTATGGGGGAAATTTTCGTGAGAATTCTAATTAAATTTCTTGAAAGCAAGTCCCCGAGAATGGGACCCAAGGTACCTCTACCTAAGCCGCGTTGCCAATGTCTTAAGGAAAAAGCGGGAGAGGTATTATGTGAAACAAAATGTACGTTAATTAGGAAATAAAACGAAATTAGAAATACATTGACGTTTTATATTTTTTATTGACCGTTCACTTACTCGAGATAAGTCAAGTAATGTACATACTTACAGACGCAAGTACAATCAAGCTACTACAATCTGTCAAATTTCTTTGATATATTTTCAAATTTATCTCTAAAACATTATGTTAAAGATTGATTGGGATAGTTTCGAATAGCTTGATGTTGCACCTTGATAAAAAGCCGCTCACCCTTCACGTTTTCGTCTTTATATTTTATAAAAGCTTGTTTTAAAGAAAAAAGAGTTTTTTTTTATTTCTGTAGGTATCTAATGTTGAGTAGGTAGGTACTATCTACGTCCACTGTCGGAATGACAACCCATACTTGAGCGAACAATTCCAAGTACCAACCTTTCTGCCTTAGAAATAAATACGGTTGAACATTTCATCCTGAACATTATGATTAATTACTTCGCATTCAATACCTAACATTAGACTTAATATCATAACGGTCAGCAATAAAACTTTTGGCCTCACATAAATGCCGAGTTTTCACTACCAGTTTCCATAGTAAGGTGAAGCAATAAACTGAAAACAATTACCCCACCGTTTGTAACTTGCGGTGCCAACGGAGTGTCCAATTTGTTGAGCGTAGGTACGATTTACGGAAGTCCACCTGCGAGCTGCGAGGCCGTGGTCCACTTTAATGTCGGACAATAATATTCATTTCTGAGAATACAGCAGTATGTAGGACGAATTGGACAAGGTTTGTTAACAAATCTGTCAGGCACGTCTACAGAGGGGGGGATAGTTGGGATTTATCCTCCCCACGAAATCTGATTGAAAATAAACGGGATGTTAACTACTGCAAAGTACGTAAATTATAGTTCAGTGTGTTACAGCGATTTTCGCACAGTTCACATGGTTTTTCAATGTTTGTCCCCCCCGAGCCAAAAGTTTGGCTACGCGCTTGAAATCTGCGTCTCACTATGACAATGGACTGCCTCGTTGATGCTAGTGGTTGCAAGCCTGACTGCTGGTCATAAGGTCCTGGGCCCCTCAGATCGGGCAATGTGTCATTGGGTTTTTCCATCAGGAATTTCTCAGCAGTAGGATTTGTGCCCGGTTGATGACAATATGTTCGGCCCGGTTAATGGTAATTGAACAAGACATACCTACCCACATTCATACTGACATTGGAAATCGTAGAAAATGTTTTTTTTTAATAAATTAAGAATAGGTATACTGAAAAAGTTTCATATTTTGAGTTTTGCTACCTATTTTGACCTATGATGAAAATAAGGGGGGCGGTGAGTTTTCGGTCGGCCCCAGGCGAAATAACCCGCGCTACGCCACTGCAATTGGCGTGCTGATGTGCATCGGACGTACCTACTACCATATTATTATAATCGTCTGTTTCTTTAATGGGTTAAATTTCAGTATTTTTTATGTAGGTCAGTGAATGAAACCCACTGAGTGAAAAGAGTTTACAGTGGTTTAAATGGGGCTCAGGGGTTGAATAAAGCGGTGCCAATTTAATATACCGTAACAGAAGACAATAAGGTACACCTTCCCCAAGTTGGTTTGCACGCAACTTTGGCTAAACGTCATTACTGTCACGACCATGAGACGGAATATGCCTAGGCCAAATCACACGCTAAGTAACGTTTATAGATCTCGGCTTTAATACCTGATCTGCAAGCTGAAATCTAGAAAATCTGCTGGATAAAATTCTTAGAGAGACACAACAGATTCTCGCCCATTTCGCTAAGCTGGGAAGGAGTAAAGTAAACACACAGGTAATATCCAATAATCTCCAAATTCACCTCTGGTAACCCTAAGAACCGCTAATGCACCGGCAGGCAGTTACTATAAAAGCAGTAATTACCGCTCGACCTTTCCCGGGCTGCCGATGACAGTAAACTTTTACTGCCACTAAAAATAATGGCCGGCCAAGTGAATCGATAGCTGTGTACTGCAAGACTGATCTTTTTCTTCAAATCTTTCAACTGGTTTGTGCAAATATTTTCATCTCATGGTACACATAGGTGCATGGTGAATGAACAAACAACTGAACGTTGTATTTTTTCTAGAAATAACGAATATTCGAGGGAAAGAACCTCTTTTATGAATATTTCAAGGGAAGTACTGCTATGGTTGATACGCCACGCAGTATATTCCGCTTTGGTTTGATAGGTATGGATTGGCACAAGAAGACATCTTGCCAGAATCGAACCCCTGATTCGTTTGATATGCCAACTGCTCACAGCGTCATTTGCATATAATGTCATCATCTGCACAGCCTTTTCCCAGCTATGTTGGGGTCGGCATCCAGTCTAACCGGATGCAGCTGAATACTAGTATTTTAAAAGAACTGACCGCCTATCTGGCCTCTACAATCCAGTTAGTACTGGGTAGTAAGATATCTTTTGGTAAGACTGGTTGTCAGACTTTCTTGCCACTGTAATAATACCTAAATAAATTCCATATTTGGCCAAAAGCCCTCATAGTACAAGGACCAAAAACTAAGAGCATAATATAAGGCTTATAACTAGGACACAATCATTTTAATTCTCTGACTCTTATACTAGGTGTATTTGCCTGTGTCTTAGGAGTCAGTGTAATGGCTGATCACCCAAATACAGACCGACCTTGGCAAGCACTGATTATTCTTCACGATCGACCCGTGAGGCTGTTTTTATTTAGCCACGATCATTTGGAAATAATTGTCACAGAAAAATAGTATTAGAAAATCAAATAGCTTTCTCCAGAGAAGTTCATCCGTAGTGATTCCATTGGCTCAGATAAACAAGTTTCTCCGCTGAAACTTGATTTATTGTGGCGTAGCAGGCAGACTCCGACAGTCGCTTCGCAGTTAACTCGATTCCGTTTTATTGCACATTTACTGCTGCCTCGGTTACTTGTAGCTTTTATAATGTTAGAGCAATCATCTTGGCGGATAGTCGAGGTTATTTGAGGTAGGCAGTTTTATTGTCGTTTGTTTATGTGTGATTATAGAGTTGCTATGAGAAAGATTATATAAAACGTCTAATATTATCGAAAGATGCGTGGTGCCTTAGATGACTTCCTCCTGAATTGGCGAGAAGAAGCATATATATCTAGAGAAGTGAAAGAAAGAAGACCTTTGCCCAGGGTCGGACAATACGGGATAAATAAAAATACGCAAACAACTTCAATGAAATCCATTTGGTCTGAAAAAATTGTCTGTCCTCGACGGTTAGAACATTCACTCACAGGCAACTTCTAACTATCGAGGTAACTGGCAGTAGCAACGTCTGGAATATTTGCCACGGGATAAAATCGATCACCATCATTGCATCAACTAAATTCAATGTGGCTGGGTAATAAAATGAGGATAGATAGAGTTGCTGTAAAGTTCATGTTTATTTTGAGACTTGGATCTCAGTAGAATTTAACATTGGAACTTCCTAACTGCTGTAGAAAAAAATAATAACTCAAAAGCCCAATATTCAGGCGACAAAAGCAAAAATTTCAATCACCTGACATGACAGCTATCAACGTCAATAACGTCATTGCGACACTACACGTAAAAGGGAAAACCATAATAATTTGTGTAAAACAGTTGTTTTTATTTCATTAAATACAAAAACGACGATAAATACCACCAAAAATGGCATCAATACCACTAATGTACGCTCAGGAGGATTGTGAGTTGGGAGGAAAAGAAGGAATCGAGGTAAACTGACGAATTTTGTACTTTATGACGAACAGTGAATGTTGTCCTCAATGTTTGTCCTTCAACATATTGTGCTTAAAACATTAAACTCGCTTCAACAAACATGACTGCTTCTAGAATTTATTCATGTGCTAATTTTCCATTCATTTTGAGGCATAAACAAGTTTACTTTTACTGTGGTAGCGTAAATAATCTCTGATTGTTTCATTTCCACATGATTATGTACAATGTTAAGGCCGTTGATAAGATAAAGCCTCATTTTTTTTACAAATTAAATGTGACTTCCTGCTAATTCGCAATTTTTGGCTGTTTTGGCTATTTTATATCAGTTTATTATTATGCTGAATGGCTACATAGTAAAAATATGTAGGTATGATAACATGGATAAACAAGGGACTCTCTCCAATGCAAATCATTTGTGAATAGAACTTCCTTTTTGTATAATAAGCAGCTGTTTACATAATAGCTATTATGTCTATTTACTCAGTGCTTTACATTTTACTGTTAGCTTAAATCTACTGGAAGTATTTTCATTTCCTTAAACTCTTTTAAATCTAGACTAGGTCATTGTTTAGACAATATTCATTGTATTTTACTAGAAATTTCATGAACTTAAAAAATAAATAGTAAGGGTGTTCCCCTCAACTGTAGTCTACTCATATCTTAAGATATGTGTGGATAAACTTGTGACCTCATCCTATGCAGGCACACAAATAAGCAAAAACAAAATTAAACAACAACTACAAACAGGTGAAATGAATTCTTCTTAAAACAAGTTTTTCACATTTTTATATTTCACAATAATATGCTACACAATGGACAATCAAGATATTAGGAAGCTTCAAAGTTCAAAATTGTACATAATAATTTATTTAAAAAATGTTAATTCATTTTATAACATAAAAATCAACTTTGTTCTTTAATATCCCAGGAAATTGCCTATCTGTAATACCTTATTATCAATTTTATATTTCATCCGCATCTTGTTTAATAGGTCCTGTCAATCCCCTTCCCCCTTCATACCACCAATTTTATCGATATATCACTCAGTGAGCAATTAAACAGTCAACAATATTTTATGTGACGGGACCTATACTACTGATTATGCATGCATAATAAATTAACAAAAAATCTTTGCAAACTTCCATATTATTTATTTATAACAAGCCTTTGTTCACGGCTTCACTCTCGTTATGTATGGAAATTACAGGGACGCTTTTAATGAAGCCTATACCACTCTGGGAAAATGTAGCTTACCATTAGTGGAAGAATTTTCAGAATCAGATCATTAGTTCCAAAGATTAGCCCTACACCTACCTAATATTAGTACAGACATCTTAATAATAATTTACACACTTAGTCCGCTCCCTGGTGGGCAATGCTGCCCTTGTAAATGAAAACACTGTAACTGTGTTTATGCTTGTATTTGTTATTGTAATAAGGAGACCGAGCGCTATCTGGGAAAATTTTCGGTTTGTCTGTATCTACCACCATTACGGAGATACGATAGATAAATATAAATTAATTTAAAAAATTAAAAAACCCGACTGCTTAAAAATAACTAATAACTTTAAATAAAATCTGAAAAGAAAAAAACAAGTTTAGGAAACAGGACAAATTGACTGCAACAGTCGGGACCCATTAAATAATCTAGACTGAAATAATTACATCCAATAAGGTATTTTTTACCTATTAGTTATTTTTTAAGCAGTCGGGTTTTTTAATTTTATTAATGATTTTTTTTATTTTACACTAGGTTAAAACACAGTAATGTGTAAAACTAACCTAGACCACAGTAACCAATCAGTTACTGGGTTTTAACTTGAAAAAATAAAATTTTATGAATTTTGTTCCTATTTTATAACACATTAACTGATATAATTAAATAAAAAACAATAAAATATTAGTTCTTTAAACACTGAATTGAAGCTTTGTTCATTTTACAACATATAAAAAAATAATTTTCAACCTAACTTAAATGTTTTGTCTACAACAAAACGATTTAACAATTTAACTTTAACCGCGTTTTTTACAAAATGGCATTTTCGGAGTTAATGTGTTTTCATTTACGAGGGCAGAATGGCCCACACCCTATGTGTAATATTCTGAATGTTTTTATGTTTGTTATTTCTGTTTTAAAATTTTGTATGCATGTCATGTCCCTGCGATAAATAAAGATTTTTCTTTCTTTCTTTCTATGTCAGAGAGGAGGCCTGTGTCCCAGCAGTGGAAACATCATAGGCTATCTGCCATTAAACTAATTGTTCTCTAATTTTACAGGAAGATTTCGCCTACCGCAACAATGTGGCCAATGCCGACAAAGAGATCCGTCTGGGGTTTGTTCGCAAAGTTTATGGTCTTCTGTCAGTGCAACTCCTGGCCACTGTTGCAATCGCCGCTACATTCCATCTTGTTGAGCCTGTGAAGACCTTCATACATCAGAAGTAAGTGGAATGTGTATATCTATTCTTTGTTTGACGAGGATTAGAATTTGTCCTACTAAATTATTTGGATGACTATGTTGAAAAACCTTTTTTTAACATTATATTGCCTTGAATATTGTTGTATTTTTCCTCATTTCCATTTAGCTTGCGTTTGAATACTTGTTTCCTTGTCTTAAGAATGACTGACTGACAGATATTTTCCTCATGCACGTGACTAAAAGAGTGATGACATGAATGTTGATGGATGGAGAGGGAGAGGGAGGCCGAAGAAAACGGCATCATGAGTAAATGATGCCGTGATGTCTGATAGGGGAGATTTTTTTTTTGTTTCCTAGACTGCTTTTTCCCACTCCTGGGCAAAGAGCTCCTTTCACTCTTTCCACCTCTCGCGAACCCGCGCGTCCTCCTTCCAGTCAGACGGAACTTGTCCAGTTCGTCCCGCCATCTCCTTCGTGGCCTGCCGCGACCCTGCCTTACTGTGTCAGGGCACCAGTTTCCTGTTATTTTGGCCCACAGTTGGTCAGACATGTCCTGCCCAGCCCCATTTGAGTTGGGCGAGGGGAGAAAGGAAGAAGAAAATGTATTGCGCTGACCCCAAATAGAATGGTACAAGGGCAGGAAGATGATATTAGATTGCTATGGCTAGTGTAAAATCTAAACTAGCTTAATACTACAGGGACAACATATGTTTCTGGTGCCTCTTTTTACAGTGGACACGAATAGGACTTCATTCTAAATTTTCTAAAATGATACCCTGATCACTATGGGCCTTTCGATTAGCTGAGTCAGCGACTGAGGTAAATGCGCGTATGGGAGGACTGTTGACGCTCGCTCGTCAACGGCCGAATAACTGAGCTCTCGCGACCCGTCACAACACCACACCCCTCCCGCACCGCGCAGTTGCCTCGGGCGCTGTCGGAGTTAAACATTCGCCCTGTAAATCCTGTAATAGCCAATTTATCTGCTAAATGTGGCTATCATAGCAGAACCCTCAGAAGTATGTGCAACAGATGTTAAAGACATGATTTAAGAATAGAATATTCATTCCTTTTTTCTATTTCAGTGATTGGATGGTAATAATAGCGTTTATACTCAGCATGATAGTGCTGTTCGCGCTCATCGCCAAGAGGAAGGATTCTCCTGCCAATCTCTACCTGCTGGCTGCTTTTGTAAGTATAGACCCAAGATAATTCGTTAAGTTGACGGTTCTAATAAAGCTATTCAAGCAACAAATAGAATTAAGAAGTATCTAAATGGCGCCGAGAGCTGGCTTTTGTTGTGGTTAAGGTGGAAGTGCCAACCCTCCATGTTCATAAAGGTCTAGGAATGACTTTGACCTTGAAAAAGTAATTCCTAGACCTTTATGAACTTGGCGGGTTGTATTGATGATTTTGATGATTATAATTCTGTAACTACATACGTCTTACAGCCGCGAATCATATTTTAATCAACATACAACCTAGCACTGGCCTGCAAATTGCAAAAAACGTAAGAAAATTTGAATTTCGCGGGATACCCTGGAGCACCTTAAGAAAAATAGAAAGAAAGAAAAAGTATTTTTTTGTCTTGCACAGTACAAACTAAAAAAGATGTTAAATTAACAATAAAACAAAATTCTATACAAAAGTAAACGTAACAAAAAGATAAAACAAACGAAATTGGTCCTGCTACGAGGTACGAGGTCAAAAAGTGCATGGTGCTGTAACATTTAAAAAAAAGTCGGCAATGGTATTCTGATTAGATTTATAACTAGTTTATAAAATTTGGGAATTACTTAACTCTATGAATTTAAAGGAGGCTCACCACTGATCTTGAACGCCAAAAGCATGTATGCATACGCAACAACGATCGATGAATCATCCTAACCAATGCGCTCGACAGTGGTCAAGACATAAATGTGACCGTTGTCCGAAAGAATACGAAATATGGGCGTATTATACTTTAAGATAAACTTTTTTGCAAAAAATAAAACCGACTTCAAAAAACACAAAAAAGTGAAAAATAACTTCAGCTTCAGAAGTCGGTGACCTTTGATTGATTGATTTAGTTTTTTTGTAGTGTGCCTAAGAGTTCTCTATATTTCTCCAGGATCCCATCATCAGATCCTGATTTGATGATCATGGGACCACCTGGGTGGGAAGTATACCCTTTCAAACAAAACAAAAAAAAATCCAAATCGGTCCAGCCATCTTCGAGTAATCGGGGAACATACATAAAAAAGGTTCCGACGAATTGAGAATCCTCCTCCTTTTTGAAGTCGGTTAAAAACCTGGGAAAAAGGGGTGATAGATTTTGTTATTGTGTGGCTGTACTGTAATAACACCAGTTTCATTTGCTATTTCAGACGGTGGTACAAGCGTACTCAGTGGGCGTGGTAGTCTCGTACTACAACACCGCGGTGGTCCTGCAGGCTCTGACGCTTACCTTCGCCGTGGTCTTCTCTCTTACCGTCTTCACACTCAACACCAAGACTGACTTCTCTTTTATTGGTTATGGGTGAGTTTCTAAACAATAGTTTGGTACATGGATTAAAATTAAAAATCTTTATTGACAAATGATTACTCACAAACATCAGTGTAGCCCTGGCTCTTGTACTAGGAGTTCCTGTATCACAAGAGCCAAAATAAAAGAGCTACCATCTGGCACAAGACAATGAGTGAAATAGTGAGTGAAAAACAATCGTATTCCTAATACATTTGAATCCACATAACTCAGAGTTTAACAACAATTCGACTTTCTGTGATCAACGGATCGAAGAATAGGCGAGACGACAAACAAAAATCTAATTAGTCCGTCAGTTAGATTAGCAAAAAATATTTGACCCGTGTTTTTTCTTTTGTTACGTAAACCAAAATTGACGAAAATATGACGCTTTTAAAATTCTCAATACGTCACGCCTAGGTATAATTTTTAGCTAGTTCTGACGTCACGAGCCCCCACTCCCGAGTTTTGATGCGTTTTATCTTTTGTCAATATTCATTGATTTACAAAAATAAAAAATACGTGTCCATTAATTTCCAATACTCTTAACTGACGGACTAAATAGATTTGCAATTGTTTGATACTGCCGTCATGCCTATTGGTGAAACTTTGTTGTGTTACGCTATAAAGGTATTGCGTAACACGTTTTCGATGACAATCCGGAGCATTTTATAAGTAATTCTTAATTCATTGCTACATATGTTTGAAACTTCGTTTGCCCAACATAGTAAGTAATTAACGCAATTAATTTTATTGAATCGACAAAATTGTAAGCATTGCCATCGTACAGTCGTGGTCTTTTCCGCCTGATCGATTAAAAAAATTTTCGCTTAAATCATGCGGAGGCGCCGAGCCACGCACCCTTAAAGTTTAGGCCTATTAGGAAAGCGTCAACTTTGGCGCGCAAAATAACAATAACTCTCGTTTGGCGTGCGTCTTCAGTGCACTCGGCCGATCGGTATCTTTTCATTCATTATTTCTATACAAAATCAACGGGGCGGGGCTAGAGAGCGTTTCTATGTTGTAAGTGCAAGCAAAAATTAGCTTAGTGGTGATCAGGCGGGAGTGTCCTCAATAGTACCTAAGTGTGTTCCGCAATTCCACCAGACAAAAACCTAACACTTCTTTAAAAATCTGTTTCAGTATGTTCGCTGGTCTCAGCGTGCTCATCATAGGAGGTCTGCTCCAAATCTTCATCCAGAGCTCCGCGTTCGAATTCGCTCTGTCTTTCGTCGGTGCCATTCTATTCAGTCTCTTCCTAATATTCGATACACAAATGATGATGACCACTTTGTCCCCTGAGGAGTACATCCTGGCCACCATCAACCTGTACCTCGACATCATAAACCTGTTCTTATACATACTCCGAATCCTCAATGAGTTGAACAGGAATTAAATTTCAGTATTTACTTAGCATTTTTTTTTTGTGTATTTAGAGCATTTTATTGCACGTTATATTCGGATGTGAACGGCTGTGAATATGAAATTTATATATTTTTTATTGCTACTTAATTTGCAGTATTGTTGAATTAAGTTTTCTCGAGGTTGATTTTACGGCCAGGAACAGACATAACACGCTATGGAAATTACCAGTCTACATTGGAAATATTATGATTTAAATTCAAATGTTTCGCGTAGTCAGTTGGTGACCCCTGAATGGAACTGTTCCTGGCGGATGCCCTTTGCTTTTGCAACTAAGTTCGGGACAAGTGGGGTTAAATGAGCGTCGAAGTATTCTTTACAGAACTATTTTGTTTGTATTTCGTTTCTTCACAGTATAATATATAAATGACTAAAATAATATGAATTTATTGGACAATTATTGATGATACAGTCGTGATTAGTTAATGTTAATGCATTGTAAATGTTCTTAAACTTATTACATGACAGGAGTATTTTGAATGAAACATGCTGCGTTAATTTTTTTGTAAAATAAATGTCTATGTGATAACGACACCTTACTTTGTAGACACGCGGCACTACATTTTCACTTCAGCATAATCGTGGTGTCACAACTGTTGAAACATAAATTATGTATAAATTGTTTAAATATTTGTCTTGTTTATTTTATTTCAACAACATCCCTTGATGCCTGCCTACTCACTAGTTCCATGGAACTAATTGCTGGTGTAACTAGTGAGAATGATCCTTTTTCACCGACCCCATACACTAATGCTAATAGATTGTTTAGTTAAGGCGACTACAGGAGCTAAATTAGCATCTCTATTTGTGGTGGTTCAAACTTCGTTTGTAATACTTTTAGAATAAAGTTCTAATCAGCTTGCACTACATGGTGGTTGTTACGTCAGTCACTGCGGGCCGAATAGTACGAAACGAGTGTTTTTGCGATTTACAAAAAATCTATTGATTGGACTAAAAAAATAAAACACTATCATGCTATTAAGTTGCTTGTAGAATTATTTTCCAAAAAATCAGAATGATCGCATGTATTTAGTATGGTTTTTACTCATTAAAAGAATTTTTTAGAGATAATTTTGTGATTTTTTTTATCGAGTAAAATTAGTTGTATTATGTTTTCAAAACACTAGCATATATCCTGACGAATATCATATATTTTTCTGGTTTTGTTTATTGCAGTGAATCATATGCTTTTTTGCATTATAAAACTCGTGTTTAGCTCCTGTAGTCGCCAAACAAAAAGATTTGGTCGCATCCGACCAGTTTTGTTAGAGATAGCGGCCGGTCATGCGACAAGTCGTCGCAGTGTGGCGCGTTGCACGTTTTTCCATTTGCGGAGGCGATGCGTGCAGCGGCAATGCACGATGTTTACGAAGAAGACGCGACGCCACGTGCTCCTTGGCGGGTATTGCTAAGTTTCCCACGCCCCTTATCCGTGAACGGAGTATTGCAGGAAACTGGCTGGCGTCAACGCAGAGTGCGTTGCCGCGATAAACGCCGCATACGTGGCAGCTGTCATCTGCAAGCTCGGCCGCTAGTAGCCCTGCAGTTTATCCGCACCGCAGTAATCGCGTTTTATATTTTTTTTATATGAAATAGTAAGCAACGTCGCACACATATATATAATAACCCGCATTTCAAGTAAAATGCTGTAGAATAATGCGTTTCGGCGCGTACGATGCCTACGATGCGGATAAGTGCGCGCGACTATTCGAAAATGCGATGACTGCGTCGCGTATGGCTCCTGCGGCGCGTCTAGGTGCGCATGCGCCTTTAGTCATGGGGATTCTTGGGGCTTATGAAAAAGACAGTTTGTTTTGCGAAATGCAATAATATATTCTATGCGGAACCATTATTTCATACATCACAATAATCATAACCTAAAAGTTTCACAAAATATTTACATCATACAAAATCATGTATGAAAAATGTTAGAATTAAATTGATTGGTCAAACAGAAAACAGTGTAAAAAGTAGGTTAACATTGAAGGTAAAACTGAAACATCATTATAACATTTTTTTAAAACAATGTTTGGGAGTGACCACACTGACGATGCGGAATCGCCTTGAGCCGGTCAGAAAAAGCTTTTATGTTTGCAATAAAATCGAAAAGCTGTCATTCGCCTCATATCTGTGCTGACGACGCGACGCTACACCGCTCCAAGTTAGGGACCTCGTGCAGTACACGGCCACGACTTAAGCCGAGTTTTAAGCTCTGTTCAAGATAGAGGTCGGTAACGCGGCCGCATATTGCGCGAGGGTACCCATAAATACGAGTGGTGAAACGAGCCTATAGTTTCAAGCATACAAATGTTTCGTATTGCAATTAAAAAGTAACAGTAAAAAAGAATAGATTTGTTCGTTCATCATAACTCATCTTAAATACAACCATAACCATCAATGGTGTAATGCGATATATGCCACCTAAATAAATTGTAATTTAAAATCACATTGAGGTAAATGTACATTTTAGTACTGAATTATTAAATATAAATTTTAAATTAACGCATGTTTTTCAAGCAAAGAAACACCTCCAGTTATTTCTGTCTCTCGTGGCCGCACGAGATATAATTATCTCATCTCGTGGTAAGATTTGTTGTTGATCAAACTTTGAATACCTTGATTACCCCAGACCAGGGACCGAATACGTTACATGTATATTATATAGTTGGTGCCAGTTAAGATCGCAATAGCGGTCATTGCCCTTTTCCTATCTCTTCCTATGAAACAAAACAAATGAACCATGTATCATTTTCATTAGAAAAAATGTTGAAGATCACAATAGATGACGATTCAAGACTTGAACAGGCTTATTTTTGGATTTCAAAGTTAAGAACTTTAATAAATGTAGGTGGGTCAATGACCGCTTTTGCGATCTTAACTGGCACCGACTATAGGGTTTTTTTTTTATAAAGATTGCCCCATCATCGTGGTTGCGTTTACAAACATGTAACTCACACAAACAGCCAGACCCGGCACTACTGTAGGCCATACAAACATTTGTTCCGTGCGGGAAATGAGTCCGCGACCCGCAGCGCAGCAGCTAATCGCTCAGCCACTGCGCCAACCGTCCCATCGTTTTAATTGGGTTATTTTTTAGGGTTAGGTGAAAACTCTTGGGTAAAGGCTAACCCGTATTATAGGGTATATCAACCTTTAAACCAGATCATGCACAAATTGAATACATAAAAATATGCAAGAAACTGAAGGAGTTGAGCCTGTGCTTAGTGCTTTGTCTCTTTCATTCTGGTTAACCCATATAATTATAAAACCCATATAATGGTTAATCAAACATAAGGGTTATTTATGTCTATCCAATTAACCTGATTAATCGGTCTCTGATATCATCACAAATGGAAGGTCTTTTCTGTCTCAGACGTTGTGACCAGTATAACTGATGGATTAATCTACGATTTGTGCATCTTTGTTTTTACATAAAAGTCCTGTTTATTTTTCAGATTCATAACTTTTAGAACCCTTTGGCAGATAGCAGGGTCAGGATATCGATTCCGCATCTGCGACATTTCGCTAGCTTGTTATAATTTGACGTTGCCTTATGACATTTACAGTATTTCCAACTCTAAACGAGTTTGTGATGTGTCTCTGTGGATCTGGATACATTAGCTAAATACAATCATCATTATCAAGTGTCTCTATTGGCATATCAGCATCGCATAATGTGGGTTCAGTCTCGTTTTTCGTTGAATGTATTTCTAGATGTAGTTTCATATTACTGTCAGGATCTTCTTTAACTTCACTCTCTGTTTTCGACACTTCAGCTACTAATTCTTCTTTTAGACTTTCTGCTGTTTCATTATCAGTGTCTTCTTTGATTATACTTTCTAACTTCTCTACAATGTCTTCTTCTTTTATTACACTGCCTACTTCTTCTATAACACATACTAACTTCTCATCACTGTCTACTTTTTCGACTAAACTTTCTAGTAGCGTTTCATTATCTTCTTCTTGTTCTTGTATTACACTTTGTAACTGTTCATAATTATCAACTAATTCTACTAGACTTTCAGGCTTCTTTTCATTTTCAACTTCTTCTATTACACTTTCTAACTTCTTTTCATTTTCAACATCTTCTATTACACTTTCTAACTTCTTTTCATTGTCAACTTCTTCTATTACACTTTCTAACTGCTTTTCATTTTCAACATCTTCTATTACACTTTCTAACTTCTTTTCATTTTCAACATCTTCAATTACACTTTCTAACTTTTTTTCATTTTCAACATCTTCAATTACACTTTCTAACTTCTTATCATTGTCAACTTCTTCTATTTCACTTTCTGGCTTCTTATAATTGTCAACTTCTTCGATTGCAGTTCCTGGCTTTTTATCATTGTCTGCTTCTTTTGAACTTTTTAAGTTAATATCGTTTTCGCCTTCATCATTTCCAAATTCTAGTGTCTCATCATTTCTCTCTTGACTGTCTTGATTTTCTTCTTTTAAATCATTCATTTCAACATCTTCATCTTTTATAGTTTCTAGTTCTTTCATTTCAATATCTTGCTCTTCTTTATCTGTAGTTTCTGGTTCTACCCTTTCTATTTCTAGTTCTAAGTATTCTACTTTTTCTTCTGGTAATGGCCTGAAAAGAATTAATTGTATTTTATTTCTTAGAAACAACCCAGTCTGTTGTTTCTATTGTTACTTAATAGTCAAGGCTGGACAGTAAAATCCAGTGATTTTTATGTTAACTTCTGCTTGGTTTCCTTGCCAGTTAGCCAGCAGTTAGTTTTAATTATGCCGGTTTAAACACAAATATCAAGAACCAGATTAAGTGCTAGTTTACTTCATGCTTAAGAGTCAGTTCAGTAATCTCTGTCACTCTCAATAACTAATGGGATATGGCAGGAAAATGATGACGAGTTAAAAGATATCTCACCTCTTAACATCCTCCAACGTCTTGAGCTTCTGCACGGAGTTGCCGATGCTTGCTTTACACCGTTTCCGATGGCGAGTGAGCAACTCAAACGAGTCGAACTTCTCCGTGCAACCGTAGCACGCGAGTTTGTTGTGACATGTCTCGTGCACCATCAGGTCTGTTGGCGTTTGGAAACCTGAGGAGTAGAAATGGATTTTTTAGATAAATGCTTGCTGTAGTATACTAAATTCCTTTGATGGACGGTAGCAATAACTACTGAAGTACTGCAAAACTTTGATTGAGAGACATTGATTTTGTGATCTGTCATGGTTTACCATGGAACTAATATCAATGGACGTTTATGTCTGTCAGCATAGAAGATAGCTTATTGCTAAAACAACAATAACTTACCTCGTTTACAAATGGCGCACTGATGTAGGTCGCAGCGTTTCTTTTTAGGTGACATGGTGCCATCTGCCTTTCTTTTGACAGTCTTGTAGGAATGTTGAGCTATCACGTGCGCCTGAATAAAACAATGTTTGAAATCAATAATTTATAAAAAAAAAAACAAAAACATTTATTTCAGGTTCTTAACCCATAAACATCTTACACTTACATAATATACACAAAACAACATCAACACACATGATACAAATAAGATAAACAATAATACCAATTCACAATCAAACATAATCAATTAATTAAAGTAGTCACTTACGTGCGACACTATATGTAACTTGTCTGTCACAACAGTGCCGCACATAAGGACAGTCAAACCTGTCTGCTATCATTCGCAGAACGGTATTAGAGCTGGCCCGCACTCTGCGTACAAGAGATGCGCAGCGCTTCCGCATGGTCGCATGGAAGCAGTCCGTGCGCGCCCATGCGAACATACCTGAAGCGCTGCAGTAGCGAGGCAGACCCAAAACCGCTCTGAAAGCGTTGTTAAACTGAACGCGGAGGGTGCTGTAGCTTTTTTGCGTGTAGTTAGCCCACAGGCTGCAGGTGTACATGGACGTGCAATATGCTCGGAAAAGAGTTATTTTCACACCCTCCGAGCAACGTGCGAACCTGCGGGCCAGCATATTAGCTCTTTTGGATAAAGCCCTCCGCTCCCGTTCCAAGTCAGCATGATCCCTGAGGTCAGCCGTGACTATATGCCCTAGGTATTTAAACTGATTTACCCTGTCTAAGGGTACATAGTCCGGGCATCTAGCACCACCGGCCTCAAAGACCATTTACTGACTTTTCTTAACATTATAGACAAGTCCATGATTAACAGCGTAATCTTCACAAGTCGCTATCAACCTCCTTAGGCCACAGATCGACGCGCTCAGCAGCACCATGTCGTCTGCATAGCTTAAGTTATTGACACACACGTCGTCTACATGACAGCCGACGTGCTGACTGCTGGGCGCGACGATCAGCGCGTCCATGTAAAGGTTGAATAACATGGGGGAAGTCAGTCCGCCCTGCCTTACACCGCACTGCAATCGATATGGCTCCGACATTGCCCCCGCCCACCTGACACTGTTGACCTGGTGCGTATACCAATACTTGAGGATGGCAACAAGTTCTGATGGTAGACCGATACTCTCAAGTTTTTCCCACAAGAGATCATACGCCACCAAATCAAAGGCCCTGGACAAGTCGAGAAAACACGCATATACCGGGGTTTTACGGTCATTATAGTATTTGACGGTATGCTTAAGACACAGTATGGCACTTTCCGTTGATAATTGGGGCCTAAATCCAAACTGATTATCATGCAGAGATATATAATTACTTAACGGTGTATTAAGCAAACCGTCAAACACCTTCGCTGTAACTGTAGCTAAAGAAATGGGCCTATAGTTACTTAACTTACTTTATGAAAGAAATACTTAAAACATGATAGTGTAGTAGATCTTAGCACTTATCCCTGTAAAGATAACATGGGGTTTCACAGAAGGTTTACATTGACAACACAATCAATCAACTCAAGTTGCAATAGACATGGTCTGCCCAGTAGGGCAGGCTTTTGGCAGGCCAAGTATTGTGTGCCAACATACTACAAAGCATAATTAGCCTATATCATTCTCAATGGTTGGACTCTAGTGAACAATACGTCAATGTAAAAATACCTTAAGTCCCGTAACACTGTTGAAGGACTTTGTGCACAATAAACACTCAAGGGACAGATCGGGAGTCTGCTCAATTTCTTGTTCTCCTTCACTTGTGGGCTCCTGTTTTATCTCCATTACTGTACACTGGAAATAAATATCATCTTGAATAGTTTATACTTGTGAATACAGTTAGTTTGCATTGGTCTAGTATTTAAATCTAGCACTGGAATCCAGGAACACTGCATTCAAATTGTACCAATGCAACCCAATTCTACATAGGAATCATCATCATTTCAGCCGAAAGACGTCCACTGCTGGACATAGGCCTCCCCCAAGTGTCGCCACATTGACCGGTCCCGTGCGACTAGGTGACCTGGAGCAGGTTGCGGGAATCCGCTGGATATATAAGAATAAAAAAAACATAATGCACCCATATTTCACCCGTCATATTTAGGGACCCCGCACACTGCCGCCACATTCAAGTCTTGTCATATGACAGGCTGGACTCATGAAAAAATCTGGTCAGACACCATCTTTGAAAAAAGCATCAATCAATCTTTTGTTCATCTGATGACAGATGAACAAACAATTTCTTTCTTCTAAGAAATCAGTTTCTACGGTGGTCATGCTACACGGGCTGGTTCTGTGACCTAACTTTCTTCCGGGTTCGACGCGTCGTGTCGTGGACGTGGCCGTGTAGTGCGTGAGGTCCCTTAAAGTCCATTGTCACAGAGAATGAGCTTATCGAAATCAACCGTGCACAAATCAAGATGCTACTATGAAGTTACTGAGGAAAATACCAAAGCATTGATTTTTTTTCACACACTGACAGTTGCTTTTTACACACGCTAAAGACAAAAGTACATACATTTGTTTCCTGGATTTCTTCTTCTCCCTTTTTGACATCTTTGTTCTCAGAGTTTAATGGATCCAGTGATATTGTACCTGCAGAATATAAATAATTATAAATAAATAAATATCGCTGGACATTACACACAGCGCCATCTAGTGCCACACTAAGCAACGAGGCTTGTGTCGTGGACACCAGATAGTTGATATACTACATAGATACTTTTTGTTTGTAAATACATAGTTAATATACAACACATCCATGACTCGGACACAAATGTCCATGCTCTTCACACAAACATTTGCTCCTACCGGGATTCAAACCCGGGACCCTAAGAACGTAAGGCAGCCTCAGTACCGCTGTGCCATTCGGGTCGACGCAGAAGAAAACGATTAGTTACTAGAGACAATTTCTTCACTGGATATTTATAAAATCACATTTATCCAATATTTAAATCAGTCTATGAATTACTAAGCATCTTTTTCATCATTCTTTTCTTTGTTTTCATATGACAAAAAAAAAGTGAAATGTGTCAGTAAGTATACTTTCTTTCCTGCTTTGTTTCTATGCTGCTAAAACTACTCACCATTTATAGTAATATTCATAGGTGAAGGTTCCACTAACTCTTCCGGTTCTATTTTTATATCCAAAGTAGATAGTTCAGCCTCTGCATATGGGTTATCAGTACCATTAACAGGATATTCCTCATCAGAAACCACTTCCTGTTTAATTTCTATGTCCATTGAGGTATCGAAAACAGAACCGTTAATGTTTTTGTCAACTTGTATTGGTTTAGGCCAGACTTTTTCTGCGTCCATGTCAGCGGTGAACCTCATTCTGAGAAGGAGGTCACAATTCCGTACACTTGCGGCAAATGTTGCTGCATCTAGTAACATTTGGTAACATGGTGCACATAACACTTTTGAATGTCGATCTTGTTGTGATATCTGTAAAAGGGTTATACATGATAATATTTGGATTTATTTATAATGTAAAGCTTATGTAAAACATTATCAAAAAAAGGTCAGACATAACTGAAAACATTTGATAATTTAGTTATTCTATGTGACTTCTTCACTTTGTTCCTCAGTATCTAAAAACATGAAGTTTCATAATAATGTGCGCACGATCATCACAGACACATCTTTAACTACTAGAGTAGAGTAGAGTAGAGTAGGGACTCCATTTTCCGCACTTAGACTCTTAATCGGTCCGTTGTGCGTAGGTGTCCTGGCTAAGTTAGCCAGCCTAGCTCCGCCCAGAAGCACAGAAGTTTCCTGGGAGCTTCACAGGCTTCGCGGAGCGACCCCACCGTTCCGAGGATTTGTTTGCGTTGGGTAGCCACTGCCTCGCATTCCAGGATTACGTGGGCAGCCGATTCTTCGGCGTCGAAGCAGCCCCTGCAGAGTGGGCTGTCCGTGGCGCCTATGTTGAAAAGATGTTTGTTTAGGGGACAATGGCCCGTTATTGTCCCTATTATTATTCTGAGGTTATTTCTACTTAGGCTGAGCAGTCGTTTTGTTAGTCGCGGATGAAGACTTGGTATCGCCATTTTTGACTGCCTGCAGTCTGTGGACCGTGACCATTTGTTGTTATGGAGTTCAGTTGATCTTTGGCGAATCCATGTACGGAATTGTGAGAAAGGTAAGGGAAGGAGTGGGTACGGGCCTAGCACTGCCATCTCGGAGCCTCTCTTGGCAAGTTCGTCTGCGGCGTCATTGCCTAGGGACCCACTGTGTCCTCTGATCCACTGGAGTGTAATTCTGTTAGACAGCGATATACTTTCCAGGGCGAGGTGACATTCAAATATTAATGTACTGTTAGTTTGTTTGTTTTCTAGGGCCTTAAGCACAGCTAGGCTATCGGATACGAATCTGATTGCGTAATTGTGAACCCCTAGACGCTTTACGGCTGTCGCAGCTTGTGTTAGGGCGACGCACTCGCATTGGAATATCGAGCTGTGTTCGCCTAGTGGTAAGTGAAAGTTAAAGTTGAGGTCAAGGGAGTGTACGCCAGCCCCTGAGCCGTTTTTGGTTTTAGAGCCATCTGTGTAGATGCGTACTTCATTGGCTCCTGACTGATCCCTTAATTCCTCTGTTGTTTGTATGCTATATCTTTTGTTGAACATAGGTTTATTAGGTGTCCTATCACACGGGGCAGCGATGAGTGGTTGATACTCAATCACCCGGTCCAGGATGCCTGCGTGGGGACTGGTGTGGTTCTTGCCCCATATGCCTAAGTGCATCAGCCTGATGGCTGCTAATGCTGCCTCCTGCTGTATGTACAATTCAAGGGGGGTTAGTTGTAGGGCTATCTCCATTGCCGCAGTTGGGGTTGTTTTCGTACAGCCCGTGATGGCGGAACATGCTAGCCTTTGGAACCGCTGAAGCCTAGAGGCGGTGGTCGCAAGTTCAGTTCTCGTCCACCAAACCAAGGCGCCATAAGTCAGCATTGGTCTGATCACCGCTGTGTAAAGCCATAGCGTGATCTTTGGAGACAGCCCCCACGTTTTTCCTAACATTCTTTTGCATTGGTACAGCGCGATTGTGCTTTTGTTGAGTTTGTAGTCAAGATGCCTATTCCAGAGCAATTTGCTATCGAGAATCACTCCTAAGTACTTGACTTCATCTTTGAGTGTTAGTTCGGTGTTGAATAGTTTAGGGAGTTTGTGTGGTCCAAGGACTCTTTTGTTTGTAAACATTATTAGTTCTGTTTTGGTGGGGTTAACCGATAGTTCGTGTTTAATACACCAATTCTCGATTATATTGAAGGTTTCCTCATGAGGTCACATAGGACGCCTTCAAATTTCCCCGTGATTAGAATTGCTATGTCATCTGCATAACCCACCGAGTATAGACTGCTAGCATTGAGCTCTGTAATGAGCTCATTTACTACTAGGTTCCACAGTAGTGGTGACAGCACCCCACCCTGTGGGCAGCCCCTACTAACGATACCTCGTGTGGTAGTGTTTACAGTAAATTGAATAGCGCGATATTTTAGCATATTGTGAATCCATTGTGTAAGCGTTGGCGCCACACCGTGCACGACTAGTGCCTGGCTGATGCTGGCGAAGTTCGTTTTGTCGAAAGCACCCTCTATGTCTATGAAGGCGCCCAGTGTTGGGTTTTTGGTTTTTAGAGCGTTTCCTATGCGTGTGACCACGCAGTGGAGTGCGGATTCAGTTGACTTGCCTTCGCAGTAGGCGTGTTGGTTAGGGTGTAACGGTTTAAGTAGCGAAATTTGGTTCCTAATCCTTCTGTCTCCCAGTCTTTCTAGTGTCTTCAACTACTAGTATCTTTAACTACTAAAATAGTAATTAATATTTATATCCATTTAAACGTATACAAATACCATCCAAATCACAAAAGAAAAGGGGGACATACAAAATAGCCTGTTTTGTTTCTAATTAAAAATTGATGTTAAACCTCAAAACTAACCTCAACATTAGCTAATTTAGCCAGATCCTCGGCTATGGTGGCTTCCATACCGTCCCAGGGAGGGGCCCAGGCTTGGAAAACATTACAACAGCTCTTTTTATTGTCCAACTTCTTAAGACAGGCTCGACATTCACGAATCAATTCCTCTGGTATCAGTTCCTCCTTCGTTTCACCAGCAGTACCGGTCATCTTCTGCTGCCTATCACATCACCGAAAACACATGTGTATGAATACAAAAGTAAATAATAACATAAAAATAAATCCCGTGAGATGTGTCCGTCAATTTTAATGACAATTTTGACGTAAAGTTTTAGCAATAGAATAGACAAAATTACGGACACGAAATGAGAATTTTAGCGATCTAATTATTGTTCGTAACCACGTAATAAATATTGCTTTCATTAAATATTTAATATATTTTCGTTTTAGTTGTCACTTCAATTATTAGGATGACTTGAAAAATTATAATTTTCCTCTTACACTATAGCGTGTGATTGTAAAGATGGCACGACTTTTTACGCAATGGAACGACTCATTCACTCGTCTATATTTGATTTTAGTCTCTGGTCACCAGTACTGTCAATTATTTCGAGCCTTGTACACAATGGTCCATGCTGGACTGTCAGTGTTGCAAGACTAGAGAAATAAAATTGCCAAACGTTCACTTAGTTTTCATTCTGTTGAGAACTTTTTCCATTAAAATTAAATTTTACTAACCTCTCAAAAGCATTGGAGGACACATCTTTCCTCAAAAGCTTATTTTTGCCTGGCACCACTACTTTTTTACGAATCGGTAGATTACGGGATGGCACTGCGTTGTGCTTAAGAATTCGCTCTGAATTACCTATTAAGAAAATTAACTATATAAATTATAAAGCAACTACAAATACTTTGCTAGTAATATTGACTTAAAATTAGCTGAACTGAATCATATTGAATACGTACTTGATTGAATAAAATTTAGCTTTGTAAAGTGTAAGCTGCAGGCAACCATGTTCTTAACATATTGATAGCTGACCCGGAGAGCATCGGCCCATTCATTTCTTACTGCTGCATTGTTGGGGCATGGATGTAGGGAGATTTCATTAGTAGCTCTGGAGTTGCACAGAGGTACTGAACATTTACGATTTAACCTGCAAAGTAATTACAGAATTACAAAATAATTTTGGTATCACAGTCACACAATATAACATCCTGTACCGTACTTCGTACCATGATACAACCTCAATAATTACTATCTTCTTACTTATTGATGGTATGAAAATAATGACGGTACGGTAATAGATTTCTTGGTCCCAGTAGGTGGCCACGCCAATCAATATGTAGGTTTAGAGACACTCCAGCAAGCGGGCCATGGTGTAATCAGGAGCACCGCATTGACACTGAGTTTTGGAAGGGACTTTAATATCTTATTCTGCCAAAGTGTTTTCATCAATAATTACTATAAATCAAGTGTATTGTAATCAGGAGCACCGCACTGACACTGAGTTTTGGAAGGGACTTTAATATCTTATTCTGCCAAAGTGTGTTTTCATCAATAATTACTATAAATCAAGTGTATATACTTACAAGTAAGCTTTTCTGTTCTTTAATCTCACTGATCTATTTCTAAGTGCATTATCTGAAGAAGTACTTTCTTCTTCCTTTATTTGGGTTTTTTGAGGTGAAACTGCTTCATTCTTTAAATCATTGTTGTTCTTCGGTTGACTATCTGTAAAAAAATAATAATTTCATAAATAAGTATTATAAAGCAGAGACTAAAGTAGGTATTTGAGGAACAGAAATGAATGGTCGTAAAGGATGTTCGCATAATACAATTTATTTATTTATCATTTTTTGAGTCCTGAAATAGCAAAGATAAATAATCAATTTTAGTAACCATTAATGTAGTTAAAATCTTATGAAAGGTGGTGCTGTCCATGTGTGTTCTTGGTGTTCTTGTTAAGAACATTTTTGTCATTTATAAATTTAGGTTGTTTAGTGTTTGATTACTTATTTGTCGAAGACTGGAGCTGAATGTCTGGGTAAATTTGCTCAGATTTAAAAATATTGAGGGTACAGCAGTCTTCTTTAGGATGTTGCGGAGACTTGGACCACCTAGAACAAACAACAAGGATGTAACTTTGTGAAAAACATTAACTAGTTAGGTATAATATTATATTAACAGAAACAAAATAAAATGGAACCGTCTCAGTTAGTTTTTATTAAGTTAATGTTCTTCTAAAGACACTCATTTTATGAACATTATTAACAATCTAGTCCTAGCGTAACACAGAAAGTGCACATAATAAAAACTAACTGAGCCGGTCGGAAGGTCTTGTTAAGTTTTTTTAAAAGGAGCCTCACCTGTATAAGAAATATTCCCAAAATAGTCTCCAGGTCTAAAATGGTTAGCACATAATTTCGATGTATCTTTAGCTTTCCAATTTTCTATTCCGACAGCTTTCTGCCACAGTTCACGTCTTTTAACATCTTTAGGAAATAAATGGTGTCCATTATTATTACACCCAATAACTACGCAACGGGTCATTATTTAATTTTTCGTGAAAGAAGACGCGCTTGTACACAATAATATTTATGTATTTAGAATCGCTAGGGAGTGACGCTGACATTGACATCTGTCAATGGGGAGAGAAAACTCAAAGGCAACTCCAAGGAACTTATATACTAACTGGAATGAGTACGAACGAAATGCCTAGAGTTTAAATTTGTACAATGGATTCAAAAGAAAAGGAAAAAAAAAACGTACCGAGCAAGAAACCGACAAAGGTGGATGGTGTCTCTGTGTTGCCTTGTCACCGATGTAAACAATATATGGCAGATACATTTTCGCGTTGATGTCATTTAAGTGAAATAATCCGCTTTAGATATGGTAAAATTGTGTTATGTGAAGGGGTGTAGTAGTAAGGGTACGCTGGATGTGGAATTTCGTTTTTCAGGGAAGTTTTTTAACTTTGGTTGTATAATACGACTAGGGTTACCAATGTTTTAGATTGACAAACGGGAAATATCCAAATAAATTAAGTAAGTAAGTTCGAAGTTTCGAACATCGTTGTCGTACATAGTAATCAACAGTATATTTTATAAATTATAAATTAGAAACATCGGACATCGCACATGGTGTCGGTAGTACCTAGTTTGCTTTTTAAATACAAATATTGAAAAGAAAAGAGTCCGCCGCACCGTTCCGTGCCATGCCGGTCCTAAGGATATTTCCATGCTTCTCCAGCAAAAGAATCCATTTGGCGAGCTGCGAGTGAAAATGAATGGTTTCGGAATATAAAATAAATATTGGCGAATGTTACTAAAACAGTAAAGAGTCATAACATGAATATGCGATTTTCTATGTCTGAAAAAATTTATAATGCTAACGGAGTCCTCGAATACAAATGTCGTCTGGATAGACAGGTTGCAAAATTGATAAATTGCAACTGGACGGTACAGACATACATTTAAGTTAACATAAAAAGTTAATGACATCCACTCTTGAAGCGATTTCGCCTAGAATGCTATTGAGTTGCAGGTCATCATCATTAAATAATAAAATAACAGCTACTCTGTAAATAAAAAAAAAAACTGATATTAATTTGAAACTCAAAAAAAATGTAGAACATGAAAAACAGTGATGAAAACGGATATTTCCCTATTAAAATATTAATTTGAATTTTTCGAAATATTAAATTTAAATTAAAATAATTTTAAAATAAACTAGATTATATCTCCTTTCCAATAAGACCATAATCATATTAGTTTATTTACGATAGTCTAATTAGAATTAAATTAGAATTTGGATACTCACTGTTTATTTTGACGCGGCCTGCGCCAACGACTGTTTTTGAACACGGTTATTTACGTACCTATAACTTTACGAAGCCACTTGTTTTTGTATATACAATTTAATAATATGCTCACAATACTAATTATGCACTGTTTTTCCGTTAACACACACGTTTTAATCACAAAAACACTTATTTCTTGTATAAACACAATCACTATAGGTATTTAAACCTACCACTTTTTCGGAGGCGAAATACTCAACTTTGAGATTCGAAAACTAGATTTCCTTTATGATAATATAGTAGCACAGATTTTCACGATTAATTTGATATATATCACTATCCGAAAATACCAATATACATAACAGAACAATTGAAATAGGACACCACACGTCAGAAATGGCGGAGTTTGTTTACACTAAAGTTTTTACTTTTATTTTGACATTTGTCGATAGAATAGTGTTGCTATTGTTGGTCCGAACGTTGAGGAATATAGTATAGAGATTGCTACAAGAGGAATAAGCTCTAGAAATAGCAGTTTAGTAGATTTTTTATTGCATTTGTTGGACTAATGCGCTACTGGCTGCACATGCAGCCAGGGACATTTAGCAAAACAGCTACTGGCTGCACATGCAGCGGTTGAGTGGTTAAAACGTATGTGTTAACGGAAAAACAGTGCATAATTAGTATTGTGAGCATATTATTAAATTGTATATACAAAAACAAGTGGCTTCGTAAAGTTATAGGTACGTAAATAACCGTGTTCAAAAACAGTCGTTGGCGCAGGCCGCGTCAAAATAAACAGTGAGTATCCAAATTCTAATTTAATTCTAATTAGACTATCGTAAATAAACTAATAAGATTATGGTCTTATTGGAAAGGAAATATAATCTAGTTTATTTTAAAATTATTTTAATTGAAATTTAATATTTAGAAAAATTCAAATTAATATTTTAATAGCTAAATATCCGTTTTCATCCCTGTTTTTCAAGTTCTATATTTTTTTTGAGTTTCAAATTAATATTAGTTTTTTTTTTTTTAATATATAGATTCCATAACTATTCAGCTATTCACTGTAAATTTTATTTACCTATAACTCTTGTAGTTTGCGATTGTTTATCTAAAGTGTCAAATTACATGCGAATATTTCGCAATTTTTTGCACGCGTGGCGGTTTGGTGCAAAAAATTCGCGCGCGGGGCTAGTGAGTGGGTAACTGTCTCAAGAGTTAATATGATTATTGGACACCCTATTAGAATGGGACAACATCCACTCTTGAAGCTTTCTCGCTCGGAACGTTTTTGGCTTGCCCGTCCTCATTCCAGTTAGTATATAAGTTTCTTGGGAGTGACGTTTTTCGCGACGACTTCGCGGCAAAATTACGGGCGCAAATTTGACAGTTGTTCGCGGCGCGAATATGGAGCCCGCTTAGAATTCTAGATGAATGAGAGGTTTTCTTTTTGAGTATTAAAAAAAAAAACATTTCCATGAACTCTGTAGATGGCGTTAAACTGACTACGTTACTTGGTGCCAAAGCCAAAATGCTTGAAAAAAAAACATTGCGTTACGTCACATACGCTCGTGGCGGCTTGTTGACTTTTCGTTTACTTAATGCTTCCTAGTTTTCTCGCGCTTTGTTAAAATTCAGTTTTGTTTGTTCGTTGTTTTCGTTAGTTTTGTTGTTATAACTTTGTTATTATTGTTACTGTTAAAACCTGCCTGCGGTTTTTCTTTGGTTTTTCACCATGAGCAAAGACTATGGTTCTTGGTCCGTGGCGGACCTAAAATCCGAGCTTCAGAATAGAAACGCGAAATTGACAGGAAAGAAAGCTGTTCTCGTACAAAGGTATGTACTTTAATCGTGCTGCTAAAACCATTTTATGTTATAAATTTCAATATCAACCATGATATCTGCAGCACTCATGAAGAAGAATGTAATTAGATGTAGGTAAATATAATGGACGTTAATAACTTTGATGTTGCAGACTTGAGGATTACGATAAACTGTTCGGGCCCCTCATCAACGACCCGGAAAAAGTGTATAAAATTGCACTTCCACCACCTAAACATTTTCAAGATGTCACCAGTAGCTCACCAATGCCATCTTTAAACAGTGAGGAAATGGAAATGTTCTGCCGTCTCACAAAGAGAGAAAATATTACTACTTCACGTAATATGTATGATGAATACTTCTTAATATCATGCAGATTAGCTGAAGAACATGGTGATTACTATGTCACTGGTATGGTTTTATCGGAAATGAGAAAAACCATTGCGTACAATGTAGTTGTAAAATTGAAAAACCACCTTGTACTAGAAGCACAATGTGAATGTGCGGCTGGATTAGGGCCATATGCTCAATGCAAGCACATTTTAGTTCTTATCTGCGGTATAATTGACATGCATCAAAATAAAAGCATCAAACTGAAAGGAAGTGTGACTTCCAGTCTGCAGACATTCCATCAACCAAGAAAGCTGCACACTGGAGGGCCCGTAAAGGCCGAAGAACTTGCATTAAAGGTCAAAGATACAAAGTACAAAGAAATGATATCTTTTGACCCAAGATCCATTGTTGAGACTCCAGAAGATTTTACCAAAACTTTTAAAAATGCAGTAGCCAACTTCTGTGGCCAGAGTAATCAATGTAACGTCATGCCAATAGCACAGATCATCAAACCAGCTGATAAACAAAGCATATATGCCGACCATGATTATCTTCAACTGACACAAGAACAAGAGCAGCAAAGAAATTTAAATTAGGAGGAAAGACATGCCCCTGACAAGAATAGACCGCAAATTATGGAAAAAGGAGCGACTAAGGCGGATCCATAGCTCCAATTTTGACAGGATTTGCAAAGCAACCAGTGGTGAAAAAAAATTGCAGCTTCAGCTTCAGATTTGTTAACCCCATCCATCAAACATGGGGTTAAGTATGAAGATGAGGCTGTGCGTGAATTTGAAGCAAACATGCAGATGATGACCGAGAAGTGTGCAATTGTTGTGCACAGTGAATTTCAATTCTTGGCTAGCACACCAGACTAGTTAGTAGGCTCTGACAGTGTACTCGAAGTCAAATGCCCATATACTGCAAAAGAAAAGAACATATCCCCAGAAACAGTGCCATATTTGTACTTGTGTGAAAAAGAAGGGTGTTTGAAACTTCATGAAGAACGAGTATTTAAAAAAAAGACAGTTTCCAAGAACTCGGTAGATGGCGTTGAACTCACTACGTTACAAGTGCCCAAGCCAAAACGGTTGGAAAAAAACATTGCGTCACGTCACATACGCTCGTTGACTGACACTTTCGTTTGCTTAGTCAGTGGCTTACCTTCCGAATATAACCATTACATCCAAGTGAAATGATGTGACGTTCCGTTCCTTGCAGTAACTTACCAAGTTCAGCGCACTCTATCCAGCGACTAGGGAAGAGTTTAAAAAGAAAATCCCTCATTTACATATTATAAATGTTCTTATAAATAGATATTTGTACAATAAAAAATAATAAACTTGACAGATTTTTGATTTCTGATATTACCACCCAAACTTGATAACTACCTATTCAATCTACAGAGTGAAATCAATACATTTGACAAACTTTCAGGGCTGAATCGACTTTTTCTATAAGAACAAGTTTCCTGCTAAAAATCAGATGTGCCATACAAAAGCTGAATCAATAACTTCTTGACCTAAATTAATGGTACAGCATGGATTTCTTTTTCAACTAGGTAGTTAGTCCTGAAGAAAAGTTTATATTTATATCTTGCGTGGTATCAAAGAAACGGAACCATTCACACCAATGCGACATGAACTGTTCTATTGTTTTCAATACAACATTACGGGGCACAGGGTGGTTTGTGCAGAGCTTTAATCATGCTTTACTCTATTAGGGCTTTAATATGATTTCTAAAATGAAATGCAATTTTTTTTCTACCATTACTTCATCATTGTAATCAAACTTGAATAATATAGAAATTCTTTCTATGGTTTGCTTGTCAGTTTCCACCAGCCACTGGGAGTAATCCCAATAAGAAACTTAACTTAATGGTATTTCTATTTTTGTAGTGAAGTCTGCCAGAAATTTAAATTTGCAAAAATACCAGCAAGACTGCACAGCAACAAAACAAACTAGGACTTGTTCCGTAATTTGGTTAAGACTTCAATTAACACACTATCCCTAAAAAGTGAAAGTGACCTAATGGCTGCAGTTGAACACTTCAATAAGTGCATGCAAAATGCGGCCTGGGACAGCACCCCACCTGCTAAAGATAAGGATTCAACGGAAGTCTCGAAGTCTTCGTCGTCAGGGAATTGGTGGCTAAGAGAAACGAAAAGCGCGTTAATTATGGCAAACAACTAGATTTCACGGTGACAAAACTAGATACAACACTTGACAGCTAAATTGAAGGAATCTTTATGCTCTGAAAGAAACGAGAACGTAGAACACCACTTACAAAACTTGGATGCCAAAGCAGCTAGTGATTACTCGCTTTGGAAGGCCACAAAAAAACTTAAAAGACCAACCGAAGCCACCAATTCGGAAAAAAGATGGCACTTGGGGGCTAAGAGTGACTTGAAAAAGGGTGAAGCATTTGCTTCCCATTTAGAAGTTTTTGTACCAAACGATGCTCAAAACTACTCCGAACAGAATGATAAAGAAATCCTGGAGTGTTTAGAAGAACCCTTTAAACTTGACCTGCCTATTTAAAAGTTTGCTGTGCACGAGGTTCTAGCCACAATAAAGAACCTTAATTAAAAAGAAAGCCCCTGGATATAACCTGATCACCGCTAGAATACTGCGTGAACTACCTAATGAAGCAATAATTTTCCTCAAGTATATTGACGCGAGGTATTTTCCCGCAGCAATGGAAGGTGGCCCAAATTATTATGATTCTGAAACCTGGAAAGGCACCGCAGGAAGTACCATCTTACCGTTCTATTAGCCTTCTACCGATACTCTCTAAAGTAATGGAAAATCTTTTCTTGAAACGCTTAAATTCGGTAATCAGAAAAAGACAAATTGTTCCCGATCATTAGTTTGGATTTAGGGAAAACCACGCACTATTGAGCAACTCCACAGACTGGTCGAAGAAATACCTTCGAAAATAAAAAAAATATAACTGCACCGTTTTCTTGGATATATCGAAGGCTTTCCGAGACCGCGTGTGGCATGAGGGCCTATACAAGATAAAGAACCTGCTCCCAACAAACTAGTTTATCTTCCTCAAATCATACCTAACAAATAGACAATATAATATGTCAAACAGGGAGAGGAAACGACAAACCTACATACAGTAAAAGCTGGGGTGCCCCAGGGAAGCGTCTTCGGTCCAACCTTGTATTTGATATTTACATCTGACCTACCCATAACTGATGAGGTAGTAATAGGCACTTTTGCAGACGATACAGCAGCAATGGCTACCCATGAAAATCCAATACATGCAAGCAATATGCTACAACTAAGCCTAAGACAACATCACACACTGGTTAAATGCATGGCGTATAAAATGAGACGAAGTCGGTGCAAGTGACCTTTGCCGCAAGACATGCTACATGCCCTCCAGTAATACTGAATGGAGTTCAAATACCTCAAGCAGATGAGGCTCGATATCTCGGTCTTTACTTAGATCGCCGTCATAGCAGAAGAAGTCAGAAGCCACATATTTACCAAGAGAAAGGCACTAAGCATTCAGATGAGAAAAATGTATTGGCTTCTCAATAAAAAATCAGAACTATCACTGGAAAACAAACTTCTACTATACAAATGCATCTTAAAACCTGTCTGGACATATGGTAGGCATCCAATTATGGGGAACTGCTTCCAACTCAAATATTGAGATATAACAGAGATTGCAATCCTAGATGCTTAGAACAATCACAAAAGCTCCCTGGTAGGTATGTCACAAACCAACAGATACCCCATTACCTAAAAATCAGAACTGTCAAAGAAGAGATACAAAACTGTATGAAATCCTATAAGAAAACACTACAAAAACATCCAAACATACTAGCAACTGTACTGATGAGAGATGACTCAAAAGAGAAAGAGATAGATAGAAGAGAAGAGAGATGGCTCCTGCTGACCTATAAGAAAACGAAAAATAATTAGGGCTGTGTCACTGGACATTGTGCCCCCACGTCAACTAACCTACATATACAACATGTTACATAATTAACGCACATCCTGAAATTACTTTGTTCAGAATCGTTTACTGAATCGATTTCTATAATTTTTAATATAGGTAATTTTTTATCCCAAAAATAATTAAAGCTACGTAATTTATAGTCACACTACCCTTGTATAGTCCAAACAAACTGAAATGGACCGTAACTCAAGGCAATAAGACTTTTAAAAGTGCAGTTTTATTTGTATTAATACAAATTCCGCCATTCAATACAAAATAAAGAAAAATGAACCTTATTTCAAGCAAGTTAAAGTCTTTACAAAAACAGTTGAAGTAAACTTGGCGATTTAACCGCAGGCACACACTGACAGACACTGGATACAAAGGAAACAATAGTTACCCATACCAACAAAATGCGAAATATGTCATACTTGTTTTCGTTCCCTTTCTCGAGCAAATTAAAAACCTGGGATAGAGCGAGATAGCCACCATGACACCCGCGGCGCCCGCGCTCCTTATGATGAAAGCTAACTTAAATAAATGTAAACAATATTTAGTCACGCGCGACCCGGTAGAGAGTATGCAACTAGTTTTTTGCGTGCGATCTCTTTCAAATAATTGACACAAAATGTTCAGTGAAATGGTGCATAATAGTGAGGACTGTGGCACGGTGTGGTGTGGTGATAATGTGGTTCGAGCTGGCAGAACATTCAAGTGAACCAAAGGTATGCTACAAGAGTAGACCGCAGGGTTGGACTATGTTAGCTGCTACTTCGTGGCCATGGAACGTTCCGGCCGAACACAGCCACCGACAGGGGAGCCGATTGGCGTACACGTAGGTACTCGTTTTCAAAACGAAATATGCGATTAATTCGATGAGAATCCCCAATCAGCTGATTTTACGACTTTTTTTGTGGGGACGTATTAAATCGTTAGTTTATTTTAGTGCGACAACAAGACGTGCCGAGGATCTAAAAAATAGGATAGTGAACGCTTTTGATAAAAAATGACGAAGTGCTTTCTAAATTAAAACATCAATTAAGAAAACAGGCATTCAAATGTATTGAACTTTTCTATTGAAGTTGAGTCGAGCGACGACGTTAACAGCTGTCTCGAACGCGAGCGAATACCTACTAGGCTAGCAAGACTCACACAGTCGCATACGTAGGTATGAGACCTACGTATGCGACTGTGTGCGTTCGTTGATTTGTACTGTGACTACAACATTCTTCCGGAATTAGGAAAACTAATTTATTAAATAATCATTGTCTAGACATGTTTAATTAAAAATTCAGTGCATGTATTATGATTATAACGTAATAAACTAATTGGGGTGTCAGAGGGTGTGCGTTAATTATGTAACATGTTGTATAACAATTTGCTGCAGGACAGATTGTAAAAAAAAAAAAGATATCTAAGTTTTTCCACTGAAGTGACATAAATCTAATCCAAGCTAAGAAAATAATATACACCTGGTTTGTTGTGATAGCAAACATCATTGCTATTTCCTCAAAGGGTTTGTCTTCGCAGGATTAAAACAGTTATAAAAATTGTTCTAAAGCATCAACTTTCTTTGGAGACTTTTTATAAAAATAATTTAATTTATTTACACATTGCCCTAAGGTTTGGAAAACAAACAACTGTTTTTTGAAATTCTCGAAGCCCGTGTAAAAATGAATCGCTTTATCATTGTTCTTGTAATAATGAATGCTCTTGAGGCATGGCAAGGCATGGTATTGAAATGAATTTGCTCTTCTACAAATGATATTGGACGAGCTGTAAAAAAGAAGAAACGTTAGGTACCTACATATTATTATTGTTATGACTTTTTTTCATAATTTAAGTAACTATAAAAAGATGCTTACTGCGTGCATATGTCTTTTGAATTTGAGAGAAGTTGAGAGCCAGTGACTCTTGATGTTCATCAGGTTCTGGAGCAGTGTATGATGATGAATCTTGATCTTTGGATGTTATGGGAGGTTGAGATGCATTTTTCCATGGAAATATGGACGGAATGGCTGTTTTCTTCAAAATTTTTGATGCCACATCTAAAAATAGGTAAACTATTATTAGAACATAATCTGAGATAGAATAAATGTAATCTCTGTTGAATTTTGAATATATGAAAGTACCTACAATACTAAACATTGATGAACTTACTTGGTTGTAACACTGTTATGGGTGTTCTTACAAAATCATTTGGTTTAAAGTGTGCTGAGCATATGTGCGAATACTTTTTTATGGTCCGTCCAGGTTTAAAATGTACGATGGCTTGTACCCATTGCCCTTTACGACTTTCATCTTTAGGAAAAAGATGTATGCCTTCATTTTTACACAAATCCACGAGGCAAAGACTTCTCTTCTTTTTCTCTTGGGACATTTTCTTTCTGGCGTGGAAAACCCATAAAAAGACTGGTAAATATTTTTTTCCTTTTCCTTGTTGTTATTAGTTCTTTTTTTATGGCAATTTGCCGAAGACTACGGCAATTCCTGCCAGTGTCCCGTAGTGACTATACATGGGTATTTTAATAAATAAATATTTTCAGAGAGAATATGAACTTTTAAACTTTTTTGTGGCAATCCTTTTATCCCTGAAACAAACACAAAACATTTAGAAATAGTGAGTAACATAAAATATATACGACTAAACAATATATTTAATAATAAGACTTGAGATGTCTGATTAATATAGTTTAATGTTATTGGAAATAAATTTAATAAAAGCACGTATAATTTGGGGATTAGGGAAAAATAAGAGGAGATGACGGACATTAATGGATAAAGGGTTTTTGGATGTTCAATTTTGTAATAACTTTATCAAAAGAGGAAATATTATTCAAAGGGCAATTTAAAAATATGTGATCTAACGTACCATCATCCAGCCCACAATCACACAAACTGTCCCGGACCCTCCCGGACCCTAATTTTATGGAAAAAAACTGGAGTACAGCAGTGGCCAACACGGATTCTGCATTATTATAACGGATGTGACGGTTTTGGATGCTTCTTTGTATTTATAATTATGATTGTTTAATTATTGCCTCTAGAGCACTCATGGAATCAGAAAAGATAACTGCTTTTGTAATAGCTGAATAAGAGGAAATAAATAAACACGCTACCAAAATGGAGGGCACTGGAACTGAAGGAATATCTGGGAGTTGGAATTATATACAGCAATGCCTGTTTTACCGTCGTTAGTCAATTTAAAAGCGTCTGTATAACATTTGAAGTTATCAGGCCAGTTGTTATTAACAGTCGAAAGAAAATGGTCATTAGCATTGGTGGTGTCTATGTATAAGTCTGATTCTGAGTATGATTTATTCCAATATAAGTGATCTTTGGAACAAAATTTAGAATTTCATACGGACATGTGAGTGGGAATTTATTACACTGAGGAATGGGAGAATTGTCTTCCACATTCCGGATATTCCTAAATGAATTAAGGATCAAAGGGGGGGGGGGGTCTTTATGTTTCCAATAATCGCTTTGTCTACATTAATTATCTTGTGTGGAAAGCTTAGAAAGAACTATGTGATCACTAAGAAGATATGCCTTGTACATATATTTATCGGCTAGGTATTGTCTACGGAGAAGAAGGGGAGGGTCGCCACTCTCAACTTGCAGTGCGTTGGTAGGAGTGGATCTCATACAACCTAGTACAATACGGGGGGATTTCGACTGAATGGTTTCCAGCTTGGCCAATGCAACCTTACTACAGGGTTCCAGGAGGAAAGACCCATAGTCCAGTAAACTTCTTATTGTAGCATTGTATACGAGTTTACCCGCTAGAGCACGTAGCATATTAAAGTTCTTCTCACATTTATTGATGATATAATTGAGATGAAAGACACCAGATAATTTACGGTCCAAAATTACCCCAAGGAATTTCACATTATCCTCGACCTTGATCAGGGATCCTTCAATTTCAAGGTGGACATATGGATTTAAACGTTAACGCGAGAAAACTACAACGGAGCTTTTAGGAGCTGGCAAGCTAAGACCATGAGATATTAACCACTGATTTAGGGAGATATGGGATATTTGCAATGGATTCCGTAGCAAGTTCCACGGTCGAGGTAGGAATATATAAGCATAGGTCAAATTTGGCAGTCGTTATTAAGGGAGGATCAGAGTTGTAAATACTGTATAAAAGAGGACTTAGTACTGAACCCTGGGGTAACCCACGCCAAACAGTTCTGCATAGCTATTCACAACGCTTCGATTCGATTTTCGATTCGGAAAGTCGTATGTCTATCTCGTTCGGTTTCGTAATGTCAAAAAAAGATAGACATACGACTTTCCGAATCGAAAACCGAATCAAAGCTTAGTGAATAAGGGACCAGCCCGCGTAGCATGGCAATTCTATCACTACTCTTCAAGACACGACAAAGCTCTTTTCTATACAACTTGACATGTCTTAATGTCTTGACATGTCTTAATGTCTTGACATGCCCGAGCATGCGGCGACCCATCGACTCGAGTTTGTACGAAGACAAAGACATAGAATGTCTTTCCATAGCAACGGACAAACAGCTAGTGACATTGAGGATTTTGCACTCAGCATCTGCGATCTAGAAGATATTTTTTCAGATTGTTTGTTGATATTATGTTCATCACCATAAAATAGATCACAGGATTCTTGCTTCCCTGTAATCTCATATCATCTATAACAATCTCATGATTTGTATCTTATAATATCCATCAATGTTCAGTTGGTAAGAAAATAGTTTCTTACAAAGTTTTTGTTGTTTACTTAAAAATAATGTTACATGGGTGGTGGTTAATATCAGGCAAGGTGAACGATGATATTACAATTTGTTTGAAAGAAAAAAGATGCACCCTCCAGATTATTACAGCTATCATAGGACGCATCGTGTGATTGCCATTACTTTTATGACCTACTACGGTGCCGGGACATGGACGCTCACAAAGGAGACAGTCCACCGAGTACAAGTGGCACAAACAGCCATGGAGCGAGCCATACTCGGCATAACCCTCTTAGATCGAGCCGTCATCGGACGAAAGTCGATGCGTCGGTCGAGGCGGTGCGCCTCAAGTGGACCTGGGCAAGAGCAAGGCTTTGACTGAGTGGTGGCCAAGGTTTGGCCAAAGACACCAAGGCCGTCCTAAAGCTCGTTGGGTTGACGATAAAGTCGCGGGAAACACCTGGATCAGGGACGCACAGAACCGGGAAGTGTGGCAGAAGAAAGGGGAAGCCTATAACCAGCAGTGGGTGATTCCGGGCTGATAATATGATGATTGATGATGATGTATGCTAGCCACTTGTGAGCACATAAAAGTGCAGCACACCAAAGCACTCGACAACCACCCTAGAAAGCTATCGAATGCAGTCGCTGTGGCCGAAATCGGCTTGATGGCATTATCATCAAAGAACTCGTTTTCCGGGATATCGAAAGCCCCGGTTAAAGCTCGTACAGCGTTTCTTTTGGCATAAAAACTGAGGAGGTAACGACGGTAGGACCCCGACATGTTTTTAAAAACAAAATAGCTTACAAACACAAATTATATTTATAAAAATAATCTTGTCTAGGTCTGATGTGTTGTAGACTTTTTGACATTCGTTGCCAAGAAACGATTCCTACAACCAGTGTCAAAAGTAGACAAAAAATTGTCGCCATGCTCGACGTTGAAGACTTTTATCGCTAAAGAATAGAAACCTTTCTTTTCCACATGTCACACATCGCCATGCTTCATCTGTCTGCATCTGTCATTTTGTCGATTGTCAGTCGACAAAACCCGTTTCTACGGCGGCCATGCTACGCGGGCAGGGGTCATATGATTCTCCTGGAACATGGAGTTTAATACTACGTCCAGCCAACAAGTTACAGATACAGTTAAGTACCTTTACCGGGATACCCAGCTGTCGTAATCTACTTCTGAGTACGGAAAGAAGGACACTGTCGTAAGCTGCTGAAATGTCTAGAAAGATCGCTAGAACAGACTCACTTTTGCTGAAGGCAATCCGGATATCGGTCATAAATATACCAAAGCTATCTATTGTACTAGCTCCCTTTCGAAAAACAAATTGAGATTTAGCTAGAAGACCTCGGCTTTCATCCAACCACTCTAACCTGTTTTTAATAAGGTGTAATCAATGGGTCGAAAGTTATCAGGGCAATCAGGTTTACCTGGTTTTAGAATAGGAATTATCAGCTGCGTTTTCCAAGTATCAGGGATATGAGAGAGAATAAAACATGCGATGATTAATGATAAAAGGTATTGGCGACTGCGGGACCTCCATTTTTTTTTTAAATTAATATGGATGGCCATCTATGCTCGGGGCAGACTCGTGTACGTGTTGTAGCACTGCATCCAGTTCGTTTAACAAGAAGGGGGCATCTAAGGGGTCATTGGAAATTTTCCCCTCGAAGGTGAGGGGGATTCTCCCAAAAGAAGAGCGAAAGGGGGAGCCAGTTTGTTAAGGAAAGGTTCTCCAGTAATTTCAGTTCTGACATTGCAGAACTGAAATTACATTTCAGAAATGAGGAGTTTCGGACGGAGCATCCACATTTAAATCGTTTGAAATTTTGCCAATCAAGTGAGGAAGGGGTTGAAGGGAAAAGTGAATAGCAGAATTTCTTCCATCCTTCATTTTTTTTTTAGTAGACGCCTGGATCTCGCACCATTCCGGTTGAACTCAATCAGGTTTTCAGTGGACATATTTTGAGCATAATTAAGTTCCGCTTCATTTCGAGATTTAACCATGTTGGTACTTTCCCAATCCCACCAGGGGGGAGATGATAGTTTTCCAGAGGCTGATTTTTTAAGTGGTATGCTGCCATCCGCGGCTGAAGACATTTTTTTTGACATTACGAAATCGAGCGAGATAAGACATACGACTTTCCGAATCGAAAATCAAATCGAAGCGTTGTGAATAGCTATGCTGGTGTGTCCGTATTTGCAGCACCCGAAACACAGTGAGAAAATTATAGGTTTCTACTGGAAGGGAATTGAAGCAGCAGAAAACTCGATCCGGAAGGCTCTGACCATCAAATGTGATAACTACGCTTGATGTAGCAATCCATTCCGATTTCCCATCATTGGTAACTCTACGGTTCAATCTCCTCACCTTCAACACCTTGCCAAGTGGGGACTTCTGGGGACCTAAAATGGCACGATAAAAATTTAAAAATTCTTAAAATGGACCTTATGGTTATGACCATAAAGTCCATTTTAAGAATTTAAAATTTTTGACGTGATTCATAATAACATTCTGCTAAAGCGGCCATTTTAGACCCCCAGAGCATCCAAGACTTCAATGTCAGTCCAATCAAAAGGGACGCCCCTCACAACACCCATCCTGGTGATGTTGAAAGCGGGAATCATCAGAGTGAAACCTTTTTGTTTAATTGATTCATTGTCGAAATGCATTGACATCTTTCGGGCCCTTGAACTCTACTGATACCCTGTTTCTTCTTATTCTCTTTATACCACACATCTACAATATTCACGATATTTAGTTTCTGTACTAATTGACCGAATTTTATAGAATGGAGGGTAGTGCCAGACGCTGGATCGAACTCGAGAAGAGATGCGTAAACTAAAAATGGTTCTCTATCTAAATGCGAGTACTTGGTGCGTGAGATCAACTACGGGGCCGTGACCCGGTCACGTTTAGTCGCTGAAGCATTATCGTCCGTGACATTAGTAGAGTCGTTGTGGAGATGATATTCACAGCATTTCCTCTTTTGTGAAGCTACTTCAAATTCCATTGTCTCAAATTGAGACAGTGGAGCCGTCAGAATAGGTGCATGTGGGAAAAGATCTTGCGATTGTAGCTAACTGGGATGGGGGGGTCTGGCGGGCGGCACGGAGGCCGTTCGTCATCCACCATTGTCACTTAGCACAGGCCAGTAGAGAATAAAATAAATAGAAAGATTTAAAACTTACCAAATGTAAGATCACATACACAAACACAAATAAACGAAGGTGAATTCATTCCGGGGTAGTCAAGTATTTCTCTTGATAAATAGTCTTGCCGAGTTATGTCAAGGTTTATATTGGAGACGTAAAAAAAAACCACTACTTGTGACGGTACATGACTTTCTTATTGACTATCTGATGCTTTCATCGCAGGAATTAGAGAGATTTTCTTTGGACACACAGGTCAGCAGTGTGAACCTATCCAATGTAATAAAACCATATAAAGATGTATTAGACAAACCGAAACATCAGTATTGATGTAGCAACATACTCGAAATTTGTGAGCAGTTTACATTTTTAGACAGGCTATACTGATGGGTCACAGGAAGGTAATGAGTTGCGATGGGCTGTTTTTGAACCGCAAACGAAGTCATCTATAAAGTTTAGATCATGTGCCAAAGTCTCAGTAATGTACGTTGAATTACAAGCAATCTCAGAAGCTATCCCATGCATACATACAGTCATTTGGATCAGGTAATTAAGTAATACTGACAGATTCGAGGAGTGCTCTGCAACACCTGGCTCAATTCGAGATACACCAATAGCCTATGAAATTCTGGACACCATTAGTAAGATCCGAGACAAAAGAATTGTTATTCAATGGGTACTATCCCATTTTGGCTTGTATGGAAATGAGGAAGTAGATCGCTTAGCAAAAGAGGCTATCACGGAACGAATATCCGTTGGATGTTTTCCTCTATTTAGTGACCTCTTGTATCAAGTTCGCAGAAAGAATACTTTAATGAGAGATTGCTAAGTAAGGGAATTTAGTATAAAACTATTCAGCACAGCCTTTCCCGCCTTCCTTGGTTTGTGGGCACAGATATGCAACGAAAAGACATTGTTACTGCTTTCAGACTGCGTTCAGGACATGGTCTGTTGAATAGCTTTGACTTTTTAATGAGAAAGACTGATTCATTCAATTGTTCTGAATGTGATAAGGTAGAGGATTCCACTCAAATTTTAGCGCAATGTGTCCGTAACGGGGTTGAGAGGAGTAACTTTTTCGTAGAAAATTGTCTAAAATCTATTGATAATAGGCGATAATAGTATTTTGGCTGCGCCCTTGTACAGGACAGCCAAAAAACTATACAAAATTGTAAATTTAGGTATTAAGCGTAGATAGACATAGAATGCCCCTTTAAGGGTGGCATGGTCATGCTGATCAAACCCTCTTTAAACTAATAAATAAATAAAAAACACAGGATGAGCACAAACACGTAAAATACACCAAAAAACCACCAAAAAAGCAGAGAAATGGCCAAAAATCAGTGCGAGAAACAAAGACATACAAATCTTTACGAGCGATAGACGTGACAAGACGAAGAAAGTCGTAATCCAAATACTTATTATGTATTACTTGTTAACAAATCGTTCTGACTAGTGCCAAACGCCCGCTTGTCGGTAACGGTGTTAGGTAACGTTCGTATGTCATAATTGAAATGTTCGGGGTCAAAATGTTTGTATATTATTCCCAATGTCCGCTTTAAACCTCATTCTTTTAAGTCTCTTTGGCGATAAACAAAACCACATGTACTAACACAAACGCCTTGACAGTTCCCTTGTTAGTTATTTATTTTCCAAATGTCATGTCATTGTGTGATGTGATGTGACAATGACAAGACATTAAATATTTTTTTGTCAGTTTCGTTTGGTTTCGTTCAATAAAAAAGAAAAAACAAAAAATGATATGTCGTTCCGTTCCTAGCAGTAATTTACCAAGATCAGCACCATCTATCCAGCGACTAGGAAAGAGTTAAAAAGAAAATCCCTCATCGATAATATTATTGATATTGCTGTTTTCGAATCATTATATTTATACAAAGCATCATAAATAATACTGTTTTTATTTCTATATTTTATTCTATTTTTCACAAATAAAAGCGAAGTTACATGTATTATGTATGTATTATTAATGCTTGAAGTACCCCTCCAAGAAACTTCAAATAGGAAAGAATAACCATTTCTAAGCTTCCCAAATTTGGTCTAAAATAATGCTATTGGGACGGTGTTTTTACCGACATAACTAATAAGAATCCTCATCATGTCATCTCAAGCATTTGAATAAGACCAAAATTACCCTTTACACTATAAGCGGTCGAAGGAAATCGACGCAAAACGATTACCACGTATTCAGTACATCATTCTGAAACAGACATTTTTTATCGAAAATTAAAAAAAAAAAGGCCAGACCCTACTCCCTAACGAACGCTTCGTTCGTATATTTGGATCTATCCGTCTCTCTCACTCACACTCATCTGCAGACGTGCGCGAGAGAGACGGATAGATCCGAATATACAGACGAAGCGTGAGAGAGTAGGGCCCCAGGGTCGCCCGGTCGTCACTTTGATCGTCATCTTGTAAGTATTGCACTTTTTGATACGTGGTAACCGATTGTACGTCGACATCCCTTCCACCCTATATAATTAAACTCGGCATTTAATTTATTGGATTTATTCAAAATCAAAGCATTTATTTCAAGTAAGCCAGTAGTTTGTTTCGACAATTCAAAAGTGCCTGTAGCACTTTTGAATTGTCGAAACAAAGATGAAAATTAAATGAAGTTACAAACCCAGTCACAAGACATAAAAACTGAGAAAGTACTGTGTAGTTGCCCATTCCCTAGCGTAGATCTCTATGGAGACGAACGGGCAATAATTAAAAGGGATGTTCAGAACATATTGACTAGGTCTGGCTTCAGGAAAGGGCTGTTTTACCACAAATGTGCAAGTCAGTAAAGTCAATGATTTAATACTTGTAGTGTCACCATCACAAAAATACTCTTCAGGTGTCAAGGTGTTAGATGCAGAGAAAGCAGCTTAATAACACCTCGAAGACAACCAAGAATCAATAACTTTGCACAACCTGGGAATCAAACCCCATGACCTCATGCCGAGCATTAGCGCATTTAAACATATTCAACTCAACATTATTATAGTAGGAATGCAATTTTAACTTTAGCACACCTGTAATAATGTACAGATTAAAGGTTGATAAATAGCAATAAAATGCCATTTGTGTATGGATACTGTCCCTAAAGATACCTTCAGAAACTTCATCACAGATGACCGCCTATAAACATCCACCAGAATTCATCTGGTTATACATAATTACTGCTATCTGTGCAAAGCTGGGTCTATAAATATTAAAATAGAATACCTATATGCCAGTTACTAGTATACTTGAGGGAGGTTTCTGCTTGGAAACGTTTTCGGTAAGGGCCTTTGTATTTTTGATGCAGCACACCAGAACTTGCTTCATTCCATGGGAATTTACTTGGCACTGAATTTTTTTTCAACACAACTCTGGCTGAAATAATAATTAAATAAGTATAATGTTGTAGTGCTCCTTAACCAGTAACTAGTTATTCAAAAGTTATTTTTGATGACGCAAGTATTAAATTAAAAGCATTTTTAAGTTAATCAAATCAAGCACTGAAACAATAGCTATGCAATGTAACTTTATATCGTAAATATTCTTACGTGTTTTGAATACAGACTCCTTCGGTAGCTCATAATCATCCGCTGTGAAGTGGCTTTTACAAACAATGCTGTTCTTTGTTGGAATATAGTTATCTCTGCAAATGGCTTCAACCCACTGTTTTAATCGATGTTTATCGCTTAAAGGGAATTTATGCCCCGGTGTTTTATTTGCACACATAGGCACTGCACAACATGTTGGCATTCTATGACGGAATTTTCCTTTGTAATGCTTGAAAAGATAAATAAAATTTCGAAAAATACAACACGTGCGGCATGTATTTTGACAGTTGCTTGGACCTGACGCTGCAGTGCTGCCATCTCACGCACACCTACACCATTACAGAAAATCCTCTGTCATGAACAGAGAACCATAGATAAAGAAACACGTCACACGAACAAACTCAACCAACACGGGCATAGAGTTCTACGAAGTCTAAGGCAGTGTTGCCAACTCAGTGGATTTTCCACTAGTTCTGGTGGTTTAGACGATCAATTTTGCATTTAGTGGCTAGTGGATTTTTCTAATGACTGATTGCTTCAGTTAGTGTTACCACCAAAACCACCAACGTACTGGGCTACGAGTTGGAGTGTAGCACAGAACACTATTACTCCTAGCGCTACGGTGCGAGGACTTAGAATTTTTTTGCCACAAAAGATATTTTCGCAAATAGTTTATTTTGTCGATTCTATCGTTTAAAACACCTAACTAAAAGGCGTTTGTCGTAAAAACGATGTCGAAGGGATCCATAGGTTAGGTTAGGTTAGAACTGTGACCAACTACGCTACCTCGATATTGGTCGCAAAATTTTTATAAATTTTTTTTCATAGTGCCCAGGACGACCGACTGACCGGGCTACGTGGTGGCCCCCGACCACCGTAGGCCTAGGCGCAGGCCTGTGGACGGTGAGCTAAGGTCTAGCTCGCCGTCCGTCTGACTTATGACGACAGGCCGTGTCGACGGCGCGTTCGTGTTCCACGCGCGCCTAGAGGTCCATTTCTCATCCAAAAAAAAAAAGGGTAGCCCGCGAAATTCAAATTTTCTTGCGTTTTTTGCAATTTGCAGGCCAGTGCTAGGTTGTGTTGATTAAAATATTGCTCGCGACTGTAAGACGTATGTAGTTATAGAATTATAATCATCAAAATCATCAATACAACCCTCCAAGAGCATAAAGGTGCAGAAATGACCTTGACCTTGAAAAACTCTACGGTAGCCCGTGAAATTCAATACAACCCTCCAAGTTCATGAAATAGTCATTCAATCGACTTTCATGAACTTGGAGAGTTGTATTGATAATTTTGATCATTATAATTCTGTAACTACATACGTCTTACAGTCGCGAATCATATTTTAATCAACATACAACCTAGCACTGGCCTACAAATTGCATAAAACGTAAGAAAAATTGAATTTCGCGGGTTACCTTGGAGCATCCACCTTAATACAATGGACTGGGTTTACAAAAATGTTTGTGTAGATAACGTATCGTTGAAACCGTGCGCGGTTCATATCCATGAGTAATACCAAATGGCTGTCAAGCAGAACCGGTAAGACGCGCAGTCTGCAAATATAAGTGCAATCGGGCAATTCAGCATCAAGAATCCTTCGTTAGCCATACTTATAACAATATCGCTAGATAACTAGAAAGAAACGGATGCTAGAGTACGAAAAATTAAATGGTTTTTGAAAATGCTGCCACATACCAAAGTTAACAACGTTATCAAATTCCGCGGAGCCACTATACCTACAGGAAAACTAGCATTATATTTTATTTGGCAATTCTGTGATATTTTACGATTTATAAAATATTATTAATTTATATGTATTCTTCTTAACACTAACTACACCTCACTACATATACGTTTGGCTGTTGCGAATTGTATCGCAACATCAATAATTTAATTTGTCTCATTCATATAATAAACTAGAAAAAAATATTACTTACCTGTATTACATGAAGCTTCCTGTTGTTGTTCAGCGTCCGATGTCGATGCAGGCTTTTTAGTCCAAGGAAATACACTAGGCACGGCACCTTTCTTTAAATGACGACTTATTTGTTGACGACCTGAAAATCGTATTTTTTTTCTACAGTTCTCTTTGATTTTACGGTAATGGTTAATCGGTAAATTCATAGCGATAATGAGTCAGTACTTACCCGTATAAGCAGACACACCAACATAATCCGATTCTTGAAAGTGTGCTCGGCACAATCTGATTGTGTCGGTCACAGGTTTATTTCTTCGCATGGCTTTCACCCATTTTTTTCTCAACTTTGCGTCTCTCGGAAATAAATGCACACCACCGTTATTACAACCAGGAAGGGCACAATTAGGCATTTTATTTTTATTTTCGAATAAACAAATACGAAACGCTGCGAACTACTGTCAGATAATAGCCGTGTCGCAAGCACGACACCTAGCGGAAGGAAAACACAATGAAAATAACAACAACGTCATTAGATTCTGTAAGTACTTAATCGATTTATTACAATTTTTCCTACAAACGATATCGATGTTGGATACATTAGACGTTGATGATGATGGATTTACAGTTTTTTTTGCGGGAGTCAGCCAATCAATCAGTCAGAGTCACACAGGCGCACAGTAGCCACCACGTTATAAATCCATAAACCATGGATTTAGTAAGTACCCAACCATTTAATTATGATGTTGTACTAACAACATTAAAATAATAACATTGTATTAACAATAACATTATAATAATACTGTAGGGCTTGAGACAACTTCAGATGGTTGAATGTAAAGCTTTGTAACAAAAAAATATTCAAGATTTTGAAAAACAGACACTTGACCTTGACATACTTTACTTTGTTGCAAAACGATCATTTTTTTTCGCGTCAAATCCAATCCATAAATGAAAATGCCACATTGTGGATTGCAATTATTTTATAATGATTATAAAGAATTTTAGTACATAAAACTTTGAAATAAATAGGTCAGGTTGAGGAACACTACTTTTTTATTATTTCAGCTAACATGCGAAATACCTACTCGTTACGGTGGTCTAAATAATTGTCAGAACCTAGCCATAATCATATGATGTTATCACGATAACACTAATTATAGCCATAAAATTAATTCTTGGCGCGAAATTAACGTCGCGCGTCATAAATAATGCCGCCATCTTAGTTTTAGCAAAATTATATATTTCATCATAGGTGCACGCTCTGAATAAGGAATCCTATGGAACTGCCATACCTACGAAAAAAACGTGCATACCTACGGTAACCAAACATGGCCGCCAAGTGTTGTACTAGTCTCAGCTTTTCATCAAAAGATATCGATAAAACGTACATATCGAAAAAGTTTTCTCTATAACTTTTGCGCACCATTGTACTCATTCCATTTCATAGGTCGCTTATTGTTTTGACCTTTGTGAGATGAAGAAGGGCGAAAGAGAACGGCAGAAAAGAATTATCGAATACATGCACAAATTAAAATATTTTTTGACCAGCTATCGAAAACACATCTTTTATTAAGGAATCAATCAACCAGCAATCTCTCAAAAAAAATCAGCTGATCCACAAATCTGTGTTCACGAAACTACTACTATTACAGCTGACTTTAATGAATTATCGATTTCAGGGTTGGTTCCTAGTAAAAGTTGTACATTATTATGAGTTCAATTACCCGTTTCCGGCTTTTATGTCAATTGGATTGCACTTTGTATAGGGAAACTTAATGAAAACATCAAAAACAATATTTAAAATATTTAATGAACACTATAAAATAACCACGTTTAGATCATGTTCATGCATCCGTTTCAGTCATGTTTCTACTAAATTATTCGCTAAGTAGGTATTGGTAGGTAGGTGGGTGGGAGGTAGGTGGTAGGTGGTTGGTTGGTTGGTAGGTGTTTATATTTTTTTATATTCATTCATTCATTTCGAAACAGTATTATTTTGTTCAAATAATTTCTACAAGATATCGTTTCGGTGTTTTTCTTTCCAAAATACCTAAACTTTACCAAATTTTCATTTCCAATGGCTTCTAACCATATTCTTTTCTTTGCTTCATTTCTAGGTAACCTGAGTGTAAAAAATACAAAGTCAGTCGTGATTTAAAAAAACTATCGATTACTCCTAAAGCTTTCAGCAGCACATCACTATGAACAAAATAAAAACAATGATCAAAAACCCAAAATATCAGTTTAAGCTAACTAAATTACACGCGGATTAATTATACAGATCAATTTCGTATCAATTTAATGACAGACTACATAATTTCACGTATTTCCAGGCTTTTTTTAACATTTTAAATAAATTTTAGGTTACTCACTTGTGAAACGACAAATTTGACCGATTTTGGCTTTTAGACACACCACAACCCACAACAGCGCACTTAGGAGGCATCGCAATTTAGCGTCTTTTCACTGTTATAAATAATATAAGCACAATTTCATTAAATTGAGAAAAAATAGTTCAACAGCGAAAGTAAACAAAGGCAAACTCAATTGTAATGTACTCTGTGACAGTAACCAAACATGGCGGATTGGCACGCAGAAACATTCTAGTGACGTCACATGTTAAATGTTGCCAAAATCAGCAAAAACAAATATATTGTCGTCCTGCTTTCCTTACGCGAGACAATTTAGGTTAGAAAGAAAAAACAATATTTTTGGTATTGCTACATCGATTTCACTAACAAATGTATAGGCATTGTATATATAGTAAATTACGGCAACTCCATAGTATTCTTACCTCCATGGGTGCACGGTGCACGTATATGTCAGTCATTCGAGCGCCAAAAGATCCAAGTAGTACTGACAACATTAGAAAAACAATAAAAAAACATTCCCCTTTTACGTCATAATTCATTCGTTGGATTTGGTTGGGGTGGGTTCGATGTTTAACCATATTTTGACCAAAGAGCTCATGGGCGCAGTATATTATTGTTTGTAACGCTAGATCATAGGAACCTTCGAAGACATCGTTGTTATTAGGTCGAGGGCTCCACTGCGGCAGCGCTATCCGCCCGGGCCAGTGAATGTCTTAGAACACCTGCTGTGCACCACAGCACCAGTATTCGTTCTTTTACTATGAAACAAGTAACTTACTTGAAGTTTTCGGCTTCGTAACACGAACCCCGCTTGTCCCTGATTGTTCAACATTACTGGAAAAAATCGATGGAACGGCTGATTTCTTCAAATATCTGTGAAACGGAGACTTCCCTAAAAGTTACGACGGCGATGTTGAAAAACACATTTTATAAAAAGTAAAGAAAAATACTAAATATTTTATTGTCTATTGTCCATACCTGTCGTTAAACACACATCAGCATAATCACTCGGCTGGAAATGATCATAACATAACCTCGAATGTTTAGATGCCTTAAAATTTTCTTTGTTTATCGCTTTCTCCCACAATATTCTTATGCTAGGGTCTTTGGGGAATGTGTGTGACCCCATGTTGCGGCAACCTGAAGCTGAACATCTTGGCATTTTAAATAAACAAGTACGTTTTCAGGGTTTTTTAAGAATTTTGACACAAAACAAGGTCTCAAGCGTTTACAACGCTACCAAGCGGCGAAACGGAACAGCGTAGACTTCAAAAGTAGGCGAAGCGAAGATCATTAGGAATTATTGCCATACGTATAAACTAGTGATGTGAAATCGAATTTAGGAAGTAAAAGCTGCACAAACGGCAAAACAACAGGTGGTTATTAAAGAGCACAAAAGCTAAAAGACCTAAATAAAGTAAAATAAGTACTGCAAAGCACCTTTTCTTCCATTTTATTAAAAAATAAACATCAACTTTTATTTTACAATGAAATAACATTTTACCATCATTTAACCTTTTATAGCCTACTGAAACCTGAAACTGTCAATCTCTAACCTGTCAATGTCAAATTTCCACATTGTTTTCTAATACATCAATGAATGTACATGTGATCATTGTGATCGTAAAGTTAACATATTTTATAATATTCCAATTACCATGGATGAAACTACGCCAACAGTTAGTTTGATATCATGTATGCACTTTGTACGCCGTGGCGTGGCTAAAGCAGTGCCAGAAAAGGTATGTGAGCCTACATTCGGGTAACAACAGTTCCTGCTGGATTAATCTTAGTTTTTAGCAATATCTCTATGATTACAGATAGAATTAACAGAGAAAGAGTTGGAGAAAATTATCAAACAAACAGCTGATGATTTGCGGTAATTACCAAAAGTGAAATAATGTACTTGCAATAGATTTCTAGAAGTAAACAATATGTTATTTATGTGACAATCCTCGACTTACAGAATAGCAGAGGCCGGTGAAGATGAAAGTGATGAAGAAGGTGAAGCTAGTGCAGCTCCAAGAGACCCCCCGGCTGATCCTAACGATGAGTTCAACTTTGAGAAGTATGATGAAGAGGATAATAGTAAGTATTCGGTACCTTATTTTCATGTTTTTAAGAAAGGATATTTTGTCCCATTAAATCAAACACAAAATATCCAAGTGTGCCTATCATACTTTGGCTCGGATACATTACTGTATCTGTCTTACACTTATTGTTTGCCAAAGCTTGTGTTATGTATAGAGATAGGCCTGAGTATAGTTTCTAGACTTGCAGCACTGCTGCACAAGTGTGTTCTAAAATATTAAAATATGTTTCAATATATGAAATACATAATGAAGTTTACATTTTATTGTGGTTGAATTACCTTTATTTATTTCTTTACACATTAATTACATTTTTAAATATTCTATCTAAAATAATAAAAAGAAGAATGTTGAAAAAATAGTAGCCCTCCGGTGTCGGAAACAGCATTTATTATTACATACTTATATTATACAACTTCCTTCCTTTGCATTTCAATGGACTCAAATAATATCTAACCAGTATGTAGGCACCTGCACAGCCACCTCTTTTTATGCAACTTCTTCTTGTTGATGATATCCCTTTTTAGGGTTCTGTAGTCCTGACAAGGAACCCTCATAGTTTCGCCATGCCCGTCAGTCTGTCCGAGGTTTTGCTAAGAGATTGTTAATACTAGAAAGCTGTAATTTTGTAGAGGTGTCTATATCAATAATGCCGACAAATTGGTAAAATACAATTCAGGAAAATTTAGGGTAGCTCCCCTACATGTGAAGTTGGGATGAATTTTTTTCGTCGTCTACCCCATCATGTGGGGTATCGTTGAAGGGGTATCGTTGAATAGGTCTTTTATAATGACTTAGGGGTTGCTAATACTACTTTTCGATGTATTGCTCCATTTACGAAATATTAAACTTTAAAGTGCAATTTTTTTTTCAATATATGAACTTTAAAAGGAAAACTATAGCGGTTAAGATAACTTTATTAGTTTAGCAGTAATAGTCGTTGAACTAGGGTGTTTGATAATTTTGTACCAAATACAAAATCCTTAGAATAAATCCTATAAAGTGACTAAGATGAAGTGGGTGCTTGTTTATAAAGACTTGCATTGAAAAAAAAAACAACTAAAATATAACGGGCTACTGCGGAACCCTACACTGCGCGTGGCCCGACACGCACTTGGCCGGTTTTTTTAATTAAATCAGTTTCAACCAGAACTCTGCCACCTCAAAGGCATTGGTGGTGGCCTCGGACAGGACTATGCAACTATTTCCTATATTATTTATATTATGTAACTGTTTCCTATAGAGGTGATCTACAGAACAGAATACCTCCTAATACCAACTACCAACTTCTTTCGGTACCCTCATCATCATTCTCCTGGCTCTGATACCCTCACCTATGACTTCTTCTTTTATACTTCTCTATTAGGCTGCCTGTCCACTGGAGCGGAGAATACAAGAGAGTGCGGGATAGGGTTTAGATTTGATGCAATTATAGAAAAAAAAAACATGACAAAAAAAGAAAAAAAAAACATAAAACAAAACAAAAAAAAAAAAAAAACCCATAGAGGTTAAAATTTGCACAGCACCACTCAATACTCAATACTCAATACTCAATACTTTTATTGCATTCCACAATGTGAACTTAGGTGGTAGGTACATAGGAATATACATACAGTAGTTTTAGAGCATTGTGGGCCCTGTCGGGCATAACAAAATACAAATTAGGAGGAGGGCTATTATAAATTAGTATTAGTTTACAACTTCAATATTTATCTACTCATTCGTTTTGTGAAGGGCTTACAACTAGGTACATAAATTGTGTCATATAATTTTTACTACTTATATATTGGATTTATACATTAATCCCACCCACCACTCCACTCCTCTTCTCTTCTCCACTCCAGTGGACAGGCAGCCTTACTCGGCAGTCACCTCCTGCCATTTCATACTTCACACAGTCCATCCATATGTTTGGTACAATATTACTAATGAACACTATTTTATTATAATGTTATAAATTTTGTTTGCAGTCAACCCCGTTGGTATTGGTACTGTGGCAACCATGCCAAACTTAGGTGATCTAAGTGACAATGTTCAGATAAGGGTAAGTCATATGTACATTGAAAATTAAATAACACTAAGTGGAGCCTGTGCCTGTTTTTACTAACATAAGGCAACAACTTATTGGATGCTTATATTAATGCACGACGTTTTCTATGCCTGAGTTCCGAGCCGAAATAAGATATATCTAAAAACGCGCTATTATTATGTTCACTCGCTGTGCTCCACGGTTTCTCTGTTTACTTGGCTCCTATGACTCGCAGCGTGATAGCTATATAATTGAAAGAGAATATTTCAAATCTTACTGAGGTCTAGAGATTAGAGTGTTCAAACAAACAAACAGACTCTTTATCATATAAGTATAGATTAAGGTTTCGCCTAGTGAATTTAAAACCGCTTTACTTCAAATACAGTTTGAAAGTAATTTAATAAAATCAAGTTGATCAATCAATTTCTTTTCAGACCGAGGGACCGGACAGTGACGAGGAAGATGACATAATTAAACCTAATGACAACCTCCTTCTAGTGGGACACGTAGAGAGTGATGCCAGTGTCTTAGAAGTATACAGTAAGTATGAGATATCAATATTCCCACATTGGGATCATAAAAATCCTTCACTCTTAGCGCACCAAAATCCATTTCAGCACTAAAAATCCCTTTCCTAATCAAAGCGCACTTAACGTAAACGAAAACTTCTACTACATTTTATAGCTACTGATTACTTTCATTTTCATTTTTCCTTTATGTTATTATGTTTCCATAAGTTCTCTTTTGTGTGTACGTAAATGATAATGTACTATCGAGGACACTCCCGCCTGATCACCACTAAGCTAATTTTTGCTTGCTCTTTAAACATAGAAACGCTCTCTATCCCCGCCCCGTTGACTTTATAATAAATAATTAATGAAAAAAATACCGATCGGCGACACATGCCAAACGAGAGTTATTGTTATTTTGCGCGCCAAAGTTGACGCTTTCCTAATAGGCCTAAAGTTTAAGGTGGAGTGGCTCGGCGCCTCCGCATGATTTAAGCGAAAACATTTTTAACTGATCAGGCGGAAAAGACCACGACTGTACATCACTACATAGTATAAAATAAAGTCGCTTTCTCTGTCCCTATATTCCTATGTATGCTTAAATCGTTAAAACTACTCAACGGATTTTGATGCGGGTTTTTTTAATAGATAGAGTGATTCAAGAGGAAGGTTTTAGTATATAATTAGCGGGCGGGCGAAGCCGCGGGCATCAGCTAGTAAATGATGAAAGTCCTACTATCCTACTAATATTATAAATGCGAATGTTTGTGAGGATGTATGAATGTTACTCTTTCACGCAAAAACTTCTGAACAGATTCGGATGAAATTTAGCACCTTCATTACCACATGGGATACTTTTTATCGTATGATCCCGTAGGACAATTCTCCGGAAACGAAAACGTGGGCATAAGCTAATAATAATACCAGACTATTACTGTCCCACTGCTGGGCAAAGGCCTCTTCTCGCACAGAGAAGGCACAAAGCAAAAAACTAAAGCTATACATGACGTTATTGAAATTGTAGCCCAATAGACCAGAGGAGACTAAAGGTCTTAACCCAGTTACACGACGGCGGTAAGCCTGCTGACAGAGAGCTGTCTGCTAATCAATGTAAAGTATATCTAAAGAGTAATATATAAAGCCCATATTTGAATTATATTATTTTTGCCGGGTGGGAGCGGAGTCGTTTATGTGGGATAAGACCTTTACTATACTCACACGTGTGACAAAACAGAACAATGATTATTATTATATCTAAATCAATAGTTTTCTCTGTCTCGGTTCGCAGTCTACAACAAAGAAGAGGACTCATTCTATGTGCACCACGACATCATACTGCCATGGTTCCCGCTGTGTATTGAATGGCTCAGTCATGACCCATCGGATCCCAACCCTGGTAAGTTTATGAACGATGTAATAACATAAGTAATGAAAATGGCAATTTAGTAATTTAATGATAATTTTAATGAAAATGATAATAATTTATTAACTGATTTATATATTGAATGGTAATTGTAATAATAATATAATCGATCTGGTCTTTATAATGTAACTATACATATATGTTTCATAAATAATGTAAATGTTTGCAAGCCGAATGGTAAAATATGGCTGAGCTTTTATACTATGTTATAACTATTATGTATTACTTACCCATATTTGCAAAATAATATTCTATTCTATTCTATTCTAGAACTGAGCAGTATCTTAATAGAGTATCTTTAACCTTTTGACCGCTAAAGCATTAAGGCTAACGCACTCGCTGCACGCCAAGCCACAATTTCACCCAGGTACCATTTTATCACATGCGTCATTGCGTTGTTTGGCGTACAGGGCACGCGCTTGTTTGTCACGTATATGTGACTATAGCCGTCAAAAGGTTTATATAGGACAGTGAAACAATGTCCGTAAATGTATGAATAAATACTTCTTGCTGCTTACATAGACTGCTTTAATTTCATAAATAATGAGCAATTCATATAATACTGTGACAGACACAGGTTGTAAGGCCCACCGATCATACATTTCGACCTGTATCTGTGGACTCTGTGGTACTTTTATATGAAACAATTGATTTAAAAAAAAAAATCAATGAAAACCGCTATAATTTATGTTTGCTCGTCGATATCCCTTACACTTACACCATAACAGTCAGCTCAGACAGAACGAAATCCTCGCGCAATTTAAGGGCTGCATGGAAATTGGACCTTAGAACCATTGTTTAGAGTAGAAAATTGTATGAATATCGATGCGGACGTCAAGCGTCGCCACGCGCACGCTCCAGACTCGATCGTGCGTCTTTAATCAATGGTAATACGGTCCTATTTTCAATGCAGCCAGTAAATTGCTCGTGCATTTTTTACGAAAACATTTTGTAACGCTGTCGGCATGCTACTGCTTATGTAAAGCCTTTACTGTACGACATTACTGTACCCATATAAAGGGTGTAAAACACCTCTTAACGAAGCCGAAAGGCACTTGTTCTCCTCGTCATTGCGATCATTTTTTTGTTCTACACCATACCTGGGAACCTTCTGATTACGGAGATATTGGGGGTCAAAGTTACAACTTATTGGCAACTTTTTTTTTAAATACATGTTTTTAAAGTAAGATTTTTAAACACCTCCACGACCCCCTTACTATTCAATCCATCCATCAGCACAATGTTTTGGGTGCGTTACATTGAGTTCTAACACAAAACATGATTTATGACCCCAAAAGAAAAGTCCCCAGCAATAATTTTTGCGTAAAGTTACTTAGTTTGATGTACAGAATGCTTGGGTGACGGCTTCGTGATGAGGTGGTTTACACCCTGTATTATAAATACACATATTTTTCAGGCAACTTATGTGCTCTCGGCGGTATGGACCCAGTGATCCAAGTGTGGGACCTCGACATTGAGAACTGCCTGGAGCCCGCGTTCAAACTGGGCAAGAAGCCGAATAAAAAGAAGAAAACCAAACGAGTCGGACACAAGGATGCCGTGCTGGATCTGTCGTGGAATAGGAATTTTACGTAAGTACTAGCTTCTGCCAGCGGCTTCGCCCGCGTGATGTTTGATAATAGGCATGACGACAGTATCAAAAAATTGCAAATCTATTTAGTCCGTCAGTTAGAGCATTGGGAATTAATGGACATGTATTTTTTGTTTTTGTAAATCAATGAATATTGACAAAAGATAAAACGCATCAAAACTCGGGAGTGGGGGCTCGTGACGTCAGAACTAGCTAAAAATTATACCTAGGCGTGACGTATTGAGAATTTTAAAAGCGTCATATCTTAATCAATTCTGGTTTACGTAACAAAAGAAAAAACACGGGTCAAAAATTTTTTTACAATCTAACTGACGGACTAACTAGATTTTTTTGTCGTCTCGCCTATTGCCCCATGGGATCTTACTACCGGCATCAAAAGTATCCTATATTTTAACCCAAGTTATAAACTGTCTGTGTGCAAAATTTCATCCAAATCCGTTCAGTAGTTTTTGCGTGAAAGAGTAACAAACATCCATACATCCTCACAAACTTTCGCATTTATAGTAGGAAGTAGGCTCTTAGTAGGATTCATTTACTTAGGCTCATTCCAAAGCGAAGATCTCTGTATGTCCCTGCCACCCCATATAGGTGGTGGTTAACACTACAAGATTATAGACGCTATCTGTTTCTCAAGATATATCTTAAAGATCCCCACATCAACTAGAAAAGAGCTGATGATCTTCAAACAGCTGAACAGATTTTCATGAAACATGGCTAAGAACACTCGGGATAAAATTATCTATGACACAAAAAAAAAACTAAACGAAAATCGGTTCATCCGTTTGGGAGCTACGATACCACAGACAGATACACCTTAAACTTATAACACCCCTCTTTTTGAGTCGGGGGTTAAAAAAACTTTTGCACGAACTTGCAGACACGTGTTAGCAAGTGGATCGGCAGACAATACAGTTCTGCTATGGGACTTGGATCAAGGCACGCCGCACACCAAAATAGACTGCTTCCAGGATAAGGTATGTAGTCTTATCTTCATGACTCCATCATCAACTTCCTGACATTGTCCCAGGGTCAGTGCAGCACGTTTTAATCTTCCATTCTCCCATGTCAACTGTCACACTACTCTTTAACTTATTTTTTTACAACGGCGATGGCAATTGTGAAACTAATATAAATATATCGCTGGACATTACACATAGCGCCATTTAGTGCCACACTAAGCAACGTGGCTTGTGTCGTGGACACCAGATAGTTGATATACTACATAGATACTTTTTGTTTGTAAATACATAATTATACATGATAAACATCCATGACTCGGAAACAAATGCTCATCATCATGCGCCATTCGGGTCGTCAAATGTTGGCGCTAGCATAGTTTGTTCCAAGCATCGTCATTGGTAGAAAATCTGGTAATGTCATTTTATATTTCAAAATGGCTTGACCTTGGTTAGATTGGGAACAAACTATGCTAGCACCATCTGCCACCGGCCAACCCCATTTAAAATTGTTTCATTCGTCAGTTGACTTACGAAAGCATAATTCTTATTACATACCAGTCCTCTCGTTTAGTCTTCCTCAGTGAAAACTATAACAACTGTGCAATTATTATTTAAATAATAATTAATTATTATTATTAATTATAATTTGTATTTTTTTTTTTATAATATTAGAATTTTATTTTGATCTTTATTTAAAAAAATAATCTATTCATTTTTTTTTTAATTTGATGTCACTGTTCAAACCTCCTTTAGCTCTGAACTCTGAGCGATTCCTTACTTTTGCTGGAACAACAAAACTTATTTGCTGGAACACAAACAATCATTGTTTATGCCACAGGTCCAGTCCCTGGCCTTCCACCCTCTAGAAGCACAAACCTTGGTGAGCGGTTCGTGTGACGGCGCGGCGCGCGTGTCGGACTGCCGCACGCCGGGCGCGGCGCGCGCGTGGAGCTTGGCGCCGGAGATCGAGCGCGTCGTCTGGGACACACAGAACCCCTTCTGCTTCGCCGTGAGTCTTGTGTGTTACTAAAACTGATAGCTGCGGATCATGCCTTGATAACCTTTCCTTTTAAGTTTATTATTTCTTTGTAACCAACATCCAGGTTGTAAGGGCCACCGTGACACAAAACTTTTCCAAAGTATTCTCTTTAAATGATTCTATACCCTGCATAGAAATGTAGTCGGTAAACAAAAATAACCGGCCAAGTGCGAGTCGGAATCGTGCATGAAGTACCATCGTAATAAGGGAGCATCTTTTTATTTTATTTGTTGTTATATCGGCAACAGAAATACATCATCAGTGAAATTTTCAACTGTCTGTCAAATGAGATACAGCCTGGTGACAGACAGGCAGACCGACAGTGGAGTCTTACTAATAGGGTCCCGGTTTTACCCTTTGGGGACGGAACCCTAAACACAGCTATTTCAAACAAAAGTTCAATAAGTACTTACAAAGTCAAAACGTATGGAACAGCTATTTTTTAAATTATATCAATGAATAGAAAGTTCTCTGCCCATCGCACCTACTATTACATTTGACACTATTGTATACTGTTGCATGTTTATTTTGACTGGTCACATTGGTGCCAAAAGTATCCTTGCAGTACTGTACGATTTATGTCTCTCTTATTTTGTCTGGCCGTAGTTAATCCTACCGTTGCATACCTTTCAGATGAGTAACAACACGGGCAAAGTAGCATACGTGGACTGCAGACAAGACGAGCCGCTGTGGATACTAGATGCACATGAAAAAGAGGTCACCGGTCTTATACTAAGTGATAGAGTGCCCGGGTTGATGATCACTGTCAGTACGGATGAGAAGCTGAAGACTTGGGATATATCTGGGTAAGAAGTATTTAGTAACTTGTATCACAAGGCCCTCTCAGTGGATTTTGGTCCATATCCTCTCAATCACTTAGGAGAGGCCTTGGGAACATTATACACTTATCTTATTTAACAGTATATGATGCAAGACGGATTCTTAAGAGGGCCCTTCCCGGCCCGCTTATTGTCAACGTGAGCAAGGTCGAAATGCTTGTTGTTTCATCCAGAGCCACAGCGGCGGTATTCTTTCAACTTCCATGTCTTACCTAGCTCCGACCCCGCACTACTCGTCTCCCGCGCACCTCATACCGACTAACGCGAGGACATTGAACGAAAAATAGTGTTCGAAAATTTATAAAACTTGTTCCAGGAAATACAACACGTATTTCCTGGAACAAGTTTTACTACAAGTTTAGTTTAAAAGTTTAAAGTTTAAAAAGTTTATTGACCAATAAAAGAACAACCATAACACACAAATCGCAACAATCCTGTGATTTACGTCTGATAATACACAATTATAATTACGTATTATAAATACCTGTGTAGGTTATACGGTTGTTTGATCTTGATTCACACTGACCTCCGTACTAGTGAAAACTGTATCACGGCAGATCAGTCTTCCTCGTTCACAAACACTCGCACACTCACAATAATACAGATAACTTGCATTTAATTGTTAAATAAACAGAGATAGAGAGTTTGAAAATAACAAGTTTGAATAAGTCTTACAAGTTTGTGAAATAAATATTTGTCATTTAGAATCTCCACTACATTTGCAATCAGGATGCTTTCTGTACTTTTACAATTTGTGAGTACATTATGAACGGCCAAAGTTGAGGTAAAATTTGTGCAAAACAGACATCTTTGGAGGCCTATAATCAATTTGTTTCTACAAATTTTCATTTTTAGCTTTGATAGAAGCCTCGATATAGTGCACAAGATACCTATTAATTAAAAAAAATCGAATATAAATGTGTAACAACGGCATAATCACGTACGAGCGTTTGTCAAAATTCTCGCAAAAAGTATGGCGGGTTGGCCGCTCTTAATTCCATGACATAGTCGAAATTCTGGATACCACCATCATCTTCCTGCTACTTGGGGTCGGCGCAACACGTTTTATATCTTCCGTTTTCCCTTCTCAACCGTCCCGCAATCAGTTACACCTTGCTTTCATTCCTCACACAATCCATCCATCGTTCCCTTGGTCTTCATCTCCCTCTATTAACATTTTATTTTCATCACAGTGCATACGATAAAGCACCCTGGGTTCCCAAATGGTGACGGGTAAATCACCAGCCACAGGATGGCTGACTGTAGAACTAAAGTTACATCCTTTTACAACAAATTCTGGATTGTATTGAAATTAAAGCGCAACAAAATCGCTTACGGTCTGACTATTCCAAATATAAATAATAAAATTGAAATCATCATGATCTGCCTAGCCTTTTCCCAACTATGTTGGGGTCGGCTTCCAGTCTAACCGGATTCAGCTGAATACCAGTATTTTACATGCAGCGACTGCTTATCTAACCTTCACAACCCAGTTAGTACTGGGCAAAACAACAACGACGTTTAACTTGAATAAAATTTCTACCCAAAAAATATGTTTCATCTGAATTTTTCGCCAGTGGGAACGCGCTTAGTGTCTGATGATTATCAGGTCGGTAAACATAGATCGTGACTAAACGTGTGTAGTACTACTCCCACCCGCAGCGCTGCCCCCGTGCAGGCGTCGGAGCGCAGCTGTCGCGTGGGCGCGGCGCTGTGCGCGGCCGTGTGTCCCGACGCTCCCTACAACGTAGCCGTCGGCGGCGACAACAAGCAGAACTACATCGAGCTCGTCGACTTGAACGTTAGCGAGCAGTGTGAGTGCAAATACCTTTTTACTTTCTTGTAGACGACTAGTAGTTATTATTTTAATACCATGACCTTATTGGCGAGGTTCTTCAGAAAGGTCAGGTGCATAGCATAAAGAAAAAATACGCTAGTCTGAAACCACTCTTAAGAGGTGGACCGGGGAAGTTCTCTGTCAAGCAGCCTTGCTGGTTTTACAGTTTGAGTGGCGGCCGGTGTTATGACATGCACTTGAGATATTTCAGCTTGTTTTGGGGTCGCAACGCATCTGCAAGCCAAGATGTGCAGCACAACATGAAATGCAACATTTTCTATACATCAGAGGGCTAATTCACGTAATTTAATGACGCGCCGATGAAGTTGTAGCAGTTGCAGTTAAGCTCAAGTTCTACTGTTAAACGGTATTCTTGTAATCTTTGAACTGCGCGTAAGCTGCGCGTGAACTGCACGTCAAAAAACTTACTTGTGGCCATATGAGAGAAAAAATATTACTCACTAAATAATCGAATAGAATCGATTATATTTCAATCAATATGACGTTATTAAAATAATACCCAATACAGATTTTAGTGCTTTTTCTTACTTAATACAATACCGATCATGTTGCGTTCCGAAGCACGCACCAAAGACGCGCATCAGTAGAATGCCGCTATTGCGCTCGCGTGACGCGAACTTGACGCGAGCGTGTCTGACAGCGGTAGAGAATACGAAAAGCGTTGTTTTGATCGAAACTTAACTGCAACTGCACTGCAACAGCACTTCTTTAGTTACGTGAATTAGCCTACATGTGTAATTAACTGCGTGCACGCTACGTGCATACTCGGTGTATGGAAATAATGTTGCATTGCGGCTCTATGACTTGCTATCTGGTGACCATCGCTCAGTTATTGCCATCCTTTGACATTAAAGTAACAAGAGAACAAAGAGACCGACAGAGAACCCAAAAACTTATAAAGGCGTTCTTTTCGTAGACTTAAATAATCCTACGGCTTACTAGTTAAGTGTAGTATGAATTAACTCTATTTTTAAAGCCTTTGTGCGTCATTGTGTCATTGGTATATCACATAACAGATAGTCTGATGGAGTCCTTTAATTTGTTTCAGTTACGAATCGGTTCGCGTCACGGCCGCTAATACCGCCCCCTACACCAAGCGCAGATGCTATGGAGACATAGAATTGTTTATATTTATGTGTAAGTGTAATAAAAAACTATCAAATGTTTTTTTTTGTTTTTCTTTAAATCTGCTTTTACACATCCGTAAGGTGCTTGCGATAAGAGTAGGATGAAGTAGGCCTAAATTATTATTGTTGAGACAATGGTGTCTATTCTGTTGTGCACAAACTAAACTTAATTTAGACTATTACTATCTTTTACTAAAAGGCAGTGCGAGAAAAGGACGGCTATAGCTATGAACTAAGTTGGAGATGTCAAACTAGTTTATGCCTTGCGCTTCACCGTGTTTTTAGTCAACATGTTTTTACGTGCACTTTTCATTTGTATGAAAATATTAGTTCCAATTATATTTGACAGCTCTAAATTACGTCCGTCTCTTTCTCGTTTTATTAGAGAGAAAAAGCAATAGCCTAAATTAAGTTTAGGTTTGTGCACAACAGAATCGACACCAATGTTCATTGAAACTTGGTGTAAACTTTAAACGTACGATTTCTTAAGGCCCAGATTCCACCACGGATACGAGACGACAGGAGAGATGTGTTATAAACCACAAATATTTACTTCTCGTCTCCGGTTAGATTTAGTGTAAACGGTTGAGCAGAGAGATGTGGAGATGTCTCATATTTGTTTAGGCCAGCCTCCGCACTCCGCGGCAGCGCAAAAGGAGACGAGAAACGACGTGCGGCGAGCGCTAAACTGGGCGTGAGTAGCCCGTACACACATCTCTTCTCCGGTCTAGCCAGTACGCATCTCGGCACAGCTTCGGTGGATACACTCCAGCTTCTAAGCATCTTTCGTCTCCGCTTTGATGAAATCCGGGCCTTAGCCTTTTACCAAAACTTGGTTTTCATGCTACATTTTATGCATTTATTTTTACATAAGTATTCTAACGCATGAAGGATGATTTGGATAGAAAGAAGATCACTGCTAAGATGACAAGTAATAGAAAAGTATGGAAGAAGAAGACATGCTGCGGCGACCCCAAATAAATTGCGATATGGGCAGTAGAATGATGATGTTTCGGATTTAAAGAGTCCAGGCCTCTTATTCACAACCCCTTAAACACATTCGATTTTCGATTCGGAAAGTCGTATGGCTATCTCGCTCGATTTGGTAATGTCAAAAAAAGATAGACATACGACTTTCCAAATCGAAAATCGAATCGAAGCGTTGTGAATAGCTATGCAGAACTCCAGGAGATTGTTCCTGAAAGTGATTGGAATTGTGGACATTTACAGACACTTCATGATCCAGTCCAACAGAAACATAAAAAATAAACAACAAAATGGTAACGGTCTGTGTTGCTATCAATGGTATTTTATTAATATAATTTATCTATAATACATAATAATGTACATTTTCGAGCCCGTCACCTTTTATACCAACACATACCGTTTTAACGAACCCCGCGATCGTCCGTCATACGTTTTCCACTACAATTTGGAGCGAGTGTCGTCGCTGTAAAAAAGAAACACCATATTACTTAGGGTTTTCCAAATAAAACAACAATTATATAACAACTGAGATTATGTATTAGCAACATATCGTAGAATAATCCTAGATAAAATAATAAAAGCAATGAAAATGTATAAACTGCTCGATAATTCCGAACTAAAAGCATTATTTAATACTGCAATTCTGGTTTTGATATAATAAAATATTAAAATAAACTGCGACCTCACTTGGTCATATATTTGAACACGATTTGAACATTAGCAGTGTATATTATAAAAATCTTTAACAGATTCATTTTAATAATTTCAAAATTGGATCACAGCCAAATCAACTGGTAATTATATTTTGTGACAAATATACCATATAAAAATATTCAGTGTAGCAACACACGTTTTAAAATATTATTGCTCTATGTTTTCAATAAATACTATCTGAGGTTCGCAGTGAAGAGTTGCCAGATTGAATATAAAGCTCGGTATAAAAAGCTAAATATAGCTGTTTCAATCTAGCAACCCTGGCGTTGAGCAATAACGTGGTGTCTTATGGTAACTCTTAACAAGAAAAGGTGCAACACAACCATGATTTTGATAACTTGAGGTCTTAAGAACAAAAATGGTTAAAGAGGTCGCCACTTTCGCTTGTACCTTATTACGATATAGTTTTGGTCAAAATGAAACATTAAACCTATAATTTTTAAGAAAGTATCCAATATTGAAATGCTAGGTTTAAATAACGGAAGAATACTATAAAAGAGACTCAATTTTTCACTAAATATCTTTAGTAAATGTTTGTTCGTGGCTATGTGCACAAATGATTTTAGATGAATCTATGCCTATTCGTTGTGAGGAAATAAAAACTAAAAGCGACGTGAGTACACAAGACTCCTTGGTATCTCCGAAAAGGTGGTGTTTGACGACAAATTTCGTCACAACCTCGATATTTACGATTAGCTGTTATTAACAAAAACTGTTCATAATCATCTTGTTCTGATTTCACAAGAGAACCTTCTTGATAACATTCCCGTATCTTGTTATTGATTTCATGCGCAAAATAATCTGCAAATATATTTACTTAATTCATTATTTCTGTATATTATAAAAATATAATTATGAGATAAATATATAATTTTACTTTATTCAAATATTTACTTTTGCTATCAAGTTCTATGCGATGTAAATTAATAAAATCTCTCTCGATTCGATATTTTATTTTTTGAAATTCTCCATTTCCGAATTTTGTCATGTTCTAAAGTCATAGCCAAAAATTGTTTTTGCTTTCGTAAATAATCACAAGTATCACTGATATAAAGTAATATAAACTTAATATTTGTATTATTTATTACGCTATATAAAATAATCTACTCAATATTTGTACCATGAGAGTAGGATGTGTTTTAAAAGGTCACAATATTTTTAAGTCACATGGAATTTTCACAGGGTTAATTACCCCAAAATAGTTTCCAAAGGCCCTTTCACCAACAATAGGAGACACCTTAATCAATATCTAAATTAACGAGAATTACAATATGCAATAAAGAGTTTACACCGTTGACGCTGAGTTAAAATTCCAAGAGGGCAACAATATTTAGGCATGGTTTAGGCGTGTCTTTGAGAGTTCATGAAAGTTGGCATAATGTTACTAATAGATATAGATGTACCTGGATAACGCAAGTATCACGACCCGTATGAAAACAAAACGTAACTTTTGAAGTGAAAAGTTCTTTAAGCGCGTTGAGCACTTTTTGGCTGAACAAAATTGATGGAACTCGCGTCATCGTCACCGAACGCTTTCATAGAAAGGTTATTCAAAATCAACCTTACACAATTAAGATAAAGTTTACTTTGGATTGATCGACGATACAATTCACAAGTTACTTAGTTTTCACTTCTATCGGCAGTCCCCAAAGACTGCCCCGCATGTTTTTTTTACTGCTTAATATGACGTCATAAACAGTATTTCGTTACTATACAAATAACCTACGTATTTGTTCCTGAATTCAAGATCTTGAGTTGTAGCGTTGGTGTTTTAAACAAATTAGCTTGCTGCGACAGTAGCCACGTTAAGCATAAAATGCTTAAGCCGGGCACGCGAAGTAGGTGTTCTTGCGTTATCTAGGTATGTCTATATCTGTGGTAACTAACATAAGTTAGTTACCAAGGAAAAGCCTGTTCGTTCGTTTCGTGTTCGAATTTTAAAAACGTTTCTAAACTCACGGTACGTTTACTTCTAGTTGGTACAGAATTACTTGGTGTCTTCGTGTTGTTTAAGTTTACAATAAATTAACTATATTCAATGCGAGATATTCTTACTGTGAACTAAATATTACTCTATAGCTGTGCAATAATTGTCTAATTAAATTACCTTTCTATTACCGACATTAATCTCTTTGTAATAAGGATGAGGGTTGTGTGAGCTGAGTTTGATCAACACCTCGCTGAGTGACCATTACCGTCGATATTTCACCGCAAGGCTTGATTACTTAATATTTATCATCACATGCGTTCACAATGTGTTTTGGGGTCAAAACCTTAGTTTTGATGTTTGACAACCATATACAAACGCTCACAAAACCTTCCAACCTTTGGGCATGTAGGCCACTCATAAGTATAACTGCGCAATTTGACTTCTTAACCATTGAAAAGAACTCATAGACATTCCGCCTGCGGTTTTATCAACGAATACATTTCAAAACCCTGACATAATGTGGCATTGTCTCATGACAAAGTTTTTGCAATAGGTAAGGTTGATTAAAGGTCGTATCCCACATAAACGACTCCGCTCCCACCCGGCAAAAAGAATATAATTCAAATATGGGCTTTAGGTTTTTCTCTTTAGATACACTTTACATTGGCATTGACGGCGGTAACCTAGCTGACAGCGAGCTGTCTGCTAATTTATGTTGCCAATGTAAAGTATATCTAAAGAGCAATAATTAAAGCCCATATTTGAATTATTTACTTTTATTAAAGCTCATTGCAGATCTGACCAATGAGGTCAAGCCATTTTAAAATACAAAATGACATTAACAGATTTTCAACCAATGACGATGCTTAGAACTCGCTACACTAGCGCCATTAGTTTCACGGTTACCCTCTCCATTCTCACACTATTTCAAAGTGACAGTTCGTAAGCCAAATCGCGCATTTAAACCAGGTGAAGACCAACATCCCCGAAAAAACAAAAAACATTTACTCTGCTGCGGGGAACTTGATGACAGCATCATTCATGGCCCTTGCGAAGTACTCCACGTTGGTTGGGTTGAGGCCGCACACGTTGATGCGGCCCGACTTCAGCAGGTAGATGTGGTAGTCCTGGATCAGGTGCTCGGCCTGGCGCTGCGTGAGCCCGGTGTACGAGAACAGCCCGATCTGCTTCACTATGTGGTCCCAGTTGCCGGGGGTGCCTAGTCTGGAAGGATTGATAGATGGTTTAAGGTAGGATCTATTTTTGGCTCCGCATAATGGTGCATCACACCTGCAGTTAACTTTTGTGGAGCAACACAGTAACATTAGGTAACTAACTAACTAAGAAGTAAAAACAAATTCCAATTTAAGACTGCACGTGCACGGACTAATTACGGCAAAAAAACACTATTAGTGGAGGGAGCACAACTGTTTAATGATTTACCAGAAGATTTAAAGAAATGTAATAATATCAACATATTTAAAAGTAAACTCAAAAAACATGTATGTACTCTATAACGTCATCAACGCCCCAGAGGCAAATAGTATATTATTATTAAGAAGAAACTCTGTATCTCATTATAAGTGAACTGTTATTTATAAGTTCTTATGAGAAATAAATATCTTTAAACCGAACTATCTGTGGCTACTTGTGGTTGATTGTTACTCATCGCGGTCATACCGCCAATAACATAAGTTAATAAAATATTTACACAGACTAACTTTCGTTTGATTAGAGGATGACGGACACGTACATTTGCAATTGAGTTAACGTATGTTATTTTATGTTGCCGTGTTGAGGTAACATTCTCTAACAATGTTATCAATTGTTACTACGTGTTGACTGTTTTCAATAGTTAGGCAACATACATAACATAATCTAACACGGCAACATAAAGGGTGTAAAAAAAACCATAACAGAAGCCAAAAGGCACTTTTTCTCTCCGTCATTGCGATATTTTTGTTCTTCTCCACCATACCTGGGAACCTTCTAGTTACGGAGATATTGGGGTCAAAGTTTCAACTTTTTTAAGAGTTTTTAATGTAAGATTTTTACTTTAAACACCTCCACGACCCCCGTACTAATCAATCCATCCATCAAAAAATGATTTTTCACCCCAAAAAAAAAAGTAGTCTCCCAGCAATAATTTTTGCGTAGAGTGACTTAGTTTGATGTACAGAACGCTTGGTTGACGGCTTCGTGAAGAGGTTGTTTACACCCTGTATTCTCAATAAATAACTTTTTGCTATCGGATGTTGCTGAGTAACACTTGGAAATGTTGCTCTACAAACATTTTTTTTATAATGCTTCTGTGTAGGCCTTGTAAATAGATGATATTTTAGTACATATATACCTAAAAGCTAACTTACTTGATAAGCTCTGCCCTCAAGGCTTCTCTCATCTGTATGACCCTGGTAGACATTAGCTTGATGTGTTCCTTCCTGGAAAAGACACCAAATTATGAAACATGTCTTAAAATATATCATGCAAATATACAAATAGACTATAATTCAGATTTGATCAGTTTTTTTTTGTTTTTTTTTTATTCGTTTTTAGTTAGTTTTGATTTTTTTTTTATTCAGATTTTTTGTCTCAGATATTGGGTAAAGCTTGAAATTCTATATTTTCGATCATGAATAGGGGCTGTTTAAAATCCGTAAAAAAGAAAATGTAACACCTCAGTTTCTGAGGCTACCTTAGAGAATCATCCTTCATGAGCAAGCAAAGTGAAAACATTTTCAGGTTTTCTAATTTTACAATAATACACTTTTATTGTAAAATTAGAAAACCTGAAAATGTTTCGAAGAACCGAACTTTTTCGTGTGGTTAGTGCCTAACCTGGTGTCAGAATTTTTATGTGCCAGTGGGCCTCTGACTTCGCTTTACATGCCGTCGAGAAATATCTCAACAGTATAAACCAGAACGGCTAGTAGATGACAGTAGCAGAAGATCGTACTAAACAGCAAGCGAGTCCAGGGCACATTGCTCGCAGAACCGATGGCCGATGGGGCCGAAATGATGTCCAGCTGCGGAGTGGTGTAGGCGAGTAGTGTGTAGTGTGTACGTACCACTCGTCGAACAGCGCCTTGTCGCCCAGCACGTTGCTGACGACGCGCGCGCCGTGCGCCGGCGGGTTGGAGTACATGCCGCGCACTATCCACGTCAGCTGCGAGCGCATGGCCGGCACCACCGACGCGTCCTTCACCACGATAGCGAGGTTGCCCACGCGCTCGTCTGATACAGGAAAAAAAAACATTTTTACAAGGTTTTTTGGAAGAACTTGCAGCGCAGACGACAGACTTTTAGGCAATCATTAGGATCCTTTCCATCAGTAGATCCTTATAGTGGACAAAAAGTAGTCAAACACATCAATCACACAAAATTTGTCGCAGAGTTTTTGTCTGTCGAACACAAAAAGTCTGTCGTCTGCGCCGCCACTAGAGAAGGAATATTCGGAGTTCATCTTCATAGAGACATCTTCATTCAGTAATGGTTTCTACCATTGACAAGAAGCAAAGAAGAAGAGGTCTTTGGAAATATAATTACGAAGAACTTTTACAAAGGCAAAAAGCATGAAATCGCAAAAAATAATCCCAAACATTTATGTTCACACCAACAAAACGTAATGAATAGCTGATTCTTTGAGAACCTAATTTAATTAGTCGCAATTTTTGGTGGGAGGTTTTGAAGCTATGCTTCTTGACTACAATGCCTGAAAGGTATTTGCAATACGTACTCATGCCTGTTTTTCCAAGGGATTAAACAGACCTGCCAGGGCTGCGGGACTGTTCGAAAGAGTTACCGTGGCCCCGGAACACAAAGGGCGATGAAAGAACATGGATGGGTTTTAGTCAGTAAAAGTCTGACACTCCCTCCTGCTCCGCCCAGAGCGGGAGGAGTCATTTGATGATTTCCCATCCGAAAAAAAAAAATTAGATTAAACAGAGATCATATTATCGCTGACTTTTTATTAGAACTTGATGTAATAGCAGGTACTTATTTGACCTTTTGACCGCCAGAGCATAAATGCACGCGCGTACGCCAAGCCACAATTTCACCTACCATTTTGTCACATACAGTGCTTCGCTGGTCACGTATATGTGACCATGGCGGTTAAAATGTTAAGGTGGGTACTAATTACTTTACTGAGCGAATAAACACAGGCACTCACTGTATAGCCCGAAGTTCTTGGCATACGACTGCGCGCAGACGAGCTCGAAGCCGCGCTTCACAAAGTAACGCACTGCCCACGCGTCCTTGTCCAGGTCACCTGACGCGAAGCCCTGGTAGGCGCTGTCGAAGAACGGGAACAATTTGCGCTCCTAGAAACAGGTATTAGGTTAGTTAATTAATTGCAGTACTACAAGTTCTACTCTGAAATTCTACCAACCCACAATTATTTCGCCTACAATTTTGTCACATATTTGTGTCGTTTGGTGTACAGAGTACGCGCTTGCTTGTCGCATAAATGTAACAATGGCGGTCAAAAGGTTAACGTCGATGCCAATGGTCTTTGTTTCGGAAAAATATATGAGAGAGAAATAACACGATATTGTTTGATTATGTGTTATGAAACGAGGAACTTATTACCCTGTTGCAGTTTTATGAGAGACATACAACATGGCTATTCTCACTGGAGTCTCCTAGACTTTTCATCGTTAATTGATATTAACTAAGTATGAAAAGCTTGAAACTTATGATTAGGCATGGCTACAGTTAATTACGTAATCAATCAGAACCAAACCCGTTTCATGTAAAATGCATATATACCTACTTCTTTTTATTTATTGTGTGGTTAGTGCCTAAACTGGTGTCAGAGTTTTTATGCCGCCCATGGGCGTCTGAACTTCTCCTAAACATGCTTGATTTTACATTAATAATTGACTTCAAATTGTGGAGGAACAGACATCTCACCCCTTCCCATTTCATCAATCCAGCAGAACATCTTCCTCCTGGACAGGAACTGCAGTGGCCAATCTGGAAATCTCTTAACCGTTTGTGGGCCCAGGTTGGCCGCTGTAGAAGTAACCTGGCCGAATGGGGTATCAGTGACCCGTCCCATATACAATGTCAGTGTGGAGCCCCTCTGCAGGATATGCCCCACCTCCATTCTTGCCCATCCTGCACAGCCACTTGCACCTTCCAGGATTTAAACGAAGCCAACGACAGGGCTGTGCAGGTGGCAACATACTGGTCGGGTATTATTTAAGTCTATCGACACGCAAAGAAGAAGAATATTGACTTAGGTACCTCCATAACATCAGCGATCTTCTCCCATTGCTCCTGCGTAGGGTCAATCCCGGTAGGGTTGTGTGCGCACGCGTGCAACAAGATGACGGAGTTCTCGGGCGCACTGTTCAGGTCCTCTATGAACCCGTCGAAGTCTATGGCGCGCAACTTCGCGTTCCAGTAGCGGTACGTGCGCGGGCTCGTGAAGCCGGAGTTCACGAACACGAGGCGGTGGTTGTCTGTGGGTTAGGAGACCATACTTAATGAAGAAGTAGGCTTTATTTGAAGATACATTGTCTATGAAACGTATGTGACTAAAAGAGTGATGGATATGAATGTTGATGGATGGAGAGGGAGGAAAAAATGGTTGGATTGTGTGAGGAAGTATATGAAAGAGAAAGGAGTAAATGATGCCGTGACATCTGACTGAAAGAAGAAAACGAGTTGCGCCGACCCCAAGTAGAATTTGACAAGGGCAGGAGATGATGATGACATAGTCTAACAGCGCTAGTAGCTATAACATTTCAGAAGTCCCATGTGATAAGGAAGAAGATTCCAGGCTGTTACTTCTTCTTCTTCGTGTCACCTCGTTGGTCTAGTGGTCAAAATCGCACCGCTGTGCATGTGGTTCAGGGTCCGATTCCCAGGTCAGGCAAATTATTATTGGGTTTTTCCATTGGCGAAATGTGGGTGTACTATTAAGCACAACTTTGCCTAAACCTTCGGAAATTACAGGCGTGATGTTATGGTTATATATTTCATATTTTGGGCCCAAAAAGTCGTCAGTGGCTGCGCAAAGAACAGTTTGCATGTTTTGGAGCAGTGCAGGATTGGATGAGGAATTTAGTTTGCCACACAGCTCCGTATCCAAACCCTGCTACTAAGAATAACCAAATGGACAAAACTTAGTACCTAACACCTAGGGATAGAATCCAGAACCCAAGCTATGCTTTCCAAGATTAGTGACATGGTCAAAGGAAATGACACCAGAGGATGACTTGCATTACCAGTTACCAGATGATCATATTTTGATCCTTTAAAATAATCTACTAATTATTACAATAATCGATATCTTAAGCCTGGCACACACTTATCAAGTTATCTAACGCACTCAAAACTTATCTCAAGATATACAACTCGAACGATGCGAGCGCTCTCCAATGGAGTATTTGAATACTGATCGTAACAATCAACGAGTAATAAGTAGATACTCTTTCATTAGATTTGACGATTTCCAATTGACGCGCTCTAAGGTATATGATGATTGACCTAAATAAATACTTCATGTGTAGTGATACTTATGCCCGTTTCACTAAAGACTAGGTGACAAGGACATCTAAATTAATGCCGATATGTTATTGCACTGTTGGATTTACAGATCTGCTCAGAACCGACAGATGAAATTGATAAAATCGATTAAATTAACTTCAAACATCATTTGCCTAGCCTTTTCCCAACTATGTTGGGGTCGGCATCCAGTCTAACCGGATGCAGCTGAATACCAGTATCTTACATGGAGCGACTGCCTATCTGATCTCCACAACCCAGTTAGTACTGGCTAATACGATACCCCTTGGTAAGATAGTTTGTCAGACTTTCGGCCACTGACTTATTGTCAAAGATCTACAAAGCCGGGAGCAACGACTTAACGTGCTTTTCGAGGCACGGAGAACAGTCGGTAGGCAAGTCGACTCGAGCGGCTGTTCCTATTTAACCACGAGCTCCCAATTTACATTTACATAAATCATAAATTGGTTAAAACGATAAAATGTATATCCGTTGAGTGTATCTACGAGTATCTCTGCTAGCATCCTGCTGACTAGTCAATATTAGTATACCCATACGAGAAAAAACGAATTATCTAAGGGTATAGCATTATAGTTAGGCAGCTGGGGAGGATTCTAAACGACTGTAACTTGTTGCAGTTTTAGGTAGTTCAATTGCTGGAGTTTTCGATTGCACAGTACAGTAAGCACGACCGTCCAAGTTATACCAAACCAGTTTAAGCGTATCTTTCCAGGGACGGGAAATCTATACAAAGCGAAGCTATGTTATACTGAAAATGTATAGGTGTCGCTGTGTACACACAGCGTCACCTAAACATACAGTCAGTTTCAAAACAGGAAGGAAATAAAGTCTAAAGATGCTTACCCCAGGTAGGTAGGGAGTAGTAGAAGGTGGTGTAGCCCAGGTGTTTGTTCAGGAACTCAGCTCCGACGCGCAGACTGCCTGTCCCAGACAGGGTCTGTACTCCGAACGCCTGGAATTAGGACATGATGTGATTAGGCATATATGTTTAACTTCGTGCAGGTGATTTACTGTTCGGGTTAAAGGGGCAAGCGCCAAGACAGCCCGCGAAATTCAAATTCTCTTACGTTTTTTTTGCAATTTGCTGGTCAGTGTCTTGTTAGGTAACTTTATGGGATTTATTCATACTGTTTAACCATACCTTTTTCGATGTTTAAACGGCGTTTAAGTACCAACTCCTAAATTAATTTTCTTTTGATAAAAGATTGTTACTTATAGTGATTTCAGGCAAGTGACCAATGACTGTTTATAATTCTGTATCCAGTTCCGCTCACTAATTTAATGTCACCTTTTACTTAGTTGTTCGGACGACGCATAACGGTATTATGAGCCATGCATGTTAAACACTTTATTAAGTGTGGGAAAAAAGCCACCAAAACCAATCAGTAAGCCTCTCGTGCCGTAACGCTTGACGGCCGATTCGACTGATTTTTGGCTTCAAAGGGGTTATTAGAGGTCATGGCCAATCTGCCTCCTTATTCCGTCTTATTCTTAGTTTATCTTTTTTTTGGTATCGGAAGCGACCGAGCGAGAAAGAGGGATAAGACCTTCCGAATACAAATCTCGGATTGAGCGTTTGTGAATACGGGGCTGGTCAAGATCTTTGGTTGATTGAATCGAGATTGTAAAATCTATGAATCATTATCAGTAAATTGCCTTCTTATCGTCTAGCCTTGGCGAGTCGTGGGGTCTGTTTATTTGTATCTGTAGGCGATTTATTTGAGATAATTCTAGAGAGATGATCCTTATCACTCTGACCTCTATACAATTATATAAATTAAGTCTTTTGTTATGCAAGTAAGTCTACATTACTGCAAACGGGTTTGTCTTCTTCTGTATGCATTTCAATAGTATTTATTCTTCAGTAAGGCCATGAAGTTTTACTGAATAATATTTACTATGTATGCATCTAGTGGCTAGCGACGTTTGCTCCGATTTTCAGTTGCTTTTCGACGACTTTTGTCACTCAACAGGGTTATCACAGTTTATTATGAAACAGTGAATGTCCTAATATGCCAACACTTCTACAATCGGTTATAATACAATTAACAGCGGTATGATTGAGTTGGGTGGGTTCGGGGAAAACGTCCGGCCACATTTAGCAGACTCAGGAGAAAATGGCCAAACGAGCTTGACGCCTACAGTCAGGATTAGTCCATGCTAACTCAACATTGACAGAAAAGGATAAAAGAAGGCATTTGCCCTGCAGTGGGTCAACACAAGCTGAAAATACACACATAAACGATTGACCTGGGTGACCTACAAATACCCATTATTGCACAACATAGGAACGTACTATTGCAAATACAAAAATGGCAACATTGTAGCGCGACAATTTGCGGACGCGACCCACCGGATGCTTTCATTTATCGTTAGTAAACTAAATGAAAGTGATATCTAGACAAACAAAAACAACCACACACCACGACTATTGATGATTAAAATAAATTACATGCTTGACTACGTACGACTCGGATTCTAATGATATGGTAAAGTGGTGGTAGGTAAATGAAATTAGCAAAAAACATCATTGATGGTACCAAGCTTCGACGGAGATTTTTTTTTGTCGTCTCGCCTAATTGTACTTCACTATTTCCACATGTTTCAGTTTCATTTAAAAGAACTCTCGCGAGACTATTGTCATCAACCGGGTTCAAATCCAGACTCCGTGGCTGCTACTGAAAATTTCCTGATGGAAAAAACCCACTAACACCAGTAGGTAACTTTACCTCATGTTTTATTTTATTTTCAGTGATAAATACAAAGTGAAATGAAACTTACACGTCCGGTAGCGATGGCGGGGCTGTCTTCTCCGAGCAGCATGGCGGTGGAAGCCGCACAGAACTGCTCGATACCTGCAATAGAGATTCTTTTGTACTCATTCTGTAGTAGCTTTTGACCGCGTGGAATTTGGAAATTGCCGTCGGGATATCTTTGTGCTATAACGCGGTAACGTTTAAGGATTTACGTTGTGTTAGTAACCTACCAAGTTCCATAGCCGAAATATTAGTGATTTTAACTAAAAAAATAAAGAACTTTAATTATAAAAAAAATAATCCCCCTTTTCACCCCCTTAAGGGTTGAAATTTTAACAACATCGTTGCGATAGCTTCCAACCATACCTAAGCATAGATACTAAATTTAGGGATTTTTACTTCGAAAATTAAGGACTTTCCATACACAACTTCATCCCCCTTTTTAACAATTCGGTGGTGGAATTTTTAAAAAAACGCTGAGACACAAAAACTAATTTTCAATCGTCAGCCTAAACACAAAATTTGAAGATCCTAACTTTAACACTGACGATTTTCCACCCACCGACCGGTTTTGGCCGGGGACACAGACCTCCGCTTTTTGAGAGTAGCGCAATCAGCCTATAATATTACCACTCATGGGCCGGGGGGGTCAGAGCCCATTCGTCCCCTAAGATTCGCACCCTGTGCCCACTCGTCCCCTGGAACTTTTGAGGGGCCCATTCGTCCCCTGAAGAATATTTATTTTTATTCATTCTTCTATTATGTACATGTATATGTGTATACTGCAGCTTTGTAGTCCTGGTACAGTCGCGCAGAAAAGGCTAAAATAAAAAATATAGTAATTCGGTAGATATCATGTTTATTTCAAATAAGATTAACACATACAAAATCACAATGTCCTAGAAACTAACAAAATACAAATCTTTTACAAAAATCAGCCTTGATTGACCATCATATAAGTCAACATTAAATATAAAATATGCAAAAAAAATAGAACACATATCAATAGTAAATAATCACTTCTTATTTTTTTGTATATTTACCAACTAATGAGGGCAGTCCTCCATGATATAAAGCCAACCGTCGTCTATATATTGTTCTGGTATTAAAGCTAGTGAGGCGCAAAGGGCAACGTGTCGCTTATGTAGTCTAGATTTGAGTTCCAAGTGTTTTGCTTTCTTCCACAGGGATTCAAAAAATGGAAATAACATCCAGAAATTAGAGTATTTGGGAAAACTTTTTGTGCCGCGTTTCGTATTGCTATCTCAAAATCCATGGTAAACTGACGTGGACACCAATTGGGAAAACGGGCGTTAAGCATATGAAATAGAATTTCGTAAGTAGCTTGCTTTTTATTTAAAAGCAGCGCAAATACTAACGGTACAACATTTGTACTGGTGGGTGGTAGAACTTCCAATATCAGCGTGAATACTAAATAGCTGAACAAATGGATGAATTACAAATTTAAAGGTTCCATCTAAAAAGAAATCGGAGAAACTTGACATTGTCACCTCATTTACCACAGAAAATATTAAAATTCGGTTTGAACCATCTTGATAATCACATATTAAAAGTCTTCATATTTTTTAGGTACAACTACTTCCTCTGCTTTTTTAAAAATCAGCCGATTGGCACCATTTGCTTTTCTTCTTGCGTTATAGAGTCCATGTTTAAGGTTTTGGAAGTCGGGAATATTTTGTACAAAATCTAGTCCTTTGTCTTTAAATTCCCTCATTTCCTCGTCAAATATATTTAGTAGTGACTCGTTTCCTCTGGCTGCTCTATTCTTGCATGAATTTAGTGCTTTCTTGAGCTCATTTTTTGTTGTATCTGGTGTACTTAGGTGAGGTGTTTCTTTTAAGATTCGGTTTTCTTGAATTGTGATACTTCCATGGCACTCGAGACAGTATAAAAATCAGTACGCTTGGATTTGCAACTATAAGTAAACTAACACATTCCTGGAATAAATACGCCGAAGTTGTCTAGTACTGGTGTTAGCCAATCAGGTGCAAGTCCTTTCATCGAGCGTCTATTGTTTTGGGCTACGCCTTTGTTATTTGCTCGCGCGCAGATACTCTGGCTAAGATTACCCCTCCCGCTTCGGCATTCCACACCCCGCGCACATCTAGAGAGTGCTTACCAATTTACACCTTACTTATCTATTATTTGTAACCCGTTTTTTTAACAAGCCATTCGTAGTGAGACAATTTTACATAGTAAGCCTATCGACAGGTTATATTATTATCATGACGGATTATCATTCATCATAGCTCTTTTTTCAATGATCTGTTATGATTTATTAAATTAATTCCGTTAATAAACTGTTCACAAGTGTATGTTAACCGTTTTTTATGTAAAATATAGCTAATTTTATCTCAGGGGACCAATAGGCACCTGAATAGGTGCCGAATCTTTAACTTATATTGTATATATATTAGAGGGGACGAATGGGTACCTTAAAAATAATATTTTTTATTAAAATATTAATTGGTCCCCTACCAGGAGACCAATGGGCACCTATATAGGGGCCGAATCTACAACTTTTATGCTGGGGGACGAATTTTAGGGGACGAATGGGCTCTGACCCGGCCGGGGACAGCACTACTCTCAAAAAGTGGAGGTTTGTGTGGGGGCTGAATGCGAGTGCATATGGGCGGTATCCCACCACGTGGGCCTTGTGAGGGTTGGTGGATGTGGTGGATATACCTCCTATTTTACCAGAGATTCATTGATTGATGCAGTGTTATGATGGATGATAATGAAAATACAGATCAGTTTTTCATCGTTTCCGCATACGCAAGGAAAATCAATAATAAATGTATGACAAACAAAAACAATGATATCGATATCTGGAAATCTGTTGTAATATCTGACGTCAGTCGGAACTCGGATGATTACAATATGTTTATAGTTATGTTTGACAAGACAACATGCCTATTAACCTAGAATGGTATTTTTTTTTCTTTATTATTCACCAATTAAAGTTATCGGCTGCCTAATAAACCAATCAAAATTTGTACAATCATAAATTAAGTATTATTTATTTTAAAGTCGGCAAATCCAGTATATTCGGCAGTGTACTGGATTACAGAATCAGCCTGACGCAATTACTATGCATATTTATTTATTTAAGTATTAAAACTTTGTGCACAAGTAAAAACTGTACAAAGGTGGACTTAATGCCTTGGGTATTTTCTAGGGCATATTCGGCTTTCACTAATAAAAGCAAGTTTATTCTGACACGTCAAATGCATTCACGTCAATTATTAGTGATGTCATATGTACAACCACAATTTTCTGCAATAGTATTTGCGGGCAATATGCATGCATATTGCATACATAACAAAATAGAAAATGACTGTTAAAAAACTGGCATTCTTGTTCGTCACATTCTATTTGTATGTTTGGGCAGAACTCCAAAATTGATGTGTGTGCTACTATTTGGAATGAATTTCCAACCGCTTTCGGCGCCGTACTAAAACTAGGACTTTATTCAGAGCGAGACTAGAATAATATGATAGAATAGGAAGTGCCATCATACGCCGACATAGAGTACAGTATAATAATAACAGATCATCATTATCATCCATCAGAGGTGCTACAGACGTTATCACGTTTGTGTCGGCCTGAGTTCGTACAGGCCCGGGGGGCTGCGGCGCAGCGGCAAAATCGAACGTATATTTTGGCGCCCGATATTCCCAAACCAGACCGAATCCAAACCAGTTCGTCTTCAAGGACCCATCCTTGAAGACGAACTGGTTTGGATTCGAGCCCAAGCAGACCCACCGGTGTCTGCTTGGCCCACCAAGCAGACACCGGTGGGTCTGCTTGGTGGTGCTGAATACTGATGTGTCTCCCAAGACCTACTAACACTTTTCTATTTTTCTCCAAAACTACTATTCCGAAGATAATAAAATCTCAGAGGACCCACTCCTCTGAGATTTTATTATTTTCGGACTAGTAGTTTTGGAGAAAAATAGAAAATTGAACAAACAAACAAAAAAACATCGTCTCACCCCAAACGCATTATTATACCGTCTCCGTTCCGTCGTGGGTAAATATAGAAAGCATAGCGTCAAATATAAAGGTTCGTAAACCCGCGCTCGCTTCGCTCGCATTTTAAATAACACTCTTTGACTTCTGTCCCCGCAAGTGCCGGGCCTACACTGGCCTCCCTCGTCGGCCTACGGCCCGGTGCCCATGCCGCCCATAAAGTATTATTTGTAATTGTTTTCTTTCGTACATTTAAGTTCCTGGTGGGTCTCAGGGGATATAAAACTAAATAGTCACATAGGTCCTACCAGTCAATAGGTCTTGGGAGACATATCAGTATTCGGAGACCCACCGGTGGATCTGCTTGGTGGGCCCTTGAAGACGAAGCTATCCAAACACGTGTGTAGTACGCCTTAGTTATCAATATTACATAATTACAATTTTTGCACACAGTGGAAACGATAATAACTGCGCACGGTAACGAACGACGGATATTTGTAATGTCGTTGTTTTTGAGGCGATAACATAAATTGCTACAGTATTATCAGTTATGTGATCTTTATTGCCAGTTTTGTGATAAACAGAATAAGAACTAAGCCGTTATTGATGGAGTTTTTATAGTCTATGGAAACTGCTAATTATCTAGATGCGAACATGCAGCTGGTGAGGTATACAGTTACATAGATATGTGTGAAAACATAACCCTATCTTTGCCGTAGCGCAGCCGTGTAAAAATACATAGTCATTCAAAGGCGGCGAAGATGGAGTTAGGATCAGTCAGGTTTAAAGAAGCGACGCTCACTGTTCCATGCGAGTTTTTATCCGACAACGCGGGACGTGGGTTCGCTCGCTCTTTTGAATCGGGCCCGCTAGACTTGGTCAATGAATCATGCTAGTATTAGTAATTTGGGGAAAATTTGGTCAGTAGAAGTCCAGTTTAACCCTAAAGGAAGGATATCTATGACCATTTCCATTCCCCCTTCATCTATAAGCGTAGACAATTATCTCGACAGTTAATGCAACATTAGCTATACAAATTGATTTTATTTTCCCGGCTGTAATAAATGCATTATTACCAATTAAGGAAACATTACATTGTTTCTTTCATCTTATCACAGTATTTTTTGTGTGATAACTGATTGGTTTTCATTTAAAAATATAAGCCCAATGAGGTTGAGAAAGACAACGAGTTCATAACATTGTTATTTTGTTTCTGGTATCACAACATTGTGTCTTTTTTTTATTATGAAATTGCTGAAGTCATTTGCAAAAGATGAGACGAGATACTTATGACAGTTTGGTTTGATTGATAAGCAGTCCCAAGATATTCAGATTCAATTCATGCATGTATATTTTTGACTGAAGGAAGTTGTGGCTAAATGCAAGCCTATTTAATAAAAACATGAAAAAAAAAGTTCTCAAGTAGCCAAGCACATTTTGTTGATGGCTGAAGATGGGGAGCTTCGATTTATTTGCATTCCAGAGTTACACACATATATTACTTTAGATAGAATCTCTAAATAACAATTCATTGTAATTGAATAGCTGTAATTTTCCAGATAAAAGTTATAGTAGTTACAGTATTCTTCAGGATCCACAACTCACAAGTGCCGCTTTATGCATAAGGCAAAATTAAAAGTCCTATTTAATAAAATTAAATACAATAACAACACAAACAAAGATAACCGTTAGAACAAGAAAATAAATGCAGCTGAATCTATTACTAGGTATTACAATACCCCGTGGTAAGACTGGTTGTCAGACTTTCGGGCCACTGACTACCTGTAATGACTATCAAAAATAATTGGCAGCCAGGACCAACGGCTTAACATGTTTCCGAGGTACGGAGGAAACTCGGTATGTAAATAATAACATTTCCTCATTCAAGAACAAAACCAAAAACTTAATTGGGGAAAGAAAGAAAATGCATTACTTACCAAGAACTGGCAGGTACTCGTGCAGGAGTGTTTCATCACTGGCCATCAGCTTCTCCATCTTTCTGACAACAGGCAAGACCCATGGTTTGCCATTTTCATCTCTATAAGCTGCAAAAAAAGAAAAACTTAATAAAAAAAATACCGTGAGTGTCCGAATCGAGTACCCTTTCATAAAAAAAATATTGATTTTTAGTTACTTCTTCTTCAGCAAGACAAATAAGCTTTAGTAAAAGTTACTCTTCATTAACTTATAAGTTTGAATTAAAAACAGTAGTATTAGTATTTTTGTATTTTATTTGTATTAGTATTTGTTGGAAAAACTTATTTTTTTCAGATTATTTTAAATTTAACAGCAAACAATTACTCAGCTTAAATGTAAATTACATCACTACGATGTTCTGACTACGTAGTTAACTATATGTATGCTGCTGTACATTGTATCAAATAATAATAAACAATAAATTACTAGCTAATTAGCCCTGTAATTTGAATGACGAAATTTCACTGCACAAATTAACAGCATTAAAATTACTAATATGCCAGCCAACTTACCGCCAATAGTCAAATTTACTTTAGCTGGGTGCGGATCCTCCATAAACATACGATTTAATTGGAAAACCTCAATAGGAGGCCCCTGTTCAACATCTTGAAAGCGGGAACCCATTATGTCTTTTTTATCTTGTTCGCGCGACCGGTCAGAGAAAAGCTAAGACAGCGAGTGAGCGGTTTATGTAATGTATAATTCTATCAGTTTTAAGGAATCGCTAAATTATAAGCGGTGGCCGGTGTATTTTATCATTGACCTCTAGCAATGACAGAAACGTCATTACGTCAGTAAACGATACGTCCATGAGTTAACGTCTTGTGATGATAGGATAATGACGTTTGTCACGTTTTGTTAGTCTCGCTTTTTACAATCTAAATAATTTAAATTATAATAAAATTCAAGCATATAATTATATACATTAAGTCACGCCTTTTGCCCGTGAGAAACCACAGAACGCCACCTGCTATAGTTTTTACATACTCCTCACGCCACGTCCACGTTCGTAGATCGGTCATACACACACGCAGGATATAAGGGCTTTCGCACACTAAAGAGTAGACTGTCTTAAGACATAAGACATACTATTTCCCTACTAGTGCGAGCACAGAACATGAGTGCGAGCGAGACAGACTATTTATTCCCTATAACAATATTCTGTCCTAAGACAGTCTTGTCTCTAGTGTGTGAAGGGCATAATATGCACTATCGTGTCTATCGTTTAAATAATAATTACTATCAATGCTTGATCACACAGCATTTGGCCAAACAACATTTTTAAAATCAGCAGGTGCCACAGTGGAATAACCTATGGAAGGAGCAAGGAGCAAATCAACGAGCATGGAGACTCCCCGAGGCGGCAGCTATCCTTTTATAAGTATCTAGTCGATATTAATTTATAGTAGCACCGTAACTACTGATGAGTCAAGTCAAATTATCGGGATCTCATTGCTCATAATACTGCTTATCACAGTCAAAAACTTATGGGCACCAAAAAAGTGGCCATACATTTTGCTCGAACTACTACGGAGGTAAGCGTGGTTTACGTGGTGGGGTTTGCGTGGTTTAATAAAAAGGGAAAATAATCATCTAAAACATTTAAAATTATTTATTATCTGAGCAGAATGTATTTGTATTTACAAAATGGTCATCTATCATCCTTTCTTGAAATCTGTGTAAGAGGGATTTTTCAGTGCACAAGCTCGAGGATCACCTGGTCTTACGATGTAAAACACAGATTTGTATTCTCTATTCTCACCCCGATTTTCTATATAGTTTTTTACACCTACCACTGCCATCGCCACTCCAAGCAGTCCCATTAAAGATGCACTCATTACTTCTGGTATATCCCACCATCCTTGCTTAAATAATCCAACTATACCCTTTCCAAAACTGATTGGATGGCCAATTATTTTCGATGGTCCAGTCATTTTCAATAGGTATCGAGTATTTTTGCACGTAAACTGTAAATTATTTTGATATAACAAAGCGCTTAACACTTTTTTCCCAACGCAACACAACCTAATACCGTGCCAGTGTCACTCATGTGAATAAATGCCATGTTTTTTTAAAAATAATATGAAATAGACGTGAACGAAGCAAAAGGAGTATGTAATGTATGATTTTCATTGTCGTCGCGTCGTCATTATTGATCAAAGGTGCAAGTAGCAGCGTTCTCTGGTTTCTGCCTACCCCCCGGGGAAAAAGGCATGAGTTTATCATATGCCGTTTTTTTTTTACATAGATATATATTTTTATTATTATAATAAATTTGCTCGGAAGAGCTCGTAGCTAGATAATAACAGCCGCTCGGGTCGGGGGGTGCACCTACCATCTCAGTGCCCCAAGTCAACCTCACCTGCTTGTGGTGCATCCTGCTGAACAACAAACGAGGCTCTGACGGCCGATGAACGGCGGTATAACCATTTGGAAAGAAATATTTGCAGCTAAATCGCGAAGACTAGTGAATCAATTTTTATACCGAGCATGGAACGCTCCATGGCTCTCTGTGCAAATTTGAGGCTGTACACAGTCCCCTCCAAAGAGTATAGTAATATAATATATGGAACCTCTGTGAGCGTCCGTCTCGGCACCGTACGTCATGGTGGGCAAAACACACTGGTTGACTGGTATGTAATAAAGTTGGGACATAAATGGAATTTTAGCTTATTTTGGAATGTCATCCAGTTTATCTGTACCTATTCTTCTCGAGATCTCCGTCAGTCTGTTGATCTTCTTTGCCAAACGAAAGAATATTGCCAACACAGATCATAGAAACAACAGTTCTATGATCTGTAATTGCCAAGGTAGATTATACCAGATACTGGTCAACCATCTCCAACGTCTCTTTTCCAGCTTTGACAGAGGGATTCTTTGTTTTGGCCTTATTCGTCTTAGGTCCTACTTTGAAATACGCATCGTAAAGGTGTTGCACCAGACACCATTGAATATGTTAATACCACAAGCAATGGTCCCAATACCAGCTTCACGGACTGCTGTGAAAAGTTTTGGCCGCTTGATCGGTACCTATAGGTTTCAGCACCCTCTTCTCCTCCGTTACCAGAGCTGCTGTAAGAACTTGAAATAGCAGGGCTACTGGGAAAAGGATGGATGTGATGCTATGCTTATCCTCCAGTCTTACCAAGGGGTATCGTATTACTCATTGCTACTGGATTATGAAAGTCAGATAGGCAGTCACATTATGTAAAATACCGATATTCAGCTGCATTTGGTTAGACTCAATATACTATTGTAGTCTTTGGTTAGACTGAAAGCCGACCCCAAAATAGTTGAGAAAAGGCTAGGCAGATGATGCCAGGCGCGGATCTGGCCCTCACAATAGGTTGTGGGCACGGCCCGAAAATCGGCAAAGTGAAGTTGAATCAAAAAAAAAGAGAAAAATCTTCGTGGAGTGGTAGTAGTTTAGTAATACTTTCAACATACGTTTCTGAACAATTTGAGACTAGGACGTAGAGTAGACCGCTTCGGATAAGTTATGTTTTGTTTTGCCCAGTGCGGGAGTACCATTAATCAATACAAATTAGAGAAGCTAAGTACTTAAATATGAGGCGGCAGGCTAGAAAGTAAATAGTTCATTTTTCTCGCCGCTCTGGGCCTTCTTGGCCCAAGAGAAATAAAAACACCATTGCTTGTATCTAGAGTGCACGCAGGTAAAACCGTGTGATGAACACTATTAAATGAAAGCCTGTAAAATGTTAGCCTGCTTCATCACAAAAACACAAAAGTGTGTTTGAATGCTTAGCGCACGTAAACTATTCCACCGATTTTGGTGAATCATTTATAGCAAAATATAATTAATGAAAATGATCTCTCCGCTCTCCGAAAGTTTGAATGCTATGCTAAGGTAAAATAGCTTTTATATTTTTAAATTTTATTAAGGCCTTGTGTACAACATAAGACTATTGCCCTCAATGGGGTGGGCAACTGGTGGAACTAATGGCGCTAGCATCGCATTGGTTGAAAATCTGTCAATGTCATTATAGATTTCAAAATAGTTTGACCTCATTGGTCAGATCTAAGTCTAAGCTATGGACGCGCCATCTACAATCAGCTTTGACCAGCCTTCCCTATTAGGGCTATGGGCATGCCTATCGTGCCCACAACGGTGGATCCGCGCTTGGATGATGCTGTAGTCTTTGAGATGATGATCAAATTTGTTTAAAGTTAGTTTCTACAACAGTCACGTCAAGTCGGGTAGAAGAGAAAAAACTGCTTTTATATGGAGAAGCAGCAAATTGGTTGATCAGCGCCAGCGGTAACGGCCCCATCTTTTGTGTAGTAAGGTGTCCTCGGTTTTAATTTAGCCAGGTAGGTACTTTTCTTTGTGTCCAGCAGAGAAAACTCTATAATCTGATATGTACTCGCTGATTATGTTAAAAAATCTGTTTCAGTCAGTTGTGTATGGTGAGCAAAAATACAAAATATCCAACAAGAAAGTTTCTTTTTCTAACTCTTGTTCTAACTAGACAGACAATATTAAAAAAAAAAAACGTAATGTCAAACAAAACTTGTCACTGGCTGGCTGTCACTTAGTAGCAGACTACCAAATTGGGAAGGGTTTATAAATTAGAGCCGTCCGTAAATTAATAAATTTACGCTATTTCAATGGCAGGCGTACACGCAAGACGCTCCCTTGGTCAACTAATTCAACAAGGATGGAGTGAAATCCCTGAAATTTTTGCAACGACAGGCCTTGCAGTCGCGGGCATCGCTATGGGCACAGTAGGATGTTACAATTACGTGAAAATGGACGGAGACAACAGGAGATACAAGAGTACCTTCGTAATATTGAGGTCAGACGACCCAAAAGCTAAACTAATACGCAAAGATTAATTCTAGTTCGTGTTTAAATCAATGTCAGCAGTTGTGAAATATTAGCTTCAGTTTATTATGTAATAAAGATCAGTTTCAGTGTTATCAAGTTGTTGTTTATTATTTTTAAAGTTATAACGAAGTTGATTTGGACCATAAACATCATTTTAAACTTGTGAGTTTTTAAGGAAACACCAAACAAACATGTTTTGTGTGACAGTATTTGGTTAGTGTAAATTGTTGAGTCTCTAATGCTGGAGGCATTATCTATACTGAGAGGAAAATTCCTAGTGAACCTCGTTTACAACCATGTCAAGAATTCATTTCATTTATAATCAAAATACTTTTGGTGCAAGACTGCTAGTGCAATCCTCATAAATCATTTGTTTGCGAAGAATGGAGGGTTATTTCATGTGTCAATGGCTAAATCTGGAACACCACTGACACTTATATTAACCTGTGAAGCTAATGCCAATTACTATCTGACCTCCATAAAAGAGCCCCAGGGTTTTTAACTATACTGGCCTGCAAAAATAAGTACAACACTTTTAAAATTTAAATTTTTCCAAAATATAGAAGTTAGAGATTTAAAATAAAAAAAAAAACGTTTTATAGCAATTTTTATCAGCTTCCTTTAAAACTATAGACAAAATTAAACTATTTTTAGAGTCCTTTTTGTTTCGAAAGTATATTATCTCGTGTACTTAAAAAGATATTGCAATTTTAAAAGTGTGATACTTATTTTTGCAGGCCAGTGTATTATATTTGAAGCTGAGCAACCGGGGTAATAGTTGATTTGAGAGCAGGAATAAAAACCCGGAGTTAGGTGTAAACTACAACATGTAACGTAATTAACGCACACCCTCAGACACCCCAATTAGTTTATTATGTTATAATTGTTATGTTTGAACCTTGTGGATCGTTTCTTTAGTTGTCAATTGTAACATTTTTGTAATGAGGGTAAAAAGGAAATAAAACAGTTTGCTTTCTGATCTCGACTTGGTTGTATCGTTTATTGGCGACTACGGAAAATAATTTGGATTTCGGTGAAAATGACGACAAATGTAACGAATATAGTGTTTCCCGGACCATTTAACCCAAAGACTGATAAGTGGTGTGATTATAAAGAACAATTACTGTGCGCGCTTGATGCGGCGGGTTGTGACAAACATAACCTAGACAAAGGACGATCGCTGTTTCTTTCCCAGTGCGGCAAGGACACTTTCGCGTTAATTGCATCACTTTCAGTTCCAAAACGTCCTACGGAAGTACCTTTAGTGGACATTTTCAGTGTTTTGGATAAGTTTTATGAACCCGAGGTTAACGAAATTTTGCAAGCGGGAAAATTTTACAAACGTCAACAAGTGCAAGGTGAAAGCGTGCAAGACTTTGTGGCGGCTATGAGTCTGCTTGGTGTAAAATGCAACTTCATGGACTTGAAACGCCAGTTGAGAGACCGACTAGTGCTGGGGGTGCAGGACGATCGCTTGCGACGCGACTTATTGAAAAAGAAAGACTTGACGTACGAAGTCGCGTTACAGATGTGTCTGGACTATCAAGTGACGTTCCCTGATTTGTACCCTGCGTGTGTGGCTAGGGAGTCTAAGCAAACTCCGTCCAGTGTCACGGAGACTGAAACTATGGACATTGGTAATGTTAACTCGAACGAGTGTCGACGGTGTGCACGCGCACACAGGCCGGGCGAGCGCTGTCCGTTTGTTAAGGCGAAGTGCTTCTACTGCAAAAAGTTCGGGCACATTGCGGCGGCCTGCGCCAAGAAGCCAGGTCGTGTACACCAGGTGAACGACACGGGGGAAGCCAACACGAGTGTGGATACTTCAACTGAGAAGATGATGGGCGTATACGTCTGCGTGGATAATTACTCACCACCTATTACCACAGACGTTAGGATAGACGGCGTTCATGTATCTATGGAAGTGGACTCGGGTGCATCGCGTACCATAATGTCGGAAGAGACATACAAGAGGCTGTGGTTGACGCCCCCACCCCTACGAGCTACCAATCTAAAGCTCGTGACATGGACTCAAGACCCTTTGAAAGTATTAGGACTAGCAGAAGTTCGGGTTGTGCTAGGTAATAAGGAAGCGCAATGTGAACTAGTCGTGGTGTCGGGGAACGGACCAAATCTGCTGGGCAGGAACTGGTTCCATACACTAGGCCTTCAGGTATCAGGATTGTGCTGGGCTGAAGAGGAGATAGAAAAATATAAAAAAGAATTTCCGGAACTATTTAAAGAAGGACTCGGCGAGTATAAAGGTCCTGAGGTGTCACTTCACGTGCGGCCGGATGCTACGCCCCGCTTCTTAAAGGCGCGCGCGGTGCCTTACCCTCTTAAGGAAAAAGTCATTAGACAGTTGAACGAGATGGTGGAGGCGGGTGTACTGACACCTGTCCGATATTCTGAGTGGGGGACACCGGTGACGCCGGTGATGAAAGAAGACGGAACAGTACGAATGTGTGGTGATTATCGTGTCACGGTGAACACCGCTATAGACACAGACATCTATCCGCTGCCGACGTCGGTGGAAGCGTTTGTGAGGCTTAGTGGCGGCAGAATATTTAGTAAGCTGGACTTGAAAAACGCGTACACACAACTGAAGGTAGACGACGCGACAGCTATGCTGCTCACGCTGAACACTCCTATCGGTCTAATGAAAGTCAATCGCCTGCCATTTGGTGTCAGCGCGGCGCCAGCGATTTTCCAGCGTCTTATGTCGACGGCGTTAGCGGGTATGGACGGAGTGGCGTGTCTATTAGATGATATCGCTGTCACTGGAGCCACAATGGAAGAACACAACCGGAGACTTACAGAAGTACTGAGCAAACTGCAACAGATGGGACTCCGCCTCAACGTAAAGAAATGCGTGTTCGCTGCGAACAGCATCACATTCCTTGGGCACATGATTAATTCAGAGGGACTTCATCCAGCACCTGCAAAAGTCAAAGAGATTCAAGAAAAGTCGGCGCCAACCAACAGAGAGACCTTGCGTGCCTTCCTGGGCTTATATAATTTCTACGAAAAATTCTTGCCTGACAAGAGCACTGTGTTGGAACCACTGTATCGACTTTTGGAATCAAAAAGACCTTGGAGCTGGGGTGAGAAGGAACAGGAAGCGTTTGTGGAGGCGAAGCGATTACTATCATCAGACCGAACGTTGGTGGGCTATGACTTGCAGAAAGAACTACTTCTCATTTGTGATTCATCGGAATACGGTCTGGGAGCGATTATTGCACACGTCATGGAGGACAGGTCAGAGCGGCCAGTGATGATGGCCTCACGGACACTACAGGCGCACGAGAGACGATATGGGCAGATTGATAAGGAGGCCCTGGCTATTATATTTGGATTGACAAAGTTTCACGAATTCTTAGCGGGTCGTAAATTTTGTATTGTGACAGATCATAAGCCATTAGTCGGTTTATTCAATCCCGCAAAACCAATTCCATACCAGATATCACCGAGGATGTTGCGCTGGTCATTGAAACTAGCTAGTTATAATTACAGTATACAGTACAGGCCTGGTAAATTAATCGGCAACGCGGATGCTTTGAGCAGGTGGACCGCTCCGGACACGTCGAGCGTGCAGGAGGAGGTGCTGCGCGACGTGCTGCTGCTGGAAGAGACGCCGAGCGGCTGGGAGCTGGACGCTGCTAAGATAGCCGCGGAGACCAAGAAAGATGTGGTATTGCAAAAAGTAATGTTTCACGTTTTACACGGATGGCCACGAAGGAACATAGACCCGAGCCTACAAGCTTATTGGACACGGAGAGAGGCTCTTTCACATAATAAAGGTTGTTTATTGTGGAGCAACAGAGTCATAGTACCTTCGTCCTTACAGGACAAAGTGTTAAAGTTGTTACATGCTCCTCATGCGGGCATTGTCCAGACAAAAGCGTATGCAAGAGGCTACGTGTGGTGGGTCAGCATGGATCGGCAGATTGAGAGTGAGGTGGCCGCGTGTCAGCAATGTCAGCTAGTGAGAAATAACCCACCAAAGGACCCGCAAACTTGGATTGTTCCAGAGAAGGCGTGGAGCCGTTTGCATGTGGATTTTGCGGGGCCCTTTCAGGGAAAAACTTTTCTAGTCCTAGTAGACAGCTACAGCAAGTGGTTTGAGGCTGAAATCATACCAGCGATGAACAGTGGTACGGTGATAGCTTGTATGAGAAAAATTTTCACTTCACAAGGGCTGCCCGACGTGTTGGTGTCCGATAATGGACGTGCGTTTACATCGGATGAATTTAATCATTTTCTTAAAAATAATGGAATTAAACATTTGTATGCACCGCCATACCACCCAGAGACTAACGGGCAGATTGAACGCACGATTCAAACATTTAAAAATAAAATGAAGAAACTAGAAAACCTGGGCATGCAATGGCAGGAGAAACTTTGCAAAGTTCTATACTATTTACGGACTGTGCCCAATAGCTCTACTAACAAGACACCTGCTGAGTTACTGAATGGGCGAAGATACAGGACTGCAGTGTCGAGCTTACACCCCGACTCGACGCCGAGCCGCGCCGAGCAGCAACTGGAGGCGGCGGCGCAGCGGCCGCCCGCGCGGACTTTTACGCTGCTGCAGCCCGTGCTCATACGCATGTACGGGCCCGGGAACAAGTGGCGTCGGGCCACCGTGGAGACGGTGGAGGGGCCAGCCACTTATGTGGTGAAGACGGAAGATGGAGAGCTGCATCGGCGACACGCAGACCAAATACTGGTCAGACCGCCGGACACATCTGCTAATGGGTCACCTGTAATTGACAGTCAGCCAGCAAATGATACGGATTCTGAATTATCACAGGATCCGCCGATTGTGATTCCGCCACCTGAATTATGGCCAGATATTATAGGAATTCCTAATGAATGACTTTATTGATTGATTGATTACTTTGTTAACATTTTTGTAAAAATTATTTTGTTATCTACTGTGAAATTTATTATTGTCTTTACCAATCATTATGAGAGAAAGGTATGTTATGTTTGAACCTTGTGGATCGTTTCTTTAGTTGTCAATTGTAACATTTTTGTAATGAGGGTAAAAAGGAAATAAAACAGTTTGCTTTCTGATCTCGACTTGGTTGTATCGTTTAATAATCATAATACATGCACTGAATTTTTAATTAAACATGTCTAGGCAATGATTATTTAATAAATTAGTTTTCCTAATTCCGGAAGAATGGTAGTCACAGTACAAATCAACGAACACACACAGTCGCATACGTAGGTCTCATACCTACGTATGCGACTGTGTGAGTCTTGCTAGCCTAGCAGGTATTCGCTCGCGTTCGAAACAGCTGTTAACGTCGTCGCTCGACTCAACTTTAATAGAAAAGTTCAATACATTTTTATGCCCGTTTTCTAAAGTGATGTTTTAATTTAAAAAGCACTTCATTATTTTTATCAAAAGCGTTCACTATCCTATTTTTTGCACTAAAATAAACCCTTTGTTCGGTACTGGACAGATTCTTGGATTGGACAGATTAGTTAGTTCGGCAGATTCGCTACTCGACTGATTCGTGGATTCGTCATATTCTAGAGTTCGACGGATTAGCTATACGACAGAAAATGAACAGTTGCGCACAAAAAGATTAAACAAAAAAACAGCCTTAGCACGGTATACCTACTTATTTATATTTTTTCTAAATCTATGATTTACAACTAATATGCTCGTATGGTTAAGTATGTAAACTCCTTGAATAAGTACTCAATTATCTAACAGGCCACTTCAAGTTATTGTCATTTAGCCTATGCCTACCTATTCAACTTCAAATAATCCACTGGCATTTGTTTTCCTGTTTGTTGTGAAGTGACATAGAGACATGAATAAAAATATTGCAAGAAATGGATCTTGCCGGCTCGAGCACCGATGTAGTGGATTTAAAATTTATTAAAAGTGAAAGGGGAAAACCCGTTGTTTTACATGCTGGACACAGATACAATTTTGTAAAAAATAACAAATGTGGTACTACAAACTGGCGATGTGTAAATAAGGCAGAATGCAGCAGTTCTATCACTTTGGACAAACTAAACCGAATTGTTAGAGAGTTTAGTCATATGTGCATGCCCGATTTTACCAAAAACGTAGTAGACAGTATAATAGACGAATGCAAAGACAGTATGCAAAAAACTCGAACCAATCCCAAAATTATTTGAAGATTTTATGGACACTGCCGACTGCAAATTAAATGATGAAGATAAACCAACATTTGTACAGAAAAAGGATGTGTTGTATAAAGCTAGATGTAATTACCTGAAAATGAATACGAAAAACTGTAAATATATGAAATCTCTGAAGCTACCGCACAGTCTAGTGGGTGATTTCTTTTTATTTGATGATGGAATCGAAGACAAAATTTTGATTTTTGGGTCAAGATTGGCGAAAGACTATCTGAAAAAAAGTAAGAGTTACTACGGGGATGGCACCTTTAAAACATGCCCCACTCCTTTTTATCAAGTCTACAGTCTTCATATAAATATTTCTCACGATGACAATACCATAAATTTTATTCCTGTGCTTTACATACTTCTACGTAATAAAACGCAGGCAACTTATGAACGATTGTTCACTATTTTAGGGGACCAATTTTCCGTGATAATTGAAAATTATAAGTGCGACTGAAATAGCAACCATTCAAGCCGTGAAATCAGTTTATCCTGGTGTAAAAGTAACTGGCTGCTACTTTCATTACTGGAAAGCGATACTTAAAAAGAGCCAAAATATTGGATTAGATAAAACTGAAAATGGAGAGTATATCATGCGCCTTTATATGCAACTGCCGTTGCTTCCGCCGATTTTGGTTCCCGAAGCAATATTAAGTATACAAGAACTGGTTAATGACTCACCGGAATATAATTCATTTAATAATTATTTCTCAACTCAGTGGATGGGAATATATACCGAGAATGTGTTGTTAAAACTTGTTATAATGAACATTTTCGTACAAATAACCCAATCGAAGGGTGGCATGCGAGACTAAAAAAAAGATTTCCCTTTAAGCCACCACTCTATCTATTTATACAATTGCTAAAAAAAGAATCCCGTTTTCAAGACACAAAGTTAAAAAGAGAACAAATTTATTGCAACGGGAAGCAGCGTAATGCAAAACTCATACAAAAAAATTGTCAAATAAACAAAATTGTTACTACAGCAATGAAAAATGAAGTTAGCGTGATTGATTGTTTAAAACAGTTGTGCAAGGTTAATTTTATATTTAAAAGTTAAATATGATTTTTTTGTTCTTTAATTAAAGGGCGTTTTATTTGTTTTTGTTTTCACCTGTACTTCTGCCGTATAGCTAATCCGTCGAACCCTAGAATATGACGAATCCACGAATCAGTCGAGTAGAGAATCTGCCGAACTAACAAATCTGTCCAATCCAAGAATCTGTCCAGTACCGAACAAAGGAAATAAACTAACGGTTTAATACGTCCCCACAAAAAAAGTCAAGAGGCGTCAAATCAGCTGATTGTCGGGTACTGGCATGGGGATTCTCATCGAAATAGTCCAGTATTTCGTTTTGAAAACAAGTACTTACGTGTACGCCAATCGGCTCCCCTGTCGATGGCCGTGTTCGGACGGGACGTTCCGTGTTCGGACGGGACGTTCCGTGGCCAAGAAGCCGCTGAGTTGCAGCTAACATAGCCCTGCGGTCTACTCTTGTACCATGCCTTTGGTTGAATGTTCTGTCAACTAATAACCTAGAACCACACTATCACCACACCGCACCATGCCAAAGTCCTCATTGCACATTATTTTGTTTATTGGAAAGACATCGCGCGCGTAAAACAATTTGCACACACTTTACGGAAGTACCTACATCCCACTTATAATGTCCGTGCGTGACTAATAACATTTAAGCTTTCATCTAACGCCCGCGCCGCCCGGTGTCATGGTGGCTATCTCGCTCTATCCCATTTAATTTGCACGAGAAAGGGAACGAAAACAAGTATGTCATATTTCGCATTTTGTTGGTATGGGTAACTATTGTTTCCTTTGTATCCAGTGCCTGTTAGTGTGTGCGTGCGGTTCAATCGCCAAGTTTACTTCAACTGTTTTTGTAAAGACTTTAACTTGCTTGAAATAAGGTTCATTTTTCTTTATTTTGTATTGAATGGCGGAATTTGTTTTAATACAAATAAAACTGAACTTTTAAAAGTCTTATTGCCTTGAGTTACGGTCCATTTCTCACTTTGTTCTGACTGTACAGGGGTAGTGTGACTATAAATTACATATTTTTAATTATTTTTGGGATAAAAAATGACCTATATTAAAAATTATAGAAATCGATTCAGTAAACGATTCTGAACAAACTATTTTCAGGATGTGCGTTAATCATGTTACATGTTGTATATACATGAAAATTTATGTACAATTTACAAACTTTACAATGACGGTGGAAAATATTTTTATCACACGAAACTATGAAAATATATTATAACACAACATGAAAAATGTATAGTAAGAAGTGACAGACACAATGAAAAGTCAAATCATAGGATGCCGCAGCACCAGCCAGTGACATCACCAGTTAGGCACTATATATTAATTGTTGGCTAGACTTTATTTTTTTCTTCTTTAAGTACTATTGCCAGTTCAAGCAATATTTGTTGGTCTAACATGGCCACCTACAGGGCCTAACTAATCTAAAAAGTCTGAAGAATGGGTGACAAAACCCTATTCTAAATGAAAAACAAATTGAAAATAGTTAACTTTATTAAACATTACAATCATTCAACAAAATTGTCCAGATATGATGATGAGACTTGAAGACATGGAGCCTCGTTATAATAATACTATTTGTCAACAATCAGGGATGTTCAACCAATTGTTTTGATAAACATAATTGAGTCTGTATTAGAACACATAAAACTCAAATTGAGAACCTCCTTGGAACTTGGGTAAAAATGACTCCAATTTAGAGACATTATTGAGAAGTAAGTAGTAGAACGTAGCATTAAGCGCAGACCCAGTGAGCCGGGCGAGCATAGTTTCCACTATTTTCATAATTCAGTTCGGCACTTTTGGTATTTCACAGTGTCAACCGAAGTATGAAGAAGTGAAACGATGCTCGCTCGGCTCCATAGCTAGCTGTCGACACCACATGTTGACGATGTGTTCTATCTATACCGCACTGTAAACGCAGTGTTGAAAGTGTAAGGAAATTAATTAATTAGTAATTGGACATTGGTATAAAACATAAGAAGTAACCATTCATCATAAATCACACATTCCCAAACACTATCTAATTATGTCAAACAATTTGTAATTATGAAACTAGGTAATATTTGATTTGACTGCTCCTTCATAATTTTAAAAGATAAGTTTATTTCAGTAAGATTTAGGAGAGTAGATAGTTTAATACTACTGGTGCCAATTGGCAAAATGTCTTAATTATAATGTGTGATAGAAAACTTTTAATAGTGATTTTTTTCATATTCTTAAAGACAACAGCTCAAATTTTAATACTGTAAAATTAACACACACTTGTCTGGAATGATAATAAACAGCAGTATAGACAAAAGATGATGGATGATTCTGGTCTAACAATATAAGTTATGATGATTGACATTTTAATGTACGTAACTTATGTCTATCATTTGATCAGAGTTTTAATTTACCAATAGACATTGTAAAGCACAATACTGCAAGCACTCACAACTGCACAATGAGCATTCAATTTGCAACCTTGACTTGACATGACCTTTTAGTGACCTGTAACACAGGCTTGTTCGAAAACCTACTTCAGGCACCAGTCTCTTCCAATGGTGGAATATAACCTTGTCAAAAACATTGTTAATTTTTATGAACCAATATTGTGAAGAGAGAATTAATGAATTGATTATGTAAATGCTTGCTCAATGTGTGGATGCGCTTTTATTAATATATTTTTAAAACTACACTACTCACTAAACTTATTGCTGACTTTGCCAAAACTAGTATCATTTGACCTTTTATCACGTATATATTTAATTTGCTTCCAGTGTTTAATGCTAGGTGTATTTTAGAAGTTAAAATTTTTGTTCAGATCTAACAATGTATGTTCACTTCGCGTTTACTGGTACAGTAAGCGACAGTGCAGGGATATTCGTAGCTTTTTAAGTGATACATTATTGTATTTCGGGCTGGTGTCTGCAACTCCACCTCCAAGACCCGCTTTTTTGAATATCAGTGAGAAAACTGATTATTCAATGTGATGGGCCTGGTCTTGACTTCGATCCCGCCAGTTTGGAAGCGAGATATAAGTGAAACAAGCGGGTACATTGAAGAGGCTGGCCTTCATTCATGCTTGCTTCTCTAATAAAACGGCCTTGGTGAATTTTCAAAGCTCATCTTGGCGTCGAAAGTTGAAAATTCAACAGCGGAGTTTATTTGGTATGTGGTCGGTTTTTTTTGGCATTTGAGGTGTTGTCTACTTTTCTGCCAGTGCCACGTTGATACGGCTCTATGACTTTACACTTTGTCGTAGACATCTTCCCAACGTGTGCGCCCAGTATATTGTAAAGTCACTTAAAAAAGTCATTAGATCAGCAGGGGCGTAGCTACCGCTGTATCAATGATAAGGGGCCCCCGAGTAACAAGGGCTGATGAGGAAAAAAAAATCACAAAATCTTCTCACAATCTCAAATATTCTTCATGATGAAAGATAAAATGAAAATATAATCACTGTCCAGAAAGCTCCAATTGTCAGGATGCTAGTTACTTAATATTCTCCTCTTGTCGTGCTTCGCCGAAATCAACCTGAGTGCAGCAAAGGGCCTTCAAAAGAAGTTAATACTGGGCCCTACTCCCTAGTAGGGCCCAGTATTAACTTGCTACGCCACTATCAACATTATCAACACTCAATATAACTCCTACATTGTCACTTATACCATTATCTGATTATTCACTTCACAATACTATTATTATCACAAAGCACTGCATGTACACAGTGGAGGTCCGATGGTCCATCAAGTACAACTATCTGAACAGGAAGGCCATCACAGAACGCCGATGCTATTTCTCTTTTTTCTTTTTCCCCGTGCCCGCCTTGGATGTGGATTGGCCCTTGCTGGTTGTCGGTTTCTCCGTGTTGGTTTTGCTTTTCTTTTTCTGGGGAAAAGAAAATGGGTTAGTTTTTTGGCGAAATAGGAAGACTTAATTGTAGTCTCCAGTTGGTCTTAGGTTGATAAATAACATGTAGAAGCGCCTGGTTCTATCTAATTACAATACAATGTCGAATAATCAACTGTGATTGTCAACGGAGTCGTGAGTTTATTTGCGAAGCATAAAAAGGAAGATGCACAGATACACATTGCTTGTTTGACCACTGCCGCATTGATACCGCGCCGAACTCAATACCCGATTCCGCGTCGATATGTGTGGTATGACTTAACAAGCGCGTCATTCTCCGGATCACTGTCAGCTTCGTCATCTAGATGGTCATCTCTAATCGCTTTCTCTTTCTTTATAGATAAGTTTGTTATTGTATGACTTACCTTTGATAAGCATGTTATTCTCCGGATCGCTTTCAGCTTCGTCCTTCTCTTGGCCGTCATCTCAACTCGCCATCACTTTCTTTATAGATAAGTTTGTTATTGTATGGCTTACCTTAACAAGCATGTCATTCTCCGGATCACTTTCAGCTTCGTCCTTCTCTTGATCGTCATCTCTACTCGCCTTCACTTTCTTGATAGATAAGTTTGTTATTGTATAACTTACCAACAAGCGCGTCATTCTCCGGATCACTGTCAGCTTCGTCCTTCTCTTCATTGTCATCTCTACTCGCCTTCACTTTTTTTATAGATAAGTATGTTATTGTATGACTCACCTTAATAAGCATGTCATTCTCCGGATCACTGTCGGCTTCGTCCTCCTCCTGTTCTTCCTCTCCCTCGCCCATCTCGTCGTCATCCTTGCTAGCCTTCACTTTCTTAACAGCGCCCGGCGCGTAAGGTAGTGCTGTGGCTTTCTTGTTGTAGGTACGGGTCATGGCCGCTTTCACCTGGTTTTAAAGATATTTTGTATAATTTATTTTACTGGGATTTCAAAGTTAATTGTTTTGTCTTCCAGTTTCTTAGTGTAGAATACACACAATCTATACAGGCATTTTGTATAATGTTTGCTCAGTGCATAGTGGTAAGTGATTACTGAATTGACAAAACAAAACTATGGAGATGGTCAGCAGGAGCATTTGAGACGGTCCAGTCCAAAAACATAAAATTAGTCACCATAGACAAAATTATTATGGCTATTCTTACCTTCGAGTCCACCAAAACAATAGGGTTTCTTTGTCCCGGCCAGACGGAGAGTTCCACCAAGGAGTCCAGGTCTTCTCTCAGCAGGTGATAAGATTCCAGCACCTCTAGACTTTTCTCAATGCCGTCAGATTTGTCCTTGATTAAAGGATTGAGGATCGCGTCACGAAGGTAGGAACTGTAGTCCAGGAAGATAGAAGACTTTGAACCTGACGTGCTGTGGAATAAGGCTAACACTTTAGGCTTTTATTATTTCTTGTGATATGGTGAAGACTTGTTGGATAAGAGACAACACAAGTGGATTACTATTGTCAACCATTCTAATGTACACACGGAGACATTTCAAGCTATACATTGCCAGTAGAATATGGCCTGGCTTCATATAGATTACCCATCAATGAGAGATCCGCTTAAACCGGTTTAGCAGTTTGATTGGATGTCGTGCGTATGTCGTCAAAAGAATACACACAGTCATCATCATCTGCCTAGCCTTTTCCCAACTATGTTGGGATCGGCTTCCAGTGTAAGCGGATGCAGGTGAATACCAGTATTTTACATGGAGCGACTGCCTATCTGACCGCCACAACCCAGTTAGTACTGGGTAATACGGTGAATATATCACGCAGTAAACACCTTTGACAGTATTTCTTAATGTTGAACTTGTTTTCCACATTACCTAAGTCTAGTATGAGCGTGTATCTCCTGACACAGGCGGTGCATCTTGGTGGTGCGCGAGTTCTTGCCCAGCCAGCCGGGGAACTGGATCTGACCCGTCATGTGGCCTGACATGAAGTGACCCGGGATCACTGAGCTGTACATGGCCTGGAAAACATTTAGATTAAGAGAGAGATTAGATTAATAAGAGATTTAGAATTTTTTTGGACAAAGAATAAATTATTCCTCACACGATGTGAGGAATAATTTGAAATCAAGTCGGTTGAGATGAGTCCGTTAAAAAGTAGGGGAGAATTCTAGTGTGACAGAGGAACGGTAGAAAACGTCTGCGCCGACACAAAGAACACGAACAAGAATCAGGTGTGCTTTAAAAAGTGCTTTAATTAAACCATTTCTTTTTATTTATTTCGCCAAAAAGCAACCGCAACAAGAAACAGAGAGAGAACAGAAAGAAAAAAACATTTAGTATTAAGTAATTTTTTTTATTTTATTCAAATTGTATTATTAAGATTTGAAAAGTTATATGTTGTTGTCTTATGGTGAATGCTGCGTATACCTATAATAGGCATACATACCATTTTATGTTATTTTCATTGTTTCACATTAATTCTTAGTATGTATTACTGTTGGTGTACCAAATCTACACTAATATTATAAAGAGGAAATATTTGCATTTTTGTGTGTGTGTGTGTATGTTTGTAATGAATAAACTCACAAACTACTGCGCCGATTTCAAAAATTCTTTCACTATTAGAAAGCCACGTCTTTACTGAGTGACATAGTGTAATGATAAAAAAAAAGAAAAAAAAGGGGGGTTTTGTATGATATTATAAATGTGTGGTGTGCTCCAAATAAAAATAATAAGTAAAAGTGAAAATTCGGGCGCCAGGAGTACACACAAAACTATGCCTAGGATAGACTTACCTGCGAGAGCTGGCTTTTAATCTTCAAGCGGGAAGGTATCAATAAAAATCGACCATGAAAGTTACAGATCTATTTTATTACCCGAAGGCTGCTGGTTGGGAGAAAAACACAAGGAAATTCCTTTCTAAAATTAACAGATATGGTTCTAACTAGAGGTGTAAAACTAAGATGAAATAATTGTTATTTTATGGCCTGTCATTATTGCACTTTTGAAAATCTAAAATAGGTACCACAAACCACACTAAATTCCGTCGAATAAACTAAACCCGAGGAGTCAAAACATGCTCATCTTGGTGACCTCCGCTGAGATGCCAACGGCGTCCATGATAAATTTTGGCGTTCAATTATTTAAGTTGAAGAAGAAAAATATAAGAAGAAAAAGAAACGTTTCGGCGTTTCTTCCAAAATATTTAAATGTGTTCATCAGTAGACGACGCAATCCAAGCAAACATATGTTCAAGTTAAAAGATCCATCAAAAATATATGCCATCCAACCAGGATGCGGGCAAGGGCAATCGGCCACCACACAATTGGGACTAGATGCCGCCCATCTGAAGGTATACTTCTGAATTTTTTTTAGGAGCGCTGCAATTACGCCATGACCCAAAAATTGACGAGTCGAAAAGTGAGAATTGTCAAAGTGAACTTGACAGCGTAAAAAAAATCAGTGTGACCACTACACAAATCCAAGTCTACCAAACAATGATTTTTTTATAAGGCAACACCCAAGCTAAACAGTCAAATAAACGACGAGAATATGCATCCATGTGACGAGCTAAAAAGCGTCGTTACAATAGGTTATATTTTATCCCCGTACTCCCACGGGAACGGGAATTACGCGGGTGAAACCGCGTGACGTCCGCTAGTAAATAAATAAACAGGTGCTCTGGCTGGAGGCCTTACACTCAAGGCACCCACAGGATTGTCTGGTTAACAGACGACAACCTCTCTAGGTTGAACTGCGAGATGCCATATCTTAAAAAAAAAAGAACAGCTATCGCCAACAGTTTTAATTAGAGAGTAGCTAAAGGAAAATATATCTCACCTGTGTTGGCAGTAAACTCCAGGCCTGTTGGCGACGTATCCTGGCGTCTACTAGGTCACCCAAACTTATGCTGTCCGCTGCTTCGCTTATCCTCTGAAGAACCTCATGTCTGAAATAAGTACATGAAATGTTCACCAGTGTATAAAAAAAGTATATCTATTTTTTATTATTTGTTTTCAAATAGAATAAATCAACAAAAAAAACTGTTTTTTTTAAGTGGTTTATTGTGAGACGCGAGAGATACATTTAATTTTGTAGATGAGAAAAATGGGATATTACTTATTTATTGGAACAGAACGACTCTTTTTAAATTCTTATATGAAGGGCCGTTTACTTAGAACGCACACACGACTTCAACTGGCACTAGTCTCTAAGGCATACAACCTTCTTGAATTCCTTTGAAAATTACACAAAAACTCTTTTTTACCCGACTACGGCGAAGTCAAAAGGAAGGGTTATGATTTTAGCAGGATGTAAGCATATATGTATATAAAACACTGTTTTAAGCTTTCAGGTTCATAACTATACTTAAAATGTCACTTACGGGATATCTTCCGTGATTATTTATTGTTTTTGAGCTCCCGATATTTCGACGCTGTTGCAAGCGCCATAATCGCGGGTCAACTGGAGAATGCGGGTGGATGGAAAAAATTGTTAGGAGCAGACAAATCTGTCTACCCTCTTTCTTTGTCTTTTGCTACGCGCACCACTGGAATTTGACACTAAGTCACGGCAAAACACACTCACAGTATCACCAGGTGTTTTGAAGTTCTTATTATGTTGCTGGCTGCTACTTTTGAGCATACTCAATACTGGATTCCACGCCACGATTGAATTCCACAAGCCAGGATGGCTTCAAATTGTCGATTCTCGATTTAAATTTTTGTATTTCCTTATTTCAATTGCTTCTCTTGTCAGCCTTGGAAAGTAATGTTTGTCTTTGGACAAAATACGTGGCTTGTGGAATTCAATCCAGTGATTGGGCCCTGACTGCAATAGGTGTTCAGCTATGGCCGATTTCTGCTCATCGTTGTTTTTCACAGCCTTTATAAATAATAAATAATCACGGAAGATATCCCGTAAGTGACATTTTAAGTATATGTATGTATATATGTTTGTATTTACGTATGTACCACCGTAGCGCCTAACTTATTCATCCGATTTTGATGCATAAGGTGTCAATCGATTCGTTATTATGGCCCGGGTAACATACGCAATATTTTATTCAGAAGTCGGGTTTTTAGTGGTAGTATACAACACTAATTTCTGTTTACGTAGTCGTTTTATAGTTTTTTTTTCAAGTTTATTTTTTTTTATTAACTTACCGGGAACAGTGCGGAGCGACTTGCAGATAATTCTCTTGCACGAAGAGTGGAGCCAGGCTGTAGTCATAGAAGAACAGGTCACTCCTGTCATTAATACTCATGGTCTTATGGTCTTCAGCGGAGAACACCTTGCGGATCGCGTCCCATGGGCCCTGGGGGACGAAGCGAACACTATCAGTTATTATATAAAATATAAATATCGCTGGACATTACACACAGCGCCATCTAGCGCCACACTAAGCAACGAGGCTTGTGTCGTGGACACCAGATAGTTGATATACTACATAGATACTTTTTGTTTGTAAACGCTGGAGTTTGGAAGTTGGCGGTATGATACCTCCGTGCATCGGAAAGCACGTTAAGTGTTGTTCCTGCGCCTGATCTCTCTCCGGTCGTGTCACGGTGACAGATTGCCGTCCCATCGGATTGTGAGAAAAAAGGAACAGAGAGTGCACGTGTGCCTGCGCACACACGCCTGCACTGTAACATCTCCCGCGCCGATGGCTAATCTTTGCTAAGATTGGCCGCCGTGACCGAAAACGGTCAGGAGGACTATACTTATTATTATTTACAGTACTCACCAACTTGACATCCTTCTTGCTAATCTTGGCGTCCTGCCGCAGCCTGTCCGCGTCAGTCAGGCTGGGGTCTATGGCCCACATGGACAGCAGGTTCAGGGTCTGTCGCACGTCCTGATTGGCTGAAGTGATCAGCTGGGATATTACGTCCGGGGGTATCTTGATGCCTTCTTTGAAGCATATTGAAAGCATTGCTGACTGGAAGAGGAATTTTATGATCTTTGCAATTTAGTTAGTCTATGGGAACCATGGTCATTTCACAATATATATATATACATGGTGTAAACGTACCCTTCACAAAGCCGTTAACCAAGCATTCTGTACATCAAACTAAGTAACCCTACGCAAAAATTATTGCTGGGAAACGACTTTTTTTTTGGGGTGAAATATCACGTTCTACGATAAAACTCAATGTAACGCAGTCAAAACATTGTGCTGGTGGATGCATTACATAGTACAAGGGTTATGGAGATGTTTAAAGTAAAGTTATAATATTTAAAACTTGTATTTAAAAAAACAAAACTTATAACTTTGATTCCCAATGTCTCCGTAAGTAGAAGGTTCCCAGATATGGTCTAAAACAAAAAATTATCACAATGATGGGCCTTTCGGCTTCGTTAAAGGTCTTGTTACACCCATTAGTACTCTAGCTTTTGTCCACGAGTTCGCTCGCGTTATAGTCGAAAATTATGAAACGGGAACGTTCTGTATATAGGGTGTAGGGGACATCGAACACAAACGATTACCACGTACACATCATTCCGAAACCCCACATATAAATTTTTAGGAGAGCAGTTCTCACACATTATTTTAGATATCTTGTTTAGTGTCCCAAACAGTCTGACAACCAGTCTTACCAAGGGGTTTCGTATTACCCAGTACTAACTGGGTTGTGGAGGTCAGATAGTGTCCCAAAAAGTCTGACAACCAGTCTTACCAAGGGGTTTCGTATTACCCAGTACTAACTGGGTTGTGGAGGTCAGATAGTGTCCCAAAAAGTCTGACAACCAGTCTTACCAAGGGGTTTCGTATTACCCAGTACTAACTGGGTTGTGGAGGTCAGATAGGCAGTCGCTCCATGTAAAATACTGGTGGCTACTATTATTAAGTCCTATAGTATACATATTCATAAGTTATTGTAAAATGCAAGTATATAAGAAACCTTTTTATGTAACTCGAGGGGGTTCGCGCTGTAAGCCGAAATACAGGTTCCTCCTAGTTCGGCTGCAGAGGCTAAAATCATTTTTGGTTACAAATACTGTCTAAAGCATTTTATTTGTAAATTATAAGTACTTTTTGTGTAAGAAATAAATTATTATTATTATATTATAATACGTCCAATAAAGAAGGTCATCGAATCAGCTGCATCCGGTTAGACTGGAAGCCGACCCCAACATAGTAGTGAAAAGGTTAGGCAAATGATGATCTTGTTTATTGCCCGACTTTGTATAAAATGACTATGCCAAAATGTTATATACCTTGATCTGGTCGACCCGTGGTCTGTTGAACCTCAAATCATAACAATAGTTGACGAGGGACCTCATCTTCTGGCTGTTTCTGTCGTTGCACATACATATAATTGGTACTGATGATGATTTTATTAGACCAATTAGCTCTTGGAGACCTCCTGCAAAACAAAGAATAGGCATTTAGACAAGTGAGGGTTAATTAAATTGACAGCCTTTGGTTTCACGAATGTCAGCATAGAATTCTAAATAGTGTTTATGGCAGTAATAATAACTATGGTTGTTGACCCTACGTGAAAATCTTTTTTTACATATTTGTGTACCCTACCCGTCTGTTAAATTCCACTAGCCAATTTTGGACTTTGTATTTACTTGGTTAAGATTGAGTTCAAATTGTTTTTTTGCCTTTTTTAAGTAAAACGTACCTCTATCCTCATTGCCCGCCATTCCGTCAACTTCATCCATGACCAGCACGTGCTTCTTTGTGACTGCTTGTTTGCCAGTCTCACCTAAAAACAGGAACATATAAATATCAACTCGCTTTACTCCTCATTCAACAATATTGACTATGCTCATTGAAATAAAGTCGTAATTAAATGAAAAAACCCCGCCTTACACCCGATGAGCGGAGCGGAGAGGAGACGTGCGAAAACCAACCAATCACATTGGTTGTTGTCTCTCCTGTGATTGGTGGAATCTTGTGTATCTCGTATATCTCCGCTCCTTTTGGTGGAGTTTATTCTTAATAGGGTATTTTACTCTTTATGAGAAAAAATCTAAAACTATATTATTGAGATAGCTTATGCAAAAAGTAGTCGGAAAACGTTACTTTTAGTTTTTAAAATAGCAAACTAAATTTTAAAATTCAATTCGAAGGTTTCAGATTTTTTAATCTGTTTCATAACACCTAATAGTAGTCGCCATGTTATTACGTCATACGGCTATGTAAACATCAAGTGTCAACTGTCAAACTATCAGCGTTTACTATTTGTTTACACAGCCAACTGACGTCATGACCACAGAGCACTATGGCGTCCACTGCGTCCAGCGTTTTCGTCAAATTACGCGCGAAATTTGAAAACGCAAAATTTAAATGCATTTTTATGGCACTTAACGATAGCTCATTAGTACTATAGAATCTAATTGAGAGAATATTCAAAAATGGGTGTAATACCCTAATTTCTTAAAAAAAAAAAAAACAAAAGAAAAATCAAGGCTATTGAAAAGACATACCTTTAGCATAACCAGACAAAGAGTTGGTAGTGAGCAGTTCTCCGATCTGCTCCTTGATGAGCGTCTTGTTCCTCGTGTCTGAAGCGTTGAACTCCACCATGTCGAAGCCCATCTCCTTGCACACTAGCGCCACAGTCGTGGTTTTACCTGGATTGTAGGGAATATGGAATGAAACTCAGCAGAAGTTGGAACAAAATAAGGATATCTAACAAAACTTATCATCAGAACTTGTTATGAACGAGAACCAAATTCATATGGGATCACCTCTCTTTAAAAAACAAACGAATCAACAACTAAATCGGTTGATATGGTAAACAATTATCCCTGAACACATACACACTTTGAGTGCACACACATCCAAGTACAAGTATCCTGTACTTATAGGACATACACGTAGTAGTACATCCAAACTTTACATCTTTTTAGAACGTAAAGTGTTAGAAATTAAAAAAACCGGCCAAGTGCGAGTCGGAGTAGCGCACGAAGGGTCCCGTACCATTATCTATACAAGATTAGACAAAACACAACATTAAAAAAAATCACGTTTGTTGTATGGGAGTCCCCCTTAAATATTTATTTTATTCTGTTTTTACATACATAATCTGTGGAAAATTTACACTGTCTAGCTATCACGGTTCATGAGATACAGCCTGGTGGTAGACAGACGGACGAACAGTGGAGTCTTAGTATAGGGTCCCGTTTTTACCCGTTGGGTACGGAACCCTAAAAAGGTAATTACATTTACATGTTCTGACTTAGGTTTGGAAGAAAATTTTAATTTATAATCCGTAATATAACATTCCATCGCCGCTTGCTGAACCTTGTAATTAGTTTTACAATGATATGCAAAAGTGGTCTACAAAAATAAAATTAAAGTATATGTTGCGAACAAAACGAGTGTATGGTATTATAAATGAAATTGTGCACTCACCGACGCCGGGTGGTCCCGAAAGTAAAGCTGCCTTGAAGTACCCTCCATCGTCGTTCTTGGCCCAAGGACTGGGTTTAGCCAATTTAGCCTTTCTGTTCACATACCATTTTGTGAGCCAATTCATTAATCTGAAAAGGAATTTTGTAGGTAACTAAGGGTTGATATTGACTGAGCGAAAATCAAAAGAAAAACCTCTATCAATAGATGCACAGAACTTAAATATATTCTTGTGAAATAAAAACTAGTATGAACACAACATAAACAAATACGAACTTTTTAACATTGCTAGCATCGCCATGTTGTCCAATGATTTGCTTAATGTTCTGTGGTTTGTACTTCTCTACCCACATAGACATATTCGCTGGTATCGATGCAATTTCTCTTCTTTCACCTGTAGCAGTAAACATTAGTTTTAAGCCCTGCACAAAATGTAGGTAGTGCCACGAAAGATGAGACCTGTCACACCACTGTTATATGAGTTAATTGTGAAACGAAATACTTCTTTTGACATATAGGTGTATAGGTCGTAAACCATCTTCCTACTTTGTCTTCTTAATGTTTTACCACGAGACATAATCAAGATTTTACAAAGTTTCACTCGTTTCAAGTGATGTCACAGGTCTCATCTGTCGTGGCACGGTGTACAATGTTTTGAGAAAACGCAAATCGTTGTTCAAAAGGCTGCCCAACTTAAATGGGATTAGGCTTGAGAAGGATAATATGTCTCCCGAATGCCTAACAACCAAGTCATAAGTCCGTAAAACATCCCAAAACATCGACACGGGGCCGTGGCAGACCAAGGAGTTGGCGGGACGACGTGGATGTCTTCCTTGAGTATTGAAAAGGATAGCTGCATGAGAATCCCAAAAACATGGAAGGAATGGAGGGAGGGTTTTGCCCAGCAGTGGGACAATACGGGCTAATAATATTAATATAATTATGATACATGTGTCCTCAGTGTACTTAGGTCGCGCGAAAGTGTTCACACTGATAAGAGTGAGATCTTACATCCTGCATTGAACGATTTTCAGTATATTGGTCACATTTCATGTTGTCAACAGAACAAAATTTGATCTACAGTTGGACGAATCTTAAGTTTTAATTATTTTGTGAAATGTATGTACTGGGTTCAAAAACCTCTATTTCCATTAGATCTTCTTTTTCGTTGTTTTTGTACCTGACCATTCAGAGAAGAGACGCCGAAGCACTGTCTCTTAAGGGGACTACAGGAGCTAAACGTGAGTTTTATAATGCAAAAAAACATATGATTCACTGCAATAAACAAAACCAGAAAAATATATGATATTCTTCAGGATATATGCTAGTATGATAGTGTTTTGAAAGCATAATACAACTAATTATACTTGATAAAAAAAAACACGAACTTATGTCTAAAAATATCTTTTAACGAGTAAAAACCATACTAAAATACATGCGATCATTCTGATTTTTTGGCAAATAATTCTACAAGCAACATATAAGCATGATAGCGTTTTATTTTCTTAGTCCAATCAATACATTTTTTGTAAATCGCAAAAAAACACTCATTTCGCACTAATCGGCCCGCAGTGACTGATGTAACAACCACTTTGTAGTGCAAGCTGATTAGAACTTTATTCTAAGTTTTTAAACGAAGTTTGAACCACCACAAATAGAGTTGCTAATTTAGCTCCTGTAGTCGCCTTAATAACTCAATAAACGATTAAAAAAACGATAAAACAGTGATTTGAGACAGAGATAATAACTAATTTAGCTCCTGTAGTCGCCTTAACTTAAAATATGAAAGTTGTTATTAACTTACCATTTACTTGACTTGTAGAAGGCATGCTTGAGTTTGTACTAGAAATTGAACTTGATTTTGATTCCAATTTCGCTTCAGTTTTTGGTTTATGTTTTTCTTCCTTAATCTTCCTTGGACTTTTAGACTTTTCACGATTCTTTGATTCGTTAATATCTATTTTACTTTTAGAACTACCTTCCCTTGATTTTGATTCAGTTTTAATTTTCTCAGCTGAACTCTTCTTTTTGCTGTCAACATGATTATCTTTTTTTTCTTTCTCCAATTTATCTTGTGGACTTTTGGGTTTTTTTGGAGTCTTGATTTCTTTTTTAATTTCAGTTTTTGTGGTGGGTTTATTTTGTGACCGTTCTCTGATCATTTTGAGGAACTCGTCTTCGTTTATGATTGGGATGCCTAGTTCTTGGGCTTTGGCTGTTTTTGCAGGCCCTGCGTCTTCACCGGCAATCACGTGAGTTACCTACGAGGCATATTTTAGGGATAAATCCAGTTGGAAAATGATGGCAAAGGTTCCTCAGGTTTTTTCAAGTAGTAAATTAAAAGGTGTATCCTACTGAATATGTGCTACACTCATATTTGGGTCGACCAGATTCGGCAGAGTCGTTCACCCGACAAATAAATAAATAAAATAAATAAATAAATATCGCTGGACATTAAACACAGCGCCATCTAGTGCCACACTAAGCAACGAGGCTTGTGTCGTGGACACCAGATAGTTGATATACTACATAGATACTTTTTGTTTGTAAATACATACTTATTATACATATAAACACCCATGACTCGGAAACAAATGTCCATGCTCATCACACAAACATTTGCTCGTACCGGGATTCGAACCCGGGACCCTAAGAACGTAAGGCAGCTTCACTACCGCTGCGCCATTCGGGTCGTAAATAATTTTGAGTAAGTTTTCTCTTTTCGTGTGCTTGCACAGGAAAAGAGAAAACTTACTCAAAAATAAACTCAGAATTATTAAAAACTCAATAAAATAAATCATAATCATCCTATAATGTTCCCACTGCTAGTACACAGCCTCCTCTCAATGAGAGGGAATGTGCTATAATTCACCACGCGGGCCCAGTACGGGTTGGTAGATGTCACATGTCTTCGAATATTTGATTCTAGGACACGCCGGTTTCCTCACGATGTTTTCCTTCACCGTTTCGAGAGCAGTGGTGATGAAATAAATTACACAAAGTAATGCGCCTGTCTGGGTAAAAAAAAATCGTATTGAATAAATTCGTAAACCTACCTTTCTAGAGACGCCGCTCTTGACACACCCCCCATATTTGGTAATGGCGTCTGCAATTTCATCTTTCTCAAAAGAGTCGAGAACTCCAGTCAATAAGAATGCGCAGTCCTTCAAACAATCTGGTTTTCCCTGAAATAACAAGTTGAACATTATATACCTATTACAAATACATGCCGTTGAGGGTTGGTGATTTTGGTGCTTTCTAACATCACTGTAAGGGGTCGTCCTTTAATCACGTGAGGTTGAACAACGGGGGAAGGGGGTCAGCAAATAACCACGATTAAATCACGAGGGTGAGGAATGGGTTCATGTGTAATTTTAAATTTTACTGATAATGTATTAAAATAAAAACCTCGAGTTTAATTTCACTTGTAGCAAGCGAATTTATATGGAAAAAAAAAACATTTTTTAAAGCTACCTGAATTTTTCAATATTAAAAATTCACATTGGTCCGAGAAGGCACGGGGAAAGAGCAAATTGAAGGAATTGGGGAAGGCTTTTGCCCAGCAGTGGGAAAGTACTGGAAAACAAAAAAAAATACACAAGATGCTGGGAGGGGTGAGGAGGGGTAGCCTAAAACCTCATGACGTATCACCAAGGGGGCTAATAAAAGTAGCCTAAAAATCTCACGTTATTAAAGGATGGCCCCTAATGTATGTTTCTGTTTGGTTCATCAGACTATGGGCAATTATGTTTACTCCCTGTAAATTACGAGTTCATCTTTCTGCTTTATAATTCACTGCTCAAAAAGTGTCCAGCTTTGCGAGTCTTATTTTTAATAAAGTGTTATAAAATATCATAATAATGTGACACACACATACCTCTGGAATCTCTTTAGCTCCTAAATGTTTTGGTCCAGATCTATTCAAATAGCTTTTATATAAAGCGACTGAATGCATCTTCCTTTCATGCCTTTCTTCATCTGTTAAAACTGAAATCATAAAAATAGTAGATTGTACATGAATATTTGAGCTTTGAGATTGAGCTTGCGAGCGAGGATGGATATGAAGTAGAGTGTAAAATGGGTTTTATGGACGAGTTGTACAATCTATTTTTCACTTCGATTGCGAGGAAATGAAACAGCAACATGTAAAATAATGAATGGACGAAATGAAAAATATAAGTTTATTTCATGAAGTTTTATTGTGTGTTGGCTGTTGGTATCCTTGCCTTGTTCTTAGAATACTAACAAAACGAATTAAAATAAAGAGGTTATTCTATGAAGTTGTTCGTGTGGCGGTTGGACCGATTGCCTTGGTCTGCGACGAATATTTTACTTTATGCTCTAGAGCATAAAAAGCGACTTTGTGTCGCCTACGCACGACATAAAGACGAACTTTTAGAGCATGAGAAGTGAAAAAAAAACTTATCAGTCACAGTTAACATTTTTTTTTGAGAAATGACTCAACAGAATGGAACAGTAGTTGTTATTATAACACATTTGCTCGTCAAGGGTCTCTTATTTCACCAATTTCAATATCGTATTGTATCTCATTACGTACTTATGCGTTATTGTAATGTAAAACGCACGGTTTATCAAGATGCTCCGTCTAAAACGAATGGTACTTTTTTAAATCTTAGCAAAGAGTTTTTATGTCAGAAAAGTGGTCAACATTTTATGAATAAAATTAACTTTGGGAGATGAAATATAATAAACATTTAATTATTTAATTTAATTAATTTTGATAATAAATTACAACCATTTATCTGTAACAAAAACACGAAAATATTAATTTACTTTATTAGTTATAATGGCTGTTTTTTGTTTCTTTGCCTTAAAAAAAGCGCTGATGCGCACGCATCGCTAATTTGTGAACAATCAAAAATTATTCCGCGCGCTTTTTCTTTTTAATTTTTCGTTTTTATTTGTTTTATTTATTTCCTCGCAAATATGTTATAAAACGTCGTATGACATACGTGCGCTTTGATAATTACAGCCTCTGCTTTCTTGTAGCCCTCGCCTACAGCTCGGGCTAGCCATATCGTCTCGCCTGTAATTTTCAACTTACCGTGCTTATATCATAATGTACTATTATAAGGAAATTGTGCACCAGATAGTTGATATACTACATAGATACTTTTTGTTTGTAAAAATACATACACACATCAAAAAAATTGTGTGATCACTAGCTTAATAAGCACATAATATAATCTACCGTAACAAAAAAGATTTCGATTTTTCAAAGTGATAGCAAACTTTTTTTGATCTTTTTTCGGTTTCGTTAAGAGGTGGTTTACACCATGTATAAACATCCATGACACGAAATCAGATGTCCATGCTCATCACATAAGCATTTGCTCCTACCAGGATTCGAACCCGGGACCCTAAGAACGTAAGGCAGACTCACTACCGCTGCGCCATTCGGGTCGTAAATCTCTGTCTGTCCGCACCACAACATCAAGTGGGGTTGGTAAGCATCAGTGCATGATATTCAATAAGGAGCTTGTCACAATCTCCAAACAAGTTAAAGTAGTAGAGATTTCCAGTAGCAGATTTGCAAACAACTGATGCTTATTTTTACCCGACTGCGCCAGAAGGAGGGTTATGTTTTTCGAGAGTATGTATGTATAATTGTTTGGCACGCTCTGCAGCTTGAACGGCTCGATGGATTTTAGCTTGAGAGATGTCGTTAGATTCGTATTTACTGTGAGAGTGACACTGGGTATATCAAAATAAGAAAAAGAAACAAAATGGCGGATTTTTGCCGCCAAATTCAAATGTTTGTCACGCTCTGCAGCCTGAACGGCTCGATAAAGGGAGGACACATGAGGATTTTAAAATGGTATGTCTAAGTAACTAAAACGTGTAAATTAAAAAAAATTAAAAAACCCGACTGCTTAAAAATAATTAATACTTAACTTTAAATAAAAACTGAAAAGAAAAAAACAAGTTCAGGAAACAGGACATATTGACTGCAACAGTCGGCACCCATTCAATAATCTAGACTTAAATCATTACATCCAATATGGGTCCTGACTGTTGCAGTCAATATGTCCTGTTTCCTGAACTTGTTTTTTTCTTTTCTGTTTTTATTTAAAGTTATTAATTATTTTTAAGCAGTCGGGTTTTTTATTTTCTTTTATTTTTTTTGTTTTTTAATTTATATGCACCGCATGGAATTTATATCATAGGTAATGACACTATTGTTTCCTACTCAATCCCTAAAGATACACCTAGGGCATGATTCATAACCTGAACTATGATAAGTCAAGTGCATCTCATATGAATGTGGACTTAATTCATAAAGCCTTTACAGTCATATTCTTATGAAACAGTTGCTCACATTCCTTTAAGGCGACTACAGGAGCTAAACGCAAGTTTTATAATGCAAAAAAGCATTTATGATTCACTACAATAAACAAAACCAGAAAAATATATGATATTCTTCAGGATATATGCTAGTATGATAGTGTTTTGAAAACATAATACAACTAATTTTACTCGATAAAAAAAAATCCATGCTATCGCAAAAATGTATGTAAATCGCAAAAAACCACCTTTCGCACTATTCGGCCCGCAGTGAATGACGTAACAACCACTTTTTAGTGCAAGGTGATTAGAACATTATTCTAACAGTATTTCAAACGAAGTTTGAACCACCACAAATAGAGTTGTTAATTTAGCTACTGTAGTCGCCTTAAGAAAAAGGTTCACTTTCATATAAAAAACTTAAGAAAAAGTACTCCAAAAAAGTGGAAAATAATATTTCTTTCAGAAGTCGGTGGCAAAAAAAAGTCAATGAAACTAACAATTTTTTTTTCCAACTTTCGAATTTTTTTGCAAAAAGTTTTTATTTAACCTTTTTTAGTTGTGGTTCTGGTATCTCACACAAATCCTTGTCTAGTATCAATTTTAAATTGTAACTGAAGGTATTAGCACATCGTCCACATAGACAAAGAAGACAAGCATATTATAGAGAATAATTAACAAAGAACCAAAGCAAAGTTATTAAAAGATGCTGGCGCAAAATACTAGTAAAACTACACAGCCGAAAAACCAAGTGGCCACTGTTAAGACAGCTTGTTGAGTCTTCTTTAAACAATGGACTCCCACTACACACTGAAGATGATATCTGTCAGGCAGTTGAGCATTTTAATTATTGCATTCAACAATCTGCATGGAGCGCCACACCTCCATCAATAACAAAAGCTACAGATATTTTGCTAGATGAGAAGCGCAAAGCAAGAAAACGCTGGCAAACGACGAGATACCCTGCTGATAAGAAACATAACTTAACTATGTCACAACTCGTCTTAAATTAGCACTCAGTGAAGCTCAAAATCGAGACATGGAGGAATATACCAAAAACCTAGATGCGACAGCAAGTTCAAATTATTCTCTCTGGCGAGCAACAAAAAAGCTTAAGAGACCTGTAGCAAGCCAAGCACAAATACGCAAAAGAGATAACACATGGGCTAAAAGTGACCTCGAAAAGGCACAAACCTTTGCCGATCACCTAAGTAAAGTATTTACACCCAACAATGCTCAAGGATCACAAACACTACATAGTGAAATAACATGATATTTACAGCAAACATACCAACTCGACTTACCTCTGGAAAAAGTTACAAAAAATGAAGTAAGAACTGCCATCAATAAACTAAATGAACACAAAGCACCAGGATATGATTTGATTACAGCAAAAACATTAAAGGAACTCCCTGAAGCAGGCATTACTTTCCTCACCGCTTTATACAACGCAATTCTCTTGAAGGGGTATGTACCCTCTCAATGGAAAGTAGCTCAAATTATTATGATAGCTAAGCCAGGAAAGTGCCCTGGGGACGTGAAGTCCTACCGGCCGATTACCTTGTTGTCTATCCCTTCAAAACTACTAGAGACATTGTTCATGAAAAGACGAAGACCACTGATAGACCAAAACTCCTTGTTACCTGACCACCAATTTGGGTTCAGACAGAGTCATGGACCCATAGAACAAATACATTGGCTAATAGAAAAAAATCATGTAACATATGAAGAAAAAAAATACTGCTCGACTGCTTTTCTAGACATATCACAAGCTTTCGATCACGAGGGCCTTTTATATAAAATTAAAAAAACACTTCCAATAAATTACTACCTTTTTATTAAATCTTACTTAGAAAAGAGGTACTTCCTTGTAAAACAAGGCAATGAAATAACTGGTCTGCACGAAATTCGGGCAGGAGTTCCTCAGTTCTTCATACAGCTGACTTTCCCGTGTCAGAAGGAGTAGTCTTAGGCACATTTGCTGATGACACTGCTACACTAGCTGTGCATGAAGATGCCGCCCAGGCATCTAAAATACTACAAACAAGCTTGGATGAAATTTCGAACTGGCTAAGAGAATGGAGAATAAAGGCAAATGAAACCAAATCTGTACATGTGACTTTCACAACGAGAAGAGATACATGTTTCAATCAAAAATGCTTAGGATTATAACTAATGCACCATGGTACATGACTAACGATAGCTTACATCGGGACTTAAAAATACCAAATGTGAAAGAACAAATCACGCAAGCAGTCAGTGCCTACAAGAATAGGATTACTACTCATCCTAATAAACTGGCATCGAACTTGATGAAAACCAAGTCATTCAAAAGACTTAAAAGACAAACCCCACAAGACCTGATACTGTGAAAGCTAACACACCATAAAACGGACTGATATGAATGCACCACTGGGCGCTTACCAAGCATGACTACAAAAACTTTAACACAAGAGATGCTGAATGTCAGTAAATGGACAGATTGCATCATAATAAATATAAAAAAAAAGCTGGTGGGATACATAAATTCCTCCTTTTTAGGGTTCCGTAGTCCTGACATGAAACCCTTATAGTTTTGCCATATCCGTCTGTCTGTCCGAGGTTTTGCTAAGAGACCGTAAGTACTATAAAACTGTAATTTTGTAGAGGTGTGTATATCAATAACGCCGATAAAGTGGTAAAATAAGATTTTAGAAAACATATTTTTTAGGTAGCTACATGTGAAGTGGGGATGATATTGAGATGATTTGAGATGTTTTTTTCGTTGTCTACCCCATTGTGTGGGGTATCGTTGAATAGGTCTTTTAAAATAACTTAGGGGTTGCTAGTACTACTTTTTGATTTAATGCTCCATTTATGAAATATTAAACTTTAAAGTGCAAATTTTTGTTCCGGTAGGGCGTCCCCCCTCCCCCCCCTCTAAAAGCTAAACTGGCTTGAAAAATCTGGAAAAATTCATGATGATAGTGCATTTCATGAACTTTAAAGGAAAACTATAGCGGTTAAGATAACTTTATCAGTTTAGCAGTAATAGTCGTTGAACTAGGGTGTTGGATAATTTTGTACCAAATACAAAATCCTTAGAATAAATCCTATAAAGTGACTAAGATAAAGTAGTTGCTTGTTTATAACGGGTGAAGAGTTGCATTGAAAAACAAAATCTAAAACATAACGGGCTACTACAGAACCCTACACTGCGCGTGGCCCGGCATGCACTTGGCCGGTTTTTTTTGAAGTTGAAAAGTAAAGCTAAGTAATTGTCAACGTCATTTGAAAATCTTTTCCCTAGGAGTTTGGTTAAAGGTAAATTATGATAATAGCTGATTTCCTCTTACCTGACTCATTCAAGCTTTTATTATTTTTCCTTTTTTTATTTGACTCCTTATCATCTTCCATAACAGAAGAATCATAATCATTATCATCTTTTCTTGCAGTTTCATCTTCCTCCAACTTCTTCTTTTTCTTACTTCCATGATCATGACTAGCATCACTGTCAATGAACTCGGCAAACTTTCTTTTACTATGTTCAGTTTTAGAGTTTTTTGTTTCACCATCATTGGAATCAAAGGATACTGATTGATTATGTTTTTCATCAGTTTTTGATGGCTTGTCATTGTCAAGTTTTTTTGTTTTGGCTTCATCAGCCTTTTTTGAATCTTTCCTTTTGTCAGTTTTTTTTGATGATTTATGTTCGTCAGTTTTCTTTGATGATTTGGTACTGTCAGTTTTATTTGAGTCTGCACTAGAGCTGGTTTTATGTTTATTTTCATGGGAGGTTCCTTTGTTTGGTTCTTTGGTTAAATCCTCTGACTTATGTTTAGATGATGACGGAATATCCTTGTCAGTAGATTTCTCATTGCTGCCAACTTTTTCATCATTCAATTTCCCTTCTAGCTCTGCATTATCAATTTCTAACAGACTCTTTTCAAATTCGTCATCAGAATGGATTCCTAATTCAGTTTTCTTTTTTTTCTTAACTAATGGTTCTGTTCTTTTAATGGGGGCATTACCAAACATGTCTATTGCTTTAACCTCCTTCAGTGCAGGTTTAGCAGACTTATTTTTGCTGGACGTCAGAGCTTCATTGTTGGGTTTCTTCTTTTTAGATGAGAATATCTCCTCATCAGAATCATCATTTAATACGCGCCTTTTCTTTGCATCTTTTTTCTATTACACAAAGACAGATTACAGCATTATTAAGAGAGTATACAAAAACAATATTACCAGAGCTGACCTGTTCTAACATGTTTGTAATAACAAACATCGAAACATCCTGTTTTAATAAACTTACTTTATTTTTAATTATTTGAACATCAGGAGACTCTGGAATAACGTCGTCATCATCTTCAACTGCAGTAGAGGGCTTTGGTGGCTTTTTCAGTTGAAAAAATGATCTAATATCCTGAAAACAGTGCATTTTATTTGTTTGTATGCATTTGCTTATCCAGCCTGATAATAATTGCACTCTGATAACTTTCTGAAACCTACACTTGATGGAAATAGTGTTAGCTAATTTGATGTTTGTACTTATCCATAATTAGTAGTTATTGATATAAATACAGCATATAAACAACTAGACAAATTCTATTCAAATATAGCCTTCATTAGAAGAGTATTATTTTAATAAATAAATAAAATCACACCGATCAAACCTACCGATTCATTATTTGAAAAAGTACTTACTTTTGACATATTGAAGTGAAACCAAAGATTTACGAAACAATAAAAAATTTCATGATTTCCTAAACACTAATTTTAAGCTGATTCAGCTCGAGATTCAGGGATTTGCAAATATAACGAACACTTTCTTCCACAGAACATATAAACTCTCTTTCTTCGCCGCGAACCAAACCGCGATACTTTTTTTTACCATCTGACACTTGACAGATTTGACTGACTTTAGCTTTCTGTGTTGCCTACAGCATAATTGATTATAGCAATTACAAGGAATGTAACACTGAATTTCGAAAAAAAAATGTTCTCTTGAATCTCTCTCGATTATATAAAATGTGTTAAATACTGCCTCGACTTATCCCAACTAAATTGGGTTCGGCTTCCAGTCTAATCGGAATTCGGATGCAGCTGAATATCAATATTCTGAATGGAGCGACTGCCTATCTGTAGGGCTATTATGTTTCTCTGTTGACAGCTCTAATGATAGTAACTGGGCTCAGTGTCCATCAATTAACGGTCAAAAGTTTAGTTTCGTATTATGTATGACCCTGTTGGTCACTGTAAAGTGATATCCACTCAGTGTGATACGTAATACCAATATTATGACATTCACGGTTGTCATCAAAGTACGGTGTCAAGAAACTTATATACTAACTGGAATGAGGACGGGCAAGCCAAATACGTTCCGAGCGAGACAGCTTCAAGAGTGGATGTTGTCTCTTTCTAATAGGGTGTCCAATAATCATACTAACTCTTGAGACAGTTTAAGAGTAGCTGTTATTTTATTATTTAATGATGATGACCTGCAACTCAATAGCATTATAGGCGAAATAGCTTCAAGAGTGGATGTAATTAACTTTTTATGTTAACTTAAATATATGTCTGTACCGTCCAGTTGCAAATTATCCATTTTGCAACCTGTCTATCCAGACAACTTTTGTATTCGGGTATTCGAGGACTCCGTTAATATTATATATTTTTTCAGACATAGAAAATCGCATATTCAAGCTATGACTGTTTACCTATAATGTTTTAGTAACATTCGCCAATATTTATTTTATATTCCAAAACCATTCATTTTCACTCGCAGCTCGCCAAATGGATTATTTTGCTGGAGAAGCATGGAAAAATCCTTAGGACCGGCATGGCACGGCATGGTGCGGTGGACTTTTTTCTTTTCAATATTTGTATTTAAAAAGCAAACTAGGTACTACCGAAACCATGTGCGATGTCCGATGTTTCTAATTTATATAATATACATTTGATTACTATGTACGACAACGGTGTTTGAAACTTCGAACTTACTTACTTAATTTATTTGGTTATTTCCCGTTTGTCAATCTAAAAGTTGGTAACCCTAGTCGTAATAAACAATCAAAGTTAAAAAACTTTCCAAAAACAAAATTCCACATCCAGCAAACCCTTACTACTACACCGCTTCACACAACACAAAATTACCATTTTTAAAGCGGATTGTTTCACTTATACAGGGTGTTAAAGTAGTCGCGTGCCATAGCTTAGGGGCGAGTTCAGTATCGATAAAGGAACCCGTAAAAAATAAAAAATAAATACCTTTAATTTTTTTTTATTTTAAAACCTAAAATTAGGGTGTTAGTGTGAACACCGTTATCCTTGAAACCAGTCGTTTGGTTTCATTAGTAGAACGTAAAATCATTGAAAAAAGCAACCCTTTTTTTTTAAGAAAATCCACTATTTTACTCATGATCATTTCACCCTAATGCGCTCGAAAACAGCTGACCACCGAACGGGCGGCACTCGGGGTCATCGACCGCGCCGCAGTCAGCTGTCGCTAGAGTGAGCGCGCGTCGGAGCGCGCGCTTCACACTTACACCCTTATAAGATGAACCCTGTAGCTGCATAAACATATTTTATCATTACATACACAATACACATCTAAACAAATTTAAATAATTCGACACATTTCTTGTGTCGAAACGAAACTACACCGGTCGGGCTCAGTGGAAACGTACCTCACTAAAACCTGTTTTGTTTGACGCTCACCGGCCGACCCACCGCGCCAGCGCCGCAGCGGGGCGCACGCACCGCCTCCGGCCTCGGCCCTACCAGTCCTCAGTCCTGATCTGTTCTCGACGCAGAGCGCACGCCCGCCTAAACTGCTTACTGTTCTGCTTATACCCGCTTACCGTTTATGCGCAATAGTGATTTCATCTTAGAATAATAACGCGATTTCGTATTCCGCCGGAGTGTGGTCAGAACTTACCGTGCTATCCTAAGAGCATGCTTGTGAACTTAGACTGCTTTTGTCTCTCTGCCGATCTGTGCTTTTTACTCCTTCATAGGTACTTCTTGTGCTTTATTGATGTACATGTGCTTTGGAAGGCCTAAGTTGACTACAATACTTACGTGACGACTTTTATTCCATCGCCCCAGTTCACGCCTGTACCTAAGGAAGTATCTACGACGACAAGGTAGGATTTATCCATACTATTCCAGACTACAAACCTAATGTATTAGGTACTTACCTACTAATTAAATAGCAATCGTTTAGAATTGATAAAAAAAATTGCATAGAATAAGTTTTTATTTTGTTTAAATGTTAAATAATAATTTCCTAGAGTTAGGTACCTACCTACTAACAAACGCAATGAAATACCTACGCTCGAACACTTCGATAACACCGGGTGAACGATAGGTTACTACCTAGGTGGTACGTAAATTACAATTCCAAGTATTTCTTCTTCCTACAAATTGAAAATCTTGTCCCTTCGTCTGTGAACCCCGACCGCATCGATCTGACGCCATTGTTTAATGTAACGTTTTTCACTTCGTAAAGTTATTGATATACTTATCTATCATCAGATACATATCACAGATAGTTTCGCGGTACACAACAAAATATTGTTTATAATTCAAGTCGTACAGCTAAATCACCTCTTTAAATCGTCTACAGATGTAAAAAAAAAATAGTCAGATTATGTGATTTTGGATACGTGCTCAAATCAAACGAAACTTGTACATTCCTAATTCAAAAACATTTTACGTGCAATTTTTACCGCCAAAGCGAAGGTCAATGACTGCACGATGCCAGCGCGCCTTGCTATCTCTTTCGGTTAGTAACGGCCCACATAGTACCTACTATCCTTGTCCATCCACTCACACTTTACTATTTATCCAAGTTCAGTTGTAATTAGGTCAAGGAGACGATGCAGTTCTGTTGAATACTAGTTAAACAAGATCTTTTTTGTAGGTTTTGTATTTTGACGGTCCTAAGCCCGTTAAAGTACGAAGGGAAAATTGGAATTGTAATTTACATCTTGCGCCATTTGTCGCGAGCCGTTTTGAGTAGCAAATAGCAAATAATGCGCCGACACCGCACCGCGAGAAGTGAAGGACAAAATGACAACACGTTCGATAGTAGGTAAGTAATAGCATTTATACAAATAAAATAATTTTAATTCTAAACGATTGGTATTTTAAGTTAGTAGATAGTAGGTACTAAATTAGGTTGATCTTGCAATTTTTTTTTTGTTTTTTTTTTTTTTTTTGTGGTTTTTTTTTTTTCCTGGGTTCCTTTATCGATACTGGACTTACCCCTAAGCTATGGCACGCGACTACTTTAACACCCTGTATACAATAAAAGTACATAAATGACTTCAACGCGAAAATGTATCGGCCATATTGTTTACATCGGTGACAAGGCCAGACAGAGACACGATCCACCTTTGTCGGTTTCTCGCTCGGAACGTTTTGTTTTTTTTTCTTTTCTATTGAATCAATTGTACAAATTTAAACTCAAAAGCTTTTAAGACAGAGTTTCTTTTTATTTTTTTAGCATTTTGTTCGTACTCATTCCAGTTAGTATATAATTTCCTTGTTCGGTGTACAACCGAAGCTTGATAGTCACTGGATATCAGAAAGATACGTAATAGCCCTGCTGACCTTCACAACCCAGTCAGAGCGAGGCCACACGATGCGTTGATGGTGCGGTGCGGCGCCACCGCGCCGCCGGAGCGGTGCCGCAACGTCATCCTACATACAAATTACTATACCATGTCACACGATGGCCTCACCGCAAGCGCGCCGCGCTTGTGACCTGCGAGACGGGGCGGGGAGGGGTGATGTGCTGCGGCTCCGGAGTGACAACGTGGCGCCACCTGGTGCTCTCGGGATCCAACTTACCCTCGAATTAAATTCCCTTTTTACGGTTCCGTACCTCAAAAGGTAAAAAAAGAAACCCATAAAAGATCACTTTCTTCTCCGTCTGTAAGTCTGTCCGTCGGTCACCACTGATTTTCTCAGGAACGGGTGTACCTAGCAAGTTGAAATTTATACCAGATACTGAGGTCTATAATCCCTATTAAGTGTATATCAAGGTCCTTACTCAACACGGAAGATGCAAATTTAGATTTTTGCGAAAACTTGTAAGTACCAAAATTTACAGAATTTTCCCTTTATTTGTGCTGTAAGACCTTGCTTTTAACTAAAATTGACAAAACATTCACTGTTATAATATTGTTATTGCAATTTTTACTTGAATATAGCACATACAATTGGTGAAATTGAATTGGATATTTCCCGTTTGTTAATCTAAAACATTGGTAACCCTAGTCGTAATAAACAACCAAAGTAAAACTTACCTGAAAAACGAAATTCCATATCCAGCATACCCCTCACTACTACATCCCTTCACACAACACAATTTTACAATTTTAAGGTGAATGCGCCAGGGTAGCCCGCGAATCAATACAACCCTCCAAGCGCATAAAGGTGCAGGAATGACTTTGACCTTGAAAAAGTAAATTCATACACCTTTATGAGCTTGGAGGGTTGTATTGATGATTTTGATGATTATAATTCTGTAACTACATCCGTCTTACAGCCGCGATTAATAGTTTAATCACCGTACAACCTGACACTGACCTGCAAATTGCAAAAAACGTAAGAAAATTTGAAATTCGCGGGCTACCCTGGAGCATCCACCTTATATGACTTCAACGCGAAAGTGTATCGGCCATATTGTTTACATCAGTGACAAGGCAAGACAGAGACACCATCTACCAAAGTCGGTTTCTCGCTCGGAACGTTTCTTTTCTATTGAATCTATTGTACAAATTGAAACTAAGCATTTGAGATAGTTTTTTTAATTTTTTTTGGCATTTTGTTCGTTCTCATTCCAGTTAGTATATAAGTTCCTTGGCCGGGATAAACAATTTCCTTCAGTATTCAAAACTGTACTAATTTTACTTTAAATTTTAATTAAAGAAATGTTATGTTATACTACTCTTTTATTTCCTCGCAATCGAAGGGAAAAGCAGAGTTTATAACTCGTCCACAAAACCATTTTATCCTCGACATTACTCTTACGCCTTCGGCTCGGGCTGATAGAAGTCTCTGATAAAAATGGCCCGGTTCGTTTTGTGCACTTGTTGTAAAATCTACTATTTTGTGCGACAAGCAGTAGTTGAACTTAACTTTTAATACTTTTCTTGGGTTGATAGTACTGTATTTTATTGATTTAAGGTGGATGCTCCAGGGTAGCTCGGGAAATTCAAATTTTCTTACGTTTTTTGCAATTTGCAGGCCAGTGTCAGATTGTATGTTGATTCAAATATGATTCGCGGCTGTAAGACGTATGTAGTAACAGAATTATAATCATTAAAATCATCAATACAACCCTCTCTCAGTTCATGTACCTAACTGTCAAGAATGACTATTTCATGAAAAAGTCATTCTTGACAGTTACATGAACTGAATATGAATGTTTGATGATTTTACTGATTTTAATTCTGTAACTACATACGTCTTACAGCCGCGAATTTTATTTAAATCAACATACAACCTGACACTGACCTGCAAATTGCAAAAAACTTAAGAAAATTTAAATTTCGCGGGGTACCGTGGCGCATTCACCTTAAGTGAAGAAAAAAATTACGTGCATTCCCTGTTCTAGGTCAAACGGAAGTACCTATAGGTTTTGGGTTTCGTGATTCTAGGTCAACGGGAACTACCTTATAGGTTTATAAGGTAGTTCCCGTTGACCTAGAATCACGAAATTTGGTAAAAAGCAAGGTTATACAGCACATGAAAAGGGAAAAATCTGAAAACCGTAAATATGTAGTTTAATAACAAAAAAAAAGCAATTTTACTATTAGAAACTTATTATTTGCGGTTGGTGCAATAGCCGTTTCTAGGGAAAGTTTGTACGGAACCCTCGGTGCGCGAGTCCGACTCGCTCTTGCCCGGTTTTCTTTTTCACTTGTTGTATAGGTCTACTATTAGCCATTTTAGCACCGAACTTGTAGCATCGAAGCTGTCTTATTTTTAATGGGCCGTCTGGAGCTAGACCATCATAATATAATACTGAGGGCCGTCGTCATGTCATATCATAGTATAAAAATATAATATCCAATACTCACATGATATGATTTGATGATGCAGCTCATGGCATCGCATTCCTATCCATTTATCATGAGAAGATCCATTACAGAATAAATAAATCAATATTAACATGTAACATTATATATTCATAATAAAACCTCAAATACATCTTATATATCCAACAGTCTTAAACATTATTACTAACTAAACATCCTAAAAATAAATACCTATCAACGTAGACGATGAATATCAAATTGCTACCGGCGTGAGGTTGTTGTCGCGTAAGACTTAGCATCTAACTCGGTCCCAGGGTTGCCTGCGGCCGCAAAGGACTGTATCAGACCTTTGCGGGAGTGCCTGGATATCACGTGCCGGGCCCACGCCAAGTCACGAGAACTTCTCGACCTTCCGCTGAGGGACTTGGAACTAGTGGAACTAAGCGTCTTACCTGATGTACTCGTACTGCTGGCCGACCAGCACGTGTCGCTCAGGATTTTGTCCGGACAGTAAGTCACATCCGAATGAGTTAGAGTACTAGTCGAGTACATTGGAAAAGATTTCTTTTTATCCGATGGTTGCAACTTTTCTATTGTTAACTGCGCCACGGTTGTTTCTATTTGTGGCGGACTCGGGCTCGGATCTTTAACCGCGTCAAACATAGCAACACGTTTTTCGCTTTGTGCCATTTCGCTTTTTGACGGCGATGATGCTCCAGCAGTGGCTATATCACTCATTATTACGGCCATCATTTTTTCCGTGTTCTCATTAAAATCGTAAACTTTATGTGTCCGAAGAGATCCTAAAGACGATGTTTTACTCCGGGAAGCAGTACGCTTCCGACTATGTTTCTGTTCGCTAAAATATACAGCACTCTGGTGTGGCAATACGGCTGGGAAATTACTGTCTACCTTCGTATACGCGACTTTTTGCGAAAAAGATGTTTTCGATCTGCCTTTACAACCGCATGGCTTCGCATCTCCAAACGTGTAATTATAACAAACCTGCATTAGGCATATTACCACTGCAATAGCCAACACTGAACAGACATACACTTTTGGACTCCAATCAGCGTTTATATAAATATAAGATTCTCTGAGCGCTTTCCATGGATTCCAATTAGTTACCTCTGCGCCTTGGTAATCAAAGAGATTGCGCCTCGACAAACCCTTTCCATAGTTTTGTACTGCAGCTGCTATCCTCAGGACACCACCGTAAGCTGTGTATAATTTCTCGTCAACTAGATGTGGAGCAACATCACGTTTCATCCAGTGCCATAGTTCGTTATTCAAATTAACGAAATCTGCGTGACGACACTTGGCTGGAGAGCTTTGCAATATGCACCTCGATGCGGTTGTGTAATACTTCACGAGAATATTCTCTGAGGCCGGCGCCGTTAGACTCACAAGTCCTTGTGATCTGAAAGGCAGGGCGATAGCCGTAGGTTTTTGTTCATCATCTAGTTTAGGAAACGGAAAATGAATGCAGTTATTAGGATCGCGTCTTATTATCAAGCAAGAGCAAGAGTCTAACAGCTTCCCGGTTCCAATTTGAATTTTAGCTACAGTCAGGTTTGACCACTGGGGTATTCGTGCGGGCATCCTCCATCCTATACCTTGGGTATTCATATTTATCTTGAGAAGTTCATAAAAATCGTGAAGATGCTTTGCATTTCTGTAAGGAACATAACCAGCGTAGTAAGCAAATCGAACAGTAGGCAGAATGTTACTCTTGAGGTGTGCTCCGATAGTGTCCGACATCGCTTCTTTGAGTATGGCTGCAGTTTTAGGGTCGACGTCTTGTTCAGCATACCGAAGTGCAGTTTTGAAATACTTCAGAATGTGCTTCGTGTATCGACTATCGATTCTTTCGGGACTTACGTGCGGTGGGATCAGCGTCTCGAATAATCTTCGAGCCTTCAACTTGGCTATATCGTCTTGATTCCAGCAGTTACCTTTAATTCTTCTAGCATCAAATATTGTCGTACCTGCATTTTTATTACTAACGAAATGTATGTTACAAAATATTATAACAATCATAAGAAATAACATTGAATAATGTGATAAAAACGTTCATGTTCATAACTGTCTAAAATTCATGACAGACTTCGACAATAATGTCTGTCAATAATAAAAAGGTTATGGCAAAAAGTTTTTACTTTTTGTATTCTATTCTCTCTTGTATGAAACCAGAGATGGAATCTATTCTTTTTTAAGAAGGGCAGGATTCCCTGTAATAGACAGGCTATAATGTTCCCTTTTATGGACAGATGTACCGAATGTTTCCACTCCTGTGACCCGGGCAGTGGGAACATTATAAGCTGATTATGGTATCCCTAGGTAAGGGCAGGGTTTGAATTGGAATTATGATTATAGCTGAGGTGGAGAAAAGAGTCGTGTCGTAAATAACATATTTTCTCTGCTAGTAACGTGTCCATTGAATTAAGTTCAGTTTAGCTAAGGAGGTGGCGGAACAGGACAGGGAGAGATCCTCACGTCCCGGCCGCCGCGGGAGACGCCCCGGGCGTCGGGGGCCACGTGGTGGCTTCCGGCCACCGTAGGCGCGGGCCTGTGGACGGGGAGCTATGGGCTAGCTCGCCGTCCGTTCGTCTCATGACGACAGGCCGTGTCGACGGCGCGTTCGTGTTCCACGCGCGCCTCAAAGAGAGTCAGCAATAGTGAAGGGGTCCGCAAGGACCGAAGCCTGCCGGGGCTGCGGGACTATTCGAAAGAGATACCGTGGCCCCGGAACACAAAGGGCGATGAAGGAACATGGATGGGTTTTAGTCAGTAAAAGTCTGACACTCCCTCCTGCTCAGCCCAGAGCGGGAGAAGGAGAAGTCATTTGATGATTTCCCATCCGAAAAAAAAAAAGAAAAAAAAGGGCAGGGTTTGAATTGGAATTATGATTATAGCTGAGGTGGAGAAAAGAGTCGTGTCGTAAATAACATATTTTCTCTGCTAGTAACGTGTCCATTGAATTAAGTTCAGTTTAGCTGAGGCACGCTATAATAATGCTGAAGAGACGGCATGGCGCATAGCTTGCTGACACAGGTGCAAGCATTGTATCGCAGCACGATTTTATAAAGATTTTTTGGTATTCGGACTATTCGGAGACGAAAATAAACAAATACTTCTCATATAAAATATTTTAATTTTCAGAACATTATTCAAACGATTAACATACCGTCATTACGCACCAACGCTTAACAAAACCTATCATATTATACATTTAACGCAATTTGTACCTTGTTAAAAAGTGTTTAAAGAGAAGAATCCATTGACAAACGTAAAATGGTTATTTATGGAATAATTGCGCTTACAAAACTAAATATAAATAAATGAATCACAGCGTTACTGAATAATATCCAGGAAATATTTTAACAAAAATAAATTATAAACAAACTATTATAAAGCCACAGATTTAAAAATATATAATAATCGTAAAAAAGGTATATTAAAATGGAGAATATGGACAAAAATGTGTGAATATATTTTAAAAATTATTATAAACACTTCTGTAACATATTTTACGAGTTAAATTGTTAAATGTAGCTATAACAATCAAGAAAAATACTTTTTTTTGTGAATGTTAACCTCGTCTGTTGAACTGGCCTTTACTGTCCTTTTCCAGGCACCCGCCTTGAGTGTAAGACCACAAGTCAGGGGCATACAAACACATTTTTTTTTAGTCAGTCATCATCCCTATTACGTCAGGCATCAGTCACTCAAAGTAAAGTGAGGCGGGAGGTCTGTACAAACATGACATTTCAAATTTGATTCAAGCTTTTAGTGAGAAATCTAGTATTTTATTAAACTTCTTGTAAAGACTTGATATTATTTGATAATTCGTCGAGAGTATTATAGCTAGTCTAGTTGGTTTTAATTTGTGTTAACACAGCCCTGGATTTCATTGAAACTATATTTAATCTATCACAAATTCAAAAGTGAATATTGCAGTTGAAAGTTCTTCTAATATAATTCAGCGTAGAGACCATTGGAGTACCAGCTCGGATGAGATGACAATTGAGACCCACCCTTAGCTTTTTATACATACGGATGATATTGGAATAGCAAAAAAGGCACTTGCAACCCTACCAACCTGGATATCAACCGCAAAATTCACTCAATCTGTTTTGGTCTTAAATATTAGTAATACATAAAACGAATGATTACACATACACTATAATTGTATTCTAATAAATTTTTAATAATATAATAATAACCAATACTTTCGTCCTATCTATCTACACTTCTTGTCGGTGGATATCAAATATAGTACAGTGAACAAAATAGATAAGTTTTAAACGTTCACGAATTTTTTGCACTTCATTACATAAACACCCCCCCGCAATTACTTCAGTTTATCCGTAATCATGGTGCTTGCAACAGCGTCGGAATATCGGGAACTCCAAACAAATAGTAAACAAAGTAAATATCCCATTTTCAGTGTTAATTATAGTTAAATTCTTTAGTATTGCGTCCATAATTACTCTTGAACCTCGCTCAGACCAATAACGTTTAGATTTGACTACTGAACAAAATCCTCGTTTCAAAACAGTAATTTGAACTCTAACTCAAAGATATACAGGTACTTTTTGACGGTCAGTAGCTAGTCAGCCAGTTGAAGGTACGCATAACACCAAATCATTCAGAATGACAGAACAAACCAGTAAAGCTGACATCGTCTCTGTGAAGCTGCTCCCTTTTAAAGCATAATTATTTTCCTATACAGGGTGATAAAGTAGTCGCGTGCCATAGCTTAGGGGTGAGTTCAGTATCGATAAAGGAGACCGTAAAAAATAAAACAAAAACAAAAAAAAAATGCAATATCAACGTAATTTAGTATCTACTAACTTAAAATAGCAAATGAAATAAATTTTAAGTTAGTAGATACTAAATTACGTTGATATTGCATTTTTTTTTTGTTTTTGTTTTATTTTTTACGGTCTCCTTTATCGATACTAAACTCGCCCCTAAGCTATGGCACGCGACTACTTTATCACCCTGTATAATAGAATGAGGTGAATTCTTTCGCAAAGGATTGGCCTACAATCGAACTACATCGCGCAATGTGGAAGGAGGGAAGGGAGGCCTTTGCCTTCCGTTGGGACAATACAGGCTTATAATAGAACGGGCACAAAGTTACAGGTATCTCATTTGTTGACCGTCGATAACACCCTTATTTATACGTAGATTCAATGTTCCTACTACTAAAACATAACGCTTATTTAATAAGTAAGATTTCTCGCTTTAATATTTTAACTCTGGCTCAGATAAGACCCCATTTCCACCAAGCTATACATTTACTACAATACTAAACGTCAAGACTTGTAGCAGTTGAGGTCTTAAAACATGCAAGAAGGACAGAGAACATTTAGTTAGTGATATTTATAACAGAAAGGGTCTACTTTTTCGGTTATTTTATTCGTCAGTATTTGTTTTATAACCAAGCCGATCCGAAACAATAGGGTAGATGACACACCAATCAATTGAGATTCTTTTTAAGAGCTGTCAAAAGGCGGTTCTCTCATAGTTTTTTTTTTTTTTGCAATAGCACGCTGCGACGTCACTGTTTGGTCAACTCAATGACTCAACTATTTATTGATTTCAAAGCAACTAAAAATCTAACTTGGCAATTAATTGAAAATAAATCGGGTTTTCAGGACCAAAATAACGTTTTTTTTTTAAAGATTCGTGTCTTGGAATTATTGTTTTGTGGTGTCATCTACCCTATTGCTACAGTTCTTAGAATTTAACTTGATAAAAATGACAGCTGTCAAGATATACAGACGCCAGTACATCACAAGCTATTACAATCTGTCAAATTCCTTTAATAGATTTTCAACTTTATCGCTAAAGTTCTAGGTTTAAGGTTGATTGGGAAAATTTTACAGTTTCGGATAGCTTGATGCTGATTGCTGTACATAATTAAGCCGATAATTTTATTAAATCATGATCTGCCGAATGACCAATTTGGTCGAGACGCCATTGTTTAACTATTGTGTCTACTTCGTGGACAGATCATGGGTTAAGGTTATATTTTTCATCATCATCATCATCACCATTTCAGCCGCAAGACGTCCACTGCTGCACATAGGCCTCCCCCAAGTGTAGCCACATTGACCGGTCCCGTGCAACTCGCAGCGGATCCCTGGAATGCTTAGCCAGGTCATCGGTCCTACCTAGTGGGAGGTCTTCCAACGCAACGTCTTTCAGTTTAATATTTATATGTTTTTCAGTTTAATTTAATTGGACTTAATTAATACCCATATTTACACATCGTCAAATATTGACTGTATAGATAAATATGCACTTGTTATTATTAGTTTCGATTTGATCAAAGCTACGAGTCCCTTTTGTTTGGCAGTTGTCATTTTAATCAAGTTAGTTTTTATGGACTATACCGATATTCGGCTTGTATGGATCCGCAAACTCCATTTGCCATAGGTATAATCTAAGTAAAGCTGCTTTTTCCCCAACGTATGTATATCTACATTTATATTTGACTTTTCTGCCCTGCTGTACCGAATAATGTCAATCCAATTCGCTTGGTAGGCTTATGTCATCTTGCTCTAACGTTATATGGCTGCGACTGCAGCAATATTCGCGTTTTACCTATTTTTAATTTCATACAAACTTTTCAAATCTAACTCTTTATTCAGCCTGTTAAGAGTGAGATAGTTTCTGATTTCGACAAAGTCTTGCATTATCACGGTAACAAGAGAAAATCTCGGAAATTAGGAGTATATTCGATTTTTCCTATCATACAACGACAAAATACTACAGAATCATTTTTGGTTTGATGGTTAGACCGCATGTGTTAATGGAAAACATGAAATAAAGGGTTTATTCCGAACCTAAACCGGTCGCTGGTTCGGTTAGGAACTTGAAAAAAAAAGGATAAAGTGTTGGTTTATAACGCAGACTTAAACGAAGCAAACGATCCAGGTGTACACGTACAGGTCAAAAGAATTGATATCATCAACACGATAAAAAGAAGAATGCAGAAGATATCGTTCAAGTAAAAGATAAGAAAGAGTATAGTAAAGATTGCTTGTGTATTCCAGTCGTAAATCAATGTGAGAGCGAGATAGCGTATATTCTGCGCTTCTTTCGACATAGACTTTATAGACAGTCGAAGCGAATCGTGTAAGTTGTAGTTCCGGTTTTATCGCAAGACGTGTTTAAAAATCATATCGATTAACTTTCGACCTTAGAATTTAAAACAAAGCTGTCAAAAGATTTTTTTTAACACATGCGGTCTAACCCAATCAAAGCTAACATTATAAATTAATAATCATACAGTGTGCAACAAGACCTTACAATAAAAGTGAATCACATTGAAACATGGACTTAAACTACTTATTTATAAAGATCATTTCCTAATATTTTTGTACTGGCGTTCGCTCCACTTACGGTGCAGATGTTTGACGATATATAAGGGTAGGCAGGAGACTAAGGTTATCAGTATTACTTTCCACCAGAACTCCCAGTGTCTTATGAAGTCACCATCTGTAAAAAAAAGAGATTTGTTATTTTTGACTCGTTTTGGTCTTGGGACAGTAGTTACGGATACGGTTAATTAGAAGCCCAACAGTTTGACGACTAGTCTTACCAATGGGCATCGAGTTACCCAGTAACCGCTGGGTTATGGGGCTCAGATAGCCTGTCGCTCCATGTAAAATGCTGGTTTTCAGTACATTACACATGGACAAGCGCGGGGAGGGCGCGGTGTCTCGCGGTATCGAAGCCCTTCCAGTCGCTCAACTCACGCGGACCATTCCGGGTTTTTTTTTTGTACGATCTTCACACGTTGTTATAATTATGTTAATTATGGTATTACACTTATAAAGGGTGTAAAAAACTTCTTAACGAAGTCGAACGGCACTTGTTTTCCCCGTCATTGCAATATTTTTTTGTTCTAAACCATACCTTCTAGTTACGGAGATATTGAGGGTTAAGGGCACGTTTGCATATCAGGTAAAATTATGCTGTTTTTCGGTACAATTTTATGGCATAACCAAACAAAATCCAATATAACTAATAACTACCTCGTATAGATAGGTTCTTCATCTTCAAATAATAGGTACTTGATCATTGAAAATTTTAGTTTTTTATAATGTAAAATCGATCTGTCGTTGCCATTTTCCATACAATTAACGATACAGGGTTGAGTTTAGGTACATTTTTTGTGCCATAATTAACATATTTTACTATTTCTAAAAATACTGTATGTTGGTAAACATAATCAATTCTTAATGCAAGGATTTTTTTTTATCTAAATGATTTATATAGTCGCAGAAAAAATGAAAACCAAATCTTATTTTTTCACATTTTTTGCTGTTCTGAATGAATCTTAATCGATTGCATTAGGGGTTATTTTATATTTGATATCCGTCTTGATTAATTGCACAAGCATTTTGAATGAAACTTTAGTCCGTGCACGGCCGCCGTCGAGAGTGGACATGTAAGGCCTGTTTGGAGCGTCTCGAGTTGAAAAAGATCGCTGTACTAACACAAAATATTCGATAAACCAAATTTGATACTTGACAAAGTAAGATTTTTATTATTAATTAGTTATGATGAGACCTTACCTCCGGACTTGATGGAGTGACCTGAAGGTGTACTTTGATGATTGCTACTGGAACTCCTTGACGTGTTGTACTGGGTGATCCGAGTTTGGGCTCGTTTTGTTAGTTATGATGAGACCTTACCTCCGGACTTGATGGAGTGACCTGAAGGTGTACTTCGATGATTGCTACTGGAACTCCTTGACGTGTTGTACTGGGTGAGCCAAGTTTGGGCTCGTTTTGTTAGTTATGATGAGACCTTACTTCCGGACTTGATGGAGTGACCTGAAGGTGTACTTCGGTGACTGCTACTGGAACTCCTCCATGTGTTGTACTAGGTGAGCTGAGTTTGGGCTCGTTTTGTTAGTTTTGATGAGACCTTACCTCCGGACATGATGAAATGACCTGAAGGTGTACTTCGTTGATTGCTACTGGAACTCCTTCACATGTTGTACTAGGTGAGCCGAGTTTGGGCTCGTTTTGTTAGTTATGATGAGACCTTACCTCCGGACTTGATGGAGTGACCTGAAGGTGTACTTCGGTGACTGCTACTGGAACTCCTCCATGTGTTGTACTAGGTGAGCCGAGTTTGGGCTCGTTATGTTAGTAATGATGAGACCTTACCTCCGGACTTGATGGAGTGACCTGAAAGTGTACTTCGGTGACCTGCTACTGGAACTCTTTGACATATTCAAAGAAATATTCACGGAATAAAAAATTGATAACGTTTGATTTGTTGTTTTAATAATCACGAAAGTACCTACACCTTCCAGCAGGTCTAATCATAACTATCAAAACGAGACCAAACTCGACTCACCGAGTACAACACGTCGAGGACTTCCAGTATCAGTCACCGAAGTACACCTTCAGGACACTCCATCAAGTCCGGAGGTAAGGTCTCATCATAACTAACAAAACGAGCCGAAACTCGACTCACCTAGTACAACACGTAAAGGAGTTCCAGTAGCAATCATCGAAGTACACCTTCAGGTCACATCATCAGGTCCGGAGGTAAAGTCTCATCATAACTAACAAAACGAGCCCAAACTCGGCTCACCTAGTACTACACGTAAAGGAGTTCCAGTAGCAGTCACCGAAGTACACCTTCATGTCACTCCATCAAGTCCGGAGGTAAGGTCTCATCATAACTAACAAAACGGGTCCAAACTCGACTCACCTAGTACAACACGTCGAGGAGTTCCAGTAGCAGTCATCGAAGTACACCTTCAGGTCACTCCATCGAGTCCGGAGGTAAGGTCTCATCATAACTAACAAAACGAGCCCAAACTCGGCTCACCTAGTACAACACGTCAAGGAGTTCCAGTAGCAGTCACCGAAGTACACCTTCAGGTCACTCCATCAGGTCCGAGGGTAAAGTCGCATCATTACTAACAAAACGAGCCCAAACTCGGGTCACCAAGTACAACACGACAAGGAGTTCCAGTAGCAATCATCGAAGTACACCTTAATGTCACTTCATCAGGTCCGGAGGTAAGGTCTCATCATAACTAACAAAACGAGCCCAAACTCGGCTCACCTAGTACAACACGTCAAGGAGTTCCAGTAGCAGTCACCGAAGTACACCTTCAGGTCGCTCCATCAAGTCCGCAGGTAAGGTATCATCATGACTTACAAAATGACCCCAAACTCGGCTCACCTAGTACAACACGTCGAGAAGTTCCAGTGGCAGTCACTGAAGTATACCTTCAGGTCACTCCATCAAGTCCGGAGGTAATTCGTAAAAACAGGAAAAATATTTTTTTTGTAGGGACCTACCATAATTTTATTTATAAGTAATACGTAAAAATCTTTCAAAGTATCAAAATGAGTTCACTTGACTACTATTCTCGCAGTTAGTCGTGCGTACACTTGTGTGTATGACCCGTGTCAATGTAGTAGTTCGATTCTGTACCTATCAATTTTGCAAACGCGTCCTTAAAGTTCCAACTTATTGACAAGTATTTTTTTAAATCCAAGTTTTTAATGTAAGATTTTTACTATAAACACCTCTACGACCCTGTTCTATTCAATCCATCCATCAGCACAATGTTTTGAGTGCGTTACATTGAGTTCTACGACAAAACATGATTTTTCACCCCGAAAAAAAAACTCGTTTCCCAGCAATAATTTTTGCGTAAAGTTGCTTAGTTTAATGTACAGAATGCTTGGTTGACTTCATGATGAGGTTGTTTACACCATGTATTTATATAGTCCACTAGTTCATTAGTTTGAACCGACTCTCGCAGATAAATGCCTGCTGTGTGAAGCAGGTAGCAGTAGGAGCGTTTAAGACTACTTGCGCTTTTTCTACCGTAGAAGGAGAAAGCCCAGTTTCCCTACATCTTTGGGCCTTACGTTACTTTACGTTACAGTCATGAAATTGGTGTCATTTTTTGGTAAGTACACCAGGGATAATCTGTCTTAATTTCAATTAAATTGGCAATTGCATTTCTGAGATTTTTTTTTATTTGAATTTATAGCTAAGTTAAACCTAACATTAGCTATAAATTCAAATAAAAAAAAATCTCAGAAATTAGCTTTACGGCAGTGTTTTTAGTGGGTGCGGTATGCGTTAGGCATTTCTCACCGCTTAATAATAAAAAAGGAATGGTTAGGTTAGGTTTTGCCGTCACGGCACTCTACACTCTAGTCACGGCCCGGGGAGGGAGCTACGAAAAAGCGGCACGCTTTGCCGTCGAGGGCGCGGTTGAATCGAGGCACTGGGCTTCAAGGTGGCGATCGAGAAGACGGAGGCCCTGGTTTTTCATTATGCAATAAAATGCATTTTTTTCAGTTTTGCAATTATTGTGAATTATATTTTTTTTTTGTTTTTTTTTTTTGTTTTATGATGATGACTGTAACGCTTAGGCCTAAAAGTGGGCATTCTCCTTTGAAACTTCGTGGAGACTGTCAGTACCACCATAATCAGTTTTGTAACCAATCAGTTCTAAAAACAGTCACTTACCGAAATACGTCGTGAATATAAGCAGCGTAGCGATATACATGAGCAGACTGACGAGCTCTGCGCCTATCATGAGCCAGTGCCACGTCACGATGGTCAGCGCCACCATGATCAGCTCAGTCAGGATCAGTGCGGTGTAGCTGATCTCTACTATGTGGATCAACTGGTCCTCGAACAGCACTAGTGCGCCGTACATTATGACGCCACCTGAAATATAAGAAAAAATGAAAAAGTGAGCCGTCGCGGGACGCCTGGTAGATGTGAATCATCGAAATTATTTTGTAATAGTAATATTTATGCACAAAAGAACAGATTACGACAGGAACTAAATATGGCTTAGTGAAAAAATTAAATATTACTAATTTTTCCCTGAAAATGATGACTGTTTATTTGATAATCATTTATTTTCATTAAAAATCACGAAGGGGGTATGTCGGGGTCTATTCGCTTCTTTGTTCTAAAGGATATTCACACCTTGATAAATAGATATGCCAGTCCAAATGTAGAACGATTTATAAGATAGCTGCCGTCCTTTGGAGAGTTGCTTGTAGAGTTGCGGGTAGCGTAGCGCCGTAGAGCTGGGTATATCTTTGTCGAGTACCTGCAGGACAGTAACAATTTATATTCGAATAAGCAAAAATAAGCTGTCGGAGCGTGGTATAAGCTCCTAGAAGATTGAGTTTCAACCCAAAATATAATTCATATGCCTAGTCTTTTCCGAACTATATTGGGGTCGGCTTCCAGTTTAATCGGATGCAGCTAAGTACCAGTATTTTACATAAAGCGACTGCCTATCTCACCTCCACAACCCAGTTAGTACTCGATAATACGACACCCCTTGGTAAGACTGGTTGTTAGACTATCGGGCCACTGACTACCTGTTACGACTGTCAAAGATCTACAATTGACAGCTGGACCAACTGGTTAACGTGTTTTCCGAGGTACGGAGGTAACTCGGTATGTAATAGGTGGTCACCCATCTACAGACTAACCTAGGCAAGCGCGGCTTAACCTTAAGATTGATCCGAGCGGTTGTTATTGTTAAGCCACAAGCTCCTCCAACCCAAAATATAAATCAATTTAAAAATCGACTAGACAAGTATATGTCACACTGCAAAAAGAACATCTATAGTTGCTGCCAGTTAAGATCGCAATAGCGGTCATTGCCCTTTCCCTAATATCTCTTCGTACGAAACAAAACAAATGAACCATGTATCGTTTTTCATTAGAAAAAATGTTGAAGATCACGATAGATGACTGTCTCTGGAGCCCTAACCATCGGTAGTTGTTCAAACGCTTTAGTACAACATTTTAGAAGTTTATTTGGCTGTGGTTGTCAGCCAAAACTACTTGTGCCGATGTATTCTAGTAAAACCTAGTTTCACAAATATATATTAAAGGGGCACACCTAGCCCTAAAATTAAAAACAAGTTGCAGCAGAATTAATACACGTAAAACAAGAAGTCAGTTTTTTAGACATTATTTTGTACCCTATCACTATGTTTTACTATTAAACCCAAAGGTTGACTGATAGAGAATGACTTGTGGTATCAAGTCCGCCTATGTACCACTTTTGTACGGTCGACAAAGCTAGTTGGTTTACATTATTACAATGTAATTTGCATGTTAAAATGTAAACCAAATAGCTTGGTCGACCGTACATGAAGTTTAAATAAATAAATTAATGTTAACTTACCAACGAGAACACAGGAAGCATTGTAAACACAGTTCCGTAGCCGACCATGAGGAACCCAGGGTACAGTGACACAGACGAGAAGTAAAACACCACAGAGAATACAGCCTGCAAGGAAATACCAATACTTTTAAATACAGACATGTTGTAGAAGAATAAAACAAAAATCAAATATACAGACTCAAATCGTCGTAGTCATTATGTACATGGTGATTGTGATGGTGATTGTGATGGTGATTGTGACAGTGATGGTGATTGTGATAAAAATAATTGTGTTGATTATGAAATTTGGCACATAGATAGTTTATAACTTGGATTAACATGTAGGATACTATTTATCCCTTTAGTATGATCCAGTGGGACAGTAACCGAACTTTTCGCGTGCGAAGCCGCTAGTAATGTACAAAACTTTTGACACCTCTTTTATTTTTTATGTGGTTAGTGCCTAACCAGCCCACGTAGCATGACCACCGTAGAAACCGGTTTCTTCGAAGAAAGAATCGACAAATCTTTTGTTCAATTGTCATTGAATTGACAAAATGACAGATTAACAAAAGATTTATCGATTCTCTTCTTTGAAGAAACCCGTTTCTATGGTGGTCATGCTACGCGGGCTGGTGTCAGAGTTTTTACGCCGCCCATGGGCTTCTGACTTAGCTTTACATGCCGTCGAGAAATTTCTCTCAGGCATGCTGAGGAAACGTCACGTTTTTTTCCTTCATCGGAGCAAGTGATAATATTATATACTATATATTTATTATATATATTTATACAATACGAAAAATCAGAAGTGCGTGACTTGGGTTCGAACTCGAGAGCTATTGGCAGTCCAACGATCACACCACTAGGCTCGCCTAGACACACTTTAGAAATTTAAATGAATGTAATTAAATCACCAAATTTCTCACCGCTAAACTAGTTTTTAATAAGTACTTATTTAATAAGCCATAAAGGGTGTAAAAGACTCTTAACGAAGTCGAAAGGCATTTGTTCTCCCCGTCATTACGATATTTTTTTGTTCACGACCTTACCTGGGAACCTTAAAGTTACGGAGATATATACAACGTGTAACATAATTAATGGTGCTCCCACATTGCCGTTATAAAATGTTTAATAACGTTAGTAAACATTTGTTAGCAAACATTTAATCACAAATAAATTTTCATGTTAGAAAATGTTTAGTAATGTTAGTAAACATTTTATAACAAAACAAATTATAACAAAATAAAACATGTGTTATCTTTTGTTTGTAAACATTTTATAAGGGTGATGGCGGGATAGGCGGTGCGGTGCGGTGGGGGTTAGAGTACGCAGGTCGCTGCGCGTGGTGTCTCGCTTGTCAGTCCCTTTGTGTCAGCGTGCATCGCTGTGCGTGTGTATTAGTGGTTGCGCGTGCGCCAAGCAATAAAATATGTCCGGTAATTGGAATAACGATGATGTTTACAAACTGATTGAAATGTTTCAAGCAAGAGAAGTACTATGGAACACGATGTCAGAGAGCTACAAAGACCGAAATAAAAAACACGATGCTTGGATGGAAATTGCCAGTGAATTTAATATGGATAAAAAAGTAATTGAAAAAAAGATTCGATCACTCGTAGGTCAATTTAACCGAGAATGTAAATCTAATAAATCTGGTGCAGGAGCTAATGAGTCAAGTAAATGGTTTGCATTTAAAAAACTCATGTTCCTTAAAGGCAAAAATATTCCAAGTTTAACTGTCGATGGAGGGTTGCAGGTGAGTTTTATTTTAACGTCTTTTAATAATATTTAGATGCCCAGTCCAAAAACCCTTCATTTGAAAAATATTCTGCGAATTCTTTTCTTATTTCTTTCCCATCATCTGTCAGGGATTCACATGCTTCAAGTGGTGTTAATTGCTGCTGTTCTAATCTCCATTGTCCATCGATACGTGTACCAGTTACTATGTCATCTCCATCATAGTATTGAGATGGAGCGTAAATCATGCTCGATTCAGTTTTTCTTATAAAATTATGCAGTAGCACGCATGTCATAATTAAAGTAGTAGTTTTTTCTGGATCTAATAATATTGTAGTTCGTAAAACTCTAAATCTGGCTGACAAAATCCCAAATGCGTTCTCTACTGTTCTCCTCGCACGACTCAGTCTATAACTGAAGATTCTTTCCTTAGAATTGCTATCCTGTGGTCCTGGAAAAGGTTTTAATAAGTGTTTTTCTAAAGGGAACGCATCATCTGTTACGAACACATAAGGAACAGGTTTGTTTCTGCCTGGTAGTGAGCTGTCACTGGGTATTTTCAAACTATTGTCGTTAATTTTATTTCGAAATTTTGTGTTTGCGAAAACTCCGCCATCACTTATGCGTCCTTGGCAGCCAATATTCACGTACAGAAAGTTGTATTCTGCGTCCACTATCGCTAAAAGTACAACGCTGTAAAATCCTTTATAGTTGTAATATTCACTGCCGCTATCAATTGGCTTTTGTATGGCTACGTGCTTTCCATCGATACTTCCTAAGCAATTTGGGAAATTCCATTTTTCTTCAAATGAATTTGCCACGTGTAGCCACTCTTGAGGTGTTGTTGGTATCTGGAACAAAAATAGAAGATTAAGAAATAGGCGCGAAAAATAAATTTATAACTCGTTATTCTAACAATTTTTATTGGATATTTTTATTAAGTATGAAATATTAATAGAATACACTATAAAAAAATATGATTTCAGTTAAGGGTTGTTAAGTAATAGAAAAAGAAAATCGCGGTTATAGATTTTTTTACAATTTTAGCTAATTTGACGCGCCTATAACTTGAAATTATCGTTTAATTCTATTCTTTCAGGGTAACGAAGAAAACAGAATTGCTTCAGAAAACACTCTCAGTTTGAACGAAACAGGAAATACTGTCACTGATGAAACTACGGGCACGCCTTTCGCCACCCCAAAACCATTTCGGAAAAGAAGACGGCCTGAAGTAGAACAAGATCCAACACAACAAGAAGCTGTAAATATTTTACAAAGAATGTACGAATCTAGAAAAAGCAGGGATGAAAATGACGCATTTGGAGAGTATGTCTCGATGAAACTGAAACAAATAAAAAACAGTCATGCTAAGAATACTGCTCAACATCACATTAACAATATTTTGTACAATGCGACAATATGATTTTCCAACAACCTTTACAGACCCAACCGCTAGTAGTTCCTGGGGATACAACTCTGAACCAAATCTATCCACTTTTTCGGAAAATAATGCTGACTGTAGCTCGAGAGGATACTACACCGCACCGAGTCCCTCGGCTTCATTTGAAACCAGTTCTTCGGATAACTCCAGGACACATACTCGTACCAGCGCAAGAACACAGAGTCCGTCTAATTTATCGGAATCAAGCCAAGATTCGACCCAATCATTAAACGATTTGTTGGAATCAATCAAAAATTAAAAAATACATGTTTGGTTTGTTAATTATTAAAAAAATTATTAGTAAGGTAAGGTAGGTACCTACCTAAAGTATGATTAGATTAGATCATATTAAAAGTAAATAAAAAAATAATTAAAAATGTTGTTTGACTTACCTGTATGTATTCCTTTAAAACCTCATTGAGAGCCTCGCACACTTCTGGTACGATAATAGATATCACTTGGTCTGACAACTTGAACACATTTCCAAGACTTTTATAACTGCTACCAGTTGCCAAAAATCTTAACGTTACCGCAAGTCTTTCCGTCACACTTACAGATTTTCTAAATGTAGTGTCTCGTTTGCCTATTTTTGCCCCAATTAAATTTTGTAGATATTCAAATTCGGAACTGTTCATTCTTATAAAATCTTTTAAGCAACCGTCAATACCCAAATCCTTGAGATAGTCTGTGGCACTATATTTTCCTCTAGCTTTTAGCGTTTGGCGCATCCAATAAGAGCGCTTTTTCTTCTTTTTTAAACAAAAAATAAAAGCTATTCCAATGAGCAAATCTTCTTCCATTTTCGTGTAGACGTCCTCGGCCCTCAGAAGGCGAAACCAAACTGCGAGCCAATACTAGATGTTATAAAATGTTTAAACATTTTCCATCAATGTAGGAGCACTTATAACATGTAACAGTTTCTAACAAAGTGCAACAATTGTTAACATTTGTTAGTAAATGTTTTGGTGTTATAAAATGTTTACAAACATTTTATAACGGCAATGTGGGAGCACCATAACGCACATCCTGAAATTACTTTGTTCAGAATCGTTTACTGAATCGATTTCTATAATTTTTAATATAGGTATTTTTTTATCCCAAAAATAATTAAAGCTACGTAATTTATAGCCACACTAGCCCTGTATAGTCCAAGCGAACTGAAATGGACCGTAACTCAAGGCAATAAGACTTTTAAAAGTGCAGTTTTATTTGTATTAATACAAATTCCGCCATTCAATACAAAATAAAGAAAAATTAACCTTATTTCAAGTAAGTTAAAGTCGTTACAAATACAGTTAGGTAAACTTGGCGATTCAACCGCACGCACACATTAAACAGGCACTCGTTAAAGGACACAATAGATAAACCAACAAAATGTAAAATATGTGATACTTGTTTTCGTTCCCTTTCTCGTGCAAATTAAAAACCTGGGATAGAGCGAGATAGCCACCATGACACCGGGTTGCGCCGGCGCCTACCATCAAAGCTAACTTAAATAAATGTAAACAATTTTAGTCACGCCCGGCCTTCCGTTCCGTACAGTGTATGCAAATAGTTCGCGCGCGATGTCAATAATTGACCCAAAATGTTCAGTGAAATGGTGACTAATGGTGGACTGTGGCACGTTGCAGTGTGGTGATAATGTGGTTCTAGCTGGCAGAACATTCAAGTCAACCAAAGGTATGGTACTGGAGTAGACCGCAGGGTAGGACTATGTTAGCTGCTACTTCGTGGCCATGGAACGTTCCGTCCGAACACAGCCATCGACAGGGGAGCCGATTCTCGTACACGTACTCGTTTTCAAAACGAAATATGGGATTAATTCGATGAGAATCCCCAATCAGCTGATTTGACGACTTTTTTTGTGGGGACGTATTAAATCGTTAGTTTATTTTAGTGCGATATCTAAGTCTAAGAATAAGTGCCGAGGATCTAAAAAATAGGATAGTGAACGCTTTTGATAAAAAATGACGAAGTGCTTTCTAAATTAAAACATCAATTAAGAAAACAGGCATTAAAATGTATTGAACTTTTCTATTGAAGTTGAGTCGAGCGACGACGTTAACAGCTGTCTCGAACGCGAGCGAATACCTACTAGGCTAGCAAGACTCACACAGTCGCATACGTAGGTATGAGACCTACGTATGCGACTGTGTGCGTTCGTTGATTTGTACTGTGACTACAACATTCTTCCGGAATTAGGAAAACTAATTTATTAAATAATCATTGTCTAGACATGTTTAATTAAAAATTCAGTGCATGTATTATGATTATAACATAATAAACTAATTGGGGTGTCTGAGGGTGTGCGTTAATTATGTTACATGTTGTATATTGGGGGTCGAAGTTCCAACTTTTTCACAAGTTTTTTTTTAATATCTGTTTTTAATGTTCGAACTTTACTTTAAACACCTCCACGACCCCCGTACTATTCAATCCATCCACCAGCACAATGTTTTGAGTGCGATACATTGAGTTTTAACGTAAAACGTGATTTTTCACCCCAAAAAAATGACATTTCCCAACAATAATTTTTGCTTAGGGTTACTTAGTTTGATGTACAGATGCTTGGTAAACGGCTTCGCGAAGAGTCTGTTTACACCCTGTATACTTTTCATATAATCTATGATGTCTCCGTTCATTGCTTGGACACAGGGACAAGACCTCATCGCGCTGTATGCCACCACGCCGGCCGAGTGAGGGTTGATAGAACTAGACGGTGCTGGTTTCCTCACCTGCATAGTGGACACGATAAGTCCCCGATGCACGATGAACAGCGACAGCGCGGCGGAGCGCATGGCGGCGCGTCGGCCGTGCACCAGCAACAGTCGCGCGAGGAACGCGAACTGGCGGATGCTGACGTCACCCGCCAGGGACGCCGCACGACCTTCTGCACCTTCGATGCCTACACCTGGATACGAAAGAACGTCTTTCAGATGTATTTGGAGCAGGTATTTTGCATTTAAACGCTTGTTAGGGTACACCTCTGCCTAACCTTTCAGAGCTCACAAGGCGTGCTGTTATGGAGGTTATAGAAGTCAGATAGTCAGTCGCTCCATGTATAAATTTAACTTTCAGACTGATAGCAGACCCAAACACAGTCTGGAAAAGGCTCGGCAGAAATGAATGTGTGCCATACCAATATCGGCCTCCTGTATCATGGCCACGTCGTTCCCGCCGTCGCCCACGGCGGCCACCACGTGCGCCCGCGCGCGCAGCAGCCGCGCCACCCGCGCCTTCTGTGTGGGCGAGCAGCGCGCCACCACCACGCCGCTGCAGCCACACAGCACTTCCACGAACTCTTCCTCGTACGATTGGAGACACACCTGGGGACATGTAAGGTGTTCGTTATTTGTTTAGGGGGAGCGAACGGTTCATTTTCATAATAGTTGCGTGGGACCACTATACAGGGTGTTAAAGTAGTCGCGTGCCATAGCTTAGGTGTGAGCTCAGTATCGATAAAGGAACGCGTAAAAAAAAAAAATTAAACAAAAAAATTATTGCATCCAACTAATTTAGTACCTACTGACTTAAAATAGTAATCGTTTATTTTATATTTCTATTTGAAGTTAGTAGGTACCAAATTAGGTTGGTCTTGCAATTTATTTTTATTTTTTTGGGATTATTTTTTACGGATTCCTTTATCGACACTAAACTCACCCCTAAGCTATGTCACGCGATTACTTTAACATCCTGTATAATACCTAAAGCCAAGTAAATGTAAAATTAAAGGTCATTGACCCGCATACATTTATTCAAATACGTAATTCCGAAAACAGAAATAATGACATAAACTTGTTCCGAAACTACCTTTATCGTGATCCTTGACTTTTTCTAGTAATAAAAAACGATTCTTAAAGTATTGTCGGGGTACCTACGCAGAGAAATTAAGGAAAGAGCAATGAAATTTATTTCAGATTTAAACGGCGGCCACCATAGATACCAAAGCGACTCACACTATTACCGAACCACTGTAACTCCTAAGAGCCAGAACAACACCACCAGAAAAGTGCCGAGACTATGAAGCTCGACGAAGTCCCAGAGACAGAATTTAACTGTCTTTGATCCCGCAACTAAATTAAGACAGGAGGAGTAGGAAAACCACAATAGGCATGACGACAGTATCAAAAAATTGCAAATCTATTTAGTCCGTCAGTTAGAGTATTGGAAATTAATGGACACGTATGTTTTGTTTTTGTAAATAATTGAATATTGACAAAAGATATAACGCATCAAAACTCGGGAGTGGGGTCTCGTGACGTCAGAACTAGCTAAAAATTATACCAAGGCGTGACGTATTGAGAATTTTAAAAGTGTCGTATCTTCGTCAATTTTGGTTGACGTCACAAAAAAAAAAACACGGATCAAATATTTTTTGATAATCGAACTGACGGACTAATTAGATTTTTTTTTGTCATGTCGCCTATTTCCACTACCTTCCATATCAGCAGGAGACAGAACGAAACAAGGCCAATACGCACAAAGGGACGTTTACAACTGGGATAAGCCCAGTTGCCTAGCACCACGGATAAATATTATCATTGATTCCTCTCTATTAAAAATCTATGGAAAGCAGTGCAGCGGTTGCAAATAGTTTTGAGCCTTATTGAATAATTGATAAGGCACATTATCTGCCTACCTCTAGAGTCTCCCCCTCTATGATCAGGTCCATGTCGTCCTCCGCAGTGCTGAGCGCGTGCAGCAGCGCGTGCGCATGTTGTCGCGTGCGACACTCGGGCGCCGTGTGCCAGCCGGACCCGCCGCCCAGGTTCAGTGAACGAGCGATGCAGAGTGCCGTCTCTAACTTGTCGCCTGTTAGCATCCAGATCTGAGGAACAAAATAAGGATTTACTGTCAATTCGAGCGAGTATTTTTTTATTAAATTTAACAAACAAGGTGTGCTCTTTGAATTTACTCTTCTTCTTTCTTCAACTTTAGGTGGGATCACTTGGGCTGCGGGACTATTCGAAAGTGATACCGTGGCCCCGGAACACAAAGGGCGAGGAAGGAACATGGATGGGTTTTAGTCAGTAAAAGTCTGACACTCCCTCCTGCTCCGCCCAGAGCGGGAGAAGTCATTTGATGATTTCCCATCCTAAAAAAAAAAAAGGTGGGATCACTTTCCCCAATTTTCTGGCGCCAGGACTATCTTCGTGTCCTGCCGCGACCCCAGGACATGGCGGGACGAAATGGACAAGTTACGTCCAAACACCTTCCTCCCCTTTTGAAGTTACTATTAGCAAAAATTACGAACACACAAACTTTGATCCACTATGCAAGCTCGTTTAGGATTTTTGAAAAATCAGCCCCATCGTAAGTGTTATTATAAGACAGTTTTTAGAATAAAGCCTCCCACACAAAGGCGCATTTTTGCGTTTCTGCGTCCCAATACCAAATCTTCCAAGAACTCATATCGCAATATCGCATTTTGTATTGGGACGCAGAAACGCGCCTGTGTGGGGGAGACTTTATTTCATGCTTATCCCAGTAGTTAAGGCTGTGCGTTTTCTGTCAGCGAATGAATTAATTTAAGTAGATAAATGTAAAGAGCAGCTGATTTTTATTCAGATTTTGTTTTTTCCACAACACCTTTGCACACAAAAAGGTCTCATTGGTAAAACAAATGCGTCATAGCTCAACACCTACCTTAATACCAGCAGTTCTAAGCATGGAAAGTGTTCTTGGCACATCGTCCGCCAGCCTGTCTTCGACGCCAGTTAGCGCCAGCAAGGTCATGCCTCGTTGTATCTTAGCTAGCACGGAGGTGATGTGCTCGCTACGGTTCGCGTTCAAACGGGCCTCCTTGTACTCGCTCTGTTGTAAAAAGTAAAAGTTATTAAACTCGAAATTGGAGTTGCATAAGCATAGCATAATCAGCCTGTAATGTTCCCACAGCTGGGACAGCTCTCAGTGAGAGGTAATGTGCTATAATCCATCACGCGCCATTAACCGGGCACAAATCCAGACTCCGTGGCTGCTATTGAGAATTTTTAATAGAAAAACCCAATAACACTTCTTTGCCCGACCCGGGAATCGAACCCAGGACCTAATACTCAGCCGTCGCGCTTGCGATCACTAGACCAACGAGACACGATGACTATTAATATACTCCATTATACTTGGTAAAATTTAAGTGGTAAAATCACAGGAAAAAAAACAAAAAGATACGATAAAACCAAAAAATAAAAAGATATCGATTCTCATTACATGTGGTTTCACCAGGTTATTTAAAGTAAATATCGCTGGACATTACCACCATCTAGAGCCACACTAAGCAAAGAGGCTTGTGTCGTGGACACCAGACCCGCGACCCTAAGGCAGCATCACTACCACTTCTTCTCCATATGATAGAGATCTACGCTTGGGAAAGGGCAACTACAGTACAGTTTCACAGTTTTTATGCCTTGAGGCTGGGACTGTAGCTACATTTAATTTTCATCTTTGTTTCGACAATTCAAAAGTGCCTGTAACTGGCCTATTTGAAATAAATGCTTTGATTTTGACCGCTGCGCCATTCGGGTCGTCAAAGTGAACAAATACCACCAGTACCACACCCCAACTCACCACCTCATCCATCTATGGTTTGAAACTCACCTCAAACTGCAAGTACTCCTCTTTGGTCAACGTCTTCTTCGCCATGACGAGTGTCCTCAGCCCGTCAGCTGCCAACGTCTTACATTCAGGACTGAGCCACTGCGAGTCCAACAGTTTGGATAGCGCTACGTCTGCGCCTTTTGCGTAGTATGTGATCTCGCCTGTGTTTTCTTCCTATTGGTTTAAGGAAGGCATCCATTAATTAATTTACTGATCAAGTCAGATGTGACATCTTCAGTTAATTGTTGCAACTGGTAGAGAAAAATTTAAATCAAGTCATACGGGATTTTAGAACAGATTTTATTGAGAAATAGCACATTTTGAACGACAAAATTACAGAAGACAGTCCGCTGCAACACTCGCTTTTCTGGTGAAAGTCTGTCTGCTGAAATTTTGGCGACTCCCTAGCAACAATAGGAAAAAAAAGCAACAAACTCTCCAAGAAGCAGATTTTTCTGTTAGGTTTCAATAACATGAAAGCAAAATAACATTTTACTAAGAATATTTTCAAAGTAAAAATCGTACATTGGACCTTTATAATTATGTCAAGCTCAGAAAAAAGTCATTTTGCCACGATTCCTTGCAACTCGTAAGAGATCTACTAGAAACAGTATATTTTCAAAACAGTTTGTAAAGTGAGAGCAAGTATCACAAAACATACCTGAACAATAATGCCCATCATCTTACTCTCGCTGGTGAAGGGAAATATCTGCAGTATGGTGTAGTTGATGATCTCGTTAGCTGCGCGCAGTTTCAGCGAAATGCTGTGCAAGTCGCGCCGGTATAGAGACACGCCCATCTGTAATTATATGTTGTCTTGTGAGTCTTTACGTCACGGTAACATGTGTCAAGGAATTATTTAAAAATCTTGGCTTAAGGTGGTAATCATCAAAATCATCAATACAACCCTCCAAGCTCACAAAGGTGCAGGATATATTTTGTCAAGGTCAAAGTCATTCCTGCACTTTTATGCGCTTGGAGGGTTGTATTGATAATTTTGATGATTATAATCCTATAACTACATACGTCTTACAGTCGCGAACAATATTTTAACCAACATACAACCTAGCACTGGCCTGCAAATTGCAAAAAACGTAAGAAAATTTGAATTTCGCGGGCTACCCTGGAGCACATTGAAAGAAAGTAGATTAAAAAATAACTGTCTTTAGCGGACAGGTACACACAGGAACATAAAATAACAATATGAACCCAAAAAAACTAGTGCAGTTCTGAGTTACATCAAATCTGTGGCCATACTATTTCATAGTACTACTGATTTTCTTAATACTTAATAGTTCTTTATTACTATAAAAATCTCTCTGGTATGGAAGAAAAGGACACGCTGCGCCGAAATTGGGTTTAAAGGCAGGAGAATCATTATTTATTTATTCGATTCTCCTCTCACTGGAACGTCACACATAGCAATTACACCAATGGAGCACATGACGATGAAATGACTATTTCCTTGTTGATTTATTTTAGGCCATGTGTTGTATGCATGCAAGATATCGAAGTTACAAAGAACATAGTGTTTCGTAACAGCTGGTGTTTCGAATCGATCCGTATTTTACCTGTCTTTTTTCTATTTCACTAGAAAATTCCAAAGATTAAACTGCATTTGTCTAGACAAAAACAGATAACACGATTTAGTAAATAGTCAAGTAGTACTTACCATATCAGTCCACTTGACCAAAGCCACTTCATCAGGACTGGACGCCTGGTACTCACATAGCTGCTGCTGAGGTACCGCCCCACCACAGCTTTCTGACATTACTGAGCTGCCCATATCTGTCATAAAAGAACTGAATTTAACTCCTAATCACTGTTGATCACAATGATAAAACCTTTACAAGTTGACTTGCACCGTAAATAATTATAGAAGTTTTAGTCAGGCAGGTACTTTACTTTTCATAACTTGTTTATCAACAATACTCTCAAAATGGTACAAGGAAACATCGTGAGGAAACCAGCATGATCTAGATTCTAGAGCCAAAACATCGAAGACATATGATATACCAGATAAATATTGGGCCCGTGGGCAGTGGCCCGCAATTCTGACAACCAGTCCTATCAAGGGTATCGTGTTACTCAGTACTAACTGGGTTGTGGAGGTCAGATAGGCAGTCGCTCCATGTAAAATACTGGTATTCAGCTGCATCCGGTTAGACTGGATGCCGACCCCAACATAGTTGGAAAAGGCTAGGCAGACGACCCAAATGGCGCAGCGGTAGTGAGGCTGCCTTACGTTCTTTGGGTCCCGGGTTCGAATCCCGGTTGGAGCAAATGTTTGTGTGATGAGCATGGACATTTGTTTCCGAGTCATGGATGTTTATATGTATAACTAGCTGACCCGCGCAACTTCGTCTGCGTTATATAAGAGAGACAGAGAGATGGTTAGAGAGTGTGAGACACCCTTAAAAGATAGACCTAATAATGCTATCGCGGATTTTTATAGAATTTTTTCCGTCATACACGATTGTTGCGTAACTTTAACCGTTTACGCAGCGCACGCAACGAAAGATCTCAAAAAGAATATTTATTTCCTTTTTTTGCAACATTTTTCATTGATGCTCTGCTCCTATTGATTGTAGCGTGATTTTATATAAACGTTGTAACGTTGTTGTTCGTTGTTGCCTTGCCCGATTAATGGGCTATCCAACAGTAATAGATACTTTCAACTCGAACCAGTAGTTCCTGAAATTAGCGTGTTCTACCAACCAAACAAACACAGCTTTATAATATTAGGTATAGTTATATTTCTCTGAAATACTCGCATTAATCGCTAAAATATTCAGTTTTTCTAAATAAGGGCTTCCCTCGCCAGCCTCCTCAGCCTTACGTTATCATCCTTAGACACTTGATGACAGTCATACTCCATCTACGTCAAAAGTTCTCATCAAGGTGCATCAAATGAGCCCAAACACGATATAGACGCTTTAAACTCTTGATGACCTCTTGCAACTGCCTTCCGTCTCCATCGTCGACCTTCGATGAAAGTCATACTCTAGCTAAGTTTAAAGTTTTCATCAAGGTCCATGAAATGAGCCCAAACACGATTTAGCTGCTGCAAACGGTTGCGAACCTCTTGCAACTGACTTTTGTCTCCACCGTCAGACCTTCGATGACAGTCCAGGCAGGCCTTAAATTCTCACCAAGATGCATGGAATGAGGCCAATAACAATATAGCTGTCAATATAATCTACGTAAACTGCGTATGCACAGCACAGTTCTTGCACGTCAAGAACACGTGAATTTATCAGGCTTCCGTTCGCTATACTACTTTTTGGAGAAATCATCATCATACTCCTGCTCCTTATCCCAATTTATTTGGGGTCGGCGCAGCATGATTGTATTCTTCTAGTATAGTAGTAGTATAGTAAGAAATATAGAAATGCAAACAATTTAAATACAAAAAGAAATATAGGCAATCTAACAGCCTCAAAAAAAAAATTAACAAATCACAAAAAGTGAAAATAATGATGCGGGTTTGAACCTGCAACCCCGTAGATTGCAGAGCGGTCATGAAACCGCTAGGCTATTTACTTCGTCGACATAAGTTACAAATAGCCGTTCTCATGTACTTACGTCATGACTGAAACGTCATACAATTGAAGTATACGGACATAATGTTAAATTGCCTACCCCCTTAAGAAAGTAGCGTGATAATATATATCCTAAATATTTAAGAAGCCTATGCAGTAGTTTTGACGTGATGCGCGCACAAACATTTCGTAGCAACTACTTTTACCGAAGAAAGTTGATTTTCTTGAGTTCCACTATTTTGTGCGTATTCACCTCAAAAATCAAATTTCAAGAAAACTGAGAAATTATATTTACCTGTATTAGATATGAAGTATATGTAGCAACTTTAAAAGGTTACACTTCATTGGTTTTGATTGTATAGGTGTTTGAAACTTACTAATTTTAAACACAAAACCCTCTTTTTTGCGTCTCTGGATGAGATTTCAAAAAAATGCTAAAACAGGTATTTCTTTATTTTTATTAATAAGTATTTACTCTGAGTTTCATGATTCTAGAACAATCTAGAATTTTTTTTTCATACAAACTTTACCCCCCCTTTTCACCCCCTTTTTAAAAAAAAAAACAAAATTTCTATAGCCTATATGTTATTCTGAATGTATTTAAATAGATTTGTGAAGATTTCAACAATATCGGTTCAGTAGTTTTTACGTGATGCACGGTCAAACAAACAAACAAACAAACAAACAAAAATTTTTAAAATGGATTTAATATGTTCTGTTACTTATTTTAAGTCACCCTGGCTGGTTTTTTTTTTTAAATCTTCAATGAACAGATTTTTTGGTCTCAACGATTTTATTATATGTATAGATACGTATGTATTTATAAACAAAAAGTATCTATGTAGTATATCAACTATCTGGTGTCCACGACACAAGCCTCGTTGCTTAGTGTGGCACTAGATGTCGCTGTGTGTAATGTCCAGCGATATTTATTATTATTTATTTTATTATTATGATGATGGTATTAAGAAAAATATAGTATACCTGATTGCGCCTCATCTGCTTGCTGGTCGTTACTGGCTACATCGTACACGGGCGTCACGTTATGACACAACGCTATACACAGCACTGTCTGCCACACTTGACGAGGCGATGCTCCGAAACCTTCGGTGGTAGACGTAGTGGGGGACGTAGGGAGTGACGGCGCGTCGTTGGTTACGTACTGAGTTAGAAGGGCTTCGACCTGTGGCAAAATAAGTAACTTATTAGTTCGTTTTTGTTTTAGATACCGTCAAACGCTGAAATACAAAAGATTTAAATACACAAACTAGGGGTATAGGCATGACGACAGTATCAAAATCTATTTAGTCCGTCAGTTATAGTATTGGAAATTAATGGACACGTATTTTTTGTTTTTGTAAATCAATGAATATTGACAAAGATAAAACGCATCAAAACTCGGGAGTGGGGGCTCGTGACGTCAGATCTAGCTAAAAATTATACCATGGCGTGACGTATTGAGAATTTTAAAAGCGTAGTATCTTCGTCAATTTTGGTTTACGTTACAAAAGAAAAAACACGGGTCAAATACTTTTTGATAATCTAAGTGACAGGCTAATTAGATTTTTTTTTTGTCGTCTCGCCTATTGTATTGTGTAACGGGTTGGTGTATGCAAGTCCACGTACAAAGCACGTATTTTACGTAGGGACTATTATACGCTCAGTTTAGAAAGGTATAATCTTGATTAGATCGCCGTATATACGTCCCTAATGTATTTTTTTCCCCCAGAGAGAGATTTAGCTCGCATGAGAAGTTTTTTTTTGTCCAGGGCTAAACCCAAAAATGAATACTCTCACTATGACTATATCTTGAAAAAAAAAACAAGCAATGAAAACACCTCACCTCATAAAAGTTATTTTTATCAAACAGCGCATTGCCCAGATGTAACTTCTGGAACACCATTTCATTCTTGGTGAGCGTCCCAGTCTTGTCAGCTAGCACATACTGGATCCTGCCCAACTCCTCAGGGATGGTGGTGGATCGCATGACCGTGCCTTCAATCTTCTTGTCACGTTGGATGGTCCAGGAGTAGAAGGCTTTACCCATGTCCAGGTTAACTCGCAAACTGTAGGAGGAAATGTTTTCTAAGTAAAATATTTTTAAGAACTAGACAGCATGATACATTTGGTACGGAAGTTTTAGTTGGGACAGCTGATTATTTTTTCATGATACAATTTTGAATTCCATGGAAAATGTTTGACGGTCTGCATCACACCCTTAAACAAGACACCAAACACACCTTTCTGATACGCGTAGTGTAATTAAATCAATGGCATTTTTTTGGCGGTATTTTTTTTACATGTTTTACAAGAAAGATACCATGTAGGATAGATAGATAGAATATGTTTTATTGTGTACTAAGATTGTGCGTAGCTCTTTAATGCAGAAATAAAAATTATGCAGTTTTGGGCATGTATTATGATAAACACGAAGTTAACGATATAATTCTTTATGAATGTTTTATATTATCACGTCTTCAATTGTCTTCGTGAAACTAAAATTAATAGAAAATCTTCCAACTTACCTAATAGGAATAATATACGAGAACAGCAACACGAATCTGAAGAGGAACCCGTACCAGGGTCCGCCGAAGCCCTTCAGAGTGATGAGCAGCATCGATATGAAGATAGTGGCCACGAACAGCAGCTTCGTCAGCTCGTTCACCTGCAGGTCCAGGCGGCCGACTTTAGAGCGGGGGGCTGCGTTGTTCATGACGCTGCGGGTTTCACTACCTGGGGAATTACATAAAAACAATAGAACATCACGCCTGTTACTTCTCGAAGGGTAAGGGTTCTTACAGACGAGCGGCACGTTGCAAACGGCAGATAAACTGCAGCCGTCGCCAACTGTCGACGACTGCCGTCGACGGGTGGCGACGCCTGCAGTCGACCCCAACTGCAATAGATTTATGTCGGCGGCTGCCGTAGACCCGTCGACGGCTGCAGTCGACCGGTGGCGACGGCTGCCGCTGACGCGTCGACGGCAGTTGTCGACAGGTATTGACGGCTGCAGTTTATCTTCCGTTTGCAACGTGCCGCTCGTCTATAAGAACCCTAAGGCAGGAAGTGTAACTTAAGGACGCTCCGTTTGTTTTATGTCCCAAGTAATAGCGGGCGAGCTGATTGCCATCAACCAGATACAAATATTGACCTTATGTTGCTTCTGAAAAATTCTTGATGAAAAAACACAACAACACTGTCCGCCCTGGGAATCGAACCCAGGCTCTCAAGTTTAGTATTGTGACCACGAGACCAAAAAGGTAGCTTTGTCAACGACATTCTTGGTGGATTTTCATTGGCCTTTTAATATTAGCGCATTTTTAACACACCGTACAAAACATTGACGGTCATTTTCGGCGAATAAAAATAAAATTTACATGATGCAGTCCGCCAAAATGACCGCCCTTCGCCCGCTGCACCCGCTAAATATATTCGCAAATGTTTTTCCGACGGTACTTACTGACTACACTTCAATTCAGAAAAAATTGCACGGATGATATCCCGTAAGTGACATTTTAAGTATTGTTCACTAATCAGTGCGACTAATAATTAACCATTTTAATTCCCTTACCAGTATAAATAACAAGTCCAGTAGCCTGTCCGGACGCGACGACACACCCGCTCCAAAGGGTGTTCTCGATATGCAAGGAGTCGCTCTCTTCCTCGTCCAATCTCGTGCAAGTACCGATGAACGCGTGGATGTCTTTCTCTGGTTTCTCTACCCAGATCTGTGCGTTAATGTCTAAGAGATGTGCGTCTGTTGGCAGCTTTTGTGTTGATGGTAGAGGTATTCTGAAAGAAGAAAAATACATACTAAAGACACATTCTTTGTTTTTTTTTTAACAAAATGCGACAATCTGCGTTATTTGTTCACTAGGCGACCCGCACCAGGTGGCCAACTCTTAAGCACGAAACCCGTAGTGTAGCACTTACGGACATAAGATTAGTTGAGGGGTCGGAACTAAACTAATCTTATGTCCGTAGAGTAAGAAACACCCGTCACTTAGGCCGACACTACGGATTTGAGGGGTCCGAACTAGGGCTGCGGGACTGTTTGAAAGAGATACCGTGGCCCCGGAACACAAAGGGCGATGAAGGAACATGGATGGGTTTTAGTCAGTAAAAGTTTGACACTCCCTGCCGCTTCGCCCAGAGCGGGAGGAGTCATTTGATGAATTCCCAACCGAAAAAAATTAAGTGGTCCGAACTAATAATTATGGGAACACGATTGGTGAATCCGAAAGTGATAGGGGGAGTATTATTCACTTCGAAGTTTTGAGGTACTTTCAGACGGGTTCTTATCTTCGTTGAAGGACTAGTGGGTAGACCCCAGCTTCACCTGGTGACGGATTTTCATACAAACTTTCAACCCCTATTTCACCAGCTTAGGGGGTGAATTAACCAAAATCCTTTGTTAGAGGATGCCTACGTGGTAATAGCTATCTGTACGCCATATTTTTGCCCGATCGGTCCAGTTTCTTCAGCTGTGCATTGATAGTAAGTCAGGAGAAACGATTTCGTAAGTATGGATTGAATTAGAGTGGATTTACGACGGGAATAAGGGCGAATAAGGCCAGCGTAGACCTGCGTAAAGCGTGGCAAAACTTTCACCGTCAATCAAATAAAACCTTGCAGTAATTGTAATATAGTTCAATTTAGATAATAATCTACCACTATTATGGTAGAACCTTATGATTGCGCTGCGCTTCACTAGATCTGCGTCGATTCTTTGAGCGGAAAACTTTGCAATATTTATCATGACCGGTTCGTGGAGAGATAATTGTTTTAACAATCACTTATTATGTCTTTTAATCATCAATGAACACGCATCAGTACACGCAAGCACAGTATCAAGTTACCACAACCTGTCACATTTCTCCAAATGATAATAAACCATAAACTGTTGAAGGTTAATTACAAAATCGAATGAGAAAATTTGACAGTTTGTAGTAACTTGATGCGCTGACGACTATAAACTAGGTACACTCTATAATCCATTGTATTTTCTTCATTACGGAACCAGGCGTTAAGTGAATGATTAGTTATTTATCCAACATGTGAGGAAAGTAAGTTCGTTTTTCCTATGAGTTTTGATTTTGAGTCTTGAGCGAGCGAAGGATTGAAAAATAGAATCACGAGCGCAGCAAGTGATTATAAATTTCAATCCTGAGTAAGCGTAAGACTCAACAAAACGAATAGCAAATGAACTTGCTCACATGTTGCATACAAAACTTTTCACCACTCCCAGCAAGAAAGTATTCAGTCATCATAGGTAAATAAATTAAATAGTCACAAAGCAAATCAAAAAATTATAATCCTAAATTTGACGATGTAATTTTTTCAATATTTTATTAAACTTTTTTAATGTTTCTGAACCTACACACTTACAATAATCTGATAAATTTTATAAAAAACATTAATCTTAACTTATAAATATTTCTATTCTAAGCATAAAATTATTTATTTTTTAAAATATCTTTAAAACTTAACATAAAAAAATCAGGCAAGGTTAGTTTCTGAACGGGATCATTACTTTCCTCACTGTTCAAACAGTGAGGAAAAACCAACTTTCCTCACTGTTTTCGTAGAGGAAAAACACTTCTTTCGTGCGGGAGTGGTGAAAAATATTATGCTCTTTCGTCGAGTATTAATAATACACAATGCATACATAGTATTTATCTCCAGTAATGTTTGTCAACATTTTTATCACTCGCTCATACAGTGAGGAAGCTGGTATGAGCATTAATGAGTAATGCCAATGACATGGGCAAGATAAGGACGTTTTATTGTAGAATAATACTACAATGTTGTCTTTAATTGTTTTTTTTTTTTCAATTTTCAATGTTTAAACATATTTCTGTGTCATCATCATCATCATCATTTCAGCCGCAAGACGTCCACTGCTGGACATAGGCCTCCCCCACATTGTGTGTCGCCACATTGACCGTTCATTTGCGACTCGCATCCAGCGGTTTCCCGCAATCTTCACCAGGTCATCGGTCCACCTAGTGGGAGGCCTTCCAACGCAACGTCTTCCGGTTCGCGGTCGCCACTCCAGAACTTTTCGGCCCCATCGGCCATCCGTTCTGCGAGCAATGTGCCCTGCCCACTGCCACTTAAGTTTGGCAATTCTTCGGGCTACGGCGGCTACGGTTCTCTTGCGGATGTCTTCATTTCTGATTCGATCGCGCAAGGAAACTCCGAGCATAGCCCTCTCCATTGCCCTTTGGGTGACTTTAAGCCTTATTTCTGTGTGTGTTCTCCTTAATAGGTCCTTTTCACTAATACTTTTTTATAATGGGTCTATAACTACATTTACTAAGAAATGAGTACCTACATAAAAGAAATATAGGAGGATATATAAAATAAGAAATGAGTACATAAGAGGAAGTCTGAAAGTGGCGCCGGTGACTGAAAAGTTGTGGGTATCGGTTGTCGTAGTATGTTATGCGGAGGAATGAGGAAAATGTTGTGAGGAAAGTTTTGAGTATGAGTGTAGGGTATAAGAGTAGAGGAAGACCAAAGGAACCATGGATGGACTGAGTAAAGGATGATATAGCAAGAAAGGAGGTGTCTGAGTATGATGAGATGACGAGTAATACAGAAGTATGGGAGAAGAAGACATGCCGCTCCAAGTGCTCCGACCCCAAATGAATTGGGATATGGGCAAGAGAATGATGACTACAAAGGTTACGTGGGCTTTTAGTTCCACCACTACTTGTTAAAACAATAGATAGTGGTGAAGGGCGACCGTTTTGTGGGACTTGGAGTGATCGTGATGTCCGAAAATAGCTGAGCCTTACCTGATTTGAATAAACGAGGTTGAATTCGATTTTATTTGATACTTGCATGCATAATAATAATAATAGTCCGCCGGACCGTTTTTCGGTCACGGCGGCCAATCTTAGCAAAGATTAGCCATCGGCGCGGGAGATGTTACAGTGCAGGCGTGTGTGCGCAGACACACGTGCACTCTCTGTTCTTTTACTCTCACAGTACGATGTGACGGCAACCCGACACTCGCGCACAGAGAGTAGGCGCGCCCCCCGGCGCCACGTGCGCAGGAGGCACGGGGCACATACCTAACCGCCAACTTCCTAACTCCGGGCTACTACTGACTAATTTCTAATGGAAAAACCCAATAGCACTTGTTGCCCGACCCGGGAATCGAACCCAGGAGCCCACGCTCAGCAGTCTCGCTTGCGACCACGTGACCAACGGAACAGTTAACGGGGCTTGCATGCATATGTAATTACTTTAAAGCCATTTATCAGCACTTATGATGAAGATTAAAGATGTGATAACAAACACTTTAATATGTTTACATGTCTACAAAGTACCTGATAATAAGCAGATAATGACTAATCGCCATAAAAAGAAAGGTTATTAGCCTGACATAAATTATAATGCTAGTTTCGTATCCAAGACAACGTTTATTATTTGGATAGATAAGGAATTGATAAGTTAATTTTATGATTCTTTACGGATTTTTTTTATTGTAGACCGGGTTTATTGAATAGGGTAATCCCCGATACAAACTGTGTGTTTAATGGGTTTCCCATCGGCAAAAATGGATGAATTCCATACAAATTTTATTACTTCCTCTTAATGTATATAATTATCACTTGCTTCGGTGAAGGAAAATAGTGTGAGGAAACGAGCATGTCAGAGAGATATTTATTGACGGCATGTAAAGCCTAGTCAGAGGTCCATGGGCGGCATAAAAACTGACACCAGGTTAGGCACTAACCACACGATAAAAAGAAGGGCGCGAATTACTAAAAAATCTTCCTTATTGCTCTCATTCGAATAGTATTGTTCGCTCATCACTTATCATGAAAATCGTATCTTTCGTTCCATGAGTAAAGGTCTTAGCCAACATAAACGATTCTTTTTGCTGGGTGGGGACCCAGCAAAAAGAATATAATTCGAATATGGGCTTTATGTATTGCTCTTTAGACATACTTTACATTTGCAACATAAATTAGCAGACAGCTCGCTGTCAGCGGGCTTACCGCCGTCGATGTCGTGTAACTGGGCTAAGACCTTAATGCTCATTCTTTGTAACACTTTTTCACGCGACCTATGTCCGGTATGTTTACATTTAATGCTCACTCTTTGTAACACTTTTTCGCGCGACCCATGTCCGGTATGCTCACATTTAATGCTCACTCTTTGTAAAACTTTTTCACGCGGCCTATGTCCGGTATGCTGACATTTAATGCTCACTCTTTGTAACACTTTTTCACGCGACCTATGACCGGTATGTTTACATTTAATGCTCACTCTTTGTAACACTTTTTCACGCGACCCATGTCCGGTATGCTCACATTTAATGCTCACTCTTTGTAAAACTTTTTCACGCGACCTATGTCCGGTATGTTCACATTTAATGCTCACTCTTTGTAACACTTTTTCACGCGACCTATGTCCGGTATGTTCACATTTAATGCTCACTCTTTGTAAAACTTTTTCACGCGTTTTATGTCCGGTATGTTCACATTTAATGCTCACTCTTTGTAACACTTTTTCACGCAACCTATGTCCGGTATGTTCACATTTAATGCTCACTCTTTGTAGCACTTTTTCACGCGACCTATGTCCGGTATGCTCACTCTTTGTAAAACTTTTTCACGCGACCTATGTCCGGTATGCTCACATTTAATGCTCACTCTTTGTAACACTTTTTCACGCGACCTATGTCCGGTATGCTCACATTTAATGCTCACTCTTTGTAACACTTTTTCACGCGACCTATGTCCGGTATGTTCACATTTAAATCTTTGCGTATTAATAAGTTCACCAACTTCCTTCTTTATCAATTTTCACCCTTCTTCTCTTTCGTTTGTATGTGTGTACACAAACGCTTGAATAAATAAATAAACGTCTAACCACAAAAGAGTAACATACCTCAATTTCCAATCAATCTCTCCATCCAGCTGGTCCGTCCTAATAAACACGGTCCCCATCGTTTCATTGGTTCTCAGTAGTATCATGTCAGCGGGCACTCTCTGTCCTTTATGCAGCATCACGATGTCACCGACACGGAGCTCGGAGGAAGCCACCTGTTCCGTCAGGAATGGCCGGTAGTCTGATGCTGAAGACTCCAGGAGTATTCGCTCGTAACGTTGGCGGTTTACTTCTCTGTCTCGGCTGAAAGAAGCAAAAAAAAAAATGATTTATAGTTGCTGCCAGCTGCCAGTTAAGATGTCAATAGCGGTCACTGACATACCTACATTTATTAACGTTCTTAACTTTAAAAACCAAAAGTAAGCCTGTTCAAGTCTTGAATTGTCATCTAATGAGATCTTCAACATTTTTTCTAATGAAAAACGATTCATGGATTCATGGAGTAATTCACCAACTCGTCCCACATGCCCACGGCCCATTTGGGACGAGTTGATGAAAATCAAAATAAATAATATTTTCATTCCGCAACTCGTCCCACGTTTATTTTTGTGTGAAACTTGGTTCGTACGAAGAGATGTTAGGGAAAGGCCAATGACCGCTATTGACATCTTAACTGCAGCAACTATAGATGTTTCTTTGTTGTGGGTAAATAATAACAGCCGCACGGGTCGATTTTCAAAGTAAAGTTGCGCTTGCCAAGGTCGGTCCGTGGATGGGTGACCATCCATTACATACCGAGATTGTCTCATGCCTCGGAAAGCACGTTAAGCTGTTGGTCCCGGTTGTCATTTGTAGATCTAAAACAGTCGTTACAAGTAGTCAATGGTTCCAAAGTCTGATAACTAGTCTTACCAAGGGGTATTGTATCACCCACCCAGTACTAACAGGGTTGTAAAGGTCAGATAGGCAGTCGCTCCCTGTAACATACTGGTATTATCCCATGATCTGTCCACGAAGTAGACACAATAGTTAAACAATGGCGTCACGATCAAATCGGTCATTCGACAGATCATGATTTAAGCTGCATCCAGCTAGTTTGTCGGCTCCAATGAAGTTGGGAAAAGGCTAGGCAGATGTTGATGTTTCTTTGTAGTTTGTTTTTAAGACACATGTCTCGTGAAGGCGAAGGGGTACAGAATGAATGATCAGCCTGTAAGATCTCTGTGTAACTGGGCCAAAATCTAGCGTGTGGTGGATGTAGAATGTCTTCGAGGTTTAAGTTGGCTGGTTTTGCTAAGTATAAACAATAAACAATATTTATTTGTTCAAGACTTAATTAAACCTATTTACAATTATTGTACCTTAATTAGACTAACTTACTAGGAGGACTCCTGTGCTATAAGAACCAGTTACTTCCGACACCACCATGATCGAGCTGCCATTACAAGTGTGGTGCGGTGCAAATGTAAGAATTACGATATTATTAATTTGATTATTACTATCGTGCGTGTGTGTAAGGACATGTTGTGTGAGTGAGCGTGTGAGTGTGGTATGGGTGTGTACGCGTGTGTGTGTGTATGTGTTTGCGTTTATGAATGGCTGAGTAGCTTTTATTTTATACTTTTCAATATATTTTCAGTATCTACATAATTTTGAGAGAGAAGGAAGTTATCTATGGAAGTTTTTTTTTTAAAGTATTAAAAGTGGAATTATATTTGGCACCTCCAGTGAAAAGGAAAAAACTAAGCCGTTTTCCTTGACAAATCATGATTATTTCTATTGTTTTCGTGTTTAGAAACAGGTGGTCCTGACCGTAGTCATGAGCAGGAGAACCAGTTTTTAGACGACAAAAATAGTACCTACGTATCAAACAAGGACGTCAGAGATATTGAATCTCTGACGTACTCTTAACATAGGTACATTATTTTGCATGAATTAACTCCGCAAGTTGAATTCTCAGTAAATAGGACCACTGTCTCACTTATTAACGAACAGTAAGACGGTTGACTGGTAGAGAATGCCAAGAACTTATGTAAGTCGGCCATTCTTTGATGCAATAAATAAATTATCAATAATTCTTCTATCTTTGGTACTCTGATAGCAGATCTTCGGAAATTAACAACAATTAAAATTGAACATAACAAGGGATCGACAAATGTAGGGAACTTGAGGAGGCCTGTGTCGCAAGACAGCCTGACCTGGTAACTGATAAGACGAACACATAAAAGGAAATATGTATAACTTAAGTTTAGTTAAAGATAATTTAGGTTTAGTTTAGCTAAAGTTATAATTTAAGTATAGTTAAAGTCATATTATAAGTTTAGTTTAGTTTAGAGCAGCGGTGGCCCAGTGGTGGTGGTCTCAACTTACGAACAGTAAATCGTGGGTTCGAACCCAGACAGGCGTATTACTTTGTGTAATTTATTTCATCACCAGTGCTCTCAAAACGGTGAAGGAAAACATCGTGAGGAACCCGGCATGTCCAATCCGCACTGGGCCCGTGTGGTGGATTATAGCCCATTCCCTATTATAGAGAGGAGGCCTGTGTCCCAGCAGTGGGAACATTAATAGGCTGATGATGATATAAGTTTAGTTAAAGTTATAATTTAAGTTTAGATATAGAAACCAAATAAGTGTAGTTTCTATTTTTATTTTTCCACATTACTAAATACATATTGTGTATACCTACGAAGATCAGAGTAAATAAAGGCTATTTTTATTTTATTTATAATTGAACATTCAATAAAATTGATAATAATTCAGTTAATAAACAACATCACGCCTGCGATTCGCGCGAGGATATTGAATTTCATGGAGCAGGTTACATATAGGTAGGAGTGGTATTGCTCCGTCTAATTAGATTTAATTCGATATTGGAAAAACCCTTAATGACTTTACAAATGAAACAGAGTAGGTACTTCATTCTACGTGGCTAACGTATAATTGTACGTTCGGAGCACTATGAACAACAGCTATGACTATATTTATTAGCTCGAAAGCTCGAAATGAGTATGAATATTCTACCGCATTGGCGCCAGCTTGACGAAACATTAATTCCATCGTTAGGAACCGTCTCGCCTTGGGGTAACTACTATTATCGATTCATCCAACACCAAGTGCGAGCGTGTTTTTTTTTTAAAGAAACTTCGTCCCACTCTAGGAATTTCTCCTGTATCGTGGGTGCGTTTACAAACATTTAAACTAGGGATGTTGCGGACCTGGGCAGGACATCTGGCTAGATGCGGAGATTGCCGATGGAGCAAGGTCTTGACCGAGTGGTGGCCAAGGTTTAGCCAAAGGAACCAGGGCCGTCCTAAAGCTCGTTGGGTTGACTCCGCAAATGCGGAGCCTCCGCATTAATTTGGATATCCGCATCCGTTTATGCGGATGTGGATGTAATGCAGAGCACCTGCACCCTGCACCCTTGAGGGGAATTAATGTGTGAACAATACATTGTGCTTTGCTAGATAAAATACACAAGATGACCTTCACTTACCGATATCTCCTAAAGTCATCAACGGCCTCCCTGCACAGCGTGACAGTGAGCACGAAGCACAGTGGTCCCCAGTACGTGTACAGGTACCCGATGCGAATGCTCGGGATGAACTGGCTGACGGCCATCACCAAGAAGTACAGGTTCAGGAAGAAACGGAACTGCTCGAACAGCACCATTGGTAGGAATGTGAGGATGTTGTATTTCTGAAAGTTAAATTTTTGTATTCTGATACAGTTTACATTACATTTCATTACATTCCGAGTGCAGCATAAAATGTTTCAACTTTTACGCTTCCCGATCGACGCCTTGCACACATGGTATCGGCAGGCCTGGATTTCCCTGACACAAAAAGTGTACGGGTTTTAACCGGTCTATTTTTCTCCAAACGAGGACAAATCTGGGGAAACCCGGACGGATGGCAATCCTATTTTGGAGTTCTTTTGCTTTTGCAAATTGCAAAAAACGTAAGCATATTTGAATTTCGCGGGTTACCCTGGAGCTCCGTCTTTAAAACCAAGGTACAAAGTAACTACGGATTTTCGGGGTCTCGTTAAAATCTAGTAATCTGTTTATACGCTCAAATTGTTCTTTCAGTGTGGTAATTTTTGAACAGGCTGTTATAAATCTCTGAACAGAATCTTACTACATCTCACATTTGTGGATTATCGAGAGTTTAGTCAAAGCTAAGTTTCAAGAGCAGAAATCGAGCGATAAGATTATTTATGTACACTCTCACAAATACGAGAACACAATGATAGGAATACATCGCAACGACAATGAATGACGCGCTATTCTGATTGCCTAACGTTGGAATACAATGGGCAGGCATTGTTGCAAGGGCGATACGGGCAAACGCTGGCGAATTACTTCTCGTCAAAATGAGGATAGATAGTGGTCTCTGGTCATGTTAGCCCCGCAAACAAGATCAGCAGCTTCGCCGCGGTCTACTCCGACGACGATGAGTAGGGTTGAGGTTATGCATTAGAACATGTAGGAATAACAGCTATAGGTACATGCAATTTAAACGATTTTGAAAAGTTAAAAAGAACAGAGTAGTTTACGCTTTACGAGTTTTTGGGAGGGGAACTCCGTGTCTTTGTCGCGCGAAACCGGAACGTATTTGTAGCTAGAAATTGTGCGTTCCTAGGGTAACCAACAGGACCCTATTACCACAGATATTATAATACTTCGTCTATTACTAAGCCTCCGCTGTCCGTTCGTCCGTCCGTCTGTCTGTCTGTCAGCGAGCTGTATCTCATGATCCGTAATAGGTAGACAGTTGAAATTATCACAGAATATGTATTTCTTAATAAAAATAAATTAAAAATAAAAGTCCTTAGTAGCCCCTCCACGATGGTACGAAACCCTTTATGCGCAAGTCCGACTCGCACTTAGACGGTTTTGTGAAACTAGGTATATATAGCTAGGTTGGGCTGGGGTTAGGCTGATTCCTTTAATTTCCGTGTGTTTCATGAAACAAATGGGGCTATCACTAGGCAAGCGCGACGTATAGGCTAAATGAGGATTAAATCATAGGAGCTAACTCGCCGTCCGTCCGTCTCATGACAGGCCGTGTCGACGTTCGTGTTCCACGCGCGCCTCAAAGAGAGTCAGCAAAAAGGAAGGGGTCCTGTTGGACTGTTCGAAAGACATACCGTGGCCCCGGAACACAAAGGGCGATGAAGGAACATGGATGGGTTTTAGTCAGTAAAAGTCTGACACTCCCTCTTGCTCCGCCCAGAGCGGGAGGAGTCATTTGATGATTTCCTATCCGAAAAAAAAAGGAGCCGAAATGTCCTCCAATCTGCTAATAAGAACAAATCGTGATCACTAATTAAATTTGCCGTTTCCCCTTGTCATTGCCACGGTCATTGGGTGTGTAGTGTCTGTCTAGTTGTGACGTAACGACTTGTGAGTCAATGTTAAGAAGAGCAATACCTATCTATTGTTTATTTTTAAGCGCTGAGCAGACGATGAAACAATTTGTCCGCCAACAAATTACCGCTCCAGTTCATTGGTTGCCGCTTTGTGTTTTCATCCATTGGTTAACCGTTAACGACCATTGTTTCTTGAAAATTGTCTATCGTCTGCTCAACGATTTATTGAGCTACATTCGTATATCGTCGATATCAGTAGATCCATCCTACTTCCTATCCTATCCTACTAATCCTACTACTATTATTAATGCGAAAGTTTGCGAGGTTGTATGGATGTTCGTTACTCTTTCACGTAAAAACTACTGAACGGATTTGTATGAAATTTTGCACACAGACAGTTTATAACCTGGATTAAAACACAGAATATTTTTTACCCCGGTAGTAAGATCCCATGGGGCAATTATTAAAGTTCACGCGGGCGAAGCCCTTATAATTATAATGCGTAACTCTGTTTGTTTGTTACCTTTTACAACTAAACGGCTGATCGAATCGTAATGAAAAATATGGCCAGGAGATAGATTACCTATACCCTGGGGAAGGACTTAGGGGCACAGACAATTAACCTACTAGTGCGAGCGAGACAGACTGTGTATTCTCGCTCGCACTAGTAGGGTAAGTGTCTGTCTAAAGACAGTCTTGTCTATAGTGTGCAGTACCCTTAGGTTACCTTATTTCTCACACATACACATCAAACATTCCAGGCGAACGAAGTAACGGGCAACAGATAGTAGTATGCTGCTGTTGCAAACGTAACAGGTACTATCGTCTCCTTTCCTAGATGAATACATAAATGATAATTTTCCGAATTCCACATTTATAGATGAACCAGAAACTCTGGTAGGTATTTACTTATGATATTACTGAGATTATCACGCTTTTATCAAATAAATACGTTACATATTATTAGTTATTTAATACAAGTGGTGCGCATTTATAATAATTATGCGTGGGATATAATGTCGCTGGTGAGTCAACTGAGGAAAAGTAAGTAGGATCATTTGTGCCTGTAACTAGACTTAGTTCGTCCGTTGACCTAATAGTACAAGTAGGTACTACATAACATCACGCTACACGCGACTATAGATATTAGGGGGCGGGCATATTGCCATCATCATCACCCTATAGCCTTTCCCCAACTATGTTGGGGTCGGCTTTCAGTCTGACAGGTCCTATTACCATCAACCAGGCACAAATCCAGACTCCGTGGAACTTCGTGCACTCGTGTTACTGAGAAATTAGACCAACGAGGGAGTCACTGTTAGCATCTATTGACTTACACGCCGCAATGAAGTTAACTAAGCTCTGGCTTTGACTTAGACAATTCGTGTCTCTGTCTTGCACTCGCAGTTTGTAGTTGTCGCGACCGAAACTGGATAAATATATGCCAAAGTGTTGTGAAGTTTATAGATATCGCCCTCATAGAATACGAAAGAAAATGGACTAAATTATAGCGCGATGTGACGTTGCGCCGATCGGCGTTAAATTGAACAAAGACAGGAAGGCGATAATGCCCTCATAGAGTTGTTTGCAGCACAAAATTTACACGTACTTACTTATAAAAATGAGTTTCTCTCTATCATACAGCATTATTGTTAAAGGCAATTTCCTGGATCCAGAAAATTTCCTTTAAAAAATTAGTTTTTTTTTTTCCGAAAATTAAAACAGTATAACCAGTTGGTGATGGTATAGTTATGTACACAGTTAAATAATAACAAAATTACGACATTCAACATAACTTTTACTTTGTGACCTCCTTGCTAACATTCACTGTCTGTGGAGCAAACTTTCTAATAGGAATTCACTTCTTATTGCAGATTATAACAATCATATAGAGTGAAATATCATAAACAGATAAATTTGGGATTTGTAATAATTATATTTTTGGGTCTTTATATTTTTTTTTATAAAAACTGTTATTTTACTTTTATCAGGAATAAGGGTTTTAGTCTTTTACATAAGTTTGTTGTTAATGATCTAAACAATAACATTGTGTAAAAGTTTTTCACGTTTATTCACATACAAGAATGAACAGTTGACGACCTTCAACATTTTATATAAAGGTAGCACAAACAAGGATTCAAAACCTGTTTGGTAACATTTTCCATTCATGTCTATTATTAGACAATGCTTTCAAAAAGGTCATTACTAACTAGCAGCTTTTTAGCTTTCACACAAACAATTCATTCTTTAATGAAGACTTCCATTTTTTAGAGAAAATCAAAACAATACTGCTTACTTACTTATGAGTAGAGGAAGATCAAGGAAACGATGGATGGACTGTGTTAAAATGATATGGCAAGAAAAGAAGTGTCTGATGAGATGACGAGTAATAGAGAAGTATAGAAGAAGACTTGATGCGCCGACCACAAATGAATTGGGGTTATGGGCAAGAGAATGATAACTGCTTACTGGCTCTTAAGTGATAAAAATAGCATTATTTCTTTAACAGTTGTGTTATCAACCCTCGGGAAATTATATTGGGTTATAGGCTGGAAGATCAGCATTATTCTGAGCAAGTATTTTTTTTAAATACTGTGGGTATTTCCACATGTTTTTTAAAATACTTGGGCAATATCTCAGCTTGTGTGACAGGTTCATTACAAATAACACTTGATTGAATTATTATTAGCAGCCTAAATTCCCAGTCAGAATATTATTAATAATGAACTATATTCTGGGTTAATTATTATAATAACAATCTCCTATCAGATTCCCATATGAACTTCAACAATATCACATCGGTTTAAATAGTTTTTGCAAGACTAGCATTATTTTGCTTTTGTTATTAATGACACACATAATACTAATTAAATCATTTTAACAGTTAAAAATAAGTCTTAAACATTTAAATAATGTTAATTTGGACACTATTTACTGGTGTGAAGTAATTAGAATAGCTATTTTTGTCTAGAATGCTTTAATTAGAATTAAATAAGAGAATGATCATGCCTCTTTTTAGTATGTCTATTTAATACTCATTATGGCATAATTAGAGCTAATTAAGTTAATAAACTTAACTGCCTTATTGTACTTAAAATATCACTAACAGAATATCTTCCGTGATTGTTGTTGTTGTTATTTTAAGTATAGATAAGAACCATGAGAGCTTAAAACAGTGTTTGCCATATTGTGTTGTATATTTTTCACAAAAACACAAATTATGTAGTCAATAATTGCAAATACAAGGCGTCTATGGCGTTTTTATGGTGTCGAATCGTTTACAAATTGTCACTGACCTGATTACAAACGTAGTTAGGCGGAAATTCTTCATCAGGCAGTTGTCCTAAATATATAGCTCGAGAACTCAACTTCTTCTTACGGAGCCTCCAAAACTGTAACCTAGAAACAATCGATTATAACATAGTTCATACGTAATTATTACGCCAAACAAAGAGAATTAATTTAAAAAATGCTTACCTTGACCGTATGGATTTTTTTTTGGGTCTCGTCAGCAACGGTGTCGTCTCCATTTTTTCAACACAATAATTATCACGTTGTTTTTAACTGTTCACATTATATTAATCTAGTATGGTTATAATAAAAGTGTTTTCTATCAAAGCACAATAAAAATAAACGCAGATTGGATTGGACAAGTATACAAACAGTCAAACACGAATCCTCACAATGACAGCGAGGCGTGAACTGTCAATTGTCAATGTCATGTCATTCCATAGCTAGTAGAGGTCAATAGAGTTGCCCCAAGTTCAGTATACCGGTTTTCATTGGCTAGAATTAAGTCGATTGATCTGAAAGTGAACACCGTTTTATGTGCTTGATCTTCAAGGAAGATATAAAGGATCTAATGAAACAGGTATTAGTTAGATCCCGTTTTGCTTACTAATTATTTTTAATCAAGTATTTCCTAATGAGAGGTTTTCTTTTTGAGTATTTAAAAAAAAATTGTTTCCACGAACTCGGTAGATGGCGTTGAACTGACTACGTTTCAAGGTGCCAAAGCCAAAACGCTTGGAAAAAAACACATTGCGTCACGTCACATACGCTCGTTGACAGACACTTTTTTTGCTTATGCTTTCGAATATACAACCATTACATCCAAGTGAAATAATGTGACGTACTGTTCCATGCAGTAACTTACCAAGTTCAGCGACATCTATCCAGCGACTAGGGAAGAGTTGAAAAAGAAAATCCCTCATTGCCCAGTGGGAGATTTTCGGAAGAGAGTGGTCACATTGAGTAGGTAAATAAATATGGCGGTGTAGTAGTGTCGGGGTGTGTTATAAAGTTTTATGCAGAGTTTATGCAATAAATAACGTTTAATTGACATAACAATTAATGAAGAAATAGTTCTAGTGCTCCATCAATGTTTTTGAGTGAGAAATAATGAGTGTGTAAGTAATGACCAATTAGATCAATGACTTGGGATGGTGTACGGTGGTTGACATGTAGGGGTATCGGGGAGTCGGGGCTTCGCTGCGTCGCGGTCGGTTCTCTCGCTCATCTGCGCTTGTTAGAAAGTAAGAAAAGATGTGTTTATAGTAATGTTTATTTGTACGTAGTTAGTAAAATTGCGGGCTCCCGTTAATTATTCCACGATTCTCAACGTCTAGTGCGAAGTTTTGTAATACCCAGTATAAAGTAATTAAGTTTGCAAGAGCTCTTATTAGATTGTGATGCGCCGCGACCGTCGAAGGCAGTGCGTCTGTTGTCTCTGTCGCGGCGGCCGGGCACACCTCCGTTGACCTATTTTCTGGTTATTGCATTCATCTAACTATTTATATTGTCTTGGGGTGTAAAGTGGGCCGCCGGTTTTGCATCGCGTATGCAATAATTCCTTTTGGTCCTTGTCAGCCACTGTTACAGCATGTGAACCTGAGTTAATTGATTCTAACTATTGTAGTTATTTGCTTATAGTGTAGAAAGTGAATTGACATTATTCCTTTTAATTTCCAATGGAAAGTAATTGAGATGTTCTATTGCCACAGATACTAAGAGTCAGGAAGGACAGTGGACAGTGTTTAGTGCTCAGTGTAGTGTAGTTACAATGGCATGGTACGTGCCGGCCAGGGGTTTGGGTTTGACAGCGGGGCACAAGACTACAATATGATGGACTCGGAGCTGCCACCTGGTAGTTGTAACTCTACTGGTCACCTGTCCACCATCGGATATCATACATTGCCAGGTAAGAGCTAAAAACCTTTTCATTTTAAGTTTGTTAGTTCCAAGATGTAGAATTTAAATAAGTTAGAAATTAAGCTATAATATTTTTTTATTGTATTCAGAAATTTATTTTCTTTTCCCATATAACCATCCAATCATGTAATTAAGCTCTAAATTACTTAGCTTTATCACAATGACTTTTTCATTTAAAATATACCTACACTATCATTAATTTTGTTGGCATTATTTAAAGGGAAAAAGCCTGTCCTGTATTCCTATGCACAGTTATTCCATGTAAAATACTGGTATTCAGCTGCATGTGGTCAGACTGGAAGCCATCTGAAACATAGTTGGGAAAAGGCTAGACGTATGATGATTCCTGTGCACAAACGCACAGTTATCTTTTTTATTATAAAGTACATAATTGGACAGTAACTTCCTTATATATAAAATACCTCATTCAGTAAAGAATGACCATACACAATATTAGCTCAACATATTAGCAAGTTAAATTTTTCCAGTACTTCCCATGATATCAGAATGTAAACATTATGAAGACGACACTTTTTACATCAACAGTTTACTCTGATAAGAGCGCTGATAAGACATTGAATCTGAAGTGATGTGATTTTCAGTTTGCTATGATAATTTAATAAACATTGTGATAATTTTCTGTAGTATCTAGCTATTGATTTGGCTTATGAAGCATTGAATAGAATATAAATGATAAAATTAATTATTAAATGCCCATCGAATTATTGCTCATTGCTAATGGTCAATGTTCATGTTAGAAGAAGAATTTGCCCTACAGTGGGACAGAAATAGGTTGCTATTCATATTATTTTCTACATAAACTCACTTGCCAGAGACCTTTGAAAGTATTAAAAATATTACTTCCCTATTTGAAAAATTAAAACCATTAAATTATAAACAAAATTTTGACAATTTCATAGAATTAAATTTTTTACATTGAACATTAATCATTTCTCTAAAATAAAAGGGGTTAGGCCCCTTTTATTTTAGAGAAGTAACACTTTATACCATCTATCTTCAACTATTAAATAAAAAAAAATTAAAACCATTCATCATTCAAGACCATGTGATAATGCTATTTTATAGTTATTTTTATTTTCTTAAAGTTGAGAGCTCTAATCTCTACTTTGGGAGTGATAGGTCATAAATTATATGCTCAGAGATTGTGATAAAGTTTGAAGACATACTGTTATCTTTATTGGACCAATTCATAACTTGCACAAGACCACACTAAATGTAGTCATAGGGAACTTTCATGCTCAAAATTTTGGTGATGTTAGTGAGACAATTTATGAAAGAGTTTCCATGGAGTTCTTTTTGCCTGTTATTCTCCATCTTTGGTTTACAACTAGCATTAACTCTTTGAATAACTGACCAACTCCGTCTACTTAAACGGTGCTTGTAAATGGTTTAACGGAAATAAATTTGAGTTGATGCTAAGTAGTGCTACATTTCTAATAAGATTTATGGTTATTCATCAACTTGTGAATAACATTTATTTAAGTAACAAATGATGCAATCAATAATATTCTGCCCTACTGAGACGCTATAAATAGGTATAATGATTTTATAATAGGTAATAATGAGGTTTTTTTTAAGATATATTTTTTAAAATTAATATTTAAATATATACCTAATCAAATTGTGAAAAGATGAATAAAAAAAAAAATGAGGTAAATTTTTAATCGAAATTAATTAATAATACTTTAATATATAAATATAAAATAAAATAACTTTGTAACAATGATCTGAAACACATTACATTGAATTGGTTCTATTTGAACATACTAGAGGAACTTACCGTGGTGTAAGTTTGGAGTATGAATGTAGATAACTAAAAGATTAGGCATAAAGTAAAGAAATAATAAGAAGGATGCTAAAATGGCCAGAAAGGGGGTGACTATTTAGCGCATTGGGGTGAAGACTAAAATAGGGTATGGATAAAGAAGAAGACATGCTCTATTGTATAATTAGCTGGTGTTCCTCCACATTCAAAGTGCGTATTTTGCGTATGGTGGAGAAGACATGCTTCGCCGACCCCAAATTAACTAGGCTATGGGCGGGAGAATAATGATATTTCCATTAAAACTATATACCATTACTGAATAAATGGATGTTCATATACCCAATGTATGAGTTTTGGGAATTAACCTACACAATGAACCACTAAACTAATATTAAAATGTATAATGAATGAATGAACTATACCTATATGTACTGATGTCTATTTTAGTAGTGATTGTTTAATGACATCATCTACAGAGAATAGTCAATAAAGTGCTAACTTACTTTGACTGTAAACTGTAGTTTGCAATAAGTAACTCAGTTTATTGTGACAATAGTGTTAACTGCTGTTTTATTTTGTACTTACTAATATTTAAAGTGTTTTTCATAATTCTCAGTTTCCTGTTTTGAGACATTTAAATTTACTGTTAATTTGTATTGTGAATATCTTTGCTTATAAAATCAGTGGCATAAATATTATAAATACTCAGCGCTAAATGGGTCAGTTTTACATTAATTTACTTATTTAATTAAACATTCTTGTTTGTTGCTTTTAAATTGAATGTAAACAATAACGATAAGAATCTTTATCAAGTGAAACCACTCTTGAATATAGTTTTATCTTACATTGATTCAGAGACTGTACATAAACGGTTCCCATCCCAACACAAATACATTTGTGCTAAAATAATAAGTCAAGTACCTAATAAGACCCATTAACCTTTTGACCGCCACGTCAAAAACTAAAAAGCGTGCCCTCGACGCCAAGCTATGAATTCATCCTTTAATACCTACAAAATAGTAGTGAGTTCGAAATTATATCGATAAAGCACTAACTATTTATTTTTTAACCTAGAGTATGTTTTTAATAATAGGTCTATACCGGAACAATATAATACAGGAGTTTTATTTCATTCCGCTTTGTCCTATAAGACAGAAATAATAATGAAATATGTCACAGTTTCGGCGTTATATCCACAATTCAAAACAACAATCGATAAAACCAAGTCAATACTATCACAGCACTGTGTTCAATCATGACGTACTTTCTTGTCACCATAAGATGACAGTGGCGTAGCTGGCACGGCTTTTTTAATTTGCTGGCCTCTGCCCTAGAGGTGCGCAACCGATATTTGCAAATATTATCGAAATAATAATAAGTATTTTGTTTTAATGGTTGGTCATGGTCTCATTATACTAAACGCAAAAATATTGATCTAAGCACAGTTAAACTTTGCATTTTTGGCACATTAAACGAGTGTCAGAGCGTTTTTATTTGCTGCACATATTTTGCATCGCTGACTTTTGCCGGTTATTATTGTAACAGGAAAATGCTCTAAGGCATCATATGTAATTAAATGAAAAAGTACATTTACAATAGCTGTGGTATTTTGGACGTAAATATACGACCCTGAGTAAATCGTCATGGACCCGAAAATATTTGTCGGATTAATCCGACGTAAGCGGTTAAATAAAAGGTTAATAATGGATGACCGCATCCATTATTAATAATATTTAATAAAAGTAAAGGAACTACTCTATTAAAAAAAAAACCGCGTTTGACGTCATGGGTATGTCAAACGTAGACGACGGTGGCGTCCCCGGCACAGACATTACAACAGTGTGATAGAGATGGGCATTACAGTCATTACAATTAATCGATAATCAACTAACACTCGACTTTTATAGAGCGCATAGCTCAGTATTATAATTTTTTTTTTTTATTTCTCAAACATAAAACTTCAATAGCAAATGTTTTATTTATTTACTAGTGCAGAATTCAGAGTAAATTAAATATAACGTAGGTTGCCGTCGAGGTCGATATTCTTGTTATATTGACTGCTACCTACATCACTACGTGTCCTGTTATGGTTACTGTGGCGTCGAGGGCACTATGTTTTTCGAACTTTATGACTGGTTTTCTTTTTTGTTATATTACGTTACTAAAGACGAAATCTAACGAAAGCAATTGACTTCAAATAAATTAAGAAGAGTCAGGGTACATATTGGACAAGGGAAATAAACAAAACAATGCTGTTTTATGACATTTATTTACGTTTAAAATTCTGTCACGCAGTCGCGACCGTGGCGTGCTAGGCACATTTTGGTTTGTCGTCTATACACGACTGTGGCGGTCAAAAGGTTAAAGAACCCGTCCCGTAGCGAACTTCTAGTATAAATATGCTGAGCTATGCTTGTTGGGCCTTTTACTGTCACTTACGGCATATCTTCCGTAACGAACAAAACAAACAAAAAACCGGCCATTTGGTACAAATTTATCCAACACCCTAGTTCAACGACTGTTACTGATAAACTAATAAAGTTATCTTAACAGCTATAGTTTTCCTTTAAAGTTCATGAAATGCACTATCATCATGAATTTTTCCAGATTTTTCAAACTAGCAGTTTAGCTTTTAGAGTGGGGGAGGACGCCCTACCAGAACAAAAATTTGCACTTAAAGTTTAATATTTCATAAATGGAGCATTAAATCAAAAAGTAGTATTAGCAAGCCCTAAGTCATTTTAAAAGACCTTTTCAACGATACCCCACACGATGGGGACGAAAAAAAAAATTCATTCCCACTTCACATGCAGCTACCCTAAAAAAAATATTTTCCAAAATTTTATTTTACCACTTTGTCGGCGTTATTGATAAGCACACCTCTACAAAATGACAGCTTTCTAGTACTAACGGTCTCTTAGCAAAACCTCGAATAGACAGACAGAAAGACAGACAGACATGGCGAAACTATAAAGGGTTCCTTGTCAGGACTACGGAACCCTAAAAACGAACAATCACGGAAGTTATTCTGTAAGTGGCAATATAAACGTGAAAGCTTAAATTAGTGTTTTCAATGCTTTTACTGGTATACGTACCTATTCGGTTTTTTTTCCCATTTCCGAAAGAAACGTCTAGGATTCGACTCGTGGCATGTGAGGCTAACTATACCGAGGGCTATATTTAACTCTCTATTTACTGACCCGTTGTTGTGCTGCAGCACAGTCCCTGGATGCAATTCCGGGATTTCAGGTCATGCATTCACACTGACCTCTCCTAACTTGACCTGCGCTTATTCCAAATTGCACGAAGTAACTTTGCTTCGACGCGGAGGATCGGTAAATATGGAATGGGAATGATGTCATTCTTGCCTTCGGTTTGCCATAATTAGGTCCCCTTGGTTTTGCAACCCTGGTTAGCCTAGCCTGGCCCCCGGATGCAGTTCCGGGATTTAAGATTGATTGCTCTGTAACCCCCTCCTAACAGTTTCAAACAGTCTCGAGCGATCGCGAAATAGAATAATGTTCTGATTGTTTCGGCGCCTTCTAAATATATTCGATTGCCTACCAGACGGGTCGACTTGTGGTAAGACGGGTCGACTTGTGGTCGATTGGGCATGCTCAGGATTGACCTGCCCTGATAATTTTGCATGCAGTAACTTTGTGTCGGCCATCGTAAAATATGAGATGTAATCATGTAAATGATCCAGTCTTCGGTTTGGCATGATCCGGTCAATCTTCGGTTAGTCTTGGGTTCTTCAGCCGATCGAACTTCGATTCTGCATCATCTGGCCCCCGGATACATGTCCGGGATTTCAGGTCGATCGCACTGTAACCTGTACCCCCTCCTAACTTGACCTATGTTGATAATTGCACGCAGTAACTTTGTCCCGGCGATCGGGAAATATGGGAAGTACCTACCTAAATAGTGTTATTGTTTCTTTGCCAAACTATATTACGTTCTCGTATCGAAAAAGTTGATGAATATCATAATTAAATTATTAAATAATAGGGATTATAATTGCACGAATTAATTATGTCCCGGCGATCGAAAAAAATGCGATGTGAATTGTCTCGTTGTATCATTGCCAAACTGTATGCTCTCGTATCAAAAATGATTATATGTGGTCAAAACAAGATTAAAACTAGCCTTGACCTATTCAATACGACTTTTTATATATCTTATATATAACTAACAATCAACGACTAAACAATTAAAGACTGCACGTCACAATACTCCGAAAAATCAATCTTGATTAGTAACCCGTCATCATTTCCAGTGTTAACAAACATTACATCACGCTTATAACCCCAGGCTCTGGATCTGGGAATCAAACCAGGACCTGAGTAATGTATACTAGAATGGTTCTTCTTCTTCTTTGCGTGTCGATAGACTCAAATAATATCCGACCAGTATGTTGCCACCTGCACAGCTCTGTCGTTGGCTTCGTTTAAATCCTGGAAGATGCAAGTGTCTGTGCAGGATGGGCAAGAAAGGAGGTGGGGCATATCCTGCCATGAAAGGAGCCTCCCCGAGCGGTGTTAAAAATATCGTACTGCGAATCTACGATTCTAAACGCCCGGCGCACCCTGGACAGCTGGCACTCGGTAACGCAGAGTCTAGCTGACTAATCCTTTCACCACGATAACTCAAACTCTAACCCAAACTCAAAACTAGAATGGTATAATATGATGTCTGCCTCGTTGGCTTAGTCACTAGTGGTAGTAAACATAACTACTGATGGTACCGTCTATTACCGTTATTTAAATGTAAAGCTATATTAATGCATAAATAATGTCAATTTGCCAGCTTGTTGTTGTTGCCTAGAATCAGCGTCATAAACCGGAGTATTTTATTTCAAATAAAATAGTATCACGGCCGATCTGAAGGCGTGCTTCGTGGCTTATCAACTAGAATAATATTATGAATAGAATATACTGTCGTTCGTTAGTCGTAGATACCGTTATTAACACCCGGTTTCTGAAGGGTTGGTCAACGCAAAATGCTGTCAAATCACATGTTAAATATTGTTTCATACTTCAATTGGTAACTTACAAAAGCAGTTTTTGTAAGTTACCAATTGAAGTATGAAACAATTCGAAATCATTCGATTTGTAAGTGTCATGAACTAATAAGATTTGACAACAAGTATTTTCAATATTATGGCTTGCCGAAATGGGGTGTAAAGCAACGCACACTTATAAACACGGTAGCGGCATCGCTTAAAATCGTGATCAGCCATTACAAATGCGAAAAAGTGAAGCTGATGCTTGCTTTTAACCACAATCTCATTTGAAGGAAAGCACCGATGCAATCGACTATGATGCACGCTTACCTAGCAGAGCCTACTTAAGAATGAGCTCCCAGAATCTTGAATAAATCTCGACTCTTTAAAACCTGTGCAAATCCCGCAAGTTCGCTCTCTCACAAACGTAAATCCTCCGAAAGTCGACGAACCGTCCCATTTCCGGGCAAAGTTCAAACCCCGTACTGTACCCAACTTAAATCATCTTGTTCTTCGTTTTAAACACGGTTCAGTGGTCTTTCGATCGGTGGCCGTTCAATGCATTGAAGAAGAGAGAAAGGATATTTGATACGTCGTATGTGGTTAAGTGCTAGAGTGCACCTTTTGTATATTTTCTTAAGCAGCAAAGAGCACTCAATAACTGTCACCTTCTTACGAGACGGTATTACAGTAACAGTCAGTGTTCATAACATCACAATGCCTGTAATCCCCGAAGGGTTAATAGAGCAGTGATAGCCTAGTGGTGTGACCGTCGGACTGTCAAGTCATAGGTCTCGAGTTCGAACCCAAGACCTCTGATTTTTCAGATTCATGTGCGTATTTTATAATTATCACTTGCTTCGATGAAGGAAAATATCGTGAGAAAACCAGCACGCCTGAGAGGTATTATATACCAGGTTAGGCACTAACCACACGAAAAAGAGAAGGACCTAATATAATAGTACATCCACATTTCGCTAGCTCGGTCAGTAAATGTTCAATTCTCTAATTCAATGCCAAAAGATTTGGCGTATCATCTTTGCCACATCCTTTACAAAGTAAAGTAGACATATTAATAACGTATTTTAGCGGGTACTGTTGTAAAAACTAAACTGTGTTGTTTGTATTCTTCTTCAACCTAAGACTATACCGATACTGTTAGCCTGCATCATCCCACTGCTGGCCTCTCCCGATGACTTCCAGTTGTTTCGATCTAAGGCTATTGTGGTCCACGGCTCGTTGGTCTGGTCCAGCTCGTCTCGCCATCTTCAACCAAAGAGTATACTCCCTTGTCTGTCTGTATTCTACGGATATGGTTCCGATCTGCGATCAATTCGAAGGTTCCGATGACTAAAGCGCGCCAAAATATTCCGTATGGCCAATTTCACAGAGGTTAAGCAAAGCATCTCTTTTATCGACTAAAATACAATAGTAATGATCGAATTTGTTCCAAAAGACAGCAGTTGTTCTTAATATCTAATTTCAGTTATTTTGGCAATTGTTAAGCGCAAGTTTGAAGACATTGTCATGAATTTGAATGGCCTATTTGGGTTTTATGTGTGCACATCTGCCCTTAAATAGCGTATTGCCAAACCCCTTTTAAGCTCAAAGTACACAAAGTACACTCGAGGCGATGTTACGCTGCTAATAAGAGCTGCGGTATGGAGTTTCACGGAAAGAAAGGTGGTCGGGTCAAGTTAGAGCCGATGCGGATCCGATGCAGTGCTTATAACGTGTGCGTTGAGCTAAAAACCATTCTTTGGACGAGCCTTTGGCTACTTTTTGTGTTATATTTACAGATTTTCCTCCTTTTTAAGGTTCCGTAGTCCTGACAAGGAACCCTTTTAGTTTCGTCATGTCCGTCTGTCCGAGATTTGCTAAGAGACCATTAGTACTAGAAAGCTGTAATTTTGTAGGGCTGTGTATAACAATTACGCCGACAAAGTAGTAAAACAAAATTTTGGAAAATATTTTTTTAGAGTAGCTAAAAAATTATTCCCATTTCACATGTACCCCTACATGTGAAGTGGGGATACATTTTTTTCGTCTTCTACCCCATCGTGTAGGGTATCGTTGAATAGGTCTTTTAAAATGACTTGCGGGGTTGTTAATACTATTTTTCGATTTAATGCTCCATTTACGAAATATTAAACTTAAAAGTGCAATTTTTTGTTCCAGTAGGGCGTCCCCCCCCTCTAAAAGCTACACTGCTGACTTGAAAAATCTGGAAAAATTCATTATGGTAGTGCATTTCATGAACTTTAAAGGCTTAAAAGCTTAAGGCTTTAAAGGCTTTTAGCGGTTAAGATAACTATCAGTTTAGCAGTAATAGTCGTTGAACTTGGGTGTTGGATAATTTTGTACAAAATACAAAATCCATAGAATAAATCGTTCTATATTGTGATAAAGGGCTACTACGGAACACTATACTGCACGTGGCCCGACACGCAGTTGGCCGGTTTTTCCTTGTTGACTAAAAGCTGTTTTTCTCCAGGACGTATGCACCACTCCGCCAGCACACCGGCGGGGGTGGATGGCGCCGGCGGAGGCTCCCGTACGCCCCCCGCGACCCCCAAGAAAGGCGGCAAGATGCTCGCCGTCAGGGTCCAGATGCTGGACGAGTCCATATCCATGTTCCAGATACAGGTGAGTCGGAATAAAGTTTTCTGGTATAGGGTAGGAGGAAACGCAGAGAAGCTTAATGATGATAATAGGAGGATAATGCAGGCCAGACCCTCGTTAGACACTAATTTAATCCGATACATTACTAACATTAATTACCGTGCCTCGGAAAGCATGTTAAGCTGTTGGTCCCGGCTGTCAGTCGTCAGGTAGTCAGTGGCCCAAAAAGTCTGACAACCAGTCTCACTAAGGGGTATCGTATTACCCAGTACTAACTGGGTTGTGGAGGTCAGATAGGCAGTCGCTCCATGTAAAATACTGATATTCAGCTGCATCCGGTTAGACTGGAAGCCGACTCCAACATAGTTGGGAAAAGGCTAGGCAAATGATGATGACATAGATTCAAAGTTAAATCATAAAGGATATTTCAGATTGCATTATAATGTAGCAGGAAAATGTGTGGCCCCCGATATAAGCTTCCTATCAAATATTATTGGTTATGGTGATATTTAATACCGACGTCATGTCAGCGCTTTTGAACGGATACATTAATGTAGACAGCCCTTTCCGCTTTTATTAAAGCTTACTGAAAACCTTAAAGCAGCGGGTATAGGGATATAGCTGCACAATGAATATTGAAATCTGTTAAGTAACCTGCATAGAAAACATCAACGATATGTCTAGATAATAATTTATTTTTTTATTTAGTACAGTATTTAAAACCATTAACACTAAATTAAATACCTAATCCTTTTACTCGGTCTTCTCGCAGAACCACAAACATTCCAACATTATCGTCTTCCATTCATCAGCAAACAAGTCCAATCCAGGGTTGGTCGTCACGAGCGCGTTGAGCTTCGTAAGCATACGAATAGATACCCTGAATTGGGAACGCCATGTCTGTAGGCTTTCCTTGAAAATGGTTCTTGCGGAAGTAGGGCAATCAGGCATTTCGGGAAAAGCATAAAATTGTAGCGTAAAACTCGTGATATCAATGCCATCTTCCACGAATTAATCTTGGAAACCTTGTTGAGTATTCTGATCTAAAGCTACAAAAACTAATACTCTGCTATTTTCCTTTTTCAGATATTATTCGTTTTACTACTTTCATGTTTACATTGTCAACATTGGGCTTTGATTCTTATGGACTCAGGGATTACTGGCGAAGAACGCCCTAATTGAATTTAGAAAGAAATCAAGATAATGTGTCTTTATTTGTTTAAAATGGCGTAGCAAACGCAAACGCCCAACCAAATAACATGCCATAGATTTTAAACGTCTCAATTCTCCATTTAACGACACAGTAACCTCCAAAAGACCCTAAATATTATTAAATACCCTAACGCTCCAAAAATAAGAGCAAAAATTGACCCTTTTATTCGCTCGCAGTTTTATTTTTAGATATCAAGATAGTCTGTTAAAACGTCCCGTTGGTAATGAAAATTTTATCAGACGGCATGTTGGTGATTAAGCGGAACTTCCTCCTGGCTTGATAACTTGCTCCGACGATGGTTATTAATACTCCCAGTGAGATGACATGAATATTGAATGTGGTATCAAAGCCGGCTACGTCGTAACATGTAAGAAGATTAATAGTTTAGTCCTGAGGCTGTATCTAAAGATATGCTGCGTTGGATAACTAAGTTTTCGATCGTATTTCTGCAATTTTGTATTGATTTACAAAATTGCTAAATGTATTTCTTTTTGTATCATAAATAACTAGTTTTTGCCCGCGGTTTTGCTTTTTCATTTTACAATCAATTCAGGTTGTACCTACTCTACTTGTAATAATATAATTCAATCATGATTTGAAAGACACGTGGCGTCATCTATTTATCATAAGAACATTTTCGTTGATTTCCTCGGAAACAGTACTTTTTTTCGGTATGAAAGGTACCCTATGTCCGTTTCTGTACACCTGACAGCGTATTATGCAAAATTTCAGGATGATCGGTTCAGTGGTTCGTGAAAAGGTAACAAACAAACAAACTTACTTTCGCATTTATAATATTAGTTAGGAAGTTAGGATAGGATAACTATTATACATCTTTATTGTTACGTAAAAATAAGCTCATATTACAGCTAAGTATACTATTCTCGTAATGCTCGAGTCGGAAACTAGAAAATAAAAAGTAAAACTGGTTTTTGGCATGACCTTATGCCGTGGTTTTGGTTTGCGATATGCTCTGTAAGCAGACATCTATAGTTTTTGCTCGGTTTTCACATAAATTCACTCTTGCATCCGATATTGCGTGTCCATAAATCTTCGAAACAACAGCAGAAAATGACGCTCGATATGATTGACGAAGGCGAAACAAACACCCCGTTCCGCCGGGGGCGAAAACGTTACTTCCGTCTTTGTATACGTCCGGTCACCTACTTACAAATCCCTCCGTTTTGTCCTTTTGGGAACCAAGGGAAACTTCCCTTGAGGTCCTGTTAGTTGCACTTCCTGATTTGGGACATCTAGGTCAAATTTCTATCATTCTGTTAAGTATACAAACTCATAAGGAAAACGACGAAATTCGGTCGCAATATCAATCAGCTGAAGTGACACCCATTCAGGACAGTTCCGCCTTCAAACGAGTCAAAGAACAGCGCTTAAAACAATACAATAGCATAAATTGCAACGCTTATTACCAACTCATTAGCGTTCAACAAATTTATATTACACCTAATCATGTCAACCCATTAAATTACATTCATGGAAGTCATTAGGCAAGCCATTAACGTATTGACTATATTTTCGTATGACTGAACGCGGGGCCGCTAAAGCTGTAAATTCGGCCAATAAACGGAACATTTAGCTAATGAGCGGTGTGAATTTTGTACCCATCGTTTTATAGAAAGATTTTACGAGTAGAGGGAATTAGACCAAAGTAATAATAAATGATTGCGCGAAAGATGAGATGGTTAGAAATAGAGTGACTGTCACTCTTGCGAAGACGGTTCATAGAGATGCATAAGAAGACATGGTCCTGCGATTCCTTGACAAGGGAGTGATAATTGGGATGACTGCTATAGAGATGTATGGAAGAAGACATGCTACACCTTTAATAAATTGTGATAAGGGCAGGATCACACGCGATAATGATGGTTTAGAAAAAGGTAGGCTTTAAAATACAGGGTTTAGATTGACAGAAAAGATGTCGTTCGATTCTGTCTCTCATATACCTTAGCGACATGTTCTGTCCAAGGCCCGGATTCCACCAAAGTGGATAAGAGCAGAACGGAGAGGAGACGTGTGGAAACCGACCAATAAAATTGGTTGAAATCTACATCATGTCTGTCGTCTCTTTTGTGATTCGACGAATCTTGCACAATCATCTTTCCGCTCCGTTCGTCTCCGCTTTGGTGAAGTCCAGGCCTAATATAGTTAATATTTATAAATTTGATATATGTACACAAAGAATACGAATACATATACCTTGTGGTTTCCTGATTATTCGTTGGCTTGCTCCGATGTGTTGGTGCATAATAAAGTTGCTTAGTGAAACCCCCTGTTAATTTTTGCTGGCAACTACTTTGAATTTGAAATGAGGGGGCCTCTGAGCATAATGCGACCGCAACCCGCAAGCCTAGTCTTCCACCGTTATCTCCCAAAGGACATGCGACACTGAATTTATGGCTTAAAGTTATTTATGTCTGTTATTTTGTACGTTAGTTTATCCCTCCGTCTGTTGAGCCCAATGATGTTATATATAATACTGAGGTAGATACGTTTTACCGACGTCAGCGTGGCAATGCAAACACAAGCTTATCAGCTTGTGTGACCTCAGTCCGTCCTGTGCGACACGCACTGACGTTTAAGCGGGAGTTTGGTGTATGAAAATAAACAAATAAGGCAAATTGTGTGTTCAGAAAGTGCAATATTTGTACTGGGCCAGCTGTAAAAATCAAGAAGGACGTATCTTTTCATTTGTTAGTTCTGTTTAATCTATTTAAAATGGAAAATCATAAATTTTATTTTACTCAAAAATCACTGCTGTGCTGTTGCCGCTTTGACACCTACACGAACGAGACAAGTAATGATCAACCACTGACACTCCATTGAAAGAAATGGCATAGAATGGTAATGTCGTACACAATGACAAATGAATGACTGACTTACGCGGTAATCTGCTAAAATTTTGACAGTTCCAGCCGAAATTTGCTCAATTAGCACCATTTTGTATTGCTATAAATATAGGCTTCTATATTAAAGATAATTTAAAACACTTAAATGAAAATAAATCAAAACACCGACCGCTAGAAATAAAAACAGATAAAACGTTAGTAAGCAGTAATGTCACATTTGACTTTGACAGCTAAACAGATAAATATTATTGAATTGTATAGTTTCACATTAATCCGCGTTACACATAACTTAATGTTTTTTGCTATTTACGAACTTCTTACTACTTCAGATTGCATAGAACACTAATAAATAATATGTAAAAACATATATAAATGAAATCTGGCATGATTAGATGTTCAAATTTAATTCTAGTTTTTCGAAAATCATTTCTAATAAGGTTTTTTAATAATGGCAATACAACAATGTCATTTTATCACAATTCTATTACGAGACCATTGACCGAACAATGATCGACCATTATGAATTTAGCAGATTACGAATTTTTAGCAAAATGACCATTGTCATCGATCAACAATTATGAAATCAATGAAAGACCATTGTGACACTATTGTAATAGCAGACTCGGCCCCCTGTATGAGGACAGGGAGTTGTGGCGTAGGGAGAGGTAAGTAAGTAAGTAATATTTATTTCACAAATATATGTACATTTTTTACAAATACAGTGCTTAATCTAAACTTAAAGAAGACAAAAGTATTAGCATTTGGGGCCGAACTAGGCAGAGCTTGTATTTCAGCCCTCAACGCCGATGCCCCTGGGTAACAATTTAATTATTTTTATTATTCTATTGGAATGATCCCATGTATGTACGTATCATAATAAAATTTAGAAGAAAAACAAAAATATTACAAAGTTTAAAAGGTAACATAGGTGTGTCCAGAGGTATGTCCAGCATTGAACTGCGAAAGTCGGAGTATTGGCTGTAACCTGCTTCAAGTTAAAAGGACGCGTTAGATTCTTTTCTAAATTATCAATACCTCTAAATTCAATATCGTTATTAGTTCTTAAACTAATTCTAAGATTGTAAATCCTCAAGGAAGAACAAAACGTTTTTCAACGTCTCTAAGTAACTACAAGTAACTCAGACAAGAAGATGCTGGTCACCTTCTCATTTCCGATTTTTCCGAGCACTTATTGACTGTCTATCCACAGTTCCTCAGTATCTACCTGATGTAATTAATCCCTTAGTCGACTATTACGACGGCACCTAACTACATTATCTCTTAGTTGCCAATTACCAACACCCTTGGGACGCGATGAGGTTTACTTATTTACTTACACAAAATAATAATTTCGTGGTGTGGAAGGTATCTTGGATGTTGGTTCAATAGTTACTGACATATGTATACCTTTTTGTCTGGTTAAGGGAATCCTAATGGATTGAATGGAGGGTTATGACAGACTCCTATCCACTTAAATCCCACGATTCCTACTACTCATATGAGTTAGGGGTTCGGGAGATATTCATATTCAATAATTGAAATTCGCGCGCACCCGACTGATTGAAGAATCCCTGCCTGTATCACTTAAATATTCTCTTTGAGATCACCATTTCATTTGTTCAAATCAAAGTTCACAAGCATCTAGGAATCTGCAAAGCCTAGGCCCACTATTATTACTTATTCAGCAACATCATTTTGTTTCAATTATGGAAAATGTGTTGAATTTTTTTTGATAATAATTATATGCCCAATGTTTGCATGTCACATTATTATGACTTGGTATTATGGATCTGGATTATTTATGTTAAACCGAAATTTGATCATCGAATCCATACGCTCGACCAACCATTGGCTATTGATGCACATAACACGGATCTATATCTCCTTTTTGCTCCACTCCCCGCCTGATGCAGCATTTTTTGTCTATTGGGAGCACTCAGTGGATACATTCGGGGTAAGGTCAGTTACGAAAGCTAGGATTACGCTTAGTTCGGAATGGTATTTACTGAGAGCATGTCTAATGCCCTGGGTACTTCGTATTCGACCCGACTATGGGGTTAGGTTGTGTCCATCTACTCGACTTTAGTCAGTAGTTGTTTGTTCATTGACCATAGAGCATAGAGGTAATAATAGGTCATTTGCGTAAACAATCCGAACGATATAGTCATGCATCAGTGTTGCAATTTCGAAAATAGACAAGCTAATTATGCATGTCGAACGGATTATTTCTCGTTATTCGTAATAATATGAACATGAACACCACATAATTCCCAAAGCTTTATGTCCAGGAGATCTAACCGTAAATGTCCGATGAATTCGAAGTAAATCCCGTGTATAATGGTACTGAATTCTCAGTACACGGGTAGTTTTCAGAATTTGAATATTTCAACAACGTATAAACAGAAATAACTATCCATTTTGAAATTCATTCAATTCCGATGAATACATCCGGTTGTTTGAGCTTTAAAATAATAAATTGTTGGTACACAGAAAGGTTGAATACAAAATGGCTATTCTTAATTTAAACTGTTTTTAAAATTTGCTTCGTTATTTTGCCCTTTGTTTGTCGGATTCCATATTTTGTATTAACTACACTAACTGATAATTTCATCATTGTTGCTTTATCTGCTTTGCCGTAGCAGTGACGTAGTCTTATTACATGCCTGTTATTCAAATCGGACTTTGAATTTGAATCATTCGCTCAAACAATTAAATTCACATCAAGATCGGTAAAGTTTTTGCATCTGTTGCTACAAGACCTGTGATCTTCGAACCTTGCACTTTGTTTCACAATTAACAGAATTTTAGATGCCGCAGTACTAGATTTTTGTTCAGAGACAACTCAATTAGACCTTTTTTTAAATCTGAATTATCGCCAAACAATGAATAGATCCCTGCATAGATGTAAGCCTATTCATCAAACCGACTATTCATACGATTCTGAAACAATGAAAACGGACGCGAATGCGACCCGATGCCATTTTTCAATTATCCGCCGTAGGCCACTCCAACTTTGCCCGCGCCAGTCGATCGTTATTCCGCCACTCTCCAAACTTTGACGACTCTTATCCTCCTCGCATTTTTAGAGGCGTTGGAAAATGTGGCTGCCTGTGACGTAACTTCTCTGGAGTTAACGATATTGAGAGCTTTTTCAGTGTTAAAAATGTTCCATCTGCATAATCTACCAGGTATACTTCTTCTACTGTCACTTATGGGGTATCTTCTTATGCTGTGTTTATGGCGTTTGCAACAGCGTCTTAATATCGGAAGCTCAGAATAATGGATAATCACGGAACCCGTAAGTGACAGTAGTATAAGTTTACTTATAAACCGTGAAAGCTTTAATAAGGGTTCTACCAGCTATGTTTCTTTCATGGCGGCCACCAACCGTATCTTTCAGATTGCCTGTCAAATCTTGGCTACAGAAAGAATATTCGCCTAGGACGTTGCTTTGTAAATCCTTCTGTTCATCTCCCAGCCAATCTCAATTACGAACGATTGCCATTGTCAATTTATTCTGGAAGAAATGCAAGCAGTCTTGTTTTTCCAAGAAATCTCTCGAGACACAACTTAAAAGTGTACAAAGTTTACTCACCTAGCAAGTTGAATGTACTTTATTTATTTAAATTTCTAAGCCCAGTAGACTGAGAAAAAACTATTTTGGAACAGACTGCACTTTGATAAAATATGCGAAGGGGTGATTAACCCTTCAAAGGGAAATTATTGATTTCTGCGATCTGATACTCTGCGAGTTCGAGTATTCTTGAGGTCAGCTCTTGAGGTTGTATTTCAAATATCGTTGTCAAGCTTTCAAGTATTTCATCAGAGGGATGTAGAATATCAAGTAGCTTCCTAACCTTTTACCTAACTAGCCCCAGAGTTACAATGTACCCTGTGCCCTATTCCTAACCAAACTCAGTCAAATTCTCTAGAGAGCCACTCCTCAATATTAACTAGGCTTTCTTTAGAGTCCAACATCAGTTTTCTGCTTTCTTGGAATTCACTAAGGGAAACCAGGGATACTTCTAAGTATCCTTGTGGAAATACAGTACTTAATTCAACATATTTTTCCATTTATCGTTCAAATCTCGACCGTAATTAATTAGATAAAGGCTTCACGCCAAAATTGCTACACGCCGAGACGTCTCAGATCCGCTTCATATTTCCTTTTCAATCGAACCTAAACTAAATGCATGATTGGTTTTCGGCTAATTCAATTAACGTTAGCAAACCTAATTAGTTATTATTTCTTGCAACGTAACACGAAGTCCATTAGTAACTGACAATTATATCGTGTGGTCACGAAAAGCATTAATAACGATTCGGCTTACAATACTGTTCCGCTTTTTACACTTGTTTCAGCAATAATCATTAGGATTTGGAGTTTCTTTTCTGTCAGTTTATTGTAATGCACTGGCCGAACCTCTTTCCAGTTTTTCTACACACTCTCCTTACACTAAACTCAGGATTTTGTAATACCTACCTTGACTTACGAGTGTTCTTTCTTGTTCTTTCCTATTTGGAACGGGCAACTAGCTTCAACTTTATAACTAATTAACCGGCTCCTTGTCAGTTCAAAAAGTGCCTGTAAATGGTTTTAATTGCTTTCAGTTTGAGTTTACATCTTTCGAAGTCTGATTTATCATCTCCGTCTCCTGCAAAGCGTTGAGACTGTAAAATTAAAATCATCAGTTTTGAAATCTAATGTGATGTTTAATGCGAGGTAGAATTTACCCTCTATAACTTGCTCACTATTTTACATATAGGAATATTAACCGCAATCTACGATGACATGAACGCATTAATTACCATGAATGCCGTGCTATTCTGACATCACTTTCAGATGCAAAGCAAACCGCTAGTAACGACAGCACAATAATTAACGAGTCTATATTAATGATGTCACGTCTTCTAAAGGTCACAGTTTAAATAGTTTGAAAGTCGCTAAATGATCGCTGAAGGGGTAATTACCATGAACGTAACTAAGTCACACAGCGAAAAAATATTGCTGGGAAACGACATTGGTTTTTGGTGTGAAAAATCCACGGTTTACGGTAGAGCTCAATTTGACGCACTCAAATCATGCTGATCAATGCATTTGATAGTACAGGGCTCATGGAGGTATTTCAAGTAAAGTTATTTGATTAAAAACTTGTATTTTTTTTAAAGTTGTGGATGGTTAGAACTTTGACTTTCGATATCTCCGTAACTAGAAGGTTCTCAGGTGTCCAGTACAAAAAAAATATCGCAATGACGGAGAGAACACGTGCCTAAGCCGCAAAGCACGTGTTTCAAGGCACACGTTTGGGGTGTTTTTATACCCATTAGATCTATCTCTTTCACACAATGAATTGACTTTAAAGTAAAACCACTATGTATAAGATGTGGTAGTCCAGGCCTAGGCCGGTAACCATCACCATCGGTGACCTGTCACACTGCGTTAGATTAGCATTCACGATACATTTAATTTTGCGCGTTGTGCATAGACTTGTCTTGCGGAACGGGCGAAGCTTAGGTCCCAAACTGCCTTATGTAGTTAGGGAAATGTCACTCATGGTGGTATTGGAATTTGGAATGCAGTTCCGACTGTTTATTGGTTGACGACCCATCGATGGCATACTTCGTCGATATCAGCTGTGATGTAACAATTAAACGTTACATTATAGGGCCTATAAAGTGGCAAATGCTCTCAAAGCTTTTCGTATTCCTGTAATGACTTTCAACGGGACTGAAATAGGATTTTCGGTAGCTTGTCGATGAGGTCTTGGACTCTTGGCTCTTTGGTCTCCAACGTCCATCCTCTGCTTTGACAACACTTGGTTTTCGCGATTAAGATGAAGTAGTACGTTATGGACATCCGTTATCACCAACTGCGATTAAGAGTTGCAGACCTTAGTAAAAATGAAACCCAAGAGAGGTTCTGAATCTTCTGATGTAATATAGCAAAGTGAATTAAATATCGATTTGCAACTGAATTCAGTAAATTAGCTCTTTAGATCCATTTGTATGACGACAGGCCGTGTCGACGGCGGGTTTCGTGTTTCTCGCGCGCCTCAAAGAGACTCAGCAAAAGGGAAGGGGTCCGCAAGGGCCGATGCCTGCCGGGGCTGCGGGACTGTTCGAAAGAGATACCGTGGCCCCGGAACACAAAGGGCGATGAAGAAACATGGATGGGTTTTAATCAGTAAAAGTCTGACACTCCCTCCTGCTCCGACCAGGGCGGGAGGAGTCATTTGGTGATTTCCCATCCGAAAAAAAAAGGGAGGTTCAGATGTAATATAGCAAAGTGAATTAAATATCAATTTGCAACTGAATTCAGTAAATAAGCTCTTTAGATCCATTTGTATGCCAAAATACTTATCGATGCCAATTTGAAAGTCTATACGAATTGGAAGGAGTTTTGAAACTGAAATAAAAACCATCGACCGAATTGAATCTAAACCGTTTCTAATAAATTGGTCTTCCTCACTCAAATGCATCTTTCATACAAGACTTGTTAGCAAGTTCAATAGGCATTAATACGAGAAGAATTTACGCAGCACTTCGATCCTACATATTCACTGGCTAGGATAATGGTTTAACGACGCTTTCATTGTCACATGACATCCTTTGTGCGTCAGAAATCGCTGTTAGCTGTCCGGACTAACGTATGACCGAGCGTATTGTCGGTGTGTGTGTCAGTGAACTGGGACACACCCTAATGTTGGAAGAAGTATTTGGGGATGACGCTGCACTGTTTTATCTAAAGCTCTCTGTCTGCATATATTCTGTTTAGTTTATTATGATGGAACTGATATGCTATATCAGCAGAATAAGTAATCGTTTGGTTGAGTCGGTTTAGAGTGCAGAAACTTGGCTAGGCTGGATTCCTTTACAAAAAGTCAACTTTCGCACAAAAGATTATGATTACTAATCAATTTAATAAGAGTTATAGTTTTTACGCAAAATGCCGTATAACCCCTTCACACCCTGATCCTGCAAAAACTACTATGTATATCAAAATACCTGTTTTTACGTTTCCTCAAGAGAACATTCTTTCATTAGCTTGCTTATAATATTTAGTTGAGAGGTTTATTTTGCCAGAGGACAATGGCCTTTACAGACAGCCACCACGAAAGTCTCGGGGTGGCCGCATGATATGAGTATGCACAAAGCTTATTACAAAATAAGCGAATTGCAGTAACAGCAACACTCAGTGATTTTAATCGCCCGGAAAATTCTGGCTTATTGCCATTACGAGAAGTGGCAACGAATTTCAAACAGTTTTATCGCGTTGTGCCGGATTTTGAAAGGCTATATTTTTCAACTTAGTATTCATAAACTTTAAGCGTTTTCCCGGGGGATTGGAGTAGCTTTGTTTGAAATGACTGGCAGACTTACTAAAGTGTGTTCGACCAATTTGCTAAGTGGTAACAATTACTTGCAATCGTAACTCATATAACAAATTGCAGGGATTAAAAGTGCGTTTATGCATCAAAAGCCTTTGAGCCTTTTCTAAAATAAAAACATTGAGCTTTTTTTGAATGACCAATCAACTATTGGAAATAGAAACATCATATCGTTGCTTATAGTTGTTGTCGACTTTCCTCCGTGGCTCGGAAAGCACGTTAAGCCGTTGCTGGCCTCGGCTGTCATTTGTAGATCTTTGACAGTCATTAGGTAGTCAGAGGCCCAAAAAGTCTGACAACCAGTCTTACCAAGGGGTATCGTATTACCCGGTACTAACTGGGTTGTGGAGGTCAGATAGGCAGTCGCTCCATGTAAAATACTGGTATTCAGCTGTATCCGGTAGAACTGGAAGCCGACCCCAACATAGTTGTGAAAAGGCTAGGCAGATAATGATGATCGTTGCTTACAATAGAAATATTCATCCCATGTCTTCGTCTTGTCCCGTTTATTGCTCGTAAATATTTGTATGTCCTTGTCAGAAACATGACGAAACAAAAGAATCCCAAAATATCGTCCTGTTCAAATCCTACAGTTTGGTCGCTGAGAGAATGCGTTTCTGACAGGTCGTGAGCGAAAGGACGATGTAACTTTGAAGTGGCGAAGAATTTACGATAAACATATAACTATCGTTATTTTGCCCTATTAACAAATAATATTATCAAAAACGATATCATTAAATCAAGTAACAATAAATGTTATAATTTCGCGCTAAATTTATGTACCAACTGACAGACGTCAGAAACGCATTCTCTCACCGGCCAAACTGTAGTATATTTACTGCTACAAACATTACTGTTTACAACCCAACGGTCAACATATTAGCATTGCCGTGCCATTCGAACCGAGGCTCCATTTCAGCTGATATTTATAAGGGACACTAACACCCCTTCTAATTTATGTAAGCACTAAGGAATAAGGACCCGTCCAAGGTTCAATACATGGCATTTTTATTCATAGCGACTAAATGTATCTCACGATAGTTGATAAATATGTATGAGTTTGAGAATGCGTACTAAAGAAACTTACGTGGAACTCGGCCGTTTTACTTAGAGTTCTAGGAGAGAAATACTGAACTTTTTATTAGTTTTTCGGATCGGTCCCTGGACCAAATTAGCCACCCATTAGTCAAAGGCTTAGCAATTGATTGCTTACTAAACAATGTTCATTAGTTCTGTCCGACAGGACAGAACTAATGAACATTAACACATACACAATATACACATAACAACATAACGGAATTCCGACTTTTCATGATATTAGTACGTTACAGACATGTAACGTACTAATATCATGAAAAGTCGGAATTCCGTTTGCTTCTCAAAAATATCCTTGTCCGGTGTAACAAATGGGCTGTCTAAGTAAATATAATTAAGTATTCGAAATAGAATGCAATGATGTATTAGGCGACGTAACACATCGCTCGTCGTAACGGCAGACATCTGTCTTACATCACTGATTCCTCTCGTGTCAGTAGCAGTACAGTCATGTAACATTTATTTTACTTGACAACGGCATTCCAACAGCAACCTTATTGGCACAAGAATAAAGATCACTTTAATTTTGACAGTGATACAATGTCAACTGTAAAATAACTGCGAAAGGGCTGTAGGAAGTTGACAAGTATCTATTTGTAGCTTACATAACCACTATACAATGGAGTATTTGTGCAAAGTATCTTATTTACTCTCAGTAGACGTCACGTTCCATATTTGAACGCTCAGAAGCAATTCGAATTCTAAATTAGTATTGCCAACGGTAAATTTTATTCGTTTTTATTTAAAACCCTACAGACGGTGATTCAATACTGGCAATGGAATGAAAACACTGAGTGTATCAGTCAGCTGTTTATTTTCCCGCGCTAGTCGTAACCGTTGAATGGAGGATAACGATGGGATGCTCGTTGAAAGGACTGCAGCTGAAGGGGGTATAGCGTTAGCGTCACGTTTCGAGGGAAGTGGTTTCGAATGAGACGGCTGAACTAAGCTATGAAGGGTATTCAACTTCGATGAAAAGATCTACAAAAATAACAGTATTGAAGGTTTTCTATAAAACCCAAAGGAAGAAAGTTCAAATAAGAGTTTGGATTTATCAGAAATATCCGTTAGAAAATGTCCGAGAACATTTTTATTTGTGAGAAAACTACATTGTCAAATAGTACCTTTTAACACAATCATCTAAATTGAACCAACAATAGACAATCGCGTGCAGCGATACAATACGATGCAATTTGTGTCAGTGCATGAGTACTTTCTACAAGCCTATTACAATAAGAATATCCTGTTTGCACTAGTAAGGGCTAGTACTCACCGCAGAAACTACGTTTTTGATGCACGCGACGAGCTAGCAAGCCTTGCACGAGAACGTCGCGGAATTTTAATGTGCGAGGTATCTGCATCTCTTCGGCTAGCTGCATTTTATAGAGCCTTAAAACGTGCCGCGATTCTTTCAAATTAGATGCAGAATCGCTGAAGTAGCCGTGGGTGTCTTGAAGATTTTGCTAAACATATTCAAAATTCATTGGATACTCCAAGACTTCTAAATGTTTAAACTTAAATTAGGACTAAAATGGGATTGATAGAAGCGTACCCTTATATATAGACCTATCAGAATTCAAGTCAAGTCCCAGATCGTTGTGAACGATAGGGAGCCATTGCGGTGTTTATACAATAAAGTACAATTTTGCATGGCATGTCCCGTTTGTTGAGTCTGCACGAATTGTATTATGTAGACAGGTCGTCGCCGGGTCGTGTGCATCGTTCACGATTCTCATCCTTTTGGAACTGGATGAAAAATGTACGATGGAGACATTTAAATTGTCTATGTTGGTTGGGGAAATCTCTATTCTGTCTATTGTTACGTATCTTTTTTTATGTTCTTTCAAGCATCGTTGTGTCGCTGAAGGGAAAATACTTAATGAAGCGGAACTTGGATTAATCATCACGCTTGCTGAATGCGAGTTTGATTTCAGTAATTTCTGCACCCGAATCGCGTAACACACATTTTGATCGTATTCCGAAGGATTCTTATTTGAAGGAAATTCGTCATTCATTGCATTTTCGAAAAAGTTGGAAGGCCTTCCACTAGGTGAACCGATGACCTGGTGAAGGTTGCGGAAATCCGCTGGATGCGAGTCGCACGGGGCTGGTCAATGTGGCGACGCTTGGGTGAGGCCTATGTCCAGCAGTGGACCTCTTTCGGCTGAAATGATGGTGATGACGCACTTACCTCGCTGGTATGGTATCCCCACTTTTTTTCTAGCATTGCGTTTGCGTATGAGAAAATTCACAAGTGCAAAAATCTGGCTCAATATTTTCTTTGCTACTCGTTCAGAAATGAGGCACTTCCGATTCTAAACTGCCGTTTTGTCGCTGACAACCAAACACTTGGAACGATCGTCAGGCGTGCTCTTGGCTGCGGCTTTGTAGATAAGTGCCTATCTCTCCCCTTTATGGGCGTGTTATACCTACATGAATACACGATGCAATATTCATTCCCCAGACAAAAACATCCTCCAATAATTCTTTTAAAGAATATTTGTGTTCCTAAAACTACCCGAAAACTAGGACCGATTCTAGAATGAGATTGAGTCTGTAATTTCATTGAAAAGATCCGATCAACCATTCTATCCATCCAAAGGTCTAACTCAATCTAAGATCTTCCTCAATGTTCCGTAACTGATAAGGTTTGTGTCCCAAATGTACTAAATAAATGAAACAGAAGAAATATCCATTGCTTCATATCTGTTTTCGGTAGCAAAACTTATAATATCGCGTTCTTTTGTTCCACCTCTCAAGATATTGTTTTCTGGGTACACAATTTGGGTTACGTGTTCTAGACTTGACGTTTTATGTTCTAGTACGTTTGGAAATTGATATCTTTGTATGTACAAAAGGCTGACAGGAGTTTTAGTTCTTTTGTAAATGATGTGAAGGCATCATTTACTTTGTTCTAGAGAAAGAGCAACATTTTTCTGCGGTTTTATTTCTCAGAAAAGTAACGAACGTTGCTTGTAAATGGGGCTTAATTCACAGATGATATAAATATCAGGCCTTTTATCCCCGAAGGGTAAGGAGAGGTGCATCTTTAGTAATCTCACATTTCGCCAGGCTTACGTATATGACATTTTCATATCAGGTTATTTGCGACTGATGTAGCAGAAGTTCAATTTCAAACTAGGCATTAAAAATTTACAGATAGAATTTCTTACACAAACTTGTTTGAAACTGAAAACCAAACTTTTACAAACACGGACGAAATATTACAAAAGTATTTCAGTTTGAGTAAAAATTGGTAGAATACTTTCGACAGCTGTTTGGTAGGGCTCGCTCAAAGTTTGTGTTGAGATTTTATGTATTCATGACATTTGGAAACTGTATTATACTTACTGGAATTTTGTGGTTCAGCGACACGCGTATCAAAACCCTGATGAACTTTTATTTTATTTATTCATTGTTCTTTTATAAATATTATGCGAGTCATGATTTGTATAATCCTAAGTTACGCTTAACTTTCTTATCTGTGGTTACGGAACCCATGTTTTACCCCCATCATAATATCATATCTTGACCCCACAGCATGTGTATCTAACAACAAAACTATTAATCTTCTCGTCATGATTGTACGGATAAAAAATCGTGCTGCAACCCCGTCGTGTTTAATCTGTTTGTGTCAACCCTTATCTGTGAACCGACTGGCGTAATGCCAGAAATTTATCGTGGAACCCCTGAGCCAGGCAGTTTTGATTGCCTCAATGAGTCTATTGTTCTCTTGCCGTCTCCCGCTCCAGGCAATTTACTGCAGCATTAGGAAGGGAACGAATTTATGCTAATTTCTTGAATTGTAACTTTAGATACAATTTGTTTTACCTCAGCTTTGTTTATGTTCTGGTCGTTGAACAAATATCAACTGTAATTGAATTCCATAAATCATTATGAATACAAAATACCCTGAGGCTTGTGATAATATTTTTCGGGGGTGTGTTGCAGTGACCTAAATACTAGGTGTTACAGGCGCTGTTGCTTCGGTTATAATCGATGCTGTAGCTCCTGGTGATTAATTGTTACACCAATTAGCGCTCCATTACGCAGTTTCGGCTAATGAGGCTTTACATCGGCGCCGTTCGCCGACAGTCAATGGTGAACGAATATTTTGAAATAATTTTATGACTAACCAGCTTACTTTTTGTTAATTCTCTGGTCTATTCCAGAAAGAAATGTTGTGATCAATTTAACACTGGTGGTTTTTTATTTAGGATCTCCAACGAGTCTTATCTTAGTAGTTTTAGACAACACATTACTGGTGAAGCTGCATACATAAGTGCACACCTGCTTTCCACGTTTTAAGGAACATGTTCCCAAGGCCTGTCAGTGCAACATCAAATTTTCTTTAATAAAAATAAAATAAAAAGTGCTATAAATATCATTTCGGTCCGACAAAAGATGAGATGTTTTCTTGTAATACTCCGGAACGTGGTCGTGAAAGTGTCGCACCTTGACACGGGTCCCGGGTTTCTTTACACACTTGACACGCTGCTCATGCATTCTTCTTACAGAATCTAATATTTATTTTATTATTTTCTCTCTTCACCTGAATTTGCGGATACAGGTAAGGTCATTTCCGTGGTCGGTGGCTCAATTTGGAAAGTTATATTGCAGGAGTTACAGGCACAACACAACACTCTGTTTCTGCATATAAAACTTGGAGCTTTCCAGTGCAGTAGATTATGTTAGGTTGGATTGGATTTAGCTGGAAATAAAAAATCGCAATCTGCCTTTAGTACAACCTAGTTGGGGTCGGCTTTGAGTCTAATCGAATGCTCTTAAACACCAGTATTTTAAATGGGCATGAAATGTAGAAGAAAACGTTTGGAAAAGCTTTAAAAATATACGTAATGTATTGTGAAAATTAACTTCATAGAAAACCTAGAATACATGCATCTATTTATAAAAAGCATATGCGTAGTAGTATAAAATAATAAATTAATTTTCTTCACTACCCATGCTTTTAATACGTGAGCTCTATTATCTTATAAAATAAAGTATCAATTCCACCGGCACCCATTGACGTCACCGCAAGAACCTTACGAGTCCGTAAATAAACAGAAACGAAAATAAAACGGGTTGCCCTAATTGTTTACTTTAAGAATAGGGCACGTTTTATGGTCATGAAATACGGAGAATTGCAACATAAACATTTTGTTAATCAGACGGATTTTTGGTCCAATGCGGATACTTTGCTTCAGGAGAGCCCAACTTGGGGTAGACGGAACCAAAATCAAGTAATTATCATGCTACGCTGTTGCGACACAGGCCTCTTCTCTTTGATAGGATATGGATACTAATTCAGCACTCACAGTGGTCCATTGCGGGTTGGTGGAGAAACTAAAGTAACTTTAAAAGCATGAGGAAGATGAATAAAAGTAAGCAGTAGGATCCACACGTAATCACACACTACTGAAAATTTCCGGATAATCTACTTCAAGAATCTATCTCCAAAAGTTACTTATGAACATCCGAGGATCAAGTAGTGATTGCTACAGAAAGCCCAAGATAATCTTATAAGTGTAAGTACTATCTGGGAAAATCTTGTAACGATATCTTTGTGTCAAGTTTATACGAGAGCTTGCGACCAGAGAGTGAAATATCGACATAACGCGGCTACAGCGTGTGCCAAGTCTTAACCATGATCCATGACTAACAATCAGTTTGGATTGGGTTAGTGGCTAGCCAAGCAGTTAATCATTGTTGACTTAGACAGCAGCTAGAGAGATGATAAGCCAAAGTTCTTAAGTAAATTCTGGGTTTCACAAATCCATTTTGGCAAAATTTTCCGGGATCTCGGATAGAGGATCTAGCAATTAATAAAAATCTACGAAAACCATAAAACGATCCCCAATTTCCTTTTCCAATCCATTCCTCTATTTTTATGATGTCGTCAAACTATATCAAAAGGTTAGCAGGGCTCGTATAATTTCTTTTTATAAGTTTATTGCGGTATCGAGTACTTCCAGAAACTGCCAGAAAGAAGCAATTGATCCGAAGCTTAAAATGATATTTTCTATTTTTGTTCGTATTTCAGTGGCTAGATCTTTTTCCAGTCGGTGATACCATATTTTCCGATGTATTTCGCTTTTAAAACCTGTTGGCCTGGCAGCCAAAAAAGGCTTAACACTGAGTACAAAATCCTCGTCCATTACGGGCGGGCTTGCTTTTAATAAAAGCTACAGAAATACGGCTTGCAGTATCTATCTGTGAAAATAGACCGTAGATTCTGGTCATGTATAGTGCCATAAAAGTTTCAATTCTTCGGTAGGCACGTTTCTCGACCCCACATAGATATCTATCTTGTATCATGGAAAAAGAATTGGAGGTAGAAAAACATCCTTTGGATTTTTTCTGTAGTAACACAAGTGCGTGAGAATTTTTTCTTAGCTTCTAATGGTTTACCCATGGGTACAGTTTTCGGCCCTGTTTAAATATTGTATTGGAGTAGGCTTACAATTATTATATGGCAAAGTATTTCTTGTCAGTAAAACAGCAAACCTGTACAACTGCTTATATAAATCCTTTATAATCTCAGGCTTAACAGTTAATAGTCAGCCATTGTGTATAATATGCTTGCCTACAACTGGGTGTATGCAATAATTCTCAGCTATTATATTTGAACTTTTCATAAGGAATTCTGCCTCATTCTACAATCTACATGTTATTCGAGGCAAAGACATTCTGGCTTCATACTCCACATAAATATACGCGCAAATATCTAAGAAATATCCAGTGAACTTATTTTCCTTGTACATATTACAAAACAAACCAAGTTTTTCATCTAAGTGCGGTTCTAAATCTGACGTAATTGTACCTACAACTAATGATCATCTCCACTTATGGTCAGCCCAACAACACAATGATGACGTGGTACTATTTTGTAGTTCGCGATTTGATTAGTCATGTTTGTAAGCAAACTTTACCAAAATTGGTCGCTGTATAGTGAATTAGTGACCAGTGTTTTGCTTTCAACCTACGCCAATAAAAACGCGTGGTCTAACCAATAATGGACTACGCTTTATGACTTTGTTGGACGTTAGTCTGTGCCTATTTTTAGTCGCATTGTTCACTTTAACGGTAAAGGTTAATAGGTGATCCGCAGATACTGGGTCATGGGTTTTATCTGCAGCTGTTTAAAATTCTAAGTAATGATTAAAAATATTAGATCTACTTCTATTTTGGGAATCAGAAATTGTGCCTGGTCTATTACAATAGTAGGGCATGAGACTAAAACCCTTCTGGGATCGCAGGCATGATGATTAGTTATGTTACTTCTTTACGATTGTGGTCTTAGGACATGTAGAGGTCCAAAGTGTGTTGCTCGTTACTGGTCGACTTTTACAGAACGCGCTTCTGATATGAAATGTTCCGCTATTGCAATCGGCAATATTCGTGTCACTCTGCTTTCTTTACGTGCCGTCTTATACGAGTAGAGGAAAACATTTTACGTGCAATCTTAATTGTAGGCATTGCAACTCTTTGAAGGATCCGATCGATATACATTTGTTTTTCAGAAGCAAAACGTTTTCTGGAATTTCTAGATTTATGTTGTAAAATCTGAATTCACAGCAAGTTTTCGGTTGCATGTTGACAATCTAACCAATTTTATCAGCAGTCAACAGTTGCAAAATCCAAATAGGGTGGGCTATTTTTAACTGAAGACCAAACGATCGAATGTGACGATAATGCATACTAAATTGTCTAGCACTTTAAATGAGTACTACCGCTACGGGGTAGCTCATGGCCGTAGCTTCCTTCCGCTCCACTAAATAAGATTATACCTTAGTGATTTATTTGGCTGAACCGCCATTGTTATGCCCGGCTCGTAGCGTCTTACTAATGTATTGTTGGCACATTATTCGGGTAAACGGTAGGAAGTTTTAGAAAAATGTTTCCGAAAGTTAATCATTTCATTGGGGTCATTTGTTTAGTTGCTTTGATTGGATTACGTAAGCTTTTGATGGAATTCTTCTAAGTCAGTATTAGTCTACATCATTGTTTCTGATGGATGTTAATATTTATATAATGTAGTTTTATTTACAGGCCGTGAAATGAAAAACTAAATTGCGTCTTGTGATTTTCAGTTCGTTCGTCGTGCAATTGTTATTTTGAAACTCTTGGGAAACGTGTGTTTTTCGATGAAACAGCCTCTCCGCCTCCTTCGTATTGTAATATAGGATCGTATAATTCGGATTAGGTCTATAGTTATACGGGTTATACCCTCACCAAAACTGTTGCTCATAATCATTGTATCCCTTATTCTCCGACTTACTCACGCATTCACTTAAAATTACGTGTTTCGGGGCAAGGATTTACCCTTACATCTCTCGGCTATGACTATGCAATATAATATTCATCTCCCTATTCCATTGTCACTCTATGTAACATTCTACCTGTTGCCATCCTCACTCAACTATCATCCATCTAAAATTCTGTTTCAGAATGTACGAATGGTTCCATTAACTTGATCTTCTTGAACATTACAAGTAATTAAGGCGTGGCATGAGCTTTGAGGAAAATGGCGTTTTTTTGTAAAAGCAACATACACTCGATCTATATTATTTGAGTTCAGTAGGTCAAGCAGTAAATAGGTTACATGCCTATTTACAGGTTTAATCGAACAAAATAATTGTTTTTATATAACAAAGCTGGATGATTTTTTGACGAATTTGTTTGGTCTGTATAACGTTATCAATATCTTTTGAATCATTTCAAAATCGGAAATCAATCTCTACTACTTAACCTAACTCGATTTATTAGAGTTCATCGTTCTCCTCCATACAGATTACGTTTTAGAACGTATGCTTCAACTTTCAGACTAATTAACCGACTCCCTTACGATTCAAATCATCATTATCATTCTCCTGCCCTTATCGCATCCTTATTTGTGGTCGGCGCAGCATGTCTTCTTCTTCCATACTTCTCTATTACTCGTCATCTCAGCAGTCACCTCCTTTCTAGTCATAATATCCTTCACACCATCTTCCTTACTTTTTTTAAATGCTGCTGAATATAAAAGATCTTGCAGTTACGAGTGTGCTCTTGTTTTCTAAGGGTTCCCCATAACATTTAACGCTCATTGACCACAAGCAAGATCTACTCGTTAATAGGGCGTCGGTGATCTAACCAATGTCAAATAACCAATAACTATTAATAATGTGGCCAGAGTTGGTCCCCTCGCATACGGCTCGACGCACCATCTCGTTAACGGACTGGTGACCGAGGTCGCCGCGGCGGTTTGAGTGAGGGAGAATATACTCTCCATATAATACAGTTTAAGATAATGCCCTTTTAAATAAAATATCCATTGTTTTTAAATCAAGTTCGCTTCGCAGGGACAGTTTTTTGTAATACTTTAGGAACACTCACAAATATATAGAGGACAGAGGCGAACCACAGTCCGTACAGGTGATGCAGTGGTGGATTAAATCCGATGCATTGGTCCGAATTTAAAAATAATTTTAATACCAATTGAGACCGCTCATTAAGCGATTTCTTAAACGGATCGTTATTTTTTTTTTTTTTTTTTCGGATGCGAAATCATCAAATGACTCCTCCCGCACTGACTAAAACCCATCCATGTTCCTTCATCGCCCTTTGTGTTCCGGGGCCACGGTATCTCTTTCGAATAGTCCCGCAGCCCCGGCAGGCTTCGGCCCTTGCGGACCCCTCCCTATTGCTGACTCTCTTTGAGGCGCGTGTGGAACACGAACGCGCCGTCGACACGGCCTGTCGTCATGAGACGGACGGACGGCGAGCTAGCCCATAGCTCCCCGTCCACAGGCCCGCGCCACGGTGGCCGGAAGCCACCACGTGCCCCCCGACGCCCGGGGCGTCTCCCGTGGCGGCCGGGACGTGTGGATCTTTCCCTGTCCCGTTCCGCCACCTCCTTCGCTAGCATGACTGCTTCGCAGAAGGAGGTGACGGCGTCCCATTCCGTCTCGCTCCGGACCATGGCTTGGACCAGGGCCGGAAGCGAGAGGTCGCCGCCGCCAATCGCCGCCTCGAGGACACGGCGGGGCTCCACCCAAGCGGGGCACACCTCCACAGTGTGCTCCACTGTGTCCTCCGGTCGATCCTCGCAATGGAAACACCCGGGCGTCTCCTCCCGCCCGATTCGGTGCAGGAACTTACCGAAACATCCGTGTCCGGTAAGAACCTGCGTCAGGCGGAAGGTGAGGACGCCGTGGCGTCTCTCCAGCCACTCCTCAAAGAGGGGACTTACCGCCACTATTGTGGCGTGCCCTGCACGGGGTTGCGACAGTCGCTCTCTCCATGTCGCATGCTTTAGACCCCTGGAATATAAAATTGTAGAGTCGTACAAAGTGTTAGGAAAATAGAAAGTCTACTTTTCCAAGCGAAAACTACAAATCTGCCGAAATCTAAACATTTGACTCACAATTACCCATGCCGTTGTTATCTAAAACACTAGTTCTGCCGATTAGGCATCGATAAAAGGACCGTATTCCCAACAAACTACCTTTCTTACTAGTCCTAATAGTGAAGGCTATTGGAGTTTTTATTACACACAGTTGGGGTCGCCTACTCGTCTCTGAGCATCCAAGTTCAGTCAACATTTGTATTAGGAATACTCGTACGCTTTATTACGTTGCCCTTGAGTAAAAGATGTCGTTATTATTTTTGGCGATCATGACCTTGTCTTGTCAGCAAGAGTTATAGGCATGGCTAGGCTAGAATTTATCTAGACGTATCAGTTACGAAGATGTTCTTTGAATAGATATCTTAAACAAATAGATAAGGACCTATACAAGGTCAAATTGAATTGACTAGCGAAACTTCGGAATGGACGAGTATTAAGTTCTACCGATCTTCTCTTCTTCTTTGCGTGTCGATTTACTCTAATAATATCCACACAGCTCTTTTGTTGCTTTCGTTTAAATCCTGGAAGGTGTAGGTGCCTGTTCAGGATAGACAAGAAAGGAGGTGAGGTAAAATCCAAGTAACCTTTCAACATAATGCTCCCTCATGATGGAACCCTCGACTCTCATTTACGAAACGTCAAGTTATTAACAAAGACTTCTTGAATATTTTAGCTCGCTTACTGTTTAACTTAGCCACGGTTGTTTGTCAACACAGGGTAACTTTATATACCAAGTTTCAGTTACGGTCGGAGCAATACGAAACGCGATAGGCGTATATCGTCACGAATATTGATTTACCCGTTTATGATGGAGTAGGTCGTGTTATAACTCTGAAGGAGCTTGAATACTGGAAGGAATGCCTATGTTGAAGATAGGAATGTTTACGAGTCTCAGGGAATGTTGAGCCTGTTTGCTGTAGATACAGAAGGTGTACATTTTGTAGCATTCTGTTTAAAGGTCCCAGTGTTTATGTAGGCACTGCTACCGAACGAATATGATCAAACATAATTTCTATAATAATAGCTGCCTCACAAATAAGTTTATTAGAACTAATTTAGAGGTTACGAAATATAGCATACAGGGCGACAACATTTTTTCGTCGGTTATAAAAAAAAAAGCTGTTTTCTACAAAACTGCAATACCTACACGGTCAAAACGTATGGAAGAGCTGTTTTTTTACCTAACTACGGCGAAGCCAAAAGGAAGGGCTATTTTAACAGTCTATGTACGTATATCTTTGTATTTACATATGTTCCACCGTAGCGCCTAAACTATACATCCGATTCTGATGAATAAGGTGTCAATCGATTCGTTATTATAGCCCGGGTAACATAGGCTATTTTAACCAACTTCAACAATAGGAGTCGATTTTACCTTGTAAACCCCGATTTTAATTACAGCGTGATTTTTCAGTAGTCGGGTTTTTTAGTTGTAGTATTCAACACAAATTCTGGTTTAAATAACCGATTAAACATTTATCCCATGATCTGTCCACGAAGTAAACACAATAGTTAAACAATGGCGTCTCGACCAAATCGGTCATTCGACAAATCATGATTTATATTATGTAGAATATTCTGGGTTCAGAATGATGATACTGAATACGTGGTAGTTCCACCCTTTATATTCAGAGCAACGAAAAAAAAGCACCTTAAAAAAAGCACCTTGTTCTGAACTGTATAACACCCCAAGGTGTTATACTGTTCAGAACAAGGTGCTTTACAATTTCAAAGTCAAAGTCAAATCGTTTATTGCTAAATCCATAATGTACACTTACAGGTGGTAAATAAAAACATAGAAACAATTATGGACCCTGTCGGGCACAGCAAATTTAGAAAAATATGTAGAGAGGAAGACCGCTTTTTTACTTTTTTACCGCTTTTTTACTTTACTTATAATTTCAATTCCTCACAAACAACCTACATTGTGTTTGAAATAAAAATAACAACAATAAAAATTTAAAAAGAACACATTCATCATACGATTAACACATAAATATTACCAACATAGTCATTATTTCAAATCAAATTCAAAAATAGTATCACAATAAAAAATAAAAAGTACAGTAGAATTAAACAATGTCAACTTACATAATATGGCAAAAATAAATAGATCCATGTCAGCTTAATATAAATAATAGATATAGGATATATAATTAAGATGTATTGTGTGTATAAGTATGTTTTATTAAAAAATATATTTGTCATCTTGCTAATTAAATGAAATTATTCGTAATTATATATAATTATTGAATTTATCCGTCAGATATTCGTGGACTGTATAATAGCTTTTTTTAATTAAGTATTGCTTTAATTTATTTAAAAATATACTGGTTTTACTTTGATTTCTTAAGTCTTCTGGTAGTTTGTTGTATATTTTTATTGACATGGAATAGGGGCTGGATGAGTGTGATTTAAGGCGGGAAGGAGGCAAATTTAATCTGTTTTTATGGCGCAACGAATAATTTGTTTGTATGTCTCCCCGTGTGCTGTAAGCATCTGGATATTTACGGACTAGTTTACATAGTTCCAATATATATATACTAACTAGGGTGAGTATCTTGTGTTTCTGGAAGTAAGGCTTGCAACTATCTGTTGGTTCTATATTAGTAATTATTCGTACTAGCTTTTTTTGGAGGGTAAATAAGGACGGAGCGTCTGTGCTATTTCCCCATAAGATGATGCCGTAGTTGAACCAAGCGTGGGCATAAGCGTAGTATGTGGCTAGTGCGGTTTGTAGATCAGTTGTTTTTTTAATTTCGCGGAGAGAGAAAGAGAGAAACTTTGAAATTTTTGATTTTACTGTCCGTATATGTGTTTTCCAGTTTATATGTGTGTCTATTGTTAGGCCTAGGAGAGTGAAATTATTAACTGTTTCTATTTTTTGTTGATTAAAGGTAAAGTCTATATTTATTTGTTTTTTTTGCCAAGGGTGAAACGCTATTAATTTGGTCTTCGTAAAATTTATTTCGAGGTTATGGTCGCTCATCCAGTTCATAACTTTCCCAAGAATAGTTGTAAGTTGTTCATTTAAATTATCAATTGTTTGGCATGAGGTCAGGATCGAGATATCATCCGCAAAAAGTACACATGGCCCGTCTATGGTTTTGGGGAGGTCATTAATATATATGAGGAAATTTGCTATACATGTTAAGCAATAATGCAGTAACAGGCTAAATATGGTCAGTTAAGTTCTGTCTAAACTCACACAACAACCAGACATTTGTTTTTACTCAGTTTCCTTTCATTTCAAAAGGAGAAAATGGCAATATCTGTGAAGGATATGTTTATTTATTTTTAAAACGGTTCCGGATACGGTTTCTGTACGTTTCTTTGACTTCCTGTATTTGTTTTCTCGGCTTTTGAAGCGTCAGGATTTATGTTTGTTCAATATAGGTCTGGCGTTGTATGCGTAAATTATTCTGTATATGCTGTGTGTAAATTGATTTTGCATTTATTCGTTTGTCGATATTTACAAACAACATGAAAGGTTGGTAAGGATGTTGCCCTTCTTAGCAGGAATTGAACAGAATCACCCAAAAATACATATCGAAATTCAGCAAAAATAACAAGTCCTGTCCTGCCAGAAGCCACCGCCAGTATTTTACTCTTGATGTATCAAAAGGCCCTTGAAATGGCCGCCGAAGCTTGAAATAAGTTGCACGGAAAAGGGTTATTTCCCCGACATTGATGACGCAAGAAAAACCTAAAAGCCATTTTCTCCAGTTTATTTTCGGATATGTTCCGCGGTAAACCGTACAAACGGGAAAGGAAGCCGCAATAAAAAAAGACGGAATTTCTGAATACTTTAAATGACTGGAAGTTCGTTATGTTACAGTAAGCAAAGTTGTTTTTTTTTTTCATATAGAATCTATGTGCCAAGTTTCAGAAACCTTTAATTTTGCGAATAGTTTCATACTACTCTGAGTTTCTCTGCGTATTGGACAGAATGTATATTAAAAATATCAAGTATGCTTATTCTCTCGTCAGTTTCAATCTTCATTTGTACGTATTTTGGGGTAGATATGGAGTATTAGAACCAGTGGAATCCCTCTGTACACCTCTTTTTCGAATCGATGAATTTCGAATAAATATGTTTTATGTATTCATATTCATTTATTTGCGTTCCACAAGGTAAAAACATTGTGTTAACAAAAAGGCTTAGAGCTAAGAGCCGTTGTAGACCCTGTCAGGGCACAGCAAAATCGAATTCTTAAAAGCTAGAGATTTAAATATACATGAAACCAAATAAAATGTCAATATAATAATATAATATAAAAGTTAGGAGTTAAAAATGTCAGACGTACACAGCCAAAAATTAAAAGTTAAATTATACATGAAAACTGAAAACTAGATTTAAAGAATTATTAGAATTATATTTTACAAAAACAATAACATACAATTAGCAAGAATATTATTCTATTATTTGGTAGGCAGGTAACTATTTCCTTGTGTTTAATTAAATAATCCTCCAGATAAAATTGTACCTATCTTTAAATTTCATTATAATCTTTCATTCAAGAATTCGTTCACATTATAATAGCTTTTGTTTAATAGAAATAGTTTTAAATTATTAATAAAGATGTTATATTTATTTATATTTCTTATTTCTTCTGGTAACTTATTATATATTTTTATCGACATGACATATGTACTTGAGGAATGCATTTTTAATCGGGATGTAGGAATGTTTAATCTATGTTTATGTCTTAGAGTAATTTTAGTTTGAATGTCTTCTCTTTTTGTGTAGAAATTCGGGTATTTACGTACAAATTTACAGATCTCAAAGATGTAGTAATAATAGTGTAATGTATGTCTGTATATATGCAAGTCCTTTTACATGTCGAGCTTCAACGCTTGACAGGATCAAGTGATTGATGTCCTTCCGATCATTATCATCATCCTCGAAATTGGGGTCGGTTTTGATTACTCTGAGATACGGAAGTAATATAGCCTACTTCCGATGTGGCTTTTTCTGATACCTACGACATTATTACTATGTTGACTTGAGTACTGTTTTATTATTGTGTAAGAATTATTATTGTGTGTGCGCTTAAATAACTGACGTCAAATATTGTTTTTTATTTCTTTCTTCTTTAATATATTTTGTGTATTTTTTCTCATCAGCACGGCTCTGTTTTTAAACTGAAATAAACAAGTATTACGTGCCTCGTATGTCCCAAATTTTCTGCAAAATGAAAATATTCTATTCTATTGAAAACGGGAAAACATAATGATGACACTGTCATGTGCTATAAATAACCAAAAACTCCAAGACGTGCGACATCTTACCATTAACCCGCACTGGCCCCGCGTGGTGGATTATAACCAATTCCCTCTCATAGAAAGGAGGCCTGTATCCCAGCAGTGGGAACGTTGTAGGCTGATTAAATGCTGATGTAATGTTAAAATAGTGTCCATAGAGTTTCTTGCCCGTTCTTCTCTATAGAGACCTACGCTTTGGAATAGGAAACTACAGTACTTTCACAGTTTTTATGTCTTGTGACTGAGATTGACTACATTTCATTGTTGTCTTTGTTGCGACAGTTCAAATGTGCCTTCAACTGGCCCACTTGAAATGAATGCTTTGATTTAAAACAGACTAGTAATCATCACAAACCAGGGATATTTAATTCATTTTCCCAACGTCAGTTGATGTTTTAGTGTCAAGCTCCAGTTTCGATGCTGGTGGTCTCGACTAAATGTAACTGCTGCTTTCAATATGAAGACTGTATTGACTGGGTGGCCAACAAATTTATAAGTAAATGGCCGATGTATGCGCACGGTAAGTGACGGCGATCGAGCGTCCCTCGGTAGGTCGGGGACCTAGCGTTAGGTGGGGCATAGAATCGTATGACGCGATCCTACTGGACGGCGGGTTGTGATGGTCCGAAACAGTGGATGTAAACTTCTTCTCACGTTATTTCTTTGTTTGTTTCAGTCGAAAGCGCTAGGCAGAGTCCTATTCGACGAAGTATGTCGGCAGCTACACCTTCTGGAAGCCGATTACTTCGGCTTGGAGTACTTGGACTCCAACGGTACGAAAGTATGGGTAAGTTATCCACTTCTATTATTTACTTTGTTGAAATACCTGTAGTTCTAGACCTTATATTAAGTTCTTGAACTTAGGCCAAAATCCACCAAGCCTAATAGAATACTAGTCTGCTGTCCTGGTACTAATAACTGTCTATGTTTGATAATTTTCCGTCAACAGTCATCACCTACTAAAGTCACGGTGATTTGGTTGTCAAACCAGAACCACGGATTTGCTGAAGGTGTAAAACCAAACGGCTAAGAACAATGCCACTCGTAACATAAATAAATTATTAAAAACAGCTTATTGGCTAAGAATAACTGACTGATTCCTGAATACGAATGAAAGAAAAACAAACCAACTAGCTGCTGTAATAGGCTTAGAATCTGAGATGACTGATCGAATTAAACTGCTTACTGCATACATTCCCTTAGGAAACCCAGACGATTGTTTCGTAGATGTCACATAAATATCAACGTGACAGTGAGAGCACTTGCTTTCAATTGATCCCTAACTTCCAACGCCCTGATACATTAAACTTGACATTGAGTGACAAAGGGTACTCCAGTCTCAACTCTGACGAACTCAAATTACATAAATAACGAAGTAAGTTCTACAGTCCTTTCACAGGTTTTTAGCTCTGACAGATGCAGTCCAAAAGCAACCTTATTGTAAGGAGAATAAAAGTCATCGTAATTTGGACAGACAGACAGACAGTTTTTGCAATGACAAAATCACAGTATCCTATCTGGGATTTTGACGGTGTTGCAAGGTCAGAGATAAAATCATTGAAAAAGGACTACAGTACCTATGCGTTAATGACACCTAGGGCTTTAAGGGTTGCGCCACATCTATTAGCACGGAATCTTAATTTTCCATCCACAGCGAGGAACAGCGTGCTGCCGATCGCATCGTCCATGCTGCCGCGTGCGATAGCATTCCCGCTCTGTTTCTGGCAAAAGCAAATTACGATTCTGAGCGACAGAAAAGTATAGCAGTATGGAAAAGTTCGATTCCGTGCTGATAGACGAGGTTCAACCCTAAAAAGTAACTGTCATACATATGAGTGACAGAGACAGAGACGAAACTTTTTCTAAACCTCGTTGCACCATTTTTACGTTTGAGTTATGTAGCTACTTTAATGCTTTTGAACATAAAACATAATGCAACGCGAACGGTTTTGTGAGGTTTTATGGAGCGTATGAGAGTGACACTTTGAACTCTAGAAGTGACTGTCACACAAGTATGAGTGACTGAGATGAGACGACGCTCTATAAAGACGAAACTTTTTCTAAAACTCGTTACACCATTTTTACGGTCGCGGTCGGGTAATGTAGCTTCTTTACTGCTTTTTAAAAGTAATGCAAGGCAAACGGTTATTTGTGAGGTTTTATGGAGCTCATGACAGTGCAAGCGACGTCCCAGATGGTGAAACACTGACCTTAATTGACGTCCGTTTTAAAGGTCAAATGTCCTCTGGTACTGTGCATTTGAAAAATGCATTGATGTGAAGAAACACAAGCAATTTTAACCTTAATTTTGACCGTCAGAGCATATACGCTTGCTTGTCTCGTATGTGACCATGGCGGTCAAAAGGGACGTTTTTTATTGACACTTGAGTCTGCTCTAGAACTCGAATGTCGCCTGATGGATGAGGATGAATGAGGTTTACGATGGAACTAGCGTGGCCAGAAGGTCCCTGTTCATTCTTCAAATTCGTATGTCAGTAACGACAAAACATAGCAAGAGCTCTAATTGTTTATACCTATGTTTTACAAATAAATAATTCTGATTCTTGCTTTGAGGAAGGGCGGGTTATAAATGGAAAGGAATAACCTATCAAGGTATCAAGTAGGTTTATTTCAGGCCTCGATGGAAAGTCGCATGGTATTCTTGTACTGAACATCTAGCTGGCTTTTTCAATAAAAAGCTGAACATCATTTACCATCAGTAGGAATAGGTTCCAGTTATGTAAAACATTACTCAAGTGCAGTTAAGCATTGCCTTGGAAACCTTACATACTCAACAATTGAGTGCAACGTTAATTGGATAGCGCTAAATCGTATGTTGGGGATTTGAAGCAGACATTAAGGCGCTACGCAGACGGAGCAATTTTGATCCGTGATTTTCGGAAACTGGCAAACTGCAAGGCAACTAGCTACTCCATGAAGACCTAGGAGGTTACTAGCTATTTAGCCGAAAAATCCGGTGGTTTCATGAATTTTAGACCGTTTAATGTGCATCGCTTAAATTGGAGAATCTTTAGTGAGTTCTGCTTTCGCACAGTTTGATGACGAAACGGATTTTTATGTCTATTCATGATTGAACGGCAACTTTAATGGGTCCCGTACGTACAATTCGAACAATGGCAATTGTGCAGAACTCCCAAATCGTTCCATCTGTAAATCCTGCAATCGTTATTATGTAGGTTTGGATCTCATAATATGTGGAGTTGGGATACAATGTCATATTAAAGATGTTCCAGATTTATCTGATCACGATACTTGTAAGCAAGCATCAGGAAGCAAGCCTAATAAAACTTTATAACACTAGTTTGCTGTTGTGACCTAATTTTAAAAAGAAATTGTGTGCTCTTTCTTCTAACTAAAGATAAAACTGCTTTACTTTAAGATTTAGTAGTGTACTGCACTATTATACAAAGAAGGAAGTATGACCTCTCGTAAATACTGAATATTACAGACCGCGTTATGTAAAAGAACACAATACAGTGTAAGATACTGACTTGGCTTTTATATCGCAAGTTGTGGTGCTGTTACAATGCATTTTACAATGCATTGTAACAGCACCACAGCTCACAACAACATCATATTGAATAATGCAACATGAAAAATGTTGTAGTGTAATGTGGGTCGTGAATAAAATAATTATTTGCTCTGGAAATATTTTGATATTATCTGGGAATATTTTGATCTGGAACAGCCATCTGTTTATATTTTGAGCAACTTTCAAAGACCTCACGAATGAAAATGAAGAGCCCTGCAAAAAAAAAAATGAATGACTTCGAAATGTACTGTAGGTGTCTCACGGTAAGGTATAGATACTAAATTTAACATTAACGATGAAACTAATGAAACGAACTTACTAAAATCACGCCGAAAAACACTCATTTCGATCGAAACGTAAGTTGGCGCTAAGTTTTGGGCAGTGTATCCCTGACTGTTAATCGTAACGCTTTATGTATTTTCGATCGGCAACCTTCACATTTTGCCATTAGTCTGGGACCGCATTTAAAAACCTATTTTATACCTCACTACAATTTTTCTTTTCTTTTCCACTAGTACTGGCTAGACTCCGAGAAGCCGATGTGCAGGCAGGTGGGCCTATCGATGCTGGAGCCGACGCTGCGCTTCTGCGTCAAGTTCTACACATCGGACCCTGCAAGACTGGAGGAGGAGTTCACTCGCTACCTGTTCTGCCTGCAAGTGAAGAAGGACCTCGCGACCGGGTGCATACAGTGCAATGAGAATACGGCCGCGCTTATGGCCAGCTATATTGTGCAAGGTGAGGGAACTGGGAGGTTTAGTTGAGTCTAGGCCGAGATAAATTAGTATATCTCAAACGCGCTTCCGGAACGATATAGTGTGCGTGAATGTGTGTGTTTTTGACATTACGTCTTGGTCAAATAAACTTAGTAACATGGGACAAAGTTGACACATTTCAATTCATTTCATTCATTCATTGAATTGAATTGAAATGTGTCAACCTTTGTCCCATGTTACTAAGTTTATTTGACCAAGACGTAATTTTGACAGAAAACAACACAAACGAATTTTCAATTCAATAAACCTTGTTAACACGCTTTCATCACATACGTGTCAAAGACAAACAATCCATTTAAGATTAGCCAAGTTTATAACCATGATGCGGCCGTACCAACATCCCTCCTCATAAAAGCCTGGATACAAAATTCACGAGCAGACAAACAACGTGTGGCCTTAAAACTTGTATCGAGCTCGCAAACTTCGCTCGTCACACGACGCAGCTTTAATAACGTAGTTTGACCTAAATCATCAACAATTCCATATTAATAGCGAAACGGCCATGTCGGCTAGTTCCATATTAACGTCCAGTTAGTATTCGTGACACCAAGGACTGAAATAATAGTTTGTTGGACGGTTTTCACTGTCTACATAGAAATGCGATGAAATTATCAACTCATCGTCATCACGCCCGTAATTTTTGAAAGGAAATTTAATTAAATTAAATTTTATGATTATGATTTAATAAATTTTGTAAGAAACTAGGATAAGATACTCTAATATTAAAATTTAAATATCAAAATAGTAAATAAATATTTATTGAAACATAATTTGGCGGTATTTTAGTTCATATAAAGGTTAGGCAAATGTGCCCACATTTCGCCAGTTATGGTTTAGTATCATGAAATAGGAGGCGAGCGAGCCTATTGCCATCAACCGAAGACAAATCCAAACTCTGTGAATACAAAATTTCTGATGAAAAATATAATAGCGCTTTTGCCCGACCAGGGAATCGAACCTAGGACCTCATGCTCATAACTAGCGCTTGCGACTACTAGACCAACGAGGCTGTCCACAGGATGAGATTGGCGCAAAGAGAGGCATATCCTATAACTGGCAGTGAATGTAAACGGGCTATGGATGATGATGAAGACGATAGCTTCCATTTTGACATTAATTTCACAAAATTCGAGAACTGAGCAGTTTTTGCAAGGATTTTCTTTCAGCTAAAAGATATCGTGGCTAGATAATAACAGCCGCTCGGGTCGATCTTTAGTTTAAGCCGTGCTTGCCTAGGTTGGTCTGTGGATGGGTGACCACCCATTATAGTTTCCTCCGTGCCTCGGAAAGCACGTTAAGCAGTTGGTCCCGGTTGTCATTTGTAGATCTTTGACGTTCGTTACAGGTAGTCAGTCTTCCAAATAGTCTGACAACCAGTCTTACCAAGGGGTATCGTATTACCCAGTACTAACTGGGTTGTGGACGTCAGATAGACAGTCGCTCCATGTAAAATACTGGTATTCAGCTGCATCCGGTTAGACTGGAAGCCGACCTCAACATAGTTGTTAAAAGGCTAGGATGATAAAGGATATCATTTTAAACCAAATTCTCTCTTACTCTAGCGGAATGCGGCGACTTCGTGCCAGAAGACTACCCGGACCACACGTACCTCAGCGGGTACAAGTTCTTCCCCGGTCAGGACTCGGAGTCCGAGAGGCGGATAATGGAGAACCATAAGAAACATCTGTAAGTTCCATATTCCAATAAAACATACCATATTACGTTTCATGAATGTCTCTGTCTGTTGGTTTGACTTTCTGGCCTTGCTCTGTCCACGAAGTAGACACAATAGTTAAACAATGGTGTCTCGAACAAATCGGTCCTTTGACAGATCATGATTGTGACCGTAGTAAAATTGTAGTACTGATATTATGATGAAGTCTTCTGTTACAGGTATTTCCATACTTAAACTTTTTATTATTATTATTATTTTTTATTATTAGGGTATTTTTCTACCCACATACGAAAAAGTATTGCATGAGCACGAAACCAGATTTAAAATAATATTAAAAGAGGGATTTTTTTTCTGTGCAGCGCAGCAATAATTGCAAAAATGGTTAGGTTATAAATAAATACATATATTGGGTCAATTAAAATAGCTAGCGTAACTCCGCAGACGTGATGGACATTGATATCTAAACATTTTAAAACAACGAAAAAGCAGTAAATTAAATTATGCCTGACCAAATTCTCTGCTTTTACTTGCCAACCAAACCTTTTTACAGAACTTTCCAGACGTTTCCGTATCAATACTTTGCCATCCTAACTCATTACCGATTCCCGCAATCATTAATTTACGTAATACTAAAACCGAAGTTCTTACATAAACAAGAGCGAAGCAACAAAAGTCTGCAGACTTACGGAAATAAGATAAAGCACTATAATCCGAATAATTGGACCAATCAGAGGAGTTGTAGTGATTGTTTTTCTTTTTTTTTTGTTTGCAGAGGCCAGAGCCCTGCGGAGGCCGACTTAAATTTATTAGAAACGGCGCGAAGATGTGAATTGTATGGTGAGTAGCAGATTTTTGTATTGTTTTAAAAGGTTTATTGTAGTCGTAGTAGTTTTCTGTTATACTTGTGAGTATTATAGTGTTTATGAATAAGGTTTATAAAAACGAGCAGTGCGTCTATAACAATGATCCTTTCGTGGCAAGTTCTTTGGAACATTTTAAGGTAAAATTCCTAAGGCGACGACAACAACCCGCAGCGCTCAATCGCTGTTAAACACAGTTACGTTTGTTTCTAGGTAACTCTATGAAAAGGCTTCCGTGGACGACACTGTGGCCAGTTGTAATTTTCATGGTCAAGTCCCGATCTCGTTCGGAATTGACTGTACCTCCAGATATCAGATATGGTCATCCTCTACCGAAATAAGGATACCTACCGAAAATCAAATGATCGTGAATTAATACGAACAAACGAAACGTGCCGTAATTCATGAAATTTTGTTTCAGGTATAAAAATGCACCCAGCAAAAGACCACGAAGGCGTTCCTTTAAACCTTGCGGTCGCGCACCTCGGGATCATAGTGTTTCAGAACTACACCAAGATCAACACCTTCAGTTGGGCCAAGATACGGAAAATATCGTTCAAGAGGAAAAAGTTCCTTATCAAGCTACATCCTGAAGGTTACGTTAGTGTAAGTGCATTTATGGAACTACAATATTCGCTATACAGTGAAAAACTACTGCATAGTTGAATTTCAATTACCTATTTTGGGTTTTATTTTGGACATCGCTGACATCGATGAAGGAAATGTAAGCCTGAAATCGTCAACCCGTCTTCAGCTAGCACGATCAATGGTCGTGCTAGTCCTTTGCCCAACAGTAGGACAGTAATAGGCTGGCATTATTATTATTTTGGGTTGCAGTAAAATAGTCTCAACACGAAAGGCGCTATTAAATGCTCTTCCGGGGAAAAAAACCTATTTGACGACGTTATTCATCTCATAAAGCTTTTACTGAATCAATCTAGTAAAAGGTGTCTGATGGGATGACGAATTGAGAGATATGGAAGAAGAAGACATGCTGCGCCGACCCCAAATGAATTGGGATAAAGGCAAGAGAATGATGACGATGACGATGAATCAATCTAGCAAATATGATGGTTGTGGGGGAATTAAGACTTCTTGATAATAGATATTTTTATTTTACCTCAGGGTTACTACCGCGACGTAGTTGAATTCTTCTTCGACGGCCGCAACGAATGCAAGAACTTTTGGAAGAAGTGCGTCGAGAACCACGGGTTCTTCCGCTGTTCGAGTGTGCAGCGACAGCCGAGACACAGGACCAGGGTCATATCCAGAGGATCTTCGTTTAGGTGAGTGTGGCGACATGCGTACAGCCAAATGTGAACTAAACTGACATAATTATGCTGCTTCGCAATATTAAAGCACACACTGGGTATTTTAAATTTATAAAAACAAAAGTGAGACGTCGGGGGCGCCTGACAGATGTGAAACATAGAAATTATTATTAATACAAGTAATATGCTTAAAAAAAGTCAATATAAAAAACAAACACATAAAAGAAAATAAAAACAAAATGACTCGATTCACAAAAATAAAATCCTTATGCTGGGATCGTACTCGAAGTCACGAGATTGTAACCCAGCGCTGGGTCCCGAGACCAGCTGGTTTAAAAAAAAAATGCTGCTTCAATATGCTGATCGGTAATGTTCGAGATTGTTCGGGCCGAGTTGACACTTGACCAGTTGGCGACGCGTCGCCATGGCATGCGTCGCCACGCCATTTTTTGGTTTTACCCGCGCCTATAGATGTTTCACATCAAAGAAGTTTTTTTTCTTAATAATGTTTTTAGTCATTCGCTCTTAAAAACAGAACGTCTGGAAATCATAACGTTAACGTTGGGCAATAGCCCACTAGTCACAATAGCCGTCTGGCCGGAGAATTCACCCTTTTCTATCGAGGATGAAAAACCTTATTTCCTTAAAATGTCACTTACGGGACATCCATTCCGTGATTATTGTTTATTTTTGAGCTCCCGATACACGTTTCATCACGGTCTCTCAAATGAGATGCTAACCATGTTTCAGTCATATTCCCAAAAAACTAAACAAGTTAGTTAACTTTAATTAAATACGTTTGTCTGTTTTGAAACTTGTCAAAAACAAACTTATTTCCCTGTAGCGGTGCAACAACTTTTGACATGTACAATTGCCGTGAAAACTTCCCGAAACACGAAACCGACACAACTTTTCATGTCCTTAGGGTATTCAATGTTGTTCACTGTGCGCCCGACCGTTACATATATTCAGCGCTAGCTATATGTATCTATGCTTGATACAAATGGCTATAGGAGTGGGAGTGACCACGACTATACAAGGAAACAACCTCATCACGAAGCCGTCAACCAAGCATTCTTTACATCAAACTAAGTAACTTTACGCAAAAAATATTGCTGAGAACGACTTTTTTTTTATGGTGAAAAATCATGTTTTGTGGTAGAACTCAATGTAACGCACTCAAAACATTGTGCTGATAGATGGATTGAATAGTACGGGGGTTGTGGAGGTGTTTAAAGTAAAAATCTTACATTAAAAACTTGTATTTTAAAAAAAGCTTTCAAAACGTTGATAATTTGACCCCCAATATCTCCGTAACTAGAAGGTTCCCAGGTATGGTGTAGAACAAAAAAATGATCGCAATGACGGGGAGAACAAGTGCCTTTCGGCTTCGTTAAGAGGTTTTTTTACACCCTTTAGACGCAAACCGGCAATAAAAGTGAATAGTTCTATGCGAGTGGCGAGTTGCGTTTTTCGAACCTAAACGACGGAAATGAGGGTCGCTTTTATCGTATAGACAACTTAACTCTTTTGTCTGGCTCAAGCATATTCCGCCGCGCGTCGTCAAGTATGGCGACTCCCTAAATCTATCCGATATCGTCGTGTTTAAAACTTAAACATAAATATTCATCATCATCATCACCAGCCTATCATTAATAGGCTGGTGATGATGATGATCCCACTGCTGGGACACAGTCTCCTCTTAATGAGAGGGAATGGGCTATAATCCACCACGCGGGCCCAGTGCGGATTGGTAGATGTCATGCCTTTGAATTTTTTGGTTCTAGGACATGCCGGTTTCCTCACGATGTTTTCCTTCACCGTTTTGAGAGCAGCGGTGATGAAATAAATTACACAAAGTAATGCGCCTGTCTGGGTTCGAACCCACGTCAACGCAATCAACATTAATATTATTGCTCCAATTTTAATCATCTCCTTCTTTCTTTAGGTATAGCGGTAAAACCCAGAAACAAATCGTCGAGTACGTGCGAGACAACTACGTGAAGCGACAAACATTCCAGAGGTACGTTCATACTAAACACATTACTTACTGTGTACATAAGCTTAGCTATATTGGCCGATATTTACTCAAGTAGAATTAAAACTGACGTGGGATAAAAGCTACTAAGGATAAATTTCACCTATGAAATTGAACGCGATCAGCAGATCTAAACCACGTTCAAGAGATATCAGTGTGATGATTAATATGGATTATTGATACTCAGTCCTTGAACGCTGCATAAATGTGTTAATTTAATCGCACTCAGTTTCATTAGTGAATAAATTTTGCTCTAAAAGTGTAAAGAATCATTTTTATCTCGCGTCGAACCAAATATTGCATGTATAAAAAATAATATTATATCAGCTTAAGCCGCTATAGTTGAAAATAAATAGCTTTATTACTGTAACTGTTTATACCGCTAGGCGTAGCTAGACAACGCTTATACAGGGTGGTTGGTTAAAGGTGGGCAATACTTTAAGGGAGTGAAGTACTCATCAAAATGAACAACGGTTACTAACAAAAAAAAAAAATAAAAAAAAAAATGGTTGTTCTCTAGATTTTTTTACATAAATGTATGGAGCTGTTGATGTTTTTTTCGCGATATTATGGCCAAATTTTTACCATTATACCGACCAAAGTAAAGGAGGAGCTCGTGGCTAAATAAAACAGCCGCTCGGGTCGATCTTTAGGTTAAGCCGTGCTTGCCTAGGTTGGTCTGTGGATGGGTGACCACCCTTTAAATACCGAGTTTCCTTCGTGCCTCGGAAAGCACGTTAAGCAGTTGGTCCCGGCTGTCATTTGTAGAGGTCCCGGCTGTCTTTTACAGTCGTTACAGGTAGTCAGAGGCCCAAATAGTCAGACAACCAGTCTTACCAAGGGGGGGGGGGGGTCAGATAAGCAATCGCTCCATGTAAAATACTGGTATTCAGCTGCATCCGGTTAGACTGGATGCCGACCTCAACATAGTTGTTAAAAGGCTAGGCAGATGACCGACCATAGTAAAATTTGATAATTTTCATGAGTACAACACGCTTATAAAATATTTCCCATGTTTAACAAATCACTCAGTAGATGTAACATAGTTTGTTTCCATACAAACCAAGGTTTAGGTAGGATGTACGGGAATTCTAACATAAGTTAATACTAGCCTAAGTGTTTCCTAAAGGTGAGTGGTTGGCATGGGCTGGGAGACACACGAGCTTTTGGTTTTGTCTTGTGGGCGTTTGTGTGACAAGAGAAGCGACTCGTAACGAACAGATGCATGACGTAAACAACAGTCCCTCGATCTATAACGATTGGTTAGCGTGAGGCTTCGATAGTTTTGTATTAATCGATGGTGATTACTCACTCTGTTCACGAAAGATTGCACGACATTTTGCACGATGTGTGCAAAATTAAATTAAGAACATATGTTTTCGATTTATGTAGGAAACTTACTTGGGTTTATTTTAAACGAATAATTTTTAAAACGTAAATCATTATCATTACTATGTTGAAATAACGTTCATTAGTTCACGAAAAATAAAAATAGTTCACGTGAAACAAAAAGAGGTGTCGTGGAAATATTACACGATGTGATCGATTTTTATTTTTATTTTTACAATAAAATGAGTAATTGTGATGAATTTTATAAAAATAACTAACTGTAAACCTAAGTAAGTTTACCTAAATGCAGCGAAATAATATTTTCAACGTTTAATTTTGCACACTTTGTGCTAGGTGTCGTGCAATCTGTCAAATCGTAAACAGAGCATAGCATATACTCGAGCATGCGCTGTATCCGTTGAAATTTCCGCTTCTTCTAAACGAGTGCGGTGTAGTGGCGAGTGCGTTGCGTTGCGACGGCACTGACAATCGGTCGGAGGATGGTGTTGTCGTATCACGTAGGGTTTGTCTATGATGGGTCTGCGCTCCGATTGGTTCATTTAAACGTCGCGTAAAACCAAACCTAGACTTCGAAACTTAAAATGATCTCACTCTGCGGTCTCAATACAGTTAGCCGGACACTAGAATTTAGTTGGTCAAGCTTGCTTTACGCACTAGGACCGCAGGCCCGTCGCGGCGCGACGCGTATCGTAAGGGCACAGATTACATACTGTACAGATGCTCGACTTCCTACATTCTACCACGTACGATCATATGCGCAACGCACGTTTAAAAGTCCAAACGGTACAATGGCTTCTTTGACGATGTCCAGTATCTGCTAACGGCCATCTTGCACGTGCGATTTCGACAATCGTCTTTCAGATTTGCACCGTATGGCATGATGCTACTCATCTCCCTCACAAGCCTTGGATTATGTTATAAAGTATGATTTAAGTTAGACCGTGGCGGGTGCGAGCTGTGCCACGAACGAGGCGCAGACGAGGCACGGAGGCAAAACTTCACGAACATTTCATAATGAAGTAGTTTATGCACACCGTGTGGTGTATGAGTATGCCGTGTATGAGACTTGGTCCCTACTCCCTACACATCGAGCAGACGCAGACTCGTCTTGTGACTGTGACGGTCTATAAAATAATTCATCTCAACGAGTATCTTGGCCAAGGTCTGATGACGAATATAGAAAGTCGAGTATATGTCTTCGGGAAATATCTGTGGGCTTATTAGCAGCATTAGACAGTCAATAAACACGTGTTAGTGGAGGTAGGCGGTAAAGCTCGGTGCACAGATATTTCGTCCACGTATGTGATCTGTGGTAAGGGCGGCCACACACTCGGGTATCGGGTACAGTGCGAAACCAAAAGCTGGTGTCTCGTCACCATCCTCTGCCCGACTGTCGGCAGGTCGGGCTCGTTCCGCGCGTCGCGCTCCGTGTGCGGCTCGCGCGGCAACGTGGCGCCCGCGCCCGCGCCGCTCAACCAGAGCCTCTCCGCGCACCCGCTGCTGCCGCTGCCGCCCGGCTCCGACGGTACGTACGAACCTAGGGTATCAGAACGTAGAGCGCGTCATGCTTCTTTTGGCGCGAAATAACGACGCCATCTTGTTTTTTCAAAACAATTTCAATTGCATCCTGACATTGTCATTTAAACGCCAAAAGAACTATGGTGCACAAAAACATGGGTAACGATGTGTTTTATAAATGTTTTGTGTTTTATTTTGTGATTTTTGTTCCCAATTTTAGTTTAAACCTGTATTCAATTAGTTCTCTGTTTCTATCGTCCGTTTTCGTCCAGTTTTAGGTCTTTTTTTGGTTCAGTCGTTGAATTACCAACCTTCCAAATCGTTCGTCGCGTGTTAATCTATCCTGCTTACATATTCTGCGTTACTAAATAGCGGCGTGTATTGCAGCGATTTCCCTGGAGTGGGACAAGCAACCTCACTACCTGGAGGCTTCTCTGATGATGAAGGGCTACAGTGCGGAGGAGGCGCGCGCGGCGGCGGAGCGGGCGCGCCGCCCGGCGGCCGCGACTCGCCCGCCGCTCGTAGCTACCGCCTATGCCAGCACGAGAGACAAGGTAATGTCATGTGTACACTGACTGATCAGTACTCGCGCCAAGTGCGAGGCAAGCACACAAGCCGTGATGGGAGTCGCCTCTTGCAAAAAATACAAAGCTGGATGTGTCATCCACATCGATCCAGCGGCTTATGAATAACGCCTAAGAGTGAAAGAAACTGCGTCCAAAAAAATACATAAATATGCATTAGGTACATTTTCTTTCTAAATAAGAATTAGTACAAACTTTTTTGCGCCTACTAGATTTGTTGCAACACCAGAATAAGCCTGGAATGAATTATACTGTTAATAACAGACTTGATTCTAAAGATAAGCACAGACGAAGCTTAAAATAATCATATTCTGTTTCTCGACGCTTTTATTTCAACTTCACATAGATTTGTATTTGTTTCTTTCAGCTTTCAAAACTGTACAGCAATCAAATCGTAAGGGCCCAATACAAATTGGTTGTTTTTATTTTAGAATGTTTCTAAAATGTTTGATGGATCATCTCTAACCTTCTTTGTTGTCTTATCGTCTCGTCATCTTGTCTATTTTGGTTACATACATTCATTACATAGTACCATTACTGCTAGACTAGATAGTTAAAATAAGAACAAGTCTGTACCTAAATGTACTATCGAGGACACTCCCGCCTGATCACAACTAAGCTAATTTTTGCTTGCACTTACAACATTTGTATAGAAATAATGAATGAAAAGATACCGATCGGCCAAGCGCACTGACAACGCACGCCCAACGAGAGTTATTGTTATTTTGCGCGCCAAAGTTGACGCTTTCTAATAGGCCTAAACTTAAGGGGGCGTGACTCGGCGCCTCCGCTTGATATTAGGGAAAAATAAAATTAACTGATCAGACGGAAAAGACCACGACTGTACAGTTTTGTAATACTTTTTAAATAAATTATTCAATTCTATTCTAACTGGAACGAAAATGGTTCTAGAAATATGTTTTACACAATATCGATACAGAAGTGTGAATCGAATTTTGATTCAAATTGCGTCCCATCACTAAAATAAGCTTTTATCATTTGTTTTTGCACATGTGTCCCGCAATCCGTCCGATAGAGTATCGGTAAAAAAAATACTCTTTGTGCATAAAGTAAAATGATTATAATTGTGTAACCGAACTAGACAAAACAGGCATGGTTCAGGATTCATGGCTCGTCTTACTCTCTACAACACTACTACTCACATTTTGTCGGATCACTTATTTACGGTAAAAACATATTTTGCTAATTTCTTATCTAGGTGTTTTTTATTCTTCTGTCTATTAGTACATCGAAGAAGCATATAAATACAAGACTTGATGTTAATTTACCCTTTTCCTTAATAATAACTCTACGTCACTATACCGTTAAAATTTTATTCTATAAATTAGAAGATTTATGTTACGTATTTTAGAACATAACACCATTTCCAATATGTTTGTGGGTGGAGGGTATCAAATGCAAGTTTTAATGCACAAATCTGGTCATCTCGCACACTTTCCGTAACGCACTTACGGCACGGGGCTCCATTTGTATGTAACCTGCCTACTGTTACGACTGGCCTCGTAAATAATAGCGTTCCGTTTGACAGGCTCCCGAGCTAGTGACCCATGCCGAGGTCAATCATCATCCTATGGAGGATTCGCCTCTGCCTCATCGGACGACGACACCATTGGTTTGTATATTTTCTAATGACCGTTGTTATGTTCTCAAGTAAATCAAAATGTAACCGTTCGCCGTGTATCGTGCAGGTTTCTCCGGAGAGTACATGGAGCCAGGCGAGCTTGCCGCGTGTGCGTGGGCTCGGCCGCGCGCCCACTCCGCCGCCGCGTGCGCGCCCAGGTCAGAGCCCCCCCGCCTCGCCCCCCCCGCCCCGCTCCCCGCGCACCGCGCGACCTGCACCGCCCCTCGCCGCCGAGCTCCCCTCTAGCGGTTACCCGGACTTCGTGCTCGCGAAACATTCCTCGAGCTTTAAGAAGTCCTCCGAGCGGCTCGAGTACGAGCTGTCGCAGAGCAACATCTACTCCGCCTGCCCCTCCACGCGCTCGTCGCGCTCGGGCGGCTCGCTGCGCATCGAGGAGGACGACGAGTCGCCCGAGCGCGCAGGACGGGCCCGCATCACGTGGCGGCGCAGTGCGTCGTGCCGCAACCTGCGCGACTACAGCTTCGACGAGGCCGGCCGCGCCAAGCGTCGGCGCGACGCGCGCTCGCTGCTGGCGTCGCTGGACACGCTGCAGCGGCTGGACTCGCCCGTGTCGCGCTACGACGAGGCTCGCACGCGCGCTTTCGTGTTCGGCGAGCGCGGCTCCGTGGAGTCGGCCGGCTTGCTGCTGGGCCGCGCCTATTCCTCTTCGTTTCCAGGTGCCATCGGCGAGGTCTGCGATCGGCGAGATCTGCAGTCGTTCGCGCGCACGGGCTCGCAGGACGACCTGTCGCACGATAGTTACGAGGTTATCGAGCGCTCCGACGACGAGTCGGAGACGCGACGCTACGCGCGCGTCGCGCCCGTCGGACGCCGCAGCACGGTGCGCACGCGCTCGTGCTCGCTGGACTCAGGTAACGACCTGCCGTCAGACGACGACCGCTCGCTGTCGCACCTGTCGGAGAGCGACGACCACGAGGGCGCGCCCGACGAGGTGGTGTGCCACTACCGCAGCAACAACGACATCCAGCTGGACCCCTTCCTGGTCGATGACCCGCGAGTCCTACCACGTGAGAAACTCTCTGTGCGCTCCGATGGGAATTTCTATAAGGAAATTAAACGTGCACTCGGCTCGCGAACGTCTAGTCAGGAGTCGAAGAGTGATATTTATGATTCTAAAATATCCAAGAGTAGTGCTGAATCTAGCAAAAAGTCACGGGACAGCGTTTATCATACGGACAGTAAGAAATCTCGCGAGACTCTCAAAAGCAAAAGCTCCGATAGGTCCGGCTCGCGAACTTCTAGCCAGGACTCCAAATCTGACTATTACGATTGTAAAAAGAATTTGTATGAGCCTGATGAAATTAGCATGAGGCGACGTAGTATTACTAGTATACAGAACGCTTACATAGACCCGTTCGAGCCCATTTCACCCTCGTCTAGTCCCGACTCGACCAAAGATTTCTTCGATACTCAAGCGACTTTTATTAGTATGGAACAGCCGGAGTATCGGGAGAAATCGCTGTTTGACAAGTCTCACGAAGATTTGATCGCCAATTTAGCGAATTCTCCCAATTACTATCTATCTACTCCGTACTCGACTTTTCCTAGCAATAGCAAGCATGTCAAGGAGCCTAGCCCATTGCATTCTGCCAGTTTACAAAATGTTGAATTAGATCAATTTTCTGGTCAGTTCGAATCGGATTCGAGTCCTCCGAAGAAATGTGACGAGTTATCAACAGAGGAGGAGGACATTGTCCCTAATACTACTCACATTTGGCCGGAAAAGATAGTCGGTCTCGATACCGAAATCGACGGTACAAGGGCTGCGAAAATACACAGTTACCAGCGCCGTCGCTCTTCAGATACGGTATTCAGTTTCGATAAAGAGAAGATAGAATCGTTAACGCGGTCGACTAGCAAAGAGAACGCACCATCGCATCTCATGAAAGATTCTTCGAATGAGTCTGATGTCAATGTGCGAGTCCTGCCAGCCATGGACAGCATTGAGTATGCTAAGAACAAAGCTAAGCAAAACGCTATCCAGTCTGGTACGGTTTCTATTCTCCAGTCAGAATTTGATAAGCGCGGCAAAGTCCACACTCATATAATTCGGAAAGAGAACTTAAAGGAAGAATTAATGGCAAAGACTCACTTCGACGAATATAATCCTAAGCTGATCCTTGAGACTAGTTCAAGCAGCCGATTGGCTGACACTACGGTTCCGTACACTCATCCGACTGTAGAACGAACTAAGAGTGATCCAAACAGCTTAGCTAATAGACCTCGCTTCAGCAGTGTTAATTCTCGCAGACATGTGTTAATGCACCAGAAATCTATTGACTTAACTCCAGCAGAATCTAGCGATGAAGATTATATTTTCCGTCAAATACCCAGCGCTCCGCCAATCGCGACTAAGCGTTCGCATTTCGAACTGCCCTCAAGGCTGCCCGATCATATTCGTCCTCAATTCGATCTGCCTAAGAACTATTTTAAAGAGTTCGACGCGTTCAAAGCAGGTTTCAAAGATAATAAGAAGGTTGTCGATGATGGTTATGACATTCCTTATGTATTACATAAGCGACATGTTATGAATGGAACTGCTCCATCTCCTCATGACGATCAACGACAGCCTCCAGATATCGTGATGCTTCCGCCACAAAATGGCCGCCATGTAGTCAGTGCTCACCCAAGGTGCAAGTATCATGATCATCCTAAGTCGCCACGTTCGCCCAAATCGCCGAAATCTCCTAAATCACCAAAATCGCCTAAATCACCAAAATCGCCAAAGTCACCGAAATCGCCTAAGTCTCCTAAATCGCCACGTAACAGTATACAAGTTGAACACACTTCAAAGTTCCTCGAGGTTGAGAATCGAGACTTCTTGTTCACACAAAATATCGATCTATCTAAAGTAGACCCAGTGACTCTAGAAGTGGACAAAAGTGGTCAACTGCAACATTTGCCGAGTCCAAAGAGGGACATTACTAAAAACTTAGATCCTGTTCTACTTGAGACGCTCAATAATAAACTGAGCCAGATAGAAAGTGATTCTGCGACCAGTTCTAAAACTGACAGTATCCGACAAGAGACCATGTACCCTTGCGAAATAAAGTTCACTATTAACGGCCGTAACGTGCAACAACCACCTATTTGCAAAGAACCAAAGCCTTTGACCGCTGCGGAGAAATTACGAGCCGACATCAAATCGAAGTCAGAAAAGCTACCGTCGAAAAGAGGCCAAAAAGCTAGAGGTACCGGAAAGAAAGGTCCAGGAAGTAAAATTAAAGGGAAAAGTAATAACAAGATTAGGATTACTTCTTTCTCGTCGGATGATGAAAGCGTTGATTCTGATGATGTTTTCGGTACCACGGAAGCTGCACCGAAACTTGAGTTTTCACCTCCTCAGTCTCGTAAAGATTTGGAACCAATACTGCAGTTGGAATATGATAAGATTACCTCTGGGGCTTGGCACAGAGGGCAAACCATGAGTTCTACGGAAATCGAAGGCTCTCCGCCACAATGTAGGAAACTGGCCGAGTTAGAAGCTAAATACAACCCTCAAGTTCTAGACAGCATGAGTGGTAACGCTACAGAATTACGCCGCATTTCGGAACGTTCGATTTCAATCCCAAGTTCAGAGGATGATGTCGCTATAAAATTATCCGAGACAAAACAATCGAGTAAGGAAAGTTCGCCTTGGGAGTACAACGAAAATATTCCCTCGCCAATTCTGGAAAGTATTGAGTTCCTCAAGTCTGACGATGAACACTTAGCTGATATGGAAATTCAGAAAGTGACAGGTATTCCTTCTGAAGATAAAGTTGAAACTACGGATGAGAAAAAGGAAACGTCCACACTTGGTGTGAAGAAAAGTCTTAGGGATGAGCTTATATCACCTATGTTGCGTAAACCTGGTGGTACTCCAATACTGTTTGCTCATGCTAGATTAAATCTCTCTGAAGGGTCTGTATTCTCTCTCCAGCGTCAGAAAGCGACCTTAGACTCACCAACCGCTAGTCGCAGAGCTAAGAGCTTGGACACGCCAGTAATACAGTTACATAGACTCCCGCCTATGAACGCCTTCTCTTCAAAAGACGATACGGTTGAAGATATCAATGAAGAAGGTGTAATACTGGAGGAAAAACCTTTGATTGACGATAAAGGAAAACCAACTGTTCCTAAGAAAGACACTATTGACAAAATTGACGAAGTCGAGGAAGAACATCCAGATCACGAAGAGCTAAAGTCCGTTGTTATAGATAACGAAGAGATGCAGCTTTTAAATGACTTGGTTGAACATAGTAAACCGCGATCATTCAAGCTCAGATATGACCGGATTAAGCTAAAGTCTCAAGCTGCACGTTCACCACTAAGCCGATCGCCGCTATCTCGCTCACCACTTTCAAAGTCACCGTCACGATCGCCTACTTCTTCACTGAACTCGCCTAGAGGCAGCATCCGGAAGCTATCAGATCTAAGTGAAGACCAAATAGTGCCTGACATTGAAAGAATCAAACGTAAAGAAAAGAAGAAGCTAACTCTGAAACCTAAAGCTGATGAAAAACTGAAGCTAAGTAGCAAACTCAACAAAGGTGGTTCTCTAGACACGAATGCCACTAAAATAAAAGCGTTACAAACTCAAAAGTCCTTGCCGTCGTCTCTAAAAGAGCGTCCGGACTTCTTAACAGTACCTCCACTTGATATGGCCAGAGCCAAGAGCCAGGAGCTAGAACAAACAGCTAAAAAAATTGCCAAAGAAAAATCTAAATCGTTGGAAAAGATGGACGTAAGACGTGGCAGTAGTAAGGAGAGAACCAAGTCTCAAGAAGATAGCGATACAGAAATCGCTAAACGTAAAGAGAAGCAACAGATGTTGTTTGAAGCTGCTTTAAAACAAACAAAGACTTTGATTAGTCCAGTTAAAGACACAATGCCACCATTCCCACCACCAGAAGATAAAATCGTTGTCAAAACTGAAGGAGACAAGATAATTATTGAGACCAAGATAAATAGCAAGGTAGAAGACCACGTCTTTATCGCCAAATCTCCGAAAAAATTAGATAACAAGTTAACTGGGAAAATCAGTAGGAGTTTTGAAGACCAAAAGACACCGAAAACGCCCAATAAAATGAACAAGAGCATGGATGATAAATCGAGCCCATCAATTGAGGATAAGTTTGATGATTTGGCATCTTTACAAAAATCACCCAAGACTTTGTCCAAAAAACAAGAAATCAAGCAACAGATAGAAGGCAAAGTTGTTTATCAAAAAATAAGTCCTGAAGCCAAATCCAAGAGTTTAGATAGGAAGGTAGAAATCCATTTGGATTCTAAAGCAAAATCGAAGAGTCTGGACCGTAATTACGTGACTCCCGCGTCGATGCTGCCAGAGAATGAAAAACATTTCAAACAAGAAGTGGTCAAAGTAGACGTTCATCCAACTGTTGTTGAAGAACCAGAAATATTACCTAAGGACGAAAAAGAAACAAAGGAAACATCACCTCCAAACAGTTACAAAGACAAAACTGAAGATGACTCTTCCATGGAATGGATGACCAGCTCTCAACACACAATCATTGAAAACGACACACAAACAGTAATCATGGAACGTCGTAAAATGGATATCTACAACAAGCAAAGACAAAATGAACTTCAAGAAAGTAAGAGTAATCAGGACGTCCACTCGTTGGTGACTTCTGAACGAAAATCAGAAGTGACTCGTTTGACCAGCGAGGAAGAATCTTTGACTGAAGTTAGTGATTTGAAAGTATCTGACGAAAGCAACATGCTCGGACTATCTTTGCCATATATCGATGCTGACAGTTCATCAGATCAAGAACAGAAGAAAACCAAGATCCCTCGCGGTATGAGCGATGATTCTGGCTCATGGGTCACTGTCGATTACGAAGAGACTACATTAGACACTGAACTGCCTCTTTCCGATGCTAGTAGCAAAACCCGTGGAAGGAGAACCTTGGACCCTCAAGGAACATTTGACGAATCGTCGGCAAGCTTGATGGAGTTTTTGAAACAAGAATCCATATCACAAGTCATGTCCGATAGCGAAACTGAACGTGGTTCAAAAATGTCCCGTGAACCTCCTAAGAACATAGACTTGTCCATGAAATGGAAAAATAAGAACAAGATTATCGTAACACCGCCTCAAGAAAACAGTCCCACGATTGAGAGTATACCGTTTATTGATTCCAGTACTTCGAAGTCTAACAAGTCTGAAGGGGAACACACCGGTAGTTCTGGCAGTGATAAATCTCCGACAGAAATGAAACCAGAACAGAGAACTTTATTGACAGCTAAGTCAAGACGCAGTGAACTGTTGAAGTTGAGCGCGGAACGTTCTCGAAGTTCCGAATCCACTTCGTGGACTAGTATTGAGAAAGATGCCAGTCCATCAAGTCACATCAAAGGTAGCTCCATTGACGACGAGTCTAGTGTTAGTTGTTCGATCGCTAGACCTCTGGGTATTTCGCAGGATATTGAAAAGTTGAATAAAAAAGATCGTGAATGTTTGGAAGAATTGAAAATGGCGATGGAATATGGAGAAGAACACTTGCTGTCTCAACATACATTGTCTAGTGACCACTCAAAATCGAATTCGAAGTCACCATCACCAATACCAGAAATTACTCGTATCGAAAGTCCTAGGAGTCCGTCAAAATACGGTGCTAGAAAGTCTCCTACTCCGACTTTAGAAAAGCAGGGTCAGGTGGATTCTCAGAAAGCTCCCACCGACTCTGAATCCAGTTCAGCATCCGAGAGTATTGATAGAACTGTTGAACAGTTATCACGGCCAACTGTTAAAAAGACTGGTCTTGAAAAAATAGGCAAGGCCGTTATAGAAGAATCTGAATCCAGTCAATCAGCTGCCTCTAAAGCTTCTGATATAGCAAAAGAACTGAAAAATACAGTAAAAAAGACTAAAATCGCTATTACTATATCTCAAGAGGACCAAAACACCACTATTGATTTCGATGATGATGGCAATGTTATTACGTCTTCATTTGAAAGGGGTGATATCATGAAAAAGAGGGCTCTCAAGGATCATGAAAAGAGTTCGTCTAAATCTAGTGTAGATACTACGACCACGACGACTCCTTCTAAAGGGTCCCTGAGTGTTGATGACTCTTCGTCTCGTAGAAAGGGTCGTCTTCTTGACGACCAGAAAAGCTCATCCAAATCTAGTATGGATTCTCGCGGATCTCTTAGCGTTGAATCGCGCGGGTCATTCGAGACCACCGAATCAACTTCTGGGTCTCTTGGTGAGGCTTACCGCCGCGGCGAAGAGTTAAAACCAACATGGAGACCCTTCTTTGGTGCTTCTGGCAGCGAAAATAGCACGAGCATTGAAGAAGCTTGGATACCACAAGACCACGAAGGCTACGAAAACTTGGCCATCAACAAGGAAGTTTTTGAGTACAATAACCAGAGGTTGTTAGATGACTTCCAAACGTTCTCGAAGAATCCTCCTCTATCTGCTAACACATCTAAAGATTCAACTGATGCAGACTTCACAGATGATCTGAACGATTTTCCGGTCAATTTCTTATATCCAGCTACTTCATCAAGCGGTGGTGGTACTTCGGATGTAGTTATAGGTTACGGGCAAACATTCGGCCGTACTTTGTCACGCATATCAGAACGCAGCACTGCGTCTGAGAAGACCAGCGCTGACGAAGATTCTACGAAAGCTTGTTCTCGGTCAGAGAGTATTAATGAGGAGTCGCTTAACTCCAGTGATCATCAAGCTAGTCTTAGCTCTGATCCGCCTAGCAACGCCAACGTCGCTTACATATCAGACGCAGATAGACGCACTTCAGCCGAGATGCCCGACATACCAATAGATCAAGCTAAAATAAGTGAAATGTACGAATCTAAACGAGACATGGAGAAAGCTAGCAGGGCTTTTGATGCGTTAGATGCTAAAAAGGGTAGTCCAGGTAAGCAAGGATCACTTACTCCTGTGCCAGCATCGAAAGCATCTTCTGCCAGTGAGAGTCAAGAGTCCGATGATTGGCCATTACCGGAGTTGCCACCACAAGCAGCGAGCAGGCCAGCTAACTTAGACGAAATTGGTAGAAAAGAGTCTAGTGATTTTGACCAATGGCCGTCACTCCCATCTAGCTTATTAGAGACACCTATCGTAGAAAAAGTCCACATCTACTACATGAGTAATGAGCCAGAAATACCCACTAAAGTGACTTTACAATCGGAGAGTTCAAAAGATCATTTAGCAGGATCAGATGATGACAGTGACACATTGAACAACGACGATGAATTGGAGAAGGATATACCAGAGTCGAAGTCAGAACAGTCTGCTGAACGAAGCGAAGAAACTTCTCCGAAAAATGCCAAACCCATCCCTTATGATCAATCAGGCTATATGGTAGAACCGTTGGAGAAACATGATGAGTACACCTGTCATAAAAACGTAGTACCTAACTACGACAAGTCGTGTCTCAGTGGTACGATCAGCAAGGCAACTTGTCTTATGGGCGATGTAGGGTCCTGCTGCTCACGTTCAGAACATAAGTCTTTCAACATCAAAAACAATTTGGAAGATAAAGTTATAATAAATCAGCCTCAAAAGTCTCCTACCAACCACAGTCCGATATACGAGGATGATCACTTGTACGCTGATGACGTTTTTGGTGGAGATAGCAAGTCTCTCTCCCCAGATTTCGATAAAGGGTTTTCTCAACTAGGCACGCAGAAGTATTCGTTCGGTTCGAATAATTCTGATACGTCTATCGATGATCTTCTGTCACAGACGAATGCCGAAGACACTGTTCGTGCAGTTACAAAACTAAGTACAGGAAGTGCTGGCACTTGTAAGAGATGCAGTCACAGTAGCCACTCAGAGGAAGAAACCAGTTCTTTTGGGACCGATTTGGACGGTACAGTCAAAATAGGACTGCCTCAAAAGAAATGCACACACAGCTCGCATTCTGAGGACACGTCAATTTGTCTCAGTATCTCTGAATGGTCCACTGGTACGAACACGGTACGCCAGTACGGTAATCTATCGGCTTCTGAAAGCGGTTCAGTGCCTAAAAGTGACAAGTCTGATAAAGCGTCGAAGGTGTACTCATCATCGCATGGGAGTAAGAAAAGCGAACAGAAACTGAAACTGGGGTCTCACGCAGAAATGAGCTCTAAAAGCAGCAGTCTCGATAAGAGCTCGGAGATCATAAAGTATGACAAATTGTGTAGTTCCGATACTACTATTTCGAGGAAAGGTATGGACAGTAGTTCTGGTACAAAGAGCGATAGTACCTTAACTCTAGCTCAGTCTATATCGGACTGGTCTGCCAGTACCAGCCATACCCTCGTGGCTACAGCGCGAGATGATCAAGCAGATGCGGATAATACGAAATCCGATGACACAATAGTGAAAGATATTCATATCGATGAAAAACCTGATACAGAGATTATCATCACAAAAGTGTCGTCTCCTACAAAAGAAATTGAAGAAGCCAAAGAACCAGTACTCAGATTGACCGCATCATATACTGGAAAAACAGATAAATCGTCATCTATAAGTTACAGCGATAAATCTGATAAATCGAGCTCCAGCTCTTTAAGTAGTTTACAGAAACATGCGAACGGGGTACTGAGATTCGACAACAAACAAGGTTTTTCCGCACAAGATCCCCACGAACGCTATCCAAAAGCCCCACCAAAAAGTTTAAGCTACGAGGAAGAAACACACAGATACTCGAAGCCTACCATGCGATGCGCGAGTGAAGATAGCGGGTTTAAACCTTACTTTGTAAGCGAACAGCCAGAGCTAGATATAGACATGCCATCTCAACTGTACAGTCAGGAAGAAAAACACAGCGAACGCTACCAAAGCCAAGAATTTTCTAACATCATGCGTGAAGAAGGGCCTGGCAGTAGTAAGTTCATAAGGTCCGATTACAAGCCGTTGGCTAAACACGCAAGTTACGATGATAAGACACTGTCGAAGAATCAGATAAAGGAGTATAAAACTAATCAGCAGTATCGCAGCAAGCCCAAAAGCTGGTCTTTCCACGAGCATTATCTCGCTTCCTCCGATTTGCCTATCATCGCAGTCCCTGAAATACCTTCTGTGCACAGGGAGCTATCGGAGAAGAGATCTGCTGAAAGGTCGGGCAAGACTCCTTTATCTCGATGCTCGCCGTATTACTCTAGCAGTTTAAGCTCCGAATCTCCCCCGATACAACCATTGAAGGCGCCAGTAAAGAAGTCTCTTCTCGTTCGAAATATTTCACTGAAGAGTCCCCCAAGTGGCAATGACACTGATAGCTCATTGGATGTCATACGTGATCCTCGAGAGCGGATGAAGACGTTCAGGCGCAAGAAACAAGTGACAAGCGCACGCAAGAGACAGGAGAGAATACAAGATGTGTTAGAGGAAGATTCGACCAAGAGCCAATGCTCTTCCGAAAGCGACATGCTCGGTGGCAAATATCTGGCCGTCGAAGAATCTCTACGTCGAATGGAAAGCTCGGAATGCTCCGATAGCTATGTCCCTGAAGTAGAATCAGGATCCTCAGAAATGTCAAAGGGTGATTCTAAACATTACGACATACAGGAAGCTAGCTATTCCGAGGACGAGGGACAAGAGGAATATGCCAAGTATAAAAGTGCCAATTATGAAGCACAACAATTCCCGATCAATATAGCTCCAATGCAGTTCCAAGGATTCGGTTCTTCTGCTGATGAGGATGAAATGGGTTTCCCGCGGTTTGATAGACTCGGTCGTTTGCGTCATCCTTATCTTGATTCTCAGGAGCCTCCTTACGTTTCAGAAGACAGTCCTCCAAGGATTTCTTACTCAAATAAGAGTAGTCGCCAGTCTTCACTCAAGAAGTCTAAGTCAACTACAGTATACCGTCAGGCTGACGATCCGTCTCTAGGCGAGCCATCTGGCCAGCACCAACAAGTGTTCTATGAAGAACAAAGTGACAGAGATGACTCAGATGACTACGCTTACCCGATCGATACTATAAAGCGGGCTCCTAAAATGCCCAAGTCTGGCAGCTACTTGTTCGAGCGCGGGGAGTCAGTAGCTTACTCTGATACGGATCTGCCTCAAGATAAAGATGAATACGAGGAGTATAGAGGCAGCCCCTATCCAGAACATTACGAAGAAGTGGTGATGTTCCAGACACAGGAATGTTACCCGCAATACGAGCACGAGCACGATCTCGATCAGAACAGGGATGGGAATCAAGAACATTACTCTCGAGATCTCGACCAACGTTTCAGTCTGAATAATGTAGAAAGATTCTATTCTAGTCACTACGTCGACTCTCAAGCTTCTAGCGATAGCCCTGAGCAGAAGTTTGACGTGTCCACGCTGCCCCCGCCTCTTTGCTCCGATGACGAGAATGATTAAACGGACATGTAGTTTGCGGTGCAATTTCATTATTATATTTAGTTTGGTCGTTGTCACCCCTCGCCTCGTCGGCTGAACGTTCACTATTCGGTTTGCGAGCGTGCCGGCCGATAAGCGTTTCGAAATTTAAAATCAAATTAATGCAATTATTGTTATATGAAATTAGGGTACTCATTATATTGAATATTTACATTGTCACTTTAAATATTTAGCAAAATAATGAATTAAAAAAAATATCTAGTGCCATTCCTGGATAGCGCGACCCTTTTGACTATCGTGTGAACGAGGACTCATACCTATAGCTTGTTAAGTACTTAGGTGTAGTTATATGTGTATTGATCTAAATTATACATTTTCTGAAGTCTTACGGAATACTGATCAATATAACGATGACTTGAATATAAACTGTCCTTATACTCGTTACGTTATAGTTTGTTTAGACCCTAGAGCTATAGCTTCGAGGAAATGCAATACAGGTATAATAAAAACGTAGTGCCAAATTCTTCTAGTCGTATATTTTAGTGTTTTCAACCTTTATAAAAGTTATATTCGTTGATAAAAAATATCCTGAAAATAGTATTATTATTGTAAAGGCTGTGATTTACTTTGTGTGGTGATGAGATCCAAGATCTGAGTTGTTCTGTTTAGGCGTTTACTGCTCAAGCGATCGATCTATTGTTCACGCACTTAGCAAGTTGTTTATTAATCTTAGTTTTATAGTCTAAAGTTAATTTACTTTGTCCATGACACTACACTAGTTACAACATGGGATCTGCATTCGTGCCAAATCTGCTCAATTTTTTCCAATACTTTATTATGATATAATTTATTGTAACGTTTTTTAAAAATGAATTTTCGGAATCTTAAATAATATGTTATAGTTGAAATAGATATGGAGTAACAAGATTACGTGTTGTGTGTGTGTTGTATAGCGCTGTTTAATTAACTATCATCGAAGTTAATAACTGCGAAGTAAGATCTTCCGTAGAAAATTATTTTTGACTAAACGCAACAACAACAAAAAAGTTTTTTCGCTTCATCATAAATATTATTTTCCAATATTGTGTTATAGCGCTTTATGCAGTAGCTGGTTCGTTCAAAGATGTCTTATGACGCAAATATATTTTGAAATTAAATCCTTTTGTAATATACCGAGGGATTTATTGATGGAAATGAAGAAAATATATTTCGCTTCAGGATGTAGTACTCAGGCAAATTAATGTTAACAATTAAAACTAAATGAAAGCATAGTGAATAAGCAAGAAATATAAACCTCTTTTAAGTATATAACACAGAAGTTCTATTACGTTTCAATTTACATAAACATGCGACTTTTATACAAATAGTACTGGCAACATTTTTATTCATACCCACACTATTCAAATTAGTAAAAGTACTGTCTCAGTTATATTGCTGCGGAATCAAAAACTAAAACTCGAGACTGCTTTCTAAGTTAAAATACTCATTTGCAAATAATACAAGCACATTTCCATCTGCAGTTAATTAAAAATACTTAGATAGGAATAAATTTATCGAAAAACTAGACGAATTGTGTGTCGGTGTAGATGTCAGAAGATTCTTTTGAAAACTTAGAGATAGGTAAGTCGTGTAATGAGTGGAGTATATTGAAAATTAAATATAGTAATACTCACTTATGTATGATTTGTTGAAGTATTGAATGTTCTAGAGATTATATTGGTTGCATGCCGTGATATTGGTTCTCCTGTTGAGTTTATGCAGGTGATCTAACAAGTCGTCCTGAATAAGGTGTAAAGTGGTTGGAGTGTGGCTTTAGGGGCGCAGAAAAATTTAGCCAAAAAAGTGTTATTTTCGCAAATCGTTTATTTTGTCGATTCTATCGTATAAAACACCTAAATATAAGGCTAAAAGTGTCTTGGTGTTTTTTGTCTCCGACTAACCGTTTGACGTAAAAACGATGTCGAAGGGATCCATAGGTTAGGTTAGGTTAGAACTGTGACCAACTACGCGCGAGCCGAGCGAACGAAGCGAGCGGTGCCGCGGCAGGTAATTGGTCGCGAAATTTTCAAAGTCTTTTTTTTTTAGTGCCCCTAAGACGACCCACTGACCTGTAAAGTCATAAATAAACGAGATTTCACATAATCAAAGTGCAAGCGAGAGCAGCGGTGGCCCAGTGGTGGCGGCCCCGACTTAAGTAAGTCGTGGGTTCGAACCCAGGCAGGAGCATTACTTTGTGTAATTTATTTCATCACCACTGCTCTCAAAACGGCGACGGAAAACATCGTGAGGAAACCGGGCATGTCCTAGAACCAAAAATGACATTACCAACCCGCACAGAGCCCGCGTGGTGGATTAAAGCCCATTCCCTCTCATAGAGAGGAGGCCTCTGTCCCAGCAGTGGGAACATTATAGGCTGATTATACTATGATCAAAGTGCGGGAGCACATTGTACAAAGTGATTCATCATGGTAGAAACTTAATGTGGTTTCTATTGCTTAAAGATTATAAAGATCCACAAGCACCTTACTCAGGGAGATTTGTGTTCAACACGTAATAATATTTTTTTAGTAGTCAAATATTTTATCACAATAATATTGCTGATGTTTTAAACAAAATATATCTTATGTTATACATTGGGTAAGCCAATGTGTTATAGAAAATGTTATATTATTTGCATATAGCTACTCCTAAACTTATGAAATGTTAGCTATATATCGGACCCTTTACAGTGTTTATAATGATTTTCAATACTTCTCTGATATGCAAGTAAGTATAAAGTAATGTTTTAGGGAGTAACGTTCGAGATTTTTTAAATAGTTTTATTGAATGTTTTTCTTTGACTTAACAATGACTGAAATTACTAACGATGCGGATAATGTAGAGAAATCTAGCTTACAATTTTGGTACTTGCATATCAGGGAGGTTGTTATATTCGAATATTATCCTATAAACCCTGTGCTAAATAGTGTTCAATTATAATTGAATTAAAAGATTAAATGGTCGTGTGTGCACGAAGCAATTTTAGTCTACTAGCATGTAAGGGGTCGGCAGACCTCCCTAGTTAGTGCAATAACTGTACGGTACGATATTAAAAATCTTAGCACTTAAGTATTTCGACTTTTCGATTGAGAGTGTACAATCCGAATAGACTGTAATGTTACAATTTCATTGAAATGTTTAAGTTTGAGCGACCGCTTTGGACGTGTACTGTGAACTAAAGAAGCTCGGATGGCGAATGAGAAGTCTTCATTGGTTTTTGACCCCGTGTTATTTTACATTCATTTTTAGATCGAATATAGATTAAAAAAACACCCAATGTCGAAAACACGCAACCCTTGAAAAAAAAAGGATGGAAGGAAATCGATGTATACATCACCACAGTACCACATGTATACCGAAAATAATCTGTTCCGTACATTTTGATCGTTTAGGTATTGGACGTAATAAAATAAATATCCATGAAAAATATCTATGTGGGGTTCGGAATGATATACTGAACACGTGGTAACCGTTTGTGCGTCACTGGTGTATTTGTAGGGACACCTAGCTTGCCATTTGTCTAGCGAAAAACAATCTCACATTGAGATTCAATAACAAGGTTAAAAAAACCAATTGAAGAACTCTTTTTTTATACGAGCCGAATTTGTGTGATCAAAGCAATAATGTCGATCAAATCATGTAGCCTAGTTAAAGAATATTGAGGGGGCTTGCTACACAATTACCTAGTTGATAGGGCTGTTAGCTGTTTGGCGGTAGTCGTTGGACAGTAAAATCGATCCAATGAACTACACATATTTGCCTTTCATTCGGCAAACTCGTTCTGTATCTACGATCACTGAATCATGTTCGAGTCGGTTTGGAACAATTCTAGCTATACTGAGCAGCATTTTCCCAAATCTATTAATACGAACATGTATGTGAAGCTGCAAATCAAAATCAAATCATCGGTCAACGTATCGTTCATTCGTTCACATCCAAAGCGGACGTATTAAGTCTTGTAATTTAAATATTGTTTCGATTATTGAAACGTTACTTCCTTTTTGAATTTATATGTGAGTGTTAGTGTACTGTGTCCCGCAATACACGGCACTGCCCCGCCTTGCCGGGGATAGTTAAACAATAAATAAATAAAAATAATAAGCGTTTTTACTGTTATGTTCTTTATTTTTGGTTTCTGTACCTCTTTGTTTGTAAGCTGCCAGGATTGTTCATGTGAGTTGGTGCAGTTATAATTGAATGTTGTAAATGTTGTTTGAGCTTTGGCGAAGATGGTTGGCCACTAGAGAAAACGTGTTTTCAGGATTATAAACTATCAAGAAAATAATTTTCCTTCCATTTCTCGATTCTTGTTAAAGTTATGCAAAACAAATCTTCGCCAAAGTTCAATAAAGTAGTCATAGTATACCTATACACATTTTGTTTCGTAATAGTTATTTATTTATAATTTAATTTTCTTTTTTATACCATTTTCAGGTTCACTTAAGATTGTTTGCTTTTTATTATTTTTCAGGATTTTTTCTTTTTTCCCTTGCATGCTTTCTCTTTTATTTGACATGAATGTTTTTTATTATTATCCTTATTTTATTTTTCCTTATTGTATGTCTTTTTTTGTCCACTCAATATATCATTGGTTATTCTCATTTCATTTGATTTTGTTATCAATAACGTGTTCATACATGTAATATTTAATTAAATATTTTTTACAAATTAAATATTCACTTCCGAAGCCACACCCTAGGCCTTGAGTTGGGATAAAATATTAAAGCATCAGTTCTCGATATCCCGACTTCATTATCATTAATTACGCCATTCAAGACCGCACTACTCTCTCCAAACGAAAACCTCACCTCGTTTCTCCTCAACAGACGAGACATCTCCCGAGGAAGATAACACGGTCTCCTCAGCAAGCCTGTGCATGTCTCCCTCGTCGGTCACGGAGCACAGCATCGCGGGCGTGCCGATATTCGCGTCGACGCCTCTTGTGCCCCGGCCCCTGACCAATGGCCATGATGTCGTGGATAACAAGAGGAATAGCGAGAATAATAACGATACTGTTAGTACGGTTAACGGGAATGTTAATGGTGAGTTTTTTTTTTTGGGATTATTTACACGATATGTATCCTAGTCAAAGGCTATATCATTAAATGTATTATTTGGTCTATTCTTTGGTTCAATGATAGATGTTGAGCACTGGAGACTTGCCCGCGGAGGACTAATTCATGAAAAAGTAATTCAAGGATTTAAATGAACGTACAGGGTTGTATTGATGATTTTAAATAGAATTTCACTGGCTACTGCAAAACGCATACATAGCGCAGCGAATCAACATCCCGTACATTTTAAAACCAACTTATGTTCCTCGTTTGGGCTGGTCTTTATGTATGTACAGCCCATTTAAGGCCAGCATAAATTCTGTCATAGTCACTTTAGTTGTGTTTTCAGTATTTAAGAATAGGCGAGACGACAAAAAAAAATCTAATTAGTCCGTCGGTTGAATTATCAGAGAATAAGGACCCGTGTTTTTTGTATTGTCACGTAAACAGAAATTGACGCAGATATGACGCTTTTAAAATTCTCAATACGTCACGCCTAGGTATAATTTTTAACTATTCTGACGTCACGAACCCCCACTCCCGAGTTTTGATGCGTTTTATGTTTTGTCAATATTCATTGATTTACAAAAACAAAAAAATACGTGTCGTGTCGTGTCGTGTCGATTGGTTTCCAATACTGACTAAATAGATAACTGACGGACTAAATAGATTTGCAATTTTTTGATACTGTCGTCATGCCTATTGATGCAGAGGTTTATTTTGAACCCCAATACCGACAAATATTAAAATATTATAAAAACAAAGATATACCTGATGCAAAATCCATGATGACCATGATATTTGAATCATCACCATTATAAAGATACTAAGTACAATCAGCACGGCTATCTCAATTCAGTAGATTACTAGAATGATATTCCGATTACTTCATTGATAAAAACATACGTGTTTATTGCTCGCAGTAACGATAGTGTCGGAGTCGGTGAACAGTATGGATGTGCTCAGTGGCGGAGAGAGCGATGCTGGGGATACTCTCTCGAGGCGGAATAATAATAGGTGAGTTTAGACTTTTCCGGTTCTATGAGCCATATATGGGTGATATGGCGTTTGAACGCCAGAGCATAAACGCATGCGCGTGCCCTCCACACCAAGCCACAATTTCACCTACCATTTTGTCACATATTCGTGTCGTTTGGCGTACGAGGCACGCACTTGCTTGTCACGTATATGTGACAGTGGCGTTCAAAAGGTTAAACTGTTATGTCTACTTATCAGAGACAATAAGTATTTTACATTCCCATTGGAATGTAAAATACTTACTTACTACTAATACTTACTTACTTATATATAAAACAATTCAAACTCAACAACAAGGAAAAGTAATAAAGCACTCTTCCTCTCTCTACTTATTTACAAAATTATGTAAAAATCTTTTATTGTTGTTTTATACGATGCGTAAACTGTATGCACTGTGGGGAACAAGTGCATTTTTGTAAAACGCTAGCGCGATTTTTAGGTCACATTTTTACAGATTAGTTTCATCATGTATGTTCAAATGAAATGCCTTCAAACATTGTACGTGTTGAAAAAAGTTGTAGTATCGAAACTCTTTTAACAGTCGAAATTATTAAACTATTGCGTTCTTTTACTGCGAGATTTGCGATGTTTAACTTAGTGTACATATTGACGAATCCATCTTATCACATGCATTCTGATAACTTTACAGTGTATCATAATTATTAAAACTCCGCTTACGCTTACCCTGACTCTCATGCAAATTACAAGCAAGATGAATCATAGAATGTATCATTTTCAGTATATCGTCCGGTCTGCTGGGCACGTTACGAGAAGTCAGCGACGCTCCCAAGAAAAGAAACATGGACATTACGTACTTTGTGGCTAAGGAGTTGCTTATGACGGAGAGAACTTATAAGAGGGATTTGGAACTTGTTACTGTGGTGAGTTATAGTATATTTTATATCGAGGGACTAAACGAAGCCATAATACACCAGAGGTGGTTTGACTCCCGAGCTTGCGAGGGAGTCAATGAAACCGAGGGTATATTAAGTTGGCGTTTAGTCTCGAGGTGCAAACTGTACTTTTCACTTTGAGTGCGAGAAAAATAGTTAATTTAGTACAAAAACATTTATTATTCCTCCAGTCCATAGAACTTTCGTGAGATTTTAGGTAAATCTTTCGCGTTTTTGGCGGCAAAAGATTATCTACTATGTCTTTTGCTCTTTGCTCGACGTCAAACTCTTCACTGTCACTGGACATTCTTAATAAATTTATATAAAACCGAAAAAATTTACACTCGACAAAAATTCAGAAATTATGCGGTCAGTTTTTTCTTATAAACCAGTCACAGATTAACAATTTAAAACGCATGGCGCCACCTTCCTTGCGGAAAAACCATGGAACTAAAACTCAACATTTTCGCAATGAAGATGGTCCACACTCCACAGATAATAGTAGTATATTAACTGGCTGTTTGAGTTTGTCAATGTCACATGAAGGAAATTAAAAAACGAATTCCTTTTTACTCCCTAGGGACTAAAGTGGTTACTTTAGTCCCGCTTCGTAGGGCTATATTAGCGTACTTTTAGAGCATGAGAAGTGAAAATATTTTTTTTAATAGTAACAATAAATCTTATTATATTGTATAGCGTATTTTGCGTACGGGTGGCGTATTCGATCCACCCTAACCTAGCCAATAAATCTTATGTTTGATTGTTGTTTTTCAAGAGATTAATTGAACACCAATAAAAATATCACCTAATTGTTTAACATTTGAACTTAAAAATGTTCCGTTATTTTAGATGGAGTTTATTATCCAGATGTTACTTACAACCTTTGAAGTTTAGGTAATTACATCTGCCTGTTCCGATCTCTGATTATCACGTTGTATTTTAACACGTGAAGTCTAGTGGTTTCGAGGGCGATTGCTGGGCATGAGATCCTGGGTTCGATTCCCGGGTCGGGCAAAGTGTTATTGGGTTTTTCAATTAGAAATTTCTCAGTAGTCACCAACCTTAAACATAACTGGCGAAATGTGGGTGTACTAGTTATATTACGTACACCCCTGCCTAACCCTTCAGGATTACAGGCGTGATGTTGTGTTAAACACGTGAACTAACATTCAGTCAAAGCTAAATAGCAATGGCCTTTATTTCATCCTTGGAATAGGCGAGACGACAAAAAAATAATAATTGACCTGTGTTTTTTCTTTTGTTACGTAAACTAAAATTGACGAAGATATGACGCTTTTAAAATTCTCAATACGTCACGCCTTGGTATAATTTTTAGCGAGTTCTGACGTCACGAGCCCCCACTCCCGAGTTTTGATGCGTTTTATCTTTTGTCAATATTCATTGATTTACAAAAACAAAAAATACGTTTCCATTAATTTGCAATACTCTAACTGACGGACTTAATAGATTTGCTTTTTTTGATACTGTCGTCATGCCTATTACAATATCTATAGTTGACCTAATCTACATGTAAAACAAAAACATCTTATTATCCAGAAATGGAGCAGTAGCGTATCAGAGCTAGCGGCGGGCGGCGCTGAGGCGGGCGCGGCGCTAGCGCGGGCGTGTCTCGCGCTGGAGCCACTAGCGCTCAGTAACGGCAAGCTACTCGCACGCCTCGACAGGCTACTAGCTAATACACCTAAGCCTGAAGGTAACTGGCTTATTCCACTTTTTATACTGTCCTTAACTATTATGTGGCGGAAGAAATAAATAGAGAAGATACGTTCATTTCGCACAGACTAAAAAATACACACAACAATTAAGGCGTTCTGCGATATTGCGATACTTATGAGTTTTTAGTATATTAAGCCTCCCACCCAGGCGCGTTGTTGCGTTTCTGTGTTTTCGCGTTTCTGCGTCCCAATACAAAATGCAATATGAGTTCTTAGAACTTTTGGTATTGGGACGCAGAAACGCGGAAACGCGGAAACGCAGAAACGCGCCTGTGTGTGGGAAGCTTTAAGGAGTCTGCCTGCTACAACGTACCATACCATGACTTTGATCGTGCTATGAACGTATCAGGCTCGGAAAGAAATACGACATAGACTACTAGGGCACAAGAGAGTATGAACAACGTGTCATAGCCATTTCTAACGTGCTTAGAACGGTCATCTTACGCGGTTAAACCTTAAATTAATTGAACGGACTAGTGGACATAGTCTCATACTTTTTAATACAAAGAATGTATTTTGCCAGATACGTTTATAGCACGGTCATGGTATGGTACGGTGTAGTAGGCAGAATCCTTTACGCAAAATAAACACAATAAAAGTGTAGAATGGTGTGTAAGGAGAGAAATTGAAAATACTGACAAAACATACAGACGAATATACAGACAATTGAATTAAGAGTTTGAATTTCAGATGCGGATGAACCTGAGTACAAGAAAATAGCTGATGTTCTTTACGAACATTTATTAAGTACAGTCGACGTGAGTACCACACTCCCTTAAAAAATATTTTGCCATATCGTTTGTATGGATGTCCTATTATGTGGATGTTTCATAAACTTACTTTGATTTAGTTGTTGTATCTTCCAAAACTAGTTGATGTGTGCACTTATGTACTTCTTAAAAAAAACAAATAAAAAAAATTTTACAAATGTTTATATTTGAATTATTAATTTATTCATACAAATTTTACAAATGTTACAACTCTAATCTCCTGCTTAACTGCAGAACATGTGTGAGAGTTAAGCTCATAGCCCACTTAAACGACGCCGCTCCTACCCGGCAAAAAGATGTGATGATGATTCAAATATGGGCTTTATGTGTTGCTCTTTAGATATACTTTACATTGGCAACATAAATTAGCAGACAGCTCGCTGTCAGCGAGGTTACCGCCGTCAGACTGCTCGGTTGCCAATGTAAAGTATATATAAAGAGCCATACATAAAGCCCATATTTGAATTATATTCTTTTTGCCGGGTGGGAGCGGAGTCCTATATGTGGGCTAAGACCTTTAGTCGGCAGTATTCTCGTGGACAGTATTATTTTCCATATATATTTACTTGACAGGCATATCTATGGTACAGCTCGCGTGCCGGCTCCCTAGTGGGTGTAGTAGAAAGTGTGCGACGCCGAGGCCTGGAGGCCGGTAGAGCGGCCGCCAAGTTCGACGCGAAGGCGCCCTTACCGCTCGCTGCGTTACTGTTGAGACCGCTGCATAGGGCGCTGCACTACAAAAGATTAGCTAATGGTGCGTATTATCTCCTCAAATCTATGTTACATGTAAATGGAAAATTCTTGAGTATGCAGCGAACACACACAAATTGTGGAGTCAGCTAACATGAAATCGAATCGAAGCGTTTATGAATAGGGCTATGCAGGTGTATCATGTTAGCTGACTCCAAAAAAGAACTTCATGTACGGTGGGCTGCATCAATAGGGTATATGCTGGGTGTAGCTCGACTTATAACTCAAGGAAATCAACGACACGACGAGCAATACCAAAAGAAAGGACATTTGAGTAAATCGCATAGAGTACTCAAACTGCCAGACAGTTGTGGGAAAAAACAAACAAAAAATAAATATGTGACCCACATTCACAATAATCAAATAAAATTAATAATAAGTACTTACTTCAAAATAAATGTCAATAAAAATCATTAAATGTCACAATGATAATAAATAAAAGTAAAATACTTAATAAAATAAGTATTCATGTCAAATCAGTAAATGTTACATAAAATAATAAAAAATAAAGTAAAAAGTGATTAACATGATAGTAGGCTTTCAGGCATAGCTTTCGTTTTTTAAACGATTTGAATTTATTTAGGCTTAGTGCTTGAATATGGCTCGGAAGTTTATTGTAAAAACACATAAACATTACACGTAAACATTGGCATCTGAACGTACACCCTATTTTTTTGAGCCTCGTTGCAGGAACAACAAATTTGTATTTGTTCCTCATATTTATGTTGTGGATATCACTGTATTTTTTAAACAAATTAATATTTTTGTGTGCACGTACAAAAGGTTTTCATAAATAAACTTAGAGGGCACAGTAAGAATATTAATCTCTTTAAAAATTTAAAGATATTCTCTGAGGGAGTATCTTTTTTTTTTTTTTTTCGGATGGGAAATCATCAAATGACTCCTCCCGCTCTGGGCGGAGCAGGAGGGAGTGTCCGACTTTTACTGACTAAAACCCATCCATGTTCCTTCATCGCCCTTTGTGTTCCGGGACCACGGTATCTCTTTCGAATAGTCCCGCAGCCCCCGGGTGAGGGAGTATCTGGGACTTAATTTATAAATTGAACGAATTGCCCTTTTTTGCAAAACAAATATTGGCTGAATATCGGCGGCATTGCCCCACAAGAGAATACCGTACGACATCACATTATGCAAATAACTAAAATAAACTAAACGGGCTGTCTCTAAATCAGTGAAATCACGATTTCTTCTAACCGCGTATGCTGCAGAGCTAAGTTTTTTCGACAATTTGTCTATATGCGGACCCCACTGAAGCCTGGCATCCAAAGTTATGCCTAAGAACACTGTGCTATCTTCCGGTTTCAACTCTTCATGCTTAATTAGTACAGTAGTTTCCACTTGTCTTACATAAATTTAATACATTTAGTTTTTTTTCTCATTTAGGAGTAGATTATTAACATTAAACCAATTAATGACTTTTGCCAGGGCTCTATTAACATCACCCGTAACTAACTGCTGACGTTTGAGTTTAAATAAAAGAGAAGTGTCATCTGCAAACAATACTATGTCATGATTATCCTTAATGTGGTAAGGCAAGTAATTTATATAAATAAGAAACAAAAACGGACCAAGAATTGAGCCCTGGGGTACCCCCATTCTTACTACGGATCCGGGAGATCTTTTCTCGTTAACATCAACTCTCTGAATTCTATCACTCAGATATGAAATAAGAAGATCCAGTAAGGCGTTACGGATTCCGTAGTAGTGTAGTTTCCTGATTAATGTTTCATGAAGAACGTAATCGAAAGCTATAGATAAATCGCAAAAAATGCCCATTATAAATGTGTAGTTCAGTGTTGTTGAACGACCCCTTGTAAAACCGAACTGTTTTTTATGCAATAACATATGTTTATTGATAAAACCTTTGCATTTGTGGCAAAATTAATTTCTCAAAATTTTTACTAAAGATGGTTAGTACTGAAATGGGTCTATAAATAGTGGGGTCTGATGTACTACCCGATTTAAACAATGGTATTATTAATAATATTGGCCCATATGGTACACTTGTTTATCTTTCTAATACAACACTTATTTTACAGTTAAAATTTTATGCATCGTGTTTTAAGTGAAACGTAACGCAAAATAAAAACGCATCGTCGCCGGTAGTGACGTCAAATGTTATGTGTCAAAGAAACACTTTTAATTGAAAACTACTTAAAGTTTCATGATGTTATTACAATATTAAATTGTTATTGCAATGTTTGCTTGAAAAAAGCACATACATTTAGTAAAATGATTATTTTTAGGGATTTTTTTTTACTTAGATATAAAAAAGACAGATAGACGGAAATGACAACAACCGCTATGACATAAATGGCCGCGACAGTCACGGACGTTTGAACTGTCGTAGAAAATTGTAGAAGTTTAATTTTGTTTTGAGCGACAAGCAGTCTTTGAACTTAATTTTAAATTATTTTATTGGGTTGATGGTACTGTACTGAAGAAAAAAAGTCTCAGTTAGGTACCCAAGTACCCCGGGTTCGAACGTAGGTGCTTTCAAGGGAATACCCACATCGTGAAGCTACAATACAACTACCGCTACAGTACAATCTAACCCATGATCTGGTTCGCGTCCACGCCTTGACTGTTGAACTATTATAAATAAAATAAATCTTTTCTCCACAGAACTATTCAAGGCGACCCAAAGCGAGTGCTCGGCTGCGGCTCTGGAACTAGCTGAGCACGTCGCGTCGGAAGCGCGGGAACAGCTGCAGCACGGGGAGAACCATGCGGCTCTGTGTCAGCTGCAGAGAGATATCGCAGGTCTGTACGGTCTTGTACCGGACGTATGCTATCGCCACCAGTGTACCTTATTGTAAATGGCTTACCGAGGTTGCCGAGATCGTGAGCAGGCTTAATAAGACCCTGTACAGTCTGTTAGCTTAAAGATCACGCGTGATCTACATTATGTATACATAACAACGATTTTTTTTTAAAGTGGCTCCAAAATAACCCCCAATAATAACGTTTAAAAACACAACAACTTTCAGGTTACGACAAATTACTAGTAGCGGAGCGGGAGTTCATACGAATGGGCTGCGTGTACAAGCACTCGTCGAGAGGATTACAACAGAGAATGCTGTTCTTGGTATGTTACAATTCTTCATCATCACCGTATCAGCCGCGAGACGTTCATAGCTAGATAAAGACCTCCCTAAACGTCCCTAATGCGTTAAACTCTCACGTCATCATTCTCTCCTGCCCTTATCCCAATTCATTAAAGTTACACAAGTCGGTCATTCTTCCATACAAACGTAGTATGGTGATTACTCGTCTGTTTGACGGTGTAGGTTCAAAACTAAAAATCAACTGGTCTTGTCATTATCTAGCCCTGTTTGGAAGCAGAATTGGAAAAAAAAATATTGGTTTGAAAGTTATGAGCGTCGAAACTTCCATATTTAAACACTAATTTTAACTCATCTTTGGGCGTAAATAAATAACTTATATAGTATGAAAATGGAAAAAGTAAAACCGTACAGAGATAGATAATTTATTCAAAAGTTCAAATAATTTTATTTTGAGAAGATACATCCAGTAGTTTTCGTCATCCGTCGTATATTTCACTAAATAAATAAATAAAGGAAAACTAGATAAACGAATACTAAATAAATTAAACTAGATATATTAAAAACTTTACCAAATAGCATGCATATTAACCACGCCCGCCAACGAGTGCGAGCCGTCAACTAGTGCAACCTTAAGGGTCGGCACAGTATGACTTACTCTTCCATACTTCTCTATTACTCGTCATCTCATCAGACACCTCTTTTCTTGCCATATCAATCATCCTTTACTCAGTCCATCCATCGTTCCTTTGGTCTTCCTCTACTCTTATACCCATCTACACTCATACTCAAAACTTTCCTCACGACATTTTCCTGATTCCTCCGCATCATACGTCCATACCACAACAACCGATTACCACACAACTTATCGATCACCAGCGCACTTTCAGACTTCCTCTCATAAACGTTAAACTGTCGCGTCTTGTATTTAATCATCATGCAAGGTGTGAAATTCAATCTGTTTTATGTTCATTGTTCATTTGTTTTAGTTCAGTGACGTGTTAGTAGTGACGTCAAAAGCTGGTTCAGCGCAGTTCCGAGCACACTCGGCCTTACCGCTCCACGCGTTGGAGCTAAAACCCTCGGAATTACCGCACTCCTTCACACTTACAGGTAAATATAATTTAAAGTTGTGGCAATTTCATTAAAATTAATTGTTTTTTTTTAATCGTCTTAGCGTTTTTTACGTTAAAAAGAAACAAAGAGTAATATGAATGCAAAAAAAAAAACATGTTTTCTCAATTTGGGAATTTTCTAACAATTCTCTCTTGTACTCGACATATTTGTCAAAACTATTAATTTTTAATTTTCAAGTTAATTATATCAGTTCCCTGGTTATAACAAGGGAACTCGAAGTTCATTTAAAATATCGAATGACAAGTTTTTCTCCCTCAGGTGAAGACATAAACCTCCTGCTGAGCGCGACGAACGACTGCGAGTACTTGGGCTGGTACAACGCGCTGCAGACGACGATAGAGAACGCGCGCGACAAGTACACAGAAGTAGATTCGGAGCTCACGCCTTATGAGCAAGAGATTGGTATGTTTAATTATGCCTATTGCACTTAATTTAGGGATAAAGAAGACTTTGTTGAGGAGATTTTTTTGTTTTTGTTTTGAAGTTACAATTTACGTGAAGGTTAAATTTAATAAATCACTGATTGTCTCTTGTGGTATCCAAACCAAGATTAAACTTGTGTTATGGGTGCTACAGGGCTCTCCAGAACTAATCTGAAAACTCAGCAGAAAAAAACAATAAATAAAATTCTGCGATGATCCTTTGCACACCCTTAAATATACCCTTAGGGTTGCGCCACATCTATCGATGATGAAGCGATTCCGCGCTACCCTTAAGGTGGACGCACACTTATCCGCGCCGAACGCGCCAAACGAATCGACCGCGGCGAAAGATTTATTTTTCCAAAATTTTCATTTCATAGGATATCATACAAGTAATTCTAAAATTCGATTCACTCTGATAAGTGTTATTTCACCTTAACCACTCATATGCTGTAATTATAGAAACAATTAAAAAGGTATTAGGTCTCGTGTAGATCTACGTTCTGGCACACGAAGGTTAATTCGCCATTTGCCGTGGTATGTGAAGTAGTTAACGATGAGTTCGTGAAGTCCAGCAGTTGAAGGATTCCGATTCCATTTCAGAAAGTCCGATGTCGAGCGCGTGCGCAGCGGGTGGCGCGGGAGGCGGGCTGGCGCACGTGTGCTGGCATCGCTTCACGTCGCTCGACACGCAGCATCTGCATCTCGCTATGAGGGTATGTGTCAGATAATATCACTGTTACAAGCGGTAACTTACCTACTATGGGAGACCCAAATCAACATAACTCGGAAGCATTTGTTTCAAATAAACCTATAAATACAGTCACTGTTGAACGGTCAGGGAGTCGGTCTGTCGATATCATTGAACTGAACCGAACAAGTTTTGCTAGTTAATTTAATTTGACTTTCTATACCTACAAGGTCAAATTAAATTAACTAGCAAAACTTGTTTAACATGGTAAAACAAAAAAAAACAGTTTCTTTGTTTTTTTTTGTTGTCTTCTTTTTCTATAAAAAAAATAAACACTTTTTGAACAATCATATTCATTTTTGCAGACACAGTTATCCGGCTACTTACTGCGCAAGTTCAAGAAGTCTCCGGGCTGGCAGAAGCTGTGGGTCGTGTTCGCGGTGTCCACGTTGTTCTTCTACAAGAGTTGGCAGGACGAGACGCCACTAGCTTCTCTGCCTTTATTAGGGTAAGTTGTATTACATTCTCATGATATATTTTTACGTATTAACAATAAGATATTAATGACTTACTTCAGAAAGAAATGAACATATTCTATGGCACTCTGTAATAATGGAACTTTTCACCAATTGAATTATTTTTGAAATCGAATGAGTAGTTTTAGAGATTACCTTCTACATCCAATTACCCCTTTTTAATATTATAAGTAAGGATATAGTTCTAATGCTGTTAATGCTATCATTATCATCACCTTCCTGCTCTTGTCCCATTCTACTTGGGGTCGGCGCAACATGTGTTAATGTTATTAGTTATCACATAATGGACAAAGGGGTCGTCCAATTGTCACCATTGGTTTTATACGAGACAATGTTTAGAAAGTATCTTTGTGCTTGCAGTTACAGCGTCGGTGCGCCCACGTCTGATGACAACATCGACAAAGACTTTGTGTTTAAACTTCAGTTCAAGAACCACGTGTACTTCTTCAGAGCTGATAGCCAGTATACTTTCAATAGGTAAGTTTAACTTATACCAACCACCCAACCAGCAAACAAGGATTTTTCACTTATTAATTTATTTATAAACTTTATGTAACTTACACACACACACACACACACACACACACACACACACACACACACACACACCGCACCACACACCACACCGCATATCGCATCAGATTACATTAAACCACACTACATCTTACACACGCGCCACACCTAACTAAAGCACACCACGCTTCACGTGATATATAATCAAGATGTTAAATTAAATTAAATTAAAAAATAACAATATGCTATAATAACTATATGTAACATATATCTAAGATATGGAGGAGCGGAGTCTCCTAACACAGGTATTGTTTGCCTAAAAGGAGGCTCCAAACATTGTATGAAGCATTGTTGTTGTTTAAATAAAATATTTTTCATTTTTTACAACTTTATGTCTGTTGTTTGTTTGTGTTTGTGTGCCAACATATTAAGCTATCCGAAACTGTTAAATTTACCAAATCAAGCTTGAACCTTCAGCGATAAAGTTGAAAATCCATTAAAGAAAATTTGACAGATTGTAGTTCCTTGACGTCCTGGCTGTGTTTACAGCAGTTGTAATGCCGCGCTTACTGACGGTCGAACACTTTTTAACCGACATAAAAAAGGAGGAGATTCTCAATTCGAAACGTATTTCTTTTTTCAACCTTATATCTCAGGGCATAAGGGTGAAAAGTGGCCGACCGTCAGTGAACTCGGTAGCACATAGGCGGACTTACTACCACGTGGCATTCATTAATTCAGCATCACTAAGAATACATTTTGTGATTAGATGATTAGACTATAACTCTATGTAGTCTTATGTTTGGTATGGACCAGATAATATTTTAACACAGTACCTTTGCTTTGAAAAGTAGTTAATAAATCATGCATTTCTTTTCAGATGGACGGAAGTTCTACAAACAGCTACAATGCGGCCTGAACATTGATCATAAAACAATCATGACTAGATAGATTACTAAAGTATACAAAATCACGAAACGATACAACATTAGTGCCATAAAATCGTGGCCAGAAATATTTTTGTACGAACTTTACGAAGTGAATCTTGCCTGTATTTATTGTGTGAATAGATCGCTTTAGTATTAGATCAAGACTGACGGATGTCGTTACGACGTTAATCGTAACGAACGTATTGAGAGTGCAATACTATACCTCTAAAACCTGCCCCTCCGCGCCAAGTTCTGTCTATGCTAGGCAAAATACAGTTTTACGGCCTAACAGGTATGAGTACTCCCAATATTCAGATATTTGTAAAAGAAGTAACATGACATCACGCCTGTAATCCCTGAAGGGTCAGACAGAGGTGTACCTAATAGTACACCCACATTTCGCCAGTTATGCTTAATTTTTAATAGAAAGTGGCTCGGTATAAAATCTTTATATTAGACGCTTCTTCTAATAAAGACGGCAAAAATAGTTAAGAGAGTTAGTTTGGAGAAAATTCTACAAAACTCCATTTGTATCGACAAATGGAGTTTTGTAGAATTTTCTCCATGGATCATTCGCTGTCGCCGTCCATTTTATACTGTTGGCCATCTTAGTATTGGTAAGCAAAGATTTTGATAAAATTTGGGGGTAACATTGATTAAATGCAAAATTAAAAAATACAATGGAATGCCTTGTTAATTTATTTTTTTACGGATTTAACGATGCCGATAAAAATACCGTCGCAATGTTAGTGAAATAAAAATATGATATATGAATAAAAATATTTGGCCTTGTTGTCACCAATAATTTTAAGCAATATATCAACACCGCTTGAGCCTTTATTACAAAATTGTATGTAGACCATTTTTTTAGTTTCACTTTATGAAAGGGAACTGTCTCCTTGATATTTATAGATATTAAGCGTATAGTAGCCTTGTTTCACAGAAAAGGCCTAATTATTTTTGTGGAAGTATATTTAGAAGATAATAATTGGATGAATGGTAAGCAACATTTTATTTGTAAATAGATCACGATGAACGAATGAATAACCGTTTTTTTTTTGTATAGTTTGGAACAAAAAAACTCGCCAAATTAAGGCATTGGTTGTGTGTTTGCAAAATACCAACGATAGGTAGATTATTTTTTAAAGGTTACTGTGCCCTCTGTATCACAATTGGTCCTTTGAGCCCCAAATTATTGGTCTTTTTGGTTTTCTAGAATACATTATAGTGAAAAGTTATAAGAGCACAGTGTATTAATAATCAAACGGTAGGAATTGTGCCTTCTTGTCATACGAACTTCATTGTTTCATTAATTTATAGATTATTTTGGTCACTCGTAATGCAATAGCAATCCAAAATATTGAGTTTTATTCATGAAATGTTAAGTTTGCGATGGGTAGTATTATAATCAAAATAAAATCATTTCCAAAACGTTTGTCGGCTGTGTAGAATAGACTCTTATAAGATATTAACTCTCATTAATAAGGTCAGTAGTTGACTATAAGCAATAATGCATCACAGGTAAATAAATATTTAGTTATGTTAGAATAATGTACGTACTTTATAAAGTAAATATACCGCGGTTGATTACACATCAAACGTTGAAATGGTACAAACAATGCAATGGAAAAATGAACTGTACGACTGGACGAATGATAACCGGCTGAACGATTTATATTAAAACAAGGAATGAAGCGCGAATGATGCAAATCTATTTTGAAATCTCAAGGTTTTCCCTTTTTTTTTGTCGAAAAACATATTTTAAAATACCAAAAGTTTTACTGTATATTAAAATAATATGCATGATGTTAAATTAATGAATTCATATTTGAAGTGCTATTATGTGTGAATATTCCCAAAGCTTTTATTTATAGAGTTTATTTATTAGGAATTGTTTATGAGTTTAGCATAAGAATGGAGGAATATTTAATAATTTAATTCAGGTTTTAGTAATACAACAGATCATGTTCGAATAAATATAAAAATATTTTTCTGTATTTGTTTCAATGTTTGTAAAATTAAAGTTTATGTAAAAATAAAACATCTATTCAAAATTATAATTGAAATAAAAATCATTCAAGTTCATTCGACGTTTTATTTCAGATTCCATTTTAAAATATTTGTTCGAAATTACTTATATTTAATTTGGCTTTGGCAACACCGAAGTTTCTAGACATTAAAATAATCTACCGATATAAATATTGTAGAATGTCAGATCTTAAACATTAAATACATTATATAAATGTCTACATAATATATGTGTTACTAAAAATGCTTTTTGAGATCATACAGAATCTTTGGCATTGTCTGTTCTACTGTAAAGGTGGCACATTCAATTCCCTACTGTTATTCGAATTAAAGTAAAATGCTGTCTGATTTCTTAACAACTACTTTCATACCTAAAATATAGCAATCAGTCAGAAGTGATGGACTCGAGCGCCTTACTGAGGAACACATTTGAAAAATTTTACTTTATGTACACGACCATATGCCAATTAATCTACTCTCAGGGCTTTATACAGGGTGTTAAAGTAGTCGCGTGCCATAGCTTAGGGGTGAGTTCAGTATCGATAAAGGACGCCGTAAAAAATAAAATAAAAAATCCAAAACAAATGTTTAAAAAAATCAAAAAAATATTGCAAGATCAACCTAATTTAGTACCTACTAACTTAAAATAGCAATCGTTTAGAATTAAAATTATTTTATATTGCTATTTGACTACTTTAACACCCTGTATAATAAGCCCCGAACAGAAATTATTATTTTCATAAAAGTAATTCGTCCGTAAGGCGTCTATATCCTTAAACTCCATGCCTTCACAACACTCGTCTAGCGTCTTTCCTCGTTAAATACGAGATACCGGTTACATGAAACAACATCATCAAGGTAATTTTTTGATTAAAGTCGGGGTCAAGGTCATCCATTAATCGGTAGGCAAACTTCCGGGGGCTGTTAAACGGGGAAGAGATGAAAAATTCACCATTTTTGGCTTAGGTTTATAAGATAATTTGCGAAAAAAGGGAATTAGCGGCATGCGGCAACCTGACGCAAACTGTAAGTCCAGCAATTTTTGATAGGTCACGGTCAAGATCATTTAAAATCATCCATAAATCTGTAGACAAACTTCTCGGGGGGTCATACAAGGGTGAGATGAAATTCAATTAATTTTGGCATAGGACATCTAGTTTTTGAGATAGTGGGTAAAAATTCACGGGCATGTCTTGCTAAAACCGGTATCTCGAGCAATAAATGGCAGTACCTACGCACCCGTCTCAAGGCTCTGTTTGGTCCCACACCGGTAGTCCAAAAGTTTTGACTGATTATACAAAAATATCTTACAATATGTACATCTTCGAACGCTTAGCGCTCAATAAATTAGATTTCTTGTTATAATAGGTAAACGAAACATTTTGTGCAATAAATAATATACATCAGATGTAACCACTAACATAATGTCATAGAGTACAAGCATAAAAAATAAAAATAAATAAGAATATATAAAATTTATAAAAATAACTTCTAAAATATTATTTATGTACAAAATACATTGTTTAGGTCAATTCCGTGTCTTAACAGAAATAGAAGCAACTCTGTTAGAAATCACCAGATTTTTAAACTATTTGCGCATTATGTGACAACAGCCTCTAGTAGCATTAAAAAATACAATAATAAACTTATTTAGCTGCACATCACAGTCATGTAAAAGTGCAATTTAAATATACCTATATTTCATATCATATTCGCCTAATATAGCACAGGAAGACAAGCCGCGGGAAAATTAGACCTAAACCAAGGTAAAAAGTAGATTATGGCAACATTAATATGGCCTAACTGTAGCAACACCAATAGGACAGACTTACTAACTCTAAACCATATAATTCCAACTTTTTCTCTAACCTACAGGGTGTAAACCACCTCATCACGAAGCCGTTAACCAAGCATTCTGTACATCAAACTAAGTAACTTTACGCAGAAATTATTGCTGGGAAACGTTTTTTTTTTGGGGTGAAAAATCATGTTTTTGGTAGAACTCCATGTAACGCACTCAAAACATTGTGCTGACCGCATGACTTCCGTACTATTCAATCCATCCAGATTGAATAGTACGGGGGTCGTGGAGGTGTTTAAAAATCTTACATTAAAAACTTGTATTTAAAAAAAAGTTGACAAAAAGTTGAAACTTTGACCCCCAATATCTCCGTAACTAGAAAGTATGGTGTACAATAAAAAAAATATGGGAATGACGAGGAGAACAAATGCCTTTCGGCTTCGTTGAGAGGTGTTTTACACCCTTTATACTGTCCCTCTCTTGGGTAATTACCAAATAGTCTTCCTCACCTCTCTCTGTTACCATTTCAGCCAAACCTAAGTAAAATTGGCATCAAGAAATGTCCCAAAATTTTAAAAGAACCACTTTTTATTCACATCCTAGTCGAAACCGCAGCTCCATTTTCTTTACTCTCTCCATCCAACTGTTCTTTGCTTCGTTTTTCTTTATTCCTGCTTTTGAATATGGAAGCGTTGGTTATGGACCGGATGCGGAAGGAGCCGGGTGTGCCGTTGCCTATGGATGTACCGGAGCCCTCGTGTTCTTGATGCCGGATGTGCGGTGACCGTTCCCTAGGTCGGGTTCTTGATGAGAAACTTGCTGCTTTTAGTCGCGCTCCTGTAATGAAGATTGCAATGTGGTGAGTTACGGATACGGTATCTACGGGTATCATAGTGAGACTGGAGGATACAGCTGTACCTAATTAAGGTATATGGTGATTTTGCTCGAACTTTGAACAAGCCACTAAATTCGTGATAAGTAAGAAGTCGATCAGATCAAGAAGCATTTAAATCTTAAGATACAACCACAGTAAAAATTGAGAGTGACCACACTTAAAGACGCGGTATAAATTTGAACCGGTCACAGAGAGCTTTTCGACTGTATATCTTCGATCAATATTATTTATCGAAGCTGTAAATAAAAGCGAAAATAACGTTATCAGCCTCGTTTCGGTTCGGACGACGCGACGTTACTCTACACCGCGTTGAACTTGAAGAAAACAATAAATGTGCTGATACGTGATCGGCTCAAACTGATCCGTGTCGAAAAGTCTAGTGACTACTATTTGAGGACTGCAGATGTCCGAGTTCCATTTCGAGCTGAACTTCTGTCCTGTTCTTCTGTTCCTTTAAAAGTGTAACAGATTAGTATAGGTAAGCGGGTATAAGTTGCTATATCTCATACCTAGTCCCAACTTAGGCTGCTTGTCCCTCGGGGGCAGGTCGTGTGGCGCCAGCTGCGGGTGCGCCGCGCCGGTGGGCGTGTGCGGCGCCGACAGCGACGCGGCCGGCGCCGACGTCACGTCCGCGCGCCGCACCACCAGGCTGCTGGAGTGCGGCCGGATCGTGCCCAGCTCTAGCTCGTGGCCCATGGTTCTGTGCAGAACACGTGACTTTGTAAACAACTATTATTTCGTGTTATTTTCTATGCACGAAGTTTTTTTTTAAAATCTATACTAATATTATAAATAGGTAAAGTTTGTGAGGTTGTTGGGGGTAATCCCTGAATCTACTGAACAGATTTTGAAAATGCTTTTAACAATAAATTGCCACGTTATTTGTGAGCGTCATCGACTATATTTATCACTAGAAAACATAAGGGAGGGGAGGGAAATTAGAGGAAAATAAATGTCCACCCGTGCGAAGCCGTGCGAAGCCGTGCGAGCCGCTCGTTTAATATACCTAAACTTGGAATGATCTAATTCATTTTGTAGGCAGAAAAGATCAAGAATATAATGTATATTTGATTGACGTCGGTACTTACGACCTGTCGTGTATATGTCGTGTCCTCGCTCGGCGTAATTCCGTCCGTCGCTGTGAGCCGCTCGGTGCGGTCTCCGCTCGACTCGTGCGCACACTGCCGCCGCGTTTAGCTGTAACACAATAACAATATATGGTAATGTTACTGTTAGTCTGCCACTGCAAAGCTCTCCCCATGACTTCTAGTTCTTTCGATTCAGGGTTAATGCGGTCCAATGGTCTTTGGGTTCATCTCGTCCCGTCATGTTCTACGAAGTCTGCCGTAGCGACTTCTGGCTGGCTTCAGTTGGTAGAGTTCCAACTTTTATATCTTACCAAAACGATTGAGCTTCAAAGGATCAGAATGTGTAAATTTTGGTTCTTCGAGCCGGATTTTATGAAAACCAATTTCTTAATGTGCATGTTTGTACTTACGCACTGCCGCAGTATCGAGTGGATGCGTTAACATGCGCTTGCGCGTCTGCAGCATGGTGTACACGAGCGCGGCCAGCGAGCGCGGCGGCGCGGGCGCGGAGGGGCGCGCGGGGGCGGGAGGGGCAGCTCCACGGGCGCGTATCACCCACCACGTCTCCATGCGGCCCTTGCCTTTAACTTCTACGTTGCCGCGTCGTTCTAGACCGTAGCCACGGGGTTCTAATAGCTGTATGGGCAGATTATGTTTCATAAATATTTAACTGAAAATTAGTAAAGGTTTTCCGGCAACGGTCACGACAGTTACACGGGTCACCGATCGGCTTGAGACAGCACAGGCCGGGTGGAAACATCGAATGTATATTTTGCCGCATGCTTATGGACACGCCTATGAGACTAAAGTCACGCTACCGCTCGGCCAATGCCGACTGGCTTATTTTCAAACCAAAAACTCGATCCCGAATAAGAAAAGAATAATAAGGTAAGTAACAAACTTAGTATAGACAAGGGGCTCACCTGCTTTGTGTATTTGGTGACTTGTATCTTGTCCATGGCACCGGTGGTTTCCATACGAGACGCCTCGTTGACGGTGTTGCCCCAGATGTCGTACACCGGCTTGCGAGCGCCGATCACTCCGCCTACTAGGGGACCGCAACTTATCCCTGATTGATAAAGCATCTTTTAAGTCCGAATTCAACTTGATCCTTAAATAATGGTATAATGGATGGACAGAGAGAGGAAAAAAAACAGAATGGGAAATTATAGGAAAGAAAAGAAAAAATAGACTTGTTTTGACCCCAAGTAACACAGGTAGTATAGGTACAATGACAGGGCAGGACCATGATTATGTCACCTCATACCCAAGTTCAAAGTGAGCTCTAAGGTAAACGCGACCCTAGATTGCCACGGCTGGTATAGAAAATGTGGTAAAAGCAAAGAAATTTCTCTCACCTACTCTTAGCCGGAATTTGTAGAAGCTATGTTTGCTGATATCTTCTAGCGCTTCTCTTAGAGCGAAGGCGTAGTCGACCAGCGCACACAAGTGTTCACATTTGTCCTCTCCAGTCTGTTGAAGAAAAACGAATATGTAGGACGCGCACCGCAAATTTGAAAAAATAAACAAAAGGAAGAAAACAAAGCTCTTATCTAGGCATAATGCTGCGATGTTTCACGATAAATACCTATCGCTGTGATTTCATGACTTCACATACGAGTATAGTTATTTCTGTTACGTTTGGTGAAGAAGTGTGTCTTTTATTTGTGAATCAGTCAGTATTAGAACCAAATTTTCTTTGAGAAAATATGACTCTGGAATAGACATTCATTAGAAAAGTGAAGTTACCTTATTGTGGTTAGGATTCAACCCTGAGGCAGCCATGTAGGTTGCGGCGATCGTCTTGATCTTCTCAATGCTTTTGAATCGTTGCTGCATCAGCAACTTGTCAAAGTCAACTGCAAATAAAAATACCATGTTAAAAGGTGTATAAAACATCCTTCTGGTAGAACCAAACTCGTCGATTTTGTGCTACATTAAATAAACGTACACACGTTTTCCATAAGAAATGCTAATGAGGAAGAAAAGCAAATTCAAAGTCCAGCTATCGAGGGTGAAATTGGTGGAAAGATAACGCAGATGGTAAAAACAATCCGATTGCTTCCCAGATTTATTGATGCGACATCGGCTTGAGCCAACAATGTATCACCACGACACCTGTCGCATTTAGAACGGAGCGCCTTAGTGGCGTCGAGTCGCATCGTCCAAACCAAAACGAGGCAAATGACGTGTTTTTCGCTTTTATTGCATGGACTCACAGTTCTTTTTGACCGGTTCTAGCCAATTTCGCAACAATAAATAAATGAATAAATATCGCTGGACATTACACACAGCGCCATCTAGCGCTACACTAAGCAACGAGGCTTGTGTCGTGGACGCCAGATAGTTGATATACTACATAGATACTTTTTGTTTGTAAATACATACTTATTATACATATAAACATCCATAACTCTGAAACGAATGTCCATGCTCATCACACAAACATATTTTGTTCCTACCGGGATTCGAACCCGGGACCCAACGAACGTAAGGCCTCACTACCGGTCGTCAAAATGTGCTCACTCCCTAAATATTGGTAAAAGCCTGCAATTGAATTGTCAAGGAAGATGAAGCAGGAGTATAAAAGTGTTCGGTTGGTACATTACAAATGATCTCGTTGAGCACGCGCATGCACTCGACCGCCTTCTCCTCTGAGTAGAACTCGTCGAAGTTCGGGATGCCCGCGAACATCACGCCCACCTCGTCGCGCCACTGAGAGTACAGTTCCTGGGAACAATACAAGTTTTTAAATAAGCTTGATGCTATAGTATAAAAAAAACTAGAGACTATGAAGAGATCTAGCAAATCTTACGCATCTCTTTAATATATATTGGAAAAAAGCTAAGTAGAAGAAGATGAACATGTGCCACATAGAGATTCTTAAGTATTGAGTCGTTGTGGTTGTGGTGGGTTAATCATATCACACCAGCATTTTAAGCATGGTGAAAATACACCTAACCAGATACCCAGCTGTCTCAGATCAAGAATAATAGACGATTTAACGCGTTAAAGAAAGCTCTCCAGTGATGATCATTTATTAATCAATACACAAGTAACCAAAAGAACTGTCCACAAAACAAACTTACATCAGGACACCAATCTTTACTCAGGAAATGCACTACAACATGATCCGGCAGTATGTGCTTGAGCAGATGTCTGTTCGTCCTCTGAGTGTCCTCCATCTCGTCCAAGTCGGTCTCCGCCTGCAGCTTCCAGATGAAGTCTAGGCGTGACGTCACTTCCACTAGTCTCCCGTGGTAAATCACTACGACTAGGAATACTGCCATGAGGATCAGCATTTGTACGTAGGCTGGGAGTGTCCTGGAAAGCGAACACAATAATGATAAAAATCCAAGAATATAATAATATTGCTATAATAATAATTATATTGCTTGGTGGAGGCTTAAGGAGGGGAAATAACTGTTAGGTATTATCCCACAGCTGGGCAAAGGCATCCCTCCATTGTTTAGACGAGTCCCGGTTTCTGCGCCAATTTTCAAGGAAGACATTCAAATCGTCCGGCCATCTCCTTTGTGATATACCGAGGCTTCGTCAATTGATCATCCTCGATGTACGATCCAGTATTGTTCTTGGCAGATTGGTGATCAGAGAGCCGAGACTTGATTACGCTGGATATACCCAAGGAGTTATTATGTGCGCCCATGAAAGTTTGGAAAAAAATGAAGATTTGGCTTTCAACCTCACGCATATTAACGAACTTCAATTCACTCGTCGGAGGCTGAGCCAGAACGCTAAGATGGACAATAAGATAATAATATCCATAATATACTCACGTGTTCGTATTTGTGTTAAAGTTCTCGTAGTTGTAGTAGACAAATAGCAGGACGCAGTACATCATGACGTTGACAGTGGCCAGGAACGTCTTGATCAGATAGTACAGCTTGAGCACCGAGGTGAGCGCCACCAGGCACAGCACCCACGTGAACACCACGTACTCTGGACGATAGCATTCATCTGGGGAAAACAAGTACAAAGATTTACCGTGGTGGTAGGCATATTTTGAAAGTGCACGAGAAGAACACGTAACGTTATCCATAGACAAGGATCTGTTGATTGATAGACCACCGATTTTATTAAGAGCATATTGTACTCTTTTCAGTCAATTCATACCTTTACCGTAATTACTATAGGGATGATGACTGATTAAAAAATATGATTCTGTTTAGTCCGTCGTTCTGCTTTTGTTTTGGTTGTTTTTTTTTTGCTTTGTTAAGAGGTTGATGTGCTGGTTGGTGTCTGTACAATTCCGAAGGCGGCGCAAACGCCTTCTGTAGATGGCAACATTGCCGTTTTCATAGTTATAGAGAACACAGCACTGCGTTCTGTCAGAACTTTTGGGCGATGTTGCCCAGTTTGCGATAACGCCTTTTAAATTTTTAAATGGACGTTGACTATAAAAAAACAACGATTTTTTCTACAGTAAGAGCAACTCTGATGCTCGTTTTCGCTGAAAATAATCGGAGGAGGAGAGGACCAAGAGTCAGAAAAAAATAGTACCCAAATCCTTTTTTGATTGTAGGTACATTGTTGTAACGGTGATTGTTTAGTTCTGGATCTTATTTGATTAGTAAACTAACCTGGATCACCCCCTTCGCTAATGACTTGCGTGGTGTTGCATGTTATATTTGCAAATTCCGCGTTTTTGGGTAAAAACGACGGCGGGCAGACGTAGAGTTTTATCGTGCTGCAAAGAATAATATTTTGACGTTAAGTTTAATTACATAATCACTTAATGGTTCAATTGACGTCACGTTGTAATAACTACGTGATATTAAGTAGTTTCACAACCATAACGAGGCATTATTCATAATTTTCATCTGTCGGATTATCTCTTGATCTGTCCACGAAATAGTCACAATAGTTAAACAATGGTGTCTCGAAAAAATAGGTCATTTGACAGAATATCATGATTTAAGACCTAAACATAGAACAGTATGGTTGGTTTTCCATCTTCCTTAGTCCCATCTCTCATCTACCATTAAACGTTTGACTTGTGCTTCAAATTCTTGTCGCTGACGTAGTAATGTGCTTAAGTTGAAGAATGTTACCGTTTAGAAAAGTGAGATTTCAGTTTTTTTACAACCTTAAAAAAGGGGATTGCATACCTGGATATCGACATAGCAGTAATAAAACAGCAGATGTGTATATTCCTGATCGTCCTCGTCGAGCTGAGGTAAGCAGATATCTTGGAGAGGCGCGGCAGGATGCCGGGGAACTCCTCCAGCATCACCAGCACGAAGGACAGGGTGAACGGCACCGTCATCGATAACAGGATTACCACGAGGTAGTCGCAACTGTAGGTAGGGGACAATGTTTCATTTAGAACTGCGAATATTGATGATAATTAGGTATCTTGAACTGTGACTTGGTAATTTGAAGATGTGAACCTTTTCGAGTCGGACTGATGTGGCTAAAGCTGGGTGGCAAAGCCGAGTGTACATGTTTCCTGGCTCGGCTGAGCTGGATCGTGTCAAACCAGGTCGACCCGGGCATGTGTGTAGCAGGCTTGTTATAATTCTTAATATATCAGGATTTACCTTACATACACTTGTAAACTAGTTATTAAGAAAAAGATTCGGTAAATTCTTGTGTTCTTGTGTATTGACAAATTACGAATTTCTAAGGTTTGGTCACATATGTTAGCGAAATGTCGACTTCTCCAAAAAAAGCAGTCGATATTTGGCGAAATGTCGATAACAGAAATGGGACCATCATCGTCCCAATCAAAACCAAAATAAATGAAGAACAAACCTCAAAATAACTTACTTGTAATGCACCAAAGACTGCACAGCCACTATAAACAGCCAGAGCACCAGGCAGCACATGACATTGGACTTGAAGGTCCTCTCATCCAGCTCGCAGAACGTCTCCTCGAGCGAGGGACGACGGAACCGCAGCGACCAGCCGTGCATGTTGCTGACTCGCATCCGACGGTTGGACTTCACTTCGATCGAGTGGTTTATTATGTCGTAGTCCTGTAAAAATAAGAGAATCTGTGATCTGAATCGGTGTTTCTTTTCAGAGTAGTCGGAGAGGGAGCAGTGACCTTATCTTGTTTCTGACATATTTTATTTTTTAACCCCTGACTAAAATAGAGGGGTGTTATAAGTTTATATGTGTGTCTGTTTGTGGCATCATAGCTCCTGAAAACGGATGAGCCGATTTCGATTAAGTTTTTTTTCGTTTGAAAGGTGTCTTGATCGAGAATGTTCTAAGCTATGTTTCGAGAAGCCGTTTGAAGATCATCACCTATTTTCTAGTTTATGATGGCGAAAGCGTTTGTAACTTCCAGAATTTACAGAATAAACATCATTTTATCAAAGAATCGACATTAATAACAAACGTTTTTTATTCTCCTCTTGGAATCTATGATGAAATTAGGTATATTTATTTCTATAAGCAGATTGTAAAAACACTTTCATGCGTTACCATTTTATTTTAAAATTGATGGGTTCGGAACTTCCTATCTGAGTAAGTATAAGAGTCTGAACTAGCTCCCTGTTTTCCTCAAACGGAATTTATTCGTGAGGATGTCAGATTAACATCGTTTCTGTATTTTTTATTTATTTATTCATAATGTAGCATTTTATCATAGAAAATCTCCAAGCCAATTCAACTATTCATTTCCTGTTGTTAATGGAAAGAAACCGGGTCACTCTTTATAAATTCCAGATTTTTAAAGTGTAACTTTTATTACATCGTCTCAAACTTTTTCGTCTGTGTGTTGCATGTCGCGTGACGGTCGACCGCGGAGTTGGGATAAAGTGAAAGGCGCTCGTCAGAGCAGCCAAGGCCAATATGGTGGCGCCTATAGTTCGCAGTTTTATACCCTTAGTGGAATATTATTCCAAAAATTTTTAGTTAAATGTCTAAAATGTGAAAAAAAGTTTCACTTTTACCGTGGTTTCATAAAACCACACAATCATTTTTTTCTTAGTTTGTATTCCTTTTATATCTCACCTCATGATCGGAGAGTGGAGGCACGTCGTCAATTTCCGGATCCTGTTTAGAATCGTCACAGTTTTTGCGAAACTTCCGCGCTACACTGGCTGCACCACTCGAGTAATACTGCAATAAAAACAGATTTTTTTATGATATATTTTTTTCAAGTGTTTTTTTAAGTTTAATGTTTTGAATTTACAAAGTCGAAACATCACAGAATGTGATTGCTTTGTGAAAGAGCAATCACGTACTTACACAATTTAAGAATTATAGCCGAAATTATGAAAAAAGGCTAAAGGATCAGCCGCCACTAGTAGTATTATTTAAAAGTACGCTAGTTAAAAAACCATCTTGTGAAGTTTCTTTAGTGAATTCACTCAACTTAATCTTGTCTGAATAATTTCATATTGTTAAGATACACTATTGTTTTAAGAACTTTAGTAAGTATCAAGAAACACCGCTCCATCGCTCAATAACAAAGCAAAATATTCGCATAACATAATTTAGCAAACCATGATTTATACAAAACATTTTTTTATTTTTTATTTGATTTTTATATTACAATCTAGCTTAAGAAGGCTAATAAGCAATTTTAATCTAACTTAATTTGCTAATAATAAAACTATATCTAAGAGCACGTCCATTGCGTTTACTTAGCGTCTATTAAGGTGAAGTCACTTTGTTCTTGTGTCCATATAAATAGCTAGGTACTATATTACACTCGCGGTAAAGTCACAATTATATTACACTACACTAACTCAAAAGGTTTAGTCCTTTTGAGCCTTCTTACTATGTCCGTGTTATCGAGGAGCTGGATGGCCTCAAGATTAACATGATGATGAAGCCGATGTTCATGAGCTTCTGCATATTTTTGGATTATACTGTTTACGAACTCTATATTCAGGTCCCGATGGATGTCGTCAATTCTTATATACCAAGGCGCGTTCACGATGTTCTTGAGTACTTTGTTCTGGAATTTTTGTATAATTTCTACATTGCTTTCTTTGGCACAACCCCATAGTTGTATACCATAGGTCCATACTGGCATAAGGACTGATTTGTAGAGCAGGATTTTGTTAGAAACTGACAACGCGGAATGCCCTTCTAGTAACCAACCGAATTTCTAATTCTTCTCGTTTCTTTTTGACATGGGCTTTCCAGCGAAGCTTTGCGTCTAAGGTCATACCAAGATATTTGGCAGTTTTTTCGTACGGTACAATTTTGTTGTTTATGTACACTGGGTTGTGTTCTGATTTCTTGTTAGTGAAGTCAATGTGAATGGATTTTGTTTCATTCAACTTAATCTTCCACTTTTTGGTCCAATCATAGAATTGATTTATTGCTGTTTGTACTTTTACCACAGCTTCCTTGTGACTAGATCCTGTGGACATTATTGCGGTATCATCAGCAAAAGTAGCAATAGTTGCATTTTCTAGTTCTGGTATATCACATGTGTACAATAGGTACAGGACCGGGCCTAGAACACTTCCTTGTGGTACACCAGCTTTTATTTCTTTTAGTTCAGAAAAGGCATTTTCTTGCCTTACTCTAAAAACTCTACCAGTTATGTATGATTCTAATATATCTGCGAACTGTTTTGGCAACATAGTTCTTAGTTTATGAATCAATCCCTTGTGCCAAACTTTTTCAAAAGCCTGGGCTACATCTAAAAATACAGTGGTACATACTTTTCTATCTTCAAGAGCTTCTTCAATTACTGTTGTAATTCTATGCACCTGATCTATCGTTGAGTGTTTTTCTCTGAATCCAAATTGATAGTCTGGTATAATGTTACTATTTTCTATAATAGGTTTCAGTCGTTTTAGGAGTAGTTTCTCGAAAAGCTTTGACATCACTGACAGCAAGGAGATAGGCCTGTATGATGATGCATCTTGAGGTGGTTTCCCTGATTTGGGGATCATGATCACTTCTGCAACCTTCCATAGGTCTGGAACATGCTTTAGTCTAAAAGAAGCATTGATTATCTTAGTAAGTTTTACCAAGGCTTTTCTTGGTAGATTCATTAGGATTTTCCCTGTGATAAGGTCATAACCAGGGGATTTTTTTGGGCTGATGTGATCTCTGATTTCTTTAGATACTTCTTTTGATGTTACAAGTTTTATCTCTTGGTCTACTTGTTGTAGTTGTTCCCAGTGCAGATCTTGGTCAGCGCTCACGGTTTGTGTAAAAGTGTCCTCTAAGTGATGGGCAAACCTTGATGCTTTTTGTTCGTTACTTATTGCCCATTTTCCATTTAGTTCTTTTATTGGCGGTATGTGAGCAATAGGTTGTTTTTGGTTCCTTGTGGCTTTCCATAGTGAATAATCAGTCGATCGATCACTAGTCAGTTGAAGAAGATGCCTAGTTAAATTTTCGTCCCGAACTTTCTTGATTGCCTTCCTTATTTGTTAAATATGAAATTATGCAATCACACCCGTGAGGGACCACGGGTGTGATTGCATAATTTATGGGATATGATATGCTGTTACTATGGCTTTGTATTTTCTATCGATATTTTCAGAAGTCCAGGAAACAATCCCTAATGCCATGGGACCACGGGTAATTAAAATTACCCATGGACCCGGTAATGGGTCGACCCACTGGGACCACCCCATAATTTAGAGGTTAATGGTATTCAGCGACGCAGTGACGGAGAGAGCTCGCTCACCATCAAGCTAGGATTTATTTATTGTATTGAACGATTTATTAGGCCAATTACGGCCATTCAAAAAGTGCCATCGCGGACGGTATTTCACGTCCACACGGCGGGGTATTGGTAAAGTTTTCAACTAGCAATAATCGCACCTCGGATTAACCTCATTGGTTACGATATTGCCTCTGCGCAAAGTTAAATTTGTTAACTTCGCCCGCCCGACCCAACCAAACGCTGTGCAGCGAACGATAGCGAGATCTAATTCGACGTCAACGCCATCTAGTTACAAAAAAGACAACTCTACCGTGACGTTGAATTCTAGTACAATGCTTTTCAAATAAGAATACGATTGACTCCGCGCCAAATTGTGACGTCATAGCTTTGAGTGAATATGTATTTTTAGTAACTTATTTGTATGTGTGTATGATTTAAAATGTTTCGAATAAATGAATTTTAATTTAATTTTAATTAATGGATATCAAACTGAATAAGTTTGATAGTGTCAGCAAAAAAATATGTTTGTTATTTTTTATATTTCCAAAAAAATTACAAATAATGGTTTAGGTTGGCCTCAAACTGTGCGTTTAGGTAGCGCCCCAAGAAGATTATGAAAGAATAGGCTATGGTGTTTAATTCAACACTTACACTTCGATAAAATTAGAAGCAAAACAAAACGTTTACTAATCTGTTTACTAAGAAACATTGTTTTGGTTTTTCTTCACTAACACAAATGAATGTCTGCGCCCGCGTCTCTGTCAGTGTTGCCATGCATAGACAACTGTGGCGACGGACGTTGGGTGCAGATAAAATTACAATATAATTATTTTTCAACCTGTATTTAGTACACATTAAATATTTATATTTGTTTAATAGTATTATTTTGTCTTATACATTTATATTCGTATTTTACTGACCGTGACATCACTTTGGGCCCTATCAGAATACCAGCGCTGTGACTTTTTTTTTAAAATGTCACAGCACCTTGCTGAGATAGGAGCCTTTTGACCTTGCACAGGACTAATCAAATTTAATAGTTCGATAAGTTTCTCATGTTTACTTTTTTAAATAATTGTGTCAAACCTAATTATATATTTTTGTTTCTATTATGTCCTGTGTGAGATTAATAAATACTTTTTCTTTCTTTCTTTAATAACAAGATACCTACATAACATTAAAAAACCGTAATTGTTTTTTTTCTAGCGCTTCTTTACAAGTGACATTTAGCAGATTCTTATTTTGAAAAGCGTTGTATATCCATTAATTAACATTCCGTCCTCCTTCCCTTCACCGCCACCACCGTATAGCGTCGATGTTCTTACATACTTGTCTTACATTTTGGAAGGGCATCTCAGGCGTCCAGTCGGCCGTCATCTCATCTTCGATGGTGCTGCTGGGGCGGCGTGGAGTGGCGTCCCAGTTCGTTTGCTGCGGTTGTTGTGGTACACTGTAGACATAAAATAAATAAATATCGCTGGACATTACACACAGCGCCATCTAGTGCCACACTAAGCAACGAGGCTTGTGTCGTGGACATCAGATATTTGATATACTACATATATACTTTTTGTTTGTAAATACATGCTTATTATACATATCAACATCCATGACTCTGAAACAAATGTCCATGTTCATCACACAAACATTTGCTCCTACCGGGATTCGAACCCGGGACCCTAAGAACGTAAGGCAGCCACACTACCGCTGCGCCATTTGGGTCGTCCGCCGTACATAGGAAGGGTCTGGTTATGTAATGCGATAAAGAGATTATGGTAGTAATGTTTTTTTTTAATGCAAAATCTTCTAGTTCATCTCAGATACTTTGGCCAAAATATATAAACGTTACGTCAAACCGACCGGACCGGACAGAACTCCGGACGCTGGACGTTGACAGAAAATGCACTTATGTATCTGTCAGTTTGACCGACCCCTCACGATGATATGTGGCAAGCTTCAAGAAACTTGCGTTTTTTTTCACGCGGTCTCTGACGTGAAGCTCCTGAGCGTGGTGAGGCCAACCAGTTAAGAACTCATTAACTTGTAACTCATCTACATATTTCATATCCAGCTCACCTGGTCCGAGACCTGTGCCTCGTCCGCCTGGGCAGCTCAGTGCCCTTGATGAGGTAGGTGATGGGGTTGTGTTCCCGCAGGTACGGGTCACGGGAGCCGCCGTCCCCGGGCTCCACTTCAAAGGCCCCGTTCAGGCACTCCAGCGTGGAAGATGATATATGCACGCGACTGGAAAAGTTACCCGATAAATGTGTTAGTTTGGGAAAGCTTCGGAGGCAGCGGCTTAATATCCTTTTTTAGTATCTATCTTAGATACTAAATCTTATAAAATGTGTCTTTCTCTGGTATCTACCTCGTAGATTATCTGGGAAGCGCTGGTTTGTAAATGAGATCGAAAAGATTACTTCAGCAGTTTGTTAAGAACCAAATAGTATTAAGTGGATGTCCTACTGAAAGAATAGGCTATAGTTTCCAACATCAATAAATTGCAAATCTATTTAGTCCGTCAGTTAGAGTATTGGAAAATAATGGACACGTTTTTTTTGTTTTTGTCAAATCAATTGACAAAGATAAAACGCACGCACGCAACGCAACGCAAATCTCGGGAGTGGGGGCACGTGACGTCACAACGCACTAAATATTATAGCACGGAGTGACGAATTTGATGAATGAATTTTATCTTCGTCAATTTTGGTCTACGTTACAAAAGAAAAAATACGTGTCAAATACTTTTTGAAAATATAACTGACGGACTAATTAGATTTTTTCAGGACACAAGCCTATTGTCACTGGTTTGGTTACACAGTCAGCGTTGAGTATGAGAGTGGAATATGAACTTACGGACGCGCAAAGCGAAAAAAAAAAGCGCCAACGTCGGCCTATTGGCTTCTAATAAGTGGACATAAAGCTCTTTTTGACCGTATCAAGTCAGTTCCACGTCTATAAGAATCTCGCTATGAATGTAATATGTTATTTATAACACATTTGCTCGTAAAGGGTCTCTTATTTCACCAATTTCAATATCGTAATGTATCTCATATCGTAAAGTAAAATGCACGGTTTATACTTTTTTAAATCTTAGCAAAGAGCTTTTATGTCAGAAAAGTGGTCTATGTTTTATGAATAAAATTAACTTTGGGAGATGAAATATAATAAATAAACATTTAATTCTTTAATTTTGACAATAAATTACAACAATTTATCTGTAACAAAAATATTAATTTACTTTATTAGTAATACTGGCTGTTTTTTGTGTCTTTCCCTTAAAAAAAAAGCGCTGATGCGCGCGCCTCGCTAATTTGTGAACAAGTAAAAATTATTCCGCGCGCTTTTTCTTTTCGCTGTATTGTTTTTATTTTATTTATTTCCTCGCAAATATGTTATAAAACGTCGTATGACATACGTGCGCTTTGATAATTACAGCCTCTGCTTTTTTATCGCCCTCGCCTACGGCTCGGGCTAGTAATATCGCCTCGGCTGTAATTTTCAACTTACCGCACTTATATCATAATGTACTATTAAGACTTACCCAGGTAGGCCACCACTCTCCATACGATTGGCAAGGGTAACGTCGTGAGACCACAGGTCGAACTGCCACTTGAGTAGGCCCAGTACACCGCACAGCACCTTGCCGCTGTGGATACCGATGCGCATGTCTAGATCCACCTGAACATAGAACAATAAGGGTCAGTTTAGTTTAAAACGTATTGTTGTGACTTGAAAGACCAAATTGCTCGAGTTAATTTCGGACTGTTAACTGAAATGGTTTGCTTTCTGATCGCAATGATTTTGGTGAAAGGAATTGGTAATAAAAAAAACTGTTTGTCGTTTGTTTAATTTTTTGTTGCAAGTTTTATGATTTGAGTTTCGGAATACTTCTGTCCGTAAGTCAACTCAAAATATATTCTATGTTACTCGGTAATAGTGTAGCTTTAAATCAGTAAAATATGTTTTTTGTAATCGGGTCAGTACTTCAACAGATTACCTCTTACAAACAAAGATTTTCATAACATAACATCACGCCTGTATTCCCCGAAGGGTTAGGCAGAGTAGTACCTAATAGTACACCCACATTTCGCCAGTTATGTTTAAGTTACGCTTTTTGTATTGTAAGCAACGACCTACTGTCGGGCCTACGCTGTCCCCCCATACTTATGTACTAATGCTGTAACAAAATAATATTGTAATACCAAATGATTTGAAAAGAGTAACCATGGAGTTTCTTGCCGGTTCTTCTCCATGGAAACGACCAACGCGAACCGTGCACCTTTTTCGACGTTTTATAAGTGCCCATCTAGGCCCTATGTGAAATAAAATATTTTGATTTTGATTTTGAGCCTATTGCCATCAACCGGGCACAGATCCAGAATCCGTGGCTGCTACTGAGAAATTCCTTAAGATAATACCCAATAACACTTTGATCGACCTGGGAATCGAACCCAGGACCTATCTTGCTGAGCAGTCGCGCTTGCAACATCTAGACCAACGAGGCAGTTTTTCAAATAATCATCTTACAAGATACAAGATGCTGTGCTTATAAGTTACCTGCGCGTTGTACCGCACGTCGCGGATGGCTCGTATCATGTGCAGGCCCATGTTGACGCAGCAGTGCGCGTGGTCCTCGCGCCGGTCCGGCAGGCCACTGACGCAGAAGTAGCAGTCACCCAGTAACTTTATGCGAAGGCAGTGATTCTCCTAGAGAATAGATCAAGTTAGCTTTTAGTTTCGGCTTTTTGTTCAGAAAAATAAATGGAACAATTCTTAAGGTGACCGCAGCGGCAAAATTGCGCTGACAGGCAAACCGGTAGCAGGCGGCAATGTTTGTTTGTGTTGTTTAAATACTATCAAATTTAGTCTATTCTTTGTTATTATGTAAAGCTTAGTTATGTTATTAATAGTATGCTTAGGTATTTCTTTTTTTTATTAGTTTGTGCAACAATTATATTGCTAACTGTGGAGGCTTGTAAATGACTTTTCGTTGATTGCCTCACTATAAATGTTTGTATTGTTTGCTGTAAGCCACCCAAACACAATAAAATAAAATAAATAAAATGTTTTCATTTTTATGGAAGCGTTTTCATTGAGTTTCACAGAACCGTGCCACTGTGCCTGCTATTGCTATTGGTGCGTCTTTGCCGCTGTTGTTTCTGATTGGTAATCTTAAAGTTAATATTTAATTTATTTAAATTCATTAATTTTATTTTGTTTTGATATAATATTATAATTATTTAAAAATTATTATCATTTTGTAAAATGTGATGACGTGATGATAAAAGGAATGATGACTGACTAAAATGCGTTTGTTAGATTATCGAAAAATACTGGATACGTTTTTTTTTGTTTCATCAAATTAATGAAGATAAAACGTGTCAAAGATCATGAGTAGGGGCTTGTGACATCACATTTGAGTAAATAATGTACTCAAATGTGACGTCACACAAGTTTTCGACGCACTGTATCGTCTTCATTTTTGTTTACTTGAGAAAAGAAAAAATATGCGTCCAATATTTTCTGGAAATCTATTTGACGGACTAATTAGATTTTTTTCGTCATCTACCCTATCATGAAATATAATATAGCCCTTACAGGTTACATTTTTGATATTTATAACATTATACCAACCCTTGTACAACATGTTTACAATAAACTAATTTTATAAAGTTGTTTTTGCTTCAATGATTTAAAAAATAATTGCCGAGAAGTAGGCCTTTGAAAGTTCTACATAATTATACTATTACATGCTCAAACCTCACCGATGCCAACTTGTCGAAGCGAGCGAATAGTTCATTAAGTAGCTTCACTAACACCTGCGCAGTGCATTTGCTTGATAGTTCTGGAAAAATAAATGTTTTTGATAAAATAAATCAGAATTAGCATACCTCCAGAAAAAAATCGACCATAATACAAATGTTTAAAGTCTAAACTTGCGTACCAGTGAACCCCTTGATGTCAGCATACAATATGGACACGTCATGATGCTGTTGTATGTAGAGGTTATTGAACTGCTGCTCTTGAAACTCTCCCTTCACCTTGCTCACGTGGCTGGAGATCTCTTTCGCCAGAAAATCTGGTATCACTGTGTAGCACAAAGAAAGAGATTTAAGAAACTTTAGAGGAGTTATAATTATATAAATATAAATAAATATCGCTGGACATTAACACACAGCGCCATCTAGTGCCACACTAAGCAACGAGGCTTGTGTCGTGGACACCAGAGAGTTGATATAATACATTGATACTTTTTGTTTGTAAATATTATAAACATCCGTGACTTTGAAACAAATATCCATTCTCATCACACAAACATTTGCTCCAACCGGGATTCGAACCCGGGACGAACGTAAGACAGCGTCACTACCGCTGCGCCATTCGGGTCGTCAGCTATCAAAGGAACTTTCATAGCAAAAGCTGTAATCCGAAGTCTCAGTGAGACGATACAGCAAAATAATACCCTCCTCGCAAGCGCGACTGTTGAGCAAGAGGTTTTGGGTTCGATTCCAGGTCGGGGAAAGTGTTATTAGGTTCTTTCATCAGGATTTTTTTAGTAGCAGCAACGGAGTTTGGATTTGTGCCCGGTTGATGGCAACAGGCTTGACGACAGTATCAAAAAATTGCAAATCTATTAAGTCCGTCAGTTAGAGTATTGGAAATTAATGGACACGTATTGTTTGTTTTTGTAAATTAATGAATATTGACAAAAGATAAAACGCATCAAAACTCGGGAGTGGGGAACTAGCTAAAAATTATACCTAGGCGTGACGTATTGAGAATTTTTAAAGCGTCATATCTTCGTCAAATTTGGTTTACGTAACAAAAGAAAAAACTAAGGTCAAATATTTTTTTATAATCCAACTGACGGACTAATTAGTTTTTTTTTGTCGTCTCGCCTATAGGCACGCCCCCTATTACAACTGACTTAAAAACATAACTGGCGAAACGTGGGTGTACTATTAGATACACCTCTACCTAACCCTTCGGAGATTACAGGCGTTATTGATGTTATGTTAAAGTTATGAATTTCCAAAAGTCATTAAAAAAAATTGGTTCAGTATCATGGTTTGAGTCCACAAGAGAGTTTGTGCGATATTCATATTACACCTTGCTATGTCTGTCTTAAACACAAAGTTCTAAAAACAACCAAAAATCTCACCGCTCTGAAACAGCTTCCACTGTCGTTGAGTTTCCCTCTTGGTTTTCTCACGGGTGACCATAGACCTCCGGGTCTCCAGGAACGCTTTCCTCTGCCCCCAATCTGCCAAGGACTTTGCATACATTCCCGCGAAGTTGACAGCTATATACAGCAACGCGTTACCGATTAGGAGACGAAGGCTGCATGTGTAGGACTGGAAGAAAGTACTCATTAGCTTAAATACACAACAAGTCTAAAGGATGATTTCCACCAAACGGCTCGCATCGCATCGGATCGGAAAGGATACGAACGGATGCGGCGACAGCAGATCGCGTCCGATTACGTCGCATACGATTGGCTCCGTACCGTCACTTGCGAATATCTGTTTCTGCGCCTAGTCAAATAGTTTTATTCCTACCGTGTCGGATACGACGACAGGCGAACGGAGCTGATCTCGCGTCGCAGCATACTTTCGGCTACGATCGCGTGTCGCGGGAGACGCCCGCGGTCAAGCTGCTGTCTGCGGTTTGGTAATATAGACTTTAACTACTATGTACACGATTTAATATCGTTTAAAAATTGTAAAATCCGTTCCGATCCGATGCGATGCGAGCCGTTTGGTGGAAACCATCCTTAAGGAGGAAAGGCACGTATGATCAGTTCCAAATATATTTGATGCAATGTAAACAAACTGTGTCCACATTCGCTCAAAAGAGAATTATGTTATCATCTGTATTTAAATTTTAGAATGTTTCGTCTTTTACTATTGGCACTTTTGTAGTACACGGCGATTTTTTTTAAAATTATATATTTAATGATATTATATTTCGCACTGCTGGTCAAAGGTCTCCCCATATCCTTTTAGGTATTTTTCTCTTGCGCCACCTCGAACCATTGTTTAAATAACATAATTAAATTGTAACGGAAAAAGAGTGTAAGTACGAAAATTCAGTTCATCACAATATTTAGGTTTCTTGATATATTTGTTAACGCTTTCACCAAATACTTTTGGAACAGGCCACAGTTAATTACCTATTCTTTGTTAATTACTAAGATACAACAATGGAATAAAGTGCAGAAAGTGTTAGCGGCAAGATTGACAAATCTTTTGGTGAAACGTTTCTCTAGACATTACAACAGGGGGCCTAAAATGGCCGCTTTAGCAGAATCTTAAAATGAATCACGTTTAAAATGTTATTTCTTAAAATGGACTTTATAGTAAATTACAGAAATAATTGATCAAATTTTATTATCTAAAACGCTTTTTAATATTTGTACACCGTAAAGGTAAAACATGACTGTGATCCTTTCTGCATTGTACTTAACATCTTGCATGCTTAGTGTGTGCACTCATGTTTCTGACAAATAAATGAACTCTGAACTGTCTCTCTGGACCGTAAGGTATATTTTAAGAATTTAATTTTTTGAATGTGATTCATATTTTGAATCTGATAAAGCGAAATCCATCCTACTAAAAATCACGGACGAAAATGGACTTTATAGTCATGACTATAAAACACATTTTAAGAATTTAAACATTTTAACGTGATTCATATTAAGATTATGCGTAAAGCGGCCATTTTAGGCCCCCTGTTCACTTTTACTTTCGGCTAATTTACAAGATGGCAATAAACTAGTTACAATGTTACAAGCATCTAGATGAGTAAGATCCATCTTAAAGCCCGGTTTCCACCGCAAGCGGAGCAAACCCATTCATTACTTATTTTATCTCGCAAGAGAAATCTTCTTACATATGTTTCCACCAACAAAGAGTAGAGCGGAAATGACTCAGCGGGCAAAAAGAGTAAAAATGAGCTGGTTCTGCTCATTCTTGTATCATTTCTCTATTGCGGTGGGAATCAGCCAACTAAACTCTTTCTTGGTGGCAACGCAAACCTATTTCATGAAAATGAAGTCCGCTTCGCTTAGCCATTTCCGGCTCATTACTCTTTCGCGGTGGATTCCGTTCTTATTAGTTTTAAAAATGATAAGCGGGAAAATATGAGAAGGGCCTATTTATGAATAAACAGTTAGTAAGCTGAACAACTCACACACATATCAGAAAACTGTAATAACGAAATAATCATTATTAACAATATTGTACATAATTATAACATATTCTCGTATAACTACTGCCATACATAAGAATTGATGTTTGTCAGAATTCGACGTCCTGTTGCTACTCAACATTTAGTTTTTACACCAGTCTGACCCAGAAGTTAAATACAAGGTCAAATAATATTAGCCAGCGAAACAGATATGATAGGTTTCGCTTTCTAAATCCAAGAGAGTTTTAACAAAAAAAAACGATACCCACATTTATACTAACGTACAGAATAACCGGAACAACTACCTGTACGACAAACAGATATTTGCTCCGTGCGGGAATCGAACCCGCGACACGCAACGCAGCAGCCAATCGCTCAGCCACTGCGCCAACAGTGCCGTCTTTCTGTTTTGGTCTGTTCGTCCGCTTTTTTTCTTAACTCGTCATGTTTAGATATAATAATATCAAGACCCGCCAGATCTACTGAGAACCTATCGTTAGCCAATGTAATAACGGGTGTAAAAAACCTCTTGACGAAGCCGAAAGGCACTTATTCTCCCCGTCATTGCGATCATTTTTTTGTTCTACACCATACCTGGGAACCTTCTGGTTACTGAGAAATTGGGGGTCAAAGTTTATAATGTAAGATTTTTACTAAACAATCAACACAATGTTTTGAGTGCGTTACATTGAGTTCTAGAACAAAACATGATTTTTCACCCATAAATAAAGTCGTTTCCCAGCAATATTTTTTGCGTATAGTTACTTAGTTTGATGTACAGAATGCTTGGTTGACGGCTTCGTGATGAGGTTGTTTACACCTTGTATAACTCTGTATAGACAGGAATTGAATGCTGTAATTTAATTTCATAGGGCCTCCTAACTTATTACTAAGTAGTTCACATATATACTTACATTAATATTACAGTGAACAGCCTTCTTGGCTACCTCTATCCGTTCTCTGATGACCCATCCCGTGGCTACCAAATGCGCCAGGAAGGAGAGGAGCCCGATGACGATGCACCAGATCAGGGAGAGCGGCAACATCGCGTACGGCACGAACACTATGAACAGCATATACCAGACTTGGTTCTCTGAGTCTTGGAAGCCGATACCTTGCGCGCTTAGACCTGGAGAAGATATAGAAGATTAGCCCTTATGACAAGTGACTTATGAAGCTCAGCAAGCTTAGCCAAATTGACAATCTACAATCGTTAATGCTAGTAGAATGACATCATCTCAACGTTAAATCACGTGATCAACACAAACGAATAAAAAAATCGTAGACAAGTTTACATCGTTCAAAATGATAGAATAGAATGTTATCGTTTCTACAATGTTGATCGCTATACTCTTTGGTAGGAACGCTCACCATAGACTAAAGTGTAGGTTTTTCTACATACATTAGAGAACGAGCGATCGACTCAGTCGTGTCAACTTGGCTACCAATTTAGCGCTTTCTACAATCGCTAACGCCGAGGCGTTTACGATTGTAGAAAGAGAATCGATATAAAACGTTTGTAACTTGGCTAGGCCTGTAGGTAGGTTATTACTTGTAGTGGTCGCAATTGCTCCCACGGCCTTCAAGCATGTTTGCCCTTAAACTTTAGGCAGAGATGGTCTTATAAATCATGATCTGTCAACGGACCGATTTGTTCGAGACACAATTGATTAACTATTGTGTCTACTTCGTGGACAGATCAAGTAAATTATTTCAAGAAATCGACGAAGCGCCTATTGTCATCAACCGGGCATGAACCCAAAATCCGGGCTTCTATTGCTACTGGGTTCCACTGGGTAACCCAAGATCTCATGATGAGCACTACTGCTTGCGACAACTAAACCCACGAAGCCGTTCTTAAAGTTTTAAAGAGTTTAAAGTGGTCAATAGAATTGAAATTAATTACAGTTTCGTCCTAAACTGGCCTTAATAGGGTTGGAAACTTTTATCATTGTAAGCATTGAAGTCTTCTATTATTCTTATCTTAATGAAATCTTTTCTTAGTGCAGTTAAACTTTAATTACTACTAAAACTTATGTTATAAAAACGTTTAATTTTTGTGAAGCAGCAGTCCTCGTAAATTCTTCACTATTTTTAACAAGATTATCCAGAAAATTTTAATTTCACTAACATTTAAATATAGAATTGTCACATAGGCAAATATACCGTCGTTTTATGACGTGCGAAAGACCTCGTATACAACTTTAGGGTGATAAGGATATTGCAAGGTCGACCATATCCATCAGACGATGTTTTTTTTTATCAAAAGAATACTCTTAAATGTATTATTGGTACAATCCACCTATACCTTGAACCCAACACTTAACATAATGGGTGTAAAAAGACTCTCAACGAAGCCGTAAGGCACGCACTTGTTCTTCGAAGAAGGGTCTGTTTACAACTTGTGTTAACACGATTGTAGAGCCCAGGACGCTTGCAAGACTAACAAGAATAACGAGGCACCCATCTAATTGCTTTTCTTTTCATTATCGTGTGGTTAGTGCCTAACCTGGTGTCAGAGTTTTTATGCCACCCATGGGCCTCTGACTTGGCCTTACATGCAGTCGAGAAATATCTCTCAGGCATGCTGGTTTCCCCACGATGTTTTCCTTTACCGGAGCAAATGATAATGTACAATACGCACTTGAATCCGAAAAATCAGACTTGCGTGCTTTGGGTTCGAACTTGAGACCTGACAATCCGACGGTCACACCACTAGGCAATCACTGTTTACTATATATCTTTTTTTGACATACCTTGAGCGATGAGCAGGATCCACGTAGCAGCTGCGGCCCAGTGGAGGTAGTTGTTGGCGAAGCATCGCCACCAGCCCAGCAAGCACACGCCCACGTTCAGCCAGGCGAAGGCCACCGTCCACGCGATCTGGTACGGATCCGGTGATGCTACTGCAAAATTTATGTACACGTGAGCTTGGCTTTCAAATCTTTTGTTAAGAAAATACTTTATGTTGAGCTAGTAAGTAGATCACGCAGTACGTGCCTAGGGACCAACAATACATAAGGCAAGGAAACTGTTCAGAAACCATAACATCGTGAAGATTAGGACAAGCCAAGCGTTTAGGCTTGTATGAATGTATGGCCAAGGGAAGTTATTATTAATAATGAAATCACTAAGTTAAATTAAACGTATATTCAAATTACATCTGTCACTCTTTGACAGTTGTATGAGATTACTACACTCGAGAGCAATGAATCCGGGTCACTTAAAGAATGTTAAAAATCTCGGAAATTAAAAATGATAGGTTAATGCAATAAATTGTATTTAATAGACAAAGTAATACTCCTTAAATGAAAGTAAAAAAAATATGAGTCACCATACATTTTATTAACACAAAATTACATAAAGAAAAAAACTGCTGATCTCTCCTTAAAACAAAAATAGGAAACATGAAATTTTTTAACTTTATTACGATTTTCTTGAATTTTAATACTTCGTATTGCCTCCTCGTGCTTCCATTACTGCGTTTACGCGGTTTGGCATGCTGTACACCAAGTTCCTTATACGATTTTGGGGAATATTCTCCCATTTCTCTGTGAGAGCAATTTTGAGCTCACGAAGCGTGATTGGGGGAGGGTTTCGTTGTTTTACGCATCTGCCTAGCTCGTCCCAAGCATGCTCGATCGGGTTGATATCCGGGCTGCGCGCTGGCCACTCCATACGAGTAATGTTCATCTCTTGAAGGTAGTCATTCACAATCCTACCTGTATGAGGTCGGGCATTGTCATGCATAAATATAGCATCCTCACCTAAATTGACCATAAATGGACCAACGTGATCATTGAGGATTTCTTCTACATATCTTACGCTAGTTAAAGAGCCGTTTTCTATGATCACCAGCTCTGTGCGACTTTCAGAAGAAATTCCGGCCCACACAAGTACAGACCCACCACCGTAGGCTACTTTTTCTTCGATGCATGCTTGCTTGAATCTTTCTCCTGGTCTTCGATACACTCTGTGTCTTCCATCGTGCTTGTAGAGCATAAATTTTGATTCGTCGGAGAACATAACTTTTGACCAATCTTCAATACTCCAATTTACGTGGCTCTGGGCATATCTTAGTCTTGAAATACGATGCCCACGCTCCAGTTTAGGGCCGTTTGCAGGTCTAAGGGGTTTTAAGTTAGATTCAGCAAGCCGACGTCTTACTGTCCATGCACTTGGGTTACTTCCTCCGAGGCGTCGAAACTGATTTGTGAGTTCAGTTCCTGTGAGAAAGCGATTTCGAAGCATGGTGTTCACCAAGTATCGGTCTTCTCGTGCTGTGGTACACCTGGTTCTGCCCGTTCCTGGTCTGCGTAGGTTAGAACCAGTTTCTTCGTAACGTCGAAGAACTCTTTGTACTGTTGACAGCGACACACCGACAGTCCTGGCTGTATCGCGCTGACTCCGGCCGGTTTCCAGCATTGTAAGTATTCTGGTGCATTCTTCAGGCGTAAGCGACATAATTTCAGCTTGAATAATGAATATAGAGCACTATCAACATGGTTTATGTACCCACATAAATGACAGATTACAAACAAAAGCAAAACCAAATGCTGTAATTTCGTAGTTCCATCTTCGAAAGTGGCCCTTTTTGAAATTTGATTTTTTTATGATATAACTATACAATAACTAAGAAGTTTTAATACCTTCATTTAAGGAGTATTACATTGTCTATTAAATATAATTTATTGCATTAACCTAGCATTTTTAATTTCCGAGATTTTTAGGATTCTTTAAGTGACCCGGATTCATTGCTCTCGAGTGTATATTACACGGCAAGTTTATTTAGTGTGTTAGTTCTATAAATTATTAACTTCCGTGACTGTTCATACGGCGCAGGGGTTGTTTAAGGAATTGGGACCTCATTCCACAATCCGTAGAATGATGACCAGTATAACTGGGGTTTTCGGATTTTTGATTGAGGTTAATTCAAAAGGTTCAAAACTGTCTTAGGACAAATAGAGTTCTTTTATACTTAATGAAAATTAAATAGGTTTCAATTTCAAAAGGAATCTTAAATTTACTTACCTCCCAAGTTTGTGACTGTGTAAATTATTGCTAGACATATCTGAAATTTGAAAAAGTAAAAATGTTTTAGAACAAGACATACAAAATACTAACAAAAGTATGATCTACGACTACTAAGAGTAAAAAAACAATCAAGTTACTAATAAAAGTACGACCTCATAAAAGAAAATTGTTAACCAACCACCAACCAACTTTTTCACGGGAGGATTTTGTGGCTAAATAATAACAGCTGTTTGGGTCGTTTATCGGGTAAAGACGAGCGTCCCTAGGTTTGTGCGTGGATGGATAACCACCCATTACATGCCGAGTTTCCTCCGTGCCCCAGAAAGCACAATAATCCGTTGTTCCAGACTGTAATTTGTAGATCTTTGACAGTCGTTACAGATAGTCAGTGGCCCGAAAGTCTGTCAACTAGTCTTACCAAGGCGTATCGCATTATCCAGTACTAACTGGGTTGTAGAGGTCAGAGCTTTCGCTCTATTTAAAATACGGGTATTCAGCTGCATCCGGTTAGACTGGAAGCCGGGTAAAGGCTAGGCAGATGATGAGAAAGGTTTTCAACAACTTTCAATTTTTGTGATAGAGCTCGTAAGGCTGCTGGGCATTTTATGTATATTACCACAAATTACCACGAACTAACAAATAAAAACGCTTGATGTTGTAGGAAACACATTTTTCAGTTCTACTTCTTCGTGTTTCGTCGGTGGTAGCGCAAAAGTCACTTCAGCTGCATGTTTTTGGGCTAAGACCGCAGTTTTCAGTTACTTAATTAAAATATTTCGGCCAAAACAACCACAATGTGGAGCCCTGACACAGCCAGAAGGCGACGCGGTAGACCTCGCAGGAGATTGCGGGACGAGCTGGACAAAATCAACGCCCAGAGGTCCACATTGGCCCTGGATCGAAGAATTTGGAAGTCATGAGGAGAGCCTTCGCCCAGCAGTGGGATGACACAGGCTAACAGTAACATTAATTTAAATATTAAAAAAATACCTTAAGCGCTAAATCAACAACGTTGACCATGATGAGTGACTTCTGTCGCTGCCGCCGCGAATATCTTTGGTATGATAACTCTACTGCTTTATTCTGCAACAAAAAACAAGATGGTCAACGTACAAGTACTGCACGGAACCAGCATTGCATCAATGCGAACCGTTCTCAATTCTTTTTATGAAACATCGTACTGCAATGAACACTTATAGGCGCCGTAACGGTAATGCCTCGGTATTATGACATATAATCACGCCTGTAATACTCGAAGGGTAAAGCAGAGGTGTACCAGGAGGCAAAGTTATGTTTAAGTCCCTTATGATAGAGGGCGAGCCTATTGCCATGAACCGGGCACAAATGCAGGCTCTGTGGCTGCTACTGAGAAATTCCTAATGGAAAAACCCAATAACACTTCCCGGGAATCGAACCCGGACCTCATGCACAGCAATACTTGACCAACGAAGAAGACCAACCAAGCTATTAAAAGATAATTCATAAGTTAACGTCACTTAAATCTGGTCCCTGAAACAAAAACAACTCAAAAATAAGCTAAACGCCTGTCAACTGCAGTGATGTTATTGATTGACTGACTTATCAACAGCCAATCAGAGCTCCTGACGTAACATTAATATGACACCTCGTCGATTTTCGATGAAGCAACCGGGTGTACCTAAGTGATTTTCTTTGTGAAGAAAAGAAAATCGGTCACATTTTCAGACCGATTTACGAAATTCTCCGAAAGGAAATATTTTCGGAGATATTTGTCTATAGAAGCCAGGTGACCTACATTATGAGGTCCCTGAAAGGTGTCGTCTGTCTATTTATTTTTCATACTTTACCGAGAATTCTTAATAAAAGCTTGTTTGCAAGAGTATAGAATATATTTGCGTACTTACCTTAAAACTATTTGTGATCGATGGGCAGTATATCCCTCTGTAGTATCGTGGTGCCCTAAGCATGCCTTCTGCTTCCACTGCGAAAACAAACGAATTATTATATTAAAAGGTGGAAAGAACAGTGTATAAAGTTCCTCCTCCATGTACCTAATATGTTTAAGTAAACTTGAATATATTCAATTGCTAAAAACGCCAAGAAGCTTTATTTTCAGACACCATAACAAGATAGGTTGTTAAGATAAGCTATATCATTCATATCTTAACAAATAGGATAGATGACACCTTAAAACGATTATTCCAAGACACCAATCTCTAAAAACACCACTTTATTTTAGGCCTGAAAACCCGATTTATTTTCATTTAATTGCCAAATTAGATTTTTAGTTGATTTGAAATCAATAAATAGTTGAGTCATTGAGTTGACTAAACAGTGACGTCACAGTTTGCTATTGCCATACTAAATTTATAAGAGAACCGCGTTTTGACAGCTCTTAAAAAGTATCTCAATTGATTGGTGTGTCATCTACCCCATTATCATTAACAAATTAACAAAGCGCCGATCTAGTCTCCAAAGTTCGTAGCACTGCTACGGCGTAGCAGACTCGTAGCCGCATAGATGGCTACGGATAACAATGTTTGGTTTGGCACAATTAGTTTAGTTCACAGTTCGGATTCGATTAGTCTCAAACAATTGTGGGAACGGTTCTAGTGAAGTTTAATAACACGATTATTATGAACTTTAGAAGTTAGGGAGTTAGCTTCTGTGGTGGTTGTGGGTATTGCTTATCAAAGTTTTGATAGTGGTGTATCTTAACTCAGAGGTGATTCCGATTTACAGTGAATTTATAGCTTTTTATTAGCATAGCAATTAATCTTGAACATGTACTTTAAAATAATCTTTATGGGCATCCACACACCGAAGTTACTTTTTGTAGAGCAAAATGGATGACATTAAGCAACTTTAAACTTTTCTAAATATAACTTTTGTGACATTTTAACTAACATTTTAATATCTGTTGTTGCCGACTAATACTTGCAAACAATGCCTCACAAGAGCCTTTAGGAGTACATTGAAAGCGTAGAGTATTTTAAAATATATTTTTATAATTCACATTTTATTTTAATAAACTTACCAGGATCTTCTTGGAATGGATTAATACTGTGTTGGGAGCCTCCTTCTCCATCGCCGCTGTTACGGCGCTGTCAAAAAACATTGATAAAATCAGCACCTACTAACAATAACACGCACAATAGGCTAGTTTCCACCATCAATAAATTGCAAATCTATTTTGTTCGTCAGTTAAAGCATTGGAAAATAATGGACACGTATTTGATGGATGTAGCGATCACGATTGTAGAAACGAATTCTATCATCTTGATCAATGTAAACTTGTCTACGAAGTTTATATTCGTTTGTTTTGACCACGTGACTTAACGTTTACGATTGTAGAAAGAGAATCGTTACGAATCGTTTGTAACTGGGCTAAACCTGCAGGTTAGACACTGATCACACGATAAAGAAGAACTCGTTTGAGTCATCTTACTACTATTATAATGCTAGTAATTTAATAAATGTCACGCGGCTGAGTGTCAAGAGTTGAAAGGCGTATTTAATAAAACATTTAAATATGTTGTGTTCGTGTAGACGGACATGAGTGAACGCCGTTTTAAGCTTTTACGGTTTTTCGTGATTGGTATTTATTTTGTGCTCCCGATAAAAAATCAAAAAACCAACCACGGAAGATATCCCTTATGTGTCAGTATAAGTTTGGACGTGAGTGAGTAAAAGGGTAGTGTAAACATTGCAAGGTACTAACACAAACCCATCCAATACCAAAGCTTTATAATCCTTCTGTATCTATTTAGGTTTTTTTCGGATGGGAAATCATCAAATGACTTCTCCCGCTCTGGGCGGAGCAGGAGGGAGTGTCTGACTTTTACTGACTAAAACCCATCCATGTTCCTTCATCGCCCTTTGTGTTCCGGGGGCACGGTATCTCTTTCGAATAGTCCCGCAGCCCCGGCAGGCTTCGGCCCTTGGCCCTTCATTATTGCTGACACTCTTTGAGGTGCGCGTGGAACACGAACGCGCCGTCGACACGGCCTGTCGTCATGAGACGTACGGACGGCGAGCTAGCCCATAGCTCCCCGTCCACAGGCCCGCGCCTACGGTGGCCGGAATCCACCACGTGGCCCCCGACGCCCGGGGCGTCTCCCGCGGTGGCCGGGACGTGAGGATCTCTCCCTGTCCTGTTCCGCCACCTCCTTCGCTAGCATGACTGCTTCGCAGAAGGAGGTGACGGCGTCCCATTCCGTCTCGCTCCGGACCATGGCACGAACCAGGGCCGGGAGCGAGAGGTCGCCGCCGCCGATCGCCACCTCGAGGACACGGCGGTGCTCCACCCAAGCGGGGCACACCTCCACAGTGTGCTCCACCGTGTCCTCCGGTCGATCCTCACAATGGTGACACCCGGACGTTTCCTCCCGCCCGATTCGGTGCAGGAACTTACCGAAACAACCGTGTCCGGTAAGAACCTGCGTCAGGCGGAAGGTGAGGACGCCGTGGCGTCTCTCCAGCCACTCCTCAAAGAGGGGACTTACCGCCACTATTGTGGCGTGCCCTGCACGGGGCTGCGAAAGTCGCTCTCTCCATGTCGCCATGAGATCACGCCGGAAGTCCGTCCGCTGAGCGACAATTTGCCGCGGCAGCGGAGTTTCCCCCCGGCGTAGCGCCTCCGCGCGCCACTCATGTAGGCGGCCTCTCTCTAACCGCAATATAAAATAAAAAAAGAAAAAGGTAGATGACAAAAAAAATCGAATTAATCCGTCAGAAAGATTTCCAAAAAATATTGGACACGTTTTTTTTTTTTCTTTTTTCACGTAAACCAAAAATGAAGACAGTGCAGCGCATCGTGTTGCGTCGTACATTTGAGTATATTTTTTATCGGAAAGTGACGTCACAAGTCATGATTTTTGACGCGTTTTATCTTCGTCAATTCGTCGTCGTTATTTAAAAAAAACGCGTTACTATACAATATTTTTCGATAATCTAACTGACGGACTAAACAGAATCATATTTTTTTACTCAGTCATCATCCCAATTGTGGCTATTTTGCAGTAGTACTGACATAGTTTGTCTAAAATTAGGTAATTAAATACTTTATGCAACAACACGCTTGCGGTCAGCGCTGGCAAACTGCGTAATTAGGCATGTCCCGAACCGTACATGTAAAAGCACTCATATACTTGTTGTTGTTTTTAGTAAGTTTCAAAAGTGATGTTCTCTTAGTTCTACAGTATTGATTGAAATTGTATGTGGTTACGAACATAAGTATGTTTTGGAAACCATATATTTAATTGGTCTTATTTCAAAGTAGAAGACATGCTGCGCTGATCAAACAAATTGGGATAAGTTTAGGAGAATGATGAGGTCTTACTTTAAAGTTGCAATCGTTATTCCAAAATTTTGCTAAATACAGGGTGTAAACAAACTCTTCACGAAGCCGTCAACCAAGCATTCTGTACATCAAAATAAGTAACTCTACGCAAACAATTTTGCTGGGAAATGACTTTTTATTTTGGGGGTAAAAAATCACGTTTTTCGGTAGGACTCAGTGTAATGCACTTAAAACATTGTGCAGATGGTTTGATTAAATAGTACGGGGGTCGTGAAGGTGTTTAAAGTAAAAATGTAACATTAAAATCAGGTATTTCAAAAAAAATTGTACCATTGAACTTTGACCCCCAATATCTCCGTAACTAGAAGGTTCCCAGGTATGGTTTAGAACAAAAAAAAAATGATCGCAATGACAAGGAGAACAAGTGCCTTTCGGCTTCGTTAAGTGTCTATGTACACACTTTATGCACCGTTGTGCTTGTGACTGTACAAAAGTCCTATAATATGGTAGGTACTCATATAGGTTTCTTTGCTGGTTTTCGATTGAGTGACGAGCGTGAATAATAGGCTTTCACCGGCTAATGGGATGACATTATGAAAATGTAAATGGAAACTCTCTGATATTAATTTACAAAAAGATGGTATAGGTACTTATGCGATTGCAATTAAATTACTGATTTTGCTGAGTTTGAGAATAAGAATTAGCACCCTAATTCTTATCCTCAAACTGTCGAACAATTCGGTCTAAGAAAGTATTAATTTAATGATCCGACTACGGCGAACTCAAAAGGTAGGGTTAAGATTATTGTATTGGGCCTGTGGACGGTGAGCTATGGGCTAGCTCGCCGTCCGTCCGTCTCATGACGACAGGCCGCGTCGACGGCGCAGGAGTGTTCCACGCGCGCCTCAAAGAGATGTCAGCAAAAAGGTAGGGGTCCGCAAGGGCCGAAGCCTGCCGGGGCTGCGGGACTATTCGAAAGAGATACCGTGGCCCCGGAACACAAAGGGCGAGGAAGGAACATGGATGGGTTTTAGTCAGTAAAAGTCTGACACTCTCTCCTGCTCCGCCCAGAGCGGGAGGAGTCATTTGATGATTTCCCATCCGAAAAAAAAAGGGTTAAGATTATTGTATTATTATGTATGTATGTTTTTATTTACGCATGTTCATCCGTAGCGCCTAAACTATTCATTCGATTTTGATGAGTAAGGTGTCAATCGATTCGTTATTATGGCTCGGGTAACATAGACTATATTTTAACTGACTTCGAATAGGAGGAGTTGATTTTTTTACCTTGTATACCCCGAATTCATTAGAAAATAAGACCCCATTGAGGTATTAACTGATGCAAGTCAGAGAGAGAGTAAAAAGGCTACATTGCGAGGATATAAAGCTCTTGCTATCCGGCTTGAGATGATTCCGCCTTCACAAGTGTGATATTCATTGATGCTTGGAATGTCTAAGAAGGGATGGACAAGCGATGGTGTACACGTACCTGGTCATCAGGTGCAGAGCAGCTGGCCCCGTCACCCGGTACCCGCTCCTCCTCGGGGGCCTGGGTCTGAGCCACGTCGCCGGGCCGCACATGGTCGCAACTCAGACACTGCAACAATAGAAACGATAATGGTTATTTTATTTTAAAAACCAACTTTCCTGCATCTGAACTTAAATTTGAAAAGTACGGGACACAAAATACGCTCTGTGGATGTGGAGTTGTGGACACCAGCCCGTTATACAATACAAAAAAAAGCGTATTGGACAATTATTGTTTGAAAAGAACAATATCCAATCCATCCAAAGGTTGTCTTTAAAAGATCGCTTTTAGCGATAAGACCGCCCATTGTGTCACCCTTTGTAAAATGTTTTACATTTGTATCTGTAACTTTTATGGTGTACATAATAAAGAGTATTCTATTCTATTCTATTCTATTCTATATCAAAATAACATCAATTACATATACTTAAAATGTCACATACAAAAAAAAAAGTCAAATGTCAAATGTGACATTTTAAGTATAGTTATGAACCGTTAAAGCTTAAAACAATTACATATATTATAAACATAAGGCTGCATGTTAAACCAAATATGATTCGTGATACCGTAACACGTATGTATTTGCAGAAGGATAATAATAAAATAAAATAAAAAAAACCCTCTAAGTTCATTTAATCGTATTGAATGACTTTTTTATGAAATAGTTATTCCATGAGATAACATAAAATTAGAGGGTTGAATTGATGATTAACTCATTAAAGCCATATAAATTATGTATGTTACAGTCGCGAATAATATTTTAATTAACATACAGCCAAACAGCAAATTGCAAAAAACGCAAGAAATTTTGAATTTCGAGGGCTACCCTGGCGCCTCGATACACATGTCAACATAAAACAAGTAAATAGTAAACATTAAATAAGTCTATGTTACTTCTTGAACCGTGGACGAAATAAATAATATACAACAAAATCTGGTCCTCCGGTCCGCAGAATTGCAGACTCCGCTGGAAGCTAAGAAAAATAAATTGGGGAAAACGGGTACCAGCTGTTACTGAATAGTGTTTCGTCGTTTTATACAATCCAATTCAGTAAGAAGACGGATTGCAAAACGTAGATATTGTTTTATTGAAAGAAACATTCAAAATATGTTGTTAAATCGAGACGCGAGAGGCGGTTACATGCAACATACCTACTGAAGTTATTAAGCACGATTACATTATATAATGTAATTACGTTATGCGCCAGTTATGTTTAAGTTCTATGCAATAGAGGGCGAGCCTATTGCCAACAACCGGGTACTAATTCATGCGCTGTTATTTAAAAAATCCTAATTCCATTTAGGCTAGTCGGGGAGTCGTACTCAAGCCGTCGTACTCAGCAATACTGCTTACCGACACAAGACAAGACTAAGCATGATTAATGTGCCAGAATTCTTCTATGCTTCGAAGCCTGCCAGTAATGGAAATTTACTAATAAAATATATTGTGTAGGTACGCATGTAAAACCAAAAAAAACAGCTGCGTAAATGAAAAATCATTTTAGATAAAGATACAGCATGTTCCGTGCGAGTGGCCGTCAAAACAATGTCGCAACAGCCTCAAAGCTTGGCGCTAATGGGTCCGATATGTAAACGCATTAGTGTTGTCGAAGCCTTATCTCTCCCAACTGATAAGCTCTTATCATTTTATCAACGTACCTGCGTACTGCGATTTTTATAGCTTTAGGTCGAAATGTGCGGCGGAATTTTTATGAGTCATATTTTTTTCGCGGTATGACGCTTGCGAAGATGATGGTGACAGGGTATGTAATATGTGGGAATAACTCCTCGGTTGCGTTTCGAAAGCGGGATATTATTTAAGTAGGAACATCGTTGTAATATCTTGTTCGAGGGTTTGATTTTCGGTATAAGTACTAAAAGAGTAGAAGGACGTTTGATTTTCTTTGCTACCAAAAGAAAGATATGATGTAAAAAGACCATAATGTCATCAAAACCAGGCTTTGTTATGTTTTTAGTTTTTAATACCGTATTTAACGTCTGATATTGTAAAATCCATACAATATTAACATAAACAGAACACGGAAAAATAAACTCATACCGGGCCTAAAATATTCGTAACTTTCCGTAACTTAAAATGTAATAGGTACGTACTATCGCGGACACTCCCGCCTGATCACCACTAAGCTAATTTTTGCTTACACTTGCAACATAGAAACGCTCTCTAGGCCCACCCCGCTGATTGTATAGATATAATGAATGAAAGAGTGTGATGATGTGTAATTAATGAGAGTTACTGTTATTTTGCGCGCCGAATAGACGCTTTCCTGTTAGGCCTAAACTTTAAGGGGGGCGTGGTTCGGCGCCTCCGCATGAGTTAAGCGAAAAAAAAAATAACTGGTCAGGCGGAAAAGACCACGACTGTACATCATTTATAAGAAGATTTTTACTATTATGTAAATGACATAGATTTTATATCTATACTTTCTGGGGAACAAGCTCATACAATATTTGACTATCTGACGTGACACGAACATGATTGAGTGACAGTAGATGCCGATCACAGTTTGCAGATGGACACCAGCCAAATAAAAGCCGAATATTTGTGCAATTATATGAATGTTTCGGGTCGGCTTTTTCATTCAACAAATACTGCCGAATTGCATGTGCGACCCGAACTATGTGAAACCTCTCAAAGAGCAGCAAACTGCAATCACGAATACTTGGTCAATCGTCCAAAATCAAATTACTCAGAGGAGAATTTCCTTCCTTTTCCAAAGTAAAGCAGTGAAGAATTCTAACTCAGTAGTAAGCTGACCTGAGTAACGTGACCGGAATAGTTATTTCCAATCCTCCAAGATTGGTTTCGCTCATATTTGTTGAGCAGTCTTCGCCACCGGCTACAATTTCCCCTTACCTGGATTTCTTTAACGTAAAATACACAAGCGTCCTTATTGAAAATAAACAGGTTCAATGAATTTCAAAGTTGCGTAAACAGGAATCAAACGAATTGAAATCAGGGAGACGTTGGTAATTTGTCGAGCTATATTATTACGGGAGGTATTATCGCGCAATTTTTTCGAGCAACATTAAACCGACTGAATCGCCTCTCGCGTCGCAATTGGGTAGATGACATCGACACCATAAAACAATAACTCCAAGACACAAATCTCTAAAAAAAACGTTATTTTGGGCCAGAAAACCCGTTTTATTTTCAAATAATTGCCAAATTTGATTTTTAGTTGCTTTGAAATCAATAAATAGGTGAGTCATTTGACAAAGTAGTGACGTCACAGCTTGCTATTGCCATACAAATCTATGAGAGAACCGCGTTTTGACAGCTCTTAAAAAGTATGTCATCTACCCTATTATATTAATCTAAATTCGTCATTCAAATATGTAAAGTTGGTCGCAACTTTCTTTGCTTTTCATAATGAATCAACGACTCATACGTAAAACTGTTAACGAGTTTCTACCTCAGCTTTTGTTTTGATGTAATTTTGAATTCATACAAATTCACGTCTTATTCATTACTAACACGGAACTTTATTTCGGGAACAGAGTTGTGAAATTCTACAACACACAAAAGGGAATGGGCGAATTTTCACCAGTGCTGTTTCAAAGTTGTGGTTTATGTCACTTGAAAGGTCTTATTAGTAGCTTTACTTTATTGCATAACAACAACTACAGAGCCTATATATAACAACGCCCATTATCGTTTTCAATGGACCAAACTTTTTGTAGGGGCAACTTGTAGCTATTTATACATGATTGAAAATAGACTTCTTGCTGAAGAAACCTTCTTGGTAAAACTTACAAGTAATTATGTGTCTTTTTCTCTTTGTTTCAAAGGCTTCACGTTGCGTTGGGAGACTTTGACATAGAGCTAGCTAAGTACGATGTTTCAATAGAATTTACTGGCCAGCTTATACTGGTTTTGTTACCAGTGACGTATGGTCTAGTTCTACTATATACATAGAGCGCCTTTTAGGGTTCCGTAGTCCTGACAAGGAACCCTTATAGTTTCGTCATGTCCGTCTGTCTATCTGTCTGAGGTTTTGCTAAGAGACCGTTAGTACTAGAAAGCTGTAATTTTGTAGAGGTGTGTATATCAATAACGTCGACAAAGTGGTAAAATAAAATTTTGGAAAAAAAAAATAGGGTAGCTCCCCTACATATGAAGTGGGGATGAATTATTTTTTCGTCGTCTACCTCATCGTGTGGGGTATCGTTGAATAGGTCTTTTAAAATGAGGGGTTGCTAATATTAACTTTACGATTCAATGGTCCATTTACGAAATATTAAACTTTAAAATGCACAACTTTGATTCAATAGGGTGTCATGAACCTTAAAGGAAAACTATAGTGGTTAAGATAACTTTACCAGTTTAGCAGTAATAGTCGTTGAACTTGGGTGTTGGATAATTTTGTATATATATATATATATATATATATATATATATATATATATATATATACTACATACAAAATCCTTAGAATAAGTCCTTTAAAGTGACTAAGATGAAGTAGTTGAGTATAACGGGCTACTACGGAACCCTATACTGCGCGTGGCTCGACACGCACTTGGCCGGTTTTTTCCCATGAGGATAGGCAGGAATCACAGAACGCCACCCGCAATGATCCTAACATATTCCTTCACCTTCGTCCACGGTCATACATCTGGTGATGCATGCACGCTGGTTGCGAGTACTACGCACGAGACCTTTATGAAGAACCTCACCATTAAGGTCAGGGTATCTCTAGTGGGTTATAAAAACTTCTATTGCAAAAAGAAAAGTTATATTAGTGTTTTTATTAAAGTCGGTTTTATTTTTTTGCATTATTTTTATTTTATCCATTTTAGTTGTAGTATCTCATAGAAATTCTTGTCGAGTGTTCATTTTCTATTGTCACTAAATGTTATAAGCAGATCATTCACAAAGACAAAGAAGAAAAGATATGTAATAAAGAAGATTACTCATAAACTTATTGTGAATAAAATTTATTTGCAAGCTTCCTCTACCAAATAAAACAGAACCACGTAAATCGGACCTGTAATCACGGAGTTATGAGGTAATAAACATAAAAAAACCGTCAATTTGAGAACCTCCTCTTTAAGAAGTCGGTTAAAAATAAAGTTAATTTGTCTCGTAAACTAGACCAAGCATACTGTCTCCGGCCAGTTCAAGGTTGACTAGCTTTTTTAGAGACCCTTGAGCTGAGGAGCCTCTAAGTGAATAAACTCGGGTCTAAGCCCCGTTAAAGCCTTTTATTAGCCTAAAGATAAACTAGACCAAGGCTACCCAGCCAATTTTAGGCTATTAAGGTATTCTTTTATATGTTATTTTTCGACAAAAATCGGTAGGTACCTGGTTTTTCCTATAGAAACTAGGTATTTGTTGCTATAATTAAGTGACTGATATGACGTAGGTATAGACGTGAGTATTTATTGGGATTTTACAATAGGTTTGTTTTTGCTGTGACTGATGTCGTTTTATACTACCTATACTTACATCATCAGCCTTTTCCCAACTATATTGGGGTCCGTTTCCAGTCTTACCGGATGCAGCTGAATACCAGTATTTTCCATGGAGCGACTGTCTATCTGACCTCCACAACCCAGTTAGTACTGGGTAATACGTAACCCTTGGCAAGACTCACCAGTCTTGCCAAGAGGTACCGTTTTACCCAGTACTTTTTATTTGTCATACTTTTGGGCCACTGACTACCTGTAACGGCTGTCAAAGATCTAAAAATGATGCTGGGACCAACGGCTTAACGTGCTTTCCAAGGCGCTAAACGCTAACGTGCTAACGTGCGTTCCATACAACTCGATTTCTACGGACTTACCTTTGAAAAATGGCACAGTCAGTATTCTATAGACAAATAATATAAATACAGTAAAGATATGTACTCCGGCTTACCTCTTACAATAATTGACCCTTTGCTACTGGTGGACACCCATCTACGGACCTACCTAGGCAAGTGCAGCTTAACTTAAAATCACATAACAATCCTGTCGTGTGACCGCTTAAATCGTCTTATTAACATAAATGATGTTGATAAGAAATAATTTCACCATTATTTAGAGAACTCTGTGCTGATCTCACTAGATCATCGAAGCAGTCCAAAAATAAACGCCTTGTTAACTGAGTACTCCCCATGCTCATCGAGACGAATCAATTCTCGCCGTTGGCTTAATTCGCGGAAGACGTTATTAGATCAATAAGCGCCTAATCTGGAAAGTTCTGATCCTTTTAATAAAGGAGGAAGCACGCTTTGTGAGCAACCAGGATAAAAATGTACGCAGCTGAGAGATTTTATACATAGAATATTGAATTGACTACGAAGTTTTCTATACAGGGTGGAAAAGAGACCGACGCACAAATGGTTACCATGTATTGTGTTCAGCATATTATTCTGAACCTCGTCACATAGACATTTTTCATGGATATTTAAAAGAAAACAGCTGTCTCCTACAAAAGTGCAATACAAAATGCGGTCAAAATGTATGGATGTGGGGACTCAGAATGATGTACCGAATATACATATCCGTTTGTGCGTCGATGTATTCTGTATTCTTAAGTAAACAAAAAACTATTTCTAAGGTATTTTTTACCTTATAACGCGCGGCTGAGCGTCGCGGGGACACGCGTCCTAATTTTCTCGTATTTTTAAGCCTGACCAATATTAAAAAGAAAACTATTCTCTTAGTACTGTAAAATTCTAACGTCTGATAAAAATGGTTGTAATGTCTGAAAATTGTCTGATTTATCAGGTATTCACCGCCTTAACCAGCTATATTTCACATTGTCATAAACTCCAATATTGAGGTGCTGACTGCCGGTAAATGTATTACCGCTTATTCCAACTCCGGTAAGGTCTATAAAATATTAGCCACAATTTGCAAAGGCTGAGTACCTAAGAGCGAAAGACGACCTTAAAAGGGATGTAAATAAAATTATGGAGTACTCTTTCTAGTCCTTCGAGGCATCTTGATTTGGGTTGTGGATGACGTAATAAAGTTAAGTATACATTAAAGTTAGACAGCCTCGCAAGAGTTCGCAAGCGTGGTTGCTGAGCAAGAGGTTCTGGGTTCGATTCCGGGTCGGGGAAAGTGTTTTTGGGGTTTTCTATCAGGAATTTCTCAATAGCAGCCACGGAGGCTGGATCTGTGCCCGGTTGATGGCAATAGGCTCGCCCCCTATTACATGAGACTTAAACATATCTGGCAAAATGTGGGTGTACTATAAGGTACACTTCTGCCTAACTCTTCGGGGATAACAGGCGTGATGTTATTATATAGGGCACGCCACAATAGTGGCGGTAAGTCCCCTCTTTGAGGAGTGGCTGGAGAGACGCCACGGCGTCCTCACCTTCCGCCTGACGCAGGTTCTTACCGGCCACGGATGTTTCGGGAAATTCCTGCACCGAATCGGGCGGGAGGAGACGCCCGTGTGTTTCCATTGTGAGGATCGACCGGAGGACACGGTGGAGCATACGGTGGAGGTGTGCTCCGCTTGGGCGGAGCACCGCCGTGTCCTCGTAGCGGCGATTGGCGGCGGCGACCTCTCGCTCCCGGCCTTGGTTCAATCCATGGTCCGGAGCGAGACGGAATGGGACGCCGTCACCTCCTTCTGCGAAGCAGTCATGCTAGCGAAGGAGGTGGCGGAACGGGACAGGGAGAGATCCACACGTCCCGGCCGCCGCGGGAGACGCCCCGGGCGTCGGGGGCACGTGGTGGCTTCCAGCCACCGTAGGCGCGGGCCTGTGGACGGGGAGCTATGGGCTAGCTCGCCGTCCGTCCGTCTTATGACGACAGGCCGTGTCGATGGCGCGTTCGTGTTCCACGCGCGCCTCAAAGAGAGTCAGCTATAGGGAAGGGGTCCGCAAGCGCCGAAGCCTGCCGGGGCTGCGGGACTATTCGAAAGAGATACCGTGGCCCCGGAACACAAAGGGCGATGAAGGAACATGGATGGATTTTAGTCAGTAAAAGTCTGACACTCCCTCCTGCTCCGCCCAGAGCGGGAGGAGTCATTTGATGATTTCCCATCCGAAAAAAAAAGGCGTGTTGTTATGTTATGTTATAATAAGTTATGTATTGTTGGCGAGTTGTGACGAAGTGGCTTTGTAAACTAACCTGACCAAGCTTTATATACCCTATAGTTAATTCGAAATGATGGTCGATTTGCATGTACAAATAATTAGTAACTGTTGCTATTATGCATGATTGAAAGTTAGTAAAGCCTTTTAAGTTTAGCCGTAATAGGTACTCTGTAGTTACTACCAAAATAAAGCTTTTTCTAGCTCAAAGTATAAAGACACACAAATAAATATATGATATCTTTCTACAAAAACAAACGAATCCATTTATTTGAAAGATTTTGTTTAAGACCCACGAGGGACGTTTTCATGTTTTGTAATTCTCCAAGGCTTTGGATACAAACGAGAAAAATTGGATCTCCGAGCACTCGAGAGGAGACAGAGAAGATACTTGATACTTCTCTGAGATTGCTCCGGGTTTATGAAATTGAATTCATTGGACCACAAAGTTGGGAAATGTAGTTTTTGAATACCTATAATTAGTACCTATTTCTAAAAGTAGTTCTACCGTGAACTGTGTGATAGAACAGGTAGTACTAATAGTAAAAAAAATAATAATTTAAAAAATAAAAAAACCCGACTGCGTAAAAAGTAACTAATAACTTTAAATGAAAACTGAAAAGGAAAAAACAAGAATAAATAATAAATTCTAATGACGGAACATATTGATTGCAACTTGTCAACTAGCCTATGTTACCCGGGGTAACACAAGGATTCTAACGATACTACGTACATCGAAATCGGTTTAGGCGTTTAGAAGTTATGGTGGAATAAAGAAACTCACAATTCAATTCAATCATTTATTGCATCAAATATGGTAGGTACATGAAGTTCTTATTTAAAATATTTAGTAACACACATTTGGCCAATATATAGCATGCAATAGTACAGGGTTTTACAGTTGAGATATTTATTATTATGTAACTACATTTTTCAGTTTATGTCTACTTTACAGTTAAATATGTCTGTGCTTAATAGTATAAAATTTACAGGGACACTTTTGAAAGAACTCATCTATCGAATAAAAACACTCTTCCAACAACCACGTCCGCAACGCAACACAAAACTTATTGAAGGGTAATTGGGTAATTGACCTAGGTAAAGCATTATAAATTAGGGGAGCCATATAAACGCAGCTCCGCCGAAAAAGTTCTAGCTTTGGAACAGGCATTTCAAAATCTAAATGTGTACAAATATACATACATGAACCCTGAAAACATAACACTCCTTTTTTTGGGCAGTCGTGTAAAAAGTTGGTCCCACTAGTTCTTCGTTTTTTGTACCACGTTATAGAAGGACTAGTGGGAACTACTATTCCCATTCGTTCTCCGTAAAATTGTGAAATAGAACTGTAGAACTAATGGGACTTTTTGTTTCCACTAGTCGTGCGATTTAATGTGGTACAAAATCGTAGAACTAATGGGAAAAATATCCCATTAGTTCTACCGTAGAACTGTGTAGTAGAACTAGTGGGAATGATTTTTTTGGCCAACCAAGAGCTCAATTGCGTTGACAAAATCGTTAAAATCGCGGGAATCACCTGGGACGCTGAAGAAAGGGGAGGCCTATAACCAGCAGCAGGCTGATAAGATATGGGGATGTTTCTTTATGAGAGATACAAATACAGCCGGACCGTAATTCGCAGCGGCAAAGCCTAATCGCTATTATAATAATAATAAACAATAATCATTTTCAGGTGAGTTAGTATAAGCAACTTAAAATCACGTTCGTAACGAAAGGCTAGAACTAGTGTCTATGTACAAATTACATTCTCACTACTAATTCAGTGATTTTTACAACTGTATGTTTATGAATGGAAAATGTGGGGAAAGCCAGCATTGTGACATAAGTAGGTAAAAGTGTTTTGCTCGTGGAGGAATTCAATATTCAGTCAGCAAATCTCTTTTTAGTTCATTCGAGTTCAAATTATGTTAACCTACATTTACAGATTTTCATTAAATCACGATTTCCCTGATTCTAGCATTACATTAATTCTAGAATCAAGTGACAGGTAGGTGACACGAACGGAATAGTTTTGGATTACTTTTGATGGAACTACAATATTGGATTGAACGAATCCGCTAACATTGTTTATTTATAGAATTGCTGTAACTGGTTTGGGTTGCCAAAACGCCCATAAAATTTATGAATAGTTCATAAAAAACCATATCTGTAGAAAACTGCTGTTTATTTGTCATCAGATAATTCACGCACGTTTATTCAATATTTTTCTAATTAAAACACTTTATAGTTATTTTGAGGAATTAGGTGTTGTTTTTACTGCAGACTTTAGAGAAAAGGCTTGGTAGTTGATGATGACTTTGAGCGAAAGGTATAGCTTTAAAAACTTAACTTATTCGTTTTTATACCTGTAAGTGTAATGATGTAATTAACGGTTTGAAGGTTTAACAGGTTTTTTACTTAAATACCATCATTTATTTAATATTCGAATTTCTAATTAATGGGTTAGTTTCCACCATCAATAAATTGCAAATCTATTTAGTCTGTCAGTTAGAGTATTGGAAAATAATGGACACGTATTTTTTGTTTTTTGAAATCATTGAATATTGACATAGATAAAACGCATCAAAACTCGGGAGTGAGGGCTCGTGACGTCACAAGGCACTAAAAATTATAGCACGGCGCGACGTATTGAGAATTTTACAAGCGTCGTATCTTCGTCAATTTTGGTTTACGTAACAAAAGAAAAAATACGTGACATATATTTTTTGATAATCTAACTGACGGACTAATTAGAAATTGCAGGACACAAGCCTATTATATATATTTTAAATACCTACTTGTGTACTCAAGCTCTATTCCAACGAAGTTGTGAGAACAAGCGGAATTAAACGATCATTTTCTGAACGCGGGGCGCGTTCAGAAAATGATCGTTTAATTCCGTTTAATTCTGAGAAAGGATCATAACATTTCCTGAAGTTTAAATAAGTTTCTAACCACCCGCTAAATTCGCGTCAACTTTACACTCCTTCTCCAAAACCATTTAAAGTGTGTTATACACAGCTGTTTCAATATGTCCATATGTGTGTAAGAAGCTGCATGAAATTTCTGTCTTGAGAAAAATTAATGAGAGAAGTTGAGAATTTAATTCTCGCGTTACTAAAAAGTGTTCTTCAAATTCTCAATCCATTAATATCGGTTTAAATCACTTACATTCTAAATAAAATTGAATTTAGGAATATGATTCTAAAAGGAATTAAAAAAAAAATCTAAGTTTTTTTTTGTTTTTGTCTGACTTTTTTTTTTAGGTGTGTGTTACTTGGCACTTCTGGACTGACAAGGAATCAATCAATCCATTAAATACTTTATTTCGAACAAGAGTCCATATGGGTTAGTAGTAGTAGTGTTTAATCTAGTTGCTAAATTCTACATACTGGAAAAATGTTTTCAAAAATCGTACTGAAAACAGGAAAACAGTATGTTACTACCCAAGTTTGTGTGTAAACCAAGTATCTGGCAACAGTCAGTTAAAATAGCTTAACCTTGAGTGGAGAGGTCGAAGTTTACAGTCGACTTGGCAGACAAAGCTATGATCGAGAGTGTTCATCTGGAAGTATTTTTTTTTGTTCACTTACTTTTTTGCTCAACTTTGCTGCTGTAGGAGAAGTTTCAATGCCTTCATAAAGTTAGACCGTGTGCTAAAGGAATTTTTTCACTGTCGCTTAATTATTATGCAAGTTTGTCCGTAGTTTTAATTGCAGTTTTTAATAGAGAAAGTTTAAACAGTTCTTTTTCTGTGCATTTTAACTAACCTTTCGATATACTAGTTGCTTTACCTTTGAAAAGCATTTGATGAGGAGGGACGAATCGCATGTGAATAAAAGAGTTATGAATATAAATGTTGATGGATGGAGAGGGAGAGGAAGACCAAGGGTCTTTTGTGGGGGGTCAAGGGATTGTGTGAGGAATGTATTTAAGAAAAAGGAGTAAATGATAGCATGACTGTTGACAGGGGAGAATGGAAGAAAAAAACGTGTTGCGTCGACCCCAAGTTACATGGGACATGGGCAGGAAGATGTCGATGATCCATCATCTGCCTAGCCTTTTCCCAACTATATGTTGGGGTCGGCTTCCAGTCTAATCGGATGCAGCTGAATACCACTATTTTACATGGAGCGACTGCCTATCTGACCTCCACAACCCAGTTAGTACTGGTTAATACGATACCCCTTGGTAAGACTGGTTGTTAGACTTTTTGCGACACTGACTACCTGTAACGACTGTCAAAGATCTACAAATGACAGCCGGGACCAACAACTTAACGTCCTTTCCGTGGCACGGAGGAAACTCGGTATGTTCATCCATCCACAGAACAAACTAGGCAAGCTCGGCTTAACCTAAAAGATCGACCTGAGCGGCTGTTATTATTTAGCCACGAGCTCTTCATGATGATGATCCATCTTTTAAAAATCCCAAATAAGCTTGTAAATGTAAGAATACGATTGTTTACGAATTTGACAGACCACAGCTAAAGCGATTTGTGGCTGCCTTCGAAACCTAAACTAGTAGCCGCTTAAGGCGACTACAGGAGCTAAATTAGCAACTCTATTTGTGGTGGTACAGGTACTGCGGGCCGAATAGTGCGAAATGAGTGGTTTTTGGCGATTTACAAAAAATGTATTGATTGGATGGATTAAAAAAATAAAACACTATCATGCTAATATGTTGCTTGTAGAATTATTTGCCAAAAATCAGAATGATAGCATGTATTTTAGCATGGTTTTTAATCGTTAAAAGAAATTTTAAGAGATAAGTTCGTGATTTTTTTCATCGAGTAAAATTAGTTGATATTATGTTTTCAAAACACTATCGTACCAGCATATATCCTGAAGAATATCATATATTTTTCTGGTTTTGTTTATTGCACTGAATCATATGCTTTTTTGCATTATAAAACTCGCGTTTAGCCCTTGTGTTCCCTTAATATAATGACCGTGGCGTGAAATTGTAGGTAACCTGTACCCGATTGTTCAAGGTCGCAGACTGCAGTTTATGACGTACTAGCTTTTACGTCGGGCTTCAGTTCCGTTACGGTCGGAAATTATCACACGGAAACGTCGTAAATGTAGTCTATGAGTCTATAATACTCGGGACAATTGTAGCTTTCCATAAGTGAAAGAATTATTGGAATCGGATCAATAGTTCCGAAGATTACCCACCCCTACATCCAAACTTATAAACTTTACCTCTTTATAATAAGTATGGATGACCGCGGCCATCATATTCACATGTGACTAGGTGAAAATGATTTAAAAGGGCCGACTTTTCCACGTGTGATTCAGTTTGAGGAACTCAGGATCACGCCACGTTTGTAATCTAGCTGACATACTTAGGCAGCGGTTGAGTCTGCCAACAGGAAAATCTGATATTTTACCCCTTTTTCCTTTCGAAGTATGCAATGTTTACATGAAAATTAAGAGCTATTTGAACAATTGCCAAGAACATGCATTGCGGTACATAGTTTTAAATCAGCCCTTTTTGTAAAATTTTCTTCTATTTCAGCCTGTCAGACCAGTCTGTAGTGGTCCAGTTTGAACCTAGGCAAACGACATACTATTTTATTCCCACTGCCTTCAAAACGATGCAGAAAAACACATCGTAATTAAATCGATAAGTCTTAAAACCAAAAATCAGAACGTGGTGGTGGGCCCACGTGGTTTGCTGGATGGCACCCTTTCTCACAAGGGGCCCCCAGTTGAAACGTTATATGCCAAAGCTTGTAAAGATTACTATTGCAAAAAAGAGCAAACAATAAAACAAACTAAAAAATTAGCTTTGTTTTGATGTATTGTATTTGGCTATCGTAGGACTCACCCGTGCTGAGATATATGCATAAAACCGTTTTTTATTTTTCCTGCGATTACCGGATTATTCGGTGGGGTGTGCGATATTTAAGTGGGGTTTTTTTGTATTTTTTCGGTGTTTTCCGTGACCAAAACCCTCAATTCGTGTGTAAACCCTTAAGGGACTGTGTACTGAGTACATAAATCCAGTTTACTGGACAATTTAACCGAGGTCAGACGGTCTTCCCTCGCCGGATGACGTCAATGGTTGACGGAAATGTAATAGACCGATGTGGTTTAAATAGAAAGAAAAAGTGTTTTTTGGTCCCAAGCAAATCTAAAAAAGGCTTCGGGTAAAATTTATGAAGACTATCTTTAATATGTCTGCTGCGTCGCTCGCTTGGTGCTCGGAAGTTAACCTGCGGGAATGAACAACTGGGAAGAAGGATAAGAAAGTAAGTACTCTATGTTCTAATCCAGGCCATGGTTTACCTGTACGTCAAATTTTATCGAAATCCCTACAGCTGTAAGACGTGAAAAGGTACGACGGATAGACAGACAGAATTAGTTGCGCTTTGTGTTAATTAATATTGTTAGTCAAGTGATCGCAAGCACGACTACTGAGCTTGAGGTACTGGGTTCGCTTTCCAGTTTAGGCAAATTGTTTATACTTGGTGATAAAGACCCGACCCGAACGACGCACGACCCGAAATGACGCAGCGGTAGTGAGGCTGCCTGACGTTCTTAGGGTCCCGGGTTTGAATCCCGGTATTGATAAATGATGTATTGCATTGCTATGTTTCTATTTCCGTTTGTTAATTATGGTCGGCCGTGATGTTATGGTACTGCATTGTTGCTAATGATTATTTAATGCATCGAATGCGGATATGTTGTACGGGTTGTACCTATACGCTACGTTGCCGAGTTAACTATTATGCAGGTATGTGATAAAAATAACAGTTCATACCTTTTTTATTTATTGAAGTGGTGAACAATGGCCAACGGCCGCAAAGACGGTTTAGTTATGTGAGGCTTGCACCCACTAAAAATAACCACTGTGAGCCTACTGTCGCCTTGGCAGATGGTCCGGGAGAACTGCTACGCATGACTTTTGCTACCCATCTGCCGCAGCCCGCCTCCGGGCACCAATAACCTTTGGCCATGTCCGGGCTCACCTGAGACATCACCACGACTCATCGCAATGCGACGACGATAGACAGTCTAATCTATCGCCCGCTGGCACCTCCCAAAGAACAGTTATACGTGACTCAGCGACAAAAGTCGAAAATCCAACATTTTGATTTGACCGTGTTTAATAAGTCATTAATGGGACGAGGGCAAGAGAATAAATGAAAACTTAAGACGTCGCCTATTGTTAACGAAATCCCATAAGTATATTGATTACGAAACCTTTTAAACAATGAGTTTCCTTAATGACGTAGGTAATTCATAAATGTTTTCAGAAAACTAACCCTTTTTAAGGTCTCGTACACGACCTCGGGCGAGGCAACTTCAACAATCGACACGCGCGCGTCGCCAAGCAAGTCGTGGCTCTGTGAAGGTGCGGTCAAAGCGAGCAAACCAAAAAACGAACCAGACTGCGGACAGCTGACTTTGACAGATCGGTAGGCGCATGCATTACAGGTAGGCACTTCCTACTTCCCTACCTCATAAGATCTAATTAAATTGACATCAGACTGACATATTTTATTTATGTAATGATAGTTAAAGATAGTTTAACTGAATCTAATGAGGTAGGCAAATAGGCAGTGTCTACCTGCAATACACGCTCTTGCAGGTAGGTAATGCACTGAAATATCTGTCAAAGTCTGTAGCTAGTCCGCTACGTGTGATGGCATATGTGGCATGCTTTATCCTTTATAAGGTAAAAGGGAATATTTTTGCACAACAACAACATAACTTCACACAACACACTACAATTTTTTTATTTGGTTTTTCCGTAATGACTGCCGTAAGACCGTATCGCTTGAGCGAGTAGTTTGTGGCCACGGGGTAAGGGGTCAAATGGGGGGAGCTATAAATAGAGACACGTCTCGACTATACCACATCGACATTATGTATTGCTATGTTGCAATGTCTATAGTTGGTGCCAGTTAAGATGGCAATAGCAGTCATTGCCCTTTCCCTAATAACCTATCTCTTCGTACGAACCAAAACAAATGAACCATGTATCGTTTTTCATTAGAAAAAATGTTGAAGATCAGGATAGATGACGATTCAAGTCTTGAACAGGCTTATTTTTGGTAATCAAAGTTAAGAACTTTAACAAATGTAGGTGGGTCAATGACCGCTATTGTCGGATGACAATAGCGGTCATTGACCCACCTACATTTATTAACTTAACTGGCGACAATTAGAGCAATGTTTGTTTTATTTTGTGCTGAGTTACATAACCTGGCTAACGTTCACCATTTTTGATTCCCGTTTTCATGTCAAACCATTAGTACCTGAGGGTTGAGATAAAGTGATATTTTATCAGCAATAACGATGAGGAAGAAGTGAAAATGACTTAACATAACGCCTGTAATCCCCGAAGGGTTAGACAGAGGTGTACCTAATAGTACACCCACATTTCGCCAATTATGTTTAAGTCCCATGTAATATGGGGAGAGCCTATTGCTATCAACCGGGCACAAATCCGGACTCCGTGGCTGCTACTGAGAAATTCCTGATGGAAAAACTCTATAACAATTTGCCCAACCCGGGAATCGAACACAGGACCACATGCTCAACAGTCGCGCTTGCGACCACTAGACCAACGAGGCAGTGAAAAACCAAAAATGTATTTATTTGATGAGATAACGTACCGAAAATGATATCAATCAGTCCTGTTGAAATAGGCGAGACGACAAAAAAAATCTAATTAGTCCGTCACTTAGATTATCCAAAAATATTAGACCTGTGTTTTTTCTTTTGTTACGTAGACCAAAATTGACGAAGATACGACGTTTTTAAAATTCTCAATACGTCACGCCATGGTATAATTTTTAGCTAGTTCTGACGTCACGAGCCCCCACTCCCGAGTTTTGATGCGTTTTATCTTTGTCAATATTCATTGATTTAAAAAAAAAAAACAAAAAATACGTGTCCATTAATTTTCAATACTCTAACTGACGGACTAAATAGATTTGCAATTTTTTGATACTGTCGTCATGCCTAATCGACGTACCAGTGCAAAATGCTTTGAAAGACTAGTCACATAACTAAACCCTTTAAACCAACTAGGTACTTATAAGATTTGGAATTTACAAAGAAGTTCAAGGCAACTAGTAATTCACTTTTACTTCAACTTTTTAATATCATTATAGAAAATCCTAAACCTTTCAGAATTTAATATAAAGTTACACATAAAGTAACTTTGATTTTAACGAAAACTTGCTTGAGAAAGCTCCAAGTTGTAAAACTTATTTCAAATTCACAATTCGTAGTAAACTTATATCAACTTTGCTCATACGTAAAATAGTTTTGTATGTCAATTTATTTACATAAAAAAGTATTTCTCCATATATTTCGCTAAGTATATACCTACCTATGTTGACTGTGGTTTGGCACGAACAAATTTCAACATGGAAATACAAGCTTTTGCTACGGCTTCGCCCACATTAACCTTTTGACCGCTAGAGCATAAACGCACACGCGGGCCTACACACCGTGCCACAATTTCACATACCATTTTGTCACATATTTGTGTCTATTGGCGTTCAGGGCACGCGCTAGCTTGTCACGTAAATGTGACAGTGAAAGTCCAAAACTTGAAGTTAGGAAATTATCCCACGAGAACGTATACAAAGTAATCTTTTAAGGAGATTAGTAAGTTTTTAATCAAAATTCGATAAGCTTTTTAGGTGTGAAAATGGGAAACAGGAGAACAGATCGACCAATAGTCAGTTACTTTCGTTTTATTTTGTTTGCATATGGAAAAACGGTTATTTTTTATTCCTAATACATTCCGCCAAGCAATCCATAAGCAAATATGAAACGATTTCATATCTCAAGCAATCTTTTTGAGAGCCTTATTTTTTTAGGGGCACATCAAATCCATTTGCCTTTACTTTTGAGTAAACATTTAATAATAACGGGTAGTAAAGTGAGCTATTTTTATGTTAAATGTTAGATTTGCAAACTAACGACTGGTGGATTATGAAGTACTAAAGATAGCTGAAACTGAAAGCTTGAGAAAATTATAGGTACCTATTTTTTCAAGCTTTGCATTGAATCCGAATATTTCCTTTGCCAGATCTTTTACCAAATGATATACTAACTGATTCTGATAAACCCATGCTTTATTTCTAGCCATTTATATTATTTACCTACACACTAACTCTATAATAGAAATAAAATATGTACAAATAAAAAAAAGGGTTACTGTGCGTCGAAAAATTCGTCCACATCGCTGTCAACAGGAAAAGTGCCCAGAAGGCTGGCAGCATTGCCACGTTGGATGGCAAATATTTATACAAACTTATACTTAATAATGATTGGTGGTTATTTCTTTGGTCAACCAATATTTTCTTCTACTTCAGTAGGGTCTTCACACAAAACTAGAAACTTCACAGTTCTCTAAAGTCATGGATTAATACTCTGTTCACGTCTGGTTGTACTATTTGTCGTGATATCCCTGATTAGAGACCAAAAAGGTTTTATATGTCAAGTACCATCCCATATCGTCTTCTATCACTAAATCAATGACGAAACTAAAAAGTATCGCATATTTTTATTGTAAAATCAATATCAATAAAACATGACTACCAAGGTTAAATCCCCATAAACGTGCCCCTTCGAGCAAACAATACGTATTCGGGGCAAAAGCTATGTGTTATTAGTTCTGTTAAGATATAGGGAGGTACAGTTACAAGCAGAAATACCTTAGCGTACTCAGCCTGTAATGTTCCCACTCCTGGGACAGTGGCAACTTCAGAAGAGGCAGTGTCACACGTCATCGATGTTTTGGTTTTCTTTCACCGTTAATGAGTCACGAGCAGAAATACCTTAGCGTAAGCATAATCAGCCTGTAATGTTCCCACTCCTAGGACAGTGGCAACTTTAGGAGAGGCAGTGTCACACGTCATCGATGTTTTGGTTTTCTTTCACCGTTAATGAGTCACGAGCAGAAATACCTTAGCGTAAGCATAATCAGCCTGTAATGTTCCCACTCCTGGGACAGTGGCAACTTCAGAAGAGGCAGTGTCACACGTCATCGATGTTTTGGTTTTCTTTCACCGTTATGAGAGCAATGGTGAGTGGTGTTGAGGAGGTCGTGGCTAAATAATAACAGCAGCTCGGGTAGACCTTTAGGTTAAGCCGAGCTTGCATAGGTTGGTCCGTAGATGGGTGACCACCCATTACATACCGTGTTTCTTCCGTGCGACGGAAACCACGTTAAACCGTTGGTCTAGGCTATCATTTGTAGATATTTGACAGTCGTTATAGGTAGTGACCCCAAAGTCTGACAACCAGTCTTAGGCACTCCTATACACGACCTGGAACTCGTCAGCCGGGGCCGTTAGCACTGGGCCGCCATTACTTTGCAAATATCATACATTTACGCAAATTCAAAAGCAATTTTCTAATATGGAATAACGACATAAAATTACAATACAATACATACGGTAAGAGGCAATCACTTTTAAAAATTGCCTCGTATATACATATGACGACACGGTTGGCGCAATGGCTGAGCGATTGCCTGCCGCACTACGAGTCGCGAGTTCGGCAAATATTTGCATGACCCACAGGTAGTTGTTCTGGGTCTGTCTGTTCGTGTATATGAGTTTAAATGTTTGCAAACGCACCCACGATACAGGAAAAATTCCTAATGCGGGGCAACTTTTCAAAAGACCAAACATATTAGTGTTCGTAACTGTACGCAGGCATGGGGGACAAGGGGGAAATGACAAACAACAAACGACGCACAAACATACAGCCATTATTTTAAACATACGAACTATTCATAACATGTCCCCCAGCAAAGAAAACATCGTTATTTTTCATGATAATTCCGCCATTCTGTGTATTAAAATCGAAGCTTGGAACTCTTGAAAGGTTGACTATATTAAAATGCGGAATCTATTTGACAAAGCGTAAAATATCGGTCAAAGATTACATCTTCATTTTTATAGGAGAAGGTCTTTGTTATTTCGATTTCTGATGGTCAGGTCGATGTCTATCTATTGGAAGCTTAATCATCTATAAACATAACATAACATCACGCCTGAAATACCCAAAGGTTTAAGCAGATGCGTACCTAATAGTTCAGCCACATTTCGCCAGTTATGTTTAAGTCCCATGTAATAGGGCGAGCCTATCGCCATCAACCGGGTACAAATCCAGAATCGGTGGCCATTACTCAGAAATTTTTGATGGAAAAACCTAATAACACTTTGCCCGACCTGGTAATCGAACCCAGGACAGCAGTTGCGCTTGAATCTATAAATAGCTTCGTCAACTTACTGCTAATCATGGAACTTATTAATAACAATCAAAGGGTACATGAATGCTATCACCATAGACAATGATAGATGGTTGCGTGATCACAGTTTTTGTTTTTATCACCAAAGATTAGTTTGCTATTTTTAACCTCTTGATATATTCCATTGTCATCGTATTCTACGAAACCCACGGACAGAGAAGGGAGATTACACAATATTCTTTACGCCAAAAATCTTGCAAAAGTATTCTCTATTTACAGTATATTACAGCGACACTTTCCGCCTAACTTAAATTCCCTCGAAGCCGAATTAGGAATGTCGAATGCTAGATCTGTAATAAAAGAGCTAGACATAAACTGAACCTGTTACCAAGTATCAATATATTTACTTCTAGGTTATTTAGTTAATCTTAGAAATGACGCTCAGAATAGGGAATATGCATGAAATACAAAACTTTTATTTTAAATTTTTATTTATGAAAAATGCCTCGTATTGGCGCATAAAAACATTGACGTCAAAGTTCATTGTGTCAAAAAACACTTTTATTTGAAAAGTGCTAAGAGTTTCACTAAAATTTTATTATAGTATTGTTATTGCAATTTTTACTTGAATAAAGCACATACAATTGGTAAAATTATTTTATTAAGGCCAAAAAAAATAGATGTAAACAAGGCAGATTGTAGATAATGACGTTACATAATGGCCGCGATAGCTACGGACGTTTGAACTGTCGTAGAAAATAGCAGGAGTTTAATATTATTGTTGTGCGACAAGCGGTAGTTAAACTTAACTTATAATACTTTTCTTGGGTTGATAGTACTGTATTTTATTGATTTAAGTGAAGAAAAAATTACGTGCATATTCCCTATTGTGCGTCTGTCGTATAATTTTATAGGCGTTTATAAAATTTTAGACAACTATCGTCTATCAACGCCTCTATCAACGTCGGACGTAAAGAATACCACCATCCCATATCTTCCCGTGGGTGTCGCAAGAGGCGACTAAGGGACTTACCAGAGAATAGGCAACAGCGTTCTCTGTGCTTTTGTAACTACCGCACTGCGATCGTCAACCCGCCTGCCAAGCGTGGCTATTATGGCAAAAACCCCCCTTTGGAGCCGAAAAACGTCCACTGCTGGACATGGGCCTCCGCCCATGTCCAGCAGTGGACGTCTTTCGGCTGAAATGATTAGGGTGCCGTGCCCGAGCCTCCATCCGTCTATCTGTCAGCGGGCTGTATCTCATGATCCGTAATAGGTAAACAGTTGACACAGAATGTGTATTACTGTTGCCGTTATAACAACAAAAATAAAATAAAAATTGAAGAGGGTTACAACGACGGTACGGAACCCATCCTAAGCGAGTCCGAATCGCACTTGGCCGGTTTTTATTTTCTCTGCCGTCGTTCTAGAAGTGTTTTACAAGTAAGTACCTACAGGAATAAACATTTGTCACTACGGTCACTCTGATTGATGGCACTTTCAGGCGATTAGGTTTAGTTTTCAATAAGATTCTTTTTCATCGCTCTTGAAGGAATTGCTTTAAAAATGTGGCTAGGCACTGCAAAGGTTTTATTCTTAGCCAAGCAACCTTCACGATTGACAACTCCCTCTGAGTTGTCAAACTATTTGTATTTAGAATAAGAAAATATTAGATTGTCAATCCCGGTTCCAATGGCTAGAGAAGAGTCCTCAAGTCTGCTACAGTACCAAGTAATGTACAAAGACCAACATATAATAAACCTTGAAGTACACAAGCGGGTTTGCAAACCTTCGATACACCCAATTACGCCATAACTTTCTATTAAGAAAATCGATACCGTACCTTAGGACCAGCCCAACACACCTACGTATAATCTTCACCCATACATGCTAATTTCTGCAGACCGATACACTTGACCTACTTTGTATCCCACGTCGCGTCGCGTCGTTTTCAACCTTCCAAGCGCCTTCCAATCAGAAGCAGACTTAATCCGTAGTTGTTTGCAAAACAGACCAATTATAACTGATGCTCAGTGAAGCGCTGATAAGTCAGAAAGTCAGAAGTACCGACGTGGTCTGATTACGTCACTAATCCTCTCTTGTTTGCCAAAGAATAGAGATTTGTTGGCGCGAATCCCTTAACTGATAGTAATCGTTGGCGATTTCGATAATGCGATTAAAACTTTGTTGTATATTTACTTTGATGAAGTTTCGCAATAATTCAGTGAACAATTTTTGATGGGTTCCATGTTCCATTCAGGTGATTCTTGTGTAGATATTGGAGTTTGCTTATTGGAATGAGGGATTTTCTTTTTCAACTCTTCCCTAGTCGCTGGATAGATGGCGCTGAACTTGGTAAGTTACTGCAAGGAACGGAATGTCACATTATTTCACTTGGATGTAATGGTTATATTCGGAAGCATTAACAATCGAAAGTGTCAGTCAACGAGCGTATGTGACGTGACGCAATGTTTTTTTCCCAAGCGTTTTGGCTTTGGCACCTAGTAACGTAGTCAGTGCAACGCCATCTACCGAGTTCTTGGAATCTATTTTTGTTTTTAATTTTCAAAAAGTAAACCTCTCATTGACTGTTGGGATTTTAGCTGTAAGCTTTTAGGATAATAACATTTTGAATTTAGTACTAGCTATGTTCTGCCACGTCGGTCTAGTGACTGCATAGTATGGGGTTGGATTCCCAGGTCGGGTAAAATGTTATTGGTTTTTCCATCAGGAACTCAGTAGTAGCCACGGAGTCTAGAATTGTGCCCGGTTGATGGCAATTGACTCGCCCCCTATTACAATTAACATAAATTATCACTTAATAGGGTATTTTACTCTATACGAGAAATATCTAAAAATAATTATTGATATAGCTTAGGCAAAAAGCAGTCGGAAAACGTTAATTTTAGTTCATAAAAGAGTAAATTTTAAAATTCAATTCAAAGGTTTTAGCTTTTTAAATCTGTTTCATAACACACAACATAGTAGTCGCCATGTTCTTACGTCATACGGCTATGTAAACTTAGAAGTGTCAACTTCAAATATTACTGCATTTTTTTACATTGACAACTGACGTCATGACCACAGAGCAATATGACGTCCACTGCGTCCAGCGTATTTGTCAAATTACGCGCGAAATTTGAAAGTGCAAAATTTAAATGCTTAAGGCACTTAGCGATTGAATAAAAATGTTGTACATTTTTAGTGGTTCATTAGAAATATTGAATCTAATTGATACACTTTAAAAAAATGGGTGTAATACCCTACTTAATTGTACACACATATTTTGCCACATAACTGGCAAAATGTGTGTAACTATGTATGTTCTTATATATTTAAACTAGTTTGCTTGGGTGCGCGAGCTGCGCGCAGCTCGCGGGTTTCGTGTTTTTGAGAAGTATTCCCTATCCTTATAAAATTTTAAAAATCCATAGGAATCCTTAAATAAATTGGAAAATCCGTTAGAATTACCCCTAAATCAGTATGAGAACCCGTAAGAACCCCTAAAACATTTGAGAAGTATAAAAATAACATTAACCTAAGGTTTGCTTGTCGTCGTCCCTGAGTTGCGCTTCACCCACTCAACCTTCGTTACGCTACGGAGGTCGGCGGCTCGCTTCGCTCGCCACCTCCCCCCTTCGCTCCACTCGGTCTCGCAGGTTCGCTCCGCTCAGGACCTACCTACCACCGGACAGGTTTCGACGCCTACTATAATATTTGTCCAAACACCTGATGGCTATCTCTAACCGTTATGAAGTTACAGCCCTTTCAATTTTAGGGGAGGTTGGGGAGGGGAGCTTCACCCACTCAACCTTCGTTACGCTACGGAGGTCGCCGGCTCGCTTCGCTCGCCACCTCCCCCCTTCGCTCTACTCGGTCTCGCAGGTTCGCTCCACTCTGGACTTTTAGGGGAGGTTGGGGAGGGGAGGGTATAGAAATTTCAACGCCCCTCAAGAATAAAGTATAGTCAAAATCAAAATGCCGCTATGTGTCCTAGTTTCCGAGATACGATAAAGGGGAGGGGTGAAGGGGGGGAGAGTGGGGAGTTTTGAAAAATGATTCGACTAACAATCAGCCCCTTTATACAAATCTGAAAAAAAAATGTTCCAAGTCTCTTAACTTCCGAGATCCGCCTAAAGGGGGGAGAAGGGGAGGTTTCGACGCCTACTATAATATTTGTCCAAACACCTGATGGCTACTCTAACCGTTATGAAGTTACAGCACTTTAAATTTTAGTGGAGGTTGGGGAGGGGAGCTTCACCCACTCAACCTTCGTTACGCTACGGAGGTCGGCGGCTCGCTTCACTCGCCACCTCCCCCCTTCGCTCCACTCGGTCTCGCAGGCTCGCTCCGCTCAGGACCTACCTACCACCGGACAGGTTTCGACGCCTACTATAATATTTGTCCAAACACCTGATGGCTATCTCTAACCGTTATGAAGTTACAGCCCTTTCAATTTTAGGGGAGGTTGGGGAGGGGAGCTTCACCCCCTCAACCTTCGTTACGCTACGTAGGTCGCCGGCTCGCTTCGCTCGCCACCTCCCCCCTTCGCTCCACTCGGTCTCGCAGGTTCGCTCCACTCAGGACCTACCTACCACCGGAAAGTGGAGGGGAGCAAAGGGGAGGTTGGGGAGGGGAGGGTATACAAATTTCAACGCCCCCCAATAATAAACTATAGAAAAAATCTAAATGCCGCTACGTGTCCTAGTTTCCGAGATACGATGGGGGGAGGGGTGAAGGGGGGAGAGGGGGGAGTTTTGAAAAATGATTTTGACCAACTCTTTGCCCCTTCTTACGAATCTGAAAAAAAAAATGTTCCAAGTCTCTTAACTTCCGAGATCCGCCTAAAGGGGGGGAGAAGGGGGGAAAGGGGGACCACTTTGAAAACTGGTTTTTACTTTTCCGAGCCTCCTCTATACGAATCTGAAAAAATAAATGTTCCAAGTCTCTTGGTTTCCGAGATACAATAGGGAGGGGGGAGAAGGGGGGTGAAAAGGGGAGGTTTGGCACTTTTCCCATAGGTTTCAGAGTTAGTTGTTTACGAATCTGTAAAAATATACCTACCTCCCCATCCACCATCTGGGAGATCAATTCTGTCAGTGAGTGAGTCAGTGGTAATTCAGCTTTATATAATATAACTAGTTTGCTTGGGTGCGCGAGCTGCGCGCAGCTCGCGTGTTTGGTGTTTTTGAGAAGTATTACTTACCCTTATAACATTTTGAGAATCTATAGGCACCTCTAAATGAATTGGAAAATCCGTTAGAATTACCCCTAAAACAGTATGAAAACCCCTACGGACCCCTAATAAAACCTTATTTAAAAACTCAGACTTTTCCCATAAAAAAACATTACTCTAAAGTTTGCTTGTCGTGACCTACCTACCACCGGACACATACATGGCTATCTGTAACTGTTATAAAGTTACAGCCTGAGTTACGCTTCACCCACTCAACCATCGTAACGCTTCGGAGGTCGCCGGCTCGCTTCGCTCCACTCAGGACCTACCTACCACCGGACAGGTTTCGACGCCTACTATAATATTTGTTCAAACACCTGATGGCTATCTCTAACCGTTATGAAGTTACAGCCCTTTCAATTTTAGGGGAGGTTGGGGAGGGAGCTTCACCCACTCAACCTTCGTTACGCTACGGAGGTCGCCGGCTCGCTTTGCTCGCCACCTCCCCCCTTCGCTCCACTCGGTCTCGCAGGTTCGCTCCACTCAGGACTTTAAGGGGAGGTTGGGGAGGGGAAGGTAGAGTGTACAAATTTCAACGCCCCTCAATAATAAAGTATAGTAAAAATCAAAATGCCGCTACGTGTCCTAGTTTCCGAGATACCATGGGGGGAGGGGAGAGCGGGGAGTTTTGATAAATGATTTCGACTAATTCGGAGTCCCTTGATACGAATCTGAAAAAAAAAATGTTCCAAGTCTCTTAACTTCCGAGATCCGCCTAAAGGGGGGGAGAAGGGGGGAAAGGGAGACATTTTTGAAAACTGGTTTTTACTTTTCCCAGCTTCTTCTATACGAATCCGTAAAATAAACAAAATACGGGTCTCTTAGTTTCCGAGATACGATAGGGAGGGGGAGAAAGGGGAGGTTTGGGACTTTTCCCAGCTCGCATGTTTGGTGTTTTTGAGAAGTATTACTTACCCTTATAAAATTTTGAGAATCAATGGGCACCCCTAAATGAATTGGAAAATCCGTTAGAATTACTCCTAAAACAGTATGAAAACCCCTACGGACCCCTAATAAAACCTTATTTAAAAAACTCAGACCTTTTCCCATAAAAAACATTACCCTAAAGTTTGCTGAGTTACGCTTCACCCACTCAATCATCGTTACGCTACGGAGGTCGCCGGCTCGCTTCGCTCGCCACCTCCCCCCTTCGCTCCACTCGGTCTCGCAGGTTCGCTCCACTCAGGACCTACCTACCACCGGAAAGGGGAGGTTGGGGAGGAGAGGGTATAAAAATTTCAACGCCCCTCAATAATAAAGTATAGCAAAAATCAAAATGCCGCTACGGGTCCTAGTTTCGATACGATGGGGGGAGGGGTGAAGGGGGGGAGGGGGGAGTTTTGAAAAATGATTTTGACCAACTTTTTGCCCCTTCTTACGAATCTGAAAAAAAAATGTTCAAAGTCTCTTAACTTCCGACATCCGCCTAAAGGGGGGGAGAAGGGGGGAAAGGGGGACAACTTCTAAAACTGGTTTTTACTATTCCGAGCCTCCTCTATACGAATCTGAAAAAAAAATGTTCCAAGTCTCTTAACTTCCGAGATCCGCCTAAAGGGGGGGAGAAGGGGGGAAAGGGGGCCAACTTTGAAAAATGGTTTTTACTATTCCGAGCCTCTTCTATACGAATCTGAAAAAAAAATGTTCCAAGTCTCTTAACTTCCGAGATCCGCCTAAAGGGGGGGAGAAGGGGGGAAAGGGGGTCAACTTTGAAAACTGATTTTTTTCTTTTCCGAGCCTCCTCTATACGAATCTGAAAAAAAAAATGTTCCGAGTGAGTGAGTGGTAATCGAGCTTTATATAATATAACTAGTTTGCTTGGGTGCGCGAGCTGCGCGCAGCTCGCGTGTTTGGTGTTTTTGAGAAGTATTACTTACCCTTATAAAATTTTGAGAATCAATGGGCACCCCAAAATGAATTGAAAAATCCGTTAGAATTACCCCTAAAACAGTATGAAAACCCCTACGGACCCCTAATAAAACCTTATTTAAAAAACTCTTCCTCCCTTTTCCCATAAAAATCATTACCCTAAAGTTTGCTGAGTTACGCTTCACCCACTCAATCATCGTTACGCTACGGAGGTCGCCACCTCCCGCCTTCGCTCCACTCAGGACCTAGCTACCACCGGACAGGTTTCGACACCTACTATAATATTTGTTCAAACACCTGATGGCTAGCTCTAACCGTTATGAAGTTACAGCCCTTTCAATTTTAGGGGAGGTTGGGGAGGGGAGCTTCACCCACTCAACCTTCGTTACGCTACGGAGGTCGCCGGCTCGCTTCGCTCGCCACCTCCCCCCTTCGCCGGCTCGCTTCGCTCGCCACCTCCCCCCTTCGCTCCACTCGGTCTCGCAGGTTCGCTCCACTCAGGACCTATCTACCACCGGAAAGGGGAGGTTGGGGAAGGGAGGGTATAAAAATTGTAACGCTCCTCAATAATAAAGTACAGTCAAAATCAAAATGCCGCTACGTGTCCTAGTTTCCGAGATACGATGGGGGGAGGGGTGAAGGCGGGGAGAGGGGGGAGTTTTGAAAAATGATTTTGACCAACTCTTTGCCCCTTCTTACGAATCTGAAAAAAAAAATGTTCCAAGTCTCTTAACTTCCGAGATCTGCCTAAAGGGGGGGAGAAGGGGGGAAAGGGGAGCAACTTTTAAAACCGGTTTTTACTTTTCCTAGCCTCCTCTATACGAATCCGTAAAAAACACAAAATACGGGTCTCTTAGTTTCCGAGATACGATGGGGGGAGGGGTGAAGGGGGGGAGAGTGGGGAGTTTTGAAAAATGATTTCGACTAATGCATTGCCCCTTTATACGAATCTGAAAAAAAAAATGTTCCAAGTCTCTTAACTTCCGAGATCCGCCTAAACGGGGGGAGAAGGGGGACAAGGGGGACAACTCTGAAAAGTGGTTTTTACTTTTCCCAGCCTCCTCTATACGAATATGAAAAAAAAAATGTTCCAAGTCTTTTGGTTTCCGAGATACGATAGGGAGGGGTGAGAAGGGGGGCGAAAAGGGGAGGTTTGGGATTTTTCCCATAGGTTTCAGAGTTAGTTGTTAACGAATCTGTCAAAATATACCCACCTCCCCATCCACCATCTGGGAGAACAATTCTGTCAGTGAGTCAGTGGTAATTCAGCTTTATATAGTATAATATAATATCGTCGTATGAAAAATTGGTCTTCGGATGCGACACACGATTTAAAAGCTAATTTAATGTTAGTTTTAATCCTATTCTTTCAGTTCAATAGTCTACAGTATACGGTCTTCTAATCACCGGTCGGATGTCAATAGCAAGCCGTGCATGAAAAATGATGTTGCGACAGGCTAATCGGCAGAAAATTGGATTTATACTACCCCTCCTGATAACTACTAGGTACTTACTATACAGGGTGTAAACAACCTCATCGCGAAGCCGTCAACCAAGCATTCTGTACATCAATCTAAGTAACTTAACGCAAAAATTATTGCTGGGAAACGCCTTTTTTTTGGGGTGAAAAATCATGTTTTGTGGTAGAACTCAATGTAACGCACTCAAAACATTGTGCTAATGGATGGATTAAATAGTACGGGGGTCGTGGAGGTGTTTAAAGTAAAACACTTACATTAAAAACTTGTATTAAAAAAAAAAAACTTGTCAAAAAGTTGGAACTTGACCCCCAATATCTCCGCAACTGGAAGGTTTCCAGGTATTATGTAGAACAAAAAAAAATATCGCAATGACGGGAACAAGTGCTTTTCGGCTTCGTTAAGAGGTTTTTTACACCCTTTATGTGTACTTGGACAGCGTGTTCTAGAAAGCCATCAAACTTTCTCCATGGGAGCACATCGAATTAGCGGAAAGCTGTGGGTCGAGTAGTTATTGAAATTTGGTCTTTGGTAGCTGGTTTTATTTTTCGCATGATTGCGCTTGAAACCTTTTTGTTGCACGCTGTATAACTTGCTATTTTAATATTCAATCGTAATGTACCCGAACAAACTATGAGATGATTATATATCTGTCTTCATCTTTATTTCCTGTCGGAAGAGGAAAAATCCAAATATTTTCCACAAACTTTCACGTTTCTAATATTAGTCGGATTTTCTCTTCAACGGCTAATAAAAACTTGAGTATCTTAGCAACAATGGGCTCATCTTAAAATGGCTCTTGTTGCTGAAGAGGCTTTATCCACTTTTACTTTATTAAGAGTCGAAAATCATTTTCGGTCCTTATCATGTTTTAACAACTTAAAAGATTTTCTGTTCGCCTTTTGTGATTATAATTCTTACTCTTCAACTTCTTATTTTATATATTCTTAATATGTCTACGCTGTTTTAATACACGGTAAGATATGGAATCAGGCATTAGGAACTTTGTGGAGAAAAACCATCAAAATGTTATCATCATCAGCCTATAATGTTCCCACTGCTGGGACACGGCCTCCTCTCAATGACAGGGAATGGGCTATAATCCACCGCGCTGGCCCAGTGCGGATTGGTAGATGTCACATGTCTTCGATTTTTTTATTCTAGGACATGCCGGTTTCCTCACGATGTTTCCCTTCACCGTTTTGAGAGCAGTGGTGATGAAATAAATTACACAGAGTAATGCGCCTGTGGGTTCGAACCCACGACTTACTGTTCGTTAGTCGGGGCCGCCACCACTGGGCCACCGCAAATGTAATGCAATTTCAATATTCAGTTAAGTTTAAATTCCAGCAGTAACTGCACGTTGTAATATAATTATTGCAATCTGCCTGTGAACATGTATTAATTTGCGAGTGGCTCCTGCATTTTGCATTCACGCCTAGGTATTGTCTCAGACGGTATTGACTGTAATAGAAATTACATGCATGGAGCCAAATATAGGCAGTATAAATGTTACAAGTCAGGAAAAAATCTTAAGGGGGGGGGGGGGCAAAGATTAAAAAAAAACATTACAAATGAGTCAACCTATATTTTTTTTAGCACGTGACCAATTTTTCATACATAAGTAAAGTGTTATAAACTGGCTTTTGAGTAGCAAGATCAACATGTCTGTCTTATTGTTCAGTTCAGAAACCCCGTTCCTTTATAATTTCAAAAACTGTGCTTTACGTGTCAGGAGGGTTTACGCGCGCCTCAAAGAGTCAGCAAAAACGGAAGGGGTCCGCAAGGACCGATGCCTGCCAGAGCCGCGGGACTGTTCGAAATAGATAAAAAAAAGGGCTAAGAAGGAACATGGATCTGTTTAACTCAGTAAAAGTCTGACACTCCCTTCCGCTCCGCCCAGAGCGGGAGGGGTCATTTGATGATTTCCCATACAAAAAAAAAGGAGGGTTTATGCTGCGTTCATTAATTTATGTTACATACTGTTTTTCTCCATGCTAAGCCGTTAAAGATGTTAAGCCGTTGGTGATCTTATTTTTTGCTGGCTTTTATTTGAAGATCTTTGACAGGTAGTCAGTGTCCCGCAAGTGTGACAACCAGTCTTACAAAGGGTTTTCGTATTACCCAGTACTAACTGGGTTGTTGAGGTCAAACAGGGAGTCGTTCCCTGTAACATACTGGTATTCAGCTTCGTCCGATGAGCTGTCGCAACTGTAACATGCGTTTCACTGGAGCCCTTAGCTCGTGTCCCAGGGGCTACTGATCTATTTAAGAGGAGACTTACGTTTTATCAACGCATCCGTGACCTGGATTATATCAAGATATTTTATCTGCTCCATTTATGCCCTGAACACTTTCTAGCTACCAAACGTATGAAGTCGACCGTCCAATGTTATGTGGGAAATGCACAGAGAGGTGTGCAACGCGGTCCATTTGTTTGGCTACGCATTCATATGTGAATGGCTCGGAGTGGACGATCGATCACGCCTATATTTTCATACAAAACGAGGTTACGTCCACATACGTAGCTTAGGTGATTCTCAAACGCCCGTCTGTATATCTGTGATAGCCTAGTAGTGATAGTCTCGAGTTCGAACCCAAGGCACGCACCTCTGAATTTTCGGATTCATGTGCGTATTGTATAATTATCAGCTGCTTCGGTGAAAGAAAACATCGTGCAGAAACCAGCATGCCTAAGATGTATTTCTTTACGGTAGGTAAAGCTAGTCAGAGGCCCATGGGCGGTATAAAAACTCTGACAATAGGCTAGGCACTAACCACACGATAAAGAAAGACCGGGGCGCTTATCCGCACGGTAAGGCGAGTCGCGTGACTCGACTGTAAGAACCCTAAGGCGATAGCCGTGTAGCCGTCGACACACATTTACGCGGCATACCACAACTGCAAGAGTTGCGATCCGTCGACTGCTGCCGTCGACGTGCCGGCTGCAAGCGCCGACACCACAACTGCAAGCGTCGACGGCAGTCGTCGACAGGCGGCGACGGCTGTAGTTTATCTGCCGTTGGCAAAGTGCCGCTCGTCTGTAAGGGTTCTTATGACGACGTCGACGACTGCCGTCAAAGGGTGGCGACGCTTGCAGTTGAGGCATGCCGCGTAAATGTGTGTCGATGGCTGACGTCGATGCGCCGGCGACAGCCGCCGACACCACAACTGCAAGCGGGTGGCGACGGCTACAGTTTATCTGCAGTTGGCAAAGTGCCGCTCGTCTGTAAGAACCCTTAGTCATGGGTTGCTATGGAACGGTACCTATGTATATCGTCACCTAATTGTGAATCTTTAAAATCACCCACTGAATCCTATGACCGCAGACGTGCCTATAACTTTGTAGTAAGTAAACAAATGTCTATAAAAAATGTCGATCATCAGTTTGGACGATCTCTTATTAAGCTGAACGGCAAATAGAGCGCCCCTCAGTCTGTTGACCCTTTGCTTTAACAAACCAGGCCAGACCGCGGACAATAGGGTTGCCAGGCTATAGCCATGTTCAATATATTCATCACTATGACTTACTACCTACTTAGATGGGTTGATTACTCCGCTAGGGATTTTCAGTGATAAGAGTAGTTCATCTATGTATGCATGAGGTCCTGGGTTCGATTCCCGGGTCGGGGAAAGTGTTATTGGGTTTTCCATTAGGAATAGGGTAGATCACAAAAAAATCTAATTATACATCACGCAGCTTGTCTGAGTGCTTTTTATGGTTTTGATTGATGACATAGTAATATTTTTTTGTTTGCTTTGTATTTGATTCTGTTATGATTTGAAATGTACTTAATTATTGTGTAAAATTCGAACACAATGTAAATTGTTTGATGAATTAATAAATAAATAAATATCTAACAAGACCAACCGTCCCGCGCACTGCTTCGCATATGTATGAGAGAGCGGAGCGCGTAGTGCCACAACCAGGCCTGGTTGTGGCACTACGCGCTCCGCTCTCTCCTCCTAATTGCTGATGAGGCGAGTGGATATTGGAGGAGAATCTGATCAAATAGGGTAGATGCCAAAAATATGTGATTAGTGCGTCAGATAGATTTCCTAAAAATATTGGACACATATTTTTTCTTTTTTTCCGTACTTAAACAAAAAATTAAGACGATACAGTGCTTCGAAAACTCGAAAACTCGTGTGACGTCACATTTGAGTCCATTTTTTACTCAAATGTGACGTCCGTCGAAGCTCCCTCATGGTCTTTGACACGTTTTATCTTCGTCAATTTTTATTAATTTTTTAGAACAAAAAACACGTATCCAATATTTTTCGATAATCCAACTGACGGACTAAACAGAATCATATTTTTTTAGTCAGCAATCATCTCTATTTCTCAGTAGCAGCCACGGAGTCTGGATTTGTCCCCTGAATACCTATAGGCTCGCCCCAACACGTCATCATCTGTCTAACCTTTACCCAACTATATTCAATCAATCAATCATTTTATTATCAGGCATCTTAAGGCCCATAGATAAAATACACAAAACTGCATTACAACATTGAAATATATACTAATACATACAAAATATAAACATTTTAAACTATGAACTATGACACACGAAGTGGCGGCGTCGTGTTACGCTGCGCGGTGTCACGTAGCCTGCCGCGGGGGCAGCTTGCTTGCTCGCTTGATTGGGGCGGCTTCCAGGTTACCACTAGGTCTACCTGGATGAATACCTGTATTTTACATGGAGCGATTGCCTATCTGACCTCCATAACCAGTTAGTACTGGGTAATACGTACCCCTTGGCAAGACTAGTATGGATGTGTTGTCGGAGTGTATGGGGTAGGCAGAAGTGTCAATAAAAGTCACTGCCTATGTACTCACAGTTATATTGGAGATTGGATAGTTCACACGCACAACACAAAACAGAAGAAGGAGAACAGATGATAGTCACAGTCACAATAGTCACAGTTAACACAGAATAACAGTTTATAAACACAAAGGCGAAACACGGAAATAATTCGATCGAGGTGTCACAGAATATCTCATGCGCACGCGTCGTTGCGAGGTTTGTGCCGACTGAAGGTCACGGAGAGGACGGTCAACGATCGCGCGCTGCTCCCACCTCACTCGCTCAGTACACGTCACGATGACGTAGCTCGGCCGCGGTGCGATTCCATTAAACCGAATTCCGGCATCATCCGACATTATATTGATGTTGTCAATATAGATGCCGGTGATGTGTAATACGTGAATATTATAAATACATGTAAATAAATGTGTTGTGTTGTGTAATGTACGATACACATACATAAACTAAATATAGGTGTATACCCTACACCACCCCCCTCCAGAGACCGTCAAGGGCGATAAAAATCTGGGAACTTGACCCGACGACCTGAACGAGTAGTGTACTCAGTTTTGCCGCCAGGTGGAGTATCGTCATGGGGGTCAGCTTTGTCGGCCAATATGTAGGCTGGTTTTAGGCGGTCGATTGAGACCGTGACCTCTTTGCCCTTAAATAAAATCTTAAAGACTTTGTCGCCTCTTTGCAGAACTTTGTGAGGACCTGTGTAGGCTGCTTGCAGTGAGCCACGTAATGTGTCTTCACGAAGGAACACGTGATCAGTGGTCTGCAGATCCTTAAATATAAAAATGCTCGTTTTATTGTGACGGGATGCTGGAGTTGGCTGCAAGTTGTGAGCAAACTTGCGGATGCGCGCGGTAAAATCCGTGACATCGGTCGTACCGTCATCACTGGGAGTAAAAAATTCTCCTGGGAGCCTTAGCGGTTCGCCGTACACTAGTTCGGCGGAAGACGCTTGGACATCCTTTTTGAATGCGCTCCTTATACCAAGCAATACCCACGGTAGGGACTCGGTCCACTTTTCATTGGCATGGCACGTGATGGACGCCTTGAGTTGCCTGTGAAATCGCTCCACCATGCCATTACACGCTGGATGGTATGCCGTTGTCCGTTTGTGCTGGAAGCCAGCAATCTTGGACAATTGTTCGAACAGAGCAGACTCGAACTGACGGCCTCTGTCCGTTACAATGTCGATGGGACAGCCAAACCGGGCAATCCATCCAGACAGCAATGCTTTAGCTACTGTCTCGGCAGTAATGTCGACCATAGGTACGACCTCTGGCCACCTGGTAAATCGGTCGACTGCCGTCAGACAGTATCTAAAGCCTTGTGAAATTGGGAGCGGGCCCACAAGGTCGATGTGGATCGTGGTGAACCTGGCGCGTGGGAGATGGTAAGCTCCTAATGGCGCAGATACATGGCGGCTCACTTTAGCCCGCTGGCATGCTAGACAAGCTCGTGCCCACTCCCTGCAGTCCTTCCTGACGCCTGGCCAAACAAAGCGCTCTGCAACTAATTTGGCAGTCGCTGAGACGCCTGGGTGACTGAGGGAGTGCAAGCTGTCGAATGCTTGTTTCCGCAGCATTTTGGGCACAAATGGTCTGGGAGACGCTGTACTGACGTCGCAGTACACAGACGTACGCTCCCCTGGGACCTGCACCTTCTCAAGCACCAGTGAAGACCCGTCCTGAAGAAGCTTCTTCAGTTCTGGATCTGATGCTTGAGAGTCTGCGAGGGTGCTGAGGCTGACCGGCACCTGTAATTCCTCCACACGAGATAAGGGGTCGGCGACAATATTGTCCTTGCCAGCAATGTGCCTTATCTCGGTGGTGAATTGGGCTATAAAGTCGAGGTACCGGAACTGCCTAGGCGAGCAGTTTCTCTTCCGTTCGTGGAATGCGAAACTGATCGGCTTGTGGTCCGTGTACACGACGAAGTGCCTAGCCTCCAGCATGTGGCGAAAGTATTTGATGGCCTCGTAAATGGCCAGCAGCTCCCTGTCGTAGGGAGAATACTTCACTTGCGAAGGGCCAAGCTTCCGGGAAAAGAAAGCTAATGGCTGCCAGCCGTCTTCGCTAAGCTGCTGTAACACCGCGCCGATTGCAGTATCCGAAGCATCGGTAACCAATGCGAGTTTGGCATTGCAATCGGGGTGTGCTAATAAAGCAGCATTAGCTAGGCTTTCCTTGCAGTCCTCGAATGCTTGTAAAGTACTCTCCGCCAGACATATGGGGTGCGAGCCCTTTACGTTACCAATCAAGAGGTTATGAAGTGGCGCCTGTATCTGTGCTGCGTGGGGCATGAAACGCCTATAAAAGTTGATCATGCCTAGAAATCGGCGCAACTGACGAACATCCTTGGGCTGTGGGAATTTTTTTATTGCTTCGACCTTGGCGTCGAGTGGTTTTGTGCCCTTTTCGGAGATATGGTAACCCAAGAAGGTTACCTCCGGGACACCGAAAACACACTTGGACGTGTTAACTAACATGCCGAAGTCCTTCAACCTATTAAAAATAATGCGGAGATGCTCCTCGTGCTCTGCTTCTGTCCGAGAGAAAATTAAAAAGTCGTCTAAATAGCAGTAGCAAAAGTCTAGCTCTCTGGTCATCTCGTCGACAAAACGTTGAAAAGTCTGGCCTGCGTTACGCAAACCAAACGTCATGTACGGAAACTCGTACAAGCCGAACGGTGTGGTGATGGCGGTCTTCGGGATGTCGTCCGGGCTGACAGGTATTTGGTTGTAGGCTTTCACGAGGTCGATGGTGCTAAAGATTCGACAGCCTGCAATGCTGTGTGCGAAGTCGTGGATGTGCCTAATCGGGTACCTGTCAGGGACTGTTCGCGCGTTGAGCATGCGGTAGTCGCCGCATGGTCGCCAACCGTCGTCCTTTTTGGGGGCGAGATGGAGTGGAGATGACCAGGGACTCTCCGAGGGTCTGGCAGTTCCATTGGCCAGCATCAGCTGGAACTCCTGCTGAGCAATTTTTAATTTGTCCGGTGCTAATCGCCGGAACGAAGAAGATACTGGCGGGCCTGGGGTCGTGCGGATATGGTGTACAGTGTTATGTGGTGTGGTGCGTAGTGTTCCGGCAGGTCGGGTGATGTCGGGAAAACTGTCTAGGATTCTGTGGTACCTCGAGTCGCCAGAAGACACCTTTACTGAAAATAAAGACGAATCTGATGGATTCGAGGCAATACAAGAAACATTGGTGCTACTATCGATTAACCGTTGGTTTCTACAGTCAACGGTTAAAGAGTAAAAACATAAAAAATCTACGCCTATGATAGGTTTTGTAACCTCAGCTACCACAAAACGCCACTTAAAGTCTCTACGTAATCCTAGGTTTAGGTTGAGTTCGAGGAAACCATATGTTGAGATGGGCGTCCCATTCGCGGCCACAAGTTGGTAATTCGTGGACGCACGACGATCGCTGAGAAGACGACGAGGGTACACGCAGAGGTCGCTTCCTGTATCGACGAGGAACTGCGTGTTCGTCCTTCGGTCTGTCACGAACAGGCGACCAGAAGAAACGGGGCAATCGTCTGTCGCCATTACCGACTGCCCGTGGCGTTTCCCTTCTTGTAGTCGCAGGGCTTGACGCAACGCTTGGCCTTCTCGCCATGCATGGAGTGGTACCAGCACTGCGGGTGTCTTCTGTAGCTGGTGTCTGAGCGAGAAGACGATCGTTGGCGTGAGTTGCGTCGCGTGTCTCGACCACGGCTGTGGGAGCGGTTACGCGACCGACTGTCACGCAGCTGCATCGTGAGGTCCTTCATCGCACGCTTCAGTTCTGCGATTTCGGCAGCCATCTCACTCACGGTGGGGCCGGCTGCTGAAGTTGAAGCGACGTGACTCGGTGCTACGATGTCCTGGACGCGATCTGCCAGCTCAGCCAGCGCTTCCAGGGTGCTGTGCGGTTGGGATGCCAGCAAGGGCTGGATGCTGCTGGGGAGTCGGCTGCTCCAAATGGTGCGCACGAAGTCCTCTGGCACGGTCGGTCCGGCTAGACCCTGCAGGTGGCGAAGGAACTGTGACGGCTTCCGGTCTCCCAGCTCCTCATGCATCAGCAGCTGCTTCACCTTCTTTTCCTGGGAGGCGGAGAGGCGCTTTACCAATTCCGTCTTCAGTTTGACGTAACGGTTGGTGGCGGGAGGAGACATGATGACGTCCTTCACCTCCTTTGAGAACTGGGGGTCAAGATGACCGACCACAAAATTAAATTTCGTGACGTCATCCGTCACCCCTGCGTTTCCAAATTGTGCCTCTATTTGAGCGAACCATAGTTCGGGCTCTTCTGGCCAAAACGGTGGCAACTTCAACGGCGCACGGTAAATCTCGTGCGACGCCTCAATGGAAACGCGCTTTGCTCTGCGCGGTCTCCGTGTGACGTTTTCCGCCGGCTGTGACGACGCGGTGTGCTCGGACTCACTATCACTCATTATTAAAGTGTTCTACTCGGGGTCACCAGTATGGATGTGTTGTCGGAGTGTATGGGGTAGGCAGAAGTGTCAATAAAAGTCACTGCCTATGTACTCACAGTTATATTGGAGATTGGATAGTTCACACGCACAACACAAAACAGAAGAAGGAGAACAGATGATAGTCACAGTCACAATAGTCACAGTTAACACAGAATAACAGTTTATAAACACAAAGGCGAAACACGGAAATAATTCGATCGAGGTGTCACAGAATATCTCATGCGCACGCGTCGTTGCGAGGTTTGTGCCGACTGAAGGTCACGGAGAGGACGGTCAACGATCGCGCGCTGCTCCCACCTCACTCGCTCAGTACACGTCACGATGACGTAGCTCGGCCGCGGTGCGATTCCATTAAACCGAATTCCGGCATCATCCGACATTATATTGATGTTGTCAATATAGATGCCGGTGATGTGTAATACGTGAATATTATAAATACATGTAAATAAATGTGTTGTGTTGTGTAATGTACGATACACATACATAAACTAAATATAGGTGTATACCCTACACTAGTAAAATCAGGTCACTGACTACCTGTTACGAATGGTATAGATCTTCAGATGGCAGCCGGGACCAACGGATTAACGTGCTTTCGAACGAGGAAACTCGGCATTTAATAGGTGGTCACCCATCCATAGACCAACCTAGGCAAGCACAGCTTAACTTGTAGATTGACCTAAGCGGCTGTTATTATTTGTTCGTTTCGTTCTGAGTCCCGGGTTCGAATCCCGGTAGGAGCAAATGTTTGTGTGATGAGCATGGACATTTGTTTCCTAGTCATGGATGTTTATATGTAAAATAAGTATGTATTTACAAACAAAAAGTATATCTGTAGTATATCAACTATCTGGTGTTCACGACACAAGCCTTGTTGCTTAGTGTGGCACTAGATGGCGCTGTGTGTAATGTCCAGCGATATTATTTATCTATTTATTCATGAGCTCCTCAAGCTGAGGACGCAAATTACGATTTAAATCTTTGAGCAACTACGTTTAATATTCAGTTGCTACACCAAAATAAGCACAGTGTTTTAGACTAAAATAAGGCTAGTAAATTAATTAAACAAAGGGTAACATTCAAGCATTTGATTAACTAATTTATTCAATAGTCTAGACAAGATATGACTGCCAATTTTGGGACCTGGCGTTCGATTTTACACCTTTCTTTGTTATTGGGGCATATGCTGTTCATGACCTTTCTCATACATATGTCCATCTACTAGGACACAGGCTGAACTAGGAATTTTATAATCCCCAAAAGGCCAAATCCAATGCTCAATTTTCAAAATTTGGGCATTCAAAAAAAAATATATATATAGTATGACCACTTTAAGTGTGCAGTTCAAGGTAGCTTAGCTCGTCAAGAAAATATGCATCGATATGTCAAACTTGGTACATTTATTTTAGTTCTGTATTTTCCCGCCTGCACAGAAAAGTTGGTTTAAGTGTAACCGGGTGATCAGCAAAACAAAATGACACAGGCAACTCTATCTAAACATTTTGTCAGCTAGGACTTTTTAAATTATTAATAATTCACTACCTTTTGATACTCAGGCTTTGATAAATAGGTAACAACATTTTGAAATCAATTTAGAGACTAATTGGACGAAAACCACCATCTCTACTGTTAGCAAGGTGCTAAGCAGCTCGGCTTAGCATCTTGCTAACAGTAGAGATGGTGGTCAAGAATTCAGATTAAGCCAAATCCACTACCGAGATTAATTGGAATATATCCAATTGTGGGAAACGGCCGCTCTGCTTTTAGTCGCGCATACTAGAAGAAAATATTGACAAAGCTTGGAAATATCTAAATGTTATATCAAGAAGGCGTCGCGTTAGTCCTCGTGGTCCACATTGGCCTTGGATCGAAACAACTGGAAGTCATAGGGAGAGGCCTTTGCCCAGCAGTGGGATGATGCAGGCTAAAAGTATCCGTATCAGTACCAAATATCAAAGGTGGACGATTTATTATCCATCTAACTATCTAGGTATTATATCTACCTAATTAGAATTAATCTGTTCCAAAATCTCAAAATATGATTATTTCTCTCCTACAGTGATTTTTTTGGTACATCATCATCATCATCACCCACAACCCGATTCCACCCACTGCTGGGTATAGGCCTCTCTTTGTTTGTGCCAAGCTACACGCTCTTGTGCCAACCTCATCCAGGATATTCCCGATATTTTTTTTTTTTGGTACAAACAATGAAAATTTCTTGGGCAGTTCAGCCAGTATAGTTACTTGAACTCAAAAGTCGTGTCGATTCAGTTACCTACCTGTACGTTTAGGCAAGTTTATCATGTGCTCATATAAAATTCCCAACATTGCAATAAAGGAAAATAAAACTTAAATAGATTAAAACTATTACCATTTCCTCGACGGTCCACGGACACAAAATAAATAATAATGGCGCCAACGCGTCTCGACGCTCATCTGTCTCATGGCGATTGTACACAAACTCTCGTTTAAATACTTTTAAAAGCATGACTTTGCAATAGTTTCGTCTACGATATTTGTTTACAGTTAAACCAGAAAACTAATGCGCTTCGGTAATCTTCGTGGTTCCGGACGTTGTCGCGCTGTAAGTCAGAGGCAAACCTTCTTTCATCAGCCACGGTTTATAGTAGTGCACCAATCATTGTGCGTTTGTATGAAGTTTTCTCTCTATAAGGTCATGTATCTATATTGACACTTCCCGTGACCCAAGGGCCGGCTTTTATCTTGGCCAAAGGCTTGTGTTGCCATACGGTGTGGTTCGCCGCCAGTCTCTTACATTACCAGTTGACAGCATTGAGTTAGTTAGTTTATTTTAATTTATAAATGCCATTAATATTAAATAAATACTGTATATTCCGGTCGCGGATTATCATCTGTCGTTGAAATCTTTTGAAAGTTATTTTTATAATGACATAGAGTTGTAAATCTATAGTTTTGTTATCATGGTAATAGAAAATAGGCAACCAACAAACAACCAACTTATCTGTGCAGTCGGGAAAACACACAACTAAAATAAATGTACCAAGTTTGACATATCGATGCGAATTTTCTTGACAAGCAACGTCACCTTGAACTGCACACTTAAAGTGGTCATACTATACTTTCATGATTTTAGCAGCACTTTATTAAAGGTCATGGAGCGTTCGTATTTCCGAAGATAGACGATTCATCCCGAAGCGCATACTTTTCCCAGGAGAACTGTCATACTAAAAGCGGATAGTGTTGTTCTATTATAAGTTTTAGTATCGGTCAATTTGATCGGGCAAGGAAACTTCATTGTTTTCGTAGACAAAGAATTTTATTACTGTTTATGATGACAGTTTATGAGTCAAAATACCAACTGAAATTGGATTGCGTTAATGGTCTCGATATAAATAAAGTGCTTGATGTTCTAATTTAAAAAAGTAGGCGCTCATTGACAGTCTACTTCTTTCCAACCTTATTACCCAGGGCATAAGGGTCAAAAGTGGTCGCTCGTCAGTGACGTGTTCAAGTTACTCAATTGAACATTTGATATTATATTAAAGTTTCGGTTTGAAATAAAGCATTATTTTTCATTGAAGTATGTGCAATTGTGCATGACTGTGACTTACTCTTATTTCACTCTTAGATAAGTAGTTAATAGAGAACCTAATTATATAGGTGCATTTACAGTTGTAATTGAAATTTCAATTATTTCAATTTCAATTACACTGTATGGATCAAGTTAGCTGAATTAAATGAATTTAATTTATTATATTATATTAAACGAAATAAAATTAAAATCAATGTAAGGAATTTACAATGAAATCTAATTGAATCAAATTGTGTTAGTATAGGACAACTTGAAACCTATGTATATTTATTTTAAACTATTAATGCATGCAATAAAAGGCTTTTTTTTAATTTATTTATTACTTACAGTTGTAAGTTTACGAAACTCTTTTCCAAAACAGATGCAGAAAGAAATTCATGGTGAAGACCTGACTTTGACCATATAAGTTGCTCGTTGGTCTAGTAGTCGCAAGCGCTACAGCTGAGCACGAGGTCCTGGGTTCGATTCCCGGGTCGGGCAAAGTGTTATTGGGTTGTTCCATCACGAATTTTTCAGTAGCAGACACGGAGTCTAGATTTGTGCCCGGTTAATGGCAATAGGCTCGCCCTCTATTACATGGGACTTAAATATGGTAGTGGTTATTATTATGGTCACTAACTCATATCGAGAAAGGCGTTTGAATTGATTTGACCTACAATGAGTCAAACAAATACTATAGGCGAGACGACAAAAAAAAATCTAATAAGTCCGTCAGTTAGATTATCAAAAAATATTTGACCCGTGTTTTTTCTTTTGTTACGTAAACCAAAATTTGACGAGGATATGACGCTTTAAAAATTCTCAATACGTCACGCCTAGGTATAATTTTTAGCTAGTTCTGACGTCACGAGCCCCCACTCCCGAGTTTTGATGCGTTTTATCTTTTGTCAATTTTCATTGATTTACAAAATCAAAAAATACGTGTCCATTAATTTCCAATATTCTAACTGACGGACTAAATAGATTTGCAAATTTTTGATACTGTCGTCATGCCTATTATTTTCAGCACAAGGTAAGAAACTCCTGACTCAATTCAATACCAAAAACAACCTGTTATCTATATTAACATCTTACAAGACCACGTCAACAATGTAACTTAACAAGAAAAGTTATAAAACTACGTAATAAAATAAATGAAGGATATTGACAACCCTGCGAAAAGTGTCAGTTCTGAATATATACAAATAAAGTGACATATATGTGTGTGCGAACTATTGAAGTAAACTAGAAGTAAGCTGTTACATATCCCTGCCCTTGGGTAGTACTCAGAATATGTACGTAAACAAATAAATTTAACATTTCGGGGTAAATGACGGATCTTTTTCGATTTTTCTCTGTTTAACGCAAATCTTGTAGGTAGAGGTTGAGTGTATTTGTAAAATACTGTTAATGGTCCAGGCTTTCAATTAAAGATGTTGAATATTTTGTGTTAAATTAAATTTTGAATGTCACTTGCATAAGTTGGATATGGCATTCCGTATAAACAAAGTATGCAATCCATACTAATAATAAATAAAGATAAACTTTAATATGTATTGTACCATCCTACACACTGTTGTAACCTGTGTTTACAAATAAAGACTAGGTAGGTATTGATAGATTGAAAAAAAAAAATCTGATTGTTTCACGCTTTAACGGTTTTAAATCAACCAATTGATGATTTTACGGTTTCACTTCGATAGATTCTACCGAAAAATAATGCTGTTCGATTGACAAATATCTACATAAAGAGCCAAGCAATCCTAAACCAAAGCCACTAAGCCACAAGCAAACAGAGGCACAAAGATCGCATCTGGTATCATACAGAATGACATGCCGGCTAGGCTATCAGGCTAAAAGCGTGTCCCAGCTCTATTTAACGGTCGGCCGACCACTTTGTAACACTAGGGCCGTAAATCCTAAGTTATGAGCGTTCTGGACGTAAGTGAACTTTACGTCTAATACAGAGAATGAGCATTGATCTTTACGCTCGCTTACTGTGTTGGCGATTTCAGAGTATATGGTCTGTTTCATTGTCATGTTTTCCTGGCCCAAGTAATAGAATAGAATAATGTATTTTGGTGACTCGTAGGTATCTTCCTCGTTTTCAAATCTGTCAAATATATGCGGATGACGCTACGACTCTTGGCGGTTTTAGTCTAAATACAACTTAAAAAAACACCGTCCAAGGGCCATTAGATTGGACTTAAATATAACTTGCGAAATGTGGGAGTATTATAATTGGAGACAGCTCTCCCTAAACCTTCGAGGATTATAGGCTTGATTTTACGAGGTTATTTTTTTATTTGTTTGAAAATTAAATAAAGAACAAGACTAAGAGTATATTGTAACTATCCAGGTAAAATATTTTGATAACAATATTCACCTTCTATTATTACATTCTACGGTATGATAATAATACGTTACTTCGACCCATTTTCATATTAACTACATCTTTACCTTAGTTTATGAAGGTCTTAGAGATATTACTACAATGTATGTGGAAATGTGCTTGAGCGGGCTCCTTGAACAACTCGTTATCATAATGTAAGACACTTGAGTAGACATAGGCGAGCGTGGTAACGGGGTGATGAGAGGTCGAGGCTTGAATGAAACTGATTTAAATTACTGTATGACCATGGGTTTTTTTTTTTCGGATGGGTAATCATCAAATGACTCCTCCCCGCTCTGGGCGGAACAGGAGGCTTACGACAGGGAGTGTAAGACTTTTACTGACTAAAACTCATCCATGTTCCTTCATCGCCCTTTGTGTTCCGTGGCCAAAGTATCTCTTTCGAACAGTCCCGCAGCCCCGGCAGGCATCGGCCCTTGCGGACCCCTTCCTTTTTGCTGACTTTCTTTGAGGCGCGCGTGGAACACGAACGCGCTGTCGTCATGAGACGGACGGACGGCGAGCTAGCCCATAGCTCCCCGGTCATCAATTTGGTTAAAACAAACGTGTCAAATTGGCCGATCACTGTCACTGAAACTGTTAACTGTAAATCCGAAGAATTTTGAAGAAAATTCCAAAGAAAAAACATTCGTCAGCTCAGCTCAAATGTTATTGAACTGTCAAAATGAAAGGGATTGCCATTGTAAGTGTGTTAGAAACCCCGCTACTCTATTAACATCCGGGATACACGGTACGATACGGGGTACCTATTATAAATAAACAAGATAAGTCGGTCAAGTGTCGCATATTTGACCACTAATAAAGACGAAGATATGCAGTACTGACTTCAAATCTAGAGAGCAGGGGAAGACGTTGCAGTAGACCTTGTAGAAGACAGCGGGACGAGCTGAACAAAACTAACGACCAGCGGTCTACATGAGCTCTGAATCAAAAGAACTGGAAGTAATGGGGCTGCATGATAATGATGACTTACATTGCCGGTTGTCCACGTGTGGTGGTGATCCTCCTCCTCGCCGACGCCCGAAGGTAGCTCCACCATGGTCTCCAGCCAGTTGTGACCTGCAAGAAAACAAATAACACTGTTTTAGACTTTCACGGTTTTTCATTACTCTTAAAGTACTTACGGGATGATATCCGTGATTTTGTTTTCGTTCGATGAGCTCCAGATATTTCGACGCTGTTGCAAGCATCATGATCGCGGGAATACTGAAGAGGTATGCGGGTGGGACGAAAATCGAGTCCCAGTAGTGCGCGTAATAAAAGACTAAGAAAGAGGGTAGACAGATTTGTCTGCTCATAATAAATAATTTTCGTCCCACCCGCATACCTCTTCAGTATTCCCGCGATCATGATGCTTGCAACAGCGTTGAAATATCGGGAGCTCATCGAACGAAAGCAAAATCACGGATATCATCCCGTAAGTACTTTAAGTGAAAACAAATAACAGCCTTTAAATTCTTCATTGAGCAATGGTAACCGCCCCGAGTTGCATTTGTAATTTGGGTGAATGCATCGATGTCGAATGGGTACTACAAAAATTGTTGAAACAGTTGTGAATCGTGATCTTTTGTTTTTTGATGACGAGTAGGAACAGTGAAGAGTCGGGCATAACTCAATGATAACATTTTGAAGAAAATTCGAAGACTTGTGACTTCCACCAATATGCTGGGCCCGCGTGGTGGATTACAGCCCACTCCTTCTGGTAGAGATGAGGTCTGTGCCCTAGTAGTATTTTAGTTTTCCTACGAAATCTAAGTTAGGAACTCTAGGAATTCTTGGTGTCAGCACGAAATCTAGGTTAGGAACTCTACGAATTCTTAGTGCCAGCACGGAACCTGGATTTCATTAGGAATTAAGCATTACTCGTAACTGGCGTGTGTGATCTCTACCTAATCCTTCTGGGAAACCAGGCTTGATGTTATGTTACGTGGAGCAGCACTGCAAAAAGTACTACAGCAATATAGTACAAAAAGTACTACAGCGCCTTCTATTTATTTATTTAAACTTCATATACAGTAGTGGTACATACATAGGCGGACTTAATGCCACAAGGCACTCTACACAACCACACCACACATCTTTGTATGATATCTAATATTAAAGTTCTAAATCGCGCAGTTAAAATTATCCGCGTTGAAAAACCCGCCAACAATAGTCTTGTCCTGAAAAATCTAATAGTCCGTCAGTTAGATTATCAAAAAATATTTGACACGTATTTTTTCTTTTGTTACGTAAACCAAAATTGACGAAGATACGACGCTTTTAAAATTCTCAATACGTCACGCCGTGCTATAATTTTTAGTGCTGGTCGGAAGATTCTCAGTTTTGTAAGGGGGGTCACACCTCTATAGTATACGTAACTGTTCCTTTAAACTATGTCTTTTGACCTTTTCTTTGAAGTTGCTTATTAATCTTAAGTGCAAGCCACGTCTTCTACGCTGACCTAATTCAATTGTTGCAAAAGCAGGAAAGAAATCCATTTCTCAAAGTTATTAATATGCAGTCACTGACGCTCCCTTCTGATTTACTGGGGCGACCATGAGGCACCTAAGTGTAACGCCAAGGCTAGCTTTTATAATCATTTTATCAATTTTAAACATACAATATACGAAAAATTGGTATGACTTCCAGTGAATTTTAGATGAAGGAAATGAAGTAGAAACTTAATTCAGTTAATTAAATTTTTAATTTTTAGGGTTCCATAATACCTCAGTCGGCAAAAACGGAACCCTTATACGGGCAACAAAGTGATCCTTCACTTTGTTGTCAGTCTGTCTGTCCGTCTATCAAGACCCTGTTTCTCAGGAACGCGTGGAGGTATCAAGCTGAAATTAATATCACATACTAAAATCTGCTACCTCTTGAAGCAGTGAACAATTCAAAGTTGTAAGTCAACGCGATCAAAAGATGTGACCGTTTATGTCACAATTTTTTAAATCAAGGCAATCAAAACCTTCTTGTGCCAGCCTCATCCAGGATATTCCCCGATGGCAAATGTTGCGCACCTCGTCGCCGGACGAGCAACACTTCTCTTTCCTCTTTTCGGTCACAGGTTTACTTCACACAAAATAATACCTATCAATTTACTCAATCAATCCCATTGTAGTCTTACCTACACCTACAAATTAATCAGATTCTCCTCCAGTATCCACTCGCCTCATCAGCAATTAGGAGGCCTGGTTGTGGCACTCCACGCTCCGCTCTCTCATACATATGCAAAGCAGTGCGACGGACGGTTGGTCGTGTTAGCTGCGTGATGTGTTGCTTTATACACATGCGAACAACAGTAGGGTGGGGAAAAGTATTCTATTTTCCGGGAAGAGTTGCTCTAAATGTTTCGATGTTGTTATATTAAATGATAAAATCATCACTACGAATTTGTTGATTAATAAGTAAAAAATACCAATTGCACTCACTCTAGGCAACACTTAAATTAATGCTTAGACCAACGCGCGTTTCTTATGAAATTTAAAGTCACAGTCGAACTCAAACCATGTACTTCAATAAAAGCACATTTTGAACGTCATAAGTAAGGAAATAGAATTGAATCTATTGCCCATTCGCAAATCTATTCTATATCGTACTCTTTTTAAAATATTTTACAATATTTTCTATACCTACATGAATTATCTATAAAGTTTTATGACATGTGACGACGATGTACCCGGAATAAAAACTTGGTAGACTACACTACTCCATTCACGCTTGAACAACTACTGTGTGGGGAAAAGTGTTCTGTTTTCTAGGAAGAAGTTTGTTTTGATGTTGACCGGACTTCGGGAAACTCAAAGAAAACTGTGTAAAAATAGTTCCTCTTGTACGACCGAATGGAAATAATAGCTTTATCATCGATGCTTACGTGCTCAAAGTATGGAATGTATGGATAACATAGATTTAAAAAACAAGCAATACACAACAACAACAAATTGCACCCTCCATGACTATGAGGCAAACGACAGAGCTGTCCAGTAGGGCTATTATGTATCTTTCTGATATTATTATCCAGTGATTATTAAGCTTCGGTTGTACACCAAACTTTGATGACAACCGTGAGTGTCATAATATTGGTATTACGTATCACACTGAGTGGATATCACTTTACGGTGACTAACAGGGTCATACATAATACGATACTAACCTTTTGACAGTTAATTGATGGACACTGAGCCCAGTTACTATCATTTCGAGCTGTCAACAGAGATACGTAATAGCCCTACAGGTCGCTACATACTGGTACTGCAGGCCTAGCCAAGTTACAAACGTTTTATTACAATTCGCTAAATTGGTAGCCAAGTTGACACGACTGAGTCGATCGCCCGTTCTCTAATGTCTGTAGAAAAAACCTACACTTTAGTCTATGATGAGCGTTCCTACCAAATAGTATAGCGATCAACATTGTAGAAACCATAGACTTAGTTTATACTCTAAGTCTATGGTAGAAACGATAACACTCTATTCTATCATTTTGAACGATGTAAACTTGTCTACGAATTTTCTATTCGTTTGTGTTGATCACGTGATTTAACGTTGAGATGATGTCATTCTACTATCGTTAACTATTGTAGATTGTCAACTTGGCTAAGCCTGCTGGTCGGACAAAATCTAAGTCATCGATTCGAGAAGAAGAAGATAGATACTATGTTAGTAAATGAAGGATTTGGTCGAATTTTATGTAGTTGGCACTTGGCACAGTTTGTCGACAAGGACGAAGATTAGGTTTAAAGTTGTTAACGTGATTTTGTTCGGGTGGTTTGCATCAAAAAACCCCTTTTCCAACTGAAAATGTTTTGTTTTGATATGATGTTACAAATCAGAGAAAATTATAGTGCCATTTGAAAAAAACGGTTTCACTTGCAAGATTGTCTTGAAAATACAAACAGTAGAAACAAACAATCTCTCATTTGTCTCCGAAAGGTCCTTGGAACTAACTGCAAAGCTGGACAGAATATTTTACGCGCTTAAACGGAGCTAGTGTTGTGCAAATGATTCAATTCCCGGGACGAGTCCCGGTTTGTGTAGTTTACAAAGCTATTGAGACATGAAGTCCCTGTGACTGCGGGATTTCACAAATACGTCAACGTGGGTAGGTTACAAAGACGTAAGAGGACTTAGGACGTCTTAGTAATAGGTCTGTGTTTTCCCGTTACCTAAATACATAAATCAATTCAGGTGGAAAGTGAAACAATAGACGCTGAATACCTATGCAATGAGATTTATGTCTCGACAATAGAGTTACCTATCTTTAAACAGTTGACATCTCTATATATATATATATAATTTCTTCATTTCAGAATAATATTCCATAATTATAAGTTAAGTAGTGCATGCTCACTTAAAAATGTTAGTAACAGAAAAACTTAACAACTATGTTAGTAGACATTTGCAATATTTACGGGAGCATGAAACTGACTTAAATACCAGATGAAAGGACAATCCAGTTTGTTGGCAATGACATTCAGGAGACTGTTGGTACAGGCACGCACCCTGTGCAACAAGGACGCTGCTCGCTTGCGTCTGATTGCAGCGAAGCTAGCATCTCTGAGGCACTACAGACGCATGGCAGCACTAACAGCATCCTGAATGCATTATTGTACTGGACGCGAAGAGCATTAACGGCCTTTTGAATAAAGCTAGACTAGAACTACATCACATAGTTTACAAATCAGACAACACCAGGCCTGTAATCTGCCGGAATCAGGTAGAGGTGTACGTACTTGTAAGACATCTTCATTTCACCCATTATGTTTAAGTCCCATGTAAAAGGTGCGAGCCTAGGACAATATCGGCTAGGTCAACTAGTCAGCTCATCAGTCAGATAGTCAGAGAGTCTGCTTCTGAGGAATTCATAAAGGAAAAAACCCAAGAACACTATGCCCGATCCGGAAATCCATTCCACCAAAGCAGCAGTCAAAATAAATAAAAAACCATTATCTTAATCACTATTTATAGGAACCATTAACAATGTTTGTATGCAAAATATTGGAATGGCCATCCCAGCACTATTATCGATGTTACAGAAGAGCCAGAGCGATATGCATCTAGATTACAGCGATAAGATTTATTTAGTCCACGCTCAACAAAATTTTTACAGTCCTTTTACTGCTATAATACTAATTTACCTCGAAGAGCAGAACGGTGCGCAAACATTTTTTCTGGGAAACGACTTTTTTATGGTGAGAAAAATCCACTGTTTACGGATACTGATGGGAAGAACAAATGCCTCTTGGCATCATTAAGGGTGTTTTTACATAATTTAGGTCAGGTGTTGACCAGTTAAAAACATACCTAACTGTGAATGGACTGTAGTCGACACTGAACAAAATGTATATGCAAATATATTCACAAGTTTATCCGATGACGTAAAACAAATGAAGCTCGCAAATATTGTTGTTTTATCGCAGTGACCTTCGATGTATGCCCCACATTCTTACTGAAAACACTTTTATGCGTGGGAATACGCGAATAGGTAGTTATTGATATAGGTACAATGAGTTTGATTAATATCTTCGCATACCCAAATAAATTGGGATAAGGGCTGGAGAATTAAGACTGAAATGATATGATGTTGTTTTTGTAATGGGCTACCCCATTACATAAATAACATCATATCATTTCAGTCTTTAATTAAACACTTAACAAACCAAACGAGGTCAATAGCTATAGTGTCTGAGAACAATAGCCGAAACATAAATTGAACCTTATATTGTTGTATTACTATTTAAGAACAACATAAGTCTTAGACGAATTAATGAGCATGATGTGTATTTTGGAACTGTCTAAGTTGCCACCAAAATTAATTATCTAATGAGTGATCATTAGATGCAAGATAGGCTTAGACTGTATGATAAAACCTCCTTTGCGCATGAAAAGAAATAGTTAGCTATTACAAAATGGCGAACGCGTCTTCTATTTTCAAAAAAAAAAATCTTCATCATTTGTTTTACTGTCAGAAACAGAATGTCTGCAAAGCGACGGCGACGTCGCAGTCGTGGCAATTAGTAAATCCCGCGTAACTTGATTTCTTTAATTACTTACGTATTCAGCTTGGAGTTTAGAAGACAAACAGTCAAGAGCTCAAACTTACTGAATACTGACTTAGGCACTTACGGCCACACGTCTTATAAAAGAAAATTATTTGTCTAAGTAATTAGTTTTCTTAATTTCTTATAACAACTAATTTTGTTTGGCAGAGCGTGTGGTTTTTATGGTATTTTTGGCTGTAATCTTATTTGAGATAGTTCAGATTTAATTATGAAAGCTCTTCGATATTATGTTTGTCTTAACTAGCTTTTTCCTGCGGCCTCGTCCGTGTGAAGGTGGGAAATTATCACTCGGGAATGTACAATCGGGATAAAATTTATCCTTTGTTTGAACCCTGATCATGGTCTACGAACGATGACATTTGATAAAAATGTCACAAAACGTCACACAATTTTATCCAAATTGGGAAAGTCGTTTTGGCGTGAAAACGTTACAAATAGACAGACCCAGTTACTTTCTTATTTATATTATTAGAATGGAGACAGATATCAAAGACATTCCCACAGGATTATAATTTTCCCAAAATTTTATCGAAAAACCGCTAAAGCCTAAAATAGATTAATAAAGATAGATTAATTGGAAATTTTAATTAATTTCAATTAATATATCTTAGAAATCGTTTTGTTAAAATTCTCTTTCAAAACTGTTATTTAAAAACGATTTGGAGAACAACTTTGAAAACCCTATCTTTATTTATGAGCGTCACCGACCACCTTGGAAACCGTGGAAACTTTTGAAAATAATGGAATTTTTATGGTTCGCAAAACTGCAATATAGTGAATTGGTTTGAAAATCCGCCTCATAAGAATGTATTGTTCTTTTCTCTATATCCAAGTTTGATGAGGACATTGTATTTAGCCATCATTATGAACTACTTTTATAATGAGACCAACCCTGGAATCGAAAAATCAGCATTCCTCTATATTTTGTCTGAAATATTCTACAGGTCTATAGGTCTAGGTTCTATAAGTCTACCATCAGCGTCTACTGCCTACGGTACTCAAGTAATTACTAAACGACCTTCTAGAACTATCCCTATAACTATTTGCTACCATCACTTAGTAACCCAGCGTGACACGTGAGCGAGTTCTAACAGTGTGGCCATTAAACAAGTGTCGTGTCCGCTAACTTTGTTATCGGAGCGATCGTCCATTCCTATTTACGTTGGACATAGTACAGGAAGAAGCCAGAGTGCTTACTGGCAATATTTATTGTGTTGGTAACAATAGTTTTTGTTTCTTTTTCTGCTGTGGTGATTACGTGATTCGCTTTTCACCGGCCTGTGTTTTGGTATTGGAGAGATTATTTTAAGGATAGCTTTGTTATGGGTCCCAATGACACCTTTTCTAATGATGATGACATTACTTCATCTGAAGAAATGGCAAAATGTGGGTATTATTAGATAAGTACACCTTTTTTTTCCGATGGGAAATCATCAAATGACTCCTCCCGCTCGGGCGGAGCAGGAGGGAGTGTCTGACTTTTACTGACTAAAACCCATCCATGCTCCTTCATCGCCCTTTGTGTTCCGGGGCCACGGTATCTCTTTCACGGCCTGTCGTCATAAGACGGACGGACGGCGAACTAGACCCATAACTCACCGTCCACAGGCCCGCGCCTACGGGGTGTCCGGGTTCCGTCACCTCCTTCGTTAGCATGACTGCGTCGCAGAAGGAGGTGACGGCGCGCGGCGTCCCATTCCATCTCGCTCCGGACCATGGATTGAACCAGGGCCGGAAGCGAGAGGTCGCCGCCGCCGATCGCCGCTTCGAGGACACGGCGGTGCTCCGCCCAAGCGGGGCACACCTCCACAGTGTGCTCCATCGTGTCCTCCGGTCGATCCTCACAATGGTAACACCCGGGCGTTTCCTCCCACCCGATTCGGTGCAGGAACCTCCCGAAACAACCGTATCCGGTGAGGACCTGCGTCAGGCGGAAGGTGAGGACGCCGTGGCGTCTCTCAAGCCACTCCTCAAAGAGGGGACTTATCGCCACTATTGTGGCGTGCCCTGCACGGGGTTGCGACAGTCGCTTTCTCCATGTCGCCATAGATAAGTACACTTCTGCCTAACTATTCAGGGAGATACAGGCGTATTGTTATGATGTTAGTTAACAAAATAAGCCCTTTTTGTAAGATCGAACACGGCTGATAAGGTGTCTGAGTAAATTAGGATTTTCGTTATGTTGGATTACATACATAAAACGTCACCAATTGTCGCCATGCGACAGCTCTGACTTACTCGCCAGTTAACTGTAACCAGAAGTAGGTTTAGAATTTGTGTAAATGCTATGCATATTTGTGTGTGAGCCGATAATATTTGTTCCTAGTAGAAATACTGTATGTTAAAATGAATGTCTACTGTGACACATTGTTGAAAGAAGGTAGAGTGCTGTATATATTATTGATATTTATTGTGTGGGTAACACAATATAACAATGTTTTTTTGTTCTTTTTTAAGCTGTGGTATATATTTCGCTTTTCTTCGGCCTGTGTTTTGGCGTTCCAGAAGGTGGATATGGTTTTCAATGTGACATTGTTACATTTTAACACTAATGTAAGCAAACTTTTTAAACAGTTATAATTTTAAATACCTACATATTCTTAGCAAATTACATAGTTACTGTTTCAATATTTGCTTACCCTATTTTCCCTAATGTATGGTCCGAGGCATAAGGAAGGATGGGAGAGAGTCCTCAAAATAACCTAATTCGATCACAGCCGGTAACTTCCTCCCAATATGATCAAACCCTTAACTTCGCTCAACCATAAATCGGACTACCGGTACCAAAATAATATTGGCACAGCCACTGTGATATATTTACGGTGTTTGCCTGTGTATCCAATAAAACGCGCCGGTACGCAGCGACCACGTTGCGAGGATGTCGTAAAGAATTATTATAGGCGTAGTAAACTTTTATCTTGGTAAAGGACAGGTTAAAGTTGATTTTTTAAACTTTATTGTGACAAATTGTCTGATGAATATCCTGTTTTTATAATATGGGAAGAATATTCCTGGTTATTTTGATTTAGTTTGAAATGTTGATGTATGGAGAGGGAGAAGAAGACTAAATTAAAAATGGATGGATTGTGCGAGGAGTGATATGAAGGAAAAAGGAGTAAACGAGAGAGAATGGAAGAAAGAAACGCGTTGCGCCTGGTCCCATGTTAATTAGGGTAGGCGCAACGCGTTTCTTTCTTCCATTCTCTCTGAAAGATGATGATGACGATTTTGTTTCAAGAGAATGATTAGTTTTTGAGTTTTTTCCTAATTTAAAGCAGGATAAAACTAATAATAATAATAATACTTTATTTCACAAAAATACAGATTTAACATGTTTTTTTATATACAGTATAAAGGAGCTTTGGTAGTAACAATAAATTAGTATTTTCCTGAAAGCGCGGGCAAGTGTTTATCCGATTTTAATTAAATGATTTTAATGAACTTAAGAAGGCTACTTAAATAGGAATAATTATTATTTTCCGTAATTTACCGAATCTCCTTGACTCCTAATCAAAACTATAACGAATTACAAACCGAACTGTCTATCACCAAGCGGTCAATTAACTGTTAATTGACAATTATCGGCACCTACCTAAGACCAAAGCGCGTAGTCATTAACCAAGTGGATTGAACTAGTATCTTTCCAGGAAGAACTCGTGTTGGTAGTGTTCTTACTAACTGAACAAGTATTATCCTTAATTTGATAAGTTGTACGCTTTTGTGTCCTTATGTGACCGTCAAATACATATCGAGGGACCTCCGTGCGAAGGTGAGCTCGTTCCTTACTGTCATTTGTAGATCTTTGAGAGTCGTTATAAAGTACTCAACATCATCAGCCTATTAATGTTCCCACTGCTGGGACACAGGCCTCCTCTCTAAGAGAGTAATGGGCTATAATCTACCACGCGGGCCCAGTGCGGATTGGTAGATGTCACATGTCTTCGATTTTTTTGGTTCTAGGAGTCCTAGGGCTCCTATGGAGTACTCAGAATACGAAAACTGACACAGAGGAAATACTAATATCTCTTGTCCTTCTCTCTCTTTGCACATAGAACCACAAAACTGGCCACTCATTGGCGATTTGAGTTCATAACTGGATACACTTGAGAAGCTTCGTGGACACGAAGGCATATCTCTACCTCGAGGAAGAAAACAGTGGCCTATGAATTTAAGACCTTAAGGTGACTATCAGGAGCTAAATTAGCAACTCTAATTGTGGTGGTTCAAACTTCGTTTGAAATACTGTTAGGATAAAATTCTAATCAGCTTGCACTACAGAGTGGTTGTTACGTCAGTCACTGCGGGACAAATAGTGCAAAATGAGTGTTTTTTTTGCGATTTACACAAAACCTATTGATTGGACTAAAATATAAAACACTATCATGCTAATAATTATGTTGCTTGTAGAATTATTATTTTTGCCAAAAAATCAGAATGATCGCATGTATCTGAGTATGGTTTTTACACGGTAAAAGAAATTTTTAGCCATAAGTTTGTGATTTTTTTTATTGAGTAAAATTTGTTGTATTATGTTTTCAAAACACTATCATACTAGCATATATCCAGAAGAATATCATATATTTTTTTGGTTTCGTTTATTGCAGTGAATCATATGCTTTTTTTTGCATTATGAAACTCGCGTTTAGCTCCTGTAGTCCCCTTAAGTGAGACAACTAAGCATGTCCTGGGTTCGAATCCCGGATCGGGCAAAGCGTTACACGGTTTTTCCATCAGGAATTTCTCAGTAGTGGAGTTTGGATTTGTGCCCGGTTGCTGGAAATAGGCTCTCTCCGTTACATGGGGCTTAAAATGGGCAACTACAATACTTTAACAATTTATTATTCCGCGTGACTAAAAGGATGAAACTCCAGTCGAGTTTCATCCTTTTTTTTTGCGTTTGAAAAGTGTCTGATGTAACGGTCCAATTGAAATACACTGACCTGCAAAAATAAGTACTACACTTTTAAAATTTCAATTTTTCCTAAACTATAGAAGTTAGAGATGTGAATAAATAAAACGTTACAAAGCAATTTTTATCAGCTTTCTTTGAAACTATAGACAAAAGTCCTTTTAGTTTCGAAAGTATATCTTGTGTACTTAAAAAGTTATTGCAATTTTAAAAGTGTGATACTTATTTTTGCAGGCCAGTGTAAATGCTTTGAGTTTGAGTTTGAACATAACTTGGGAAATGTAGATGCACCTCTGCCTAACCCCTCGGGAGTTACAAGCGTGATGTTATGTTATGTCAGTTCTACTCTCATATCAATCTAAAAGCACTCATAATTTTATAATCAAGTGCTTTATAGGGTGTAAAGGTTAATAGCCTGTTGTGCGTAGGTAATATTATTAACTTAAGTACATGAGTACTCATGTACGATCATAAGAATTTCATAGAAATCCGTGACAAATGCACTGTTGACAAGCAATTCCTATATTTGTAGTTTGCTTATGCACTTTTATCCAAGCGTCATTAGATAGTGTACTTAGTTTGACGTAGTTCAGGGACTTTTTTTACAGAAGGTGATTAATATTAAAAATACATTTCGGAACATTATCCCATGATCTGTCCACGAAGTGAACACAATAGTTAAACAATGGCTTCTCGACCAAATTGGTCATTTGACAGATCATGATTTATGTAGCTGTTTCACGTCAGTCACATCACCATCTCAAGTCCAGTTGAAAACCAGCGTCGGGCACTAGGTGCTCGGCAGTTTGCCGAACATGGGCCTATTTGGCGCAGCCGTGAAACACACAATATTATATTTTTCACTTCTCATGCTATAAAAGTGAATAAAAAAAAAATGACAAAAAAATACCCTCGGTTTCATTGACTCTCTCGCACGCTCGGGAGTCAAACCATTTCAGGTATATTATGGCATCGTTTAGTCCCTCGATATAAAATATACTATTATTTTTATTAAGTTTTTTGTTTTTTTTTTTTGTTGTGTGCACATGTGGCATGAAAAATAAATATGTTTTCTTTATTTCAAACAGATCCCTGAGTGAAAGATTGATTGCTTGAAAGGCATGCAGAAAACGCACATACCACTTGAAATACAGGACCTATAAAAATAAATGGCTTAGCTCTGTGCTTTTCGAATGGAGACGCTATAAAAAACAACGATTTAAATAATTAGATGTGCCTCCAACGTACCTATACTTCTTAGGACGCGGAAAATGTTTATACTCAGTAAAACGACAGGTACGATTTTCAGTATGACGTGAGTAAGCGAGGCAATAGGTAGCTTCTACTTAAATATCAATGTCAACTGCGCAGAAACAGGTCCATTTTTAACGCGTTTGCGTTAGGGTAATCTAACAATTACAATCTTTGTTACAATTTTTTTTTCGTGTCGATAAACTGCACTTAATTCGCTTTGCTTCGGGTCTGCTATGTTGTTGTATTGTGTTGAATTTTCGGAAAATTCCCTAAAAAACCCTAGCAAAACTGATCCAGCGTCCATTTCCCGGTAACGTTCCCCCTTTCCAACAGTGTAACAAAATGTTTGTGCAGCCTGGTTTGAGCCTCCCTGCATGGATATTGTGTTTGCAGTGGCCGTGCTGCATATTACTACGTACATACTCATTAGCATACGATGTTAGTGGGGCGGTTAAAATCATACGTTGGCCACTGTTACACGTGCTGATCACCAGGGAGAAATATACAGTGTGTTTGGCTACCGGTTACCGATACTGTATTATATACTCATTTTTATCGACAAATACACGTTTATATATACTCCTAACCCCACAACCCGCGAATGGCAGCCATTTTGTTTTTCTAATCGGCTGATCTAGGGTATGTTCAGTAAAATGATTATATTTTTTAATTTAAGAGACCTAGAGACGTGCACAGACGTGTAAAGGCTAGGAAAATAAATTAGTATATAATATACCTAAGAGGAAATCAGAAAAGCTGGACTGAAAATGTGTGTGGAAATCAGTTGTCATGTATGGATAGTTATGCGGAGCATGAGGGTTGTTTTGAGTATTACGACTAACGGAGTGGTGTAAAAGTAGCAATCATGCTGCCGATCAAATACCGACTAAATAGGAGAATGAAAAGTGCTTTCACCAATCTTATTGCAAAACTTGGTGATTATGCTACGTTTAAGCACACGGACAAGGTAAATGAAAGTGAATTGCAAGGGTTGTTAGATCTACGCGAGACGCAATAGCTTTTTAATTGTGTCTATAATTACGGCCGGCATACGAGGGGTTAATGTTGCCACCGCAAGTCTGTCAACCAGTCTTACTAGAGGATATCGATTACCCACTTACTGGGTTATAGAGGTCAGTTAATTATGCAGTAAAAACACCCATGTCATGTCATCCACAAAACACTGGTATTCAGTTACAACCGGTTAGACTGGAAGCTCGATAAGGCTAGGCAAATGATGAATACGTCATTCAAATTATTTTAAATTAACGTTTTTTATTAAATGAGATTTGATGCGATAACCGACTGATAACAATAAACGCAATTTCCGCTAAACGATTGACACTTGACATTTTTGACGCGGTATTTTTTTGTAGGGAATCCCTTTTATCACAATCAAACAAATGTCCACTACAAACATTGCGTGGCAATAAAAAGGCTATTACAGTTATAAAAGGCCTGATCAATAAACACATTAGCACCTTTCACGGATAACTAACATCCATTTGTCGTTTGCCGCGCAAATAGCAATTAGTGCGCGTCTTTTGTCTATGCCGTCGCCATCTTGGATTCCAGAACGTACCTTGATGAATAGGCGAAACGAAACGCGATTGATAGAAGGGCCATTGTGTGTCAACACTGTTGTAAAGAGGAATTAACCTATTTACATTTGTTGAGATTCGATATACATAGGTGCATACTACTATGTATGTATACATAGGTATGTATAAGACAAAAAAGGGCTTTGTGCATTTTCCCAAGAGAATAAATTTGAAGAACGAGGACGTTTCGTCAACTTTACATTGCTTGCTTTTGGTTTGCTCTTCATTGCATTGGCCTATTTTCGACCCGATCGAAGGTTAAGGCCTATCATCATCATCTTTTTCGGCCTAGCCTTTTCCAAAATATTTGGAAGCTCATTCCAATACAATCCGCTTCCAATGTAACATGAACATGATGCCATAGCCATGATGGAAGCAAAGGTTGTAGTTTACATAAATAGTGGCAGTCTATCCGACCTCCACATCCCGGTTATTGGATAGGTATGATAGGTTTCACGATATGACTAGTTTTCAGACTTTCGGGCTTCTCAATAGGCAAGACGACAAAAAAAATCTAATTAGTCCGTCACTTAGATTATCAAAAAATTTTTGACCCGCGTTTTTTCTTTTGTTACGTAAACCAAAATTGATGAAGATACTATATTTAAATTCTCAATACGTCACGCCATGGTATAATTTTTAGCTAGTTCTGATGTCACGAGCCCTCACTCCCGAGTTTTGATGCGTTTTATCTTTGTCAATATTCATTGATTTATAAAAACCAAAAATACGTGTCCATTAATTTCCAATACTCTAACTGACGGACTAAATAGATTTGCAAGTTTTTGATACTGTCGTCATGCCTATTCTCGTTACTATAACTATCAAAGATCTACAAGTAACTTACAATCTTACTTCTTTTATATCCCAGCCTACTAATATTATAAATGCGAAATATTCTGAGGATGAATGGATGTTTGTTCCTCTTTCGCGCAAAACCAGTTAAACGGATTTGGGTGAAATTTGGCACAGAGCTACTTTACAACTTGGATTAGCATATAGGATAATTTTTATCCCGGTAGTATGATCCAGTGGGATAATTATCGAACTCGAACAGCTAGTGTATTTTAAATTCTGACGGTTGTGAAACAGAATGGTTTACTGAACCGAAAAAGCAGTAAATAAAGGTTCACTCAAATAACGCTTTTCAGACACCTAATCGCTTTATAAACAGCTCCAACACAGACAGTCGTTTTATTTTCTTTCCCCGTGCGCCATATACCCACACACGACTGAAAGCAAAGTTCACAGTACGTGAGTGTGCACTTACCTTGTTTCCGATTGTCTGGGGAGGGCATGATGGGCGGCGACGCCCTTTCACTTTAGATCTGAAACAATAACACGAGTTTTATTTTAAATTGGCCACAATGATGTTATATTTAATACTGAGGTAGATACGTTTAACCGACGTCAGCGTGGCAATGCAAACACAAGCTGATCAGCTTGTGTGACCACGGTCCGTCCTGTGCGACGCGAAATGACGTTTAAGCGGGAGTTTGGTGTATGAGAATAAACAAAAAAGGCAAATTGTGTGTTCAGAAAGTGCAATACTTAACTGGGCCAGCTGTAAAAATCAATAAGGACGTATCTTTTCATTTGTTAGTACTGTTTAGTCTATTTAAAATGGAAAACTATAAATTTTATTTTACTCAAAAATCACTGCCGCGCTGTTCCCGCTTTGACACCTACACGAACGAGACAAGTAGTGCGTTGCATATGAGTGACAGAGAGCACGAGATAATGGCGTGCGGTGTTGTCAGTTCGAACGACGCGTTCGAATATCGCCATGTTTTTATTTCTTTTTAATGAGTATGACGTCTATTTTGGTAAAATCTCATTGATTGGCCATAGTCCTTTCGTTTTTGAAACGTTCGATTTTTTTCTTGACACATCACAAAAAAAAAACAAATGAATGTGAAAACAAAAAACAAAATGTAGGAGGGTATGGTATGAAATCAGCATTTACTGCTTCCACAGCTAGAACCTAGGTCTCTTCTCTGTCTGAAGGACTGGAGTCTATTGTATTTCACCATATAGGCCCAGTGCGGGCTGATGAATGTCTCAGGTCTTCAAAATATTTATAGGACCTGCAACAAGCAGGTCCTATAAATATTGTGAAGAAACATCTTCACGATGTTTAATTGAAAGTTTTTTTCATTACTCATGCTCGGAAAGTAGTTCTGAAGTTGCCTGAGGAGCGGGTTTAAAGTAGGTAATACTTTTCAGCCCTAGGGAGAATCGTTTTCAACTGACAGCTGTCAAATTATAAAAAAAAATCGTTCATTTTTCTATTCCAACTTCCTATACAGCCACGATGTAAAATTGAAATAACCAGGTTAAGTATTAGTTAAAGAATATATATTTTTTAAATAACTTTATTATAATTAAGTTTCAACTACTTCTTTAAAATAACATAGATTAAGGCAAAATATTTAACATATTTTCGATGATGAAAATGAAACATAGGTAATGGCTAAATAGCCAGCCACAGAAAAAAAATAGGCGGGAAAGCTGCAATCCGATCTTCATTTGTTTTTTCGAGTTGATTCATGTTTTTATTTTTACCTTCCTTGTATTCGCACATTATTTACCTCGGGTTAAAGACTTATTTAGTCCCTCGAACTATTAGCGCCCTCGCTGTCCTCGGGCACCAAACCCCGTCTCGGGACTAAATAAGGTACTTTCCCCCTAGGGTACAAAATAGTATTACTTCATGAGAAAACTTTGTAGTAAGTACTTGCACCAATTACTGGTACAAGACATATAAGTTTGCCTTGGTAAACATAAAGGTGAATAACAGCTTTTTTCAATTACAACAAGTACCTATAATGTTTCAGCGCTCAATTTCCGATAGCCTTGTATCTTTGGCAACTGATCCAACACTCTAAAATACATTCGAGAAATAAAACTTTATTGCGGCGCAAACAAGTAAATATCAGCTCATACATATCACGTGTGGGTGTTTTTTAATGATTACAGCATATGACGTCACTCTGACGTCTATACACGTCATTACGTCATATAAATAACAACTGAGTTCTCACCGACTGAGTGTGATGTCGATATGTGTCGCCATATTGCAATGACAAACGGAAATGTTGACTGCAAACCGAACTGACAGTTTTCCAACTAACAGTTCTGAAATTAAATTTTTGAGGGTAGTGGGGGAATGAGTTAATTTATTTTAGCTGTAGGATTTGAAATTCAGAGGAGTTTTGCGGCTTTTGTAAGTTTAAGGGAATTAATAATAATAATATTCCATTTATTTCAGGTAACAAAGACCCATACATATAACCTTAACCTAAAAATACATTCTAATAACAATTTTAGTTAGTATGAGCAACTTAAAACTATGTTGTGTTGTGTTGTGTTTGTTGTGTTGTGTGTGCTGTTTTGTTGTGGTGTGCTCTGTTGTGCTGTGTTGTGTGTGCTGTTGTGTCGTGTTGTTGTTGTGTTGTATGTTGTTGTTGTTTGTATTAATGCTATTGGGATGAATACAGAAAGTAGATAGCATCGTGGTAATTTCCCGGATGAAATACTTAGTCAAGAGTGACACTAGACACTTATCTCTATATTTCTCTCTCTCTGCTTAGCCTTATAACATTATTTGGGATCGGCCCTTATCACAATGGTGAGGAATGCCTCACGAGACGTGTCTGTACTGACGTCGCTTTTTGTACCTGTTTGTGGGACAGCCCTCATTATCCGTTCAGCCTTTTCCCAACTATGTTGGAGTCGGCTTTCAGTCTAACCGGATTCAGCTGAAACATGGAGCGACTGCCTATCTGACCACCACAACCCAGGTAGTACTGGGTAATAAGATACCCCTTGGTAAGGTTGTCAGACATTCGGGCCACTAACTACCTGTAACGACTGTCAAAGATATACAAATGACAGCCGGGAGTCCGGGACCAACGGCTTAACGTGCTTTCCGAGGCACTAAGGAAACTCGGTATGTAATGAGTGGTCACCCATCCACGGACCAACCTATGAGGGCGCGGCTTAACCTAAAGACCGACCCGAGTGGCTCTTATTATTTAGTCACGAGCTAACAGTAATATGGAACTCACGTTTAACAAATAAATCTAGGTGTATAAAGTCATGTTATAAAAAACTTGCTAAGTAGTTTTTTTATGATTATAATACTGTCAAATGTAGAATCTGTCGACTGTAGAATCGGTCAAACATAGAATCTGTCAATTGTATAATCTGTCAAATATAGAATATGTCGATTGTAGAATCGGTCAAACATAGTATCTGTCAATTGTAGATACTGTCAAATGTAGAATATGATGTCAAAAGTGAATCTGTCAAACGGTATTATAATATAATAAAATGCAATCACTTTGTTATCACTCACTCACAGGTGTCCATTTCAGAACCACTAAGTACCATCAAATTGCTTACAATCGGAACAGCTTAACACAAGACTCGGAGTTTCAAAGTTGTGCGAGTGAGATGAAACTTAGTCGCGCAAACTCACTCACAGTGTGCAAATGAGATAGTGTGAGTGTGAAACACGTCACTCTAAACAGTTGACAAAGTTGTACTAACTTGAGTACAAACTATCTAAGTTTGGTAAACAAGAACATGGCGTGTTGGAAAGTGTAATAACGTGTATAGGCTATGTTAACTTGATTGAAAGGTCGTTACCTATATTACGTTTTAAGTTCACAAGAGTAACCATTATACTATAAGTATGTAGTTTACGGTGATTGATAAGTTTTTCTTAACATAGAATATGAAATAACAGACAAAACATCCGTATTAACGCTCACTCACCAGAAGTCGGAAAATCGTCCTTAAACAATAAACATTCACATGCTTTAAAAAAAAAATGCAAAATTACTTACAGGATATGAGAGCAGCGGTAACCTAGTGGTGGCGGCCCTGACTTAAGTAAGTCGTGGGTTCGAACCCAGGCAGGCGCATTACTTTGTGTAATTTATTTCATCACCACTGCTCTTAAAACGGTGAAGGAAAACATCGTGAGGAAATATTCTTATTTTCTCATAGAGAGGAGGCCTGTGTCCCAGCAGTGGGAACGTTATAGGCTGATTGTGTTTATTACAGCTTATAATTGTACATTCAAAGGACAATCAATAGAATGATAATAATAACGCACACTATGTAGGCAAGCATACTATAAGTTGGGGGATTACATTGATGATAAAAATGCTTGGCTACATGCTGGTCCTGCTCCACAACCATAGTTGCAAACTAATTGATTGCACTGGTCGGGCATTATTTGAGTCTATCGACACGGAAAGAAGTAGAAGAAGAATTGATTCCCATGTTAATGTATTGTGGAAGCTGCGGAAGATTGTAAAAATATACCTATTTGCATTGTATAGATTCCAGTTTTTAGTATTATATAATCTCATAGCACATGTGTGAGTACTTTGTACTGTTCAGCCACCACTTACATTTAGTTATCTTTCATTGACTTGAATATGCCTTGGTGGCTAAGAGAGAATGTCATGCTCACTCAAATGTCTCGCTGATGGTGGCGGGTGTGTCGGGTCATTTAATTCCCTTAAATATGGTCGAGTTGTTTGGCGCCGATACATGCGTCATGTTCGTGAACGGGCGCTCTCAGTTGGGACTGGTCATCTCTTGGCTGCCACGGTTCGTTCATTTTAATTACTTTTATTTTTTTTTAAATTTTTGATTTATTATTTTACTCTGGACGCTCTTTAATGTGCACGTCTTTCTACATCGTTCTCACATATATGTATAATCTCAACATGAATGATGTAACCAAGATTTTGTAACAATATTTTGATTTAAAAGAGTGTCCATGGAGTTTCTTGCCCGTTCTTCTCCATAGAGATCTACGTTAGGGAACGGGCAACTACAGTACTTTCTCAAGTTATTATGCCTTGTGACTGTGACTGTAGCTTTGCTTTTATTGTATTTTCGACTTTCAAAAGTGCCGTAATGGTCTAATTGAAATAAATGATTTGAGTTTGAGTTTGAGTTTGAATAGAATATTTCAAGGTCAATATTTGGACATGCTGCAGCTTCTAAAGCATGGTAGCAGTTTAATATAATGTGTCATATGAATCATCATAGAATGAACAGAGGTTCATTCTGATCGGTTCATGATTCATATGACACATTATATTGAAGTGTGCCGCGACTTTGACAAACCAGGTTGTAAACAATGTCCTAACTTAGTAGACACAATACTAACTTAAAGGTCATAATGTAGTTAGTTTGATACGACTAGTTTCAAGCTCAAAGATAACATTATATCTCGGCTGAGCTTGCTCCCTGAAGGGTTAGGCAAAGGTGTATTCCAACCATGTTATAGGGGACAAGTCTTGCCATCCACCCGAAAAATTCCTCACTCCGACCGAACGGCTTCTGAGAAATTCATGATAGAAAAACCCAATAACACTTTGCCCGACCCGAGAATCGAACCCAAGACCTCACGCTCAGCAGTAGACCGTGCAACCACTGGGTCAACGAGGTAGTCAAAGTTACATAACATAACATCACGTCTGTAATCTCCGAAGGGTTAGGTAGAAGTCTCCCTAATTGTACTCTCACATTTCGCCAGTTATGTTTAAGACGTATGTAATTGGGGACATGCCTATTGCCATCAAACGGGCACAAATCTAGACTCCGTGTATGCTACTGAAAAATTCCTAATGGAAAACCCAATAGCACTTAGCCCGACCTGGAAATCGAACCCAGGACCTCCATGCTAAGCAGTGGAGCTTACAACCACCAGGCTAAAGAGGCAGTCACAGTTTTATAAATTGTCTCTCATTAATATTCTGTTTACTACAGGACAAGCTAAGTTAACCACGTGGGTTAAGTTCTGCGTCATACATAGCACTTGCGACTTGTTGTTTACAAATAAATTAGGTTACATAATGTCCTGCGAAATGATAACATGGCGGAGATGGGAAAATTTATAACGGTGGCGTGCTGTTTTTGTTTCGATATGAACTTGAAAGTAGCGCCTGATAGAAAATAAAGATAGTCATGTTTGTTGATTATAAGTAACTAGCTGATGCCCGCGGCGTCGCCCGCCCACAAATTATATACTAAAACCTTCCTCTTGAATTACTCTATCTATTAAAAAAAACCCGCATCAAAATCCGTTGGGTAGTTTTAAAGATTTAAGCATACATAGGGATATAGGGACAGAGAAAGCGACTTAGTTTTATACTATGTAGTGATGATGAGGAGGAATAAAATCTTACATAAGAGTAAGTGATAAGAACTGAACGAAACATGAGTGTACTAGCTTATGCCCAAGGCTTTGCCCGAGTGGAGTTCGACAATTATCCCACGGGATCGTATTACCGGGATAAAAAGTATCCTATGTGTTAATCCAGGTTATAAACTATCTGTGTGCCAGATTTCATCCAAATCCGGTCAACAGGCTTAGCCAAGTTGACAATCTACAATCGCTAACGCCAGTAGAATGACATCATCTCAACGTTAAATCACGTGATCAACACAAACGAATAGAAAATTCGTAGACAAGTTTACATCGTTCAAAATGATAGATTACAATGTTATCGTTTGTACAATGTTGATCGCTATACTTTTTGGTAGTAACGCTCACCATATACTAAAGTATAGGTTTTTTCTACAGACATTAGAGAACGAGCGTTCGACTCAGTCATGACAACTTGGCTACCAATTTAGCGCTTTCTACAATCGCTTACGCCGAGGCGTTTACGATTGTAGAAAGAGAATCGATATGAAACGTTTGTAACTTGGCTAGGCCTGCAGTAGTTTTTGCGTGAAAGAGTAACAAACATCCATCCGTCCATTTATCCATCCTCACAAACTTTCGCATTTATAATATAAGTAAGATGACTTAATGATAATGGCGTCGGTGGTGATTGCAAAGCTGTGTATGGTCATCGGTTATCGTGGTATGGACATGTGATGCGGAGGAATGAAGAAAATGTGTGTAAGTCGTGAGAAAAGTTTTGAGTTTGAATGTGGATGGCTATTATTATAGGAGTAGAGGAGGACCAAAGAAACTATGGATGGACTGTATGAAGGATGATATGGCTCGAAAGGAAGTGACTGCTGAGATGATGAGTAATAGAGAAGTATGGAGCTTATGGAAGTAGAAGATATGCTGCGCCGACCCCAAATAAATTGGGATATGGGCAGGAGAATAATGAAAATTAAAAGCAGATCAAAAAAGGTGAATGATGATGGTACTTAGCCATTAGTATAAGGTGTAGTGGTTTTCCATATCATAAGGACTTACGTACTGTACAGGTTTTAACCTGCGAAGTTTATATACTATGTAGTAAGAAAAAACTGATCTGACAATAGATGTCAAGAAATAAACATCTTCAATTAATACCGAAAACGCCTTTCATGTAAAACAGATTTTTTAAACAGCCTTTTTTTGTTATACATATATGTAGCTAAAGTAAACGAGGAGCTCGTGGCTAAGTAATAACAGCCGCACGGGTTGATCCATCAGGTTAAGCTACGCCTGCCGGGGTTGATCCGTGGATCCTTACACACCGAGACTCCTCCGTGCCTCGGAAAGCACGTTAAGCCGTTGGTCCCGGCTATCATTCGTGGATCTTTGACAGTCGTTACGGGTCGTCAGAAGCCCGAAAAGTCTGACAACCAGTCTTACCTAGGGGTATCGTATTACCCGGTTACTGGGTTGTGGAGGTCAGATAGGCTCCATGTAAAATACTAGTATTCAGCTGCATCCGGTTAGACTGGAAGCCGATCCCAACATAGTTGGGAAAAGGCTAGGCAGATGATGATGAGAGTGAACGAATGTTTTACAACAATGTTATTAAAATAATAAATCTTGGTCGCATGGCGTGATTTATGGCGCAAACCCTTTTAGCGAGATAATTATAGTGGTCACTGGCGCACTATACACTCGACCACTATCCCAAGAGATGCATTCGTTGTGGCTGTTTTAAAAGTAGCCCTAGTTTCTGTATATTATTTAGCTAGAGGGAAGTTCACCTTTCCGTAAAGTGTAAAATGTTGTAGGTAACTAAAACTATCTTAAAGTGCAGTCATACTCATCAATATAAACAACTTTTAATAGGCAAACATCATAAGGAAACCATCATGCATGAGAGATATTTCTCAACGGCCTGTTACCCCAAGTCAAAAGCCCAAAGGCGGCATTAAAACTCTGACACCAGGTTAGGCACTAACCTGGGGCTGCGGGACTGTTCGAAAGAGATACCGCGGCCGTGGAACACAAAGGGCAATTAAGGAACATGGATGGGTTTTAGTGAGTAAAAGTCTGATACTCCCTCCTGCTCCGCCCAGAGCGGGAGCGGTCATTTGGTGATTTCCCATCCGAAAAAAAAGGTTAGGCATCACTAACACACGATAAAGATGAAAGAATACTATACTTAATAAAAGATAGCTTGATCTCTGCGACAGCTGTCAGTAGAGAAGAAAAACAAACTTTATGACAGCTTTTCTTCTCTACTGACAGCTGTCGCAGAGATCAAGCTATCTTTTATGAAGTATAAAGGACTAACTCTGAAATAAACAAATCACCATCATGATCATTATAATGATAAGTAAAAAGACCATTTAATCGAAAAAGTCGACTAGGTACTCCTTACAACACACTTTTTAATAATTTATTCTTTCAGACCCAAACATGAGTAAAAGTCGGGAAATACCTATAAGGATTTTCTTTTCAAACTATGGTCCTTTCAAATTCAAAAACTACAAACGAGAGGTCTCATCTCGTTAGGAATAAAAAAAGTGTCTTAACAGAGCTTTAGAAAGAAGCATAAAAGAATTTGTACTTCAAAGTTTCACTTCATAATAAAAAGCTCTTCAAACCTTGACACTCGCATCCCCCGAGACTGTGAATGTGGCCTTAAGAGAAGCTGGTATCGTTTATAATGATCCCACAGCTTCTAATTACTTGTAATTTGCACGCCACGTCCCCTTGTCTAGACGTCTTTAGTTACAGCCTATGTTTAGTTATGTCTTCAATCTAAGTGTAACTATAGAATTACGTATTAGTTTTGGTATAATGGTGTAGTAGTTATTTATGGCTTGAAAATCATCAGAAGGAAAACTGACTACATGTTCTGCGATCTCTCCAGTTCTGGAGTCATAGCGCTAGATGTCCTTCCAGTTTGCTCCGACTTTCGGTAGCCCGGTTCACTCGGGGACAATATGCGACTCCTGCTTTCCCCTTATACTCAAGGGGATTGTTTTGGTAAGAAAATATTATCTTAATATAGGTAAGGAAGTCGTCTTGGGAGACCTTTAGACTTTTACAGACCTTCATACCGTTACCGTACCGTTCTGAAAGTTGGCAACGTCGCAAATTTTATAGCTGTCAAATATTTCACAGTTTTGATTTAATCAATATTACTGAATTAAATCAAGAAATATCGCTCAGTGTTGCACTAAAATATTGTATAAGTATAGCAATAATAACAATGGATAAGATATTGTAACAGTTTTAGATATAATAAAAGGAAGACGTATTTCAGTCAGTGCCCTCGCTCAGGACAATAGACAATAATATAAACAGATAAGACATACCCATTTATATTTATACAATAAAGCCTTTTTCCTTGTACAAGTTACGCATATATGTACAATACGTGTTTCTCATTCATCTAGTAATACACTGGATGTGCAAATTACCACGTATGCATGGGTTGTTTTGAGATAAACAGAAATACAGTTATTACCTTATAATGGCTTCATGGTATGAAATACGTGACTGTGGCGTGGTAATTCACTGTGCCAATTTTAGGGCCATTAGTGTGCCATTTTGGCGTGATGAAAGTTTTCAGTTTAAATGTGGAGGGCTATATATATATATATATATAAGAGTAGAGGAAGACAAAGAAACGATGGATGGACTGAGTGAAGGATGATATGGCTAGGAAAGAGTTGAACGCTTTTTTTCGGATGGGAAATCATCAAATGACTCCTCCCGCTCTGGGCGGAGCAGGAGGGAGTGTCAGAATTCTACTGACTAAAACCCATCCATGTTCCTTCATCGCCCTTTGTGTTCCGGGGCCACGGTATCTCTTTCGAACAGTCCCGCAGCCCCGGCACAGTCCCGCAGCCCCGGCAAAGAGTTGACCGCTGAGATGACGAATAATAAAGAAGTATGGAAGAAGAAGACATGCTGCGCCGATGCTATATAAGTTGGGATAAGGGCAGGAGAATGATGATGAGTGTACCTACATAATTAAATAACATTTGATCATTGTAAAAGTTCGGTCAAACTTGTACGGAAAAATTGTGGAATGTCTACACCCCGTGTCCGCATTCTGTCCGCACCAGTTTGACCGAAATTATAGATACACATACATGTAAGGTGTATCTATTGAAACACGAAATATTTTCAGCGATTTATCTAACGGCTGTAACGAAGCCATAGCAACGAAACAAACAAAATGATCTATGTTATTTTGTTTTTACGAAATTTTAATTCCAAAATTTCTTGAGACATTTTGCAATAACGTATACGACGCGGCGACGCGACGTAGTAAATTAACGTAATGGATGTTAAAAAATAAGGAGACAGTATTTAATTTGTGGGTCAAGTAATTTTTTTTTTATATGCTCAGATAAACACTAACAACATTTTTTATCCTTGAAATGGCTTCGTTATAGCCGTTAGATGATTCCTTGAAAATATTTCGTCTATAATGAATAGATATACCTTATACAAATTACATATATTGGCACGATTCAACGATACCAACTATGAATTCAAATTCAAATAAAAATAATGTCTTTTTCAACTTGATTAAAAAGGCCATATGCATCTTCCTGCTCCCATGTTATTTGGGGTCGGCAGAACTCGTTTACATCTTCCATTCTTTCCTGTGCCATGCTATCATTCACTCACTCCCTTGTTAGAGTTCCGTACCTCAAAAGAAATTTATTTACAAACAATATTATTTACAAAAAAAAATGTTTTATTTTTGTTAACCTATGAAGAAATATCGATTATGAATTTTAAAGAGAAAATAATTTCGTAACTAATTATTTAAATAAAAAAAAATATATTTTGCCGAGACAATAGAATGGTAAAAGAAATCTAAAAATATTAAAGCTGTCTACTTATTTGATTATAAAAAAAATCTTAACAAATTTTTCGATTTTATTTTTATTTTATTTTAGAAGGGTTCGATTCCCTGGTCGTGCAAACCCAGCTAGCAAAAAATAATCTTACAAATATCCCAAGACCATATTTTTTTCAGTCTTATATCACACTTACAGACATCTATAAGTGTGGATTTGGGCGCACTTTATAAGTATATTCACCCTTGCAATTGCCTTGTAATGGTCTCGCAAAGTGTATTTTCAAACTTACAAGACTCTTGCTGATGCTTTTATAATGACAAATATACTTACAAGTGACTTACAATGGCGCAATGGCGCTCTTTGTGATCTCCTAATAAAAGTGTTATCACAAACCGCGAAGTCCTTGGAACTTTTGGGAAAATAATAAAGTATAAAATTTAAATTTATATTTCCTACAAAAGGCTAGTGTGTATATTTTCTAATTTCTTACTCATGTATTTGTCACGCTCTAAGTATATGCGATTATTAGGTTGCGAAGTAGTTTTTCTCGATTACTTTGAAATTTTAATAACAATATCTTCACGGGCCTTTTCAAAAATGTTTCTTTTACTTTATATATTTTTTAATTATTTGTAAAATAATATCAAAATGTCGCCATTACGACCAACCGCGACTTATAAGTGCTTTATTAGAGCAATATAAGTCCAGTACTCTTGTCTAAGGTTTATAACGCACTCGTAAAAGTCAAATAAAACGTAAAACCACTGTCTACGCGGCCATGTTGCTTATATTTTTAGGGTTCCGTAATATGTAAAAGCAAGCCAAACGACGAAGTCGAAAGATCTAATTAAAATATTATGATAATGTGTACTAAATATTAAAATAGTCTATTACCTGATTTTATAACAATTTCTGGAGTCAACACAACAAAGAAAATAAATAACCCTTAATAGGGAATTATTGTAGACCTTTTAAAGTGCTACTACTCTTTATTATATCTTAAGTGAGATAAATCACACTTTTAAAATACTAGTTTACAGAAGTCTAATAAAACACTTAGTGTAGTCACTTCTAAGGTTGACTGTACTTATAAAATGAATTTTTAAGTATTAAATAAGAATCAAAGGCAATTAGACTTGTAAAAGGAGCTTATAATACCACTGCTCTTATTAATATTATATAACGTTTTCTTAAATACGTCTATAAGACCATGTTACAAGTGTGAATGCTCTTAAAACCTAAATAGCCTTATAAAATGGCACTATAAGAGTTCCTGCCTTAATCAGAACACATATAAACCTTATATGAAACCACAGCTCTTACAAGCTTTTGTTTGTAAGGGTGTTAAGAGTTTCTGACTTAATCAGAACACGTATAAACCTTTTATGAAACCATCGCTCTTATAGCTTTTGTTTGTAAGGGTATTTTGCTAGCTGGGAAGTGTTATTAGATTTTTCCATTAGGAATAACTTAGTAGCAGCCACGGAGTCTGGATTTGTGCCCGGTTGGTGGCAATAGGCTCACCCCCAATTACATGCTACTTAAAACATAAGTGACGAAATGTGGGTGTGCTATTAGGTACACCTCTGCCCAGCCCTTCGAAGATTACAGGCGTGACGTAAATGTTATTAAAGTGTGCCTGGGCCACTTTTTGTGCCGCTGAGTGTAATTCAATTATTTTCTACCACTCTACTACGTAAAAGCTTCCATATCCCTTTTACTAACGTGTCAAAAAACCACCAAAAAATGGCCACCCAGCAACGTGACATCCGAACACACGGTTCGAAATAATTTAATCAAAGTTACTCGTGTGTACAAACTACACACAGACGGGACCGACTGGATCCAACATGGACACGCACTCTTTCCACTGTGCTTTCGAAGCAAATCGGTGAAAATAGGTTTCCGTGTGAGCGAGCGAAAAATACGCCGATTAGGTTGCGACTTAGTAGCGAAGCGGGGCGACAAGCATTAGCGGACTGGGCTCGGGAATGTTGGTTTATTCAGGCCGGATAGCAGATAAGTTATCATGATTTTTTCTGGAGTTGATGTGATAAGATAGAAGTTGATTTGATCGAGTTATTTTGTGACTTAGGACCCATTTGTCGTAACCGAGGCAAACAAACGCTGGCATGACGATTTGGACTCATTCTTAACGGATTTGTCGGAGAAGGCAAATGTCTCACAAAATTGGAAAGCCTTGGGAGAGGCCTTTGGCCAGCAGGGGGACAGAGCTGGCTGATATAGAAAAAAAACACCCCTTTGAGGACTTAGAAATAGAAATTGTTTACATCCTTTTTTTCAACTTTAACGTAGGCGCGGGCCTGTGAACGGTGAGCTATGGGCTAGCTCGCCGTCCGTCCGTCTTATGACGACAGGCCGTGTCGACGGTGCGTTCGTGTTCCACGCGCGCCTCATAGAGAGTCAGCAAAAAGAAAGGGGTCCGCAAGGGCCGATGCCTGCCGGGGCTGCGGGACTATTCGAAAGAGATACCGTGGCCCCAGAACACAAAGGGCGATGAAGGAACATGGATGGATTTTAGTCAGTAAAAGTCTGACACTCCCTCCTGCTCCGCCCAGAGCGGGAAGAGTCATTTGATGATTTCCCATCCGAAAAAAAAGGGCCATGGCCTGCTAGTGGAGTCACTAAAAACTTTAAAACACCCTATGCGATTATTTGTTTTTGTTCGGATAACCACGACTGGGGAATTGTTTGGATTCAAGATTATTATTATATTTTAACTGACATTTATGAGGTCAGTGTTCGATTTCCGGGTCGAGCAAAGTGTCGTATTTTTCCATCAGGAATATCTCAGTAGCAGCAGTAGTAGTAGTCTGGAATTGTGACCGGTAGACTCGTCTCCTATAACATAGGACTAGCTACACCTCTGCCTAGCCCTTGAAGGATTACATGCAATGTGTTATGTTAAATTTTAACTACAAATAAAATCTTTGATCTAACATTTGTGGTCATGCCCTTGGCGTTCCCGCGGCCCCGCGCACACGACACAACCTTATAAGGACTGAATAAATTGTGCCCTTAATATCCTTAGACATTTCTTCGCAATAATTTATTGATATTTGAGATATCCTTTGGCTTGCGTAGGATAAATGAGAAAGCCTTGTGAGTGTAATAAGTTGGTCGGAAAAGATATGGTCGCAATTTCAGGCATAATTTAAGATTACTGCTACCTCGTTTGATTCCAGGGTCGGGCAAATTGTCATTTGGTTTTCCCAACATAAACTAAGTAAATAAATATCGCTTGACATTACACACAGCGCCATCTAGCGCCACACTAAGCAACAAGGCTTGTGTCGTGGACACCAGAGTTGATGTCTAAGTCATAAGTCATTTAATCGTTTGTTAACATAGATAGGTACAATAAATAGTTGTTAGAAAATATTACAAGCGCGCTGTTATACCCGAAGGCGTACAAATATTCATATAGGTCATTGGCATTAAAATTGATAACCTTTAAATATATTAATGGGATGCATAAATTATTAATTGATTCTGACAAAAAAATAAAAACAAAGAAAAAATATATAAATGTCAAAACACTACATACATAGACACAGATACATAGATACTTTTTGTTTTTAAATACTTATTATACTTACATATAAACATCCATGACTCGGAAACAAATGTCCATGCTCATCACACAAACATTTGCTCCTACAGGGATTCGGAGCCGGGACCAAACGAAAAGCAGCCTCACTACCGCTGCGCCGTTCGGGTCGTCAAAAAAACATGCCATGATGTAAAACATTCGTGTACTCTAACTATGAAAGACGGGATCTTTGGTGTAGTGGTAGCAAGTGCGACTTTTGAGCATGAGGTCCTGGTTTCGATTCCCAGGTCACATCGGACGGATGTGACAGTTGCATAAACAATTTGCTGTTTCCTTGTTCGAAAGATCAAATTTTATATCCTACTATAGCACTTCGCCCGCGTCTTGTCCGCAATAATTGTGAGAGCTCGGCTAATATGCACGATTGAATATAATTTATAGTCTATAGCACTCACGAATAATGTATCTTTCTGCCAGTGAAAGAATTTTTAGAATTGGATCCTTAAGCACAGCTCCGATCCGCTCAGATTCGCACAGTCCCGCTGACGTCTAGTCCAATGGCCCAAAATATCAGTAGTCGTCCCATTTTCACTAATATTTTTCGTAACACATCGAATGGTATCACGTTCGCGGAACGCGTATAAATTCCTCTGGCAGGGTCGCCATGTGAGGTGCGGTGTTGATGGTAAATAAAAACAACAAATATATAATACTAAACAAATAAACATATAAACAAATAATACTGAGATATATTTCATAGGATACTTAGTGCATATAAATGGTTACATAGGTGCGTAAATTATAGTAATACAGATCTTAAAGTAGGTAATTAAAACAACCCTTACAATACAAACAAATCTTTATAATATTATTATAGATGACACCGCAGATAACAGACGCAGTACCATCTTTCAAATTACTCAACAATATCTTAATAATATAGACATCATAATTACCGAAGATATATCGTATGACAGCGCGAAAGATGATACCACTTAAGTTCAATTACAAACGTTACAGGCGATAGTCGCTCAGCAACAGTGGCGCGACATGACAGTAATTATTGCAAACAATTGAATGGAGCGACAATTAGTTGCTGAGACGACGGGAGGCCCATTTGACGATTAGATGCGCGACGGGGGACGCGACGCGGAGGCGGTACGTACTACATATTAGTACATAATAGTACATTATGATATGAGTGCGGTAAGTTGAAAATTACAGCCGAGGCGATATTCCTAGCCCGAGCCGCAGGCGAGGGCGATAAAAAAGCTGAGGATGTAATTATCAAAGCGCACGTATGTCATACGACGTTTTATAACATATTATATTATATATAACATATGAAATAAATAAAACAAATAAAAACAATATAGCGAAAAGTAAAAGCGCGCGGAATAATTTTTACTTGTTCACAAATTAGTGAGGCGCGCGCATCAGCGAAGACACAAAAAACAGCCAGTATTACTAATAAAGTAAATTAATATTTTTGTGTTTTTGTTACACATAAATGGTTGTAATTTTTTGTCAAAATTAATTAAATTAAAGAATTAAATGTTTATTTATTATATTTCATCTCCCAAAGTTAATTTTATTCATAAAATGTTGACCACTTTTCTGACATAAAACCTCTTTGCTAAGATTAAAAAAAGTATAAACCGTGCATTTTACTTTACAGCACAAGTACGTAATGAGATACATTACGATATTGAAATTGGTGAAATAAGAGACCCTTTACGAGCAAATGTGTTATAAATACACATTATTACATTACAGCTGCCTCGTTGGTCTAGCGGTTGCAAGCACGACTGCTGAGCATAAGGACTTGGGGTCGATTCCCAGGTCGGGCAAAGAATTATTGGGTTTTCCATCAGGAATTTCTCAGTAGCAGCCACGGAGTCTGGATTTGCCCGGTTGATGGCAATATGATCACCCCCTATTACATGCGAGTAATACATAACTCCTTAAACCACTTTATATTATTTGACGACCCGAATGGCGCAGCGGTAGTGAGGCTGCTTTACGTTCTTAGGGTCCCGGGTTCGAATCCCGGTTGGAGCAAATGTTTGTGTGATGAGCATGGACATTTGTTTCCGAGTCATGGATGTTTATATATATAATAAGTATGTATTTACAAACAAAAAGTATCTATGTAGTATATCACATCTGGTGTCCACGACACAAGCCTTGTTGTTTAGTGTGGCACTAGATGGCGGTGTGTGTAATGTCCAGTGATATTTATTTATTTATTTATACGTAACGTAAAGTAAATATTGAAAAATAAATACTTAACACATAGCGATTTAGTTCTTAGCTACGAAAGCGTAGCTCGTAGCAACAGCGTAGTCATTCTTCACGTCTACGAATATATGGTACAAGAGTGTACCACACATCAATTAAGGTGGATAAACTTCTATACCGGTCTATCTTTAACTTAATAGATTGAGTTTATTCGTCTGTGAATAACGAGGCCTAAAATAGTTTTAATAATAGTAAATAGAAATCTGCTCATGTTTACAAAGGACTTAGCACGAGCGCGCGGTTTAAACGTCAAAAATTCATCATCATCATCATTTTAGCCGAAAGACGTCCACTGCTGGACATAGGCCTCCCCAAAGTGTCGCCACATTGACCGGTCCCGTGCGACTCGCATCCAGCGGATTCCCGCAGCCTTCACCAGGTCATCGGTCCACCTAGTGGGAGGTCTTCCAATGCAACGTCTTCCAGCTCGCGGTCGTCACATAGCGGTAGCGTAGCATAAATACGTTGATAATAAAATTGAAATACCCGTTTTACAGATAATATATTCATAATTTTAATAATGTATTTATATCTATGGATGTAACTGAATGTGCTTGTTGCAAACAATGTAACTTAAATGCTATTGGATAATAGGGCTTGTGTACTGAAAAAATCTAATAAGTTCGACAGTTAGATTTTCAAAAAATATTTGTTCCGTATTTGTTCTTTTGCTACGTAAATCAAAATTGACGAAGATACGACGCTTTTAAAATTCTCAATACGTCACGCCTAGGTATAATTTTGAGTGCGTTCTGACGTCACGAGCCCCCGCTCCTGAGTTTTGATGCGCTTTATCTTTGTCAATATTCATTGATTTACAAAAACAAAAAATACGTGTCCATTATTTTCCAATACTCTTACTGACGGACTAAATAGAGTTGCAATTTATTGATGGTGTAAACTAGCCTATTGTATTTTTGATTCAAAATAGACGTATTTACGTTACGTTTACGTTTCATTTCCATTAAAGACCATTTAAGAAACTAATCTACATAGTCCTCATGTGAATTGAGCAAGATTATGTCTGGACTTCAAAAGAGACTATGACCTCTGAGTTTGTTTCGGCTGTTTCTTCTCAGAGTAGTCCTGACTACTCGGCCTCATCTATGTAGTTTTTAAAAAATGACTTGTAAAAGTGTTTGTAAAAACCTAATACTTGCAATAATAAACATTATTTCATCATCATTTCATTTTATCGCGCGCTCGTGCTAGCTCTAGGGCCTCTGCTCGGGATGTTGTACTGAGCACGTGGTAACCGCTTGTGCGTATGTATGTCTCTTTCACCGTGTGCCTAACCCGTAAAGCTTTGCAGGAATATTATGCTATGTTGGCCTTATTTCTGAAAATCCTGTTCTACAGGAGCGACTACAGGAGCTAAATTAGCAACTCTATTTGTGGTGGTTCAAACTTCGTTTGAAATACTTTTAGAATAAAGCACTACAAAGTGGTTGTTACGTCAGTCACTGCGGGCCGAATAGTGCGAAATGAGTGGTTTTTTGCGATTTACAAAAAATCTATTGATTGGACTAAAAAAATAAAATACTATCATGCTAATATGTTGCTTGTAGAATTATTTGCCAAAAAAAAGAATGATCACTTGTATTTTAGTATGGTTTTTACTTGTTTAAAGAATTTTTTAGAGCAATGTTCGTGATTTTTTTTTATCGAGTAAAATTAGTTGTATTTTGTTTTCAAAACACTGTCATACTAGCATATATCCTGAAGAATATCATATATTTTTCTAGTTTTGTTTATTGCAGTGAATCATATGCTTTTTTGCATTATAAAACTCGCGTTTAGCTCGTGTAGTCCCCTTAAACTCGTTGACAGAAAATAACAAGAAGCAATAATCCATTCGACTGCCGCCGCGGAGGGTCTGCGGGAAATCGGTTCATTTCCTTTACTGAGTTGCTTTCAGCTCAAGAAAGAATTGCTAGTAACTGTATAGATGTACGCAGTGTGTTTAATATGAAAAAGTAGGCACTCTGGATTTACTTTCAAGATTGTAACATAACATAACTTCACGCCTGTAATCCCCACACGATTAAACAGGACCTAATAGATGACAAAACAATCCTAATTAGTCCGTCAGAAAGATTTCCAAAAAATATTGGACAGATATAAAAAATACAAATATAAATATTTTTCTTTTTTCACGTAAACAAAAAATTAAGACGATACAGTGCGTCGAAAACTCGTGTGACGTCACATTTGAGTACATTTTTTACTCAAATGTGTCGTCACAAGCCCCCACTCATGATCTTTGACACGTTTTATCTTCGTCAATTTTTATTAATTTGATATAACAGAAAAACACGTATCCAATATTTTTCGATAATCTAACGGATTAAACAGAATCATATTTTTTTAGTCAGTCATCATGCCTAGGGTACACCCACATTTCACCAGTTATGTTAGTCTGGATTGGTGCCCAATGATGGCAATAGGCCCGCCCCTTATTACATGGGAGTTAAAAGTAACTGGCGAAATGTGTGTGTATGAGATACACTTCTGCCTAACCCTTTAGGGATGTTATGTTTAAAATATGTTTTAAAGTTTAAAAAAAAAACAGTGAAAGCAGGGCGTTTAGAATAGTGTGCCCTGCAAGTAATCTATACTAATTTACTAATCTACACGAATATTATAAAGAGGAAAGATTTGTATTTTTGTGTGTATGTTTGTAATGAATAAACTTAAAAACTACTGCGCCGATTTTAAAAATTCTTTCACCAAATATGTTACTCCCACGGGAACGGGAACTACTCGGGTGAAACCGCGTGACGTCCGCTAGTAATATTATAAAGAGGAAAGATTTGTTTTTTTGTATGTAACGAATAAACTTAAAAACTACTGGACCGATTTGAAAAAGTCGTTCAGCAATGGATAGCTACATTATCAGCGAGTAACATAGGCTAGGCAGTGGACGTCTTGCAGCTGAAATGATGATGAACAAAGGCTATATTTTATCCCGTACTTCCACGGGATTGGGAACTACGCGGGTGAAACCACTTGACGTTCGCTAGTATTGGAATAATAGAAACATCTAAGTTAATGTTTTCGCTGAACACAGATGTATGAGACATTTATTTATTTGCTTTTCCAAGAATCAAAGTACTGAGTTCTAGGTAGCAATAAACCTAAGATTCGCCGAGCCTGAAATATTTTATTTCTTATCATAAAACTGTATTTTATTTCTATTTTCGATGTTCTAACCCAGCAATGGCCTAACATATCAAACTGTGACCTCCATGTATCGAATAAAAAAATACAATTACTTCACCAAACCTGCTACTAAAGACTCGATATAGTTAAGGGTTCCGTAGTCGGAAAAAATACGTATTTATGCTTTCACATTGCACGATATTCATTTTAACAGCATTATTTTTCAAGATTTTTTTTTAGGATGGGAAATCATCAAATGACTTCTCCCGCTCTGGGCGGAGCAGGAGGGAGTGTCAGACTTTTACTGACTAAAACCCATCCATGTTCCTTCATCGTCCTTTGTGTTCCGGGGCCACGGTATCTCTTTCGAATAGTCCCGCCGCCCCGGCAGGCTTCGGCCCTTGCGTCCCTTCAATGTTGTTGACTCTCTTTGAGGCGCGCGTGGAACACGAACGCGCCGTCGACACGGCCTGTCGTCATGAGACGGACGGACGGCGAGCTAGCCCATAGCTCCCCGTCCACAGGCCCGCGCCTACGGTGGCCGGAAGCCACCACGTGGCCGACGCCTGGGGCGTCTCCCGCGGCGGCGGGGACGTGAGGATATCTCCCTCTCACGTTCCGCCACCTCCTTCGCTAGCATGACTGCTTCGCAGAAAGAGGTGACGGCGTCCCATTCCGTTTCGCTCCTGACCATGGCACGAACCAGGGCCGGAAGCGAGAGGTCGCCGCCGCCGATCGCCACCTCGAGGACACGGCGGTGCTCCACCCAAGCAGGGCACACCTCCACAGTGTGCTCCACCGTGTCCTCCGGTCGATCCTCGCAGTGATAGCACCCGGGCGTTTCCTCCCGCCCGATTCGGTGCAGGAATTTACCGAAACAACCGTGTCCGGTAAGAACCTGCGTCCGGCGGAAGGTGAGGACGCCGTGGCGTCTCTCCAGCCACTCCTCAAAGAGGGGACTTACCGCCACTATTGTGGCGTGCCCTGCACGGGGTTGCGACAGTCGCTCTCTCCATGTCGCCATGAGATCACGCTGGAAGTCCGTCCGCTGAGCGACAATTTGCCGCGGCAGCGGAGTTTCCCCCCGGCGTAGCGCCTCCGCGCGCCACTCATGTAGGCGCGCGAGGACTATCGCCTCCAGATCCCATGGCGGCAATCCGGCAAGGAGGCTCGCGGCCTCGCGGGAGATCGTGCGGTACCCCCGGATCAGCCTTACGGCCACCACCTTTTGGGGCGCGTTCAAATGGTTGGCAGCTCGCTGCCTCAATGAACGCGCCCACACCGGGGCCCCGTAGAGGGCCATGGACCGCACGACTCCCGCGTAGTTCATAAATAACCTTGCCAAATTACAGCTTGTACCAAAACCTCTGAGATAATTAATCTTTGTGGACCGACAGACGGACTGATGGACTTGGTGAAACTAAAAGGGTTTCTTGTTTTACTGCCGAATCCTAAAAAAAATCCTAAAAAGTTTCATACAAACAAACAAATAAATAATTCTAGACATTTCTTCGTATTTAATTTTTCACCTGTCATCCTGTTTTGTTGGTTGTATGCTTTATGTTCATCTAGGACATACATAACTTAATATTTACATAAAATGTTCATCATGTAGGTAAATAATCGCCATTATTGTACAAGTAAGAGTCTATTACTAAAAAATGTGACAAAAACGATTGCAAAATTAATGCAATGTATTTGGCTGTAGTATTTAGGTATTCCATATACAATAATATATATACAACAAGCAACAACAACATATATAACAAGCATTCTATACATCAAACTTAGTAACTCTACGCAAAAATTATTAATGGGAAATGATCTTTTTTTTGGGGGTGAAAATCACGTTTTACGGTAGTGGTCAATGTACCGCCGTGTCCTCGAAGCGGCGATCGGCGGCGGCGACCTCTCGCTTCCGGCCCTGGTTCAATCCATGGTCCGGAGCGAGACGGAATGGGACGAAGTCTTCCCTGTCCTTCGTCCTTCTGCGAAGCAGTCATGCTAGCGAAGGAGGTGGCGGAACGTGAGAGGGAGAGATCCTTAATCCGGGATGGATCCGGGAGAGGCCCCGGGCGTCGGGGGCCACGGGCCTGTGGACGGTGAGCTATGGGCTAGCTCGCCGTCCGTCCGTCTCATGACGACAGGCCGTGTCGACGGCGCATTCGCGTTCCACGCGCGCCTCAAGGAGAGTCAGCAAAAAGGAAGGGGTCCGCAAGGGCCGATGCCTGCCGGGGCTGCGGGACTGTTCGCAAGATATACCGTGGCCCCGGAACATAAAGGGCGACGTAGGAACATGGATGGGTTTTAGTAACACAAAACATTGTGCTGATGGATGTATTTAATAATACAGGAGTTTCTTTAAAAACTCCAGGTATTTAAAGTAAAGATATATAATTTAAAACCAGTATTAAAAAGGTATGAAATAATCTTCTAATATATAAAAATCTGCGTAGTCATGTATCGAACTCCTCCGAAACAGCTTGATCGATTTTTATGAAATTTCATGTGTATATTTAGGTAGGTAAGTCTGAGAATAGGTCGTAGGCTATTTGTTAGTGTCACACATACACATCAAAATTTCCACGCGGACAAAGTCGTTGGTAACAGCTACTTTCATAGTATAGACGGGTAAGTTATAGAAATAGATGACAGAATGTTTCTTTGATGTCCGATTTATTTTCCACACTCAAAGAGCATTCCCACCGGACGGGAAGTCTGATGTGGGCCGCGAACAGTCACGTATATCAGACGCAAAGGGCCTTGTATCGAAACTTTGATTTAGTCCTGATATACCTAGTGTTGTTTCGACAAACTATCTATTTAAAGATATCTGTCGCAGAATTATATTTGGAAATAGTGTTTTTTTTGGGAAAATCACACAAATGATGTTAACTTGTATTATTACGATTTTTTTTCCCTTAATTCTTCTTCTGTCTCATTGGTCACAAGTGCGACTACTGAGCATGAGGTCCTTGGTTCGATTCCCAGGTCGTGCAAAGTGGAATTGGGTTTTTCCATCAAAAATTTCTCAGTAGCGGCCACGGAGTCCGGACTTGGGCCCAGTCGATGGCAATAGGCTCGCCCCCTATTACAAGGGACTCAAACATAACTGACGAAATGTGAGTGTACTATTAGGTACACCTCTGCCCTACCCTTCGGGGATTACAGGCGTGATGTCATGTTTTTCTCAATTTTCAACAAACCAGTCCTTGGCAAAAAAACACAAGGTAGGGATTTGTAAAAAAAACAATCTTGCTTTTGATTGTTCCAATCATCCTGTGAAAGGAGGGTAGCGAGGTTGGACCCACGTAATTTAAAAATCAACGGAGCGCCGTTCACGGTCTAGTTTATATTAATCTTAGTAAAGAGTTTATCAGAGTTCAATATAAAAAATATTGAGTTACTAGGCGACGGGAATTAAAAGTAACGAATGATTTTAATTTATATAAAATTAAGTCATTGTGCAGTTTCCGAACGCAACGTTTGACATTTACCTTTTTACAACTGAGAAATGGAACGTCAGTGTCAAATTCATCTGTGGACATAGTTTTTTTTTTTTTTCGAAATGACATCTCGCAGTTCAACCTGAGAGGTTGTCGTCTGCTTAACCGGACAATCCTGTGGATAGCTTAAGTGTAAGGCCTCAAGCCAGGGCAAAAAAAACTTACAAACTAAACGACTACACGCTAAGGGCACCCCCTGCGGGGTACGGGCCTCGGCTTAGGGCGTCGCTGTGAGAGGACAGCAAGGGGACAAGCTGGATCGGAGTGGCTGTGGACATAGTCTGTGGATCGTTCCATTGTTTGTTTGTGTTCAACGGCTACTTGGAATACGGATAAGTGCTAATTTATGCCACTCTACTACTAATTAATAACCAATAAGTCCGTACCTTAAGTTAGGTTATAATCTTCTATCTTTCATATCTTTTTTCTCCCAACTTTTATAACCTACTTTCCATTTGCTTTTTTGTTAGTCTTAAGTCGTTCTTTATCTATTCATAAGTGTCCACAATGTACGCTACCCATATCACTGGGTCCCGAATTACATGCAATCCCGCCATTCTCCTTTCAACACGGGAAGATGTTTCTGTATACATATAAAATTGTGCTCATTGGTTTTATTTATTTTGTTGTTATGTTTTATTATTTTATATGTACCTATGTGTATCGGAAGTATGTTATCGGATGGGTGTTTCTATGAATTCTGTTTTAATCTAGTAGTTAAGAGCAGTTTTCCGGGAAATCCAATCGACTGCCGTTTGTTATTTCGCACCTGTTCTCGTTTGTTTTGTGTGTACAAATAGATTGTTCTTGGAATACTGTAAGTTAAGTGCAGAGATAGATTAACGTATTAGTCATTTAATACTAAGAAGATGAGCTTATTGCAACAAATAAACAAGGTGTAAACAACCTCATCACGAAGCCGTCAACCAAGCATTCTGTATATCAAAGTAAGTAACTTTACGCAAAAATGATTGCTGGGAAACGACTTTTTTTTTTGGGTAGAAATCATGTTTTTTGGGAGAACTCAATGTATCGCACTCAAAACATTGTGCTGATGGATGGATTGAATAGTATGGGGGTCGTGGAAGTGTAAAAATCTTACAATAAAAACTTGTATTTAAAAAAAAAACATGACAAAAACTTGGAACTTTAACCCCCAATATCTCCGTAACTAGAAGGTTCCTAGGTATGGTGTAGAACAAAAAAATGATCGCAATGACGGGGAACACAAGTGCCTTTCGGCTTCGTTAAGAGGTTTTTACACCCTTTATCTAAGTACCTAAGGTTGTTACCTACCTAAGTACCTACATTATGCTTTCGGAATTGAATTTGATTTTGTATCAACGACAAATATGAGGAGCTCGTGGCTAAATAATAACAGCCGCTCGGGTCGATCTTTAGGTTAAGCCGTGCTTGCCTAGGTTGGTCTGTGGATGGGTGACCACCCTTACCTACCGAGTTTCCTCCATGCCTCGGAAAGCACGTTAAGCTATTGGTAATGGTTTCCATTTGTAGATCTTTGACAGTCGTTACAGGTAGTCAGTGTCGCAAAAACTCTGACAACCAGTCTTACCAAGGGATATCGTATTACCCAGTACTAACTGGGTTGTGGAGGTCAGATAGGCAGTCGCTCCATGTAAAATACTGGTATTCAGTTGTATCCGGTTAGACTGGAAGCCGACCCCAACATAGTTGGGATAAGGTTAGGCAGATGATGATGATCAACGACAAATAAATAGTGTCGGAAATATAAGTAAATTGGTTGTAGGTACCTTTGACAGTTAGATTCTGAGACAGCGAACGTTCTTTAAAATATCTACGGAAATAACCCCTGTAAACACGTTTGATTTTTTAATGAAACTTGATGCTCAGTAAAAAGTTACAAAGACATCCCAATGACTATTCATCATCATACTGCATTCCTACAATATAAAATAAAAATATTTATTTTATTTCTAAATCTTCAATAAACATTACATCAATGTGGTCTCGACCCCTGAACTAGGACAACCTCTATGACGGGAGTCGGGTGATGTTTATAACATAATTATACATACTTAAAATGGCAAGAGACCGGACGGCATGTCTTTGTTTCCATGGAAGATGGGTAGGCCTTTAGTGTGGGATGCTACATGTGTCGATACTCTTGCGCCTTCCCATCTTCCTAGCTCATCGTGCTGTGCAGGGGCTGCCGCTGCGGCAGCGGAGAACCTCAAGCGGCGAAAATATAGTAACCTTATTGGTAACTATATTTTCGAGCCGTTTGGGGTTGAAACTCTAGGACCGTGGGGTCCGTGGGGTCCGAGCGCTCACAGCCTTTTCAAGGAAATTTCAAAACGTTTAGTTGACCCTAGGGCTGGCTTTTACCTTGGCCATAGGCTTAGCGTTGACATACAGCGTGGTAATTCCGCCAGTCTCTTGGGGACATTACCAGTTGACAGCGTTGAGGAGGAGTTCTTTGACGCCATTTTTTAAGTTTTTAGTTTAAGTTAGTTATCTTAGTTTATTTTAACAGTTTTCATGTGAAGTGGATATTTAAATAAAGTTCTTATTTTCTTAAAATGTCACTTACGGGATATCTTCTGTGATTATCAATATTTCTTTTGAGTTCCCGATATTTCGTCGCTGTTGCAAGCGCCATGATCGCGGGTTAACGAAAACATAATTAATAATCACGGAAGATATCCCGTAAGTGACATTTTAAGTATAGTTATGAACCGTGAAAGCTTAAAACAGTGTTTATAATTATACATATTTAAAGAATATTAAAACTATTTCATTGTATTTTACACAACACCAACACATAGGTACCTTCATATTCCTCATGGTTGTTAGGTTTGTCTCTAATTACTTTTTACACTGTGTTGATAATAATAGTTGCCATTATTTACAGGTACCTAAATGCGCAATGAGGAAAATGTATGATTATGCACTTGTTTCTGGTGAGTCACGTCAATCGGCGTTATTTGATTTATATACGAATATGATATGAAAACTTTGCTATCAGATAGCTTATATTAAGTGAAGCTGATTGTGATTTCATTATCAATGGCACAAGGTACCTAGAAGTACTCCCCATATTTTTTCATGTCATGTTTTTGTTGCTATTCATTGATACAATATTATGAAACAAATTTAGACATATTTTATCTGTTTGTCTGATTTCACGTCGATAAATAAATAATAATAATAATAAATATCGCTGGACATTAACACACAGCGCCATCTAGTGCCACACTAAGCAACGAAAAAAAACATGAAAAAAAAAAAATGATCAACAAATACTGTGAATTACCAAGAAATGTTGGGAAAATCAATGGGAAAGAACGAAGGGAGTACACTTTTGGGCTCCATAGACCTCGTATGCCAAAAAGCGGTTACTTAACAAATCGAAAAGTAGGGGAGATACAGCATGAGAGCTGTAGATAATACTGTCTAAAGGATGTAAACACACCCTTAAGGAAGCCGAAAGACACTTGTTCTCCCCGTCATTGCGATTTTTTTTTGTTCTAGACCATACCTGGGAACCTTCTAGTTACGGAGATATTGGAGGTCAAAGTTCCAACTTTTCAATTTTTTTTTAAATACATGTTTTTAATGTAAGATTTTTAAACCGTACTATTCAATCCATCCATCAGCACAATGTTTTGAGTGCGTTACATTGAGTTCTACAGTAAAACGTGATTTTTCACCCCAAAAAAAAAACGTTTCCCAGCAATAATACAGTCCATTATTCAATCAAACCAGCTGCCTGCGTCTGGGATAAACGCAAACAATTTATATTTCCGCCCAAGTATTTGGTGTAAGGCGCCACCATATTTTTTGGTCCTTCGAGCCGGATGAATGATTTATCAATTATTAGTAATTATTTACACACTGGATACAGCACTTTCTATAAACACATACATTTACAGTAGTGTCCAAATGTCTATGTATACAGTATAGGCTGTCTATAGAGCTCTCGTGCTGTATAGACATCTCTCGTGCTGTATAGACTTCTCTCGTGCTGTATTTCACCTTAGATATAATTTAACCTGCCATTCTTGTCCATTCCATGACGACCCGAATGGTGCAGCGGTAGTGAGGCTGCCTTACGTTTTTAGGGTTCGTGGGATCGAATCCCGGTAGGAGCAAATGTTTATGTGATGAGCATTTGGGCTTGGACATTGTTTCCGAGTCATGGATGTTTAAATTTATAAAATGTAGGTATTTACAAAAAAAAAAAACTGTGTAGTATATCAACTATCTGATTATGACACAAGCCTCCTAGCTTAGTGTGGCACTAGATGGCGGTGTGTGTAATGTCCAACGATATCTATTATTCAAAACTGATCGGGTACTCATCGAAAGTACTTCTACTTACAAAAAAGTCTGTCATCTAAGCCAAACATAAATGTTCTGCAGCCCATCCACAAAGTTCAGATTAAAACACATTCTATTCTCCCTATTTAGGGTCTAAAGTTGTAAAACAATCTTCATTATAAACAATCACCACCCGCAGACATCTCTAGAGTCTGCACAAGCAAGACATATGAAGTTCCCAACAAAAAGTAATAACTCGATTCGCCGCATGTTCGAGGAATTTTTCCGAAGAATTATATTAGTCTCATATTCTCACATCGTCAGTCGCGAACCACAAATTCAAATATATTGTAATCCATTTTGTACAATTTCTCGTGAGCCGTGCGTTTCTTGAATAAACCAATTTTCCGTTGATATTTGCTTTGTGAAGAACTATGTATGTGTATATTTCAAGGAGTGTTCACACGATATACAATAGCAGATTTTTATATTGTGCTATCGTTTGTAGTTAACTCGTAGTTTTAATTAACATTACGTCTGTAAATCCCAAAAGGGTGGGCAGAGGTATGCCTATAGTTCATCTACATTTCGCCGAACTATTGTCCAGCAGTGGGACATTAAACATAAGTCCTGTTAGCGAGAAATTCCTAATGGAAGAACCCTGTAATACTTTGCCCAACCTGGGAATCGATACCAAGACGTTATGCCCAGGAGTAGGACTTGCGACCACCAGATAAATATGGCTGTTTTTTAAACAATTACATATAAATAAATATCGCTGGATATTAACACAGCGCCATCTAACGCCACACTAAGCAACGAGGCTTGTGTCGTGAACACCAGATAGTTGATATACTACATAGATACTTTTTGTTTGTAAATACATACTTGTTATACATATAAACATCCATGACTCGGAAACAAATGTCCAAGCTCATCATCGTTTTTGCGTGACACAGTAACAAACATCCATCCTGATAAACTTTCGCATTTATAATAGGCATGACGACAGTATCAAACAAATGCAAATCTATTTAGTCCGTCAGTTAGAGTATTGGAAATTAGTGTACAAAAGATAAAACGCATCAAAACTCGGAAGTGGGGGACGTGACGTCAGAACTAGCTAAAAATTATACCTAGGCGTGACGTATTGAGAATTTTAAAACCGTCATATTATCTTCGTCAATTTTGGTTTACGTAACAAAAGAAAAAACACGGGTCTAATTGTTTTTGATAATCTAACTGACGGACTAATTCGTTTTTTTTTGTCGTCTTGCCTATAGTAGTAAGATTTACGTACACACAGTTTTAAATAATTACTTAATATTAAGACGCATTGTTTTGATTGTATACAGGGTAGTAATTACCGCAACAATGATGCCACAATACGTTTGAGTCGACGAGTCAGCGCGTTTGACACACGTGTGGCTTCATTGCTGGACGTGTGAAAAGGTAAACAAGCCGTGAACGTATAACAGCGTCAAACAGGCACTAGGCGTAATTAATGAACTAACCTTAGGCCTCGTTTACGTTGCATCTCATTTTGCACGAAATACGGGTGTACGAACGCGTACGAAAATACACGAATGATCCCGATCCTGCAAGTACTGTAGGAGTGTTTTGCTGGACGTACAATTAACTTGCAGCTTGTGAGCGATGCATTATACTCGTATTTATCTATAAAATAAATTGCAGTCCCGAGTTCGATTCCCGGGTCGGGCCAAGTGATGTTTTGAGAAGTTTGTTTTTCCATTACGACTTTATCAGTAGCAGCCCTTTTTTTTCGAATGGGAAATCATCAAATGACTCCGCCCTCTAACTACTAAAACCTATCCATGATCCTTCATCGCCCTTTGTGTTCCGGGGCCACGGTATCTCTTCCGAACAGTCCCGTAGCCCCGGCAGGATCAGTAGTAGCCCGGAGTTTGAAAGATGGCGGTATGGCACCCCCTCCGGTGCCTCGGAAAACACGTTAAGGCTGGGGTATCTGCTAAATTACCAACTCTACTTGTGGTGGTTCAAACTTCGTTTGAAATACTGTTAGAATAAAGTTCTAATCAGCTTGCACTACAAAGTGGTTGTTACGTCAGTCGCTGCGGACCGAATAGTGCAAAATGAGTGGTTTTTATTTGATTGTAGCCTAATAAATCATTAGATCAAATTGCCAATTGTACACTTTGTGAAGAAAAAAGTGACAAATATTTGTGTGTGTTAAAAAAATACTAAAACTAAATGCCGTTTAGGAGTAGTTCCGAAATTTCAAAGAAAAAATGCTTCACTTTGAAAATTTTTTTCATATAGTAATAATAAAGTTAGAATTATTTCAATTGTACCAATTAAAGTTAAGAGTCTAATAAGTAACATATATTTTTTACACCTTTATATTCACTCATCAAAGAGGAGTTACATGGAGAAAACCTCTCGTTAGCTGATACCACACCCTTAAGCCGTTGGTCCTGCCCCTGATCTCCCTCTGGTCGTGTCGGATTCCCGTCCCATCGGACAATGAGAGTGCACCTGTGTCTGCTTACACTTTGCACTATAATATCTCCCGCGCCGATGGATAATCTCAACGATCTGGAAAACGGTCAGGAGGGCTATTTACTTGTGGACCAAGTAGCTGTTACTTGCGAAGTGGTGGAGTGGGGTTCGAAAATATCCCACGGGAACATACTACCAGGCTTGAAAGTATCCAATGGCCTTACACAAGTCATGGTCTACCGAAATCCGTTCAGCCATTAAGGCTTCATAATCTGATAATAACTTATAATCTAAAATGGAAGTATTATTTATGCCATAAAATATAAAATGCGCACACGATATTTTTATGTTTTAAAAACATAAAAGTATCGTGTGAATTGATCTTAAAATATGGCTTTAAAAGATGTTAATGTGCGCTTTACTTTCATCTTCACACGCGTCTATCGTGTTAAATGGATGTCACCTAACTTCGTTCGACGCAATTTGAATATACTGGGTTATGTCAACTTTTGACGTGAGCGTGTAATGTGGCATGATTTATGATACACGTATCGAGCTACGATGTTCTAAAACATATACTTAAAGTGCATACAATACAGAATAGCATCCACAAGGTGCAAAACGAACCCTTCAACCATTCTAATCAGTACATCAAACTAAGTAATTTTACGCAAAAAATATTTCAGGGAAACAACTTTTTTTTGGGGTGAAAAATCACGTTTACCGTAGGACTCAATGTAACACTCTGAAAAGTACAGGGACCATGGAGGTATTTAAAGTTTGAGTTACAGCATTAAAAACGTTATTTAAAAAAATATTGAACTTTGAACTCCAATATCTTCGTAACTAGAAATGATGGCAATGTGTGGGAAAACAATTGTCTTTCGGCTTCGTTCGAGGTTTTTTTATAGTCATTAGAAACAAACCGACATAGCCCGAACATTAAAAATTAAAAAATTAAAGATTGTTTATTTGCACCTTCAAGTAAAAATGTTGTTTACAATGCAATTAGGCCTTAAGGTATATTTACAGTAGTATCTTTAAGTTTCAGCCAATACCTAAGCTAAGACAACATAATTAATGGTAATGGCATACATTTCTTGTAATTATAGGTATCAGCGCCCACCCTCAAAATTATTAGCCAATGCCAATTGTGCCTATTTTTTACAAATTAATAAACAAACAATAAAACAAAATAAAAACAAACAATTAATGAATGAAGAAAAAAAAAAGAAACGAACGAAAACACGACCCTCCTTCTGGGACAGTCGGGTAGAAACAGATAAACGGTAATTGTTTGAGTGTGTGATCGTTGATGTTTAAGAGTGTGCACGTGTATGTGATTGTGTGAGTGTATGTGTGTGTGTGTGTGTGCGCGTGCATATGCCTGTGTGTGTATGTGTAGTATGTGAAGATTGACCAAACTTAAGAGATAGTGGGTAGCACTTGTTGCCGATGGAGTTGCAAAGTTCCAGAACGGCGATCAGAAGGCGCAGCATGGAAAACCGGCGTTGAAAGACGAGGCGAAACGATGACATTGTGAAGAACGCGGTAATCTGCTGGATAACAGAAGCACAGGATCGGTCAATGTAATGAGCACTGGATTTAGGCCTCGCACATCCACGTGGACGTCTTTCTTTCTAGCATAACTTAACGCCTGTAATCCCCGACGAGGTTAGGCAGAGGTGTACCTAATAGTACACCCATATTTCGCCAGTTATGTTTAAGTTCCATGTAATACAGGGCGAGTGAAATCGTCTGCGCTAAAACTAAAACGCTGTTAATAATTAATTTAAAAAAGTAAAAACCTTACTGCGTAAAAAATAACTAACAACTTTAAATAAAAAGTGAAAAGATAAAAACAAGTTCAGGAAACAGGACATATTGACTGCAACAGTCGGGACCCATTAAATAATCTAGACTAAAATCATTGCATCCAATATGGGTCCCGACTGTTGCAGTCAATATGTCCTGTTTCCTGAACTGTTTTTTTTCTTTTCAGTTTTTATTTAAAGTTATTCGTTTTTTAAGCAGTCGGGTTTTTAATTTTTTATTTTTTTTTTATTATACCCTTTTAAGTACTTAGATATACCGTTTTAAAATCCTCACGATGAACCCTTTATCTAGCCGTTCAGGCTGCAGAGCGTGCCAAACATTTGAATTTGGCGCCAATAATTCGCCATTTTTATTTTGATATACCCAGTGTCACTCTCACAGTAAATACGAATCTAACGACACCTTTCAAGCTAAAATCCATCGAGCCGTTCAGGCCACAGAGCGTGCCAAACAATTATACATACATAGATACATACTCTCGAAAAACATAACCCTCCTTCTGGCGCAGTCGAGTAAAAATAAAGCAATAAAACTAAAAAACCCGACTGCGCTTCATGATTCTTGTTTTTCGTGTGGAAATCCTCGCGCATGGCCTCCACCGTGGGGCGGGCAGAAGGTTCTGTCCGACTTCTAATAACTAAAACTACACGAAGTTCCTCCCCGTCACTTCTGGATAGGGTACGGAGACACTTTTGCAATCACCCCAGCAGACTGACGAGTTAGCTATTACTCAATAGCAAGTGATTGGTGATCGCCATTTGTTTTAACGGCCCTCGGAAGGATACTCCTCAATTCTCCTGACATAATCCCTTAATCACTATTAACAGTGCCCATGGGGTGAGTTAGGTTAGCCTTTATAAGTAAGTAAAATAATGCCAGCTTTCCATCAAAACAATTTAGATTAATTTACCTATTGGCCTGTTTGTTTTCTGAGGTTTTAAGCCTTTTTCAGTGGCTGTGGCCATGGGGTTGCCCGCTCAATATAGAGCTTTTATCTTTAATTGAAGCGGTAACATGTGGGCCTAGCATAAACACACGGAGTAAACCTATTCCATAGTCCATAGGTCGTACGATTTTATAATTGGAAATACACTTTCTGCACATATTAGGGTAGATGACAAAAAACAAATCGAATTAGTTCGTCAGATAGATTTCCAAAAAATATTGGACACGTTAACAAAAAATGAAGACAATACAGTGCGTCGAAAACTCGTGTTACGTCAAATTTGAGTACATTTACTCTAATGTGACACCACAAGCCCCCACTCATTATCTTTGACGCGTTTTATCTTCGTCAATTTTTATTAATTTGATAAAACAAAAAAACACGTATCCAATATTTTTCGAAAATCTAACTGACGGACTAAACAGAATTATATTTTTTTAGTCAGTCATCATCCCTATTTGTATTTTCCGGTGGATATTAATAGTGCATTTCCTCTACACGACACCTAGTTTGTAGCTTTTAATTTGACCAAATGTATAAAACGGACCGTAGCATGTGGCGTTAACTATTTCATGAAAAAGTCATTCAATGGGGTTAAATGAACTTAGAGGGTTGTATTAATGATTTTAATGATTAAATTCTGCAACTACAAAATCAAAACTGAAAAATCAAAGCAACTGAGAGATGACCAGTCACAACTGACAGCGCCCGTTCACGGACATGACGCATAGATCAGCACCATTCAACTCAACCACTACATACATGTTACTAGAGCGACTCATTTTTCATCAACATACAACCTGTAAAAATAAATAAATAAAATTAAAACCTTTAATTTCTAGCAAAACACAAGAGAAAATAACTTTGATTCTATTTTATTTTTTAGAATTTTTGTTAGTACTTAAGTAAAGTTTCTTAATTTAAGATGTTAATTTAAATTTAACATGAATTTTTGATTTTTATTTCAATATGACAATTTTTGTTAGTAAATTAGCTAGTTGTTAGTTTACATTTTACATAAATATTTAGTTGTCTGATATAACTCCTCTGCAGGTAAAGGCCTCCCCCAAAGATAGTCCTCTTTGGATTGGGCTACTTGAAACTAGTTTTGAGTTTTTTTGAGCTTATCTTCCTATCTATCTACAGGTCTACCTCTTTTTCTTTTGCCTTGAGGACCTGCCCATGCGGTCACCCGTTTGGTCCTTCTCTGGTCTCTTAAGCGCGCCACATGTCCGGCCCACTAACATTTTAGTGATTGAGCATGTATCAATCCATCTCTTGCCTTGGTCCTGTGTCTTATTTTTTTTATTAAAGAAAAAAAAAATGCAACTTGTACGACCTGTAAATTGAAAAAAAAAAAAACGTAAGAAAATTTGAATTTCGCGGACTTCCCTAGAGCTTCTACCTTGCCTTGGTCCTGTGTCTTATTTTTTTTATTAAAGAAAAAAAAAATGCAACTTGTACGACCTGTAAATTGAAAAAAAAAAAAACGTAAGAAAATTTGAATTTCGCGGACTTCCCTAGAGCTTCTACCTTATGAATTTTCGTAACGTTTGCATCGCGGGTTCCTGCTAGGGCTTAGGTTAATAGTGACAGTGTTACGTGGCGAGTGGTAGAGGGCTCTGTGAGCAAAGTTAATTGTTTGTCAACGTATGAACATGGCTTATAACGGGGTTATAGAGAAGGGAAGAGCCTTGCAGGTTATTGAATTTGTTGTATGTCGCATCTTCCATAAAAATCGTTTCATTAAAGTACGTTGCGTCGGCAAAAGCCAACGCAAGCAGAAACTTGCATGTAGTTTGCTTGCATTTTTTAAAATAATAAGGCCTAAAGCCTGATTATTTTCTCACTGATTTCTGCTATCCGTGAAAACCCGGCAAATAGTATTATAATAAAAGACGTGGTGTTTTATGTTTAAAAAGAATAATATTATTTCAAGTTTCAACTACTTTTTCACACGCCTGCTGCCGGCTATCCGGTATGGCTCCACAGGGCATCATAAATGTATGACTCTCTATTCTTTCCAATTTTAAATACGAACGTGTTTTTTCTCATAACAGCCAGTAACTTAATAAATATTCGTGAAGTTCCGTTTGCAGTTGGTATTAGATTGTAGAGGGGGACAGTTTTTCCAATTAGTTCTAATTTTAAACTCTAAGTAAACTGTATTGTTTACAATTTTATAGCCGTGTACTTGCGATACTTCTGTGGCTCCTAAAACATTGGATATAAATACATACACCTATTTTATCTGACACAAACTATTTTAGTGGTACCATGAAGGTATAGTCCGCGCGCGAGCTCCGAGGAATCGGTGGCTTGTTTTTATTTCAAGTTCATAATACCCTCGTAGAATGATTTAATAATTTAGTTCACGCGGAGTACTAAATTATAAAATCATTCTATGAGGGTTTTCGAGGGGAGCTCGCGCGCGGACTATACAAGCATTGCAAGCATTCGTTATGCGCTAATGTTTTGTTTGCCGAAATGTTCTGTAAATTCATCTTACTTTACTTGGTCGTGCTAAATGGAATATAAACGCTGCAGGCTGTAACTTGTATGTTCCAGACAGTCCGAGGATTTATGAAATTAGTTATCTTATGCTTTCAGTAGCAGTAGGGTTCTTATGAAAATACTTATTACGAGCGGTACTACTGCTATACAATTTAGCACCTAAATTAAAGAGATTCTTGTTTAAAAACTTACTGGAGCTGGCTGCTATACATTTAAGTAATCATCATCATCATCATCAGCGTATTACTGTTCCCACTGTTGGGACACAGGCCTCCTCTCTATGAGAGGGAATGGGCTAATAATCCACCACGCGGGCCCAGTGCGGATTGGTAGATGTCACATGTCTTCGAATTTTTTGGTTCTAGGACATGCCGGTTTCCTCACGATGTTTTCCTTCACCGTTTTGAGAGCAGCGGTAATGAAATAAATTACACAAAGTAATGCGCCTGCCTGGGTTCGAACCCACGACTTACCGTTCGTAAGTCGGGGCCGCCACCACTGAGCCACCGCTGCTTAAGTAATAGTTACTTATAATTGTTAGGTTTGATATTAAACGGAATAGCAGTATTATCCACTACTATTAATTTTAGTACTTAAATTGCAGATTCCTGTGAAACAACGAAGGCGGGAATACTGCTATAAATTTTGCTGCTGTCAAAAGCATGACTTTATGGCCGATGTGGCGGTGACATTGCTAGCATATAAGACAAGGCATGTCTGCTTTGTCTGCAGTAGTTTCAAACACAGAGCGTGGTGTACTGAAGTTCTTTTGTTTTCGGTCTCACGTTTGTTTTATAAAATCTATCATTGTTAAATGGCGGCACGGTTGCTACTGAAACAAAACAAAAATATAACGACTGCGATTGACGAGTTGAGTTCTGAACAAAGCATCGATAAATCCTTTGTTGTTGCAAATGTCAATACGGTTCTAGAAAAATTGGAAAGTTATTTTATACCCTAATTGCTGACTTACTAGAAATGTGAAAATCGTCTCTGAGCATTACAAAGTCTGTTTTCGTCTATATTAACATTATAAAGAGGAAAGATTTGATTTTTTGTTTGTTTGTTTGTTACAGTTTAACTCTAAAAATACTCGACCGATTTAAAAAATTCTTTCACCATTAGAAAGCCCTGTACTCCCACGGGAACGGGAACTACGTGGGAGAGACCGCGTGATGTCCGCTAGTATAACATAAAGAAAGACCGACTGCCTCGTTGATCGAAAGGTAGCAAGCGGCTGCGGAGCATGGATCCTGGGTTCGATTCCCGGGTCGGGAAAAGTGCGATTGGGTTTTTCCGTCAGGAATTTCTCAGTAGCAGCCACGGAGTCTGAATTTGTGCCTGATTGATGACAATAGGCTCGCCCCCTATTACATGGGATTTAAACATCACTGTATACCATTAGGCACTCCTCTGCCTGACTCTTAGGGTATAACAGGCGTGGTGTTATGTTTATGAATGTAGTTATTACTCATCATATCACAGATACTTAATGAAGTTTAAGTTGAGAGAAAAACGCAACTAATTTTGAAATGGAACTCACTTGTTCTTGTAATTAATTATTGCAAATTTTCACACATCCGAAGCCTTTGGAATTTTCGTCTCAATAAGCTATTCAGAGCACGACACATACTTAGTAAACTGAAACTTAAATTATTATCTCGATGTCTCGCGAACGTTGATGATTTAAATTATCTGAATTCCAACCTAAGTTGAAGTGGCAGATAACAGTTATTTAATGAATTTCTGCTCACCTCACCAAGCTAGATTTTTTTAATACTTGGTATTACATAACGTGCAGCCTTTAACTTACTAAACAAGCTTTGTCTAACAAGAAAAACCTTTATTAAAATAGTTTAACTCGTAGAGGTTTTATTAAACATCTTTTGCACAAAGTACATTCCTTTTAGTATACTTTTAAGAGAAGGTTCAAAAGTACAGTCACGTGCAGCTACAAGGTGTTAACGGATCCTTTACGAAGCCGTGAACCAAGCATTCTGTACATCAAACTAAGTAACTTTAAGTAAAAAACATTGCTGAGACACGACTTTTTTTTGGGGTGAAAAATCACGTTTTACGGTAAAACACAATGTATCGCACTCAAAACTTAGTGCTGATGGATGCTTTGAATAGTAAACGGGTCATGGAGCTAATGAAAGTAAAGTTAAAACCTTAAAAACTAAACTAGTATTAAAAAAAAAAACTTGTGGAAAAGTTGGTACTTTGACCCACAATATCTCCAAAACTAGAAGGTTCCCAGGCACCTTTTTCACAATACTTCGATTCGATTTTTGATTCGGAAAGTCGTATGTCTATTTTTTTTTGACATTACGAAATCCAGCGAAATAGACATACGACTTTCCGAATCGAAAATCGAATCGAAGCGTTGTGAATAGCTATGCAGGTATGGCCTTTCGGCTTCGATAAGGGTCTTTTTACACCCTTTCTAGTATTTTTTGATTTTTTAAACGTACGTAACCCTAGGAATTACCCCTGTATCGTGGGTGCGTTGGACTTGGGCATAGCCTGTGGAAAGCTTTATATGTTCTTAAGCACAACAGCGTGGGTTTAACGTTTTAAATTACATAAATATAAGTTCCTATAAAATAATAACAATCATTTATTCAACAAAAAAAAAGTATAACGTTATCTTAAATGTATGTCAAGTTCACCCGTGATTTGTGCTTGAACTAGGTAATCCTGTGTTTCAGGCGATACTAATAATTTAGTGACTTCTCACGCAGATAATTTCGAGCGACTTTATTTCACTTGCTCTTGCCAATTCGCCATTAACTATTATCTGATAGGAAATGCCTGGGCCGCTGAGTTTTATGACTATCTTATATATATAGAAAACCAGTGCCTTTCAGCTTCGTTAAGGGTCGTATTACACCCTTTATGTACCACTACACTTTAATAAGCAACTTATTTTGCAAGCACTGTATTTTGTGACCTGTATTATAATAAAATAGGGCCTATTTTATCTCCGAGGAGACCAGCGGTGGCCCAGTGATGTCGGCCCTGACTTACGAGCAGTAAGTTCGAACCCAGGCAGGCGCATTAATTTGTGTAATTTATTTCATCACCACTGCTCTCAAAACGGTGACGGAAAACATCGTCAGGAAACCGGCATGTCCTAGAACCAAAAATGTCATCTACCAACCCGCATTGGGTCCGCGCGGTGGGTTATATTATAGCCCATTCCCTCTCATAGAGAAGAGGCCTGTGGCCCAGCAGTGGGAACATTATAGGATGAAGTTGGTTATGCTAGGTTCTATCTCAAAGCTGCAATCGTTATTCCACGAGAAAATTGCTTCTGAGTCGAGGACTCTAATTGATGAGCCACTTGACACTATTCGTATTTAAGCCGTGTAATGCAAATCGGGTTTAGTCGGCAATATTCGTACTCGTGAATTTGAAAAGAAAAAAAAAAAAATGAAAAGTAATTGGAAAGTAGTGATATTTGTGGTCGTGAGTGCACAATCTATGGATAAAGTTGTAGTAGTTAGTGGAAAAGTCCGGCGCCGTCACATGGAGCGGGGTCAACGACCTGAGTGGACAGTGCTCTTAAGTGTATCTACTGGATTATGTTGCTTTAGTGTTTAATCCATTTTATGGTACCAGATTTTAAGGCAAAGTAGTATAAGTTATTTTTACGTTCAAGCATATCAAATTATTTAAAAAAAAAACTACTTCGTAAAAATATTAAATTTACTGACTGACAACTGACTGTCTAAATCACTGGGTCTGGAAACAAGAAATTTTACACCTGAGAATGCTGTATAATAACGAAGGCAAGCAGTGAGCAATAAGATTTTTCGCAATTTTGACTGCCTCTTTTGTTTAGTGAGCACGAAGTCCAAGGTTCGATTCCCAGGTCGGGCAGAGTGTTATTGGGTTTTCCTTTCTCAGTAGCAGCCGCGGGGTCTGGAACTATGGTCATGCGGGCCATATAGGAGATGAAAGTGTGCATGGAAGTTCGTTATTTTTGCCTATATACATAGGCATGCCACGGCACTCCATGCAGCCATGCAGCCATTTCTTGTCCCATCAGGCACAAGACATATCAATGTATTTTTTTCATGAACACTTTTTAAGTATATTTCTCAAAAGGGATTGCGTAAAAATTTCTGCTGAGTAAGTACTTAGGTATATCTCGCCAGGCTTTAACCGATTTTAACATCGAACAATTTTGCTAAAGCAAATATTAATCCTCTTTGGCTGAGTTATGAAAATTAGGTACCTCCTCTTTACTCTGAGAATTGGTTTGCTTTTACAGAATGAGATTGTAACATGTGTATATTCCTTTTTTTTCACGTTATATGTTCTAAAATCGCTTTATTTCTTTCTGGAAAATTGTATTTACTACATAGATTTTTCTACATGTTGTATCTGATATTTTCGTTTATATTTTACACTTTCAAAAAGTTGTAAGAACCATTGTGTACAATCTGCGTAGGATACTTGTCAAGAATTTAAAAAAAGTGCACAAAATGGTCTGAAACAACGTCATTATGATACATGTTTTGTTACAAAACTTGTTGACAACATGTTTTACAACTCTATTATGTATCTAAATTTTTTGTTTTTTGTTTATCGTTTTTTACCTATTCTCTGTTAATTGAGAGGTCTGGCTCTTGTGATACAGGAACTCCTAGTACAAGAGCCAGGGCTACACTGATGTTTGAACATTCATTTGTCAATAAAGATTTATTATTATTATTATTAACTTGTTTAAACGTGTTTGGTTGTAAACGTAGGGTGAAAGAAACTTTAGAACTTCAACACCGACTCATTAACAACAATGTACTCAAGACCATCAAACTATAACCACTAATGGCAACTCTCGTTACCTCCCGACCATAAAACTTCTGTTTAAAACGTTAAGAGACGTTAACGTCCATATCGGTGACACAAATGAGGTGCTGACGTCACGCTAATCTGTCTTAATGTTGCTCCAGTGACTCGGGTACTTTCTCGGAAGATACGTAATTTTTATACGATAAGTAAGGACAGGAAGGTGTTTTTAAAATAGCAGTGTAAGTATGGTATCGCTTTTATACTTTTATTCAGGATTCGTAATTACCAAGATAATAATCATTATGATGACCATTATTTATCAATTCTGATTCATAATTTGACTTCTTAATTGTCTTACAAATCATAATTCCATTGCTAGAATATTATGTCAAGAAAGACCATTTTAATTATTGTCTCCTTTATTCATCTTTGATTTTATTATTTACATTTTTTTTCTTATCACTACATAGTATAAAACTAAGTCGCTTTCTCTGTCCCTATATCCCTATGTATGCCTGAATCTTTAAAACTAGGCAACGGATTTTGATGCGGGTTTTTAATATATAGAGTGATTCAAGAGGAGGGTTTTAGTATATAATTTGCGGGCGGGCGAAGCCGCGGGCATCAGCTAGTTATTAAGATAATTTTCAATGATAATATTATTATTACTCATTATCTCACACACCACACTACCTCACTTTCACACTCACACCCACACTCACACCCACACTCACACCCACACTCACACCCACACTCACACCCACACTCACGATACACATACCACACGTACACGCGCGATCTAGCCTTTTTCTACATAACGCTCATCAAACTGCAGACCTGTTTGTATAATTTTTAAGTTACCCATTTATCATATATTTTATTGTTGTTTAGTCTTTCATGTTTACGCTGTCTACATTAATTCAATTGCATAAAAATAACATGTGGATGTGCCGTGTCTCTTAGAATACAAGCAATTCCTTACTTAAAAGGTGATCTCCAATAATATATCGTATCGAAATGCCTATTGTAATTGAAATAAACGTTTTTTTTTATCACTTCGAACCCTTATTTCACTCCATACGTTGACTTTTAACAAGATATACGTACTTATGATAAACGGTAGCTCACGTCAAAACAATACATATATTTATATTATTTTTCTATCACCTTTATCGCTGATACATATAGTGTCACTTTGTTTAGGCCCTCTAGTTTATTAACATTAAAGTTTATCTGCCGTTCTGTTACCTTTTAACAACTTAATCGCTCACTGATTCGACTTATAAATAAACCACTTCAAATTCAAAAAGAGGAATAGGTATTCTTTCAAAAACCATCCCCTAAAGAGGGTGAAATGGAATGTATACTGGTACTGCTAGCTATTGACAATCTACAATCGCTAACGCTAATAGAAAATTAACCAAATGTATGGGAATGACATCATTTCAACGTTAAGCGTCGAAACAAACGAATAGAAACTTTTAAGTTCAGTCAAAACTGTAAGTTGTCTACGATTTTTATGGGATGTAGCGATCACGATTGTAAAAACGAATACATTTCATTCTATCATCTTAACCGATGTAAAGTTGTCTACGAAGTTTCTATTCGCTTGTTTTGACCACGTGACTTAACGTTTACGATTGTAGAAAGAGAATCGATACGAATCGTTTGTAACTTGGCTAGGCCTGCAGAACTGTTCCAAATTGTAGATAGGGTAAAATTAACTGCCTAATCAAATGTACCACTAATCTCTTAATCCTAAGAGAAAATGCCGTCGCCCGAAGCATAAAGCATTTGTTGGTCTTCTTTTGTACTTAAAAAAATGCCCAAAAGAAAAACAGTATACATAACACAAACGAACAAAAAAGAGACAAAATTGCCAGTACTTTCTTTTGCTTACACTTCGTAGAAGTCACGTAGACCTGCTACGAGATCCGTAGCACATCACGTAGCAAGTGCTACGAGCCTTTTCTTGGCCGATTTTAGGCGTAGATACACAATGGCCTTCCGAAATATTGATTTATAGTACTTTGCGGAGTCACAAGTAGAAAAGTATTATTGTAAAGTTACAGTAAGATTAAGGTGATAAGTTAGAACTTTCCAGATTGTTAGATTTAATGGGTCCTCCTAACCGTTTTCGGTCACGGCGGCCAATCTAAGCGAAGATTAACCATCGATGCGGAAAATAAAATATTGCACAAGTGTATATGCGCAGGCACAGTGGCACTCTCTCTTCACTCACTCTCATAGCCCGACCGGACGGCAATCCGCCACGACCGGAGAGAAATCAGGCGCAGACTGACGGCTTAACGTGTTTTCCAAGGCACGGAGGAAACTCGGTATGTAATGGGTGGTCACCCATCCATGGGCCAACCTAGGTAAAAGCGGCTTAACCTAAAGATCGACTCGAGCGGCTGTTATTAATTTGAAGAAATTAAAAAAGAAGAAATTAGAAAAGAAAAATAATTATTATATTTCCACAACGTTTTTCTCCATTCCATACAAAAGAAATGATGTTTTATTTTTAGAAGTAATAACGCGTTAGGTTTTCTTTTATTCGCGCACCATCATAAAACTCGATAAAAAAAAACATCATGGACTTTCCTCGAGACCATAAAACTATGAATTACAGTAGACATAAAATACAATAAAAAAACAAGAAAGAAGGTTCACCTTCACAGAAAAGAACACTTTTTGTTGTATCATCACCTTAACAGCCGACTTCGTTGGATGAGACAAACATAGGTCTCTCCCTAGCGTCACCACATCGCTAGGACTTGTCCTGGCAATTACTTTCAAGGCATTTCTTTTTACCCGATTACGCCAAAGAGAAAAGGAGGGTTATGATTTTGACCGGTATCTATGTACGTGTGACCACGGTAATCCTCTGAACATCACTATGAATATTTATTAAAAACATACATTAAAATACATAACGTGTATTTAGATAGACGAGAAATATTGTATGGTTTGTAGGTACTATCGAGGAAACTGCCGCCTGATCACCACTAAGCTAATTTTTGCTTGCGCTCGCAACATAGAAACGCTCTTTAGCCCCGCCCCGTTGACTTTGTATAGAAATAATGAATGAAAGATAATACCGATCGGCCGAGCGCACTGACGACGCACGCCAAACGAGAGTTATTGTTATTTTGCGCGCCAAATTGACGCTTTCCTAATAAGCCTTGACTTTAAGGGGGCGTGGCTCGGCGCCTCCGCATGATTTAATTGAAAAAAAAAATAACTGATCAGGAAAAAACCACGACTGTACGTAACAATTTGAGACAAGAATATTTTCTTGTTTCATACATTTTATAGCGTGATTTTACAGTGATTGGGTTTTATTATCCAACTATATGTACACTACCTGTACCTAACTGTATGTAACTATATGTATGTATGTGCGTTTGTATTTACGTATGTTCCACCGTAGCGCCTAAACTATTCATCCTATTTTGATGAGTAAAGTGTCAACCAATTCGTTATTAAAGCCCGGGTAACATAGGCTACATTTTATTTAGTAGACGGGTTTATAGACAAATTCTTGTTTTTTGTTGATCTTATTTTTCTACAACGACGTTCGATAGCTAATATTTTCAGTAACTATTGTGTCATACATTTTGCCTTTCCCATCATCGATATGACTGATGTTAATGATGAATGCCAGTCGAGCAAAGTGAAATATTTTGGTGGTTTTTTTGGTGGTCTGAATCACACCCTGAAATATAAAGGATGTAAAAAAACTCTTAACGAAGCCGAATAGCACTTGTTCTCTCCATTATTGCAATCATTTTTTTGTTTTATACCATACCTGGGAACGTTTTAGTTACGGAGATATTGGGGGAAGTTCCAACTTTTTCACAAGTTTTTTTTTTTTAATATACATGTTTTTAATGTAAGAACTTTAAACACTTGCACGACCCACACACTATTTTAGCACAATGTTTTGAGTGCGTTACGATTTTTCACCCCAAAAAAAAGTCATTTCCCAGCAATATTTTTTGTAATAAAAACTACTGCGCCGGTTTCAAAAATTCTTTCACCATTAGAAAGCCACGTCTTTACTGAGTAACATAGGCTATATTTTATTCCAGTACTCCCACGAGAACGGGAACTACGCGGGTGAAACCGCGTGACGTCCGCTAGGACACATAAAAAGTGTAGCTTCTGCCTTCTAACTTTGTATTGAAAACATGAAATGAAATAATGTAGACAAGCACTTTACGATATGAGACTATGACCTTAGCCACAACACAACCTAGCGTAATCTTAACGTGCGTTTGTCCATAGACACGTGTGTAGTCAAAACCTATTTAGGTAAATTGATCTATGGTGGAGGTTGTGTATTACTTATATTTGTTGTTTTTGTAGACAATCGATTTTATTTTTTGAAGGTTATGGTTCATATGAGGCAGATATATTACTGCTTTGCTGAGGAAGAGTGTTTTTGGTATGGAACTGGCTATTTTTAGCCACATTACTCAATGCGCACATCTCACAAATGCGCTCCTCCTTTATTTTTCATTTAATGTAATTCTTAACTTTAGTCTTTGAATTTTTAGAGTTTTATTTTATTTTTAGGTTGTGTTCAATTGCATCAAACGGCGCAAATACAATAATTTAATTGGTAATTATGTGTTTGAGCCGTTTGGGGTTGAAACACTAGGGCCATGAGGTCCGAGTGCCCACCTAGTATTTCGAGAAATCGCCAAGCGGTTGGTTGACTCTTCACGTAACCAGAGGGCGGGCCTATTTTTTGGGCAAAGAATCAGCATTGCCATCCAACGTGGCAATGCTGCCAGCCTTATGGGCACTTTTCCTGTTGACAGCGATGTGGACGAATTTTTTACGCCCTGTAACGGTTACAGGTTGTTATGTAAGTACATATTTTTATTATTATTTAGAGTTATAGTTTGTATAAAAGTAGTGTAATTATTTAAATTGCATTATAATGTTAATGTTATTGTGGAAGAGCGGAGTCACCTAACACAAGCATCTCCATGCTAAAAAGGTGATCTCCAAACCCTGTTTCTTTAAGCCTTAGGTAATTGAAATAAACCTTTTTATTTTATTTTTTTATTCCTAATTACACAAATAAAAGAGGCAAGCGTAACAACGTTCAGAGAGAAACTAACTGAACTTTTATTAAATAAATGTTACTACTCCTTATAGTCCGTATCGCTGATACATGTTAGTTGTGTGTCAATGTTTGTTTGTTTATTGATGAACTGCAACAATGTTTGCATGCCAAAATGGTTAAATGTACAAGGATTCTCTAACATTATTGTAACCACCTTATTGTAAATACATACCTACATTCTGAGCAAAGAAATGACTATTCTATTCTATCATTGTGAGTAGAAATACTGGGAGGGGACGCCCTTGACAGACGTACACTGCCCTTATTAGTGATGTCCTTCAGAAATGTTCGGTGCGTAGTAGGTACTACCGAATTCACCTTCACTCATGGTCTGCTTTTTTTCACCCTCTCGCCCATAGTAATAAGGTTGAAAAGTGGGCGTCAGTAAACCCAGGTGTACTTGCAATCGGTGTGCGTGTCTGACCAGTATGTTCCTCGTCGTATGGACGTAGATGACGCAAAGGAAGCATGTAAGGATCGTAGCGTTAGTGTTCTGTAAGTGCTGTCTACACTCATGGAAAAACGCATCAGTTTTTTTGATGTTACACATGACAATAACATAACATACTGTTTTAAGCTTTCACTTACAGGATACTCGTATCTTCCGTGATTAGTATTTATCTTGAGCTCCCGATATTTCGACGCCGTTGCAAGCGCCATGATCGCGTTTGCATTTTCCAGTCAACTCGCGATCATGGCGCTATAAGTTTACATAACATCACGCCTGTTACTCCAGAAGGGTAAAGCCGAGGTGTAAGAGCCTAATAGTACACCCACATTTCGTTAGTCATGTTTAATAAAAATAAAAAATAAATATCGCTGGACATTAACACACAGCGCCATCTAATGCCACACTAAGCAACGAGGCTTGTGTCGTGGACACCAGATAGTTGATATACTACATAGATACTTTTTGTTTGTAAATACATACTTATTATACATATAAACATCCATGACTCGGAAACAAATGTCCATGCTCATCACACAAACATTTGCTCATTTGCTTCAACCGGGATTCGAACCCGTCCCGGGTTCGAATCCCTAATAATAGAATAGTTAATATACTAGGTACATAGATGCTGTTTGTTTGTAAATATATATATACTTATTATACATATAAACATCCATTACTCGGAAAACAAATGTCCATGCTCATCACACAAACATTTGCTCCAACCGGGATTCGAACCCGGGACCCTAAGAACGTAAGGCAGCCTCACTACCGCTGCGCTATTCGGGTCGTCAAGTCATGTTTAAGTCTCATGTAATAGGGGGCGAGCCTATTGCCATCAAGCGGGCATAAATCCAGACTCCGTGGCTGCTACTGGTAAATTCTAGATGGAAAAACCCAATTACACTTAGCCCCTCCTGGGAATAGAACCCAAGCCCTCATGCTTTGCAGTCGCCAACAAGGCAGTCTTTTTCATAATTAATTACTTTTAGTCATTTTATTTGGTTAGACTTAAATGGATTGACTCAAGTTCCTCATTACCACATAGTAATCATGTCAAACACTTATTCTATCACATTTTAACGAGATTACATTCCCCAAAGACAACAAAAGAGCGTAAAGCCAACAATACACGTTTCAACCAAATACATTCGCTTTAATTGAAAGACCGAGAAGTGAGAGGTTTGGCTGACATTCACGGTAATGTTTACCTACACGTTCCAATTTGGTTAATTCATCGAAATTGAAAGACTTAAGGTTAACCCGAGAGGATTACCTCTTCGGTATAATTTTCGCTGCTATTGCTAAGCATGAACAGTTGGCTTCGATTCTTGCTGGCTTAGGGGTTAACTAATAAATAAATAAATAAATATCGCTGGACATTAACACACAGCGCCATCTAGTGCCAAACTAAGCAACGAGGCTTGTGTCGTGGACATCAGATAGTTGATATACTACATAGATACTTTTTGTTTGTAAATACATACTTATTATACATATAAACATCTATTACTCGGAAAACAAATGTCCATGCTCATCACACAAACATTTGCTCCAACCGGGATTCGAACCCGGGACCCTAAGAACGTAAGGCAGCCTCACTACCGCTGCGCTATTCGGATAGCAGTGATAGCCTAGTGGTGTGGCCGTCGGACTGCCAAGTCATAGGTCTCGAGTTCGAACCCAAGGCACGCACCTCTGATTTTTCGGATTCATGTGCGTATTGTATAATTGTTACTTGCTTCGGTGAAGGAAAACATCGTGAGGAAAGCAGCATGCCTGAGAGATATTTTCTAGACGGCATGTTAAGCCAAGTCAGAGGCCATGGGCGGCATAAAAACTCTGACACCAGGTTAGGCACTAACCACATGATAAAGAAAGAAGGGTTTAACCTCTTGTACGTCTCTCTTAGACGTAACGGGGGGAGTCTTATACCTCACTCCCCCCGGGATATGGCCCGCAGGTCAAACGGGAGTCGCAAAAGATCGAAGCAAGTGTGCGAGGGAACATCCGCGAACGGTATGAGTCACGACTCTGACGGACCCCTTCGGTCCCCCCAGGACGGAGGACATCCATTGAGGATTTCCAGATGGTTAGTACCTCATTTAGCAGCATGGAGTCGCATTTTTCCATGCTTCTATACTTTTCTGTCGTTCATACTGCTCATTTGCTAGAGCGACAAAACAGAGCTGGAGCGACATCGTAAGCGACAGCATCGACGGCAGCAAGCCACGTGTTATTGGGTTATTCCTTAAGGAATTTCTCAGTAGC